>CM068482.1:17071627-19471627 GCA_034769265.1 Remorina albescens | reverse complement strand
TTTCTCATCAAGTCTGAACTGCAGATCTACAGAGAATATGAACGAAAAGAAAAATTTATGATGAGATTTAATTCAATTAGTTTGATACTTAGTAACAGGGGGCTCATTGGAGTCTGCATCATTCCAGCTGTGTCAGAATTTGTGCGGTAAAAATGGTATGAATCAACTTTATTTATTTAATTTTTAATAATAATTGAGAAAGCACCAGTGGTCTGATAGTTACATGATAGGGCTGGGCTGTATGTTTTGAAAATAAAACCTCTAATTTTTCTCACACTAAATTTGATTAATGATTTTAATCTTTAATCTTTTCCTTTTTAAAGACAAACTACACAACAATTATTCAAAATCAGGTTTTACTTCTATTTTGTTTTGATTTGATTTGAAGAAAAAAAAAATTCCCCTGGGGTTAAAGTTTCAAAAGTAACTTATTTCACATTTTCTTGCGAATCACGATTTAGTTGGGCGCAATTTTTGACCAAGTGGACTTGCCATACATCGCTGTCCAAGATGGCAGACCTGACTGTGCATCACTGCGCTTGTGCGACTCACATCAACTACGGAAACCCAGGGGGAGCATCGGCGGTAGAAGTTAGAAAACACTGATTTTCTTTGAACAGAAACAAACCCAAAAACCAAACAACCAAATTTCCCTACACTACAAATTTGATTAGTCGATAAATTAGACTATCGCCCAGCCCTGTTACAAGAAAACAAACATCAGTCAGTGAAGTGAAGACATTAAGCCGCCTCCTTGTCTTCGTCTCAAATTCACAGTGAGTAGAACAGCTTTTGTCTCTTGTTTGCAAAAACTCGGTGACTTTTCATTTGCTCAAAAAAACAAAACAAAAACAACAACAACAACAAAAAAAAAAAAGAAGAGAAAAAAAAACATGAATTCTGTGATCTGATAGGAGAAATCATCCTTGACACTTGAGCTTTTTTGGAAACATAGATTTAATTTTCACTTAATGGATCACTTGCAAGTATAATGTTGAACCACCAAAAAGATAAAAACCTTTTTTTTGGCGGGGGGGCAAGTTTACATGTGAACTTGAACAATCTTACAAGGTTGGTTAAAGGGTCTGAGAGTAAAGTGAGTAGATTGTCGCCTGTTTGTTTTGTTCAGGGTGAATGTGAATAAGACTTCAGCAGTGGTGTCGTTTATTTAAGTAGGAGGAGGGTTGAGCTGTAACGGGAGAAGCCCAAACAAACACCAGACATCAATCAGTAGCTGTCAGCCTGAGGGGGACTCTGACCTCTCGCTGCAGACTCACAAACTGATGTGTGCCCTTCACTTTAACACAAACAAACATGGACTCACTGCTGCACGTTGACGTTCTAACGTAGCGTCTCTCCTCCGGGAAGCCGTCAGCCCGCCTGTGTCTTACCGAAAGTGGGGCGACGGTCCGTCCCACCAGGTGACAGACACGAGCTGCTCGTAAAGGCGCCGCCATCTTTCCTGCCCCGTCAACTGCTGACATAATTCCGGTTAACGCCGAGCGGCTGCAGGGCGCCGGGCTGCCGCCTGCAGGTCCGGAGGAGAAAACACCCAGACCCGGCTGATCTGGACCGGAGCTGCGTCCTGGACTCTCTTAATCGGAACCCTCTGAGTGAGCAGACTGTCTTTTCCTAATTCCCATTATCATCAGAGGACAGCACGGTGGTAAGGCGGTTAGCGCTGTCAGTCCACAGCAAGGATGCTCTGGGTTTGATTCCTCAGCTTGGAGGGTTTCCATGTTCTCCTTCTATCTGTGAGGGGTCCTGCTCCACAGAACATGCATGTTCAGGTGTGGATGGTTGTTTGTCTCTATATGCTGCTCTGTTCAGGTTTTACCCCCCCCGCCACCCCACTCAGTGTCTGGGACTGGCTCCAGCCCCCCTGCGACCCTGACTGAAAAGCAGTTTAGGTAATGATTGATATGATATGGCTTCAAGAGAGCTGGAACAAAATGTCAATGGGATTTTAATCACTACAAGGTACTTTGTGGAAATTCAAGAGGGAAATTAGACATTAAATTGGTTGAATGTATGTCTTTTTTTTTCTCCCTGGGAAAGTTTTCTGGCAATCTCCATTTGAGCTAATTAAACTATCAGTAAAAAGGACTATATTGGAACATTACTTAAGCTATACATAGTGGATTGGACTGTTATTTTTAGGTCAACATTTTAGGAAAATATTGACAACTCATGAAATATATTAACAACAACTCCCTCCGCCCTCCCACCCCACCCCACCCCACCCCACCCCACCCCACATCACCCCACCCCACATCACCCCACATCACCCCACATACACCCAACCTGGACAATCTGACACACTGCACCTTAATGTCCAACACTGCCTCATGAACACTACCAATTATACATTCAATTTCTATTGTGTGCAATATAAATTTATTTATCAATTTATTATGTGCAATAACAATTTAATCTCTGGTATATGAATTAGTACCAAAATTTCTCTTGTAAATAATCTCACAGTTATTATTTTTATTTTATTTATTTATTATATATTTTATCTATTATGGTTATTGTTTTTAGTACCTTTTATTTATTGTACATATTCTTCTTTTATTCTGCTCTTCTATTCCCTGTCCACTTGCTGCTGGAACAATGCAAATTTCCCCATTGTGGGACAAAAAAAGGAATATCTTATCTTATTTTAACAACAACAATAATAATAATAATAATAAATACCACCAATTGAATTCACAGTATAGGCCTAGGTCTTGTTTCAAGGGTATCTCCACACTGCCAACTGGTACTTGGGAAGAAATGCTGAATCTCTCTTTTGTGTCACTGTAATTCATCGCTGGTAATAGAATTGAGAGTGTTTGGGACTCTGCGACAGTATTCAGATGGATTCAGATAATTTAGTAAACCTAAAACACTTTAGCTTATGCAAAATGACTTGGTTAAACTTCACCACAACTGGGTGAGAGAATCATGAGTGTAACACAGTGTCACACAGCGACACATCTGAAGCAATACACCTTTGGGAAGAGTTTCTTTTAGCTTTCACATGTTTATGCACATTTCTGCGTTAACTATAGCTACTTATGTTGGCTCTGAGAAGATAACAGCCTCAGGGCATGGTGTCAAATGCACTGGGACTTTTAATGTCACAGATTTCGACCCCCCATGCTGATGCGTTCAAGGTATGTGATATATCTTTTACGACATATAATAAATATTTTTTCATTTTAACAATGCTTCATCCAGCCTTGCTGCACAGCCGGATCTATTTTTCACGTCAGTATCCAGCTGGGAACTAAATGTCATTGTTTGCGTTTGCTCATTACTACACTTTAATGCGCCATGCATACTCTATAGTAATGAAAGAAAGAGTAATTGCTTAATCATTCAGTAAATTTTTCTAAAAGCAAAAAGCTTCCAGTCTCCCAAACTGTAAGACCCTTAAATAAATGCAAAGATGGTAATGCTATTTATCTTACCAGCTATACTGCAGGATCCAACTTTCCATTCATTAGTGTGACACTTGAAAAGATAGTGTTTCGGTTTCAGTGCAAATAAACTTCTTAAAGACATACATAACCTGGAGGAATTTAAATCCGGCTTTAGAATGAATTATCCCACTGAAAGTGCTAAAATAATCAGCAACTTTAGACTAAACTTTGATTATTATGGCCTCAAATCTTCTGTAAGATTGAGGCACCGTGTTTCACGCAACTGACCGTAAAATTCTAATTATTTGTCTTGAAAAGTAGATAGATTCCTTTCTGGCTCCTGGTTAAGATGGTTGAAAGCATATGAAATCAAAGAGTAACATTTTATATCAGCAGTGTTCTGTGTCCATGGTGACATTAACAGTGAACGTAATATATGTTGTAGTAGTTATGCAGATGCTGCATATATGTTCGTTATTGCTAAACCACTTCGTCCTACAGCTGTAAACTCAATTATTATCTGTCTTTGTGTATATTAAAATATGCATTCAAAATCATTTCTGAAAGCTAAATGAGGAAAAACCCGAAATGAACCTGAGTTAAAAAAGAAATGCTGTTTAATAATCAGGGAAGAGTATTACCATTTATACATTAGAAAAATATTGAAAAACAGATTCCTGCCCTTTATTGGGAACTGTAGTCATTGTTGATGATATTCACCACACTGATATCTGTAATGATGGAAATGGAGGGAGTAGCATTGGTGAACTTACCCTGACAGTAACCCACTCTAACTCACTAACCCACCCAGGTTAAGCCTCTCACAAAAAAAGTCAAATGTTTGGTTTTTTTTGTTTTGTTTTTTCCATTTTCTAATTGCTAATTTAAATTTTGGCACGAATGTTGATTGCAGGAAAATGAGGTTCAAATCGTCAACTGTATAACAACAATACACCATGACTTTCATTTTAATATGCTCAATTCCCATAGAAGTATGTGGAAACAAACAGGCCAACTGAACTATAGCTTTTCATTGAGATTTTTTACCTACTAACATATAAAAATGTGTAAATTTAAATTAAATTTTATTTTTAGGATGATATTTGCATTTTAACGCAGCCCCTATATTCTTCCAAATATTGCTACATTTTATTAAATAATCTGAACAAAACCAAGTTGAAATGAAGAACTTTGGAGTGGGTTTTTTTTTTTTTTGTACAGTTTGTAGTTTTTGGTAATGGAAATTGTAATTTTATAATGTTCACGAATTTAACCATTTAACATCTCTAAGATCATGTGTTGTACTGCACACTAATTTGTTTTACCAATACGGAAGGAATACTTTTTTTAAAGGCTGATAATTATTTATTTTATTATTTATTAATTACAGCAGTAGACTTGCCCAATGATTTACCAATTGAGATGTTGCATTATGGGAAATGTAGGCTCTCTTTTAAGCACTTGACTGGAAAGGCAAAGTTTAAATACTCTGCCTTGGCTGCTTCAATTTTCAACTTTACTATTTTTTTTAAACAAAAAAATGGCCTCTTTTCGAACACTTTTTTTTTTTTAGAAATACAACGCTGAATTGTTGAGTGACTCTTTTTTGTGTCTCTCAATCTTCTACCTCTGTTTAACTCTAAATGTAGGTTTACTCTGAGTTTCTGTGCAGTGAATTTAAAGGTCACCACAGAAAAAAAGTAGCTGTGTGTGCGTGTGTCTTATATTTCATTTATGTATTTATTTTTTTAAACTCAGATATTGTGAAATGAACATGTGAAACTACACTAACTCACAGGCGACGAGCTGAGCGTCACACCACTCTCCTCTTCCCTCTTGGCCACCAGTGCTGATGCTGTTACCACACATACACATACATTAAAAAAAAGCTCACGACTCATCAGCGACCAGAACAACGCACCGTCTGACTTCCACACACGTTGGTGGAAAATTTCCGGCTCTGATCGGGAGATCAGCTGAGTTGAAGGGACGTGCGTGCAGCGGAGCTCCGGAGGAACTCCTCATAAATGAACTCAAGTGTCAAAAGGATTTGTTTCTCCTCACGGGTCTGCAGGTTTTCTTCTGGGTTGGCGGGCAGGGATGATGCTTGACGCTCCACTGGAGTTACAATGGAGTAGGGAATTCACAGGCTGACGGAGCACTTTATCCATCTTTCTGTGCCTTCGCTGCAACCCAGTGAGAAACCTACAGAACATCACAGCAGCGCAGTGGTGATGGACCTCGGTTTGGACATCTGGGTGATGCGCTGTTTTGAAGAGTCGCCCTGCTTGCGCACGCCCATCTTTGTGAAATGCTTTAGTTGTGCTCACCGTTGGCGCTCTTGTGACTTTTTAGAAGAGCGACAGATGCTCGAGATGTCTCTCCGCCGGCGTGCGTGAGAGATGGCGACCCGACCGCACCGAGTCCAACAGTGGTCCCCTGCGCGTTTGCACCTGTTCCGCTGGATCATGGCAGCTTGTTCTACAGGTGAATGAACATCGGCTCTGTTTCTCTCTGCCTTCAATTTCCCCTCCTTGTTGCTCAATGACAATGGATCTGAAAGTGGAAACCGAGGAGATGGACTCCAATCGACCTCCACCCTTGGAAGTTTTTGCGCACGGCTCGACCTTGCACGGAATCTCTCACATCTTCACTTACGAGCGGTTCTACATCAAGCGCTGCCTGTGGGTCATGTTTTTCTTGGGCTCCCTGACCTTTTTGCTGTACGTGTGCGTGGACAGGATCCACTTCTACCTCGAGTACCCGCACGTCACTAAGATGGACGAGGTCACGACCCCGATCATGGCGTTCCCCGCGGTCACTTTCTGCAACCTGAACGCGTTTCGCTTCAGTCGGGTGACGCGCAACGACCTGTATCACGCAGGCGAGCTGCTGGCCCTGCTGAACCAGAGGTATGCTCACAGTCAGGCTCAGTGTCTCATCTCACCCAGTGTCCAGTGTTTCCATTTTTTTTTCTAATGCATTTAGCTTCTTAATTATCGTCGTGTAGCCCTTGTTTATTATTAATCAGCTGCATTTTATCCTCCTTTAATGTCTAATCAGTGCACAAAAACTCTTTACCTTTCCCTTTTTACTGTCTGTCAAGATAAATAAATAGTATAAACTGGGCCAATACTTGCCAGTTGGCATAGTGTAATATAAGTACATTCTGCAGATGAGTTAAGAGGCATCAGAGTTTCTATCTGATACCACTTTATTCTTTTTTTCTTCAATGCCACTGTATTTCAGAGGGAAATATATTTGACTGCACTGACACATTTATTTGACAGCTATTGTAACTCTGCAGATTAAGATATTAATTAAAAGGACTATAATGGTCTGGGCAAGTTTATTAATAGCGATTTAACTATACATGGCATCTAAAATTATTACAATTGGCTCCACCTCAACCATCTACAGCAGTAAAATGCTGCTCGCATAAAGATGCCTCAGTTACTACAATGGCACTGTGCAGAGCCCAGTCCTCTGCCAAGCCCAACCATTGTTATCCAAGGCTGCTGTAAATTGTTGCAATTCATAGATCTCAACACCATAAATGTGGTTGTTTTTTTGTTTTGTTTTTTTTGTTTTTTGCTTTTGTTTGTTGTTGTTGTTTCATAGATCAAGTGTCCTTACAAGGCTTTCAAAAATGGTGAGTGTAAAAATTGGGCTGTCTTTTGATGTGGCAAAGAAAACAAACAGAAAAACAGCATTGTCAGTATTGCAGTGCATGACTTCTAATAGAGTATTTTTAAAGTGCGTTGTCTTATTTATGTCTCTCTAAGAACAAGTGTTGAGAGTTTCTGTCTTGTTGAGTCTTTCTGAGTTGGGAGAGCCTTGTCAGGCTTGAATTAACTGAGGTGTTATAACCCGAAAACTCCAGCCATCTTATCGGTGCAGATGAAGTAGCTCTGGATACTGGAACTGGCTACAGCATGTACTGTTCGCGAAGAAGACAAAGATGTGGAGAGCCCACTTCCCTTGATTACAAGTGAAATGGCAGATGCTTTTGGGTATTTGTTGATATAGAACTTAGATTTAAATCGTCATGTTTCTGAACCTTCAGCAAACCAAACTACTGCATATTAAATCCAATTCATCTGATCTGTCAAAGAGATTTCCTGATAGTTTCTATGCCACATTTAAATGAATGACACATCTTGAGTGATTATGATCATGCACAAAGATGTTCGTGCTGCAGAAGAGAGAAGAGAACCATCTCAGATAAAGAGAGGGAGACTGGGACTAACCCTACTTTGGCACTACACTGTGGTGTAGTAATATTGTCCAAGTGTCAACAGAGACGGTGATAATGAAATAATCACCAAACCAATGTCACTCGGCATGTGTTTCAGGAGGTGTGTGTGTGCACGTACATGCGTGCACACACTTGGTCAAAAACAAAAACTGAGCGCCCCAATGATGTAAGCTTCTGTCAGTCAAAGAGATCGAGGACAGGACAGCTTCCAGTGGCCACTGGTGGTTTATGTGCGTATTCTGCCAACTTCTTACCCTTAATCTTTAATGAAGATCCCAAGCTGAACACTAAAATTGGCCTTTTTCCTTGTGACTGTGGTGTCACTGATAATCACTACTTGCCATCTGGATATTTCTACATGAATACATTTCCTAATATCATAAGGAGAACCAGTTAAAGTTGGAGTGTAAAATATACTGATTTTTCCATCTAAGTTCCCTTTTCTGTGTAGTCATCTCAACTCTCACACTCTGAAGTAGGTTTAGTACTCATTATCCTGCCTCCCTTGGCAAGAGAGGCGATGAAATGGCACACTTAGCTGTTATATACCCCCAGCCAGAAATGAAAGTGCTTGTGGCATGAAATCCATTTAAGACTATTCTCTGCCTACTTCCCATGTTTGGAGTCACTGATCTGGGAAATGTCTTGTGGCATGATATTTAAGCTGCAACTGTCAGCCTTCGTCGATCCTGACGGCTCATGCTTATGGGATTTTATCTCATAAGTGCCTTCTTGGCAGGTTTGTCCACTACACAAACAGCGGGGATCAAATGCCTCTCTTCAGTGAAGTTCTCTTTCAATCAAAGAAAAACACTCTCCGCCTCTGCTATAATGGGGCTTAGTCTACTCCCAATGTTACAAAAAATGTAAAAGCAATTTTTTAGATAAATGAGGCCAGTTATTATTGATTTTTAAGTCCTGAGGGTTTCAGTTGGACTGTTAAATGGAGTTTTGCCCTCATGAAAATGAAAAATATACTATCATTTGAACTTGTTCCAAGTTTGATAAGAAATTGAATGGTGTAATATGTAACTACGATGTAATTTTATGTCACGCATGACCAAATGTACCTCAAAGAATTTAAACCTCTCCATCTCATTCTTATTCAAGTGATGGATAGAACACAGGCTGTATTAAAACAATGTTACACTCAAGATCAATAAAGGACCACATTCACTCCAGAAGCTGCACTCATATGAAAAAAAATCCTAAAAGACTTTTCAGTTCACACAGTGTTTAAAAAAAAAAAAGTGTCTTCGGTGAGTCCATTAAAATTGTGATATTTTTAACAATAGCTCAGTGGAATATCACAGTGGGGATAGAGAGCGGGCACAGTCGCAGCTATTTTGCTCTCTTTTAATACGAGACAATATGGTCAGATGTTTGTGCTCTGTGGTCAATAAAATGAAAAGTTCCCTGCGCTGCCGATAACTCTGCATGAGACTGATTTGACTGGCTGCCTGCTCTTTCACTCACAGGAATCTAACTGAATACCAAGCGATCAATAATATGCCATGACTGTTGATTCTTATAAGAAATTACAAAGGAAGACTGAGATGATTAGTAATAAGGTTATGATGAAACACGAGGTGAAATCAATTGTCCATGTCATTAAACAGTCAAAAGTTAAAATACTGAACAATTTAATTGGAATCCAAGATTTTCTGTGGCACCCGAAAATGAAACCCTTAACATCTCATATTACAATATCAAATTTATAGACCACATAATATATTAGATGTGGATCACAAATATCAGATGAAATTGCCTTCAAATAATGTCTAATGATACACAAGTCAAAGAGTTTACAGCTATACTGCAGCAGGTAGCTGTTGAGGAGAAAAGCTCTGGACATCCACAGTTCACAACCTGCCCAGTCCACCAAACAGGATACAGGAACAGTTAGTTCCATCACTTTTGCTGACATAGTGGTGGATTTAGCAACTAAAGAGGAGGATATTTTTTTCATGAGGTAGTGGAGTGGAAACCTAGTCCGAGGTAAAAGAGAGTAAATATTGAACTTTAAATCACGAAGTGGCCAGAAACTTGACTCCAAATGAGGGCTAATGTTGCATTTAACAATTCAGAACTTGAACTGATAATAGCATTAGTTGAAAAGTACTCTTCAACTAATGCTTTTCAGTTCTTCCTGACGGGATGATCATGAATGTCTGAACCGAATAGCCAGTGGTTGTTGAAACATTGAAGACCAGAAGCCCACAGTACTGTCTGATGAAAAGTCATGTGATCATCATCCTTTAAGAATGTTTGTACTAAATATTGTGCCAGTCTATCCAGCAGACGTAGATTTTGCTGGGTGAATCCAAACCAAAGCCACAAGTTCCCCATTTTTCCAAGGGAATTACAATCTGGGTAATGTGAATATGAAGTGGTTGTCGAGGTATTTCTGATAGGACCAAAACAGACTAATAAACACGAACACTGCCATCATCAACCCACCCAAATAATATCATAGGATACATAAGAAAATACATAACAGCATACTTGTAATGAGTGACTTCCTTCAGAGTCCTTCTTACTTTATGTTTGCCGTGCCTTTCATGTTTTCACCAGACTTACGTTTAAGAGCGATGAAAGTTTGGCAAAATGTCCTTGTGGCCAAAACTATCTGACCAACGCAAACGCTAACACATTTTTCTCCATGTCTGAATCCAGGTAAATGAGATTTGAGATGAAGCAGAATGTGGCCTGAAGCTGCACTGCACTGACAGGAAATGGATGACTGGGTTTATAGGCCCTTACAGCTCTTGTCTGAACTTTATTGCATACTGTACAATCAAGCATTACATTCTGTTATCACGGTCACTTCAGACAGAGACAGAAAATGCCACAGAAAAGCTCGTTCTTCTTCTTTCCTTTATTTTTTTATTTATTTATTTATTTTTACGCTGAAGTAAACGTTCACTGTTAGAGATCCATAAAACTCCCTGAGGTGTGCAAGAAGGTTTAAGACTGAAATTCACTTTTTATGAAGTGTGATTTATTATTAAGCAGGGATTATTCTCTGTGAGGACATAAGGATATGAATGAATCCGGTCATCAATCTGTATGAAAATACCGAACATAAAATTTGCATTTAGAAAAGTCTAAAATATTTCACCGAGCTCTCCTTTTCTTTCTGTTTGTGGGTGCAGGTACGAGATCAGGGATGTTCACCTTGTGGAGGAGAGCGTCCTGGAGAGCCTGAAGGTCAAAGCTGACTTCCACAACTTCAAGCCTCGACCGTTTAACATGCGGGAGTTTTATGATCGCACCGGTCACGACATCAACGACATGCTGCTCTCCTGCCACTTCCACGGCGCTGAATGCAGAGCAGAAGACTTCAAAGTGGTACGTTTTAAGGAGTCAGATGTCACGAAGGGACACAAATGGGCTCGCAGCATCTTTTGTATAGAAGCATATCAGTCTTATGTCTGAATTGGGATGAAGAATTCCGATTGGATTTTTGTTGCCCTGATGGTTTCAACACCCAGCTATACAAACGGAGTCTGAGCACTTTGATTCACGACTCGAACAGGAAGTTAAAACTTCCTTAAACTTGCTAAATCATATGCTGTGGCTCACTTATTTCATTTGTTAAAAAAAAAACAAAAAAAACACAAAGCGTAAAAACAACATATGGTGGTATTATCAGGAGTTTGCGTGCTGGAGTGTTTCTTCAAGACTCCAGGTGCCAGCAGGAGGATTTAGTATTGTGAGAGATTTGAATTATGAGAGGAATAACCATAAGGAGAATGATTCATTCAGCAATATCATGTATCCTTTAAAATGATGATCATTCTTAATGCAATACATTTGGTTTGATGTCAAAATAGTAGTGCAGTCGAAACATAATGTAAAATCATAACATTATATATTTATAGTGGGTTAAAGAATGATGAACCTCCAACAGCAAACAAAGAACAAACCTCTGAGTGAACTGAAGGAAGTGTGTAACTCTCTGACCTCAGGAAACCTGCCGAGTTTTTTCTGTGGATGCTGCTGGTTTGAATTGAACTCTTCTGGAGCGCAAAGTCATCCCAGTCGTCGTGTGGGCATGTGTGTCTTTTATTCCCAAAAGTAGAGACCGACATTTAGAGTGCACGCAGATAAACATCTCTATCACTCATTTTTTCTTTGTCATGTCTTGCGATAATCACTTTGGGCTTCATTTATCAGTCTGCGTATAAAAATGTTTTGAATCTGTACCAATAAGTCCTTGTTAGAATTTATGATCAAACACTGTTTTGAGCCTTTTATTTATTTAGTTGATTTCCCTCGGCTCTCTGCACATGTTTACTTCTACCTTTTTTATCTTTTTATTCTAATTTTCTACTACAAAATGATGGAAGAGTGGTGATGTCCTTTGAAATTGAACCCTTGTGGAGAAGATGTATGAAATAATGTCGTGGAACAGGTCAAACAAATGTGTTTTAACAGTCCACTGACATGAATATATGAATGACTGATGCACAAATTTTTCCCTGTGGCAAAAAATACACCTCTCAGACTGCGATGTCTGCCATAAAACCCTGCTGTTGCAGCTCGTGCACCCGACACTGTTGCCAGTAGTCACTGGCATGTGACTTGGTTTTTAATTTAACATTGCACATTCCACTCACCAACCTCAATGAATAGATTGGATTAAGTTTTATAGTTGCCCCCCCCCCCCCCCCCCCTATTTATCTTCAGTGGGCATCTGTGGTGGTGCACAAGAAGTTATCCATAAAGGGAATACAACACGTTGGTTTTTCTGCGTTTGTTTTTGCCTTGATTAACCACAGGAGTTAGAGACAAGCTTCTGCTTTGGTTTTTGATAGGAGTGTAAAATTGCACCAAAGAGGAGGTCTGCCCGTCACCACCTACTGCTGCTGCTGCATTGGAGCAACTTTGAGCCAGTATTTCTGCTTTGACGCAATTTTACCATTTTCCCTGTGAACCCAGTGAAAGCAAAACTGCTGGAGGCCTCTCCTATGTCTCTGAATGCCATTTGATGCAACAAAATGTCAATACCTAATTTATCAGCTCTGTCTGGCTGCAAGTAAGTAAGCAGTAAGAAACTCACCAAACTGTTCCACTTTTGACCTGACTATCATATTGTCAACCTTGGACATCAATTTCAATGATCCACTTTTCTATTATTATACTATAAAATTATTACATATGTTTTGGATTGTATGTTCACACTTTTTTGATGCATTCCTTAAATGTCAAATGCTGAACTACTGGCTACACGAAAACCACATTTCATCCCTTCTGTGTACTTGTATATGGATGGGTGGATGAATAAAGTTTGTGTTAAGGTATATTTTAAAATATTCAAACCTATTTCAAGTCAGAAAGTTAGCCAGCCTACCTCCTGGCTAACTCAGAACTAATGTTAACATGTGTTTTAATGAACAATGAAAACAGGAGTTTTAACAAACTTTAGAAATCCCAAGGAAATAAGCATCTGTGAGGGTATACAGATCCGCCCTGCACTCAGAATTTGTAATACAAGACATTTTTTTTATTGTTATACTCTTCCCCCAGTAAAATGTTGTTGTAACTGAATTATTACAGAAGAAAAACATTTGAAAAGGAACTGAGAGGTTTGACGTGGCTGCTTTGTTGGTTTTAGGCTGTGTCAAAACTCCCTCCCTTGTTCACTCAGTCAAGGCTCCCTGTGTGATGGACACAGTAATTTACTCAGGAGTGAGCATTGATACTGACATATCTGACACTTTCTAATCATCATTATTTTGTCTAAATGCTGACAGCTGTAAAGTTGCATAGCACAATAATTTTCACATTTTGTCACAGCATAGGTACAAAGCAGAAAGGAAAAGAACGCAAATGTCGAAAACCAGGCAGGGACAAAGTGCAGGTTCAGATTTCAGATCGTGGTTCAGGAATAGGTGGCTCAAATGCAAAGGTATGAAGCAGGAATGGCAGTCTGGCAGGGAGCAGGGCAGGACTGAGGAACGTGATTTGGGTGTGGAGTCAGACGTGACGGCTTGGCTTGGAGCAGCAGTCTCGGGGGGGGCATCTCCCATAGCATTGGCTGGAGGCAGATAGATGACAGGGCTGTACAATGCATTGTGCGATTGTCTTGACATGAGTCCTTATGCTTTTGATGTATAAGGAGTATAAATCCTGCACAGTCAAGGTCTGCATTTGTAAAAGTGCTGGGCTTGTTGGTGCAAACTCTCTTCCAGCTCTAATCTGTGATTTATTCACTGGTTCAAACACGGGAGAAAAAAAACAAATAAATTAATGAATGAAGTGGAAGTAGTTGGCAGTTCAGTCAAATAATGAAGTCATGTTGGTTGCAGCTCAGACTAGCCTCAGGACTAAAGCATGCTGCCTTTAAGTTTGTGGCTCCTAAACCCTTGGATTCTGGATCCTGGAGGCCATTTACCTATTTCAATGTCCTATATGGGTAAATGTAATTAAAGCAGGTTTATTTTTCAGTAGTTTGGTGGTCATTTGGCCTCACTATTTAAATGTGATGCAAAAAATTGTTGTCTTAGTTAACTACTGAAACTGCAGATAATCATTCACCATAAAAGGAGACGTTTTTAATTTAGTCACATAAAACAGGCTTCTAGGACGACCTTATTACACCTGCGCAGTTTTACAAAAATCAGAAACATCCTGTCTCAAGAGGATGCAGAAAAACTAGTCCATGCATTTGTTACCTCAAGACTGAACTGCTGTAAATCATTACTATCTCGGTGTCCCTACACATCTCTAACCTGCCCTCAGCTGATTCAGAAGCTGCTGCACGAGTATAACAGGAACTAGAGAGCACATTTCTCCTGCTTTAGTTTCTCTTCATTGGCTCTCGGTAAAATTCAGAAAAGAATTTCAAATACTTATTTAAAAAAATTTACAAAGCCCTTGATGACCGAGCTCCATTGTAATAGTTCCTTATAGTCACAGTGCCAGTACTTGTGGTTCTTTAAGTCTCCAAGAGTAAATTGGGAGGCAGCTCTTTCAGCTACCAGGCTACTTCTACAGAATCAGCTCCCAGTTTTGCTCGTGTAGGGCGGACTCTCGTAACTTTCAAGACAAGACTTCAAGACTTCGTTTACAACAAAGCTTATAGTTAAAAGTTAAAGTTTAGTTAGTCTTTAGTGTGATGCTAAACAAGTAGCTTTTTTTTTAATAAGCCTCATTGAGTGGCATTTTTTTGTTGCATGTGTCTGAATTTCCTGTCGCATGTATAATATCTATGTCATTTTTGCGGTTGCTTTAGCATGAACTACTTTTTTTTTAATGGTTTTTCCAAGTAGTTTTAATTACCGAAGCTTGACTTCTCCCTGGTGTAGCATCCTGTAGTTTTACTTCTTTCACTGTGATGTAATTGGTAGCTTGCAAAGCCATTCTTCCCCCAAACACTATCAGTTTCAGGGTCTTCTTGTTGTGCATGCTGACTCACTGGCTTACTGGAACACAAGCACAGACTCACTGTTGATGTTATTAGCAACAACTCTGCTTTTCCTGCTGGGACAAGTCAAAATGTTTGCTGTGGAAAGGACATATTACAAGATTTTACACATTAGGAGATTTAGCCTTTCTGCTTTCCTTCACACTGCACACTGAGACATCACAGGGCCCTTTAATTAGTTTTTTTCCCCCTTATAGTAAGAAAGGAAAATATTAAATTCCCCAAAACAAACTCTCTCCTGGAGTAAGAGGCAATGACTGTGGCTCTGTGATGCAGTAGTTGTAGGTAGACTAGAGAACCATTCTCTTAAACCCAAGCATTGCATCATGACTTGTTCTTGACAGGATTGGAAACAGCACTCTGGTTGCACTCCTAAACATTTGGTTAGTGCTGCCTCAATAATTCATTTCAGGAATATGAAATGCAAACTTATTAAGCCTATAAATAGTTGTTTGGTGTGTGATTGTGAAAGAGAGGGATATGGGGTGGGGTGTCTTTAGTCCTTCCACTCACTCAAACATCTTCCTGACCTTTCCAGGTTTTCTTCTGATTTGAGGAGATGGATAATTTATGTAATTGTTAATTTATGCAGTTTTCAAGTCAAAGATTTTCTCTCGAACTGTCCCCCCTTAGACACAGACACACAGCACACAAACACAAACCACCAGCACATAGACCCACCACCCTTTCACAGTTCTCTACTGTGTCTTTTGTGATAGAGCAATTTCTTTTCTCTTTGAAGAGCAGTGTGCTGCTCAGAAAATTGCAATTGGTCAGAACATAGTGGCAGCAGAGAGGTGTTTCCCCTGGAGAGGTTTACAGCCATTATTTCTCCCCTCTCAACTTCCCTTTGTTATCTACATTGGCGCACGGCTTCAGGAAAACTGGAAAATGCACTTCCTTTGAAGACCGTTTGATGCATTGCATTGTTAATCTTTTCATTGTTTCATTGCAAAGTGCTTGATGAATAAGAAAAAGGAGTATATCCCAACTGACTGTTCTTTGTGAAAGGATCAAAAGATGAAAAAAGGCTGATAAAAAACTATTTCAGGCCGCTTGTGATAAGAATACAGATCGAGTACTTAACTCAATCAGCAGGATCACTCCTTTTTAAAGAAAAAAAAATAATGTGGAAAACAAAAGAGTTACACTGGCTCTGTAAGATGCTTTGAGGGTAAACTTTTCCAACTGATACAGAAAGTTGATCTTGATATCTCCTGTCACAGAATTAGAAATGTTGTGGTTCTTTTTTTCTCTGTCTCCTCGTATAATATCTCCTGTTCAGCTGATATGGCGATACGTCACTCTGATCAACAGTTACCCAAAAAAAGGCAATAAGATATAGTATTTTTTTGAGTAGTTGTTCACATAGAAAGTTTTAAACCAGATTGTATCAAGTTTTTGTAAGTTTGCCCATCATTTTGTTTAACTTTGCAACACAAGGCAAAAGTCCCACGATGCTGAAACACAATATGAAATGCTGACGTTTGGATTTTCTGAAGGTTTTTTTACTTGGCATTGCCCTTTTAATTGATTGATGTTGGAATGAGAATTAGTCTGTAATGAGGAAGACTCAAAGTGCAGAGTCAGAGAAAGGCAGACAGACAACTTGACAGGAAGTGGGGAATGATGAAGACCGACCTCCAACATAAAACAGGAAGTGCACAGATAACAAAACAAAACAAAATGAAACAGGCAGTAAGCGACTCAACAGGGCCTTACACAGTCAGATTTAGTTGTGTCCATTGTTTCGGAGAAACACTCAGAGAAATGGATAAAAACACTGCAGCAGTTAGCGAGTTATCGAGAGCACCAAGCTCTCCCCTCTGCTCCTCAACAGCTGACAAGAATCATCACTGCTAATTGGACTTAGAGGTATTTCAGGAGTCGACAACAAACTGCGTTTATTAATAAACCTACCCATCAGTGAAACCAAGCAAAACCAAACATAGTGAGAGTCCCACTTCAACAGGCTCTTCCTCCGGTCTGATGCTTGGTCGCTTTCTTTTTTTCTTTGTTTGTCAAACTTGGCTTTGACAGCTCCACCTGGGGAAAAGACGTATGTTAGCGAATCTCCCGGTACACGGCTGTCATGACAGTTATAATCCAATAATTTCTGTACTCTGATTGCTGCTGTCATGCATCACAAATGTAACATGCATTTGTAGATTGTGTAGACAAAATGTAAGACGTGCTGTGGCTCGTAGAGGAAAAGCTTGGCGGAATGAAAATCGATGCATTTTTTATAATTTTATTATCTCAACTCTGTTGAAGGAAGACAGTTATGTCACCATTCCGCATGTTTTGGTCTATTTACCATAAATCCTGTATATCTCGATTACATTGCTGATGAATGCTTAATGATTATGGTTTTTTGAAGCTAAAAACTGTTCACAACTGCTTAATGCAGCTGAGATAAAGTAATTTTGTAGATGTATTGATACATAAAGGAGGACAAAGAGTTGCAGTGATGGATTACTTTTGTAAAGTGGCTTAAACCAAGTGTGAGTGTGAGTGGTTGTTGGTCTCTGTCTGTCTCTGTGTGTTGGACCTGTGATGGACTGGCGGTCATCAGGAGCCCTGGACAGGGTGACCGCTCCCCCTTGCCCAGAGTGAGCTGGGATTGGCTCCAGTATCCCCCGCGACGGATAAGCAGTAGAAGATGAATGAATGCATGAATGAAATGAAAAGTATGGGATGCTTTGGAAAGTGGCTGGTATAAAAAACACACACTGTGACTTTGTGTCTATAAGTTCAGTTCAGTTCAGTTTCCTTTCTGCACCCGGTGAGCCCTCGTGTCTGATTCCCAGTTTGTCTGCATTTAAGCTCATGTAATAATTGCCTTTATCCCCAACCTGAAATCCCTAAAAGCAATCCAGAGGGTGACAACGAGCTCTGGCTTCTTTGACAACTCCAGCCGTGCTGGGAGCTGGAAAATAACCAGCCTGTTATAGTGATAACATACCGTCTTTCCCCTGGCAGCTATATATTTAGACCTGCATTTCCTTTGGGTTTTGTGGCCTAAAGCGACAGATGTGAAACAGAGCCACCACACACACAGCCCAGCGGCTTGTGGGTCAGCACAGCTGTGCTCCACATATTGTCTTCCCAACCTGTCACATTCTCCTGTGCTGACTTTGCAAAGTTATGTCACTTCCCGGTCACAGTGGTTATCTTCCTTTTTCCTCCCCTCTCCCACCTTTCTTGGGCAATTCCTCCTGGTTCTCCACCTCTGTAAAGTGCATTCCTCACATCAGCCCCAATTAGCACGACAATCCTCATTATGTTTTCATTTCATGCTCTCTATTCTTATTTCCATCTCTCTTTCCTTTCCAAATTCGTATACCCTTTGTTCTCTTTGCTCCTATGACATCTCCCATGTTGAGAAAAAGAGAGCATATAAAATCACCTAAACTGCCACTTAAATTTGTTCCTACATCCCCTTACACCACTGTAATAAACACATGAACACGCTCAGAGAAGATTGAATTAATATTTGCCCTGCAGTGCTGAATGAGGGGTATTTAGTGCTGACCACTGTCAAAGACTGATTGAGGGGCCAGCAAACCACATTACTTAGATCAGCAGGTAAATACTCAGGGCTCATAACAGAGAGTAATCCTAAACACAAAAGCCATCCGTCAGCAACATGGCTGCCAAACACAGTGGGAGAGCTCCAATTCAAATTTATCGAGCGTATTTGAAAACAGAAACTATAATGAATTTTCACCTCATGAACACCCCTGCAAGCTAAACCGTCACACATCATTATTTACACAACTTTAAAGCCAAGTTAAGTTACAACCCTGCTAGTTTCCCTTGCGTCACCTAAGCTATTATGTGAAAACCCAAGTCGAACAGACCTGAGTTGTAAAGTTTGTGTCACAACAGTTTTGCTCAGTTTCCAGGAGAATGGCAAAAGAGGAGAGGATTTAAATAAGTCAAGGGACCAATGAGTTCAGCATCAGTCAAAACTATATGGAAAACATGATTATTCATGTCATTCCCCGAGGCTGTTTCTATCACATTTTGGTTTTATTGATTCTTCAACTTTTCCACATCAGGTAAACACACTATGATAGTCAGATTTTTTTCATCTTCCAATTTATTATGCACATAAAAATTGGTGGATTGAAATGCTTACTCTTTTTTTAACACTCTCTCTCAACTTCTGTCTCTAAATCAACTCATGGCAGAAAAAACAATGACAAATTAATGCAGCTACAGGGTCCAAAACCCTTTGAGGCAAGAGCACCTGACCCACGGAGAGTTTTCAGGATGAGTAAAGGGAGGTTTTGCACATCATTATATGCAGGTGAAAGCGAAGGAAAGGGAAAAGCTATTCCATTTATCAAAATGACAGCAAAAAGCAACAAATTATCTTAAACAGGGAGAAAGATGACCACATCAACCATACTAAAGCAACTTATCGTTCATCATCAATGTCCTTCTTTAAATGTAATATTCACTCAAATAACCCCAAACAACGTTGCTAATGTAAAAGCTGTGAGAAAGCTTGTCAAAGGGCTGATCAACACACAGCATCTCCATTACTCCAGATGGTTTCTAGACAGATCAGTAATGCTGCACAAGCACGCTCTATTTGCCCAGGCCTGAGAGGGGGAAATGCTTTTTACAGACATTTCCAACCGAGGGAGAAAGAGAGGGGTGGAAAAAAAAAAAGAAGAAGCACAGTGGGGCTGAAAATAGCCTGGGTCGGCTGCGCTGCTCTGCACATGGTTTATTTATCCTGAGGATTAGTGCAGGTGACTTGAGGGCTGGACTCTGTGTGGGTCGTTGAGAGGCTGGCGAAGGGCTAACTGTGACTCAGACTGCTGGATGGAGTTAAGGAAGAGGAGATTGAGGAGGAATGATGCCGCAGTTCAGACTGCCGAGGCCCTCTGTACTCGCCTTACCCCAAATCAGGCTAATTGTGTCTCTCCAGAGGTTGGCTAGGAAACGTAAAGGCCTGTTAGATGTAACAGAAAATCAAAAGAGGTTGGGTCAGTGGAGAAAAGGAGGGTTTACTCATATTATTCATTTATACTGCAGTACATTTCAAATTTCAGATATCATAGTTTTTACTCAATTGTATTCCTTATTTGCTATTACCTGATTTGAGACAAACCATGATGAAACGTCTTTTTACCATCTTTAACCGGCTGCAACTCCTAAAAACTAAAAGCATTGTGTGATGTTTATTTCCACCACGTCTTTTCCCTTTTAAGCTTTCCACTACATCCATATTGATGAACAAATATTATATAACCAATCAGTAATAGGGTGATATAATATGTTATTATTTTGCTAAATGTGCATGTACTTTTACTGTTTGTAGTACTGTTTGTGTATTCCGTCTTAAGTAGGATTTTGAATGCTTTTATTGGTAATTCAGTATTTTTGCCTTGATCAGTCTGTTAGTGCTTTTACTTGAGGATTTGAGTACTTCTTCCACCACTATATGGTTATATCAGGATAGTTAAAATCTTCAGCAGGACCGACTAACTGAGCTTTAGGTTAAATTCAAATGGAAAGCCTAAAGTTTCGAAGTGTAGCTGGATGTGTCCAGTGATGTGTGAGTTGTATTTTAATAAAGAGGCCCAGAACAATGTATCCACGTATTCTGAAAACAAACGTAGTTAACAAAATCCTGCTTTCCTTGTTATTGTGTAGTAGCACAACGGCAAAAGGAGAACGGTGAAGACAGGAAACACCTATTCTACTGGAGACCCCTGGAGGTGAACATACAGCGACAGCCAGGTGTACAGGCACTGAATCCCAAACCTTCCGTTAGGCATGTTACTGCTGTGTGATTTAGTGTGTTGCACAAAGTTGTTCTTCATACGATCTAATGGTGCAACCATATTAGATTTGGGTATTTCACTTAATATGAATGTGATATGGTTTAATTAAACAGCAACCAGAAGATATCGTTCAACAGAGAGGAAGAACTAATGCTGCAGATCATTTTAGGGGAGAAACATTTTATCCAAGCAGATGTACTGAAACATACAAATACACACAAACACACCTATTCACACAGAGCCATTCCCAATAATCCTAAATTATAAGAGAACATACAGTATAAACATAGCGGAATGATAATAGATACGCATTAAACCTTTAAACAACCAAATAATCCTCCCACTGTGCAAATAGCACTCAGTACGTTTACATGCACAGTTAAGTCAAGCTATGGTTGTAGCTCGATAAAGCCATCTCTTTGGACTTCTGTCCTTGTCCCAGTATACATTGCACGGGAGTGAAATCAATTTATTTGTTGAAATCATGTCGCCTCCGCTACAATAGGTGGCGATATGCACTCTTTCGGCTTGTGGGTAAATGGGCCACTACCGATTGACCTCTGACGTCACAGACCACAACAGAGGTGGAAAGAAAAAAAGACAGCTGAGCTAGCAAGTTAGCCACTATATCCGTCCAAAAATGAGCTTTTGCTGCACACTTTGCCATGTTCGACACGTAGTGGTTAGCCGGCTTCTTTTTTTGTCTGACCTCCTATGTTTGCGTTTACGTTTCAAATGCCGTTCGACTTCCGGGTCATAGCTTAGCGTGAAAGTTAAGCACATGCACAGATGACCTCCTCCAGCTCCAGTCCGACTGTCTGTATACATGCAGCAGTAGATTGACCTTCAATCGTGCTATCTGGGTGTGTTAGTCCGATAATTATAAACTCGATTTCAGTCGAGCTAACGTGTTTACATGTACTTTGAAAGTCCAGTTTTGGTTGGACTAACGCAATAATTCGGTTTTTTAGGTGTCATGTAAACGTGCTGTATGTACGTCTGTTGTGGTCTGTGACATCATAGGTCAATCGGACTTAAATGTGCATGTAAAAGTACTTACAGAGGAAGAAGCAGGCAGGGGCAGCTGCTGGTTTTTGTTTTTGTTTTTGTGTTTTTTTTGACTCAGCTCAGACCTTCTTTGCCGGGAAGCTGCTTTTATGTCGTTTGTGCAAACTGCTCAAAAGCTACGTGCAGACAGACGTAAGCTCTGTGTGTGACGGGGCAGGAGAAATGGACGGGGGGCAGAACAAAGTGAGAAAAGACAGATGGGAGCATTTGTACTGACAGGTGAGGATGTAGACCGTAGTCACCATAGGTGTGAAACACACTTCAAACAAGGCAAGGACGAATGGGTGAAAGAAAAAGAAAATGAGCTGGAGGCATCTTATTTAGAACAAAAACAAAGGTTATAATGAGGAGGCCCTGAATGGGAGGAGAAAAACAACGGGAGATAAGAACAAGAAGGGAACAATAATTTATTATATATCCTGGAAGCGTCCGTCCTAATTTACTCTGCTAGTGATGAAGGTTGTTTTTTCTGAGGGGGAAATTATTAATAGGAGGTATTAATTTCATTCCAGGAAGATCAGACTCAGGTGCATGCGCAAACTTACAGAAACACAAATGGACACAGCTATACGCTGTCGCAGGAGGCAGTGGTATTCATGATGACAGCCTCCTGGGAGAACAGCCGGGAGACTGATTAGTAATTCCTGGATGTGCCTTTGCGCATTTATATCAATCTCAGACTGGCATTTCCACTGCAATTACTGAGCTAATCAGTTAACCAGCGATGGCTCTGTCTCGGCCTGCAGTTTCAGTTTAGGCAAGGTTTCCTTTTTGTTGTTTTTCCTTCTTTTTGTGTCTGTGGGAAATAATAGCAAGTCTACAGAAATAAGTGGCAGGAGCTATAGTTCACCAACTTACGGGTGTCTGTGTGTGTGCGTTTTTCATTTGTTGAGACCTCCTTAACTCCTCGGAATGCTGCACTTTCTTGAAAAATGATCATTATTACATTTTGTGTTCACTGCACAGAATACGATGCAGAATGAAGAGAGAGTTACGACACAGACAGAGAGACATTTCGAGACAGACAGGAAGGAAAGTGGATGGAGAATACAAAATGGCAGGTTAGACTATTGAATAACTACAAGTAATGTCTGAAACTCATCTTTTCAGCCCTACACAAACTGGGGTTAAATTAAGTTTGTCATTCATTAAGGACAGCAGTATTCAGTGTGTGTACAGGGACTGGTGGCTCTTTTGAATAACTTTGAACTCCAGAATCTCTTTGAATCATTCCCTTTATGTTGTAGTTTTTGTAGGAGTGAAGACATCACTTCCTTAAGTAATGAGTAGTGTTTTCATTTCAGTCTGATACCGATACTCGAACAGCTTTCATAACATATTTTATGAGTGCTCTGTGACATTCATTAACTCTGTCTTGACTCATTGTAATTTTAGCTGTGGCAGGAAAATAGTGAATGCTGCTCACTGTACGATCACGTTGCTGCTGCAGAAGCGGTTAGAAGCTAAAGCAAAAAAACAACACAATACAATTAATATCAACTGGAAACATTTTTTGCATGCATAGTGCACTAAACATTACCTGAAGGAGAAGTCACAGATGTAGGTCATAGAATATCATCCCAGACTATGGCATAAAAACAATATTTATTATTAAACATGTTGTTAAGTTTTCACTTTAACATTGTGGACATTTGATTAATATTTAGGCTAGGGACTTGTTGTCCAAGGACCTTTACCAACGTGGAATTGGACCCATAGTTGCTCAAAAAATGCTATCAGAGCCATTCTCAAATTTATAATATGTGCCAAATATTTACTGACTCAAGGCACTTGGCTGCCCCCAATGATGGAGTGAGAGGCCACTGGGAAAAGAGAGACTATTCCTAATGGGCTGCTTCAAAAATTGGACTGATGGCTCGATGTGAAACAAGCCTATAGTATATGGCTGGACTGCACTGTAGGCTATTTTATGCTGCCTTGCGTCAGCTGGTTTCAGCCCTTTATCTATTTGCTTCGTTCTCCTCTTTGCTCACATGTTAAGTGTTTTAAACACAGCCGAATTCCTTATAAATCTGTTTTCAGGTCTCTGTTGTCAATCAATGAAATAATTATAAAATAGTGCCTGAAATAATGCCCATTAGACTACATTCAAACTGACTGTCACATCCACACCCTTCCCAAGTTGCAGCTCTGCTCGGCTAAAGTCTCGATTTCATCATGTGCTAAAATCAACACATTAAGAAAACTCAAAAGGAGCAGCTGTGCTTTGATTTTGGTTATATAATAAATATAAAATGATCACTCAGAGTGTAAGTTAGAGTAGCTCATTCATGTCAACTGTCACACAGTCAGCATCGAGAGTTTGTGCTTGTGAAGTTTGTTTTACACCGTGGAGCAATACCAGCGACTCTCTGTGACCTAAAGTAGCTAAGGTTTGTTCAGAAAGGTGTTACATTTGTCGTTCGGTGCCTTTTTGAGAAAAAAAGTAATGAAATGGGTTTGAAAGTTAGATGTTAGAGTCCAAAATTAAACACCAGATAGAAACAAGGAGAGCGAAGGTAAGAGTGATAGAGAGCTGTTTCTGTGTTATGGTGATGAGCTCAGTGGATTAAACTGCACGGCCCACTCTGGTTCACCCTCCATCTGCCTCTTCCTCCTCTTCAGCAAATTATGTTCTGTTCGATCTCTCATCTCGGTCCGCAGGCTTGCCACTCATGATTATGTCTTTATCATCACCAGACACCAAGATAGCAGCAGCGGACTTTCATTCAGTCGCTTTCCATCAATTAGTAAGTAAAAAAAAACAAAAAAAAAACAAGCAGAGGTCTGTCTTAGAAGCCCAGAAAAAATAAATTACAGTTTATTATCGTCAGGTCCATGTGCAGTGCTCTGAATGTAGGATAAATACATAAAACACAACAAAAACAGGTGCAATTACATGCAGAAAGATAAAGTAAAAACAAAGAATAGACACAAAGCAAGACAATTGCAAGTGACATTAAGTGGTGGAAAGAACAAAGAAGTAAAATGTAAGGACAAGCTAATATTTTAATGGATAAAATGTACGAGACCTGAATCCATAAAAAGGCAAAAGGGAGGTAGGACAATACTGAACATGTAGTGTGTTTGTGCTTTAAGCTTTTTGCTTTTGAAATCCACAATCTATTCCACTTAACTTGAGCCCCATTATTCAGTAGCTTCATACATCACCAGTGCCAGATATGAAGAGCTGAAGCAGCATTAAAGACAAATATTTATTTAGTGTCTGATTCTCCGATGCTTTTGCCAAGGTGCGTGACAAAAAAAGCCACTGGAGAGTGAATGAAGTGATTTTTTTTTTTTTTCCCGTGTTCTCCTCCCACACACTCAGTAAAGACGACGCCACTGTTCTCTGTATTTCATGATATGAAATGAAATGCTTCACTCATGCGGTTTTTGCACTGACATGAGGTAAAACAGGCATTAACATTTAGTGAGCGATGTTCACACAGCTGTATCTGAAAAAGCAAATTGGCTCTACATTTGCTTTTTATTCTCTGCTGGTCTTTGTTTCTCGGCTGCTCTGATAAGTAGAGTGGAGCTGAAGTCGAGGCCACGGCTGTGTCGCCAGCTTCTCTATCTTTCTCCTGCTCGCTCTCTCTCTCTCTGTGTCCTCTGTTTGACAGGGACACACCTGTTTAAAGTAGCAGCAGCAACTTATTATGCTCCTCCCGTCGTCAGTCTCCACCGCTTGCAGATGCTGCTATCCGCCCCTCAGGCCTGCACTGGTCCAGCTATTCTAACACCTCCACACCGCCATAACACATCAGTGCTCAATTAAGGGAAAAGGCAATATGTTTTCAGTCAGAAAAGCAGAAAACAAGGTCAATGGGACGGTGCACCACAATTCCTTGATAGCCTCGGGTTATAATTTTGGCTCTACCTGCTGACATGACTTAGAGACTGCCTTCATCTTCACAGAACAGCAGGAGTTTTTCTGCAAAGTGATGCAGGAAATTTTACACACTTCACATTGTGACCTGGTTGGAAGAGCCTGGGGAGTGACTAAATTCAGTCTCTCAGTCTGTGTCATCCTTTTTGAGAAAAATGAAATTTTTTCTTCTTCAAACTTTTCAAATTTTACGACAGCCGTCAATTGCAACAGTCATTAAAAGGATACACACCTTACCACGGCGAGCAATCTAAAACATTTTGGCAGGTGGACAGGAGGAGCGAAGGATCGAAACACTGACCCTGTGATTAGGGGACAACCTGCTTTACTTCCCTGATTCACAACTATCAGCATATCCAAAAAGAAAATCCATTGAGAAAATCTGTTGCTGAAGGCAACTAAATATGAAAATATCATATAAGTAACAACATTGGTAGTATAGAGTAAATACAGTACATGTCGTCCTTGTTTAAACATTGACGTGAACCACACAAACTACTGATTTAACCTGATAAGTGTAGAAGAAGGTTTCGATTCGAGCCTGTACTTTTACTTGTTGGCATGACTATAAATGAAATGGTGAGTAACACTTTTCCTTTTTTCTCAGTTTGGCTGGGAAGTGCCTGATTTTAAAAAGCCAACTGAGTCTAACCATGGACAAAAAGTTGATGGTCAACAGGCTGAGGTTGCCATGGTGACCCAAAGAGAGGGGATGGCATGTGGTGAACAGCTCATTGAGACTGATTAACTGTGATCCAGAGCACACGTCCGGCCAATGGTGTTGTTTTGCTCTACAGGCCTGCAGAAAAAAAAACATATCTGCCTCTTCAGCTGCTAAATGTTCTCTTTTCCAGCAGGCAGCCACTAACAGCCTGTCTGCTGTTTGCTGAAGTATGTGCAGCCTGTTTTTAAGAGTGTTTTTGCTTTCTGAAAACATATAAGCTATAAAAGCTGTAAAAGTGAACCAATAAAGCTGTGGCTATAAAACCAAGTCAGTGAGCTGAGGGATACAAAAAAAAAAACTACCTAGAAGTGAAGGGATCTATAGAGTTGGGCAATATTTCATTTGCATTTGAATTGGCCTGTGAGTTGTTGTTCTAAAAGTGATTACTGTAGTCACTTGTATACGAGAAAAAACAGAACAATGTCAACTCTCAAGTCAAAATGAACATAATTTAAAATTAACTACAGCTAATGTAAAGTATGCTAAAGATAAATTATGTGTGGGGAAAAAAGGTTAATTAAAAAAGTAAATAACTGAAGACAATAACCTACTTATGGAAGGCCACTGAGCAATCACAGCATTAGTCCTTATACTTGGAAATTAGTTTTGGCCTGATGGTCCCACTCATTATAACTCTATTGTTGCTGAGTAACAAGAGAGTGATTGGGGGCATGCATGTGTATGTGTGTCTTTAAAGAGTTATCAGTGCCCTTCGTTATCACCTCTGACACCTTATTAAGGACAGTGTTGTTTTAATTATACACTGATATCAGTGAATGGAGATAATTTTGAGTGGCATTCATTATGTCTTCTATTAGCATTTGAAGACAGACAAATGAGTTCCACTTAATGAAAGTGTGCTGCACAGGTTCAGATACGGAGAATGGAGGAAGGATGCATAATGAATAGCAGAGGATGACAGAAACACAAAGGGAGACAGCGAGGAGGAGCAACATTCTGGAGAAGTGACAGGGGAATATTAAAGTCAGCCGGTTCTCAAAATCCTACTCCTTTTATATGAGTTTATATCACTAAAACTTTTGGATTTGTTGACCAAAACATGAATAAATAGTGAATTTAGAGGTCTGAGCGGGAATTTTGACACATCGCACAGTCATTGAATTGAAGTTATCGGTGTGTGGGTCCAGGCTCAGCCACTTTGCCATGGCTAAATGAACGAGATTGTTCTGCTCTTCCTGTTAGGAAAAGTCACAGAACATGCACGTAACCGCGTCTGCTGATTAAACATCTGTTCACATCGATGGTAGAGAGGCGTGTTATTATTTTGTACAGTACATGTTGTCAGGACTATGCCCCTCTGTTAAATATTCAGCTTGGCACAACTGTCTTGCTGTCTGTCTTAATGTATACATTTACCAAATATACATTACATTTAGAGATTTCAAATCCATTGAGTGAAGATGCTCTGTGTACTTGTGTCATGTCTGATTATGTATCTATATCTGAGACAAGACGGGTTTCATTAATGAACTGCACCGATCTTCTCACCTCTCATTTCTAGGTTGACAGGACGAAATATTCTCATTTTAATTGTTCATCATCCGTACTGAGAGAGTTTAATGTTCAACGAAGTCACAGAAATTCTCCGACTGTGAGTGAAACTAATATCGTCTGTAAAGAAAATGAATCAAATTTTGGCTTCCGGAGCCAAACGCTCCCAAAATAGCCTCTCCTCCTTTGCTGCTCCTTTAGTACACAGAGTCTGGTGTCCTTATGTAATTTTCAACACAGCAACACCCAGAGCCGAGGTCTAATCAGCCACAGGGAGTGAAAACACTCATGGATGGGTGCATGATTTTAAATTCAAATAAAACAGAGATTTTACTGAAGGTTAACATTACCTGAACAGGCTTGTTCTAATTCAAGGACACAAAGGCTATCCATGGCTGCACAGGGATATCCTCAGGACCATTTTGCTGAGCCACCGTGGTGTGCAGTTCATTAATGAATCACTAAAACACAGAGCCACAGAAAAATAGAGCCGACTGAGCTCAGGAAATTCATAGGTTTTCTTCCAGTCCTGAAGACAATCAGCTAGACCCCCCTTTCTGAGTGTTTGTTATAATGAAACTGCTTGTGGAATTTAAAAAAAAAATGTTTTATTATTATTATTATTATTTTATTTAGAAAATATGATACGCTATGGATTTATTTTAATTTTTTTTCACAGAAACTGACTGAATGTGGCAGAAGGTAGATTAATCACCTATGGCCTCATCTTAAGTACGTTTGAAATTTTACCACAAGCAAACATCACTGGCTTCTTTTGTGGATTCAGTTGTGTTTATATATAAGGTTTACTATCATGTTTTGTGAGCTTTCTATTCTGCTGCTTCTGCGGTATATCATTAGGCTCTGTAAATAAGGAACAACACAACAATGACCTGATGAATATTTCAGTATTTTAAAAAGCAAATACTCAACTTTAACTTGCATTGGTGTAATATTTTACCAGAAGTATCTACACTCTGACTTAAGTATTAGAGTAATGTACTTTACTCTGTATATTCTGCACATATGGCTGAAGGAAATATAAAATCCCTGATGGGTACTGATGGATAACAACAATTTAAGTAACTCACCCTAACTTCATTACAGAGCCGGTTTTCACACCGCTTGATATTGTCACAATCAGCATTTTCAGTAAAAGTTGGATTCAAACTTTCCCTGCAATTCAAATGTACTTCAGTTTAAGAGGACTTTCACATGCAAAATAACAATATGCATATATTGTTTCCGGAGAATGTGCTGTGTGTTTCTCTCTGATTTGTCATCAAGTCATCATTTGATTGCATTGTGTATCACAATGAAGAGATGCCATCGCTTTGAATGATGATTTTCATTAGCCGTGCCTCCAACCTGGGTTGTTCCTCCATAAAATGAACATGACTAGAGTCTTTGTTTTTCTTTTCTGTTCTATGGGCTAGCACTGTCCTGACAATGTCTTTTGTTACGTAAAATGAACAAACATAGACAGAACCGGACAAGCCTGTAGAAAAAAAAAATTAACAAGTCTGTACAGGATGAAGGTGAATACATCCGCAAACCCACTTTCAGGTGACCATGGCAACATCAGCCAGTTAAGAGGCGGTACAGACCTGACTCTTAACTTTCATACGCCCCCCTCTGGATGCTCTATGAGGTTTCTAAAATGAGCTCTTTTTAAGACAAGTACCACAGTTGAAAGCATTTTCATTCACCACCTCTCACTCATGACATCCGTAATGGCCATTCTACGCTGAGAAATCTTCGAAATAATTTACCAAAGTCCATTGTTCATAGACGCAAATCAATTTCACATCCATTTGTCCCAGATTGGTGTGCTTGTCTTTGTAATTGGTCCCTTCTATCATTTATTCGCTGTGTGACACGTAGCTTGAAATGCTTCCCTCATTTTCGGAAGCTTCAAATTATGTTTCAGTGTTTTGCAAATGGGCAGTATAGTCACTTCCAAACACATATGTAGGTTTTTTTTTTTCTCCAGCACGTTATAGTGAATTTCACATGGTTCAAATTTTCACCCAACCCAGAAAATGTGATGAACTGTCTGCAGCTCGTGTATCTGTTCCCCCATGAAAATATACATGTACGTGGAGGAAGAGTTTACTGTCAATCCATTTCTCAACCCAAACCACCATCTTTATCTAATCCTCGCCAACTTCTTTTTGGGCCTAAACCCTAACTAAATCGGAAAGCACATGTTTAGTATTGTGACTTCCAGAACAAAATCAGAGACGCCTGCTGCCATAGAGGCCCTGTTTAAGAAGATCAGTATTATCAGAGGATGGAAACAAAAGAGCCATACAGTCATTCAGGTTGGAGAACCTGTTGAATGGCATTGTGCTGCAAGCTGGATTGCTCCTAAATTACAGCTGTGTGCTTCAGTTTACTGCTGCCACTTCAGATACCAGCTCATCATCTCAGCTGTTGTCAGTCAAACATGGCCACAGCCCTCCCTCCAGCTGAGATAGAGAGAGGGCAGCAATTCTGATATTTTCTTCAAGACATTTCTCCTAAAATCAAAATATGATTAATAACAGCTTACACCTTACACCTCAAAGATGAAATTAATTTGGACAACAAAATGGACGACAAACTATTTCAGAAGGACTTTAAAGGAGTGTATGTATCGAAGCGCTGCCTTTGTCATTGTCTTCGTCCTCTCTTTCTCTGACTGGACACAGCAAGTTAGCCAGGGTCCACCATTCCGAGTGTTTATTTCAGTGTTTCTTTCTCCTCACAACAAATATGCCAACCCCCCCCCCCCCCCCGAGTGATTACTCCAAACAAGTAAAGAAACACACACAGCGTGAGGCAAATAAAGAATTGCTTCTTTGAAAAACTGAGCACAACACCAAAAATAAAAGGCTAAAAAAAGATTCATTCCTCTTGAAAGTCCTCCAGCAAAACATGTTCCCCCTTCTTGTCCACAATAGCATTAGTTTAAAAAAAAAAAAAATCATTGCCAGAGTGTGTGGATGTGTAGTCCACTGATGAATCTTTAAAAAGAAGAAACGTTCATCCACTGGCTTTCAAAATTTATCCTCTGATGGAGTTTGACCGCTGCCTGAGCTCTGCCTCTGTGAAAACCATGATGATGTCTTCAGTGAAACTCCCCGTGGCTCTGCTGTTCAGCTGATAGATGAGTCTTAAGAGACGTATAGTTACATGCTCTTTAATGATTGCTGTGACTACACTTAAGAATAGAGTTAATACAATTTTCATTAATATAATGAAACCCCAAGGTTTTAAATGAGTTTGACCAGAATGTGCTACAAGTTACCCTCGATCAGCCGACAAACAGCACTGTCTTTTGACGTGCTGACCTTTGTGTGTGTGTGTGTGTGTGTATGCTCTGTCTGTTATCTTGCCTCCCAGCTTGTTGTCACTTTGAGATTGGGCAGGTACTGACGGCGTGAATGCTGTGAGTTTAGGAGTCAGAGTTGCTTACACGCACTATCTGCGGAATGAATTAATCTCTTGGTATTCAGCTACAGCATGTGGCAGGCTGGGAAATCTAAAGCTTCAGCGGATTTCTCTCAGCAGAGTGTGAAATTTGTCACACGGAGGAGGTTCACTCCAGGGGAAGTGCCGCAGGGCCTTTTTTTTTTTTCCCCTCCTGACAATTTTCTCACCCTCTAAACTGCACCAAAAGTGACAGGAGTCTTTCTAATTAATGCATTAATTAATTGAGGTGTGTCCCCCCTTTGGTAGTGTTTTGGTAAATGGCAGAATGAAAGACAGTCGACAAAAAAAGGGGCGGTTTGTTTGCAACACAGAAGTGTAAAGGTGCTCCTCTCCAGCGGGAAGTCGTCCTCCAGCAGCGCCTCTATTTGTCTTTGGATATTTTCTTATTTATGAGGACGATGGCCTCCTTCCTCGGCGCTGCTGGGATGTGGACTCTGGTGATCAAATTGGCTGGTAAACAAAAGCTCAGGGTTGGCTGCAATGAGTCTTACTGCTGTCCAGTTCCCAGCCTGGAGCAGATCTACTATACGAGCTGTTCCCAGCTCATCCCCCAGAGGGGTTGAACTGCTTTATTACAGCCACTCAGATGTTGAATCATGGTGCTGTTCTTAAAATAAATCTATGACTGCTCTATTGTACAGGACTCTGTGTGAGGGGTGGATTGACTGAGGATGCATATATGCATGCTGGGCCTCATCCATCAGTGTATCCCCATTGTGCATATGTGCATGTATGTATACTGTTAGCCTCTGACATATTACCACATGTCCAAACATACATACATACTTCATAGTACCATGGAACATACTGTGTTTGACTTATTCATGTGGCTTTTTTCCCCGGAAGCTGTTTGACTTCACAGCTTTTCTTCAGGCAAGACTCCCATTTTGTCAGGCTTTCAAAGAACGCATCAGGCACACACTGGCGCCGATGCAAAAGCAACACAGCCAGAAATGTGGACTAAATAAATCAGATCTGATTTAAGACAACATTGTTGATTTAAGTCTGTCTAAATTATGAAAAAGGCAATAGTCAACATGTGAAGTGAAACATAAGATTTCAAAAACTTTCTGGGGTCATTAGTGAGTTGAAGTCAGGTGACAGGTGAAATGCTCGGTGACAGCCTGTTGTCTTCTGAAACTTACTTTTGCTCCATGCTGCTGGAGGGTGATTACAGCTCATTGTTATACGCTGCATATTATTACATGTAACACATAAACTGAGGAGACCACTGCACGAATTTACATTTACTTCAGCAAACCAGCATACATGTGCATACAAGCTGTTCTTACCAATACACACCTGCCATTTATTAGCCAAAAAGGTTTACCATCAGACATTACAGGTAATCATGCATAATTCATAGCTGACCTTTTGTCCAGGTCTCTACAGCCAGACGGACATTCAATCATTTCTCTGGAGACTAATTTAAACGCCCCTGAAATGACTCATCACGGTTATGCTCCATTCAGGTCCAATTTATACAGACCCACTGTAGCCTGTTGTACTGTATAATGTATATAGAAGTTACTTTGCAAAAAAAAAAAAACCCATATATTACAAACTTTATCGCCTTGCATCATCACTGCCAGCTGTCTTCAATTGGTATTTCAGTATTTTTAGCAACATTTATATGAAACCAAAAAGTCATCAGCTCCAGTCCACGTTTTCACTAGCCTGAGACACCTAATTTCGATTTTTAAAAAATTCAAGTCCTGCAATCAGGAAATCAATTCCCAGTGTATTTTTTATATGAAACTTAAAAAAAACAAGCATTTTGTGGAATAGCACATTTACTGACACCCTGGGTAGCAGGGCTCATGTGTATTTTACCATTTGTATTTTCCTAATGTAAAAGCCAGTCATGTCTCTCCCCTCCTGAGGATGGGAACCCCAATGCAACACCTTATTTTTGTTTTTGCACCTTCACCTTCTCCACAGCATGCACTTCAGTCATCCACAAAGCGCTGTCAAAGTTAACATTGCTGGTTTGCAAGATGAAGACAGTTTGTGATGCCAGCCACCGTAATAATGTTCTTTTCTCTCAGTTTTTGTCAGGGATCCATCACTGCAGTCTGAAAGAAAGCTCAGGAAACCTGAGCAGATGTTTCTTTCCTCGGGCTGATAGATTCCATAACACGGACCTTCATTAGAGACAGCGACAGTAAGAGTTGTGGGATTTTAAAGTGTACTAGTCACTGTAAGACACTGCTAGATGTATTCCTCAGATCCACTGACCATTATTGATCATGGTCATTGCATGCAAAAGCATGCTCTCATATCTCATATTAATTCTTTAACTGGTGACATTGTGTCACTTTTTTCAGCTACTTGCAGTTGCATAAATGATGAGCTCATGAAATAGATCTTTCAGTATTGTATGCTCTAAACCTTCCTTCCTCATGAATTCATATTAGCTCCAACTAGGCAGCAGACACCCCTGCCACATTTCTTCTTAGGAGCTCCAGTAAAGACGCATTTCCCCTCTAAACATCCAACATGGTTTTATTTATACAATCAATCCCTAAAGATGTTCAAATATCCAATATCTTACAGCAAAGCAAAGATTAGAGAAAAGACCGAATAAATGGTTGTATATGTGTGTAGAAGTTTATTTTTGTCTGCTTTCCTTTCTTGTTAATGATCTGAAGATCTGATCTGTGACCTTTTTATAGGGAACATAATTGCTCATGCACAATGTTGATGGTAATTCAGCATTTCTCTTCACATTACTTGTGATATGATGCGTGTGGCAAATATATGGACTGCACATATAAAACAGTGTTCAGTGTCACACTGAAACATGAAGGCAGAATCCTAGTTAACCCTACAGTCTGCTGCTCAAGATGCCCCTAGCTATAGTAAGGCCACTGCCCTTCTGACTGGGCTTCGGGCTGTTTATCTCTCGATGTTTACTCAGCTGTGCGTGACAAAAGGGTGGTACACGCTGGAGTGTCAGCACAGCTCGCTGCTGCTTTGATGGACCACCCACCCGGCTTTTCTCTCACAGTAGAGAGTGAGCGTGGGCCTTGCACACAACTAACACAAGTGGGTCGCCAGATTTGTAGGCGATAGTGATGAGTGAGACAGGCAGGGGAAAAGCAGGAAGAGGAGATTTTAACACCTGGTATGATTCTGCTGGGTATCAAGTTTTAGCATAAGGGATGAAAAGAGATGAGGAGGGAAGGGGGAGGTGACACAGCTGAGATTAGGATTACATGTCACAAGTACGTCAAAGCTGCATTATATGTATCTAACTTGACATAACACAAAAACATTTAACTGTATAATTGCATCACATAATTGATGTCTTGATCTTTTGAGCAAACATCCATCTCACTCTGCTCTACTTCTGCTCGCTCGGGGGAGAGTAAGAGGTAGCCTGAAAACTGCAAGAGCATCAATAGAAAATTGAACGTCCCTAAATGAATGTGAAGCAGCAAATCTAACTCATTTATGTCCATCATCCAAATTCACATGAATATTTCCATTATTCACCAGGAAGAATCTGTTAGAAGTGTTAGTTTTCAGTAGTTATTTAAAGTTGCCCTTCAGCAAAAAAAAGAAAAAAAAGAATCCCTCTCTCCTCATTGAATAGCAGAGACAGGTGGGAGGAATTACAGAGAACCTTCCCCCAGGTCATTTCCTCTCAATGCAGGGTGCCAGTGCAAGTCCATCCACCACGGAGAGCAGCGATTGCATTAAACCAACAATTATTTGTCCACAGTGACAGACAGCAGCCGCAGGCGTGTGTGTGTGTGTGTGTGTGTGTGTGTGTTCTTAACCAGTTGTTGTGGTGTTTTGTTGGGAACCTTCTCTGTTTTCCTCAGAAGAGGTGTCTCTTTAATTGTTATCTTATTTTGGATCACTGTGAATCAAAGGTTAGCACCATTTTTAAATGAGGTGCCCTTCAACAAACATTTCAAGTCTGCAAATAATGATTATTATCATCGCTGGTTCACCTGACAGTAATTTTCTCAATTATATAATGAAAGGATGGAACAGAATCTAAATGTCACTACTAGCGAGTAATTTCAGTACAAGGTGACATCTTAAAAAAAGGTGAAAAAGCTGAAGGAATAAATATCTTCTTAGCACCAAAAAAGTTGGTGATTAAATTTATGGTAACTGATTAACCAGTTTACTGACTATTCATTGTAGCTCTAACACCAAAACATCTACATGAACAATCTAATAATGTATTTTATTCTTATTTTCTGTTTTTATGAGAATGCTTTTAATGCTTTCACTCAGAATGGGTCTTTATATTGTGATATTGGCATGTTTGTATTGCCTTCCATCCTGGACTGTAGCATAATGTACAGGTTATAAGGAGCTTCTCCTCACCTGCTAGATGTTAGACGATAACACTGGCACGATTTAACCCCCACCTCAAATTCAATCTGTGATCGTGTGATAACACTGAGGTCAGCAAGTTCAGATTTTTTTTTTTGATGGAAGCAGCACTCTGAGGCATACACAACTTAAGTGAATACACATTTCCATTTTTCTTTGTGTAATATGCTCCCCACTCTCCTGAGGTGCCCCTTAGCCACTGCTATGATGCTATCATCTCTGAAGGTGATAGGTACTGAGAGCCTGGACAGAGTCTGGGAAGGGGAGAGGAGGACTGTCTCTACTGGCCTGTAAAATATTCATCAAATGAAGCAGTGGCGGGTGGGAAAGTGCAGCAGGAGATGGAGAGGCGTCCACAGGGGAAAGAACATCATACTTTAGGAGACTCAAGAGGAACACAGTCCAGAGAGGAAGTAAATGTAGGAGGGAAAGAAATATTTTATTGTTTGGGATCTGCTGGTTAAAATCCCAAGTATGATAGATAAAAATTCCCCAAACCCCATATATGTCATAAAGCTGCGGGTACGTTTAGTGCGAGACTGATGATGGTTTCCTAGACATATTGAATTCGGAAATTTAAACTCATTTTCCTAAAGCATTGGAAAAACTGGGCTAGCAGCTTCCATTTCCCTTTCTGTTATCGATAACTTGAGTCTGAACCGATTAGGTGATCATTACGCAGCCCGGCCCTTTAGCTTGTACTGCCCTAAGGTGTCATCCAACAGTCAATGTACCGGACATAATGGTCTTGATTTGCATGATCCATTCTCACTCCTTATTCTGAATTTGACCTCCAAAAAAAACAAAAAACGGCTGTGGCTCATCCCCTTTACAGTTCTGCAGAAAACTGATCAAATAGCTCATTCTTGAAACTAGTCCTCGGTAAAGTCACTATTTACTCCAGCCTGAATGCTGTTTTCGAAAAACTACAAACACCCTTTGAAGTTTTAACCTAAAATTTTATTGGATTTGCTAAGAATTACTGTATATATATATATATATATGCATATTACTGTCTTATTTTTTCTTTCTTATATATCACATAAATGAGCCACCCTGCAAGACTGTTCTTTGGCACAGCAGAGCTTTAAGTTAATGCTGATGTCAGCAACATGATCACCAAGATGTGAAATGTTCAGATATTCATCACTTCATTTCATGCTGCATTAATATCATCTCAGACTTACCATTATAAGCAGCTTTAAACTTGTGAACAGTGTTTACTGCAAGCAAACAAGCAAACAAGCAAGCAAGCTGTAACTAATTTTGGTGGAAAATTGGTAATAAAAGGTTAAAGGGTTAGTTGTAATGAAAACCAATTGAACACAGAAATGTAATAAACGTAGCTCTATACGGAACAAGCGTGATATTTTCAGCCCTTATACATCCTCCTCTGCAGTAAAATAACGTTCTTTCTCTTTGTGCAATTTACATTTCTGTATAGTTGCATTGATGATGTGTTTTGCAAGCAGTTTTAAGTTTGGTGCTTTTGAGGAAATGTAGGTCATGTTTGTGTCTCTCTTGTTTAGTCTTTTCTATTGTGAGAAGAGTGAGAAGCAGCAGCAGAAGACTGACAGCTGCCATCTTGAGCCCCCCGCTGTAGACTACCTACAAAATAATGTAAATATAAAACATGGCTGCAGTTGATGTGAATGTCATTAATCGAAAGTATTTGATCATAAATGTATGAGGAAACTAATAGCTTACCACCTGATGGTGGGAGACAAAGAAGTTAATCTAATTAAAAATTCATCCTCCCGAGCTCATAAATATGTGACACATTTAATGACAATCCATCCAGTTGAGGATGATGTAGAGTATTTAGTCTTAGAGCTAGCACAACCTCTGGAGGAAATGTACGGCCATCGCATTGTTTAGGAACCTTAAACTATATTTCGATCCTGTGTTGGACCAAAGTGGCGTTTTGTCAGTGCATGATGGTCTTCTGTCCATTGTGCACTGACAATGCCTGACAATGCACGATCTAAATGAACTAAAGTTTAGTTCTCCATACTCAGAGAGGAGCCTTGTGCGTCTTCTCTAACTATGACTGTGTTCCTCTCATGTTAAAAAATAAATAAAAACCCAACAACTGTGGATCAAGTTCCAATTTCCAAATCCTGTATTATTACACAGAAATACACGCACACGCTGCCTCTGGCTTTCAGTCCTCTGCCTATAGTTTATTTTCTCTTTGGAATGGAAATCTGCTCACTAAAGACTGGTTATTAGTGCGGTGAGTCAGCTATTCATTCAGAGGCAAACAGAGGAGTGGGTGGAAAGGCTCTTTGGTTTTTTTTCTTGAGTTATTTAAATTTTTGTGCAACAAACGGGAGTGATCAGACTCAATATCACCCAGCACCAAGAGCATAAGCTGTAAGCTTACAGCCTTCACAGGGTGAACCAGTCAACACTGACTTTCCTGCCATGCAGATTTGTTTTTTTCTGTTTAAATCTGAAAAAAAGGGTTAGAAAGGATCAGAAGGAAGAGGAGGAGGGACATGGTTAAATTAGAAAATCCCAACTCACAACCCTTGTTGTACGTTTTTCATGTATATATTTAACAGCTCCAAATTCAAGATGAGTCATCAGTATTTGTACATCTAACAAAAATAGGAAACAGATGTGTTTACTCAGCAATACTTTTCTGACACACATTTACATGGGATACATTAATACATGAATATGAAATCTGAGGGGACAGGATTTGGACACTTCAAGCTCATGCCATCGTCATCAGGTCGAAATGTTTATTTGCTCAGTAAGAAAAATATTCTCATCTGCCTTAATATTGTTTGACAGTGCTGGTAGCCCATACAACAGTGTTACAACACTTCATTGCAAGTAAAAGTCCTCCACTAAAATTCAATGTTGATGTAAAATTCTTCATTAAAAATGAATAATGTATAATTTACATAATCAAAAGAAGAAGTTCTCACTCTGATTTCTTATAATAAAATACCAAAGTAGCTGCAGCCATCTCCAAAGGGACGCCAGATAAAGCTGAGGATCTGGCATCTGATTAAGAAAAGAGAGAAGAAGAAAAAACCCAAACCCCAGCTTTTTTGTGAAATATTTAATAAGATTAAGAGTTAATAAAAGATTTGATAAGAAGTTCAGAAGAAGATGTCTCATCCGTGGAAGTGCTATCAATTTATAAACGTGGGGAACATGAAACAGACTAAGCACCTCACTGATACATAATAATGACCAAAAAAAAAGCCAAAAAGGGGGGGAAACCAGTTTGGTTTTGAATCCGATGCTCAAAACAGTAAAATTCTGTCACTGTCTTCTTTTTGGAAGAAATTACAGAATTGAAAAATAATCTAAAATGAATTTATATTAAGACCAACTACTGTCATTTATACTAAAGACCCTCTTCAAGGGTCCTATTGAGAACCATTGAAGAAAATGGTTGAAACTGCACTTCAGCGCTGCTCTTCAGTCAATTAAGTACTTTCCACCACTGGTTGCCAGCTTTGCTGCAGACTCTCCCCCTCTTACTGATATTAATCCCTTTTATTATTTCCATTGAGTTAGTCCATCTGCGAAGGCACTTGGTACGGTGTGAAATTTCAGAGTTCAGCTGAAACTCTGGTGGTAATTGCACGCAGTGCACAACAGGACGTTACAAATGTGGATATATCTTGGTGCTGGTCACCATGGGCTGCCGCCTGCTCACTGTTGCGTTGAAATAGTAATTTCCCTGCGATAGCTGTTTAAGCACACAGCATAATAACACTGAGTTTCTGCTCTTTACTACAGCTTTCAAGTCCATGAAAACATCCCCATAAAACAACAGAGCACTAATGGATTGAACTTACCCTGCTGAGACATCTTTTAGCGGCTCACAAATTGCAAGACTTTACTAAGGCATCACTAAATGGATGGCAAAGTGCATGGATTTGTGATTCAGATATTCTGTCAGAATCTGATGTTGCCCTAAAAACAGATATGTATAATTCTGTGCATAATGATTAATTACGGCAGAGCTCCGTTGAGTGCTTTTCAATACATGGGAATTTGTGGGTGAGTGACAGCTTTATTGATCACAGATCTCTGAGGATTATCTGTCTGTCTGTGCAAACTGCACTAATGTATTAAATTCAGTGGAAAAAGGGGAATGATTGGGTTTTTTCTGAAGCACTTTTAAATAGTGGCAAATTGCTGGGAAAAAAATAGGTGTCACAAATGCAACAAAACTGACATTCCACATCGAGAAGTCAGCATTTGTCTTTGTCTTATTACTGCATCTTCCTTCACGTTCCTTATGATTTTCTGGTGCCTTCTGGTGTCTGGTGTCTTCCTTATGATGCGGGAAGCCTTTTTCGCATGTGCACAATAATTTATTCATCCATCATAACAAGCAGCAAGCAGCCACAGTATGCATGTCTTGCAGAGTGTGCATAATACATGTTTTAGGTTTTTTTTTTTTTTTCTCACCACCACTGTCGCTGCATCAATTATTTAACACGAGGCAGAGAACAAGTGTTACCTGACAGCAGCTCACGTCAGCAGATCGATCAGATGCTGGCAAACATCGCCGCGCGCCCATCGTGCACATTAACGTTAATGTAAAGATTGATTTATTTATGAAGTACAGTAAATACAGCCCATTGTGTAGGCTGGCACAACTATGCCTTCATTTGGAGGACGGGGGCACACTTTTCTGACAGCTGGGTTTTTCCTCCAGTGTTTATTTAGCCTCCAGGTTTCACTCAGTCTGTGATCGATAAGTGTAAATGAATGAGTTGTCAACGCCACCAAGAGCAGGGTGATAACAGCAGCTTAGGGAAGAAAAAGAGCATTCAGTAGTTTGAGCAGGGCTTTCTTTGCTGGATGACTTTGCCGTGGCTGTACAGCTTCTCTGTCTGAGCCTTTTAAAGCCAGAGCCTTCAACATTGTACTGTGAAGCATCTGCGTTGTTCTGCATCAAATAATCAACATTTGGGTAGATTGCTGTGAAATTCGGTAGGCATTCATGTTCCCATGAAAGTGATTCAAGTTTCACTTTTTAACTTCGTGCAATAGTGTAATTTTTCAGCAATAGCATACTTTGTGTTTAGAACTAATCAGTGACAAAAGAAATCGAAGGCATGCTGGTGGACAGATGACAGGAATGCTTTGCAAGTTGCATTTATATGAAATAATCGCAGCACAAAAACTGTTTTGTTCAACTATGTTGAAAATCCAAAGCACGAACGCTTTATATTTTCCTAGCACAGTGTTGTAGAACAGCTGGCAGGACTGTCGGCTATTCATCTTGTCCACTAGAAAACAGCAAGGGTTCTCTTATTGTTCTTCTGGTTATTTGCAGTGTGCTGTTCCTTTCATTTGCCTTTCTTGATGGTGCAGAATGTTTGGGGGGGGGGCAGATTGATGTCCTGCCTCTGAAAACAGCAGCCCCTTCCTGACTTTACATCATATATAGATGGCTGAAATACCCGAGCTGCCCTTGGCAGGACCCAAAACTCTTTCTCCACATTTACTTGCCTGGTTTGTTCTTTCCAATCATAGATATGTCACTGTGTGCCATAACATTGAACAAAAGCCTGCTTCAAGCATTAGCAGCTGCTGTCCAATGCTCCTTGCTTCTCCCGCTCTCTCACTCATTCTCCTTGCATGTAAATGCAGCATTAACTCTTTGCAGAGGAAACATTTTGGTTCTGCACTTACGGCTTTTTAAACATGTCATACAGGCATCTGATGACATCTTTCACAGCTTCAATCTAACATTTGTGTTATGGTTTTTACTGGAAAATAAGAGGGCTGGTTGTGATGCTTGGTCTCTATGGTAACATCAGGTCCGAGCATGCAAGAGAAAGGGAGTCACCAGCCTCCCAGTCTCCATCAGCTCGCTGGGTTGATTGTGTAACCTAGAAACCCACAGGGATCCCTCCTTCCTCACTTCTCTCATTTTCTTCCTCCACTTTCCTCCTAGTCTCTCTCTCTCTCTCTCTCTCTCTCCCTCCCTCTCTGTTAGATGTGCTCCTTTTCTTTCATATTCTTTCGGTCACATACTGATATGTTTACACACACACACACACACACACACACTCATATCAAACTGAGTCAAACACTGACCCCCAGTGGAAATCACTATTAAAGCTTTCAATAATTGGAAATACGGATGTTCAATCATGAGCAGTTTAAAGCACCTGCACATTACCACCAGTAGAAGTATTTTTTTCCACAGGACTTCACAGGGAAAGATTTTGCTTATTACTCCACTACATTCAGCTTAGACCTATACATAGAACTTGTTAACATGTTAAAGTTTTGGAATGAATTAAAGTCTCTGTCTATCAGAGATTCAAGTCCAGTTTTTCCAGAACTGTCTGACTTTTAACACGCTGAACAACAAGGTTTTCCTTTCATGTTTTCAAACATCTATTTGTGTAAACTTTCCCGTGTTTCTGCATGAGAGCTTAAATTAACGCTAATGCTAATAAATCCCTCGTGTTTATCTTGAGACACTTTGGGACGGAACTACTGCATATATACTACATAAAAACTCATTCCAATTCTATCGTGTACAACAATAAATTGCTGCTGACACATTGATGCATCAGTATTAATAATCTAATATTGTCAGATCTTGTATATACTCTATCAATCACAAGGAGCCATCTTTCTGCAGCATGAATATATTAAAATATTGAATTAATAACATATTCATCTGTCCGGCTGGATTTTACAGATACATCTAAAAATGTTTTACAGTGAGAATTGAAGTTCAGGACTGGCATGTAATTTTGTATTTTTAGCCTCTTTTATTTATTTTGTCATTGTATTATTGGCAGTATTTATTTATATTCATTTGAAAATGTAAAAAAAACATCATTCTCATCTGTCTTAGGTCTTCACTCGCTATGGAAAATGTTACACTTTTAACGCGGGCGGTGATGGACGACCTCCCCTCATCACCACCAAGGGAGGTATGGGTAATGGACTTGAGCTTATGCTGGATATTCAGCAGGATGAATACCTGCCAGTCTGGGGAGAAACAGGTGAGGAAAGCACCATTTACTCAGCCATTGGTGGGCAAAATCGGATCATCTGGCACACTACAGCAGTAAACGTGGGCAGGTGTGTGCTTGGTTTGTGCGCTGGTGTGTGGGTGTTAATCCCTGAGTGTGAAACATAGACAGAAAAGCGTCTGGATTCATTATGAGAGAGCAAAGATTTCCATAGTGCCTTATACTGATCTCTTCATCTTCCTGCAGATGAGACATCGTTTGAAGCCGGGGTCAAAGTTCAGATCCACAGTCAGGAAGAGCCATCCTTCATCGACCAGCTCGGGTTCGGAGTTGCACCGGGCTTCCAGACATTTGTTTCCTGCCAAGAACAAAGGGTACAAACTTTTGAATCTGATAATGCTGTTTATTACAACTTCTTTCTTACATCCAATTTCTGCACTTGCTTCCATAAATTTTAACAAAGATGAAAATTTATGGACAACAAATATGAATGGTGATGAGCATATGGCTCCAGCTAACAATTATTTTTATTATTAATTAGTCTGCCCACTAAAGTGACGTCTCCAAATTGCTTGCTTTGTCCAAACTGCCTTCAAAAACCCAAGCGCCTTTATTCTATGGCCAAAAAAAAACCAAAAAAAAAAACCCAGAAAGTTGTCAAATTTGAGACGCGGCTGAGGATGTCTGACGTTTGTGCTTTTAAAAAAAGTTAACAATTTACTGCTTATCAAAAAAGAGATAAGTGAATTGTGTCTGTACAAGAGCTGAAGCAAACATTGTATGACAAATAAATAATTGGCAACAACAATCAATAGTTTTAACCAGTTTTTCAGGCAAAAGTGTGAAAAAATATATTTGTTCCAAGGCAATTGTGAGGACTCTTAAATGAACGATAACAATAATAATTATGCGACATTTGATGTGTTGTCCCTGCAGCTGATATATCTCCCACCACCCTGGGGAGACTGTAAGGTGACGCCCATGGACTCAGACTTCTTTGACAGTTACAGCATCACAGCCTGTCGCATTGACTGTGAGACACGCTACCTGGTGGACAATTGCAACTGTCGCATGGTTCATATGCCTGGTAGGAAAGCTCTTTCTGTATGTTGAGTCAGACTTACATCAACGATGCTGCGAAGATATTACCCGCTCCAAAAAGAAGGACAGCAGAACATAATGAATTGAGACGACTATGTTGCTTTGCCTGCAGGCGATGCTCCATACTGCACCCCCGAGCTGTACAAAGAATGCGCTGATCCAGCTCTGGGTAATAAAAAGTCTTTTACCATGTCCACACATATAGAGTGTTTCTCTGCTGAAGATATTGTATACACCTCATTTTCTGCAGACTTACTGAAACCATAACTCTAATAATTTCCAGCCTCAAACTACCCTTTAATCTAATGTTTACCCAACAAGTGTTTCAAAAATCCACTTCTAAAGCTGTTTAACTGATCATCAGTCTGGAATCTGCCCCCAAAGGTAGCCTATGACACATATACAAACAAACACACACGTCATTCAGTGACATTGGAGCACTGATGTTTCAAAGGTCAAGCTGAGCTCTGGTTTTCCTCTCTCTAGATTTCCTCGTGGAGCGAGACAATGATTTCTGTATTTGTGAGACACCATGCAACATGACCAGATACAGCAAAGAGCTGTCTTTTGTCAAGATCCCCAGCAAGGCCTCTGCTAAATATCTTGCAAAGAAATACAACAAATCTGAGCAGTATATTAAGTACGTATGTGAATCACACCATCAGACACACACACACACACACACTTCACAATTGCCAGCTTTAAAGTAAAGTTTAAAAAAACTAGTAAAAACATTTTATTCATTAAGGCAGCCACACTGCTTATTAAGGCTAAACTGTGAAAGTTGGATTAAAGCATTGCCCAAAATTGAATGTGAATGTTTCTGCTGGCTTATTTTTTCCTCCGCAGGGAGAACATCCTGGTTTTAGACATCTTTTTTGAAGCTCTCAACTATGAGACTATCGAACAAAAGAAGGCTTATGAAGTGGCTGGACTTTTAGGTACAGTTTGATTGATGTTGATCATGTGCTGAGTTATAGTGTATATATGATTCTGGTGTCTCATATTACTTTTTTAATCCAGGTGATATCGGTGGTCAGATGGGACTTTTTATTGGGGCAAGCATACTCACTATTCTGGAGATATTTGACTACCTTTATGAGGTGAGACTCATATACTAAAGTGCCTGTTTTAGTATCTGATTTTAATAATCTGGGGGGCGTTGCAGTAAAATTGTGAAAAAATGTACACATGGTGATATTTTATGGGTAGTTTCCAGTAGACTTTAACTGCACATTATTTAATTTTAGATTTCGGCCCATAAAATGTAACAAACAATAAGACAACACTTCTCCAAACAGCTTTTACACTTGAACTGAAATATTATTAAATGACTGATTGTGTAAATTGACACTGTACGTATCTTTAACACACACTGATAAATGCTGTTTCTGTGTTCTTTCCAATCTGGTTGACCCAAAGTGTGCAGGCTGTTAATCACATTGTCCTACTCTGTTATCCTCGCAGGTGATAAAGTACAAGTTGTGTCGCTGCTCCGATAAGAAGCACAAGCACAACAATAACAACGACCAGGGAACAGTACTGAGCTTAGATGATGTCAAGTGTCATGTCAGTAACTTTCACTAGTTGTCTGCGGCCCCGAGGAGGAAGAGGAGGAAGAGGAGGAGGGCACTCTCTTGTCTCTGATTGGTTTCATGAACTTTGTTCGCTGCAGTTGGCTGGAGCAAACTTCTGGAGCCACAGAGATAGTGTGGGCGCTGCCGTTTGAGGGTTAGCGAGACACAAAGAGACGGCCACACGGGCAGCAGGATAACAGAAACCAGTCATCAACAACGCTAGAGTAACTGCATGGTCATCTGTAAACAGCTTTTTAAGACATAATCACAGATACAATAAATGGGGACATGAACTATAAATGTTCATGTCATTTGTTCAGTTAAAAAGCATTCGAAATCGCAGCTGTGCCGTGGCATTGTCGCCTGTCTTTTTTTATTTCTATTATAATTTTTCAAAATTATTGATGTGTGTATTTTTTTTCACTGGTATTCTCCTGTTTGGGGCTTTTTTATTTGTTTTTTATTTGTTTATTTTATTTCATTTTTTTAACAGATTCATAAATTCCAATTTCCTAATACTCTCCTAAACCATTTAAAAAAAAACAAACAAGCAATTTGGAACTGAGGACAGCTCAGCTGAATAATTTCCATTTATTTCTAGCTGTTCAGTTAGAGCAGCCATGACATTTTTCAGAGCATAGCCTAATAAATATTCACTGGGGTTCAAATAGAGCAGATTTTCTTTCCATGGAAATTTATACAGAGGTCAAATATGAACCTAAGACCACTAACTGAACTGATTAAAATGACAGTTTTAAAAGTTGCATCTAATTTTCTTGCAATAGAACGCCAGCTTTCCTGCTAGCCTTCAAGAAATTATTATGGCAGACCTGTAAAACAAACTGTTACTAATTTGTTTTCATCAATCATTCTTCAAATTTCCATTTTTATCAAATGTCCTCATCTTCAGACAGTCTTCCCTTGTTAAGCCCTGTGCATTTTGCCAGTATACTGTACTACCTCATCTTGCAGGGTGACAGCACTATGAAGACTTTGTGAACTGAGCAAATTCATAAGAAATGGGTCACTTTTGTGTAATTAAGAAGATCAGGTTGAAACAATATCATAATAGATAAAAGCCCAGGTGACAATTTAAAAATTAGTGTTGGCGATATTTTATCTCACATTAATAGAACAGAGCTGTAGTTAATGTCATTAGTTCTACCTTTGCTTTTCTGACCGTGATATGTCTAAACGTTTGCTGCATAAATGCTACCACAAGTAGTAAAGTTATTAAGTCAGACTGAAAAAAAAAAAAAAGACTCAATCATTTCCATTTTGAAGTAATATTTCAGATGAACTGACACTGGCCTCTAATAGGCTACTGGTCAAACACACCAAGTAGTCTCAGGCTGTGGCATCCGAGTCCCTGAATGTATTGAACTGAGCTGGGACGGTTGGAGAGCTTCACAGCTTCAATTAAATTCCTGTGTCCATTGAATATCAAGCCACAGCCAGCTGCAGCATAAAGCATGGAAATGGAGGGGGAGTAGCCCATATCTCAAAGATGAACAAAATCCATCAACCCATCTAACACCCCCTCTAAATGTCATTAATTTGTATCTTCATTGTTCAATTTGTACTTAGCCAAATTGTACAAATGCCAATTTAGCTATTTCCCACGGCTCTAGCCTTTGTGCTAAATTAGTAGTAATTGAGTAATTGAGCAGCTATTTTACCAGGACATAGAAATAGAGCCACAGCAGCAAAACTTGATGCGCACAAACAGATTATGAACAAACATTAAAGCTCACCACCAAAGCTTCACCATCTGGACCAGGTGCTACATACTGTATAATACACCGCTAAGCTCCCTGTCAGTGACAATCACTGTATATTGTAGCTGTCAGAAGAAATTGGAAATAGAAAAAGGCATTTCCTGGCAAGTTCACAGGAATGTCATAGATTTCTTTTACACGGAGGCTGCTGATGAATGGAGATGCTGCTGCAAACATTAAAGGGATTTCACATGGGTATTAACAAGGCGAGAGGAAATTCATGGGAATAAATATGTTGAATGTGTTTTTTTTTTTTTCCTTCTTCTAGGGCTCTAACTTGCATGTAGCACTGTACAGTAGGCATGTTCATCGAGGTCCATCGATTAACTGATCATCTGCACGTCCGAATGCAGTTTGTGTCCCTCATTCGTCTGTGTGTTGGGTTGTGCATTGTGAGTATGAGTTTACACTTTGTGTTTTCAACGTTACCCAAATGTCTGAGCCAAATTCAGAAGCTGATAAAGGAAAATTTGAGATCCCGCCCTCATATCCGCAATTCTAACCGCCTAGATTACTGCAACGCACTTTATTTTGGGGTTAGCCAGGGCTGCCTTCGTAGTTAACAGCTTGTCCAAAACGCTGCTGCACGCCTTTTAACAGGAACCAGAAGGCGTGATCACATCACCCCTGTTCTGGCTTCCCTTCACTGGCTCCCCGTACATTTTAGAATTAATTTTAAGATTTTATTTATTGTTTTTAAAGCTCTTAATGGGTTAGCACCGCCTTATATCTCTAATCTCCTTGGCCCTTATGTCCCGCCAAGGCCATTGAGATCTGCAGGCAAGCGATTGCTTGATGTCCCCAGTGCAAACCTGAAACTGAGGGGTGATCGAGCTTTCTCTATTGCTGCTCCCAAACTGTGGAATGAACTCGCCCTTGATGTTAAGCTGTCCCCTTCACTCTCTATTTTTAAAACTCCTCTTAAAACCCATTTTTACTCTCTAGCATTTGACTTATTCTGAGTGTTTTAAGTGTATTTTTATGATTTGCTTTTATTTGATTTTACTTGTGTTTTCTCTGTTTTATGTATTTATTTTATTGTGTTCTTTTTATCACTGTAAAGCACTTTGGTCAACGCTGTTGTTTTTAAATGTGCTTTATAAATAAAGTTGGATTGGATTGGATTGAATTCCCCTCAGATCAACAAACAGGAAAACATTCTTTTGGAGTTATCCATCTGCTCTGGTATTCCCAGAAGAAAAGTGGAATTGTATAGCATGTAGCTGTGTAGTGATATAATCAAGCACAATCATACCATCAGTTGTAATTTAATGTATATTCTGGCAATGACTATGGATAATAATCTTAGTGTATTAGCATAGTCTTATGAGTCTGATGTTGTACTTGCTATATTAATTTAATATAAGCTAGCTGTGTGCCTCGATTCAGTTTTTGTGTACATATGGTTGCATATGGTTTATTTGCACAAGTAATATTTATCAAAGACAATATTCAAGTAGGAGGCTCTTTCTTTCCTTTGTACTATAATCACAGCTAATTATACGGTTTTTCATCAGTAAATGAAAATAAACTGCAGGATTGTTGTTTTCTAGCATCCAGTGCATGAGTTCATGCATCTCCAAACAAGTTCTCGGCTCGCCATGCTTCCATTTTTGACTATCCATTTTTATTTCAGCTATGAAAAAAAAAAAATACAAATTTAGTCCGGTGATGTATAGATATATAATGATCCTGGAGCAGTTGTAATATGAAAGATTAAAGGCTAACTTTAAGCAGCTTTTATTCACTTAAAAGTGCTCTGAGTCATCATTTACACTTCTGTTGTAGCTGAGGGCGTAAATCACACTCAAAATGTAGCAGCAGCCTGTCTGAGCTATACTTTGATATCGAATACAAATTAAATGAATCCACAGCGGAGAGGGTTTACATTTTCACTGTATATCATTATTATTGATTCCTGCTTGTTTGCCATCAACATTGAGCTGCACTGGCAGCCTGCCTCTAGGTTTGGCTCTATCAGTCCGTTTAAAACTTTGGTCCAACCTGAACCTCAAAAATGTTTGCATCAATAGCTGTGACATTTTGTAAAGACACTGACAATCCCCAGAAGATGAATCTTATTGACTTTAATGAGCCACTTGACTTTTTTCTCTTGCACCACAATGAGGTTGACATTTGTGGTTTTCAGTGAGGAGCCTTAACTACTAGACTGATTGGCACAAAATGTTGTTTTGATATTCATGTTCCTCTCAGGATGACTTAATACTAAATAAATAAAGCTCCTTTAAAACTATTTCAGGGGTATTGAGGAATATTGATGTTAATTAAACAAAAGGTATCAAAAGGAAAAGATGCATTGATGACCGATGGTCTTTTTTCTGCCTATTTCAACAAATGGCAGAGAGAGGACACAGTGACTGCACATTCAGAGCGTAAAATCATTGAAGTAATCTTCAATTCATCAAATGTCTGTTAAATTCAAAATAGCATCTTCGCCATTAGAGACTGTTGAGTGAATATAGAGTGCCCTGCTGGGATCATCTGAAAAGGAAACACTTAAAATTCATTAAAATATGACCTATGATACCATATTTGTGGAGGAGATATAATTCTGAGCACTTTTCAGCATAACAGGCTGAATTTTTTTCGGTTTGTGCCTGCACATAGAAACCAAGTTTAGTTCCTTCCCCTCTTCTGGCAACTCTCAAACTCTTGCACAACAAGGTCCTTTTTTGTTTGAGCTCTTTAAACCATAAAAAACTTCCCACAATCATCTGTCTGTGGCTGATGTCCTGAATTTAAATGTGCAGACTGCTGATTGCTTTTTAGAATTTCCTGGGGAAAAAACAGTGTTAAATACATTTAAGCTAATATTTGAATTGGAAAGTTTCCATTTGATATGTTATCCAAACAGCTGTTTCAATTAGATAGAAAGATAAAAACATCACATGTGTAACACTGATGGGCTTTAAAATGAATATTTACTCATTTGACAGCAACTTACAAGTGGGGGATATTACTAAAGCTTCAGTGCAGTTGGAACATATGAAGTTATAAGAAAAACTATATGTGTTTAAGGGCAAAGAGACATGACACACTGATATAACTTTCACTAAGGTATAATGACAGGACTGTTGTAAAAGCATGAAACTATAATCTGAATATCAATAACATATTGAATTCCACCATGATTGTTGGGATAAGAACAACACAGAAAGTGGCCAACAGTGACACTGATTAAAGAGTGGATCAATATTTTTTCTTCTTAAATCTACTCCCCCCGAAAATCATGATCACTGTTCTGGAAATAATACACAACTGAAAGTCTCTGTTTCTCCAGACCTCAGCTATTCGGATGCGCTTGGTTCAAAATAAATGGGTAAAAACAGGGATACAATGAGAAAGTCTCTGGCTGTCCTTGGACAGATCTCAGTGAACTCAGTTAACAAGGCCTCTTTCACTGCTGGTTTTATGCTTCGGTGAATGGACTGTCTTGGTAATCCTAGGATTCGCAGAGCGCAAACAAAAGCTTCAATATAATTACTTTCTGTTTGTTGTTTATTATTTAATTGGTTCCTGGATCTATCACTGAACCTCGATTCAATAACTTTTCCTGCCAGCACATCCCAGGCACATTAATAGGCAGGCATTGCAGATAAAGTTCAAGGAGTGAATGCTGATTGTATGGTGTAATGGTGAAGAAAGCAGCAGACTCACATAATGTATTTAAGTAAAATTACCAATACCATTATGTAATTCTCCTGGCATGTGCTGGCAGAAAAGGTTATTCCGTTAACAAGGTTCATGAGGTACTAATACTTTCAGAGACAGAGAGCCTGGGAACCAAAATAAATCATCACATAGACGTGATTGTTTGTTCTCGAGAGATTTTAGGATTAAACTCGCTAGAGCAAAAAACAAAAACAAATAATACAACAATAACAACAATAATGATAATAATAGCAAACAATGCTTCGGTGCAGGTTCCCTGAGATCTGTCTGTGTTAATTTAGACTTTACAAAGACTCGCAATTACTTTTTTGGGAGGGGTTTGAATGCTTGAATGTAAACATGTAAACATTTGTAATGACTCTGGTTAAGTCAGAAATAAAATTAAGTCTGACCTTCGGCCTCCAGGGGCTTTTTTGGGGTCTGACACAACAGCTGGCTTTTGCCCTTTAGCTATAAACCCAGTCTGTGATCCAGCCATGTCCTGAAATGTGGGAATGACGGATGAGGCAACATCAGTTAGAGCCAAATGAACACAAGGATAGACACACGTTATTTTGTGGCAGATTGTGTGTTTGTGAGTGTGTGTGTGTGTGTGTGGGGGGGGTTATATCTGCAGCCCCGTGTCCCCTCATCCATGCATGTCGTTTTCAGACACTATAAAATTTAATAAAGCAGCCATGTAGAGCTTGGATTGACCTTTGAGTCCACTAGCGTCGGCTGACTGGATGTCCCCCCTCGGTCCTGTCCTCGGTGGGCGGGACAGAGTCTCCCCCCTCAGAGAGGACAATAAAGTCCGCCTGCAGCTCGGAGCGTGTTGCATAACCGCCGTGCAGGTTCGCCTCCTCTCATCGGCTTCCCTCCTCACAATGGCAGCTCTGAAGAAAGTCTGCATCGTCGGCTCGGGAAACTGGTGAGTTGTTGTTGTTGTTGTTTATTTTTGGTGGGATGAACCGTGATCCGAATCGGACCGGAGACCAGCTGGGCTCTGTTGAGGTATGCGACCGGCAGCTAGCCGGCTAACGTGAACTAGCCACGTTTTTTGTGTGTGTGTGTGTGTTAGTTAGTTAGTTTGTTTTAACCACAGGAATGAGAGACAAAGTTTGATTTTCTGCAGGTTTTAATCCCCCCCATCGTTTATTTTGAAGTCCACTTTAGCTTCGGTTTGAGGTCACCTGATCAAATCTTGGAGATAAAACTGGCCACATGTCCATCACGATCTCTTGGGATTTTGCGGTTTTTCAGTCACCATGTGTCAACAAAAGAAAGACAACACAACACAACATGTTCAGATCACCCTCATCTCTGCAGTGTGTTTAATATGGTTTTACAGGCATCAGCCCATCGACGCTCCCCAGCACGTTCAGCCCTTTTTTTTTAAAATCATCCAAATTAAACAGATGCACAATCTGGATTTACTCTTCCGCCTCTTTCCTCAAGTAAAAAATAACATTTTTGTCCCCGAATGAAACCTTTAGGTCAATGTCCTAAATTTGGCTTGTAGTTTTAGACAATCCACCTCAGATGATTTATTCTATTACTTACAAACTATGTACTCACATGCAGTGTGAGCATGTTGTGTCTAGCTTTAGTGTTAATTGCTGGAAAGAAATCAAATCCAAATTTTGCAGTTTTCTGCCGAATTGATGTGTTGGTACTATAAAATAGGAATATTGTGTAAAATTATATGAAAGTACTATTGGACACTGTTGTTTGACAGAAGTATCTAAAATCACAGGAAATCTTCATGAAGTTTTGGTGCCTAATGCCGAATGAACACAGTATCTTCTCATCTGATCTCATGAAGCTCAGAAAACATTAAGTGATGATCAAAGACAGGAAATGTCCTGGTGATCACATCAGCTGTCATAGTAAGAAAGATTTAAAGGGCAAGCTTTACAGGATGTTGAAGGATTTCATCATCCATGAGTATCTTCTGGAGAGAACACTTAAACATTCTACTTTCAAAATCATTGTTTTTAATCACTGCTCCGCAGAGACATCCAACTATATATAAAATCACTATTCCTAATTTATTTAATTCATTTTCTCTCTTCATTCGACCCAATTTAACATTTTGCTGTGTGTTTGTTTAGTTTGCTCTATCTCTGTGGAAATTGGAGGAAATTGACTTTCAGATGAATTAAATGTTAAGTTTGTTTTTTTTTTCCTTTTCTTTTTAACAATCCAGGGGATCTGCTATTGCAAAGATAGTGGGTGCCAATGCAGCTAAGAATTCTAAATTTGCAGACACTGTAAAAATGTGGGTGTTTGAAGAGATGGTGAACGGACGCAAACTAACCGAAATAATCAACACTGAACATGAAAATGTAAAGTACCTCCCTGGCCACAAGTTACCAGCAAATGTGGTAAGAACTGTTGCTTTCTTCTCATTTGACAGATTCACCATTCTGTCTGTTGCATATTATGCTTTTTATCTGCATCTGGCCTTTAACCTCCTCGATGACTTGCAACAGGCGTCGGTGTATGTCTTATCTCTGTCAACATCGTCCTGATTATCTCTTTGTCCTTATCCAGCTAGCCGTCCCAGACCTGGTGGAGGCGTCCAGTGATGCAGATATCTTGGTATTTGTGATCCCACATCAGTTTGTTGGGAGAGTGTGCGACACCATTAAGGGCAAGATAAAGAGTGATGCCCTCGGAATTTCTCTCATCAAGGTTGAACTCCACAGTTTATCTTATTATTTTATTTTTAGTAATCTGTCTCTGGCTTGTATGTTGTATGCCAGACACAGCGTGTCAGGCCTGGTCAAACAGCCATAAACCACTTGTCAAGTGTGCTCTTTGACCCGAAAACCAATGTAAATACTCTGCTTGTGTGTGTTTGTTCTACCAGGGGGTAGATGAGGGACCTGATGGCCTTAAGCTCATCTCTGATGTGATCCAGGAGAAGCTCGGCATCACCATGAGCGTGCTGATGGGGGCCAACATTGCCAATGAGGTTGCTGATGAGAAGTTCTGTGAGACCACCATTGGTTAGTATCATTACTGTGGTTTTATATTTTATGTCCTTGACTAAATTTTGATTGCGTAGCGAATGATCTTTTATTTGAGTTGGAGATTTCTTAAGTAATTAGGGCAAAGTTGAACTTGTGACCAAATTTGAAGTCCAAATACAAAGTTCAAGCCTTGGCAGAGGAAGTGTTCTCATGTTCTTGAGTTTTCTGCATTGTCAGCATGGGGGTGAAGGTTTAATCTGCCTCTCAGCTGCTGTGTAAGTGACAGAGTGAGCTGGTTCAGTTTGACATTTCCTTCGCATCTTGGCATTTGTGGTAGAACAGCAACTCTCATGGGATTTAGTAGCATTGTTACATTCAAGAGCACTAACCTGTTTTAACAGGATCAGCATTATTTGGATCACAGCTGATACATGTGTACATGATACCTGGAGGATTTGATGTAATTAGGCTGCACTTGAAAAAAAAAAGTTTTTCTTTTGTTTTTCTTTCTTTCTTTCTTTCTTTTTTTAATCAATGACTCAGAGAAAAGTTTATATCAATAAAGACAACTGACATAACAAGTCATCTTAAGATGCTGAGAGACAATCAGGCTCTTTTGTTCTGCTTCCAGGATGCAAGAAGAAAAACCACGGCACTCTACTAAAGGAACTCATGCAGACCAACAACTTCAGAGTTACTGTAGTGGAAGAGTACGATGTGGTGGAGATCTGTGGAGCTCTGAAGGTGAGTTCTCACCACAAAACACAGCTACATGCAGCGGAAGATGGACTCAGCCTGCAATTTCAACATAACTGTGAATAACTATGTATCTGTCTGTCAATTTAGTTTTGAAAATTTGAAACTGTGCTGTGACCCAAAATGGAGCAAAGGCTGTAAAAAGTCTTCCATAGCAGTTTGCAAACTTTTCCAGTGTGCAACATAGAAAATAGTCTCAAAAAGTGTGTTATTGTAGACGCTGAAAAGCTTCAGCTCAATTTTTTTTGTACGTGAAGCAAAGTAATGATGCATCCACGCAAAGGTGCAAATGCTTTATTTTATGCACCAGATGTTACCTGTTTTTCAGGAACAACGCCAAATTTCAGAGGGTGACAAAGTTTTGTGCCTAAGCAGCAGCAGTGACTGAATCTGCCCTACCGATACACGCCCAACTCCAACGTGTTTAATAAAGCATTAATACAGTGTACTAACATTTTTTTTTCCCCATTTATACAGCTATTATAAAGTGTGACGTTTGCCTTTAACAGTCAAAGTGATGACATCTATCCAGCCAAAAATTTTGAGATTGCATGTTGGGGATTGTGGAGTTCTCATAGTTTTAGCTTGTGAGTTAAAAGTCATTATTATCTTACAGATGTAACGCATTTTACCAAAACATTGAGATCACAGATCACCAAAATCAATGATTCTTTGATTACAGTCAGTCAAATGAAGGTCTCGCACTGATGTGGTGGATTATAATGAGCTTTTTCCATAGTTTATTTAAATTTTTTATCAATCTAAACATCTTACAATAGTTGCAGCCCTTTATCAAATGCAGTACAACACGGAATCCATCCAGTTCTGAATAAACGTTACCTTTACGCTACATTGACTGATAAAGTCAATACAATTAACAGGATTGAATATGGAGTGATGAATACACAGGTAAGTAAAAATGATGAAGATGGGAAGAGGTGTACAAGACACCTGGAATTGCAGTCTTAATGCTTTAGACGTGGGAGCTCATTCATTTGTTCATTGTCAGTGAAGTTTGTTTAGTCATTTGACGCTTTTTGAATGTCAGGTAGTCTACACCTTTCCCAAAGAACCCTGCTGTGTCTCTTCAGCTCATGTAGCTCAACTACTGTGCTCAACTCTTGACTCTTTGTCTATCCTCGTAGAACATTGTTGCGGTCGGGGCAGGTTTCTGTGACGGTCTGGGCTTTGGGGACAACACAAAGGCAGCAGTGATTAGACTGGGCCTGATGGAGATGATTGCCTTTGCCCGTATTTTCTGCACGGCCGGGCCCGTGTCCTCGTCCACTTTCCTGGAGAGCTGCGGCGTAGCCGACCTCATCACTACCTGTTATGGAGGCCGCAACCGAAAAGTAGCCGAGGCCTTTGTTACAACGGGAAAGGTGAGAACAGATTTTGAAGTCCATATCCTGTAGTCACCCCGGCTGAATATTCGCCGGCTCTGAAGCGGGTGGTTCACCGAAGCTCTATTGCTGAGCAAAACACACAGAACTGAATTTTCTAGCGCAAGAAGGAAAACAAAAAGAAAAAATTTAAACCATACTTTTCCTGTTTCTCTAGAAAGTTTCTTATATGTGCGCCAAACAGTGTTTTTCTTGTGGCAGTTAGCAAACAAATAAAACCAGTTATAGTGTGTATATTATAAATGGAGCTAAACTGCGTGTGTTGTTTATTATTATTATAATAAACCCATCAGAGGAGATGCCTTTGCAGCAGTTTGTTGCCAAAGCACCTTTACTGTGCTAACAGGATGACATTTTCTGTGAAGTTGAACCTAAATAAAATTACAACAGGATGAACTGTAGGATCAGTATGATGCAGGATGTTAAAACCTACAAGTGCAGCTGCTTGTGACTCATAAAATAATCAGGAAAACGTAGTACATACAGGCTGTTCATGTGTGTCCTCACAATCAGCAGCTCCTTTCAATTTTTCCATTAGGATACCAACTTATTTTTAATTAAAATTTTTTTTTTTTTTCCTTAAAGGGGTGTTTGTTCTTCAGATTTAGTTCTTTCCTGCTTGGTCCCAGTAGGAGAAATACATCCACAGGCATTTAAATTATTTCAATTACAGATTATTTTAAAAGTGAACAGCATTTCCACCTCTCAATATTCAAGCTTTGGCCTTTCATTATATTCACTTGACAGTCGGTTATTATTTGCCCTGTTAATTGTGTTTGACACTGACTATGTGTAATGAAAACTTACTTCCTGTTTCACATGCGCTGACACTTCTGCATGTCATCTTTCATTTCTTTCCTTTGTCAGTCCATTGAGGAGCTGGAGAAAGAGATGCTGAATGGTCAGAAGCTGCAGGGACCACCAACAGCAGCTGAGGTTTATGTCATCCTCAAGCACAAAAACCTCATTGACAAGTAAGATGAGAAGCAGCAGCAGCACACAGACTCATAGCACTGGACAGAAAAGCTGCCGATCCATCCCAGTTTTTCTGTTTTTGGTGCTTAACAATCCCTCCTCTTCCTCCAGGTTCCCACTGTTCAATGCAGTGTACCAGATCTGCTACCAGGGCCATCCAGTCACAGAGTTCATACAATGTTTGCAAAACCATCCAGAGCATATGTAAAAGAAAACAACAACAATCTGACCAAGTGCCTTCTAAACGGAGAAAATGACCACTTTTCATCTGTTACCTGTCCAAAATTGATGAGGGATGACCGACGCCCCCCATCCTGTCAATCAGCATTCCTCAAGTTTGCCTTCACTTGTTGGAAAGGTTGCATCAAATTTTTGAGTGTTGGACCACTTAGTCCTCAACCTTCAGTTCCTGACATCTTTTTAAGTGCTTTCTTTCATTTCCTTGCATTTTCTGAGACTTGAAAGATACCGTGTGATGGTCCATCTCTTCTTTTTGCCTGAAGTTTTTTTTTTTTTTTTTTTGTTAAAGCAAGATAAAATCTGAATGCATGGTGTCAGTTTTCCTGAAAACAGCCAAACATCAACACTAAGATAGAAATCCAGTCTTAAATGGCTGCTATAATTCATTTGAAAACATGAAGGTTGGGTCATGTCCTTTTTCACCCTCAACGGATTTGCACAATGTTTATATGGCACTGCGTCATGCATTCAGATTTTTTAAGTGTAAAAATCTCTTGACAGCCTCCTGTGATGGATTTAGCCTGATCTAACCATTGTGTTGCCAGCCAGTGAATGCCATTTCCATCACAAGTTATTTACTTTGATATACAATGTAACTTTGTGTTTCTGTGCTCTTAATGTTTTGATTGGCCACAAATCACTATATTTTCTGTCATGTACTGTATTAACCTGTCAAATGCACAACAACTGTTTTTAACTTAAGAATGCAAGTGTCTTAGAAAGCACTGTTGCTAATATTTTTTAGTTTTTTTTTATTAAACCAAAGACTAAACTACATAATGTCCATCCACTACACCATTCGTTATTGTGATCCTGCCTGAGCCATTTTTCACTGTTATGCCTAATGCATACTACAGATTAGGTGCCTGTGAATAAATTAATTCTCCTGTCACATTGCTGGACTTTTTTTTTTTTTTTTTTTTGCCTCCTTCCACATCACTAGATAGCACAACACTAAAACAAGAAATACTGCCAGTTTGAAGGAGTCAGAAATGTTATTATATAATGTCTCTACAATTATGATTTATGATTTTCAAATTCTGATTTAGTTTACATTCTCTACTAAACCAGTAAATGTTCCTTTTTGGCCACCAGTAGCAGCACCTTATTGTACAGTAGTGGCTTGGTTTTGACCTGTGAAGGCGTTCAGATTAACCTGGTGATCCACAGGCGATGGTAAAAAGCTGCTGTAGATTGTAAAGGGCCAGCAAAGTAAAGTAGTTAGTCATGAAGGCAGACACTTATACACATTGCATTTTTGATGACGCTGGTTGGAAAGAGATCTAATATTTTGCCACTCTGGGAGTTTGACACCACAGTTCACTTCTAATGTTGGGCTTTGATGAAAACTGATGTTTCACTTTTTTAAATACAAAAGATTGCGGCTCTTAGAGGAAAGACTGGATGACAAAAGCTGTCTTAACTGAAATTGTTCACTTGTAATGGAATTAAATGACAAAATGAATGGACTAAATATTAACCAATGAAGGATTACATAATTGGAGAATTGTGGCTTTAATGAATTCCATCTAATTGTGTTACTAATGTGCATGACGTGTAAAAAAAAGAAAAGAAAAGAAAAAAACCTCAAACATCATCCATTTGACTCAGAACTGGGGATGTCCGATATTATCGGCTGATATTAGCATAATTATGTAATATCTGTGAGAATAATGAAACCCCGATAACGCAATGCCTGAGTTTCACCAAATACGTTGGAATCGGTTGTGGGGTCCCGAGACGTTTACCGGCGCGCGATTGATGACCTCATCAAACCGCACCTGGAGGCAAAATAACACCACTGTGTGGCTAGTCGTGGCTAACAAGCTTGCTCACTTGTTGCTACACAAAATGTCCGTGGTCTGGAATTTTTTTAAAGTTTCACCTGCAGATTACAAAAATGCAATTTGTAATGAATGCAAGGCGCTCGTCAAGCGAGGGCGAGACAAGACTTCGTCCTTCAACACTTCACATTTAATCGCTCACATCAGGAAGAACCATCCCAAGATACACGGAGCGTTTGTGCAGCAAAGTAATGCGAAACAACTAGGAAAGGACGCACTGAAAAAAAAAAGTGTTGTTTGTACCTCATAGAAATGAGCAGTTTTCAATATGTTAGGCTGTCCTACACTAGATGTTATTTTTGTTTACTTTAAATGTTGCACAAAGTTGTACAGGACAGGTACAATGTTGTTCACATTTTGTGAAGAAGTCAGATTTGTCCTAGTCGTAATGGGCATTGTCAGGATGAAAGCTGTTGTTTGAGAGTTTTGAGTTCAAAATAAATATGGCACTTTTCCATAACTTAAGTTGAAGTAGTGTTCTTATTTTGTACAGACAATGTTAATTTGTGGAATGCCTCTAGTGGGGCATCACAATAAAAGTAGGTAATGTGTTAATTCCACGACAGGAGATATGTGATGTGACCTAAAAATTGTTTGGGGGAAAAACGGCTGCATATATCGGTATCGATTAATATCGGAAATCGAAAATTAAGTGTTTGGACAATATCGGCATATCGGATATCGGCAAAAAGTTAATATCGGACATCCCTACTCAGAACTTTCTATTTGTGTCTCTACTACACACCTGGTGTGCATTAGACACACAAAGTAAAGGCGGATTTCAATGATTGATGTGGTCTTTCGTAATTACTACTTAGTGCTCTTGTAACAATGTGATGACAAATGAGCACTCAACATTAATATTTTGTGTTGGAGATGGTGTGATCTCGTAGCAACATGTCTCCTTTGCCCGTTTCATGTCTTCATGCTACCCTAAGCCAAGTTGTCTAGCGTTATCTTTAGATTAAGAAAATGGTATCAAACTCCCTGACCTCGTCAAGATAGAAAATCTATATTTTTCCTAATTTCATGAATTGTATCATCAGCTGGATGATACTATAAGAAACCACCACAAAATATGAAACATACTGACAAAGCGAATTTAATTTATTACAAGATATGGAAATGTAGCTAGCTTTACATGAATGTGAAGGTTGCAGCAGTATAGTTCATTACAAAGACAATCACTGTTGACCTGTGGTGGATGCTGCTGCATCTGCCTTATGGTATAATAATAATAATAATAAAAAAAAAGAAAACTTGAATAAATCTGTAAAATGTAAACAAAGAAAAATAAGCTTGCTTTACTTGCCCAGGTGGACACTTAAGACTATTCCAGTAAGAATGTTTTGAAGCAAACCTGTCTCCATTCCCCTTCAGAAACCTTTGTCTATTTATCTAGAACAACCATCACGTCTTTGGTCACAGGCAGAGGAGGAAAGAAAATAATATGGAAGAGTAAAACATTTCATTCACTAAATGTGATTAATTAATGCAAACAAAACTTATTATAATGATAGTAGTTATGAGAGTGACTCTTTTCTGCTGTGTTCAGTTACCATCTTTGGTACAGTTCAGTACTCCTGGGAGAGCATGACTAAGGTTTTTGCTCTGCTCTGTCTTCGTTACAGTTCTTCCTTTTACAATCCTGACAAATTAAGACCTAATTATAGGAGATGGGGATTTGGGGCCAGTTCAGTTCAGTCATGTTGTTCACAAAAATATGCTGGTTCATATTGTTTTTGTCTATTCTCCAACTGACTTGGTCCCACCTCTAAAGTAAGATGCAAAAAGCTGCTCGGAATGGACAGGAAAATTGATGAGAGCCTGCATTCTTCGTTGCTTTGAGGATTTCTGATGAACTGACTCCGTGGAATCACTGCAATACCTGAGAATTATTTTTTTAAATATCTTTTCTTTTTGCTGCTACTGTGGTGGATCCACACAGTGGAAACACTTCTTTCTTCAAAGACACTCAAGTATTAGAACACAACATTACTCACTTACCCCACTGCACCCTCCTGTTCTCCTACCTCTACCCCTCCCTCACCTCGTCACAATTCACAGTCTATGTGGGCTGACCCATTTGTAAGTCCCTTCATAGCGAAATCCAACTTTCTTTGCAAGGTCGTCAGCCTCTGTAGGGCCACGGCTGAAAAAAACAAACAAACAAACAAAAAAAAAACAACAACAAATAAATAAAAAAAAACCCATAAAAACCAATTACATTCACCACCAACAGAATTCGTCTTCCAGTTAAAGGAACAGTGAACAGCATTTCCTACCTTCCATATTTGTAAGGAGTAGGAGTCGGCTTCTCTGCATCTATCTGATGAAGCAGAGGCGTGAAGATCCTCCATGCTTCTCGCAGTTCGTCACTGCAGACACATGATATTCCATATTTAGTGGAGGAAAAGAAAAATCCAGCAATGCTGAGAGAATTTATCCACAATGGTCCCATCTAGTGGTCAGTTCAGTTACCTCACGTGCAGCAATTTTAACATTTCATACCAAATGACAGCTTTAGTTTCCAGGTAGCAACATCAGTAGTGAAAAAACAAAGACCCACCTGCGTACAAAGTGCATCTGACTTCCACAGAAGACATCCAGGATGAGTCGCTCATATGCGTCTGGAAGCTTCACATCCTGAAAACCAAAGTTTTCATTCATTCATTTTTAAATAAGAAAAACAAAGTAGAAAAATAAAATATGTAGCTTTAAAAACTTTATGTTCTTTTTCCTGTCATTTTATGTCAGTGGATGTGGTTATTATTTTTCTAAGAGTTGACATCATTGGAACTACAGTATGTAATGCAGTAAATCAACTTGAACCTGCCTTGTATCTACTCTTATAGGTGAGGTCCAGCTCAGTTTCCTCAGGGCTGAAGTAGACGCCAGGTTTCTTGCTCATCATCTTGGCATAGATGGCTTCGTTTGGCTGCACACGTACTACCAATTCATTCCTGTGACACTGCTTTCCAAAAATGTCTCCTGGGACATCAGTGAACTGGAGTCGTACCTCTGCCTTCCTCTCATTCAGAGCTTTTCCACAGCGAAGGATGAAAGGAACGCCTGAGGAGAATGAGTTTTAAAACAACTCATTAAGCAAAAACGGCAAATGGGATAATTGTTGTATTGTAAAACTGTAAAGTTTTATTTAATGTTTACCATCCCAGCGTTCATTGTGTACATAGAGTACAGCTGTGGCAAAGGTGGCCTGCGTTGATCCTTTCGGAACTGTAGGATCATCAAGGTAGCCCAGCTTGGCATCTCCTTCACCCTTTGGATCCCCAACATACTGACCAAGCACCACATCTGACATGGACACTGGAGTGATGCACTTCAGCACTTTGACCTACAAGGCAACATATGTGAGTATACAAATGCTGTCCCTTTTTTCCTCAAATATATTGTAAACTATACAAGCCAGTATTTGAGTAACAGTATAACAGTAGCCAGTGATGTGAACAGCAAAAAAAAAAAAAAAGCATAAAGGACAAGTACAATAATTAAGAAGGGATTCCCTGCAGCTTTTTACACCAGCTTACATCTCTAGTGAGCATAATATATATCCTCAGGAGTGTGTGTTTGTGTTTTCCTTAACCCCTCAGTCCTCAACACTTTCTTGTGTATTATTTTTTGACTGTAGAAATGGTACAAGACTTTGAATGTGAAACAGTGCAGGAAAAACTGCAGACTTACAGTAAAGAACAATTGATATTTTTACTTTGAGATGTTTTGAATGATGGTTATTACATTGACTTCATCAGGAGAACAGATAAAGATGGTTATCTCCAAGTATAGATGCTTGGATTTGGTATTGCTTGGAAAAATAAATCAATCCTGTATCTCTTTCACAATGGGGTAAATAAAGGGCTTAACTACTGTTTTAATGTATAGTAAACTCCAGGATAAAACATGTCTCTATATCTGTTGCGTTGGGGATGGTGTTCAGTGTTGTTGTTGTTCTCTGGGAAATGTTTGTGGACCTTTTCATCTCTGACATCATCAGAGCTGGTGGAAGCTGGTTTCTCCATGGCAACGAGGCAGAGCATCTGGAGCAAGTGGTTCTGCATGACATCTCTAAACATGACATGGAGAACAGTCAGTCACACAAAAGACTGACAAATATGATAGATGGGATCGTAGTTAAAACTAATCAACCCTAATTTTCTGTGTAACTGTCTGTAAAACAAACTCAAATACATGTATCATCAGTGGGGTTGTAAGATAATGACTATAAACCTTTTATACCTTAACCCCTAAATTATAAGCACCATATAAATAATTAGTAAGCCACATGAATATGTGGTATTGAAGTAAATATTATACTATAGCTAAGAAGGTTTTCTCCTCACCGGATGATGCCAAAATCATCAAAGTAGCCTCCTCGTCCCTGAGTGCCAAATGGTTCTTTAAAGGCAAGGACCACACAGGCCACATTGTCTCTATTCCAGATTGGTCCAAAGATTCGGTTCCCAAACCTAAAACAAACGGCACATAATCACTCCCTACGCAGCAGGATGCAGCAAACAGGAACAGCTGCTCAAGACAAATACATAAATATTTGAATTCAGTTTTATTCTATAGAGGCCAGTTTCCATTTAGGTTTTTCTGAAAAAAAGCAGATGAAACTGAGGTGTTACATAATTGAAGTTACTCCATCTTACTCAACACCTGGTCTTTGTTTTAAGGTAGTAGTAGTCTTAGAAATCATTAAAATGGTTTGTTGCTGGGTGGTGGGGAGCAGTGGGAAGATTTGAACCCCTCGGTTCTTCATTCTGCCAAATAATTTGCTGATCCTTGGAGATATATTCCTCTGGCAAGCTCTATTGTGGCCAGTCTTGACACCATCAGCATCAGCAACTCTGATGGCAGCTATAGCCTAGTTGTTCAAACAGATCATGCCTTTGTCTGCCAGTTGCCTTCAGCTGGCGCTGTCCCAACTGGTGGAGCCAATCAGTGTTAGTATGATGATTATGGACCGTACGAGAGGTGCCTGGCTCTTCTTCGAGGTGGACTGGTTATGTCTACGACATCATCATAATGCTTGGTTGCTGCTCAGGGTCCTGGTGGCTTGTTTAGATATACATCATCTTTGCCGGTGGGGCGCTTCATCATGAGGATGACTAGCTGCTTCCTGGTCTTTGTGTCAACAAGGCTTCCCTGAAAGTAGTTCTCCTAGGGCAGCCCTTAAACATGGCCACAGTTGCCAACAGTATTGCAAAGTGCGGAGCTTAGCAAATCAGTGGCCAAACGCATGCTGCCAAAGCAGTCATCATAAAATATGGTAGATATGCTCAAGTGATAAAATAAGCTTACCAAAGCATCATGACACACAAAGGAGCCTAAGTGGTGAAAGAGGCAAGGGGGATGAATTTTAACAGCAAAACCAGGCACGGTAGGGATATTTGGGTATGATATTTAATGATTTCAAATGAATACTCCAAATAATAAACCAGTCTTCTGTGTATTACAGTTTATAGTCCTTAATTTTTCTGGTGGTATAGCTAAATTTGTCTGATGTACACAGTTCTTACCTGAGCACCATGAGGTTCTGCACCATTTCTTTTCCCAGATAGTGATCTATACGGTAGAGCTGGTCTTCAGTGAAGAGGGAGGAGAGGTGAGTGGATAGTTCTTCAGAGCTCTTGAGGTCCCGTCCAAATGGCTTCTCTACAATCACTCTGTTCCAGCCTCTGGGTGAACAACAGCAGACAAAAATTAAGATATCACATCCCGTACGGTTTGTATCACATAAAAACAGTGATTATAGTAGCTGCTGTTGGACTGCATGTCTCCTCCAATGGGCTTAAAATTGCAGGAAACATTTCTTAAATAGACATCGTATTCACTTATATACCACTGTATGCCAAGTTGAAAATAACACAATCAATCCCATCCTCATGAAGGTTATAATTTCCATTCTTTGTTGAAAATGTTTTTTGGAGAAAAATTGGGGTAATTTTCGAGGCAGCAGCTTGAGGTGCTGTTTGATATAGAATACAAAGAGGCATTTCTGTTATGTGGCCAGGCTTCACTGATCGGCTGCTGGGTTGGAAAATTGATAAATGGGTTGGAAAATATATAAGTACATACCTGTGAATCATGATTCTATTCGTGCTGCTCGTAAATATACACCTGTCTTCTATGATGTAAAATCTATTTGAGCGAATGCCGTAACTACAAGCTACCTCTTCAAATAGAATTATGCTTTCCATAATACACATGGCTGAATACCAAATGACATTACTGATACTTAGAGGTTGGCTCATATGTTTGTAGTCCTTCAGACATAGTAGGACAATGGCCAAAACACAAATAGATACTTGCAAAACAATGAGCAAACAGTGAAAAAAAGCAACACTGAAAGAAGTGTGTGCACTGACTTTGTGCTCATACACTGGTGCTTGATGTTCTTGGTAACATCGTGGTAGACGGTGGGTGGCAGGGCCAGGTAGAAAAGACGGTTCGCCCCAGTTCCTCCAGGCAGAGACAGGATGTGTGTGTTGAGTTTGGAAAAGGAATCCTCATCAGCATATTTCCCACTGATATACGTGTTCCTGCTGAAGAAGGCCGTCAGCCGCTCTGCTTCTGTATCCAACACCTGGGCCGCAAAACATATAAGAATGGACAGATTTAACCAAATGGAGACAATCCACCTCATGTGATTACAAAAATAATTACAAAAAAATATACGTGGATATCTTTAAATTGTTAAGTTGTTTAAATTGATTGATTCTACATTGAGATGATTTAGTTTATACCTGCATTTACTGATTTTTATTGTAACTTGAACTTTTTTTCTTTGCAACTCTCAACTTGAGAGTGACTCTAGTTGGACATTTGGTTTTGTTATATTTATTTATTTATCAGCTGTGAATCAGAGCTATTTTTTTTTTTTAAAGATGCATCTCAAATGTTTTACCTTCAGGTATGGCATGCAAGAAGTTCGGATCGCATCTACTGTCAAGTCTGAGCGAGCAAAGCCCACAAAATATGTCTGCTCAGGGAGCAGGCCATCTCTGTACAACCACCTGGGAGATTGGGAGAAGAACACAAGGTTCACCACACCCAAGTTCCGAGACTTCACATCGGATCAGAGTAATGTCTTTCATCAACTTCTGCGATACCATTCATGTAAAAGCCTTTCAACGTGATGGGAGGTTCACTCACCAGAGAGTTGGATAGATTTTTTTCTTGGCCAGGTCCCCCTAGATGGAGAGAGAGAGAACTATAATTTCACAGTAAACATTTACGCTCTTTACACTATACAACCAGGACTTTAAATTCATTTTTTAAAAATGAAGAGGAATTTACCCCTTGTATGCCTCTCTAACGTCTTTCTTGCACAGTGTCTTATCTTCTTAATACTTTTGACAACTCTACACAAACAGATTCATGCAGAGCAGGTTCCCTGTTCAATGGCCTTGACTTGTATGTGGCTCCAGCCAGTCATTTTGGCATTAATACTGATTACAGTATAACACCACAGTAATTCCCTGCAGAAGAGTCACACTTTATGGGCATGTAGATTGTGAAATGCAAATATAATTTGCACAATTATCACAATCCTGCAGCGAAATTCAGACCTGACAACTGTAACAGTTGATGCTGTGTTTGAGTCATCATGCTGCTTATTTAACAAGTGCAAAAATTAATTATTTTTCCACTGCACAAGTCTCAAGATGCTACAGTTTGAAGGCCACACTGGGAATTGTGCAACTTTAGTAATTTCTTGACAAAGGCATGTGGAAATACAAACCAAGAACACAAAAGGCCCTCGGCTTTCTGAAATTCTATTAAAGAACCTGCTACTTTACTTCCCTAACAAAAACGTCAAAATTAACACTCATCTTTGAGACCGTTTGACAGGTTCTGCACGGTAAAATAGGGCAAGTGAATATTGTACGCTATACCAAAGTATTAACAACAGCTTGTCATGACACTGTCAATTGCTCACAGTAGAAAAAACATCAAGAAACATTTGAATTGTGCCTGAACCAAAATAAAGCATTGTTCCTCAGCTTGGACTTCCTTCACCTCTAAAGCCTATATTTTGGATTGTGTTTAAAATAATAACCATGGATCAAATAAACTGTACATTTCTCACAACATCAACAGCAGTAACTGCTGATATACTAGCGGTGAGTAAATGTGTGCGTATATAAAACAATAAATAAGGACATAAACGGGAAAAGTAGCATCAGGGACAGCATCAAACACACACCCAAAACAAAAACCAACAACTGCACACAGCTTAGTTCTGCTCTTCCCTTGACCTTCTTGTGTATCACACAAAGAAAAACGCTGACAGCGAGTGACACTGCAAAAATCAGCAGCAGCACCACTCTCTGTTCCCAAGAGCAAAAAAAGCAAGTGAAACAAATGAATCAACAGCTACATTACTGAGGTCTGGCTAGTTAAACTTAAACTTTCAGTTTAAATTAAAATTTAACATTGTTGTTAAATCCACATTTGGATAGATTTCAGACAGACTAGAGCCCTATCAGATACATTAACAAGGACAGAAGGAAAACAACCTCAAGGCTGCATTCACCTTATTTAGTTCCTGGAATAAATCATGAATGGTATGAGGAAATAGGAAACAGGGGGAAAAAAAACAGACAAACTGAGAACTGAACTATTTTATGTTTGATCAGATTCTAAGTTTGGTTTATTTTACACCATCAAAATGAAATTTAAATGTTAATGATATAAAAATTGTATTTTATTCATGCCACACCTGCATATCACAGCAAACAGTCCAGATATATTTAATTTTATTAAATAAACAGACAAACAGTGCTGTACAAAACATGCATTCTTATGGTCAGCAAATGTTTTTAATTGCGTTAGCACTGTTTTTGGTCATTTTTACCTAACTGCAAGTGTGCTACTCAGAGGCACCACATACCATTGAAATAATGAGATACCAAAGAGGAACTTTGATGTTATCAATGACTCAATTCTAAACTTTTGAAAGCTTGGATAACTTGCTGTGCTTGTTTGCAGAAGGTTGGTGAAATCAGTTTCAACATTTCCCTAGATTAGGCTATGTGCAATTATTGCAGTATTTTTAAAGAAAATTTTAATTTCAACAATCTCTCTTTGAATGTCGGCCAATATCTGACCTAATTTAACCCCACTGTGTGTCTAACTATCAATGTGGGCTATGATAGAAAGCCATAAGAACACTGTACTTTGCAGCTTCCTGAGTATGGTTTCTGAACTGCAGATTGAGCCCATATTGATCCTGGGCACTGCTGAAAGCACCTACAATGGTCAGAACTACATCAGAATGTGACTGTGGAGCAATGGAGGAAGGTGGCCTGGTATAATAACTTTTACACCAAGTAGACACTGACTGCCCACACAATCTTACCGATGCGCCCATGATGATGAAGATGTGAACATCAGACTGATGGAACTTTTCATCTTCATACAGCTCCTTCCTCAGTTCCCCGAACACCTCGGAGCGTGAAAGGGGGATGGTGCTCATTTTCTCTAAAACAAAAAAGAACAAGAAATTTCAGTCAAAAAATAAATAAATTCTTGTAAATTGTAAATCTCCAATGAATAGTGCAGTAGGCAAACACAGGTTACTATCCAACATCATTATACTATGTATCTAAGTCTGTATTGACATAAATTTGTCTCTCAAAGACGTCAGTGTTTGAGAGACTGCAGGAGACTGCAAAATGAACTAGTTACAGTTTTATTGTTTTCAATTTTTTTTTGCAAATTCCTTTGTTCAAAGGAATCTTCGCCTATGGTTTGAGCACAGACAGGACACGCACAACACAGATAGACCAAAGGGAAGAAGACAGCCTATACTCTCTTCTGAACGTAACTAGATTACACCTGGCAAGTGTGTTTCCTTTCCAGAAAGGTGTGCTTGTGATGCTCCACTTGTGCCTGAGGTGTGGTCAGGTGACTTTCTGGTGGGAACCTCTGACAATTATGTAAAACACAACAGTGTTGAGAGAATTACTTCGCATTTTGCTGCTGGGGATGCTCCCTTGCATACAAACAAAGAGGGAAATACAGGAAGTTTTTGAGATTTGGACAGGGTTACAGTTTTTGGGCAGGCACTGATTTTCTTTCATTTATGGTGTAAAAATCAAATGGCAGTCTGCACAATAGTAGCCTTTTCCCAGTGATTCTATAAAAAGAAAAGATTTTTATTTCTAACATTTATAATGTGGATTATTTCTTTGTGGCGGGCTACTGAGTAATAGATTAATGCTGGATTGATTTGCTGATTAACTGAGTAATTCCTTACCAGTTCCAACATGTCAAATGCCAGTATTTGCTGGTTTCCATAGTCTTCCACAATTGAAAACTCAATATCTTTGGAATCTGGCCAAAACAATAACCCATCTGGCTGGAAAGCTATGTTATTTATGTTTCACAATTTTCTGACATTTTACAGAACAAATGTCCCATTGGTTAAAGTAAAATCAATAACAGGGAAAATCATTAGTTGCAGCTGAAATTAAAAGTATGAAAGAAAAGATTACCTTTTTTTTCTCTAAATACAGCGGCACTGTTTGAAAAATGGTGAACGGTGATGAAAATGAGTTAAACTATTACAAAATGAAAACCACTTCCTTCTTAACTTCTTCCTTAACTTCTTCCTTCATTATCCAACAGCCAAGGAAGGTGTGTCTTAGGGTCACTGCAAATGAGCTAATCAGGAACATTTTTTCCTGTAATATAGAGAAACACTCCCTCCACATGACATCATGCCAATTTCTCAATTTATTGGTTTCTTATTTGCTCTGTAAATATATATATATATATATATATATATATATATATATATATGTCCACATATAAAAAATGACCTGAGGGCATATAATTTTGAGTTCTGTGCAACTTTGTCCTGCACAAAGAAGCCATATCTGGGAGACTCAAATGTTTGGGGATTATGTTTTTTGTTCCTGTTTTCTTCCCACCTGATTAATCAACTAATCCCTGCAGCTTTACCTTCACATCACAAACACTAAATAACAACACTCTTATTTGTATTTCCATCAAATGGTCAGCACAGTTCCAAAGACAGGCCGAAAAACAGACAACAAACTATAATGATATTAGTCAAATCCTCCACCCAATCCCGTATTTAGAGGGCTAAACCTTCCTGCAGGATGCGGCTTGTTTATTTCGACTTAACATGTCCGCATTATCGAGGACTGAAAGTTTTTCACTGTTGATTTGTCCCTCTTCGTAAATAGCTAGCTGCTAACATTAAGTAGTGAAGAGCACACATCGTGTCACTATTAAAGCCGAGCTGTCTGTCTGTTTTCCATCCGGCCGTATGTGTGCTAAGCCTTTAGCTTCTCACGCTGTTTAGACAAAAACGACTTGACAGGTAACAGCCACACTGCTAGCTTACGGTTGTCATACAGTTAGCTAAATAACGCTAACATCGAAAAAGAGAAGGTTTTTTTTTAATGAATAAATACTTTTTTTTTTAAGGAGATAGAAACTACTGCTGCTTACTCACAGGTCCGGTAACGAGATGATAACCTGTCAGATAAACCCCGACTTTAAACACACTCACGGAGGGACGGACACACAACTATTGTGCTCCACACGGCAGCCCACTTCCCGGGTGAGGTGAGGAAGCAGAAATGCGAGATTTCATTGGTTTGTCACAAACTCACCCGCGCTCGCTCGAGCTCCCATCGCCGTCGTGCCGCGTGACGTCAGAGGGCCTCGCGAGTGGGCGTGGCCGGCATTTATTATCTCAAAGCTGCCAGAAAAATAAAAATAGAAATAAAATTTAAAAAATGAGATTCAATATTCAAGATGTTTTCTTGTCATATGCACGGTTGAAAAAAAAAAAACTCGGCAGTTAGTGTCTCTTCTTCCACACCAGACAGGAATTTAGAGAGAAGTGCGACGGAATATATAATATAATATATATATATATATATATATATATATATATAAAGTAGAGAGACTATGGAATTCAAAGTAATTGTGCAACTGGTAATGAGGTAGTTAAAATAAAATACAATAAAATAAAAGCAGCAAAGGTAAACAGTACTGTCAGTGCAAAATATGCTTGTTCACAAGGACAGCTGGCGCTCAGAGTCCTCGCAGTTTTATCTGGTAAAGCGAATGATTAGAGGTCTTGGGGCCGAAACGATCTCAACCTATTCTCAAACTTTAAATGGGTAAGAAGCCCGGCTCGCTGGCTTGGAGCCGGGCGTGGAATGCGAGCCGCCTAGTGGGCCACTTTTGGAAAGAAGCTAAGCTAAGAAAAAATAAACTACTTCTTATCATTTTCAAAAAAAAAAAAAAAAGGCTGATTGTTTGGTGAGTTGCAGAAATTAGTGTAAAATGTCCCCCTTAAATCCGGGAAATATCTAGTTTGGTTGCTTTGCTTTTTGTTTTGTTTTTTTTTGTTTGATTTTTTGACCCACATTTAAAAATCCCCACAATAACCCTACATTTATGGCTAACCTGACAAGTTTCTACCAAAATATTTCCTATAAGGGGTGGCTGGATTGCACAACATCTGATATGTAAGAAGTGCAATCCGCAGCCTGTCATGAGCTGCTGCTTAACTTGACCTGCTTTTTGATTAGACTGGATTAAATTCAAGTTTAGTGTCATTCCACATGCCACAGGTAAAGGAATGGAAATGAGTTTAGTATCTAACCAAAGGGCAAATGCAGTGGTAGAATACATTAAATGAAATTTAATTTAGTTTAATTGCAAAAATTCTTTTTTTTTAGTACAAACTTCAAGTATTTTTTCCTTCAACAAGAAACTTTGTATTTTTTAAAGAATTTTGGCCTTGGACAACAATGGCACAGATAAATAAGTTCAGGCTTTAGCTCCACACACTATATTAGGTGTTTATATTGAATAGGTTTGTTGTTGGCATGGCTTTTCATAGGATTGTTGATCACAAATAAAACTGAAATATAAAATATCATGAAATATATATTTAGAAGCAAGACATGCAAGTCACTTCAATGATCCCTGCTGGGGATACTGGCTATAAAGTTATGCCTTCTTTGTACAAGTCTAATATAAGGGATGGACATTATGATGGAATCATAATCAGTCCTCACTTTGGGCAAAATGCTTGTTAAAGTTTAGCCAAAGTTAAGATCATGTTTCAGCTCGTCAATTTTCCATGATAGCCCTGTAAGAATGACCATAATCACGGATGGATGATACAGCAAAAAGAATGCTTAGGCAGGATTGTTGAGTGTCACAGATGAGGTCTTTGATTGTTACACCTCCATCACATGGCAAGAATCCATTTACCATTTTGACATGCTCACATTCTCCTGACACACATTTTCTCTTTCCTAGTTACCCACATAATCTTACTGCTATGTACATAACAATAGTAACAAATACACCCTCATCCACAAACACAGTACATTACAATAATATTATACCCCTTCTTCCAATACCCCGCACTAAATACCACTTGGGTGCCCCCGGAACTATAAAAATGGTGCCTGTTTCCACACACACTTTCTTAATTACACTTTACAATTCCCAATTCCCAGTGTACTGACACTTATGGCATAACCTATATATTAGATCATAACATTACCTCCTCTTGGCACTTCATTTACCACACAAATGCACATTAAATCTCATGTCCCTCTCTTGCAGGTGGAACCATGTGGCCATCACAGCACCTACCAGCACAGTCAAGAAATATGTTAACTATATCTATACCAAGTGTGCAATAATTCAATGTGCAAACTCTCTTGCGCAAATCAAGTAAAGTTTGAATGCTTTACCAAAGTGCCTGTGTAATTATTGAAGTGCATATATCACCAGTTAAAATGCATGGTGCCATATCTATACCACCTCACCTCAAAATCCAGGAACTAAGTGCTCTTCATTACAAGCCCAAAAATTCCCTTTTCTTATTTATGCAGACCACATTGCCAGACCTGTAGTGGAAAGGCCACAGAGTACAAGGTAAGAAGCCAATAACATTTTGTAAAGCATAGCCGCCACCAGAAAAGCTTCATTGCTCCTTGACAGTGATTATACAAGCCTCTCAATGAACACCATTCTTCTGAAAGCCATTCGCTCACTTGTGTTTTAAGATGAAGATACAAGTCTAAAATCTAGTGTTCAAATGGGTAACCATTGTATATGGCTCCTATCATTTTTGCTCTCATTAACACATTCAGTAACACCCTTGTGCCCTGTGGATGGCAGTGTTGTCACCATATTTCCACTTGTTTTTCTGAATGACACTTGAATTTATTACCTGTCTGCATAAAGTGAAAAAAACACTGACAGCCTCTTACCCTGAAGGAAATATCCATGTTTTCAGCTCCCCACAACTCCATCCGGTTGTCATAAGTCCCAATATGCTCGAAGTATGATTTATATACAGAAAACAGGCGACCGGCAAAAGTAGGCGTTCTACAAGATCAGACAATCAGTTACAAGAAATGACAAATATAAACGATTCAGGTTATTCAATTCAATTTACTCCAACTGTTATTCACTCAAATTCGTAGGCTAAGCTAAACATGCAACTGGAGCCAGTTTATAGCTTCACATATAAACTAAAAAATGGAGGGAAATTGCTTCCACTAAATATTAGAAGAAACTAGGATTTTTAATGCTGATTAACAAATGATGAAATGTTATTTGTTTCATCCGTAAAATTGTCATTTTTTATTTTTTATTCTAAATATTTTTGCTTGCATTAAAAGAAAAATTGCTGCTAAGTGCACGTTATCTTTTTGACAGAGCCATTTTAGCTGCCTCCTTTGAATTGAATTAAGTTAACTGGTTGTGTTCTCCAACCTAACATTAGCCTCTTAGCACTTGCACTGTGAAGCACATAACCAAGACCTTTTCAAAATTTCTTTCATTTCCAACACACCAGGGGGATAACATATTTGGTGTCATGGCTCACCAAAAAACTGGACCCCAATGCAGAAACATTCATTCATTCATTCACTCATTCATCTTCACCCGCTTATCCGTTTCCGGGTTGCGGGAGGTGCTGGAGCCAACTCACAGTGGGTGAGGGAGGGGTACACCCTATAGCACACTAGGTGGTGCTATAGCACCTGCCCTTTGCCCTCTGGACCAAGCAAGTGCCCTTTTGAAAGTTGTTGTTGTTTTTTTGTTTTTTGTTTTTTTTTACAGTGTATGTGGCCCATGCTGACATAATCATCTATAAATGCTCAACGATTAAAAGCGTGTGATAATAATGCCCCAATTAATATGCCCTTCCCCGCACACACCTCTCTTCCTTTGTCAACGTGAACGCGCAGAGCGGCGGCAGCAGCAGCAGCCCACACACACCTCCTCCCCTGCCCCACCAGCCAGGTAACACATAAGTGAATCGAGTCGAGTGTATTGTAGCTATATCTATATAGCTATATATGTAGCTATATATATTGCATTTGTCTGTGTTGTGAAGTAGCCTGTCTCATACAGCGCCACACAGCTGAGCATAAATTAGCCGACTGCTCACCTGTTTAACCCTATAAAGCCTGACCAGAGAAATAATGGACAGAAAATTCAATTTTTTTTCAGTCTGACCTTTTTCTTTGGCCCTTTAACAAAATGTAAAAAAAAAAAAAAAAAAGAAAAAGCATATTTGTGTGGCAGGTGGCACCGAGCAAAAAAAGGGGAGGTGCATCATTTAGTGTGGTCAAGCTATAAGACTACCTGAAGGAGGAACGGGACTTTGTTTGCTACTGTTGGTTCAGGCCGGTGGATTGAGGGAGGTGCACACCTCAATCCATGCTGGCATGCCGGGGGGGGGGGGGCGAGAGTGCAGGAATGACTGGTGGGCCTGGCGCTGTTTTGTGTGTGTATTGTACTGCCAGATTGGAATGTGTGTGATATTTATTGTGTTCATACATTTCAGACTTTCTTCCCTGCTGGGCTGAAGGCGGCTGGTAGACAGTGCGAAAATAAATCGACGTACCAGGTATTTTACAAGTAGTTTTGACATTTAATTAGGATGTATTTTAATATAGTTTTTTTCTGCAGAGCGTTCAGCGGTCCATTAGCCGCTCTTGCCGTGGGTTTATTTGCATTATTTGTTTGTTTGTTTTTTTTAGGGGTTTCTTTCTTTGTCTAGTCCACCCTGGCAAGTGAGCCGGTAGCGGGCAAAAAACGACATGGGTGTTGCCCTTGGGGTGGACTAGTTTTCTTTTTTTCCCTATTTTTCCGTTTGTTTGTTTTATATCAGTCTGCGTGCTTTCCCCACTATTGACATTGTTCAAGTCGAATCCCAGTTACACATCAGGGCAGGGTTATGGTGTGCTGTGGTTGTAGTCAGTTGCAGTGAAGATTATCACGTGTGCCAATTTGGAGTGTGAACTCACCTAGTGTGTAGGACTTATTTATTGCAGTGTACACTGGTGTGTCTTAGTAAACTCAAACCCTGCCCTGTTAGTGCTAGCTGTGGGGGCTTACTGGGAGGAGTTAAAGCGGGGAATGTTAAATATAAATCTTACTGTACCTGTAATAAAAATATTTATACCTTATCTCCTTTTTTGTCATTACTTATGCTAGTGACTTACAGTGGGTGTTACATTTGCCTTTTTGTTTATATCATATTTGTTACATCGGGCATTACACCCAATTCAGGCAATAACAAAAGCTTTTCTCCTTGGTCATCTATAGGGTGACCAGATGTCCCGCTTTGTGCGGGACAGTCACGCATTTCCATTACTTTTCACACGTCCCGCAAATTGAGACGCTGTCGCGCATTGTTATTGACAGTCTGACTCCAGTTTTGAAATATGTGTTTTACCGTATAATCTGGCATTTGTCAAATGGCTTGTGTGGAGAAAACAGTGTGAGCTGTCATCAGGGGGCGGAGCTGGCTGTGCGATGATCATGTCAATCAAACTAGGACGCGGACGCAGGTTAAGGGCGCGCCCACGCCACAATAACAAACAATACTAACGGCATCGGCATGCAGGAGACATGGAGGAAAGGGATGGAAGCGCGACCTGTACATCTAAGAAAAGGAAATGCAGCTACAACAAAGACTGGGAAACTATGTTAGGAGTTGTGCTGGGGTTGTGTTGTTATCTGTTATCTGTTGTTGAAGTTTTTTGTAGGTTTACGTTAGGCTACATAATTAACACTTGCAGTAGTTTTATTTAAATGACGAACGTAGAAAAAGCAGCTTTGTTGTAATGTAACAAAGCAAGTCAAGACACGGTTTATTTATAAAGCACATTTAAAACAACCTCAGTTGACCAAAGTGCTGTAGAGTTGTAAAAAAAAAAAAACACAATATAGTCAGTCATAACACTACAATAAATAAAAACAATACAAGGAATAATAAGAACACAATCTAAAACAAATTAGTAAAAAAACTGAAAGTAAAAAAAGAGAGAGAGAGAGAGGGCCAAGATTGCAGTCTTATTCATACTGTTGGTCTCTTTATTTACCAATTGCAGCGTAATGCCTAGAAAGGAAAAATAAAGGGAGCTACAGCAGGCAGCCCAGGGGAGCAGCACTCTGCTCTCCAGCAGCAAGGAGGGAGGGGAAGAGGAAGATGAAAGGTCAGAGTCATGTTAACTGTTTAGAGCCTTTTAAAGCTCAGATTTTAAAGGTGAACTGTTCCTTGAATTTTATTTAAATGTCTTAAAAGCTGTCCACATTTTATTTTAACTACACAAAGTGTAGGCAAACAAACTAACTAAACTAAACTAAAAGACAAACTAAGTCTGTGAGGAGAAGAACGGCTCTCTGACTTTCTCCTGCTTGCCATAGGGAAAGACATCCAGATAAATCATAGTGAGGTCATCAGAATCTTTAAAGACATGGCACCGAGGAGGATGCTGCTTTAGAGAGTGGTAGTGCTGCACTCACTCCTCACTTCAAAATGACACTTTGTACACTTCTTCTGTTCTGATAGGAAAAAACATTTTTCTTATTTTGCAACCAGTACACTGATCTTTTGTTGTAGCTGCCTAACTTGCTAAAAACCTCTCCATGTGTGTTAATTCCAGAGAAATAAAACAGTGACTGACTGATCAGTGCTACAGTCCAATTGAAAGGTCAAGTATTTTTTATTAACATATTGACATAAATGCGTAATTACATTCAACATGTGCTGCCTGTAAAAAAAAAATTTAATTATTATTTTTTAAATCTCACACTAATCTTTAGTTCAACTCGGGAGTAACAAGTCATCTCAGTGAGTGATTCATTCTTTTTTCCTTGGTCCACAGGCTCAGATTCATTCACGAACGGGTCTTTCTGCCGCATATTCTCAGTGGAGGAATGACTGATTCTTTCAAGACTCATAAAATGGGGTCTTCGGGTTCTGAGTTTCTTATTCACTTGCCTCATGGGCACTGCACAGGCTCGGTGTAGAAATGAGTGATTTGTTCACGACTCATAACTACAGGTCTTTGGGTCTTTCGTTCATTATTCACATGGGTACAGCAGTAACATGACCGATGCTGTTATTACTGGTGAGGAGAGCTATCTGACATTACCACAAAAGTTAACGTTAGCTATGTAGCTATGGGATGGATGTTTAATTTGCCTTTCCGTTGGAATGAATTCATACACTAACAGTCTTTAGTGACCAGGTAGGCTAAAGTGAATAGCCATCATAGAGTGAGAATTTTTTACTGACAGGGTGATGCTCTCCTACCGGCAAATGAAGTAATCAGTAATTTCAACTTCAGTAGGTTTTGGCCCAAAAGGCTGTTCAGTAGTTTAAAAATAGCAAACCTGTGTATTATATGCCAAGTGAAGCAAACCATGTTGCTCTTCAGTGTGTGAAAGCCGTGCTTTTGGTTCAAAGTTTAAACTTTGAACCACGTTACTGTGACAAAGTATGACAAAACAGTGTGGCTCCAAATCAAAAGTCTGATCCATTTCCAACAGGTTCCAACAGAGCTGAGCTCAGGACCTGCGGTTGCCACGGTGATTTGAGAATGTGCTTGGTTCAGCAGTCAAAATCTCCCCAAAATGTGGCTTCTGACAAGGTCCTGCACTACTGCAAATTGTGAGAAAACCGTAACTTCTGTCCAAAAACCGAAAAGACTGTGAGAGACAGAGAAGCCGGCAGATTCTGACAGTCTTTACTTGAATCAGATACTGCTTAAAATGAGTGAGTAAGCTCAGTATGAAGACAGAGTGAGATTCTTCTGAATAAAACGTTGGATTACATTTTGTTCAATTGGGACTGACCCAGGTGTTGCTGGCGCGGCGCCCCCCCCGACTCTGGGCCCTGGTGATGGTCTCACTCATATTTAGGGAATGCCCACATGCATGTGTGGTGTCACTTGCCAGCTCGTGTTGGGTCACATCATGAAGAATTGATGAATCCTGCCTAAAATGGCCTGAGCCACTCTCTTATTCCATCACTATGTACCCTATCTTTGACTCGGGTCCTCTTTTGGGACACCTTCACCTACCTGGACTCCCATTTCTCCACAGATCTACAAAGAAGCCCTCTGGATTCTAATAATCCTGAGTGAGGTAACTCCACTAGTTCCTACCAACACCACCTGCTTCCCTTCCCCTGTCCATCCTTCCACATCTTCTCTGTCCTTTATTCCCCCCTATATTCACTGAGGTGTAGCACTGCCCTCACTGCCACACAAAGGTCATTTCACTCAATAAAGATCCACAAACTAGCTTCCAGGGAGGGCCGGTGATGGTCACACACATGCACTGAAATAATAAAATATTTTAATCCAAGACTATAACTGCATCAATCTTATATAAGGTTGACACCCTATAGTGCTAAACTATGATGACAAATGCAGACCAAAAAAGAAAAATGTGCAGACTCCACAGACTGTCACATTTTATGAAGCCCAACACCTATGTCTACATTCTGACAAAAAATTATTTGTGTCCTTTTTATGGATTGGCCGTGAGCTCGAGTTAAAAATAAAAATGAAGGTTATTTTTTCCTGCCTCTCCCACTCCACCAGCTGACGCTCCGCACTCTGGCTTTGAAGAAAAAGTGATTTCCACTCCTCCCTTGAGCGCTCACAGTTTGAAAAGTTTCCTTTTTATGTAAAAACAGTTTAGTGTTTTGGAGAGATATAATAAGTATGGAGAAGAATAAGTAGTGCCTTGGGGCTGCACACCTGTGGCACTAAACAACAAAAGGTGAGGCTGACTGAGGCACATCACATAACTGAACATGCAGGATTCTATGGCACTGAAGGCAGATCGTTGGCAGTGATGGTATATATAGGAAATTGATTGCTGGTAATTGCAGGGCAGGTGTGCCTTGTCAGCCACGGGAGGAGGAGAGTAGAAATACCCACTGGGGGAAAAAGAAAAACACATGAAGGAGGGGCAGGGGAAGCAGGAGCACAGAGAGCAACAGGACAGGCAAAAAAAAAATAAAAAAATTAAGCAACAAGCCAAAATATGAACCATGACAGTTGGGTGTGCGTAAATCAAGCTCCAATGAGTCCCAAAGACTTAAATGGGATTTCATCAACAATGGTGTATAGCCTGAAAATCTTTTATTTTCAATGGTCATTACCAGGGCTGGAGTTGAGGGGGGATGGACAGTTTTACTGTAAAACTGTAACTATCTTCCACAAAGCTTTGGAGCAATGGATATTATCTAAAATACACAATTAAACATTATATTTTTTGGATTAAGAAATGCTTCAAAGCCATAAAGTTTGCACTAATCCTATATATTCCTTCACCTACTTTATATTTTTAAGCAAAAAAAGCGTTAGAAGGGGTATGTCTCCTTCTAATTGGTTAGCCTTTGACTGAACAAAAATGTTGACCCAGCATAACTTCTGTGACAAGATGCTCGTGTCTGCCTGAGCCTTGATGAGCATTGGGACGCCTCTCACCATCTGTACTGGCATCATCCACCAGGAGGATCTCTGTGAGCAGGACGGCAGGAGCGGTGTGTAGGACACTGTAGACGGTCCTGAGCAGAGTGGACCAGGGCTCATTATGAAACACTATGATCACACTGGTGTTGGGGAGGCAATGCCAAAACTTCTGTTCAAGGCAACTGTCCCGTGGCAGATGTGAGACATTGGAGGTGTGTATGTTAACCTTTAAATATTTACCCACCAGAGCACTCAAAACAATGCAGAGAAAACTTTTACTCACTCTGGATGGCGGGTGTCTTCGCCTAGATCACGGTGCAGAGAGATGCTGTCACTGGCAAATTGATTGAACCGGTTCTTAGCAAAACCTTCCAGTGTCTCCTTCTGTCCTTCAGGGGACATCGGCTGTAAGACAAAGGCTCTGCCGCCTGCACCCTGCCCCGCCCGGTCCTGGGGAGGCCGCTGCAGACCCGGACTCAGGTTCTCTTTGGTGTAGGAACCAGGAGGACAGCTGGCAGCCGGGGGGTCCACATTTCATGACGGGAACGTGTTGTATGAATTTAAAATAACGTAAGGTGAGAGTAAAAGGCAGAGTCACAACGATTCCCGGGAGGTGCGTCGACAACAAATACCTTTATGCATCGTGAACCCAACGGAGGACCAACGGAGGCTGAAAAGTGATCACACAAAATACATCTTTAGAATAAACATTTCAAAAAAGAGTGAATATGCTGCAGATGACATCTACCTGATGCGATTTTCTTTTCTCCAAGTTGTCTTTTTTCCCCTTACTATCTCATATAATAGTTATGTTATAGCCTTTATACTCCCTCAACATATAGGCTCGGTATTCTTATAATGAACTCGGTTTTAACAGTCCTGAGCGCATCTCAACTTCCCTTTTTAAACCCGTTGGACTCTTGTACCTTGGGGCAATACACTTGATAAGATTAGACTTTTATTGTCATTGTAAAAAGCCATATCTGATGGCAGTGAACGACAGTCAGTCATCACACCTGCACACAGGATGACAGGATCGGTGTGCTCCAAACATAACAGCAGCATACACATTATAGTGTGGTGCAGATACATTTCTGATTCATTCTAATTCAAACGTGCAGAAACAAATTCAATCTGTGTCACAAATGTTACATTAACTCACCAGTCGGTAAAATATACGCTCCTCCTCAGTCACATTCATATAAAGGCCCATTTCTGCTCAACATTAAATACGCATACGGATACGCTCGGAGCCTTTTGGCCGTATTCCGCGTTCATTTCGTTTCCAAAAAGCTTACTGATACGGACCAAACGGAGCAGGACCACCGGAAACCGCGGGGGCAGTGTTGCTGCCACTACCCGATACGTCGCCGAGCTCCCGTCACTAAGAAGAAATAACAATGGCGGAACTTTTAGAAGAGAGGTTGTGCGAGTTGGTGAGGAACTTTAAGCACATATATGATATAACGTCGCCGGGACACCGGGATAAACAAATGTTGCAAAACAGCTGGGAGGAGATTGGGAGACAATTAAATGTAAGTGGGTCGGTCGCGAAGGAGAAGTGGAGGTCGGTGCGGGACAGATTTGTTCGAGCCCTCAACAAATGAATGAGCAAGCGGATAAGATATACATTATCAATACTTCCTTCACAGTCGCCATGTTTGTTTGAGTTTGTTGTTGTCCCCTGGTGGATGTATTGGTTAATATCCAGGCCAACGTAAAGGACGCATGAAAGTATGTGAGGAGTGACGGTAACATCGTTTGAAACGGACGCATAGATTTTCATACGTACGTTGAGCATAAATGAGCCTTAAGACATCCAAGACATCAACATTTATACACCTGCTTTCACCTTTTGTACCCTGCAGTAAGTTTTTATTATTATTATTATACAGTAAGAAAGTAACCAGTTGAACCGGCCTAACAATGATAATAGTAATAGTTAAAAACGCGTCGTACTTGTGCGTTCCAGTTGTGTCCTGAAACTGGGTGATGTCTTGTGTCGGTGTTCGGTTTTATTTTGAAATTCCTTTGCTTCTTTGTCATCATACACCTGCCATGAATCCACTTAGAATGAAAACCCATCCCCGATATGGTAATGATTGATCTCAAGGGTTTCACAGTCACAATGATGACAGAGCACACCACTTCCATTATTCCAGTCGTTTCTAATGAGTCAGTCTTCTTAAGTGAGTTTTGAACATTAATTAATGTATTTACTGATATTAGCAGATACTTGCCTTGTCTTAAACTGCCTCTTCGTTTCACCTGGAGGATGACACTTTGTTTCCTAACATTAACGTTGTATAGCCTACTCAATGGCTTATTATTGTCTTTAATCTGATCTTTAAAGTGTTAGTTATCTGTAAAGCCTTTATTTTAATTAATGTGGTAACGTATCAGAAAGGGTAGCCCCCCATATTAACATGCAGTTCTAACTGGACTTATTATTGAAAATATAATGATATTTTCACAGCTCAAGGTTGAGGCAGAGCATCATGGAAGGTATTCTTCTTTTCAAAATTTATAGCTGAGCTGTGTGTGTGTGTGTGTGTTATGGGTGCCATAAAACAGAAACATCTGCAAAAGATAAGGAAAATTAAAAACAGGAATAAAATAAAACATCCAGCACCCCCGCGACCCGGTAACGGAAAAGCAGTAGAAAATGGATGGATAAAATAAAACAGCAAGTGAAGAATTGGAAACGTGAGAAAACAGCGCCCTGCCACTGACCCTCTAGACTCACACCATCGGCCACCCATCGGCCTTCGGTTAAACACTGCCGGGTTATCAAACCCCGACAGTCGATAAAACGACGGTGAAGGACTGAGGAGCGTCATTCTCAGGCTAGACTGTGGAGCCGCAGACTCATTGACTGCATTAGCACCGTTAGCGTCCCTCCAAAACAGTTCTTAAATCACGGTAACAGCTGTTGACGCAGAAATCAGACTTGTGGCTTTGAGGAGACTTATATTTCAGATCACTGTGAAAACCAACTTAACCCTTTTACGCAGAGTTTGCACATTAGCACAACCGCACTTCAAATTACCGTAAGTCCGCGAATGTTTGTTCCACCGGAGAAAATCCAGCGGTTTCTGACAGCTGAGAAATTGCACTGCACAGCCGGTGTATGGTCATTACGGTATTTCCACTCGTGCTGTTGCCGGAAGTCGGCAAATCTGCACCTTCGTTGTTAACAGTTAACACACTCTTTTATGCTTAAAATAAGCAAAAAGCACAGCTGGACAACAGGAATCTTCGTTGTTAGAGGGTTAAGGGCCCTCCACACCAAGAACTATAACTATAAGTATGACGATAAAATGCCAGCATCCACACCAATGGACGATATAGTTGTGTTGCTAGGTTACGCCAAGCACACTGAGTGCTCGGCGCAACGGTCAGCAGTGGAGCAGAGATTTATTTATTCCAAGGGTGCGCCCGATTCCGTCCCAGATGTCCTTCTTGGTGGCATCTTTATACAGTCTGTCATTCTTGTCATACAGAGCTGGATTTTTTTTTACCTCAATGATACGCCTCTCTCCTACATCGTCCGCCATGTGGAATGAGTGTGTGAGTGACGTAGTGACGTGAAGACCGTCTCGACCTGTCATTCCTGATGGATTTTGATTGGCTGTCAGTGTTTTTATCGTTCATCAAATCGCTCTGAAAGTGATCCGAACGATATCGTCCACCACTATTGTTGTCGTTATAGTTGTAGTGTGGACGCTGCCATCCACTTGAGTTAAGAACGATTTTTAGAACTATATATTTATAGTTATAGTTCTTGGTGTGGACGGTCCTTAACTTGCAGTTTTGATATTCACCAGATCTGCAAACAGTCTTATCTGCCTGAACGCAACTCAGAATCGAAGGTCCGCTACATTCAGGTGCCACAGGTGTGTTATATCTATAAACTACTACTTACCGTAACTCTCCAATAGATGGTGCTAAGTGGCACCTGTTCATCTGCAGTACAGCCGGCCCTGCAGCTCCGCTCTGACAAACGTTATGGACTTGGCTTCGTCTCAGTGATGGTGATGGACCTTCATATAAATCCACGACGTATTCTTCACCAGCCTGTTAATATCAGCAGAAACTGCAAGTGACTGATTGCAAACATTTCATCATCTACCTAAAAAATGTTATTCAGCTTTCATGAAAAAAAAGTGAAGTACTTGTGGAATGTGTGGTAAGTCACAGGTATTAGATATCGACTGTTCATTTAACAAGTTTTACAAAACATATTACTACACAAAAAAAAGCCATTGATTTTTTTTTATTTATTTTTTTTCTTCAAGGGGAAATGTTATTTTTCTCTTTGTCATAGTCCTCAACTCTTCTTGTCCTTCAACAGTCCCCTCTCAAATCCTCCAAGTCAGGAAAAATACAAATAAAAACAAAAACAAATACGGAAAGATTCATCAGGCCTGAGCAAAATACTGTTTCAGTAGTATGGGGGCAATCTTCCTCCCCCTGCTGTTCCCCCCAAAACATCCCAAGAGTTAACAATCAACACAAGTCTATGGACAGCCAATAGAAATAGAATACATACAATGCACATTTTTATAAACTCATGTCCATTCTATAAATTCTTTGCTTATATGAATCACTCTTCATTGGTCATAGTTCACGTGATAGTTGGCGATCTCCCTTACATTACTGTCCTCTGGTGCACCCACTACGCCTGAGGCCAAACATCATTGCACAGGAGGGACCAAAAGCACAAGGCTGCGTGAGCTGGCTTTGGTACAAACGTGATCAACTGTTGGTTGCCATTGTTGAGTGTGGCAGAAGAACTAAGTCAGGGCTGATTCTCACAACTACAAAAGCCAAAGCTGGAAAAACCAACATCATTGCAATGATGAGACTGTTTAGTGAAAATTATTCTCAACGAGCCCTTATCCCTTACTCTTCATCCGAATGTCAGCAGTCCAGACAGGGCAAGCAGGCACAGTTCCTGATCAGTGTTACTCTAAGATTTGTTTCATATTAACTTAAGGCAATCAAATTCAGCTATTAGCAATTTCACTTTTCGCTGAAAGACTGAGTCAGGGTAGAATAATAAAAGAAATGTTTTATAGGCCTACCAATTCTGCGTGTCCTCATCATATAGTGTTATACCAGAGATGTCACTTGTTACTACTTACAAGTTTAATGTGTGGAAGGGAGAGGTCACCTTAAAGCCTGACTGAGATTTACAATACTGCAGTAGTGGCATAAAAAATAAAATAAAATAAAATAAATTTCAAAGTGAATCATCTGTATATGTGTGTGTTTACTGTTATGCTTATGTGAGCATACACCACACGGGTTCTGCTGCAAAGGCAGCTAATGGTTATTACTTACTATACATGATCATACCGAACGCCAGTTGAAATACTGAATTGTACATTAGGACTGAACAGCAGAATTCATTGGCTGCAGTTGATCAGTTGGTACCAGTGAGCTTGAGCTTTAAAACTGGCATTTTACAAGAAAGCGTGCTGGTCTTTGATCCTTATCATTGGAATGAAATCATCATAATAAGCATAATAATTAATCATAATCATAATAACAACATTAAGAATATACAAATGATGGATACAGAAGTGATACAAAATACCCTACATTTAAAACAAACAAAAATGAAAACAAGATACCACAATCAGACATGCTTCAAAGCAGTTATGTTTGGCAAGAAAGCAGTTTCGTTGTATCATAAAAACCTCACAGTGAAAATAGTTATGCCCCTTCAGGATTACAAAGCACAGTATTCAGTCAAAATCAATATATATATTTTTCCTTCAACTATTTCTTCTTCATAGAAGAATCAGTCTGTGTGGTACCACTGTGTTGAAATCCAACGATCCCCCCACCCCCGATGGCTCTGGGACACCGTCTGATCTAAGTTCCTTTATTTCCGTTTGCACCAAAAAATACTTCTGAACGGGGTGACAGCATACTGTTACAGCTGAAACCTGTTGTACTCTGGCTGCTCAAGCTCTGAGGAACCAGTATGGCATTAAATGATGATGAAAAGGATCCCAATCCTATCCAGAGCAACTTTTACTCCCCAGAGAACAGAGATAAAAATATAGATTTCATTTAACACCTTCCAATAACATCTTTAGTAGTTTTGTCTAGAGGTTGAGGGCAATATCATAATTTAGAGTTAATGCGATCAGCTCTTTGCTGACTGAATGACAGACAAAATAAATTATTTGTAGGTATTTTATGAAAATAATGACGCAGCCTTTGCTCCCGGCAGACTGGCAGAAAGACAAAGGGCCTGCTCCCTAAAAAACAGAGGCGGTGGCCATGGCTGACCGAAAACATATCAAACATGTCTTGCCTTGCTTTTAGTAAATACTTTAGTCTTTGGTCAATATATTCCTCCTCAGTTTATACATATATTCATACACACACAAATATGCATGTACATACACACTTATAAACGTGTAATAAACTGGATATTTGTGCACGCATGTGTTCACACTTTATCATAAAGGACCTTTTGCACGAAACATCGAGTTTGAAATAAATAATTAATCCAGAAACAAAACATGAGTACCTGTTCAAAATTCATGTGGAAAAAAAAATTACAGAAAAGAACCCCAAAACAAAATCACAAAGTAAAATAAAAAGTAGCCTTATGTACAGCGTTATTCTTCTTTTGACACAGGCTAAAAGGCGTTGTTTTAAATAAACAGACTTTGCATCTTTCAAGAAGCCTGAGAGAGAGGCTAGACATGAGAAAAACATTTGTCCTTCAACATGTATGCGAGCCAAAATGGCTGTCAAACGAGAACATTTTCCTCTCATCCAAGAACACTTTCCTTTCTAAGTCTTGTAAGTATTTTTTTTCCTCCTTGCTTGGGAATCAAGCGATGGCGTCTCTAGTTTTAAGCCATTCGCTCACACTGTGAGTCCTCACTCAGTGGTGCTGTGTCCTTGCCGTGGGGTTCATCCCAGCATCCTGTTTTGCCATGGCTGCTAACTGTTGGGTGGTCCATCATTCAGGAAGTAGGTTGTCATTTCCCCTTTACCTTTGACCTTAACTACCCCACGACACTCCAGCACGTACCCTTTGTTTGCAAGCACCTGGTAGAGGTCTGTGGTCACCTGTGAGAAGAACAAGGGAATGCAGACCCACTGAAACCTGAATACATTAGAAATTGATCAAAACATGTAATAAGTTCATTTTCCTCATCTTTTTAAATATGCAAAGGTAAGAAGATTTCAGTTATTATGAGGCCACAGTTTCCGTAAGCTAGTACAGTAAAGTGACCTCTATTCCAGGGTAAAAAATATTCAAGCTGCTCTAATTAAAGCCGATTGTATCTCGTCTTCTATTATATTTTTAGTTGAAATATGATCCCAAGACACACATAATGTGGGCAGGTGCTGTCTGTGACCCAGCCTGGCAGCAGTGCAGGGATCTTCCATTGTATAGTTTCTGAATCTCATGCCTGGTCTGCTGCTTATCTCACACAGAGGCTTCAAGAGGCTTCTAGTATTATGCACTGGAGGATGTTAACGTGGACCCCTCACCACAGGCTGAGACACAGGCTGGGTGATTCACAGCGATGAACCCAGACATTTATAACACAACACACTTTCCCACAGCTCTAGCCTTTAAGCCTCTTTCAGCTCGTTGTTCGCTTTCATGGGTCTTAACTTTACTGTTTTAATGCACTCTCACAACCCCCATCACTGCTTTTTAGCAACTGCAGCAAAAAGCTGTGAAAAAAGTATCAGTAAGCTACCTGATGAACATGGTGGAGCATTCAGCAGATCAAGACTAAAACATAACTACGGTGGGAAAATTAGGCTTAAATTCAACATATGGAAAGGAACTCAACTGTAAATGTACAGAAATAATGTCCTGTGTATAGTCAGTTAGTATAATTTGGTAGTCGTCAACTAAAATGTTCACCCTGTGACCTTATTAAGAAAATAATATCAGTGCTGTCTTGATAACCTACTTCGTTACTCAAATAATTCACAGGATACAGCACATTTTCAACCACAAATCCTACCTCTTTCGACCGGGTTGTTTGGCTGAACATTATTAACTCAGCAAAGGTTTATGAGAGTGCTGTCATATTAATTTGGATTTGATTGGACAGATCTGCCCAATGAATGCAACAACCTTTCTACATTTTTTATTGAGTTGTAATCTCATTATAATACTGAAATTAACAAATCCCATTCTACGGCGCTTAAAAAAAAAACTTGTTGGAACTTGATGAATTGTAATAGTAGTAGTATATGGATAAAACCTTACCTGTATACGGTCAGGTACTCCTGTGCTGTCCATACGGCTGGCCACATTGACAGTGTTTCCCCAGATATCATATTGAGGCTTTCGTGCCCCAATAACCCCTGCTACCACAGGCCCAATATTCAGACCTGGGAATCAAAGTCAAAAGACAAAAACATCACACTGCATCAACAAAAGCTGCCATCATACTACTTACCACTGTTAATACTTTCAAGCAGCCACTTTCCCCTACCTATCTTCATCTGGAAGTTGTTGAATGAATGCTCGTTGATGTATTTCATCTGCTCCCTCAGTCTCATGGCGTAGTCAGCCAGTGCAGTAATGTGGGTACGGCCCTCTTTGTCATAGGTAGAGTCATTGAGACCGGAGGCTGCCATGTAAGTGGAACCGATGGTCTTGATCTTTTCTAGCTGCCTATACTTCTCTTCACTGATGATCTGAGCCGTGAAAAAAGAAAAGACAGATAGTGATTACATTGGTTGTAATTTACGAGTGACAAAATATGGAGAGGAAAGGTTAAATGAGCGAAATTAATCAACTCATCAAGTTTTACTTCATCAAAGTCAGCGATGATCTCGTTGAGCAACCGGAGACACTCCACTCCCTCGTTGTTGGCCTCCAACTCCACATAGAACTCAGAGAAATTGCTGATGGAGGCGAACATGACAGCCACACACTCACAGGACTGGTAGTACAGCTCGTCATTACGCCGCTCACGTGCCAAGAAGTGAGCAGCTACATCTTTAGGCAGAATATTATGGAGGAGGCGACGATTGTAAGCTTGCAGTTCCTCCATCTCCTCTTTCTCCTCTGTGGCCTGGGAGCAGGAAGTTTTTTTTTTTTAAACTAAGTATATAAAACTTCCTTGCAGTGTGAAGAGATTCATCTCAAAGTAAATTGGTTTGATTACATGTTTTTGTGGTGTAGCACTGTACATACCTGTAATTTCCAAAGGAAGTCAAGGCGTGCGGTAGATTCAACTTGCTGGGCGTGCAGGTACAGTGCCAGGACAAAAACTGTGAGGATGACTGGAGTCATGACCCTCAGGGACACTTTGGTCACAACGAAGGGGCTGTATTGAGACAGACTCATGATCAGACTAACAGAGGGCAAATTCTGTGAACTGTAAGAAGTACTTAGACCTTTTACTTTAATAATTAAGTTAGTAATATCAGTGTAGAAATACTCAGGTAAAGAACAGGCATTCAAAATTATACATAATCATTTGCACAAAAAAATATACTCATTATGAGAGCGGGCCCATTTCAACAGGGATCAATACAATCCTATCTTAATCTACAAACATACATCTTATATTATCTTACCACTGGTTAGTAGTTTCATTGAAACTGGACCTAAAAGTAAAAACATGAAAACAAATATTATTTAAATATTATTTAATTTTTGTTTCCTTTGAATTCAAACACAAATTTAAGATCTTACCATTGGGCACTAGTTTCATTTAAATCACTGGAAAGAGAAAAGTTAAGATTAGAACAAATACAAAACACAAATTAAAGTGAGACAGTACATGAATTAATACAAAATATACAGTATAATTCATACATATATAAAGCAATCCTGGGCTGATACCGGACACTGATAACAATAATAAACAACCAGCTAAGGAAATATAAAGAAAAAAATTATTCATGTTTAATTCCAAGTCCATGTACAGACATTTACTGTGAAAATACAAAAGCTTTATTGAACACCCAAAATTATGATAGACTGGCTAGCTGCTCTCCTCATAAGTCTCCAGCTTGTGTCACTTACATGGCATTGGAGGTGACAAAGAGGTCTGCGTTGTCAAATAGTGCTACTTGTGGCCACTCCACCAGCAGCAGGAAGGTGAGCTGGATGAGCAGCATGAGGGCCAGCTTCCCTATGCTGCTGATCTGCAGGAACACTGAGCAGGCCAGCAGCGTCAGCAGCACACTGTAGCTGAAATACTGCCACATGGAGGAGACAGTAGCATCACAAAGAGGTATCATCAACAACAGATCTCAGAAAAAAAAAAAAACACAAATGCAAATGTAACATTTTCTTCAGAAAGTGGTTTGACCTGCTGCACAGGGGACACTGACATTGATATTTTGGCAAACAATGAGCTTACCTCTGGAAAGGGGCAGGAGGGGCCTTGACTCGGACAGGTCTCTAGACCCCCCTCAATAGACACATTCAAGCTGCGGATCAGACAGGGCGTCACCAGGGCTGCAGAGGTGTTCAGCTTCTCCGCAACGCACGCCACCAAGCTTGTAGTGTCACAAGCAAACTGCAGTGAAACAAACACATACGTGTGTAATTTGGAATAGTTTCCAACATGTATGACTGATGTACTGTATGGATAAGGTGACTGTGTTTGTATTCATGATGAGCAAATCGAATGTATAAACACCTTTTTCTCTGTTTCAGTAGCCCTTCCACACTAACACAGTGTTTATCGTCCCCCTAAGGAGACATTTTGCTGCCTCCGGAGTGTGGAAAAATCGGTGTTTCGGTATTATTTTTTTGGGCGGACTATACCACTCCTCATCAGATGTTGGCTGAGATTAACCACTTTCAGGTAATGCTGTGATTTTCTTCTGACCTGGGGACCACTGGCTGCAGATTGTTTCCCAAGTTAAAATTTAGATGGCTAAATGTAGATGAAGACTATATATCTATGTGTCTATGTGTTTGGTAGCAGTTGCTTTGACTTTACCATATTAACAAAGGCAGATATGAAGACAAGGATAATGGTAAATACTCCAACCAGGGTGCTGTTGGTGCGAGACTGGACAATCTTCTTTGAAACAGTCTGCATTGCAGCTGGAAAGAGCTATAAGTGGAAGTACAGCAAAGATAAACAAGATAAATTAGTGGATAAAGTGAATTCACAGATATAGAAGCAAGGATTTATTTATATGTCTTGACAGGTTCTATTACCTTGATGCAGGAATATATGGCACAGATAAAAAGGATGTTGGCGAGTATGAAGAAGATAGAGATGTAGATTCCCAACATGACTGGGGTACTGCAGGAAAGAACACAGATATGTGGTTATGACCAAATGTTTCTTGCCATTTCATATGCAACCTGGTGGATGTTTCTGGTGTGTTTCTCGGTATGATTTGATTAATTTGGGCTGTGGAAAGGTGTAAAAGCTGTCAATCAAACTGATTAAATCCAAACAAGTGACAACTTTTTTTGGTGTGAAAGCAAAGCAGACCAACCTGCTCTGAATGTGTTAAAAGTAGTTACGTGTTTTTAGCGTCAAACAAACCCTTAGAAACCAGATCCTGATCACTGTATTGCTCTCAACATTTGTACTATTTCAGGTTTTTTCACGAAGATGCATGGTACTCACTGTGGAAAGATGACAATCTGTATGAAGGATATGAAGCAGAATACTAGTAGAGTGCAAGCAACATAGCCTCCAAAGCGATCGTCCACTTTCTTTGAATACTGAGGCAGGAAAAACGAGAAAATAAGAGTCAGAAATTGGCAATTGGCAGCAGCCATTCCATCATCAAGGCAAGGATTATACTGCAGTTGAAAAGAGAACAGGAAATATCAGGAGTCTTAGTTTGGACCTTTTTCTCCAGGCTAGAAGTCTGGAAGGTGAGCAGGAACTTCTTAACGTGGTCTTTCCTTAGCTGGTCAATGCTGCGAGCATCAATGGCGCGCCCAAGAAATTCATCCACCTCATCCTCTGGGTTCATGGCCTCCTGAACACCACGGCTGCAAGCAGAGAAGACACAGATCAACCAGGAGGTTCAGTGAAAAGAACTGCTTTCCCTCCATATTTTCACCTTTGTGTTAGCACTAAGAGTTGGTACTCACTTGTCTTTACTGGACGTCTCATCAATCCCCTGAAAAAGAATGCACAGACAACAGACAAAGATTGACTACCTTACAGGAAGCCGGCAGTTTGGCTCGCTCAACATGTAGGAGTGTGTTGATGCGAGTCTCACCATTTGTCTGAAGACTTTGGAGTCTTTGGTCCTGGAGAAGGTCCTATCAGGGACCCAGCGTGGCATCAGCCCCTCATTAGAGTTGGCTCTTGTCCGCTGCATCTTTGCCATCATCGCCTTCTCCTCCTTCTGCTCAGACGGAAGAATATGAAGGCTTGACCAACAGTGAAGGATAATAAAAATCACTAAAGAGAATTATTTGATTTGGTAATTCTTTAAATTACAGTCATTTCCCAGTATTAGACTGTCATCAGATCAGCTGTAACCCGTGTGAAATTACGCTGCCCACTCACTTATTCACACCACACGGTGCGGGTGTCAACTCAGAGACCTCCTCCCTTATGATATTATCAACCACTGTGCAGTGTCTGAAACACCTTCAAACTCACCAACACTTAACTCAAGACATGGGTATACATACTGTAACTGTGAGTTGTACTGGACTCATTTATAGGTTTCTTTTATCCTCAATGGATTTTTCACTTTCTCACATTTGTAAACCTCTTTGTATTGAGCCGTGGGTGTTTTTGTGCACTAACCCGTTTCTGGCTGCAGCCAAGAACTAGGAAGGTCTCGATGCTGTTCTCCTTCAGATATGCATTCCTCTCACCTCCGAAGCCTGGCTCCACCTCATAGTCTCCATTAAGATACTGCAGTGTGGCCTTTGTGATGTGGATCCGCCTACAGAGACAAAAAGACCAAGAATAATATACACAACCTGTAAAATCTTTGTCCATGTTTGAATGTGGAAATGGGAATGTGGATTATTTTTCTTTATATAAGTTTGGTGTATGTAGAAAAGAGGAGTGATGGTCTTTCTGAACACCATACAAAATTTGCATCACAGCACCTTCCAGAGCCTCTGGCTGCCTCCAGAGATTATTTAGGGACTTATAGCAGCTTCGTAATAATTTAAATAAGCATCTGAAATTTGACTTATAGTTATTTTATTGATTTATAAATGTGTTATTTTCCTAAGTTTTCTACTAACTATCATCATATCCATGATGGTATAATTTAGGGCTGAACTGATCAGTCCAACAGAAAAATGGCATGTATTGAAGTGGTGGGTTTATTTTGTCTTTTTAAAGTAAAAATGTTGGATAAATGCTGCACATTCTCATATTCTAGCTACTCAAATTCCAGATTTTCTATAATAGAAAATAACCATTGGACCTATGGTTTTTGTATATAATCATCGGTTGCAGCTCTTATGCAAATTAGAGTGAAGTTGTGCTTATTTCTCTCACCCTGCTTTGCCTCCCGCTTCCATGTGATTGGCCAGTGTGACATCGTTGGACCATACATCAAACTGCCACTTCCTGAGTCCCAGCACGCCACAGTGCACACGCCCACTGTGAATGCCAACACGCATGTTAACGTTGACCCCTGTCACCTCACGCACCAACCTGTCAACAAAAAACAAACAAACCACAACACCACAGAGCATCAGTGTCTCTTTTACATTGGGAGGACTAATCTACAGTGAACACACTAAACTGCACACAAATGCAACCATTGTTTGTACTTACGAGATGGCCTCTATCATGTCCACACCCATCTCCACACAGCAATGGGCGTGGTCAGCCCGGGGTTCAGGGAGCCCAGACACACAATAATAACAATCACCCAAAATTTTAATACGTAGACAGTGGTTCTCCTGAGAAAGGTGGACACATGGTAAGAGAGAAAAAGCAACACAAAGAGGAAGGTAAGATGTAATAGCTCATAAAATTAGGGCAAACGTCCAAAATGTGACCACACGGAACACTTGTTTTTGTTTTTTGTTTCTGCTTAAGGAGGGAAAATACCATTCTAATATCTCTTAGTTAAGGGACAGAATTACAGATAAACAACACATTCCTGGAATGAGCGACTAGATCCATCATATATCTTCCAGTGTTTGTCTGCTAAGTACTAAATTCTTCAGTGTTTCCCACTATGCTCTGGTGTAGGAACAGGAACACACACAAATGTTTTTGACTAGATTTTTCTAACTCAGACTTCTGAAACTTCATATAACCTTACAATTATCTTTGGAATCCATTTCTTTTAAGGGCAATGGATTTTTTTCCCCACGACCCAGAAAAGGAAAAGCAGTAGAAGATGGATGGATGGATGTTTCCTCCTATCACTTATATTGAAAAGAATTAGAACATTTAATTTCTTCATTAACTATAACAATGAAAACCTGTTGCAAAGTTCATATTGACACCTTACCATTAATGTAGCTGTCACCACCTATAAAGCTATTTCCCGAAATGTGAAACTACTAAAACATGACACAACATGTGTGGGATACAGACAGGGGAGAAAGGAGACATATTCACCGATGCCAGTTTGTCGAATCGGGCAAAGAGTTCATTGAGTGTCATGACGAGCTCCTGAGCTGTGCACTGAGAGGCCAAGCTGGTGAAACCCTCAATGTCTGCAAACAGAATACTGTGGATGAAAGCAAAAGGTTAAAATACAGGGTGAGACAGAGAAAAACTGATAAAAAAAAAAAAAGAAAAACATTATTATCTCAAAAAGTAATTTATATAATTAATTTAATTTAATTAGCACAGAGAGTTGCAAACTATGTAAACGTCTTTGTTTAACACAATTGAGTGATCCAGATTTATGTAATCTAACTTTTGCTGCTGAGAGAACTGAAATCAGTGACCAGCATCAAAGGATCCTGAAATTATCCCCAGATAAATCCAGTCTTAATGTTTTATTTTTCAAATACTGTCAGAGGTTTAGTATCTCAGCTTGAGTATCTGTGTTTGCATTACATTTCTATCAGGCCTGCTGACCTTCAGAGAGGTAGGAAGTTTGATCTTAAAGATTTTTGAAGGAGACCTGTGGTAGTATAATATGTACGTGTGTGTGGGTGTGTGTTAGAGACAGAGGGACTGTGTGCTGTGTGTTTGCTCAGTGCTGTAATTGAATGTGTGCTGAAGCTCTCCATCTTTAGGGATTATCTTATCTTGGCTGGTGGTGATTAAGTATTCCCTCACTAATGTTAATTAGCCTCCACTCTGCCAAACCACTCTACCCTCTTCTGACTCAGTGAGCATGCTTGTTCATGCGTGTGTATTTGCATGTGTGCATAAACATGTGTGATTCCTGTTTTAAGGGGAATTAAGGAAAATGTTTGTTTTGGGTACAGATTTGAGGGATTGAGGTTATATATGTACATTATTTATTTTTAGGTGTTAAAAACAACATCACATGAGACAATATACAATAAATGACAGTAATGACTTAATGCAACCTGCCATTTTTTCTGTTTATGGTTTTGGCATCCCCCACTATTGCAGGTTAAATTATATAGTTTCATGCGTGTCTACATATTTATGATGAGGTCCGACAACCCAACATCCACCAAAGGTAATAGATTAAAAAGCACAATCTGCAGTTGTACATTAGCTAAAGTGAAAAACACATACACCATAATATTTAACATGTTAATAAGATAAGAATTTGCTGATTTTGGCTTAGGTGGTCTGGAAAATGATTTATAAATATGAATTAAAATACATTCTTATGTATTTATTAATTATGTAAGATATAATCTATGTATTTTCATTTATAATATGATTTTGATTCATTTTATTTTTGGCAAAAGTCATTTAAAAAACTGGAGCATGTGCAAGTAAAACCACATGGCACTCAACTGTGACTCCTGGGCAAGTCCTGGTATGATATCATATTGTTATAAAAGACAACACAAAAAGAAAAAAATATATATTGTGATCTATCACTAAGACTAACACAAATGTGAAGCTGATCCCTTTTGTATGATATAAACAGCTGTCACTAGACAACAAAGTATTACAAGGGTAGCTTATACAAACCCTTAGTAAAATTTATGACCCACCAAAGATGGAATTTAGTCACTAGAGAAGCGGAGAAGCTGAGAACAAAACTGGGTTTAACAAACTGTAATACAATGAAAAAGGTTGTTTTAATTGCATTGTGTTGTGTATCTGGATATTTTACCCCACGTATAATCATTACATACAGCCAGTATCTTTGAATCAAATCAAATGTTTCTGTGTTTAGCTTTTTGTTTCATATCTATGTTATATAATATTAATACTAAAATTTATATGTTACACTAATTTATTTGTTTAATTTTTTAACAAATTTCACAGAAACATTTCTTTCCAAAAGAAAGAGTTGTTAGTGTTAGTTAAAACAGTTGTCGTTACCTCTTCTTTCTGTTTTTAAGGAAAAAACAAAAATAGCTGACAACATCTGTCAGAAGTTTTTGGAAAGACAAAAAATAAAAAATAATAATTTCATCCTTTCACCATCATACACTGAAGATCTGCTCCATATTTAGTGAATATTAATAAATAAACTCATGTTTATGCATTTCATTGCCTGTAATTTGCAGTTGCATGAGAAATGTCTTACTTTTCAATCATTTCAAACTGATGTAATATTAACCAAACATAACAGACTATATTTAGAAATATATTTCTATCTACTTTCCAGAGACACAAGCAAAAATAAAGGGCCTGAACAAAAGATTTCCTCTTCAGTTTCATAGTGTTTATTTTAAAGTTTGATTAATACCACTTTTCTCACTGTCATTTCAGGGGACTATTCTTGCTATTAAGAACTAAATATTAGCAAATTTTGGGGCAAATCATAAGAAAGGTTTCAAGGAAATTGCTGTAACTGGAAAGAATAAGATCAAGTTAATAAGGAATAAAGTTCACTGTTTCCTCATATTCTTTTATAGAGTAAAACAGAGGCCGGATTTAACCAACTTTTGACCTAATTTGTCATTATGTGTCGCGCTTTGTAGGACAGTAATACAGAAATAAAGATTCAGTTAATTAATGGGTACAACATGATGCAAAGCAATCGGGCCAAGTGCCCAGACTGACCTGACATTGTCATGTTTCTGGATATAGATCTTATGAAACATCATGTCTTCCTTCTTGGCATTGATGTCAGCCTTCATCTCCATAGCAACATGCCTCGGCAACACTGACAGCAACAGACGTTCCTGGAAAACACGAAAAAAGGAAGGAAAAATTCACAATATTTTCCATAAGAAGTCCGTGAAGTGTGTATACTGGGGTTTGTGTTCTTTTTTTGATCAACTGAGAATTATTTTGTCGTGGTTTAGACTGTTGATGTAAAGCCAGTTAAATTTTCCTGTTTCTGTTCTCAATCCAGATCCCAGCACACGCTCTATAGTTTAAATCTTAAAACACCGTGACTACATAGTTCTTAGCATTGAGAGGTGATATTTGTGACCCATTTTCATAGATTTCTTTCTTTAGCAGGGAAGTCAGCATCCACCTGTCTTACAGATAACCTCATTCAATCTGCAGAGGTTTCTAAGATCTTTTTGCTGCCATGAAGGAAATAAATCCCTGATTAATGAATATTAGTCTAGAGTGTCTGCTAGTATTTCTTTTAGATTAGGTATTTATTTGTCAAACAGCCAAAACTATGGCTAAAGGTCAGGATGAATATGTGTAATATACTGCTGCCCAATATGGCCAAACATATGACGCTTCTGAATTAACATCACAAAAGGTCCAGCATGTTAGTCTGTACTTACTGCCCACTGATGGGTAGGTTTACAGTAAGGACTTTACATAAAAGTCAAGTATACATGATTGAATTTAGTATGGGTGTGGTCCCTATTAAATAGACAGTAACCACTGGGGTTCACCACAGGTTGTACACGTACTGTTTCATGCTACGAATGTCGTGCTGCTGTCAATCTATCTCAATCTTTGTTGTGTAACCTCTCCTTTTTTTTTTTTTATTCCTCAGTCTCTGGTGCAAATTTTCATGTTTATATCATGGACCTACCTGCTGCTGATTCTCCCTCTGCAGGTGTAGTCTGGCCTGGATGTATCCTCTGGTCTCCTGGAAGGCTTGCCTCTGAGAAACCTCAGCAGGGTAGTGGGTACAGATGCCAATGATGTTGGTGCAAAGGAAGATCAGGATGTTGGCGCTCACCTGAAGAGTGGAACAAAAAAGGTGAGTTTGAGATGAGATGACGGAAGGAGGAAGCTGCAAATTCTAAGATAACAGATGCAGAAACTCATTGAAGTAAATTGTTATGACGATGAGCTCATCACACAATACAAGGGAGGTATTGCTAGGACATGTTTGTGGTTGTTATTGATTCCCAGCCAAAATTGTTTCATGAATCAAAAGCACAGAAAAATGGATGCGTCATTGCAATTGCTATTTAATTGAAACAAGCCTGGATGTGGTCTTATTCACTAGGTTTAACCTTAAATTGTGGAAAAACTGTGCGCTGGTTGACTGGTTTCAGAGTCACAGTAATGCAGACAGAGATAGGCTGACAGTACATTTCAGGCACTTAATTTTAACTGAAAACCATTACATAATAAATAAAAACATCAACTTTTACTGCCTTCTTTGTTCGGGTTAAAATTATGATACTAGTGGCATGAATTCTATTCCCCTGTTTAACGCTTCTGTCAAACATTTCTGTTCTCTATCTCACTTAACAGACTTTACGTGCATTAAAGTCACAGTGAAACACAAATTTGAGCGACAATAACTTCTGCATTGTGACATTCTTCTGCCTGAAACAGAATGGGCGAAGTTTAGTTACACAAGTATTTACGTCAAATCCTCAAAATCCTGTGAACTAAACTGTAGTAAATATGGTACTGATGCAGAGCTGAAGAGGACGGTTAGCTCCACAAAGACCTTACAAATACCTTGCAAATCAGACTTCAGTCACATTCTTTGTTTGCCTTAAAACTTCACATAAAAAACGCTCTCAAGATCAAGATGCACCATTTTATTATACTTTATTATTTTGTGCCAGGAATACAGGAATAAATTCTCATAATGTGAGCACTGGCCCGAAACACGTCTACAGTAGTCTTTCTCCTCCAACATAAAGCAACACTTGAAGAACTGAATTTCCATATTTGACTATTCTATAGATTTCTCTGTTCAAATGAACAAATTAGATACTTTCATACTTTCTTCCTCCTGCCGGAGGTAAAGAGTTCATCTTCTAACATAGACAAACCCCAGGTAATGTATTACTCCAGTGTTCAAAGTCTGATTTTATCCTAAATCTCAATATTTGTGTCAAACACATACTACTTTAAATATGCATGTGTGTGTGTGTGCATGTGTGGTGTATATATATCTATATACACCACACACACACATGCTGGTGTATATATTTAGATATATATACACCACACACACACAAACATTTCCTCTGACAGGAAATAGTCCTGTTTGTGGGACCTGCTGTCCCTTGTGCTAATCTGCTGCTGCCTGCAGAGACGTGTCCAGTGTCCAAAAACTATCCCCAACTGTATTGTGGGAATTGCTGTTGACCAAATATAGGACCACTTCCTTAAGAGATGGGCTCTTGTTTACAGCCTGGATGTGACGCTCTTCACTCCAGAGGCTCCAGAGCACGAACAAAGGTCAAAAGTGGACCAAAGATGGTACATCCTGTATGAAGGAGCAAGAGGAGGAAACAGCTAGCCTAACTTCAAACAGGGTTTTACAAAGGAGTCACTGAATCAAATTCATTTCTGCTAAAATCTTATTTGAATCTGTCTGTCTGTTTTTTCCTTTTACAGAATTTATGATCTACAGCTTAATCCAGTACTTGAGCATGAATCAAGACGCGACCCTACACTGACATCTCCTGGGTGGAAATGGAAGCACACAAAGGTCAGGGGTTATGTTAATGCTACTAACACTGTACTTTCAGTTCACATTTTAAAGACACACACACAGACACACACACACACACACACACAATGCGTAAAAAAAAAAAAAAGTGTCATCTTTTAATCCTGTACATCCTGTACAATGCCCACATGAAGCTGGGAGTTTAGTTACAGTACCAAAAAAAAAAAAAAAAAAGACTGCACAATTAAGGTGACAAAAATGGGGAGATCCTTGAGCTCGATTTACTCTGTTCATCGAAAGCTATTGTTTACTGTCAAATAAATTCATGATGACTCTGCTTTGTGTTATTCGTTTTTTATTTACATGTGAAACATCAAGCTGCCACCAGCTATTTTTGTAACGTGGCTTTGTTGTTATTGGACTCGTGTACTTCAAATCTCTCAGATACTTTGTGTTCCTTTAACATTTCTAGACATCTCTTATATCTTTTTTTACGATGTTGCTCTAAAACGCCACACTTCAAAGTTTATAGGAGAGAACTGAAGGGAATTTTAGGATCCATTACTCATTCAACATCAAATGTTTTGGCTGTAGATCACCATGCTATCCAAACATGTATAAGAATTGTTAAAACGCTGTTTCAGAGAATTGAGCCTACAGCGTAAAAAGTCTGTGTGTATCCTATCACACTTGTCTTCCTTGATATTGCCCATGATAAATGTTTTTCTACCATCTCAACAGCGGTGACAAAGAAACTTGTTTGCATGTAAACAGATGAGAATGAATGAATATAAAATATACATATCAATTACAAAAAAATCTGAAAATAGAAATTGAGGATAAAGGTGACACAAGGTTATATAATACGCAGAGTAACACAAACACAAGAATAGAACAGAATAGGAATAGAATAAAACAGGACAGATGAATGTGAAAAGAGAGCTAACAGGGGATTGGGTAAAAATGAAACTGGCAGCATAATGGACAACACAGATAAAACAAAAGAATGACAGATGTTTACAGTAGGAAGGAAATAAGTGGTAAGGACAAGGAAGGAAAAGGAAGGACGACAAGAGAAAGAAGAGTACAAGCAAGTGAGGTTTGTGTGAGAGACAGACAGAGAGCAGGACAGATATGAGCCACAGTGACATTAGGCAGATGGCTTAGAGCGCTCAGCTCTGTTTACATTACTCTCACTGTTCAAGTAAAAACAGCCATAAGACAAAAGTGAAACCTGCAGCATGATGTGTGTTTGCAGGTGAATACCTCCTGTTAGTCCTTCAGTGTGTGCAGACATACTTTCATGTGAGGATATGTGTTTTGTCTCCATATGCAAACTGTTAGTACTACTGTTAAGTGTGTATCTGGTGAGGTTCACTAGACGTGCATATCATACTCCATGTGTCTGAGCTCACAGGCTCAAACTAATTGCTTGCTTTTCTCAAGAGGGCAAGGGCTGGTGGGTTTACAGAGTACATAGTAAGGTCCTGTGTTTACGCAATAGCACTCCACCTCTTTAGGAGCTTGGCTTGGCAGCATTTACCTGCTACCTGTACATGCTGCCGGTCCAGGTGCAAGGCTACTGCACCTGCCCATGTCCACTGCGGTCCACAACACGTTCATTTATCAAAACTCTTTACTTATGACCTAATCCGACCAGACTTCCCTTTGCTGGTGGGTCTAGCACCTTGTAATCAAACTACTTGCATTATGATCTTCATTGCTCTCTCCCTGTCAGGTGGGGATCATGAGTGAGTGACTGAGTTACCAATATGATTATGGTCTACTAAAAGGGTCATGTTCAATTCGTGAAGACTAAAATAAATCAGAAATTGATCATCACATCGCTAAAGCATCACATAGTTGTTGTTTTTGTTTTGTTTTTTTGCCATAAAAGCAGTCGTCATTTCCCTGGGGGGTGACATGATGGAAGCAGCCAACCAGCCAGTCTGTGGAGAGGACCTCAGCCTAATCCCTGGATATCAAAATGGCATTATGTAAGAGCTGCTCTGATCTAGACAGGACAGGCAAAAAAACACTAATACTGGCTATTCAGCACAAGATAGATTAAAATGTGTTTTGCCACAAAAAGCCCCCAGCAGCTTAGGGAGGGTATAAAGGCTTAATCAATAAATGATCAACAAGTCAGTTGATGCATTGCTGAGTAAACCTTCTACTACTACTACTACTACCTAGATAAAGTAGAAGAGGTTGATACGGACATACAGTGTCATACTGTGAGATAATTCAAAACAGATTTTGACAACCTTAAAAATCAAAGTGCAACACTAGATGTCACAGGGTTTGTAATTGTACCTTTCATGTAATTATGACCAAAATTGTTGAGAACAAATCAATTAATAAGACAAAAAGGTCACATATAGGAAAGATTTCATCTTTCCTATATGTGACCTTTGGTGGTGCAATCAATCAATCATTCATCAATGAGTCTATATATATTTTGGGAATGAATGAAGTTTGTGGTTTACCTGAAACATTATAAAAGTTAAACTCTCCAACAAATGAAAAAAACCAAAAAAACAACTTTATAATGCTGAATAAGATAGTATTTTTAGATTCTTCAACATAACTTATGTTACAGTATGTTATAGTAGTAAGAGATGGGGAGGAGAATATAGAGAGACATGCCGCTGTCATGGCTAAACGTTGATGGGGAAAAAAGAGTGGAGATCTGTGAGAATGACAGTGGTGGTATAAGTTGGGAACACAGATGTCTAAAAACACAACTGGCAAAGTTCACAATGGTAACAATCTGCCCATCATTGGTAATGACTCAGCAGCAACACCATACCTCCCCTCCACATCCAAACACTCAATGTGTCATTAAAGTCCACTGGAGCTACTGTCTCCTGGACTAAGTGCTGGATGAGCGTTAGACAAGGACAGAAGGGGACGGGGTGTGGGGGGGCTAGTGGAATATTCAGAAACTTTATTTATAATTTTTTTCCACCTTTATGATGGATTTAGAACACTGGCTATTTACTTTAGCAGGAAGTCTGTGGTCCTGACAGTGAGTCTATAAACATTGACTTTTAAGGCCATCAGTCTTCTTTTTAGTCTGGGAACAAGTTCAAAGAGGACAGAACAATGTAGGAGAACGAGCACAAATTGAACATTTAACAGCATGCTACAAGATGGCTACTTGCATATGAAACAAGTCACTCATTGTGATGAATCGTCAGTGTTATCACCACATTGTGCACTTTCGCTTTTTAGCATTTTTAGTTATCCGTTTTGGTTTTCCCACCCCATCTGTCATGTTTTGGTTCACTCCCACTGCTCTCAGCCTTACTTTTGCTAACAACGGGGAGCTGGTTTTAGCTTGAAAAATACACTACAGATAAAACTTGTATTAGCCAGAGGGCTAGAGACATGGATTAATATCAATCATAATTTAGCTCTGTCTTTGCTCAGCATATAAATAAGCCACTTTTTGGAAAAAGGTTTGCCATTTTAACACAAAAGATGATGATATGTGAGCGTTTTCCTAAACACTTATTGCAGGTGCCCGCAAGTGGGGCATAAAAGAAAACCTACAACAATAGAAAAACAAATGGGACTGCTGCGGCAGTGAAGCAACTAAAATAATCCTCAGACAGACAGTAGGATGTGACTAATGATCAGCACTATAAGCTGCTGTTGTGAACACGTTGTGTTCAAACCACACAAGCTTAATCAAACTGGCTAAGGTTTCTCTATTGTGCAAAGTCCCAGTCTCTTTCTTCTTTCTCGGCACAGCAGTAGGTGACCTGCCCCCTACTTTAATCTCCCCATCCTGCTCTCACTCAACAATACTGAGCCAACACCAAGCACCAAGGCGCTGATCACAGGAAGATGAGTGTGCAACTGTGAGCACACAGGTTAGTGAAGATCTTAGCCTTTTCCCCTGGCAGCTGGTATTGCCACTGGAGCACTTGATTTATTCAGACCACATGCAAAGAGTTGACAGAAAGAGTAAATATATGTTGAATCCACACTTTAAATTCCTTTAGACGCATCAGGGGAATAAAAAAAGCTTTTTTCATGCAATGAAGACCAAGAAGGGCTCTACACTTCCTTTTGACCATATAGTCAGAGTTGTTGCAAAAACAAATTTTCCATGATGTGTACACAGGCATTGTGTTCACATCTTCTACTTAATGATCCCGTTAGAGGGCTCATTCTTAAACCAGCAGTCATTATGCATTAAGGAGAGGGATGCGATGATGGTGGTGATTTTATATATAACTCACTTCACTGTTGTTGAAGAGTCTCTTTCGCTCTTTTTCCTTCTCAGCCTTGTGAAAGGTTCTGCTTAGTGCTGGCCCGAGACTCACACCCACGGAGACTGTGAATTATCAGAGATGGCAGTGCAGCTTTCACTTAGCAACTATCACCCACATTCCACAGCCTCCCTCCAAAGACCTGAGGTCCACACTCCCAGGTTCACCGAGGGTGCAGTGATAGACAAGTCGAAAGGTGAGAGGGGGGGGTCCCTTCAAGCTCATTACACCGACATTCCACAGTGAGAACATACTACATATACTTATTTGTAACACAAAAGCACCAAAGGAGCTCACCTCCCAAAACACACTTGTAACTGTGCCAATTTGTTCAAAAATTCAAACAAAAATAAATAAAATGAAGCAATTGCAATAGCATTGTGAATCAATTCACCAATGACAAAAAATTAGTCAATTTAAGGCCAAACTCAACCACTGGGCAAAAGCACAGCACTAGGACAGAGCATCAGGTAAACATACTGGTAATATTTCATTAATTGTTATGACTCATCCTGCTTAAGATCATGTTTTCGTTTTAGATCATGCACTTTTGGTCTTCCTGTTTTATTTTGTGCTTACCCGCTCCTCTCGTTTCAGGTGTCTTGACTTCCTGCCCTTGTGTTCTCCTCTGTGCTGCTTACAGCAGCCCTGCCCTTATTTGTTGCACTGGTGTCTCTTTGTCTCCCCTTCCCTTGGGTATATAGTTTTGTGCTTAATGTGTGTCTTTTTCATCTTGTCAAGCATTCCAGCCTTTTCCTTCTGAATTTTGTCATGTTCTTATGGTTCTTGATCCCTGCCTTCTTTGGGCCATCCCTCTGCCTAGCCCTGTATGCATTCTACTGTGGTGTTTTTTACTCTGGCCTGCCTGACTATGACTTTGGACTATGTAAATAAACTTGGCTTTTTGGAACCTACCACCTCGTTGAGTCGTGCACTTGAATCCACTGTCCCAGAGTGGTGGCAGTAGTAAGATAATGAGAGTTTGTTAGACATGCAAATGATTGCTAACAAACAAATCCACTGTTTTATCTATTCCATACGTTTGTGCTCTTGAGGTTTTGGTTTTGGTGAGGTTAAAAAAAAGACTTTACCACCTCTAAAACTCTTGATGCTGATTATTTCTCACTGCTAGTTATTGTTACCATCAAACTACAGCAGTGGTCAGGTATATAGCTCTTTAGCTGATAGGCAATCAAATAATCAGCAAATAAAGAAATTGACAATTTTGACTACTTTCTAAAATACTTTTTTTTTTCAGCTCCTCAAAAAACAAAATACCTCAACACGTCATCTTGTGCTTTGCGGAAACTCGAATGGACATTTTTCCAAATTTTTTGATCTATTAGAAACCAAACTATACAATTAATAAAAAATAATCAACAGGTTAATTGATAATACAAATAATCATTGGTTGCAACTCTACACTGTACAAAGACTGCATGTGCAAGGGGTTTAACAAACTGTCAATGAACTGACTAATGCTTTCAGCACTGCTTAATTTCAAATAGCTTAGAGCCGTCGTAGACTATGGAGGTCACTTAAATACAATGAGAACAATATTTCATGCTGGCATGGAGTAAATCATTAAGCCAGACAGTACTGTCCAGTAAACCTTGTGGAGAATAAGATGCGGAATTTAAGACCTTTTCTCCAGAGGGAGCCATGATTGATGAGATATGGTTGTTGAAACGGGGCCAATGAAAGTGCAAGCCAAAGCTCATTGGTCTTTGAGGAACATCTGGAACTCCTTAAAACATCTGTGTTAGATCAGGCTCTGTAAAACACACTGTAGCACCCAAAACACAATGACAGTGCTATACCCATGGCAAAATACAAGAATCTGTCCTGTAGGTTCGCCCTTATCTATCCCTGAGAGTGTTGGTTATTTATTTCCATATTCTTCTGTTTATTTTCTCCTGCCCCCTCACGCCCCTGCTCACACTCACTGTCACTTTTAGCCTTTGATACAGAGTCTGTGTGTGTGTGTGCTCGTACGTGTGCAGTGCCAGGCAGCTGCTGGGTTTGTGTACTCAGCCTGAGCCTCATGTCTACACACAGCTGACACTGCCCTTATCTGAAATGACCAGAACCACATCAACGGATAAAAAAGAGTCAAGCCCCGCCTGCTCACTTGTCTCCCTCACTCACTCGGTTGGTCTATACAATGTGCTGTCTGGAGGTGAGAAGCACTGAGAGCAGGCTTCGTGTCTTGCCCCTAAAAAACTTTTAAGCTGTAGAGAACACAGTAACCTGTCCAGTCTTTTCATTTCTGAAAATGACATTTGTTAAATTGCCGATGAACAACGGGGCAAAGTTTTATCCTTTCTCTGAAAATAATTTAGCAGGAAATTTCCCAAACAACACCAATCAAATCTTTTGAAGGCATTTTTAGTTTCTAAACAGTGTATCCATTGCTACTGACAAGAAGCAGTGTCATTTAAACAGAACAAACTTGTATTGTTGTGATGTGAGGCCACAAAATGCGATACTTGAGATTGAGATTGAGATCTTTATTGTCCACTGCTTGTGGAAATTCATCTTTAGCCCTGCAAAAACATACACGCAGGCAGGACTGCACAGCACATACAACATACAAGAGCTTCTGACACCACAGATTGACAGACGTGTAGCATCACATGGTAATGTGCAAAATACTGAAGGGGGGGGGGGAGTTGAAAGTGCACAATGCATACTTTAAAAAAATCACCTGATCATTGATTTAATAGAATAATGGACAATGGTATGAATGATTTCTTAAAGATGTTCCTTGTTTATGTAGGGACCCTAAATCTCCTTCCAGAAGGAAGTCTTTCAAATGTGTGATGTAGTGGGTGTAAGGGGTCCTGAACTATTTGTAGGGCTTTCCTCTTGGTCTGAGTCGTATAAAGCTCCACTAGCTGCCTCTGGGGGTTCAGTATGATTTTACTGGCTTTATTTATGATTTTTGTAAGTTTATTTTTGCTTTTAACCCCTAGATTCCTATACCAACATGTAATGTTGTATGAGATGACACTTTCCAGTAGGCAGGTGTAGACCATCCTACTTTTTCTCTTATTTGAGATGTACACACACACACACACACACAGATCCAGCAGGTTCTTGGCGATCTCTGCCCACATCAGTCTCCCATCATACCTTTTTACAAGCACTTAAATGCTTAAATGCCAGATATGTTGACTTTTGTAAATATACCGATAAATATCCTTTTCCACCTAACAAAACTAGCCAGAGTCCAACATTAAATTCAGATTTTGGACCCTTGTCATAAAAGTATGTCTGATGACACACATCTACGATTAATAATTCAATTTTTCTGCATTTCTTCCAGTAGTTTTAGATGTCTTTAAATGTTTCAGACGCTTTGCAATGAGACACAAGACCCTACACATTATATAAATAATGAAGAGCCAGTTGTCCTGATGACACGGGCCTTATTCCTCAGTCATCTCTGTGTAAGCATAGAGAGGGGCCTACTAGGGGCCTTAACACTAAATAACTACATAACTAGACACATTTCTATTGGCCACCAGGTGGGTGTGACTTCTGTGGGGAAAGTATGACTATTGAAAAACTCTGGCATTGGGGGCTGAAAACAGTTTCAATTTAAAGAAAAAAATTAAATAAAAAAAATACAGAATCTTGAGGAAATTAAAGACCACTAGAAGGCTTCTATGCTTCATCTACTGTGGACAGACAACAGGTTCATTTATAACTGCTTAGATTAAACAAAAATCCTCTTACATGAATTATGTCAACATTAGAGGAATGTAAAGGAGTTGTAATTACCAATAAAACTAATTATGTGTGCCAGAAAGAGAAACTAATCTAAATTTATAGAAGCATACAGGGCCAATTATTCAACCATGTAAGTGTCCTTTAAGAAGTGTACAGTGCAGGTTGTGGAGCGTAAAAACTCAACCTGCACTGTTTCCACAGCAGTCAAGCAGCAAACACGCACAGTCATAGTGAGCTGACCAGAGATAAGCTTCCCTGAACCAGACAACAAGCAAACAACATCCTGTGCATCCCTCCCTCTTAACTCCCCACCAACCTCCACTCATATGACCTCTCTTCTGTCATCACCATGTTTAATGAGGGACTGTCTCATTTCGACATGGGGGGGGGCAAAGCATGAATTCATCCCAGCAGGTAAACAGCAGCATGTCTAGAAAGCATAAACCCCCACCAACATCTAAGCTTTCAGATTCTGAGAAGGAGATGTAAACGACAAAAATCTATTTTGACCTGATTGTTGTTGTGTTTTTTTTTATCTTCACTTGAAGCAACAGTACTGTACATCAGTACATCAGCAGACTGAACTGGGCTTCAGCTGCTTGAGTAGTAGTTGTTTCCATGGCAACTGGTGGACCGACTGAACACCGGCAGTGAGTGAAACACTTAGCGATGCTGTTTATTCCATTCCATCATTCTCAGAACTGATGCTAAACTGATAACTCTTTTCAGCACTGTCATTGGTCCACAGATCAAAACGAATGACGCTGGTTGTATGTTTCGGTGTTTTTGTGTCTGTATAAAGTACAGGATACAGTGTCTACATTTCAAATTATTAAGTTTATATACCATATAATCTATGAACTACGTGCTGTTTGTTGTACTGGGACTGGACGATAAAATTATCTTCATAAATAATTTTAAAACTCCCCAAAATTCCCACAAAATTATGAAAAATTGATTTTCTGCAAAAGTATCTGTCCTTCAAATGTTCTATCTATTCACCATATTGGGCTACAGCAGCAGGGTTACAAAGCTCACAATGAAACAATTAGGATCTGAGGTATCATATTACATTCACATGTATCAGTGTTTAAACCTTTAAATAGGAGCCTTTGTTGGTGTTTTTAGTTGTTGTTGTGCTTCCCATCAGTCAGCTCCCATCCCTGTCCAGAGCTAAGTGCACATGTGACAGGTATCCTCGTTAAAATGCTGCTGCTGCGTTAAACTCACAAATTATTTATCGAGGAGGCTGTGGAAGGACTGCGTAGGGAGAATATCGGATTCTCGCCTCACTGCATCCTCCTTTCCTTATATCAGGTGTCTTATTCTATACCTGCAGCTTTGCACCGATGATCATCGCAGGCTGACACTTCCTCCACTGGGAACCTAGTCCCCCATTTCAAAGCATACAAGGTTACTCCAGCAGGAAGAACTGCTGTGAAATTGTAAACAGCTGATATAGTTGATACGGTGTAAGATTTGCTCTTATTAAACTACATTTATTCTCTGTATAACATCCTGGAAATTGAAAAGACAATTGAGTAAACAGTCATTTGGATAGTTTGATGTGAGACCATAGTGGACTTGCGTGTAAACTAACCTCTTTACTACATAACCAGCACATTTTTATTGAAACATTATTCCCTTATCTTATCTAATGAATACAAAACACTTTAAACACTTAGTGTGAGCTTGACAAGGAGACTGGTGAAACATATTGGCTATCCCCTGACCCAGAGTCCACATGTCCTTTGTGCTGTTTAATGGGTTTTTAGGGGCTCAACCCACCATCTCTGACTTGGCCAAAGATCAGAGATCCACCACAAAAAGAATTAGGTTATGCAACATTACTGTAAAAAAGAAAAAGATAACGAATTCAGTCCAGCATCTGTGAAGGTTCAGCATTAGGAGCCTCTACACCTATGTGTGTTTTTCAGGGTTGGTGAAAATGGAGGCCCGTGTGCGCTGAAAAAAAGGGGGATAGAGTGACCTGGCTGTGGCTCTGACGCAGGCTCTGATAAGACTGTTCCATGTGACGCAACAGTTTAGCAGAAACGCCAAGGGCCGGATATTTTTAGGAACCAGTCTTTGACCTCTCACACCGTGTCAACAACATCCACACAACAATGCTAGTGATTGTCAGGGGCCATAAAGCAAATAATGCAGGGATGAAGAATGCACAACCACAGTGCATCCTTTGTGCGTCAGTCACAAAATCTAAAGATTTCAGTGCATCGGCAGTGATGTGCAGGCGTACAGAACATAGTGCAGCCCAACAGAGCATTGTGTAATTCATGTTCATCCTGAGCTTTTTGTAGAGGTTTTTTTATAATTTTATCCTGGACAGAAGCATGTACAGTACATGTCAGTATTCCCACTAAATTAGCCACCCACATATAAGATAGAAGACAATAGACTTCTGATGTTATTTTCCAAAGAAAAACAAAGTGCAGCCAGTCTGCAAGATTCAAAAGAGACTATAATAGAAGGCGTCAACCATAGCAAAGCATTACTGTGTATGTGTGTGTGTGCGCGCATACTGATGGGTGACTGGGTGGGACATGCACATGTGCACTGTATCGCTGTGGCTAATTGATTTCAGCTGAGGAGTCCTAGTAACAGCTCACATGTAACAGGATGTCAGGAGATTATAAACTATAATAGACAGGTGTTTTGAAATCATAAACAAGGCAGTTCAAACTAGTAGGTACTGTAGTTTATGGTGTGAACATGTACAATACAATATGCAGAGGGAAGCTCAAGACAGATACTTTATTCTGCTGTATGCAGCTGTAAAAACACACACACACACACACCAACCAACGCCAAGAGCAATACAGCTTAAGAAACAACCAGATGGACTGCATGTGTTTTTGAAAGGTTTGAAGAGATTAAGGCCCATAAATTTCTAAGAGCCGACCATGAAAATACTCCTCATAAAGCACACAGATACCGTCAAGATGTCTGCGAGACAGAGACTCGGCTGGTCTAACATGACAGATTCTGTGAGAATCAGTAAATAAAAACAGACAACCCTGGGTTAAATAATCAACTAACCCCCTTTTTATGCACAACCATAGTATAATCTCCTTCAAACTTTTGTTACGAGATTTCTGTGATAATATTATGGAATATTTTGTGAGCGTCATTATTAAGGGTGCTGCATTTTCACAACTGTTTTCAGCATATGTTTTTGTGGAAGGCCTTTCCTTAACGGTTCCAACGAGACAAATGGCCTGCACTCTTGACTTTGCTAAACCTTGGCTTTGTCAACATTGATATCTTTAAACTAACTTAAAACTACAAAATAGGCTGGTTATCTTATTCTTGTGTAAATTGTTTGTAACAAAAGTGCTTCAGTCACAATAAAGAATTTGAAAAATACTCGGAGTAGTTACAAAATCCAGAAAAAAAGAGTGAGATGCAATAAAAACACATGAGGGGTGGTAGTGATGATGTTTTAGGGACAGGCTGGCTTGAACTTCTATATTGCTCTATCTTCAGGCGGTGAACTGCTTCAAATCAAAATCAAATCAAATCAAATCAGATTTATTTGTATAGCGCCAAATCATAACAAAGTTACAAGGCACTTTACATATAGAGCAGGTCTAGACCAACCTCTTTATAAAATGATTTAAATAGACCCAACAGATCCCCCGATGAGCAAGCACTTGGCGACAGTGGCAAGGAAAAACTTCCTTTAAGAGGCAGAAACCTCAGGCAGAACCAGGCTCGGGGGGGCGGCCATCTGCCTCAACCGATTGGGTTGAGGGATGGTGGATGGTGGACAGATTTCATGTGTTCCTGCTGTTAGCCGGCTTCTCTCTGGCACATTTAGCAGCCCAGTGAAAACTGAAGTTTACCTGATCTTCAATATACAACTGCTTCCATATCACTGGAAGCTGTTTTATCTGCAAATTTCTGACTTGTAGAAGCTCGTTCAATCACATTCGTATTACAGTCAGGGGTACAAATCTAGCTGCTAAAATATACCATGTAGGAGTCAAGCCTTCTACAGCTGAGCACTGACTGCGTGCCTGTGAGCATGTCTTGACACACCAATGTAGCTCTGAAAGCAATGAAGTGGCAACAGAATCCTGTAATGAACTTCAGTCAGTGAAAAATGCTGGAATATCAGAAATGTAATATGAAATATAATATAATATGAATAATATGAAATGTAATATATAATATGAAATGAAATATCAGAAATGTGTTTTAAGACCATATCACCATTACTGAAACATTTTTGATATATATATTTGCCATATATATTGTAACGACCAGCAACAACCCCAGGGGCATTAACTGCATCACTGATTACAACACCAAAGGTGCACAATGCCCCAGGACTCCAGCACCAGACTCACCCCAACATCAGGAGAATTGCCCCTCAGCGTGACCTCAGCAGAAGTGAGAAGAACCCTGCAAAGGATTAATCCTCACAAAGCTGCCTGTCCAGATAACGTACCAGGGCGGGTACTGAAGGGCTGCGCACATCAGCTCTCTGAGGTGCTGACGGGCATCTATAACATTTCACTATCATAGGCTGCTGTTCCTACCTGTCTGAAGATGGCCACCATCATCCCCGTCCCCAAAAGCTCCCCACTAGTCATGAAGTGCTTTGAGAGGTTGGTTATGGCCCACATAATAAAGCGTGTCAACGTCACTGTGGACCTGCACCAGTACGCCTACCGGAGAAACAGATCCACTGACAATGCCATTTTGTCTGTGGATCACAGGTGTACACTGCCCTCACCAACTTGGAGAGTAAGAACTTGTGTGTCCAACTGCTCTTCATGGACTTCACATCGGTATTTAGCACAATAATACCACAGACTCTGGTGACAAAACTAAACACACTTGGACTGAGCTCCTCCATCTGCAACTGGGTCCTGGACTTTCTAACAGACAGACCACAATCTGTTAAGATACACAACGCCTCATCCTCCATCATCTCCCTCCGCACTGGCTCCCCCCAGGGCTGTGTGCTGAGCCCCCTCCTGTACACCCTGCTGACATATGACTGCACGGCAAATCACCCCAGCTGTCATATTGTTAAGTTTGTGGACGACACAGCAGTGGTGGGCTGCATCAACAACGATGAGTCCGCATACAGACAGGAGGTGGAACACCTAGAGGGTTGGTGCAGAGAAAACAATGTGAAGAAAACATTGGAGTTGGTTGAGGAGTTCAGGAGGAACAGAGACACCCCCTCTCCGGAGGAACAGCTCTCGGGATGGTCTCCAGTGTCAGGTACCTGGGCGTACACCTAACCAACGACCTCACCTAGAGCAACACCTCCTGTCTTGTTAAGAAGGCCCACCAGCAACTCTACTCTCTCAGGATGTTGAGGCATGCTGGACTTGGGAGCTCAGTCATGACCTCATTCTACAGATGTGCAGTGGAGAGTGTCATCTGCTCCTGCATCACAGTGTGGCATGGCGGCTGCTCTGCTGCAGAGAAAAAGGCCCTGCACAGGGTGGTGAAAGCTGCACAAAGAATTGTGGGTGGCAGCCTATCCACCACCTCAGACATCTACACAGCCAGATGCAGGAAAAGGGCCTCCAATATCATGAAAGACCTCACCCACCCCGCACACTCACTGTTTACTCCCCTCCCCTCAGGCCGGAGGTGGACGAGCATCAGGACCAACCTGACTATTACTTTTTTTTGAGTACTATATTTAATGTAAATACATCATTTATGTATATACAGTACTTTTTATTACCAAGGCACACTTGTACATATTTATATTTATATTGTATTTTTCTTTTCTTTTTCTTGGTTGTTCTTGGCTTGACTGGGCCTCAGTTCTCAATTTCGTACCCCCCTCATGTGCATGCATATGTTGTTGGTATGACAAAGCTTCCTTGATATTGAAGCCTTCATCCTAAGGACTATCAATTACTGTTGTACCCTTTTTAAAGAAAAACATCTCAGTTATGGTTTTATTTTATTGATTTCATTTGCCTTAGTTGATGCAAAATGTTGACTTATGAGACATTATTATTATTAGCATAAAGTAGTCATAGTCATAAGGGATATGCGTCTCGCTTTGGATAATTATTTGCATTTGTGAAGATTTTAAGATTTTTCAGATTTCTTGTGGGATCTTTATGTTTTACCAGTTACTTTAATTCTGAAGTTACCAGCACCAAACAATCACCTTTTGTCTCTTTGTCAAACATGAAGTGAACCAGCAAAAAAATAAAAAAGTTGTCAATATTTGCTGAACTATTCCAAAACACTTTGACCTTTTTTCATAGTCACATTTGTCATTCCCCCAAATTTCATCCATCCATCCATCCATCTTCTACCGCTTTTTCTGTTTCCGGGTCGTGGGGGTGCTGGAGCCAATCCCAGCCAACGTTCCAGGCGAGGGGCGGGGTACACCCTGGACTGGTCGCCAATCCATCACAGGGCCAACACACAAAGACACACAGAGACGAACAACCACTCACACTCACATTCAGACCTACGGTCTGACCTAATGTAGAGTCAGACCTAATTTAGAGTCATCAGTTAACCTAGACATGCATGTCTTTAGACAGTGGGAGGAACCGGAGTACCTGGAAGAAACCCACGCAGACACAGGGAGAACATGCAAACTCCGCACAGAAAGGACCCAAGCCGGGAACCGAACCCGCGAGCTTCTTATTGTGGGGCAATAGCGCTAACCCCCCCAAATTTCAATCAGTCATAAAACACAATTACCAAGTACTTTTTAGTTGTGTACGACATTGAGTACATTGATGCCATGAATGTGTTTTCGTTACATACATTATGGATGAGATCAGACTAATCACAGTAATTGATGCCATCATCTTTATATAGCTAGTATCTGCTCAATTAAAAGCTGGTGAAAGATCAAAACAAAAAATGCAGAAAATCTCTCACATGAAATGATTTGAATGGTTCTAACTGAAAGAAAACTGTTAATAGAAAGAAATTAATTAAGACAACCGGTTTGACAGCTTTAAATGATCCTTAACACTGCTATGTGGGGCATTTAAGTTTGACACAGTTCTGCTGACCCATATTCAGCAACACCGATAAAGTGAGGTCACAGTGACACATGACCTCTGAGCCTTTGCCCTGTATTTCTCCGACAGGATAAATTGAGCAGCTTGAGGTACAGTCCATGTTTTCTCTGTACAGATGTGTGTATGGACAAATAAAAGTAAAATAAACATTTTTTGGAAAGGACATGAGGGCTTATTTTGTCATACATCACACTAAACTGACTCTGGCTTTGGTCTGTCAGTTGGACCAAACAGTCATGTAAGGTCATGAGAATATGTTTAGGTCTTTTTTTTTTTTACTGCTTTTAAAAAATATATTCATAAAACCATTAATGGAGCAATCAGAAATTGCTGTTATTAAACATACTCTCACACACCATTCATTTCTGTTCCTGCTGAAAGTCACCTCTCAACTAAACTCAGCTGCACAGATTCAGAAGTCTCCCTGATTAAAGCTGTAGTGGAACAAAGCCACAAAGAAAAGGGGATGTGCATTTCTATCATTCCTCCCACACAACTTTATCACAATCTAAACCCAGTCAAGTTAATGAATTATTGAAGAAAGAGGAAACACTTGTACACAAGTGTGAAGTGGTGATCGATGACACTGTGTTACTGTGTCACCAAGTGCAAAGAAGAACTCGGGAATAAACAGCATCTCATGACATTGATGCATGTAACAATGCCAAGCAATCTGGGAATCTGTGATGGATTGTACTCTGGTATGTCATGCATGATGTTAATGGTTTCCCACGAGCCCCACCCCTAGCCTTGTACTTCACTAATTAATTAAATATACACAATCACAAGGTTATGAGAAATCCAGCTAACATGTGAAATTATGCTTTGCTAAGCACTTATAGCAAGGGCAAAGACAGAGGGCAAATTACAGGGAGAATCAGTAAATCATTAAGTCCTATATGCCTCCTTTGTTTTCATGTAATGGTCTTCCCATTATAACTTTTCCCCAAGGAGACACACAGTTGTAAAATAGCTAAGACAGCACAGAAAGCAAGCAGCCGCCATACTGTGCCACCCCCCGTTAGCCTCACCCCCGTCACCCCACCCATGGAGGAAAGTACAAAGCGTCCCTTGTGAGGGAGCACAGAGACCTGAGTGATACTGCTTTATATCATGGTATTCTCCCACTGTAACACAACAGAACACACACGCGCACACAGAGCCGTCCTGTTGGAGGGGTTCCTTCAGCACATTGACCTTCAGTAAGCCCCCTGGTCCTTGGCATCAAACACAAACAACACACTACACAGCAAGACCGTAGGCTTCATAATAAATGTAAATATGCAGATACAACATGGTGACAAAATACAGTGGAGCTGCTGGGGAGCATCAGCACAGCATCAGCTGTTCAATTCACACAGTATCTCTTCATCATAAATATGACAAATTAAATGCAGCCAGACATGATGGGATGTGATGATACACTAGTTACACCATAAGACAATGTCATTTTTCAGTTTCCTAATGTAATTAATTGTTTGTTGTTCAACTAATAATTACCTTTACTGTGGGTTATCCCAATTAATAATTTGGTCTGTGCAGAAAAAGGGTGAAAGATGCTTGATGCAGGACAATAATGCCCAACGCAGGCAACAGTTTGCTAAATTATTCCCCGATTGATTTATAAATTGCTAATTTGTCAGTACTGCATTAAATACTTGTTGCACTTCAAAGTAGCCAAAAGTCTATAAATCCCGTTTTAAAACATTTAATGAGACTACATCTGACGAACTAAATGGAGACTTTAATATGCTTTCTTTGAAGTTTTCTACGATGTATATACATTAATGCTGGGGTAGAGTAGAATTGGCTGAGTGTAAATGAGCCTACAACCTGGCTTTTGTAGGATAATTTACGTCTCTCCCTCCACTGCATCCTCTTACCCTGATGAAGACATGCTTTTACTTAAAACATTGAATTGATCCATCAACTGCAGACATCATCACATCCTTCAAAATAAAGTTATTTTGGAGTTGACAAATGCTTTGTACTGATGGTCTGTGAGGTTAAAGCACAGAAATATACAATATGAACTTTGATCAAGTCAGAAACTGTGTAGGATAAAATGCCTAAACACACTCACTGAGATAATAGAGCAGAAAGGGAAAACAAAAGTAGACCTGCCAGAGTAGTTTCTTCTTGTTGACCACTAATGTCAGCTCAGGTCAGCTGTGACAAACAAAGAGTCAAACAGTCAGGTGTCAAGCCTCACTCACCTGTTTCCAGAGGAAGCTGTCCTCCTGGTTGATCTGCCAGGTTGTGACCACGTGTATGATAGACAGTACTGCTCCACTCAGCACTGCCGCTCTCATCCTCACAGGCAGCAGAGTGTAGATGATGTAGATGAAGAACACAGACCACCAGATGCCTTCTGAAGCACTCCTGGGCGCCACCATGAGCACCCCGAACACCTGAACTGACACCAGGACTCCGATCACCAGGTAACTGACCATCCACATGTAGTCCTGGTGGAAGCCATTGCGGTTGCAAACTACCATAAGAGCCATGAAAAGCGCCATTGCCACTGAGAGTGCTGACGAATAAGCCACGTGAGGGGCAGCGTGGACACAGTGGAAGGTTAGCATGATGCCACACACGATCACAAGTACCCCCATTAGCATGGTCAGGGAGCTCTGGTTCAGCCTAAAGAAGTAACGCTGGTACAGGCGCTCCAGTTTGCGGGACTGGAATTTTTTTGACTGGAAAACCCGCACCACCCTGAGCCAGCAGTCCGCAGCCGTCACCACCCCTGCTGCGCCGTTGGGACCCTCGTCGCCCATCTCCCCGCTTCCTCCATTACATCCCCCTTTCCTCCCCTTCAGATCTCCATCCTCAAAGCCCAAGTCCACCGATTTGAGCCCTACCCCTTCCCCAGGAGCGCCTCCCCTTTTACCGTAGTGGTCCTCCTGCCATCCACAACGGACACCAAAGTTTCCCCCACCTCCCATGGCCCCCGCCACCCCTCCTCGGTGGTGCTGATGGAGGGGGGCTCCGGAGGGGGGCTCCATAGCATCTGGGTCCCGCAGACAGCTCATGTAACGCGGGTTGCAGAGAGATGAGCCTCCCTTCCGTTTGGACTTCTTGCCATTGCGCTCTCCCCACGCAGTCTTGCGATCATCCACTCTGGCAACTAGGAAACCACTGAACCAGGACATTCTGCATGAGGAGACAGAGGACCAGTCAGTACAGGAGCAGGATAAAGATGGATAACAACTATTGATACTGTATACTATATGCGGGAGGACGCAAACTCATTTCCTCCTCTATCCACCTGACGGAGTTGTAAATGTACCTGTTGGGGTTCTGGTGCATGTCCCAGCCCTTTCCCTTGCAGCCGGTTCACTCATTTATCCCAGCGGAGGAATTTTTTGAAGATGTAAGGAGGGGTTGGCAGAGGCCACACTGCAGGATTCTAGGGTGGGAGTAACCGGATAAGGTCAAAAGGTGCACCAGTCGCTTCACAAAGCACTAGATGTTTGTGCCAAAGCTGGTGACCAGAGACCAAGGCTACTGAGAAGAGCTGTTTATGCTGCTAGGCGTATCTCCACGACTTCTGCTGGGTCTAGAGGAGAAAAAAAATAAATCTGACACACGGTTGATTGCAAATGAAAAACAGGGAAATCTGATGCAGAAACAGATCTGTGATCATGTTCACAGGAATAAATGGTGCAAATTTTGATCAGGTGAGACTCAACAAATCATAATAATAATGTGGATATGTGCTGTCATGGATGATGCTACTTCTCCTATTAATGAAGGAGCCTGTGTCAGAGTAAACAGTAAATCAGCTGTTAGACCAGAGAGCGCCTACATCCCAAATCTGATAACAAATAAAAAGCATGAAATTTTCTGCTAAATGCAAATAAATAAAATTTTCTGGAAAACCAGATGCACTTGAGAGTTTGTCTCATGTTTGAAAATGGAGCCACAATCCGCAGAAAAGAACAAGCTACTTCCACATTTGTGTGGGGGATGATAGGACCCAAAATAGGTTGTAGGTCTGGGTTTTTTAAGGTGAAACTGAAATCTTTTTAACCCCCTGGAAAAACACACCCGCTAGTCTAAACAGACAACACCATTTTGGACTTGGTTGGACTGAAGATAAAAGAAGGGCCCTATCTAGCTCTGTTTATTACCACAATCAATGATAAAACATGAGAAATAAATATAGATAAATGCCGCTAGACAACAGGACACTGTCAAGACAAATATCCCGAGAGAAGTGGAATATACAGCATGATAGGGTCTGTGGCCCTGGCAGCATTAGATTACACCAACATTTGTTTAGACATAATTAAGAGTCAAGCTCCCAATACTTCATTCTAAGGATTATTGAGCATATATATATATATATATATATCACAGATGCAAGTGTTTAAATGAAATTGCTGGATAAAATTCACATGCAAAATATTGTCTGTGACTGATATCAATTTTGTTCATTTTATAATCTTGAGCTCAGTTTTCCTTCCAAAATTCTGTCCAGCATCACACAGGTAATCCAGATTGTTTGAATACGTGGGTGTTTTGGTGCTGTATGTTTATTTTTTATTTATTTATTTTTTATCTTCACATCTGATATGGTGTTTTTGCACGTGCAGAGTAGATGTGTTTTGTTTGTTATCAGTTGCTGTTGTATGTAGCCAAAGTGGTGTCTTCAGACTCATGTGGGCTGGGTAAATGTTGGTGTATGATGGTCATTAGCACAGTCATCAGTGGGGATGCAGCACTGTGTATCAAGGCTGATTCTGTCCTCATCGGCAAAACTGGTATGAGCCTAAGTGCTCTGAGAAAACTTTTTTTGCTACTATCTAAAATTCAGTTGGAGACTCAGTATTAGAAGAAAAAAGTCAGACTGATGCAATTATTTGAGGAGACTTCACTGTAGTTACCACTTATTGTCCTAAAATATCAAAAATACTCCCATGATGGTCCCTGGGGACCTGGAGTGGGCTTTTTTGCGGTTTTCAGTTGAGGGTTAATGTGGATCTGGTCGTCCATAGAGCAGATTTATAATTGTAAATACAATAACAGCATGGTAGAGTACTCATTTATTATGAGTGCTGTTCATTTTTTTCCTGATTCAATTAGAAAACGACCACATATGCCCAAGCAACTGCCACCAGCTGATCTTAGCAGGCCTCAAGACGCCCTGAGCTCTACAATGTGCACAGATTCACGCAAAACGCAACGCGGCCGCCGCAGCTGCAGCCGCTTCTGCCACCTCCTCGACCGGCGTTTTCACCGGAGAGGCCCGCTGAGCTGTTGAACCGAATATAGCGATTTCCTTTCTATATCCTGACTGCATGCATGCGCCTTCCCTGGAACATATCCGTCCAACATATCCCTCCTCCCGGCTGGCAGCGGATCGACAAGATTCAAGGAGAACCCCCCACCACCCTTACCACCCCCCCTCCTCCACCTCCTCCCCGGCTGCGTCCCTCACTCCCCTGCACAAGGTCGACCAGCTCGTACCCGTTTGCGATCGTCGCGGTGCTGCCAGCCGCTTTGGTGCGTGTTTGCATGGTGCTCGGCTGTAACACCCCCCCCCCCACACAGTGCAGCCATTGGGGAGGGGAAGCACAAAAGGGAAGGCGGAGGTGACTGACTATTCCCCCTGGGGACATTTTCTGCCGGACAGCCGCTACACCGGCGCTACGGCCACAAGCAGCAGGCATAAAGTCATTCATTGTGGGCTTGTTCCAGGCAGACATGTCCGAGGCTACCGCTCCGTGTTTCCCTCTGAATCATCCACATGATACAGATGCGAAAAAAGATTAGGCAATTAGGGGAAACCAAAGAGTACGCACCGATCTGAAAAGGATTTTTTTTTTGTTATGCTTTTTTTTTTTTTTTTTTTTTGCATGTTCACCCGCCCCGTTTTGGCCATATGGATGGATGGTAGCTGTGTTTGCGATCCGGTGTATAAATGTCATGCACAGGCAGGCCGTGAGTGAGGGCCCGCATTCAAACAGCGTAGGCTTCTTGTTACATAACACCGTGGCCTATGTGACAGCCACAGCGGGCACCATGAAACCATTTGTCCGGCAGCTCAACTTAAGATACAAACACGCGTCTGTCAGTAATTTATTAATTATTTTTACATTTAGCCTGTACACACACACACACACACACACACACATATATATATATATATATATATATATATATGTGTGTGTTTGCAAATGTACTTTTGTCTGCAGCAAGGCAATAGCGCCCAGGATTAGTGTGCTGACAAACAGGGGTAAATAAACAGATACAAACATGTTACTGCTGCTGCACATTCCTCAGCATCAGTCAGAGGATGAAGGACCACAGCGGGGAAATAACACACTGAATTCTACCATCTGCCCCCCTCCTGTGTGCATGTAACGGTGAGCAGGGCATAAACCAGTAAGTTAAAAGCTGTTCCTAAAAACATATATCATTGAATCATTATGAGCATCAGATGCGCCCTGTAAGCCCCTGAATGCAGCCTGCATTAGCAGCCTTCAGGACTGTCAGCTGTTATAAAGAAACATGAACGCACTGTGATGCAGCTCATCCTCTTTTTTTTTTTATCCTTCACACAGATATGTTGTTATTGGTGGAAGAAAAACATTAACTGACCGTGTATCCTTTTTTTTTTTTTTTCTTAAACCACCACCGGTGTGATAGCAGAGGCCTCACAGCAACTGTCCCCAGCTCTGTCATTCAGTCCGGGAAGAAAACGGTGTGTTGACGGGTAAGTGACAGAGACGGTCCAATGCAACAGCGTTTGAGACGTTTGTGTGACAGCACAGCATGTATATTATATGTCGGCCTGCAGTGTTACAGCAGCAGTCACAGTGTTAGAGACGGGACTCACCGTGATCATCCTCTCCTTCTGTCCCTCCGAAAGGACCGCAGCACACAATCCGGTTCGGTGTACTCGTCCTCCGGACAGACGGCCGGGGTGGAGGACCATTTGTAGCCTGACTGTCCGGGGAAAGTGGTCACCCTGTGGTGGATCACCTCCTGTCGTCTTCTCGCTCCACTCCCTTGCCTCTCCTCCCCCTGACCCTCTCAGCTCCGAGCACCACCGTGAAGACTGGCTCCACACAAACACCACGCTTCCGATGAGGCTTTTCAAATTAAAAGCGCAACCGTGTGTTTACAACGTCACCTAAAGGTGAGAAAAGTTGGATAAAAGTTCAGTTCAGGTACATAAATATTTTACATTTAAGGTTAAAGCTTCTATCAAGTAATAAAGCCATCCATTAGTCGGTATTATATTGTTAGATTATTAATAATCCTGGACAAAGTGGGACACTGTTCAGGGATCTTGGATATCTTAGTCCAGAAAGGCAGCAGCCAAACTTTATTTTCACCATCACTGGAAATAATTTTTTCAGTAATCAAATTATTGCCTAGGACCTAAAAAATGATAAATAATTTAAAATGCATGATGTTATTCTGTGAAGACAAGGGAACAAATAAAAATGGATAAAAACTATGTAAATAATATCTACATAATCAATATTGAATATGAAGTTTTCACCTAAATAATGACTTGAACTTTTTTACATTGTCAAAATGAATGATGCCAAGCAGACTGCTTTTTGGATTAAAGTCAAAGATAAGCGTACAGTGAGTGTGTTTAAAGTCATTCAGAACAAAGTTTCATGTTTTTGCTGAATGTCTAGTGGGCAAAAATCAGGGCTCTCAAATGCAAATAAATAAAATTTTCTGGAAAACCAGATGCACTTGAGAGATTGTCTCTTGTTTGAAAATGGAGCCACAATCCGCAGAAAAGAACAAGCTACTTCCACATTTGTGTGGGGGATGATAGGACCCAAAATAGGTTGGAGGTCTGGGTTTTTTAAGGTGAAACTGAAATCTTTTTAACCCCCTGGAAAAACACACCCGCTAGTCTAAACAGACAACACCATTTTGGACTTGGTTGGACTGAAGATAAAAGAAGGGCCCTATCTAGCTCTGTTTATTACCACAATCAATGATAAAACATGAGAAATAAATATAGATAAATGCCGCTAGACAACAGGACACTGTCAAGACAAATATCCCGAGAGAAGTGGAATATACAGCATGATAGGGTCTGTGGCCCTGGCAGCATCAGATTACACCAACATTTGTTTAGACTTAACTAAGAGTCAAGCTCCCAATACTTCATTCTAAGGATTATTGAGCATATATATATATATATATATATATATCACAGATGCAAGTGTTTAAATGAAATTGCTGGATAAAATTCACATGCAAAATATTGTCTGTGACTGATATCAATTTTGTTCATTTTATAATCTTGAGCTCAGTTTTCCTTCCAAATTCTGTCCGGCATCACAGGTAATCCAGATTGTTTGAATACGTGGGTGTTTTGGTGCTGTATGTTTATTTTTTATTTATTTTTTTTGTATATTCACATCTGATAAGGTGTTTTTGCACGTGCAGAGTAGATGTGTTTTGTTTGTTATCAGTTGCTGTTGTATGTAGCCAAAGTGGTTTCTTCAGACTACAAAAGTAAATGAAATGTCACAGCTGTGGGTGTAGCATCACTTTTAAAACACTCTCTTTTTGAACGGGCTGCCATGCAACCACTTTCACATTGTTATTTATTGATTACTTAACATTTTTGATTGGTCTCAAAATAAGTCAATGAAAGTGAAGTCTGGTTTTAATTTTAATAATAATAAAAAAAAAACAAGACTATGGAAATTGTTTAAGGCTTATAGTGCCAAAACAGACTTTGGATAATATCCTAACAGAAATTAAAAAATTAACAGCATTTTAGACGCAAGACTTAGCTGGATGAAGTAAATGTTATTGATAATAAATTTAGCCGTAAATACTGTGTATGCTGATATACACGTTTGAACCTACTGGCTGTACACAGCAGTAAAACCAGAATTATTTTATTGATTTCTTTTTTTTCTTGAGAAACCTTGCTTTAGAGGATGATTTTTAAAATCTTAATCATTACACAAAATCAGACCACAGCAAGCATCCAGGTTCGCTCTTCATGGATATATTTAAAACAATGTTTTTTGTCAGTTTACAAATGTATTTTATTTATCTTTTTTTTTTTTTTTTTTTTGAAAGAAGGTACAGTGCACATCAATGAACATTAACCATACCAGATTATGGCCACAGCCAGTTTGCATTCATAGTCCTTTGGTGTAACAGTAAAAATACATTTTGATACAGAAACCAGAGAGGCAGGACAGAACCCTAAGAAAGTGAGTATTGGGGGTCGACCATCAGAGTCCACACTGCTTGAATATGTCAATGCTCAGTCTACCAGAATCTATATGGTGCTTAGTAATAAAGGGCTTCAGTACTGAAATATAGTGTGCTGTTGCATTGCTCAGGGCCATTTGAGCCATTGTACATACCAAATTTATTGCACATGACCCCATGCACACCATATCGGAAGATGGTTTGCCCTCAGCATCAACTATTTTATAAGTTATAAGGCTTGAGCACTCCCTAACAGGAGGTGGGACAGTGTTACAGAATGTGCCACTCTGACTGAGAAGGAAGTCCGTCTAAATGAGGGTGGACACTCATATCGATCTGTGGTTCTGGTCACTCATGAGATAGAGCCACTGATAGATTTCTGTTTGGTGCATTTATTCAAATGAACTATTCACTTCTATGCACATGACACCTGTTCAGCTCTTTCTATTTTTCTTCCCATTCCCACTGTGTCTGGCAGTTTATGGGATGAGTTCGTCTTTATCCATTTCAAGGTTCCTTTGATGAAAGGCATTAAATACTGTGAAGATGCAAATGTAAGATATGCCATGCTCTAAATAGATTTAGCTGACTTTCTTTAATGTCTTTTGGTGAACTGTTCATGGTTCTTTTCCCCCTGATGTCGTTGACTTTTAAACCTTTATTTTGAAATGAGACTGGACGCAGTTGGGGAGTAACGCAGTTTAACTTTGGCTGGTTTGACGCAGCTCTCCTCAGCTCTCCTCAGCCCAGGCGCGCCGTTGCTCACACCACTCTCCCATTCCCACTTTTAGTAACTCGGCACTCCCTCTAGAGGTGAAAGGATGTCTGCAGTGATCCGGTTAAACATCAACGAGCTCTGATCTCCAGCAGGAGTCCCAGAGAGTACAAGCTGTGATGTAAGGGAAGGCGAATCCAAACCATTCCCCTTAAAAAAAATCATTATCAGAGTTTTATTAACCATTTCACAATGACTACTTCAACTAGAAGGGTCCTGAGAAATAAAATAAAAATACTGTTGATCACCAAGGGACAAACATGGCAGTTTCATTACATCCTAGAAACCAGCCAGTACTTCAAAACTAAAATGATTGGCTGATTAAGCTATGAGTTGACTCACAGATAAATTGGCAACAATTTTGGTAAACAATGAATTACTTTAGCAAATATTTTACTTTCCAGTTTCTCAAATGTAAATATTTGGGAGCTATGAGTCATTTGCCTTTTGGGAAATATCAGATTTTTCACAATTTTCCAACTGGCATTTGTTGATTATTATTAATTTATTGGTCAAGGGTTTACAGCACTACTCAGATGGAATAATTCTTCCTTGCCTGAAGTTTTCTGTGTAAAAATAAAAGCAGTTTGATAAATTCAAACAAGGTCATTCTAAAGGTAGCAAAAATCTGACTAATTAGCAAATTATCAACTGATGTAGATCAAAATTATATAAATTTCACTTGGACCTTCTACAATTACAAAGTGGTATGAATTCAAATGTAACTGATGCTGTGAATCCAGTTGATACTATAGTATTGTTTTTATGAAGCTCATTTTTAGCGACACTGTTACCTTGACGTACAGTAACTTCCTAAAAATTTGTTAAAGTCTTGGAATGAAACCAGAAACATTACCATTACAGGGTCTGGTTTCCAAGAAACATATGATGATTTATTTAAGTTGTGTTAAACAAATCAGATATGATACAGCTGTGTTCACAAAAAGTGACAGGTGATAAATGTGCTGTCAAAACTGTATGTGTAAACACACAACTCATTACAGTGGATAGGCACAACATGTAAAACTAGGCCATAAGCTACAGACTACAGTATATATTCATTATATTATTTTTTATGAAGTATTTAGTTCCTCTATTATAGGGTAGAGTAGCCTAGATAATCTATTGAAAGAATACAGAAAATAATATACAGCCAATTTGTTTTGTGTTTTAGATGCGTTTCACAGTTTCCATTGCTATTAATAGGGATAACAGCTGTATATACTCCCAACCATCTATTTACCAAGTGACAATGAAGATTCTCCATTAAAGCTGGGGGGGTCCACCGCTGTGACCGGAAGCTCACCCCTCCCCTGAGCTTGCAACAATCCACAACTATGAAAACTCCAAATTAGACACACGCCCAACTTTTCGGTCAGTCAGGCCAGGGCTGAAAGCAGAACAGTGAGCTGGTTGTAACAGGTGAGGCCAAAGCGCACAAATCGCTCAAGTGACCCTGAACAGCACTTCCACACTCAAGACCAACAACCTGCTGGGCAGCCACTGGACTGAGGACAAGACATACAGCTTTTATCCCAACAGCTCCAATGGTGACCTCTAGGGTTCAGCCGGATACTCGGCTGAAACGAATATCCAGTATGGATATAGCAGTTTTGAGTACGAGTACCATACGAATAATACGAGTCAATATCCTGCTCGGGCTGAAGGAAAATCCTCCTCAGGGCATCCTGTGATAAAGACAGAGTGCAACACGTCATACTCTGAAAGCCACGCCCACCAGAGGGGAAAACAATCGGCGGCACAATTTAAAAAACACTGTCCAGTAGTTAGCTTAAAACATTATTTCAACATGTCAGATGATTATTTTAACACACTAGCTGTACCGGAGAAAAAAAAGGTACAATGAAAAACTCACATCTGTGGGTCTTTCTCATTGTCCCTTCTGTTTGCCTTCATTTTTATGGAGAAATGATCTGACTGAATGGTCGAAGGTGACATACATCGATATTTACAACTACCTGATCAAGTCCCCCGGTAAGATCATCATTTAACCTGATAGAGATAAAAAGTTAGGCTACATCCACACTACTACATCATCATTTTAAAATAGCTTTTTAATAGCCCAAACGTTTCAAATCTGCCCCACTTTATGGGGTTATGGGGTAAAAACTTGATTCCTAACAGAAGTGGTGCTGCATGCAGCCCGCTTCGCGTTTCTCATCCTCACAGTTTCTTCACCTGATCAGGTTTTTTTCTGGTCGCCCTCGCTCTTCTTACCTTTGTGTAATACAAATTAAGCTGTAAATAAAAATATATTGAGGCTTACTGTAAATATAGCAACTTCTGTCCAACCCATATCAATTTCAGGCTTAAAAATACAACTTCCGTATAAACCACGCCCGCTTCTAGTTTAAGTCCCGCCCCCTCCGAGTACGAATACAGATACAGATAATGTAAATGGTTGAACAGATAGGGATAGTGGTGTACTCGCTCATCCCTAGAGACCTCTGCATCATTTAATCTCTAAATATCTCTTTACTTTATGTGTGTATTGTTTGATGATGGGTTTTTTTTTTTCAGGAGTACTATAAATAGAAATAAGTCTAGGACAAGATTAGTTTAATACGTTTTTAAGTATATTACAGCCAAACTTCACATTACATTCACTTCACATTCAAATTACATCTATATACCATCTATGTGTGGCAGATGGTGCTGAGTGGGGGGAGGGGGAGATCAATTAATCTGTAAAATATAGCGCTGTGGTCAAAGTGCAGGTAGCAAGGTTGTGTGGAATGAGGCAGGTGGCCACCTCATTTCACATTGGCATGCAGGGGCGACACAAGGGCAGGAGCACATGACTGTCTTCCTGTGGGGATGAAGGTAGTGGGTGGGCGATAGATAGAGTAGATCGACATACCATAATATCATTGGTCTGTTGGCTGCTCTTGCTTTTTATTGTATTGTTTTATCATTTTTTGACATATTCTTTTAAGCGTTTTTTTTTAGACTACTCTGGGTAGTGATCCAGAGGTGGGGGGCTATTGTCCTTAGAGCGTGCTAGTTTTCACTTCTATTCTTGTTTTTGTTTGTTTGTTGCTTCTTAAGTAAGTTGTTAATTTCCCCCATCAGAACTCAGAAGAGGGTTAATGTATGACATGGGTTGCTCTGTAAAAAGAATCACTTTGTGTGTAACAGGAGAAAGCCTAAGTGATGCAATAGACACCGGTGTGTAGTGAAGCTTAAACCTTGTCTGGCTGATTTACCTGAGTGTTAGCTGAGGAGGTTGAGCTTGGTGGAGCCGAGTCATAAAGCTATAGTTTTGTAATAATTTAATCTTTAATCTTTATCTTCTGGTTGTCAGCCCTTAGCTAGTCACCTATGGTGGATGTAACATAAAGACTGTTAGCTACTTGATGATATAATGTGATATAAATCACCACATGATTTTGTGTCAAATCTGAATACAACATGTAAATGTACTGAATGGACATGCGATAAGTGTTATTATCATTTCAGTGCTGAAAGATTTCGATTTTAGAGGAACTATATATGAATGAAAACACAGTTGGTCTCTTCTGCATTCTTTGACTGATTATTATTATGTGCTGCAGTTTTGGCATCTATTGAATATTCAGTCAATCTCTGACATGATGGTTGCAAATGATTCTATTTATAAAGGTGGCAGTTAGACTAGTCTTGTATAAAGAATGGAGAAGCTTTTGTATGTCAGACTTTAGAGTGGGAACATATGGCTATTTCCACTATGTACCAGTATAAACTTAATTCACATCAAACAGAAGTATTAATACAAAAGATTACAAAATGATCCCTTGCCTCATTAAGTCTTCAGCATTAACATAATTCGATGTGTACACAACTGTTTTACACAACTGTGATCACAGAGAGGATCATTGGCTACATCATTAAGAGTGACTGAACACTGGATTGGCAGCTTGGAAAATGGACATGCAATCTGGACCAGTTGGGGGTCTGCCCAGATGCTGCAGCAGGTAGGGTTATACAACAAGACAGCACAAAGATAGCCTGGCTCTAAAACTCGGACACAACCTGTTAACATTTATTTATATCATTGTGGACATTATCAGTTTTAAGAAAAAAAAAGAAAGAAAGAAAAAAAAATGTCAAAATTAGGTAGCAATTATGACAGAAAGATTGTTAAGGTCTGTGATTAAATGTTTTTATTTTTAATAATTGTATCAGCTGGTTGAGCAAGAAAACGTCTTCATTAATTGCTCATTCATTCATTCATTAACCAATCTCTGAATACTTGAACTGTGAATTTTAATACAGTTGAAACAGAATGGGAATATGAACCAGGTCAGCTAAGTTTTCCCTGGCTCTAGAGCTGATGTCGTGTCTTCTCTGGGTTAGTGGTTGGCTTGTCTGGAAATAATAAAACTATAAACCCACTAAACAGGGTCAAATGAGGAGGGGGTGTGGGTTGTAGGGCCCACCAGGGGCCCTACAACTATTTTTTTGCCCTGGAGCCTGCTGGATGTTATTACGGCTATGCTCATCAGAAAGTGGTACCAAAAAAAAAAAAAAAAAAAAAAATGTTTTACCAGAACCAGACCTCCCCTACTGTACATTATGAATTCAGAGACCCGTATATAATTTGATTGTGGTTGCAAGTATGAACAAATAAATGTCATATACTCTAAAGAGGGAGGAGGGGAGACTCAAACCTGTGGTTTAAGGCACATCTTTGGGGGGGGGGGGGGGCATAATTTGCGTGGCTGTATGAATTTATTTAGTGCCGGATAAGCCAACCTTGACTACCCCGGCAGACACTCAGTTAGTACGGACCTGCACGGTTGCTCGAGCGATGACGCCTCAGTCTTAACGGCATATTCCAGCTCCGCTATTTTTCTGCTCCATTGTACATTTTTCTCAGATGTAACACACAATTTGGTTTCCTGAGCCCACAACCTTCCCGTCAGCTGAATGCGGACATTGATCGCCGTCTGTGTGCATTTCCTGCGCCGTCGTTTACTGCACCTCGATGCATTTGGTGTCCAGTGTTTCCTCCACTAACCCATGTCTGTCTGCATCCCGCCTCCCTGCGCTCCCGATAGATGGTGCAAGTCAAAATGTCCAAATCGCCCGTAGACCCTCTGTCTGCTGTGGAAACCGGCTCCCAGTCGCACTATTTTCAGGTAAAAACACGCACTTGAGTCTTTTATGATCACCGGATGTTGAGCTGTGGAAGAAAAATGGTCAGTTCGTGTCTTTCCCACTTGTTGTTGAAATTGAGGCGTCGCGTTTTGGCTCCGAGGTACTTTATTTTGTATTATATTATTTATTTATTTATTATTTACCCATCGCCTTCACTGAAATTTGCACATTGATGCCTCATCGGAGAATAAAATTCGATTATGCGATTATGAAGTGGTTATTGTGCGTTTAGGAATTGCACAGAATCCGACTAAAACCTCCTCAGATCTTGATTCATTTTTGTTCGCGATCGGGCCTTTTGTGCATTGTTTGTGTTTTATTGTTTATTTTCCTAACGCATTTCAAGCGACACTGAATCCACACCAATGGAAGGACTCCAGCACGCACTGGTAATCTCATGAGAGTTGCATGCTGCTTTTTATTGGCGTAAAGGTGCTCGACTCTAACTCACCTGTAGCCTGAATCTACAGGGCCTGGCAACAACCGAGCTTTCTTGTTACTCTGCTGTGTTGAAGGAGGCCTGAGGAAAACTGTCTACTGCGATCCACCGATCAGTGTGTGCAGCTAGAATCATTAAATCCTGAGATATTTGGGATTTTTGCTGTTACAACTGCTCTCTCACAATCATTGTCCCAAACTGTAAGCTTTTATTTTTGTTAGATTAATGAAGAAAAACATCTGTATAGACCAGGTAATTTCATCTGTTAAAGATTGGTAGGTGTGTGGCACATGCATCGTTCAATCTATGCATCACTGGTGTGCTTGTCTTTCATCACAGCTCCCCAGGAAGTTGCCTAAAAGGAAGAGTCGCTTCAAACGTTCAGATGGCAGTACGTCTTCTGACACAACATCCAGCTTCATCAAACGGCAGGTAAAGAGCTCTCAGAGCCATTTGTTTGCCCTCCTCTTGCTCATTTAATCATGCACTGTTGGCTGCTTTATGATCTGGTACATAACAGTCACAGACTGGTATCTCAGTGATTTATATAAGGAGAAAAATGCAGGCCACCCTGTGCTGTAAGGTCTAAGTGAAGCTGTAGAGTTGTAAAGTTTAATCAGATGTCGCAGCTTTTCATCATCCCATCTCCTATTTTGTGCTTAAAAGTACAGGTACAGTTTTGTATTTATCTTCCTTTGATCCAATTCACAAGTGTTCCTGCTCTGCATCTTCATCTCCTCAGTTGGGGTTGATGTTTTGCACAGTAGATGGCAGCAAAATGCTTGGGAGTGGAGGCGTGTTACATCAAACTCCCAACACAGCCCATTTTTTTAATTAATGTTTTTAGGTCATGCACGTGCAGAGGCCTCAAATGGAGATGTTGTGTTATTTAAGACTATCCATGCGACTGAAAAAAAAAAAGAAGGCAAAAGAGATTCCCTTCACGCTGTTACTGCATGGCTGATATGAATCATACTCTCATCTAAATCACCTCATCTGATGATCTTTGGTGTTTTTTGAAGATGTATTGGATTTCCTTTTCGGTGTCAATGTAAAAGCAGAGGTGGTTTCACAGAGTCCAGCTGAGGGGAAAACCTGATCCCCTGGTGAAATCAGGTTGTGAGGACCTAAGAAGTTTCAACAAGCCCATCCCAAACCACTAGATCCCAAAGGTTTATGAGCCTTAATACATCAAAGAAGGAAAGTCAGGAGTCCGGATGGATTTAGATACTTACTCTAAGAAGAAGGCTCTTGAGCTGATGACAAAGACTAAAAGGATCTCCCGACAGTCCTGCACACTTTCACAACCTCTAAAGAATACACTATCCATTTGTCCTTGTATAACATGGAGGTATTTGCAGGTTTTTAAGCGAAGTGATTGTAAATTGAATACATTTGGATTGCAGACAGAGGTGGAGGAAGAATGCAGACCTTTAATTACCACAGTTGAGAAATAGTCAAATAAAAGTCACGCATTCAGAGATTTACTGAGGTAAACGTTCAGTAATAGCACTATTTATAGTATCAAAACGTAATTTAAATTCCATTAGTAAAAATATATATACAGTAGAATTATTTACTGCAGAATAATGAAATTTATATTACTGGATCACCATTACTCATGCATATCACTTTAATGTTGCATCTGGTAAATTAGCTTATATACAGCTAAAATATTAGTCTATAACAATACATAGCAATTCATTCACTATATTTGTGTTATTTGTACTAATCTATAAAGTAACTAGTAAATGTAGTTATACATTAGTACAATACTTGGCTCTGAATTGTGTAAGCACATTAGTTATAGCAACTATAAAAATGTAAAGATGTTTCCATATACTTAATTGTGATAGATAGAGTAATGTTAAAAAAAATTTTGAGTTATTTATGTTTGGCAGAAATATAACTTACATTTTCCAATAAGCAATTTATCTTTTAAAGTGAGATGTTTCATATTAATAACAATCTTCCTATTACAAATAAAAAGGTAGACTTAAGCACTAACACTGGCCCATATTTACTTCAGCTCACTCAGATGTTTTGCAGTTCCACCTTTATTCACTTGTTCTGGTATGACTAGCTTTTCATGGGTAATGTAAGATAAAGTTGGTGTTTTTCTATTCCTTTGATAAATTGCTTAAGAACACATCCACAACAACAAAATTTTTTTATATATATAAAATCTACAAATATGATACAAACAGGCACCAAATTGTTAAACTTGAAAATCAGAAACAAGAAAATATTTAGCATTTTTGCTTAGTAAAAAAAACTTACGACAAAACTTTGATTGTCTCTTAAAGCATTAATGAAAAAGTAGTTGAGCTGAAACAAATTACAATGCACTTACAAGGTTTTAAGGACAATTTGCATCATCCCTATCAATTCATTCCTGGAATGAGTCATTTGTTTGACACCTGCAAACATGAAATTCAAGCACCATGAAAAATACCTCCGCCTCATGCGGAGCACCATTAGTGTGAGCAAATGTGGAGCAGTGAGAGAGGTGGGGGGGGGGGGGGGGAGGGGAAAAAAGGGCTGAGCAGACATCTTTTCGAGGAGGGGACATTAGTTATCCTGATCAGGGGCTTAATGACAATCTCCAGATTCCCTGAGAATATTGCATGGCTTAAAAAATTCATGATGCTCATTTTGTCAGCCTTGGGCAATGTGATGTGGGGGTTCACTGTTCACACTAGCACCTTTAGTTTCATTTCAATCATTACTTTCTCTCTGCACGCACAACAGGCATCAACCCCCCTCCCATAGGTGATATGACAGTGTTTCATGGAGAAGGAGTAAATTTTACAAACAGAGCAGATAGTTTCTTGTCTGTGATAGGGGTGGGGTGTCTATGGAGGAGCAGTGGAGTATGACTCATTTCTGCAGCAGGATACAATAAGCAGTACGCTGCCATAAGTGTGGATGTATGTGTTATATGTAGGACATGAGGCTTTGGAGCAGGAGAAGAGATCTCAAGCTCTATGTGTGGGATTATAATAGTGGTTTCATTTCTGATTCTTCTTCTGTGCAAGGTGGACTGGAATGGAAGAATATGATGTAAATTTAGAAATGCAGTTTCATCAAGTGACACAAAGGCTGCAATGGTTGTTGTTGCTGGTTGTGTGTGTGTGTGTGTGTTGTGATGGAATGAGGAGGGGTAGGACTAGAAAAGAAGGTGTTGCTGCTGTCTACTCCAGTGCAGGTTGTCCCTGGTTAGGGGATGGGACACAGTACAGTTTGTCTGCATCTTACAGCATGTAGTATATAGAGAGGGAGGGTCCGGCAGCAGCAGCATCACCACATTAACTGAGTAAGTACAAATGACTCCCAACACAGCCTGCTTCTCATTCTCCCCGTCTGAAACTCCTATCCTCCTGTCTCGCTTTGTTCCATCTTATCATTGCTGTTCCTTTGTCTTATCCTGGCTTTTCTCCTTCATTTTGCCTACTCTCTCTTTTGTTTCTTATTATATACTTATATAATTGGCATCATCCTGTGTGCACTCTTTACACTTCTCCTATAAGTCTAGTGATTGATCAATTTGACATACAGTGTGCCCCGGCTTGACTTTGATATTGTAGTAACCACACTGTTAGTGAGTGATTTATAGCATTGTGTATGAGAGCTCTGTGCATGTGTAACTTGCTGACACTGAATTATGACTGCACAGTTAATCGAACACTTTTTGAAATTGGATATGTGGCAAGTGGATTTCCAAATCACTAGAGCTTGCAGTTTTTTGTTCTTTCCTCTGAGGGAAAGGTTTTTCAGACTCTTGAATAATATATATTCTGCTGTTGTGCAGAATCTCTTTCCTGCATATAAAGCCAAGGAAATTAGATTTTCCATCACATTGCATCGCATGCACTCCCAGCATTTTACTTCACTTTCAAATTTAATATCAAAGAAATATAGTGTATTTAAATTTTTAGTACATTCATGTACTGATCGTGTCATCTCAACTTTCGTACCAAGCTTTTTTAAGGCACATAGAAGATAGATGTAGATATTGGATGTGTGTTTCCTTACTGTCTAGGTATTTATTGTTTTCGATCACACCAGTGGCGTGGTTTGAGGCAATGCTGGCCTGTTCATGGACTCACTGCTCTGATCGAGAATGCATGCCATTGTATAGACTGCAATTTACTTTTGCACAGGCTTTGATGGTCTCAAAAATTTAATTTTGTATTAATTAATTTTATTAGCTTTGGTGTCTTTCAGTTTGTCGACAACTTTATGACCAAATATAACTAACCAATAGAACTGCAGAACCAATTACATTCCCATCAGATTGTGTTGATTTGCAAATATGATAATGTTCAAACAAAGTGATGATGAATATGATAAATATTAAACCTGCATTGTTAGCATCCACAGAATGCAACCATTTAAATTAGGTGTGGGAATCTTTTAATATCCCACGATTTGATTTGATTCTGATTTTTTGGGGCTACGATTTGATACAAAGTGGATTTTCGATTCAAAGCGATTTGATTCATAATGATTTCTGCTTCAATCTGTAGGTGTGCAAAGGATCCTCATGATCTACTCCAGTCTGCTTTGCAAGACAGAATGACAAATGGAGACATTAAAGTGTCCTTTTCATATTTATTAAGTTTGAAACATTTATCCAGGCTTAGATGGAATTGTTGCAACTGTTGCATAAGAGCAGTATCACATATTGCTAAAGAAACAAAAATAAAAGTGTCTCTTATAAAAAAAAATAAAAAATTGTGCAGTTAAACATGGGTTCCTTCCATTTTGCAAACCTTGCACACTGTGAAGCTCGTGTCAAGCTCAGTCTTCCCGGGCATTTGGTAAATAAGGCCTTATAAAATCCGAGATCACGGAATCACGGAATTAGACATTAAAAACGGAATTCGTTATAAACACGGAATAACAGAACTGGCCGACATTTTACATAAAAGTTTTTTTGTTTTTTTTTCCAGAATAAAAAGGAACGTATCTGTCGGGAAAATGCTCCGAGGGGTCACTAATAATGCACGCCCCCCTACCCATGAATGAATAAATAAATGAATGAATGAATGAATAAATGTGACTTTAGCGTAGTTGGTGCAGTTTGATTCCCGTAGGGGCACCTGATCATGTCTAAGTCAATTGGTGAGTTGATGTAAATGTATGTGGTGACCTGAGTAGCACGGTGGCGTAGTGGTTAGTTATGTCACCCCGCAATAAGGAGGGTGCGGTTCGATGCCCAGTGGGGGCACCTGAACATGTCTAGGTTAATTGGTAACAAGCGATAGACTGGGCTAGGGACTAGACCGGACCCCTGCAGAGAGCAGAGACTAGACCAGATCAGATGGTTGAACATCTTCAGACATCCATTTCTGAAAGCAGAAATCTGGCCTTCAGGTTGTCTCCACACAACAGTGGTGTGGAAGTAAGAACACAAATGGGACTTGACCTTCTGTTGTAAACTCTGTTTTTATTCTTCTCCTGGCCTGAAACAGTGGGGCCAGCCTCATAATCTTAATGTCCCTGATTGACTGACGTTGAGTTTCTGATGCAAGATGTTGTATAGGGGTATTACATTAGGATACTTTATCTTTAAACAAAACCGGGTTTAAAGAGTTCCATACATATGTCATTATTTCTAAAGGATGCAAAGGAATAAGTAAACATATGACACATTAAACAAACCAGAGTAGGACAGAGGAAGGGAGAGAGAGAGAGAGTCAGTCATTGGTTAAGAGTGTAGGTTGATAAAAGCTAAATTATTGTGGAGTCCAGACAGAGGATGTGTGTCATGTGAGAGACATTAAGAAAGATAGTAGCATTTCATATCTTAATGTATCTGATCCATCCTACAGTCACTCAGAACAGCTATGAACATGTCTGAATGATACATTTCCTTCCTTCCCCATAATGAATCCATTACTTAGCTAGGTACCAAGTACTATACAATACCACTGGAGGTACTTTTGCCAAATTGTTGACATTTTACAAATGGATAACATTAACACTATCAACCAGAAGCTCTTCTTCTTTACCAATCTACAGTAGTAAAGTGCACAGAAAAATTAACTGCACACTTCTGCCAACTACTGTTTTAGAATGGTGAAGAAATGTTTTCCCTTCCGACTGCCATTAAGCTCAAGTGATTTTGTACGTCTGTATGAAAGGATCATATTCAAAAATTAAGGTACTTTAACAGAAATAAATAATATTTCAATATTATTAATGAAGTAAATGAGTATACAGTGTAAGGACTTACTTGTGCTCAAGAGCCTACATTGATTGGAAGCTGAACTCTGTAGTTCGTCTTCAGTTCTAAAGGGTGCTCTAACATTGTTCAAGTCATTGATTTGGATTCTTTGCCCATAACATTATTGTTCTGATTCACTCTTACTGCTCTCATTGTGTTGTTTTAAGCAGTTGCTGGCAGTTGTTGGCGGTGAAAAAGCTCAGAAAAAAGGACTGCGAGCTATCTGCCCACAACCAAACAGCAAACACACAGTAAACAACTGGTGAACACAGTGGTTCATTGTGAAGTGATTCTTAAACTTCTTGACTCTTGATACAATGCCGATTTAATAACACCAAGAAAAAAAGCAACAGTTCCATTTGTTGTCAAGTGTTATTCTGTGTAATGAAAGATGTGCAACAGAGAGTGGAAGATTCCAATCTTAAATTTAGATTTTCAGTTTGGAGGTTTAGCTAAGACATAGACAACAGATTGTTGATTTAAAGTTGCTCTTTGGCATTCTCTACTGTGGCTAGCCCATTAATTACCCTCCAACTTAAGAACAGATGGCTAATGGTAAATATATTTTTGCATGTCTTACCAAAACAAAATTGGAAGATATTTGAACGGAAATGATTAAACCAATGAACAACACAGGAGTAAAATCATGGTAAAATTAGTGTAGAAATCCCTTGCTTTTCTTTCCCTAGACTGTAGGATGACTTAGTTCTCTTGAGGACTCGACTAGCTGAATGACACACTTCCCCATCAGTTCCTCCCTGTGGAGATGAGGCCATCAGTGTTGCAGTGTGTGAAGAATAATCACAGAAGCAGAATAGGAAGGAAGAGTTAAAATTAGACCCTAGACAGGGACTTTAGCACTAAAAAGGAAACTAGACATCCTCAAACCAGACTAATAAAGATGTGCTGAGATTGTTAGACTTTGCACTGCAGAATGAACTATCTAAATATGCTATTTTCTGGTGTTTTTCTAAGGATCTGACAGGTAGCCAGGGCAGAGTGTATGCAGCAGGGGGCCACAGCCTCATGTCCAAACATTAATAATAAACGGCAATCACAGCCCAGGCAGCTCTCTGTGTTCTAACATCATTAAACAGCTCTCTGACATAACGCCTTTCCTCTGCGCCCACCACCATATTTATTCCACTTTTATGTCTGTGTGTATTTGAGCATGTTCCCAGTGAAGAAAGAGCAGTGAGAAAATTCAGATTCATGTCTTTATCAGGCTCTAGCGCTGTCCTCCTAATCAGCCAGGTATGCAACTCTCTGCTGTCTTTGTTTCTGTGTCTCTCGTGGTCTGTGGTCACGCCCCGCCCCCTTTCTTATATGTATGATCAGGATATATATCTGTGTCTTGCTCAACTCCTTCGTAGCATTTTATTACGTTCTAATCTCATCTTCCCCTTGAGATTGCCTTGCTTTATCTCGTCATATAAATCGTTTATACCTCTTTCCTCTCTCCAACCATCCATCAGTCACTCTCCATCCTTGTAAACATCGCTCTCTTTTCAAGATATCTCGTCAACAATATTCACCCCCATTCGCTCTATCTCCCTCACCCTCGTTTTCTCCCTCTGTACTGCTCTGGCACTGGTGCAGTGTTGCCTTGCAGAGCTGCTAAAAATCAGATCTAGTTATCTAACAGAGGCAAGCACAAAAAAAGAAGCTGTTCGTTTTCTGCTTCTCTGGGACTTGAAATGATACTGTAGAAAAAGATTTATTTTGGATTATACGTAGAGTAAGAAAGGGTTGGGGTTGTTTTTCATCTCCAGGCACTTTTTTTTGTGTATTTTGAGCCTGAATTTCATTTTGCTGTGCTGCTGCTAATTGGTCCTCCAGAGGATCCGTTTGTATATGGTGGCAAGATGGATGACCAGGAATAAGTCACTGCACTCTGGAAGAAAGGGAAAACCAAAGTGACTGTTTTATGTGCTATTTGCTAGTTTTTTAATATCTTGGCTTTGTTTGCAATAATTTACTTGATCATCTCAGTGTTCCATATTAATAGATAGATAGATAGATAGATAGATAGATAGATACTTTATTATCTACGTATCTATGAATACTGTCATTACCTATGAGTGGGTTTTCAGGCCATTTTCTTGTTTGTCACCTATTTTATTCTTTTTAATTGTTTGTCTCCTGTCTCGCTTTCTGACTTTTCCGCTGCAGTTCTTTTTACAGACACTCAGCACAGAGTTCCTTCAACAAAGGCAAATAGATACCAAATATAGGAGAACGCACACATGCACACTCACAGAGTACTCGAACCACATTTAGAGCACAGCTTCACTTTCTTCTCCATTTTATGTTTTTCTCTGTGGAAGTCAGCATCATGGTTTGTGTTTGAATGATGATAGCATACAGTGTAACAGGGCTGCAACTACATCAGTTATATTCAATATTGATTAAGTCCTCAACCTTAATTGATTGATTATTTGTTTCGGCAAGAAAATATCCAACATAATTTAAAAAGGGTTTAGCACGCATGTGTTTTGTTTTCCCACCAACAGTTATAACCCACAGATTCAGTTTAGATATCCAGTTTCAGAGAAAACTTCACATCTGAAACAGTGAATACTACATTTTACTCTAGAAATTACTTAAATTACTTTGAAAATAGTTTCTAACTTCTTTTCAAATTAATTGATTATTCAGCTAATCATTTCAGCTGTATAAAAGATATAGCACAGACATCTGAAAAAATAATTAAAGAAATCCTCTTTCAGGTCCTGAATAAGCGTTACAGCAACTATTGAGTGTATTTTACCATTTTACTTTTCGTAAAATGCCTCTGTCTTTGTTGCCTTATCTGTTGCTCTCAGCATAATGTGCTAGCCATCCCTGGGATGTGTCCTTAAACTGCTTACAATGAAAAATGATAGCCCACATAAATTTTGCTAATGAGGAGATGTCCTTGGAGAATAAACAGGGGAAGAAAGGATGTATATGTGCTTCACTGTGGGGGATGATGGAATGGATTGGGGCCAAGCAGGAGAGAAAAGGAAGCAGTTGCCTCCTTTGTGCTATATTTGTTCTACCAGAAGATGGCTGGTGTGGGAGAGCAGCGCATTGTATTGTACATACACGCAGGCTCACACATAAATGTGTTCATGAATGCAGACACGCATTTGCATGCACACCTGCACATAACTGGAGTGCAGAGGAGAAAACAGAAGAAAGCAGAGGTGCAAACACAAACAGGCAGATCCATGTATCCAACCTCAGAGTAATATGTCAAGCAAGTAATTAAATGATCAATTCATATATCACTAATAATAATCCAACCACATCTACCTTCACCTCTCTTCTGACAGGGGTCGGCTGATTCATATACCAGTAGACCGTCGGATTCAGACCTGTCAGCAGAGGAGGACCGCGAGGCGTATCGGCGTGAAGCCGAACGCCAGGCACAGCTGCAGCTCGACAGAGCTAAGGTAGGTGATACACTGACTCAAACTGCTAAATAATTTGGCGTTTCAACAGTTGTATAGTTAAAATTTGCTTACAGTAGGTGAAGTTGGAAGCCACATGCTAAACTTTCATATACTATACCGTGATGGAAACTAGCCAGGCAAATCCAAACTCAAGAAGTGTTTTTTTAGTACAGTTTTGTACTACTTACTACTTTTGTAAAGTACACGTACTTTATGTGAGTACATCTATTCTTTGCTCCATTAGACTTCCATTCCACTACATTATCAAATATAGTTTTTAATCTGCAAAAAACAAAAGCAAAACATATTAATGTATATTAATGAAAAAATTTGATGTATTGCTATTTGTTAAGATTTAACTTTGTTGTTTCCTGAGGGGCAATTCAAGCTACCCAGCAAAAGATAAAGTGATTAAAATTAATACCAATTACCAGACATAAAATTATGTGAATATTACATTTTAAAAGTATGGATAATTGGGACAAGAAAATCCATTAAAATTAATGAAGAGTAAGATCATGAATCTCAAGTCACAGCTAAAAGGTATACCAAGATCTAAACCATGTGAAGTGTAAATATAAGCTTTGTATTTACAGCTGTTGAGGGCTCATTGGTTTCAAGTCGTCAACACTAGTTCTCAGCCTGTGTTAGTTTAAACTCAGCCATCTAAAGAGCATTAAATCTAACTTCAATGCAAGTGTCTCGGTTGTGGAGGATATTGTTTGTCGATGTGTGGCTTCAGAGTCCATTTTTTGTTGGCCATAACATTAGCCTCCTGTTTGAGTTATATTCTTGGCTGTTGTTGGAGTAAAGTATTTGTTTTAGTTATGTATGTGAGGCAAAGTGTACTAACCCATGTCTCCAGTCAAAAGTCTGATGTCTTACATTTCTGCAACAGAGTTTTCATAATTGATGGTTTTATTGTTCTGATACATTGTTGCCACAGTCCAAAGCTGTAGCGTTTGCAGTAAAGACAAATGTGAGTTACTGTGGAGCTCTGGATGAGGACTGTCCTGTCCAAGGAGCTGCAGTCAATTTTGATGCCAAAGACTTCCTGCACATCAAAGAAGTGAGCAATTCTCTTTTTTTAATTAAGTCGACCTACTTTACATTAAAACAAAGCAGACATATGATAATGGTGTTCATTTTGCACTGAACTTCACAGAAGTACAATAATGACTGGTGGATCGGTCGGCTAGTAAAGGAGGGAGCAGACATCACCTTCATCCCAAGCCCCCTTCGACTGGAGGCCATGAGACTCAAACAGGAGCAGAAACAGAGGTCAGCTAGTAAATTTACCCACCAGCTTCTCTGGGTATCTGTTTCCACAACACTAACACATTTGTGTTGTGTTGTTGCAGGAAAACAGGGGGCAACTCCTCGAGTTTAGGGGACATGGTGACTGGGAGCTGGAGGACCACACCACCATCTGCAGGTGAATGTAAGCATTACAAACCAATCTCTTGTGTTGGAACAGAAACCTACCTCTATGATCCTTTGTCTTTTCCACTTGATTGATTGATATTTTCTTGTTTTTCAAGCCAAACAGAAGCAAAAACAGGTAGGTCTCAGCACTTTGAGGACACAGCATTTGATGATAATACACAAATTTTGAAGAGACATTAACAGGGTATTTGCATGACATCATGTCATTAAATTCACTTGCAAATAGTGACTTTAATTGAATATTTAAAAATCTGAAATGTGATCTACAGTGGTCTTTCTATTTCTTGGTTGCATAAGTTAGAATTATTTGATGTCTCCTCATAAATTTATAAGATACATACTGCTAAAGCGGTCAACTGCAAGCGGGGAGCTGTTGAATTGTTTTTTAAATAATAAAAAGAACTTGTTATTATCATAATTAATATTATAAATGTTATCTTTAAAGATGCTATGGTAGCAGCTGGCAAGTGCCAGGTTAATCAAAAACCTAAATTAACTGAAATTACATTTGAACTGGTTAATTCCCCAATCAATTCAGTTCACTTTAAATGATAAATGTTACAGTCATTACTTTATTGCCTAGTTCCCTATTGGTTTCCCCAAGTTTTTTGACCTATGAATGTGGAAGAATATATTGAGAAAATATAATTGATACATTACTTTTGATATTTAAAATGTTTTAAAAGTCTTCGTATTAGTTTGATAACTGTTGCAGAAACCATGGTTATGTATTTTTTTTGTAGCTTTTGACAACTACACCTAAACCCCATCATTTCTTACTCCCGTTCTCTCTGTTTTTTTCCATCCCTCTCCTGTTGTCCTCCCCTATTTCTGGCAGGAACATGTCCCTCCCTACGACGTGGTGCCCTCTATGAGGCCGGTGGTCCTCGTGGGACCATCGTTGAAGGGCTATGAGGTCAGCCACTCCCCATTTCAACTTCAGAAGACAGACTTACTGCCTCACATTGCACACATGTGCAGTTCTGAACAATACCAAAAACGTTATATGATGATAGGCGAAGAAATGCTATTTCGGAAGCTGGACTTGGATCATTTTCTGCATTTTACATGCATTTGTTTGAAAATTAACAACTAATAATTTAAGCTCCACGTGGCAAAGCCTATAAATACCAGATGTGTCCAAGCAGTTTGTTAAACCATGACAAGCCCCCAGCTTCCATAAATGAAAGAGTAAGTTCAAACCAACAAGGAAGCAAAATTTAATTTGCTAGTGCATAACACCAACAGTTTCAATAACCCACATTTCAATACACAAGTCAGTTCAACAACTCCAAAAATAACAAAACAGAAAGTGAGAGGGGAATGCTATATGCAGTTAAACAGTATATGTGTGCTCCATCAGCTGTAGAGTGGTGGTTATGGTACTTCTATGTACTGCTGGGTAGTTTACTCAGTAACAGGGTTTCTACATTTATTTTTGAGGGGCTGCCCGCCAATCTTCAATAAATGCAGACAATCCTTCAATTATTTTATTGATTCTTTTTTTTTTTTTTTTTTTGAAAATGCACCACAACATCTCTGCACCTGCACATCACAGTCTGCAGTACAGAGTGAGGAGATCACTCCTCACTCTGTACTGCAGGAGGGTGAATGGAGAGCGAGAACGAGCATCACCAGCGTACCTGGTCATGGGACAGACCGAGTTTCATTGTGTGTGTAAAAGAAAAGGGCAGATTTTATTTATTTATTTATTAAAGCTCATTTATGATATATTTTAAGTTCATAAAGCACCAACTAGTTGTTAAAGGGGTTTATTTATTTATATATGTTTATATATGTTTTGTTTTTGTTTTTTTAACTTCACACTCGTCCTTTATTTATCCACGGAAAAAGCCAGGGTTTTGTTTTCTTTTTTCACAAACCTGAGATATTTATTTTACTATCAAGATGACCAAAGAAAGGAGAAAATATTTTTGAAATATTTGCCTGTTTGACATTACTAGTATAACGCTTTAGTTGTTTTGCCAATAAATAGGTTCAATTTCAAAGTTCAATCGGTAAAGTGTCAATTATGGAAAACTCACCCATTGGTGAGCTCCATCTTGTCTTCTCCTGCTTGGCATTCACGCTGCAAACATCCTGTGAGTCTGTCACTTGTTGAAAGGAAAATGCAGCTGTGGTACTCCTGTCCTGTCCAACATGTGACAGCGGCGAAAACATCTTAGTGGAGTAACACTTCCGACTAAGGGGTCCCCTCAGTGTCTTAGATGACACGGCTCTGCTTCCGTCCATTTTGTCTCCAACTCACTGCCGGTGGACATGGGGCTCTGTGACGTCATGATTCTGAAGCGGCACCGACGCCATCTTGGCAGTGCCAAACTCCGCCCGTCTTTTAGGTAATCCAAAATCGGGGACAGATATGGGGACATGTGGAGCCGGGTCTTCGGTCAGTGTCCGAAAGCTAATTACCTAGCTGGCTAGCAAACTTCGAGCTAAGCTAACGCGCCAGGTATGGTGAGCGCAGACAGGACACTTGCTAATTGGGGCTCAGATATAAATAAAGTACAATACTATAATTAACTTAAAAATGTCAGGAGCACACTGTTCTTGACTTTCAGCTCGTCAGTTAAGTTTCATAGAAGGCCATTGTTGCATAAAACTTTCCAAACAGACATGGCGAAGAGTTAACACCAACAAGCTGACGTAACACTGAGCAACAGTCAACGGCTGAGCACGTCAGTGACGTCACCACCTGGGATTTGAAGTGACCACGCCCTCTATTATACTTAGGCAATACACCACGGCCTGAAGTGATGAATTGCATTTATAAAACGGTTACCAATAATGGAAATATGAAAGAGGAATACACAATCAAATTCATGTAGTTTTTATTTAGTCAGAAATACATATTATCCAATAAAAATAGCCCCACTGTGGAAAAAAATAGTCCCACCTCTCCTGACGTTAGGTCTGCATGTCGTCTTTCCCTCGACTTTTTTTTTCGGAGACAGGCACTCCTCAATCCATTCATCCATCGTTAGCCCTCCCCGGAGATCAAAGTTAATCGTGAACATGCTTAATTGTTAATTGTTAACGCCGTCAAATAAACGTAAAAACCAGCTACTTTTTGCTACCTGCTGTAACAGTTGGTTGTTGTCATGGATACATTGTTGCTTCCCTGACGCGGAATGATATGCTGTGACAAGGCTTTAGAATAGTAGCTGTGGTACACACTCATTATAGCACAGTTAACAACCAATCAGATTGCAGGATTTCACCTTTCCGTTTTATAATCTATATTATTATTGTTTTTGTTATTATTATTATTATTATTATTATTTACTGCTGTGCAGATGAGTCGACTATGTTTCTGATTATATACTCTAATCCTGTTTTAAAACTGGGCTGGTTAGTTGGCGAAGCAACAGTTATAGTGGTTAGTATTAATCAGAGGTGAAAGGTGACACGGTTTTAGCAATAACTGACTTTTTAAGATTAGGAAAACTAACACAAAGGTAATGAACAGCAAAAAGTAAAAGAAAAAAAAATGATTATTACACTTTTAGATAATCCTTTATTGGTCGGTTCATGGATTTACAAGCCACCCAACAACAAAAACTGCCATTTTCACCATTATAAAGTCCCTGTAGAGTCCCTTTACTTTGAATATCATATTCTCTCAATCATTTTATTAATTTACTAAAAACATCATTCTTCATACATTTGCGTATGAAGAATGTTCATACTTGTGTATGTTTTTTCCTTTACTTTAAATATACTTGTAGACATTTTCAAGTGTTCCACATTCAGCTCACATGTAAATAAAAGTCAATAGTTGCATATGCTTAACATTTGAGTTAACTGGAAGTAAACCAACCATTTAAATCATGTGATATTATTAATCATACAAATATTTCTTCAATTTATTATTGTATATTTAGATGGTGTTTGAAGGTATGTGTTCTGTCTCTTTATAATTATTTTTCTCATCCTCCCACCTAGGTGACAGATATGATGCAGAAAGCTCTTTTTGACTTCTTGAAACACAGATTTGAGGGACGGTAAGTAAAAAAGGAGAGCAACCACTGTAGTTCTGTTAATTCAGACTTTTCGTTGATCTGAACAAAAGTGTTTCACTGAATATTTTTCTCTGTGTAAATTTTGACTGTTTGCAGAATCTCAATCACCCGCGTAACTGCCGACCTGTCTTTGGCCAAAAGATCTGTCCTCAACAAAAGACCTATAATGGAGAGATCGAACACTCGCTCCAGCCTAGGTCTGTTCATGTTTTACTCCATGATATCTTTAAAAACCTTTAAGTAGAGTATATAGTACTGTCTTATTTCCATCAATAAAGATAAACTTAAAACATCTGTGGTTTTCTTAATTTAATTGTTGAATGCTGTTTACATATTTTTGACATCAGCCAAACAAAATAAGGGGCAATGAGTTTGAATTTATGAAATGTGTTGTGTCTGTTTAGCGGAAGTTCAGAGTGAGATTGAGAGGATATTTGAGCTTGCCAAAACGCTGCAGCTGGTGGTACTGGACGCAGACACCATCAACCATCCTGCACAGCTCACCAAAACCTCCCTTGCCCCCATCATTGTCTACGTCAAAGTTTCCTCACCAAAGGTACAGCAGCTTACCTCACTCATGAACATCAGATTCAGGCAGCCTCTCCTGCTTCAATCGATAACACAGCCTCTGCTTTTCTCTCAGGTGCTCCAGAGGCTGATCAAATCCAGGGGGAAGTCTCAGAGCAAGCACCTGAATGTACAGATGATGGCTGCAGACAAACTCTCTCAGTGTCCCCCTGTGAGTGGAAGGAGCTTATTGATTTCTTTTTATTACTATAAGAGTCTATTCAGAAGGGATACAAGGAGAAAACAGGGAAGTAAACCTTTGGTCATAAACCTTTTTATTGAGATTAGGTGTATGCACTTTAGTGGTTATCACAAAGGTAATTTGATTATATTAATTGTAATTATGATATTAATAATGTGTGGTATAATAATGGTTAAAAGATTAATTTGACTGCGTACCAGTATTGTGGCTCTTAGGATGTTACTGTCTAAAATCTACCTATCGATCAGTTGATCTACCAGTTTAATCCAAACTGAAAAATCTTTCGGTAGCATAATGAGAATGTTAATATGGTATGGTAACATTATCATTGTGTTTTGTTTGGGGTTTTTTTTTTTTTGTGTGTGTCTCTTTGTTTATTTGTAGGATATGTTTGATGTCATTTTGGATGAGAACCAGCTGGAAGATGCTTGTGAACATTTGGCTGAATACCTTGAAATCTACTGGCGTGCCACTCACCTTCCAGGAAACACCCCTCTTAATCCCTTATTGGAGCAGAGTTTGATGATCCCACCTTCCGCCATCTCTAGCCTACAGGTAAATTCTCCTTAATCTGTTTTTTTATACCAAGAGGGCATGCTATATACTGTGTCAATACTGTTTAAGACTCTTTAAGTAGGAATCTTGTTTTGAACATGTTGTCACTGTCTTTACCAGCTCTTCCCATCTCAGATTTTCACTCCTCTGTTTTTATTTAATTGTGTCCAGTTGTCTTGTCTGTCCTCTCACTCATCCATGCTTAAAATTTTTGCAGTTTTCTGAAACACAGGAATTAATTGAATGATCGCTTACAAAGTGGGGTGAGTAGTAGGGTTTATATATTTGCACTCTCAACCCCAGCAATCCCCTCTTACACACCTACCAACACCTGAACACTACTCAGCGGCTGAGACGTCAAATGATCTCACCAAAGAAAATATGGTATTTCTTTATTGCATCCTGCCTCCTCTCTTCTAGTTGATGGTCTCAGGTGAATCAACGCCGCTCCACAAAATGTCTGGGAGAATATTCACAAAGCAGTTTAGCTCAGGCTTTCATTTAATACTGAATGAATTCATAAACGATGATTTTTTTAATAAAATGTCAGTCTTACAATTATTTTCTATTTTCCTTTAAAATCCTTTTTAAACTATGCTTTGTGAATGGCAGCTCCACTTAAAAAAATTTTAAAATACTAAAAAAATATCGTTTGTGGAAATAACTGCAAATTAACACAATAAAACACCAAAATAAAAATGATTCAGGTCCAAGAGTAACCCCCTGACCATCCATTCAAGTGTTTCACTTGCATTTCTGTTGTTCAGTGTCTGTAGTAATAACTTGTCTACACACATATTAAACACTGAAAACACTTTACTAAAAAGTACTTTGAGGAGAATTTACCAACACAGCAAACACTACTGCTTTACTGCATGCCACTTACTATCTTTGTTAACTGTAGGGTATTAATGTAGCAGTGTTATTCACAGTTGTGTGACTCTGCATCTCAGTCTGTACTGTATGTATGTTTTACGATTCTGTAAGTATGTTCTCAGAGTTTGGACAATTTATACATTTTATGTATACATATGCCCAAAATCCTTTAAAAGATATGAGTCTTGTGCACATCCATACATTCTCAGTAGGATAGGGGATGTAAACAGAAAAATCTATAAAAATGTAATCCAAGTATTCACACTTTGGACTCACATCTCCATCTTTAATTTTATCTTTGTCGCTTTCTTCTATTACCAGGTGATTTTCCTGCCTGAATTTTAGCTGATAAATGCTGCTAATTGGCATCACAAGTGATATTTTGGTGCTGGGTTTCTCATTATTGCAAGTATCCAAACTAAAATATGTAATTCAGCTCTTTAAAGAAAGATATGTTGACATGCCCACAAAAAGGTTGCAACATTTTCTGATCTTTGTATTTGGTCCTCCTGGTTTTACTGGTTTTGTAAGAGATCCCTTACAAAAGTGATGCCAATGTGACAGGCGATGGACCTCACAGTCTTGGGTCTGTATGAGCCTTAATGGCAAAATTCACTATTTGTGTGACTTTACCTCCATTGCAGCTCAGTGGATTTTACTACTTCAGACTGCTGATGCTTCTTAAATTATATATTATCAGGTTCTGTTTTTTCAGGACTGTGTCTTTGGTTGCTAACACATTAGGAAGGGATGTCTTCGCAGCCAGTGAAGACAAGAGGAACAATTTCAGCCATCAGTAACATTTTCAATCCACATTTGGGCATATGATGGTTGTTTTAAGGTAGATTTGAACCTTTACTTTGAAATTCTACCCAATGTAGTGTTTGCTTTGTTTGGTTATCCTCTGTGCGCTTGTGGCAGAAATAGTGTTTCAATAGGAAAGTTTGCAAAAAAAAACCCCAAAAAACTCTGAGGCTACTTTGTATTATCTTCCTGGCTTCTGAGCTCTTTGTTGACTTTTGCTTTGTGTTTTACTCTCCATGGAAATTTGAATCCTTCACAACCAGAACAAGAACCAGCCAAAGCCTCATGAGGTGGTGGGTTTGGAGGGTGATGAGGAGGAAGAGGTGGGTGAGGAGGCCCACTCCCCCTTGGAGCAGGACAGTCTTATGCCATCTGATGAGGCCAGTGACTCCCTGTCTCGTGGCCGGAGGGGGAGCCCATGCCATAGGGGGGAAGAAGAGGATGAGGAGGAAGAGGAGGAAGAGGAAGAGGAGGAGGAAGATGAGTATGCCTCCCCCTGCCATGCTCACACTTACAGGGACATGTACCCCCCTCACCGTGGGCACACAGGCAGTGCCCACAGTGCCAACGGGCACGAGTCACAGGACAGGCTGCTCCAACGTGAAGCCCAGCAAGGTCACAACCAGAGGAACAACCGCCAGCGCAGCCGCCCCTGGCCTCGAGACAACTACTGAGGAACAAGGCCCCCCCCCAGCCTCCAGATCAGCATCAAGCTCACCCCGAGCCCTCCAACTGTCGAACAGTCCCTAACGCATCTAGAGATGAACACACATTCCTAAAATCTGCTCCAGACTTTTAATACTGATCAGAAACAGTGACAGATGCCCAGTTTATTAGACAACTGTAGGTATTTAGTATTTACAACCTCTCAGTTCCAGACTCCCAGTTTCGATTTATCTAAACCGAGGGGACGCCATGACCCCTCCAGGTTTCAGTCATTCAGATAAAAGTCAACAGGGCTACTCACCTCTGCAATGGAAAGGTTTCAGGCTACCAGCTGTACGCAAACTCAAACTTTAGCTGCTTTGCCTAAGGTTTCTCTATTGTAGGATGTCTCATTTACTGGCCTTAAAATTCCTAAAACTTTTAACTATCTTTATTGCATGTATGAGTACAATTATTTTAAGACTATTTGCACATTAACGTCAGAACAGGAACTGAATGACTTACAGATAATCTAATGTAGGAATGTCTACTGTTGAATCAATTTATGGGGAATAGTAATGCATTTGGTTACAATGTATATACTGAATGGGTACCTGGTTTTGTTTCATTGCTACTTAATTTATCGATTTGTTGGATTTTGTTAATATGGACTTGTTTGCTGTTTCAGAGAGATGTTGCATCCATGTGTTGTCAGTTTTTATTCTGAAGATGGCGTTTGGGAGACGCACGTACAGTTTATCGTTCCGTAAACGTTCACGAAGTAAGTATGAAGCTGCAGTACAGCGTCAGTCACTTGTCTTTGCTGTTGCACAATCACTCTCTGGACACCTCTAAGAATCTAAAAACAGGCACAGAGAATGTAACCGCAACTACGAAAGGGATTGTTGTCTTTCAAAAGATGAATTATTTGCCAAACAGCTTGTTTACATCGAGTCATTCACATATTTCAAGCACATGCTGAAAAGCCGCAGCTCTTGTTCAGATCCAGGCGTCAGAGAATGTAAGCTTGCATGCCTTTTGCACCTCCTGGAGACTATGACCCAACCGATCGGCCTGTAATTTGATTGTAGCACGTTGCTGATTGTAGCATCCAGAGTTTCTACGCCCAAACTCACCCCTCCCCTCCCTTTGTATGTCTCTGCCTAACATTCTGTTGCATTTTGTATACTGCAGTTTTACAGCTGTTTGGTCCTTTTTTGTTTTGTTTACCAAGGCAGATCCTCAGGTGTAAGTCCTACACGCTCATTTCGCTCAACTTTATGTAACAAATGTGTCGTGCTCCCGAAGAACTCGTAGCATCCATGACACAATGTCATTCTGTTCCTGCATCGTGTTTAATCCATGAGCCGATGACGAGTTGGACATGATGCTGACGAGCAGCGACCTGCTTCTGTTCACATACAGGGTCGATACTGTCACAGCCTGCTTTAGGAATCACTGGTTTACTGCTTCCATGTTTCACAGGTATCTCTATCTAGTGTTCTGTATATTTTGAAGCAAAAAAAAAAAAAAAAAAATCAGCATGATTGGAAAAAAAAAGAAAAAAAATCTATGCAAGTGTTGCATGAAATCTGATTGTTTCTTTTTACAGTTAAGTATTTTAGTAATGCGTTGATTCTGATTCTCCTCATTGTCTTGTAGTGATAGTCTTGTCTTTGAGGCTACTCACTCCTCACACCACTAACAGCATTATTACTAGAAAATAAGAGCGCATCAGTTTATTTCCACAAACCTTGACATTGAGGATGTTTTTCCTCAATACTAGGTGGACACTCTGTGACACACTTTTAAAAGTCACTCACTAAAACTTGCCCCGGATCAGGCTTATGTTTCTTTTTTTTTTTCTTTTCTTTTTTCTCCTTTTTAATTTATGATATTAAAAAAGAACAAGAGAATAATTAAAGCCCCGCATGTGTTAGTCCACCAATTAGCTATTTTCATTATATTTTGGCAGAGTATGTTTTTCAAAGCGGACCAATTTAGCAACTGATACAGCAGTTGAGGTTTTTCAATTTATGAAGCACAATTTTTACAAGGGTTATAATTTAGTTTCCTGTCTTATTCTGTATGCAATACTAAGCCTAACATCGAAAAACTTTAAACGCCTTAGACCATCTGGACTTCCTCTTTTGTGTAAGTAGAAAAAAAAAATTGCACTACATTTTTTTGGGGGGGATGGTTGCTTTGTAATGCAATAACTGCACTAAATATAACAATGTACCCACCAGACTACGACAGCGTGCTAGCGTGACCCAACACGCCTCTTCCCTCTATTTATCAGAAGAGACAGCAAATGTGTAAAAAGTGAGACATTTCCTGCCTGATGCTGTATAGAATGCTTTCTATTTGAAAATAGATTTACAATGCTGAGTAAAATATGACTTAAACAAAATAAACATGACATTTTATGTACTTTTAACTGTTTGGGTCATTTTTGTGTTACTCTATAATACACTTAATGGTACATTTAATCCTTTAACAGGTGTACTTTGGCATTCCTGGTTTGGTTACATACCACAAAACCTAGTGGATGGATTAGATGACATTTGGTTCAAACATCAATGACCGCCTCAGGATAAATTGCAATCATTGTAATAATGCTATACGTGAAGATATTCCCATCAGCCTAAGCAGCTTGTTTAAGTATTGTGTGTGCATAAATGTATATATTTACTGCGATATTGAGTCATAATGTTCAGGTTCATCTTCAACACAGTTGGGCTTCTAAGTGAAACTGACACTGGCTCTGCTTACTGTAATTGTTCCTCCTGTTCACACTGGCCTGTAAGAGATCCTCGAATAGGCTTCCTATGCAGGTTTCTATCAAGAAGTTTATCCGACACAAAGATTGAGAGAATTGGGTGTATGCAGTGCCATCTCTCAACAGAGATGAGATAGATAGATGCCTGCTAACAGGTGTTTGTGAAGTAGATCTGATTGTTGTGTAATTGTACATTTGGATCTGCAAAGGTAAGCAAGAACTAAAATAGTAAAGCTCAGTGCGCAGATATTAAGCTGCAGTTATAATTTCAGAAATCTTTTATTGCTTACATGGCTTGTTTATGCAATGACTTAAAAAGCAACTAGTTGGGTAACTTGGTGCATTACTCTTTACTGTCTGTATTTTTATTTATTTCTTTATGGCATGTTTGTTAGTTTTGGGCAAAATTTCTGAACTGCACTCATCAGCTCCCACCTGTTGTCACAATATCCAATTAGGACACAGCTTTGCCTGAAAGCATAAAAAATTTGAAGCTTGGGTGACAACACAATGATCAGCCATGAAAGCAATACCAACTAAATATTCTTGCTCTTCTACATGTGAGCGCCTGGAGTTTGCATTTTATATACATTTTAAGATTTGCCCAGTGGAAACACCAACATCTATCAAAACTACATATCCTATTCACATTGCTTGCTAACACTATGTTCATGCATTTAGAAAGTCACAATATGGAAGTCAACCCAATTCGCTGTATTGACTTGATACAAATGTTTATATTTAAAACATGAATTACAATTTAGCCATCTGATTTATGTGAAGTGAAAATAGTAGCCATTACTTCAGGCATTGGTCTCTTAAAAACTCAGATAGTAATTGAAATAAAAATCCAAAACATATGCAACATATGCAAACAATACACATCTACACCCACATCCTGGGTGATAGTTATCATGGGATAATTACTGAAGGGCAGATCATCAGTATCGAGCTAACTGACCCTGAATCTGTTCTGTTGCTGATCTGAGTTAATTCTCAGACATCTGTGAGAACTATTCACATTTGAATCATAACATTTTAAAACTATGCTGTGATGATTTCAGCAACAGTTGATGTGTCTGTTTCTACCCAAAGACTGCACAAAAAGACTAAATCAGATTGACAGAAAGGGAGACAAGGGGACAAACAACTGAAGACACAGGCAGTACTAACTGGTAGATGACAAGAGTGCCAAACAGGATTCAGATATTGTGTACAGATGCAGCGTGACAAAATAGTCTGAATCAGGCAAAGATAGTCTCCTCTCGTCTCTTCTTGGTCAGGATGGTTCCAGGTTTGTGCTGAGCATCTGGGTGGTTGGCCAGCTCTGGAGGGCAGGTGGAGACGGGGCTCTCGAGGATGGCTTGCTTCAGATCATAGAACACAGCCGAGTCCTCTTTGGTCAGGAAAGTCATGGCCACACCACTCTTACCAGCACGACCCGTACGACCAATACGATGGATGTAGTCTGCAGGAAGAGGAGGAGCACATTGTTACCATCATGAAATAAACGCACAATAATAGCTTAATGGGTATTTTAATTAATTTGTCTGTATGAAATGTAAGTTGTTATCTTTTCTTGACAAGACTGTTATCAACGGAAAAGTGCACTGGGGGAGGCCTCTTACCTTCAATGTTCTTGGCCATGTCGTAGTTAATGACCATCGAAACGTCCTGGATATCAATACCTCGACCAGCAACGTCTGTGGCCACCAGAATATCTTTGGCTCCAGCCTTGAGATTGGAAAGCGCAAACTCTCTCTGCTCCTGGCCTTTGCCACCGTGCAGTGTACATGCATTGTACTGTGAGAAGAGGAAGAGCAGACAATCATTGATGGTTTTCTTTTTTTTTCTTAGTGCTTCCATCTCCACAAATTTTATAAAAGAATCTGGATAATAGTCCATCATTACTGCTAGTAACAGGTGGTCTGCCATTTATCTTGGCCTTAATACTTTGAACCTTTCTAGACCAAGCTAAATGAGCGTTTCTAGCAGTTGAAAATGTCTAACATAGACAATCTCCAGTTGTGTTAATTGTCTGAGTACCCTGCCAAATGCTAAAAATAAAATTTCACATTTATTATTATAATCATCAGTAATATTTCTATTGGGTCAGTAGAAAATCTGCTGGTGGTGCTCGAGGAACAATCAGGGATCATCAAGGTTCCCGGTTAATTCTCTGGGTAACCACCAACCATTTCTGTCAATATGTTACATCACCTATGTGAAGTTTTTAGAAGCATGAATCAATGAAATCAGGTTCAAGAAAACTGTGGTCTAGTCTACTGTGAGTTACCCCCATCTTCTCCAAAGACTTGGCCAAGACATCACAACCCTTCTTCTGGTTGACAAAGATGATAATGGGAGGCTCGAAGCCATGTGCCAACACCTCCAGCAGTTTCTTCCTGTACCACACAAAACAAAAGAAAAACCACTCAGTACGACAACCTGGCAGAAATAAAAAGGAGGTTTTGGTTTGGTAAGTTTGTGTCTGTCTCACCTCTTCTCTCCTTCTGACATAAGCAGGACCTTCTGTTCAACTCTTTCATGAGGTTTGCCAGCAGAGCCGATGTAGACCACTGCAGGACGTCTCAAGTAGCTCCTGGCCAGTCGCTCCACAGCTGGAGGCATTGTAGCTGTGAACATGACTGTCTGCAAGGTGCAATCAAACACACAGTTAGAAAAAAATAAATAAAAGCACGAGAACCTGGTACCCACACAACAGTCTTTTTAAAAAGAGGTTTTCAAAGAGATTTCACAAATCAACGTACTTGTCTGTATTTATGCTTCCCTGATTCAAAGTTCATCATCATTTTCTCAGGGTCTTCTGCTTCATCTGTGTCTGGCTTCTGATTGGTCACAGGGATGTACTCCAGAATCTTTTGGACATCGGGCTCAAAGCCCATGTCGATCATACGATCAGCCTCATCGAGGACCACATAGGTGCAGCGACCAAGGACCAGGTAGCGGTTCTCCAGCACGTCAATCAGACGGCCAGGGGTGGCGATCACAATCTGTTACGTAAAGATAACATGTATACAGTCAGTGAATGTGTGTTTGGTATCATGAAAAGACAGGAACAAGGAGAAAAATTAGGAAACACACACCATAACTGTCTTTATAATCAGGTCTGTGTATTCTGATTTGAGGCTCAATACTAAGTAAATATGAGACTGGATGAGACTGTACATCCAGTCTCATATTGAGGTGTAGGAAAGTTACAATGTCAGAATGACACCATTCTGACATACAGGCCAAACAGAGATTTTAGAAACATTTCATGCTGGCAATTATACCCCTAACAGAGGAAGAAGTGTAATTGCAGAATGTCTCACCTCACAGCCCATCCTGAGACGGAAGCCCTGGTCCTCTCTTGAGATTCCTCCAATCACAGCCACTGTACGGATGCCAAGTGGTTTACCAAACTTTATGGTCTCCTCTTCAATCTGCTGCGCCAACTCACGAGTTGGAGCGAGGATCACAGCATAAGGACCCTGGTCTGAGTCTTCGATCCTGCAACAACCACCCAGCATTGCGTGAGGACACACGCAGCAGTGAAATTAAAATTAAAAAGCGTGACATTAGCAGGGGGTCTACTTGAGGTCATTGATTCATAGGGAGTTTTACCTGTCAATTTTAGGCAGGGTGGTGATCCAGACAAGCAGTGGAATCAGGAAAGCAGCTGTTTTACCGCTACCCGTCTCAGCCACACCAATGATGTCACGGTTCTGTAAGCCAATAGGAATGGCCTGCCTCTGAATAGGTGTTGGATCCTGGATTTGAAAAGAAAAAAAAAAAAAAAAAAAAAGATCATACGAGTTTCCATTCATTTTGCACAAAGACAGTCACGCACTTTTTTTAACTGCGCACACCGCACAAGTCATCAGTCTATCAGAGGGTTGATACATAGAGACGACTCCTAATTTGGAGATTTGGGATTTTTGTTTTTTTGAATATAATGAAATATCCTGCAACGCACTTTAATAACGATTCACTGAAAACATTGGGACAGTGCTCCCCATTGCACAAGATGCCAATGATAAATAAAACGTTCATAGTTGACCCCAACCACTTCTTGTACACATGATCTGACCTTGTAGCCACATTTGTCAATGACCTCCAAAATGTGGGCAGGCAGTGGGTACTCCTTCCAGTTTCTGATGGGGTTTGGGATTTTTCCTCCCTTAGTGGTGATGCTGTAGTCCTCTCTGAAGATTCGCCAGTCTCTGTCTGTCATCTCATCCAGTTTCTTCTGGGACCAGTGTCTGTCATCCCAGCGCTGCTTGGCCTCCTTTTTACGCATCTTCTTCAGTCTCGTCCTGAAAGCAGAAGAGAATAAAGCTTGGATTGTTTTGGGGTGCAGGTAACGCAGAGGGTGATGTGGTTTTAATCGATTCTTTATATTTTAGAGTGACATTCTTCTTGGATTTCAACGCGTGTGTGTACTTGCTTAAGCCACATACAGAGCTGATCACTTTGATGCTTTACTCACTCTTCCTGCTCCTTCTCTTCCAGTGTGCGCCTTTTCTCCATCAGGTCACCATAGAAACGTGACTGCTCTCTTTTCTGCTGCTTCAAGTCGATGCCAGCAATGAAGCCTCGTCCATACAACTGCACCTGATGCTTTTCTTTGTAACTGGGAGACAGATTATTTGAGTTATTGAGACTGGTACATATTATGCCAAAATGTAAAAAAAAAACTGCTTTGATTCAGGAGATAAGTATTCAAACACTATAATGTTGATGTTGACTTACATGGGATTGTAATCGACTGACGTGTCTTCAGAAGCATCCCATTCAAATACAAACTTCCTGTCATTCAGATGACGAGTTCGCCGACGTTTCTTGATCCCACCGAGGTAACGCTCCTGCAAAGATGAGATATTTACTTACTTAGTACATTATCCATCCATCCCCGGGGACATTTCATGTGGCAGCTGGCTAAGAAAGATATTCCAGATGTTTTTCCCTTTAATGTTTTCAATTTACTAGTGTATTTTCATGAATGGTATGATACATAGAAATGATCAATTGAATATTTAAGTGCCTCAAGAGTGCAGCATCATATAAAAATGTAAAGGTTATTTAGATTACTATAAGTGCTTCACATTCTTGTCTGTTAATTATGGTTTTTCTTCTTGGACAAACCTTGATGGCCTGGAGCTCTTTGCTTTTATCTTTCTCTTCTCTGAGCTTTTGTCGCCCATCATCATCTTCATTCCCATTGTTTTCTCTCTCCATTCGCTCTCTTCTCTCCCGTCTCTCTCTTTCCTGAGGATCCTCTGTAACCGACAGTCTAGTTACTACCACAATAAATGCGTTGCAAGAAGCTGATTTTCTACAACAGAAAAGACAAGCAGCTGATACACACCTAACATTTTTCTTCCTATGTCCTGGAACATCCTTCTTTTCTTCCTTTCCTCTTCAAACAACCTCTTCCTCTCCTCTGTCTGTTGTACCCTTCGTTTCAGAGCCTCAGCTTCTCTTTCTTCTTTGGAAAGAAATTTGGGCTGAAAAGGAAAAAATATAAAATATGTCAAACAAACAATTTTAGGTCAGAAAGAAAATGAATACCTCGGAGAATGTTTTACCTTTGCCTCTGCTTCCTCTTCTGCCTTTTTTTTGGCCAGAAGCTCTTCTAAAGATAGGGGCTGTACCTGAAAAGAAGCCAAGGCAAGTTTATGCACTACCTATTGGACACAAAACAGTTTAAGTGCTTTACAGAGGCATAGAAAGACATTCAAAATAAAACATTAGGATGGCATTAAAATTGCATTTAAACAATTCAAATCTGAAGGAATGAAATTTGGCCAAAGGGTTCACTTCTTTTCAGAATCAAGACGTTAAAAATTCAAGTTAACAACAAGAAACAATGTGCCACTGCGAGAGTAAAGCAGAATACCTTCTCTTTCTTCTTTTTATCATCTTCTTCCTCTTCTGCCTTTATATCCTTCTCTCTTTTTATCTTGGAATCCTTTGACTTTGGTGAGAGACTCCTATAAAAAGGAGAATAACAACCGTGAAATCAGATTTCATGGATTTTGCTTGTCATAATTACAAACTAGATGTTTATATATGAATGTTTGTTAGTTTTTTGGGGTTTTTTGTTTTTGTTTTGTTTTTTTACAGAAAACTATTATTTGAGGGAATGTATGAAAATGTTAAGTACAATAAATGTCAATGATTCAAACAAACAAAAAAAGTCTTCTGAGTGCTGTGGGTAAAACATCACAGTCTAAAGCTGCTCATAGTCCCCTCAGACATAGCTGTGTATTTCACACACCTGGACCTTTTGCTGCGATCTTTATCACGTCGATGGCCATCTCTGTCCTTGCGGCTCCTCTCCCTGTCCTTATCTCTGTCACGGTCCTTGTCTCTGTCCTTGTCTCTATCCTTGTCTTTTGTGCGACGGTCTCTGTAGTCAATAAACAAATTTAAGTTTTATGATTTTGCCAAAAACATACAAACTGAAATATGCATGCAAAAAACCAAAAACAGACTTAGTTAGAACTCAAGTCCTGTTAAATATGAACTTTGTATACCTTTCTACAGATTTGGAGCGATTTCTTTCACGAGACCGATGGCGCTTGCGTGAAGGTGAGACCTTACGGTCTCTATCTCGTGAACGGCTGCGTTTCCTCTCTCTTTCTTTGGTCCCTGAGGATTCTGCATCCTTCTTGTCTGTGGAATCAGCTGCCATCTGGAAACAAATGCTTTGAATTTGTGAGGAACTTTTAGTTTTCAGTACATATACATACATATATATACACACACACACACTAACATATATTTGTGCGTATATGTATATATAAACAAATCATAAAAACTAACATATACACACATTTATTTGAGAAATCTTCTGACGTGTCACTGTAATCTATTATTCTATTACATGATAATGAACAGTTAAGAAGCTGTAAGTGGAATGTTAAATTTGGTTCAAACTGTTTTTCTTCAGAAGACCGTATTATGAGATAAAATAATGCCTGATGGTAGTTTCTTTTGTTGTGACCACCGTTTGTAGAACTTTGTTGTTGTAGTACATTAAAGATATTCACTAAACTGCACAATGTCAGCATACCAAGATTCAATAGTCAATAGATGTATAAAATGTTCAAGTAACCATATTTGTTATTATGGTTTGTTGTACTCTAGATTAAAAATTTAACTACTCAATCAGATGGATAATTTTTTGCAAGTTACTAAAAAAAGAAACTCCCCCCCCCCCCAAAAAAAAACATTGTATGCGCAATTTACACTTCAAATTAATTTGTATTGCACTACTTGTTTAGAGCATATGTAAAAAGAATCTGTTCATGTACGTTTACATAAATGTGTAGAAGTGTTTTTAACTGTGCTAAATACCGCGAATATATACGCAAACACCTGGATGTACATTGTCCATTTCTGCTGTTGACAGTACAGAAATCCAAATCTCCAAATATCTGTGTTCAGATAACACAGAGAAGTTACGTAGAGTATAAACTTCGGTTGTTTAAATAAAGTTTCAGACTTGCTCGCTATCTATTGTAAGAAACCCTAACTTCCATACCGTGGCTTTTTTGAAAGAGAAAATAAGTAAACTCTGTCTTAACAAAATGAATGTAGTGGACACCACGAACAAGCTAGCTGCTACCATTAGCCATCTTAGCAAAAAGGCTAACGGTTTTCAATAGTCCGCTTAATCGGGCCTCATTTGAATCCTCGCTCAGGTCAGACGCTTGTGGATGAAGAAACAGAGAAGGACCGAATGACGTTCAAAACATTTAAAACTTACCTTCCTCACTTGTCAACAAAACGCTTGCGATTTCTCAACGCTTCAGGAAGACGCCATATCGCCCGACACGAGCAGAGGGAAGCTACGACGTATGGGAGTTGTAGTTCTTATAGTTCTTCTTAAAGTCGGTGGTGACAGTTTTTAAACTACATTTCCCGACAAAGGGTCTTCTTTCTCTGAGGGCTCCGATTGTTTGGCTCACGAACACCTAAATGCCCGATGAAAAGTTAATTTCTGAGTCGAATTATTTTCTTCCTGGGTGACAACCGTATTACAGTTGTACTATCAATATATCACGGCGATGCTATTTTTTTTCCTTCACACGTTCAACCTATTAGGTGTATTCTCCCGCCACTGTTAAATTCTGTTACGACCAGGTGTTTTTTAAGGGGGGGTGGTGTTAGTGTATCATCCCCAATGTTTCCTGCAATTCTTTGAAAAAAGAAATCCGTGAGTTTAGCAATGGATGTGATTTTTATGGCACCTAGAAGGTGAATCAAACCACAGCAAAAAAAAAAAAAAACACCAAACACGGGTTTTTCCGTTTTTCTTGGTGATCTTAAGGACTAAAAGAAGACACCATTTTTACCGATATTTAAGGACGAAAATTGAGCTGAAGACAAATGGAGGAAGATCAGACTATTAATTATGCTGCAGACCACCAGAGGGCGACTCCAAACTAATCCTGCTCCTCCAGTTTAGCCCATCAGAGGCAGCTGTCTGTCTTCCCTCCCATTGTCAGGTCATCACTGATCTAAATATAACTGATACTTTCTGGACTTCTTATTTTACTTTAGTGACCTGTTCTTAGCTACTTAGAGTTTTTGATCCAATGTGGACAAAGTGTTACTTGCATTACAGTGATAAGATGAAGCTGCCCTCCTTGCATTTCAGAACAGGCAATTGATTATGTTAATTTTGGATGTCACATTTTCACTGCTTGCTGATTTTTATATACTAATCATCAAAGAAAATAACTGCATCCTCACAGTGGCGTTATCCAGATGGAGGGGAAAGAACAGCTTGGTATCAGTCAATCAGGGACTGTTACTCTTTGTTTGTTTCAGATCACTGCACCCCTTCACCCCCAACCTATATAACCATCTGGGATAAAATTTCAGTTAAAATGATTAATTAAGAGAAACTTGTATTTGTGCATTCTTAGAAAATATCTGTTTTTGAAAATAAATACTAAAGACTGTAAATAAGGGACATCTGTGTAAACAAATGAAGTGATAGAAACAGATGACAGAGTTAACATTGTTTTTTTTCTCGGACTGGTGGAGACAACTTTTGGTGAGTAATACAATGAAGTCTGATGCTTAACTTGCACCTTTTCTTCCAGACGGGTAAGTAAACAAGATTCAATGATAATGTTGGTAACAACAGCAAAACATGCTAATAACTCCTTTTTGGTTCAAATCTAGATTTCAACACAGTGTCTTTGTTGGTTGATACTGGACTTCAGTGGAATACATTTCTGACACATTTGCAATTAATGAAATTATGTAGATGAAAATAATATGGAATAATCTTTGTTTTTGTTGTTCTTTCAAAAGGCTAATTTAGCCTTGACCAATTCCATTTATGTGGAAGCTTTAAAAAAAAAAGATTCATGTATTCTAACTTTTGACATGCATTTATAAGAAATCAATAAAAATCAATATTTAAAAAAAAATGTTTTTAAAATATAACAATACAGAAAAATTGCCCATCTATGTCCATTTGGCAGAACAAGTTAGGTCATTTCATATTAATAGGATTTAATTACCAAACCTGAATCTATCCATCTAAATCAAGTGGGACAGTCTCTTCTTAGTCTGTTTGTCTGGAGGAAGACTAAAAGGTCTGCAGTAGGAGTCAGACCTATCATCTATTGTTGACCACAGGCAATATAGTGTAACCATGATGAAATATATGTGTGCTCAGTTCTTGGAAACATTTAGCCCCTGCACCATATTAACATTCACAAAGTGCAATCAGTTCAGAGACCAGACCATGTTTTTCCTTTAATTTAAACCACAGTGCTCCTGCAAACAGCAGAAGGTATTTTAGATGTTGTCTCTGACTACAGTCCAGATTGCTTCGATGCTGGTTTGTATTCTGGACCTGCCTTTCCATCCTCAGGGAGATGAAGAGAGACTTATGGAGCCCTTCTGAAGGTGAAAGCAGTTTCAGGAGGAACAGATCAAAGTTGATGGTTGAAAAAAAAAGGATGAAAAGATAAAAGCAAAAAACAGACACACAAAGGAGAAAGACAATGGGGAAGAAAACTATGAACTTGTTAGATAGTAAAAGTCAGAGTGTTTTTTTTATTTACTGACCAGAGTTTTTCAGTTTTTCCAATTAGCTTTTATTGAAAAAGTCTGAATAAATGGATGAAAGCTGTGAAATTTTGTAAAATGAAGTATGAATTCTTTTACCTCATATTACAACTTCTAATCTGCTAAGAAAATGTGTTCTTTAATGGGAGAAAAGGTTTCCTCGTGTTTGGCCCTATTCACAGTAGACTATTAGTTTTATTGTTACAGGAAAAGGACAATGGTTAATGATGACATTAACAATGAGCTCTTTGCCAGTTAAGTCATGACGGTGAGCCAACATGCACAAAACAATAGCCCTGAAATAGAATCATCAAGTGTCATGAAGACATGATGACTATTATCAATTAAATCTGGGCATACAGGTCTGTCACTTGTTCACGAGTCTCCCATTAAAAAGGTTTATTCTATCAAAATAATTTACTTTTTTAATGCTGTTATTTCTCTATGATCTGTACTATTCTCTATTTTTAGAGACATTCATGCGATGTAACCAGAATGGAGAGAATAGGAAAAACGCCCTTTATTCCAGTTTGGGAGTTTGAGTGTGTTACATCAGTTGTTCCTTTACATTAAGAAGTTTGAAAGTAGTAGTAACTGTATAAACACATCACAGAATAATTCATCAATTCTTTTTAATTGATATAACCAAACTGATGTATGCTTTAATGCGTTATGCTTTATTATAATTAAAGACTGAGTCATAAAGATATGCGCTTAATATGATGTTGCTGACAGTAGTTTATTTAATTTATACCATACATTTCAGTATACAGCAGGGTTTTCTTTGGGACCAAAGTGGAAAACAAAAGGTGTAACTGTTGGACACGTTAGAGTGGCATTGTTTCTGGTCAACGTTGTCATTTTGTGTCTCTGCAAAGTCCACACGTACCTCACTACCTCAAAAACACACATCCTCAAACCTTAGTGTTTCACTGTTGCCATGACTACCCTACGTTTCCCATAATATGTACAATATTCAGACTTGGTAAAATAAAACCTGTATAGATAAGATTTAGAAGATTTATGAAAACAGCCACGTTTTTATATATTTTGTCGCATATTAATATTGGTTATTCATTTTTTAAAGCATTAAAGCTCTCCAACTTCCCACATGTTGTGATTGTGTCACAGCTTATTAATGATTCCTCAGGTCCAGAAGCTGAACTGTTTTCAGTCAGTGTTGTGTAATGTTGACTGTTACCTGATTTTGGATCACTAACAGCTGACTGTGGATAACAGTTAGAATTGGGCTTTGTGTCAGCACAGAGATTTCAGAGCACTGACCAGTCAAGCTGTTTTGGTCAACACATCTATAAATGGAGAATATACGATTGAAAAGACACCACCGGGTGGTACATGTTTGGAAGCGCTAGAAAGAGACTTTTGCTGCAGCCACATGATTGGATGGTGCAGACATGACTGTTGTCCAGATGTGCACACATCACATTTCCAACAGTAACCCTATTCCCCATCTCTTACAGTCAACCCCCATCCCAGACACCCCGACTCCCCTCGCTGTGTATTCTCCCACATGAGCTGTGGTTTCCTAATTAAAGTGTCATATGAGCCTCCGCTATCAACATGCCCTCAGGGTGTGCCAAATGGGCTATGATGGCATGAAGTGAGCAGTAGATCCAGCGAAGGTGAACAGGGTGCATAAACAGGACTGTGTGGGGATGTCACAGTGGGGGAAATGACGGAAAGGGAGGAGGATGGCTGTACCAGGGGAGTCTACTTACCCCTGTCAGGGACACAAGGGTGAGGGTCTTATCATTGGAGAAGAGCTGAGTGCCAGGGTGTGTGAACCTGGCTCACTTCACTGCAGCTAGGAACAACAAAATATGCAGAGCAGACAAGATAAAATGCTTAGTAAACACAGCACACACTGGCACATATTAATACACCGTTTTAGATGAACATCATCATGCATGGATGCAATTATGGGAATGTAGAGCACAACTGTAAAAAAAAAAAAAAAAAAACCTTAAATAACAGCATTTACAAATTTATTGAATGTTACATTTTCTTTCAGCACATATGCACAGTATGCTAATACAGCGTAATATGGTTAATATTAATGGGAATCAGTCCTCAGGGTTCAGGGCTATAGAAAGGTTGTGGTGTGTGCTGTCTGGAGATGTTTGTGTGCCTCATTAAGTTGCCCAAAGCACATAGACATTCACAGGCTGAGAGCCGCCCTGCTGCCTAAACCTGTCACATCTGAGCAACTTTAGACTGAGCAATCAGACAGAGGGGGACAGAATGATTGAACGAAACTTCACTTTGATGAGTCTCGTACAATCAAAGAAACCGCTTTGGGTTTTCCTTTTTTTATGCCAATGCTGGCTGCTGGTCTGTTCCTTTGTTTGGAAGAAAGAAACCAGAGCAGCTCAAGCATGTATAAAAAATCCTTTGGTGAAATGGACAATTGTAATATGAATCTATATCAAGAGCTTGGATTTTAACAAATGAATAGGCAGTTTAAAGGAATAGTTTTTCAGTTGACCTATCATGGCACATATGACAATTAATTAAACAAGATCTATATAAGCGTTAGCTGTTTAGTGGATTTTGTTACCTCTGCACAGAGCCAGTCATCTGTCTCCAGTCTTAATGCTTCGCAAAGCTACCTGGCTGCTGGCTGTCACTTTATAAACCAGCCAGACGTGAGAGGGGTGTCAATATTTGCTTTTGTCTGCAAGAGAGCAAAGTGTATTTCCCAAAGTATCACAGTGTTAAACTGATAATGTAGACAGTATATATAAAAAAGTGTAAAGACATGTTAGAGGCCATGTCTGCTGAAAATAACCTCAGAGATGCAGATGCCCATATGGGACACTCCTCCGTCTACTTCCCCCCCAGCTGAGCCTTTGACTTACAGCCCCATTTTCCGTCCAGGGACAGGAGTTATGACAGTATCAGAGCAGCTGCTGTGGCAAAGCTTTCTGTTATAGTGGATGCGTGTGTGTTTGTGTGTGCTCGGTGTGCGTGCGCCAGCCATATGAGGGAATGTAACCCATATAGCATGTCAGCCGACAGATAGCTCATCAGTAACCAGGCAGGATGCTGCAGCTTTGCAAATGCCCATCCATTCGTCAGCCCTCTGCCTCTGTCTCTGCTGCTGCGCGGTGGAGATGTCTGATAGGTTGATCATACAAATGTGAGAGTGAGACTCCTTCATATGCATGTCTTTTTTTGTGAGGGTCTGCGCTGCCATGCCTGATAGATGATGTGCTTATGTGGTAATGAGCCACGGTGCACTATAACCATTTTCCCTGACTCCCCGAGAGGGTTTCAGATGGCAGCAAGCCTCCCTATATCACCATCCCTCATTCTCCTGATCCTGATCCTTAACAGTTACACTGTCTCTGCTGCAGGCATCATCCATCCAGGGGCCAACAGAAAAATGTCGAGACTGCTCAGATCACTCGCTCCATACCTGTTCATTAGTTTACATCCAACATGTCAGTGCTGCACATGTGTCATTCTTGGCCTGTATGTCCAGTTTCAGGCATGGATTGATTTACAGAAGCTATTGTGGACACGGTGGTAACTTTATCAGCAGTGCAGCTGTTTCTTTTCATTCATTTATTCATTCATCTTCAACCACTTATCTGTTTCCGGGTCATGGGGGGTGCCGGAGCCAATCCCAACTCACATTGGTTGAGGACGTGGTCACCCTGGACAGGTCACCAGTCCATCACAGGGCCAACACACAGAGACAGACAGAGACCAACAACCACTCACACTCACACTCAGACCTACGGACAGTTTAGAATCACCAGTTAAGCTGAAAATGAATGTCTTTGGACGGTGCAGCTGTTTCTTTCTTCTCGTTTTTCTTTTGGTTAAAGTTCAAGTAAAAAAAATAAAATCAACAAATCAAGCATCTGATTACAGTATTAAATGAAAAATAAAAACTGTATGCAGATATCTCCAGTCTTATTTTAAAGGGATATTCTGCTATTTTTGGGAACACAAGTGATCAGAGTGATACATCAGAACCGTTGATTTTACTCTTAATATTTTTGTACAGGATTAACACCAGCAAACGGCACTGAATACACAATAGTGCGCTTCAGAGATTCTGCGAATATATTTTGTTTTCGCAAAGGCAGCCTAACTGTCTTCCTTGTTTCGAGTCTTTATCCTAAGCTAAGCTAAGCAGCTGCAGGCTTCAGCTTCTGAGCTACCAAGCAGAAAAAGAAAGTGGCATCGATCTTCTTATCAAAATCTTGGTAAGAAAGTGAAGTGTATTTCCAACATTGTTTAACAATTCTTTTAGCCAGGGTCACAAAGAGCGAAAGAACATCTTGCTAATGGTTCAGTGTTTTTGAAATACAGCTAGTGGCTGTCTTGAGGGAAGTTAGATGAGAAAATCGAAACAGCTTTCATATTTCTCAGGTAGTCCCTCCTGCAGCAGCCTTTTTGATCTTCGTTTTTGTTAGTAATTTATTGATTTCTATTTTTCAGGATTTTAGCAGTGTCTCATTTAGCACAAGACACTGCTGAACACAACGGAACTAATCAGGACTGAACCGTATTGCCAGTTTGTTGGTGGTTTCCTCAAGTTTAATTCAGGTTGAATATTCCTAATTCAGTGAAAGACAAAATCAGCATTAAAAGGTTGTTAGTTTTCTTGTATTTCAGCAACTATTAACTCAACTCAAATTAAAGTTTGGCTGCAAAATGGGTATCACTGGCTAAACTTAAAGACGCGAATAAGCTCTGCTATCAACCAAGAATATTTTTGTCTTTATAGTAAACCCAGTTTCCATCTGTAGCTTCACATTTACGGGTATGACAGGTTTTGAGCTTCTCTTCAGTCAAGAGAGCTATTACATGTATTTAAAAAAATTTCCAAATATCCTTTGAAACATAGTCAGGAGAAACTGAACCAAAAAGGTACAGTCTCTGTCACAGGATGATGGCAGTGCCCAAGCCCTGCATCATGTGCAGTTTAATCATGCCTGCCATCCATGACGGGCTCAATGTTCCTTCAGAGAGAGAGTTATCTGATTTGTAGAGACATCCAATGCACATTGGCCAGTTTCTGATAAATTTCTTTTGTGTGTGTGTGTGTGTCTGTGCAAGACAGAGACAGGGAGATAGAAAATGGAGAAAAGATAAGACAGTGGAGCATCGTAGATACACAGGCTGGTAGCTCAGTGTATCGAAATGACGATCAAAGCACTTCTACATTTCCAGCTGCAGAAAATCAATGTTGGAGTCGACAAAAGATTACATTTATCTGAGACGGGCAATGCAGAGTATATTCTCACAGTTTCCTCTCCTTCTATTGTACAAAGATGATGAATAACGAGGTCAGGAGTCCCTGCTCTATCCTGTGTGGGATAGTTCAGGAATGACAAACATTCGGCCACCTCACTCGAATCATATCATCAGAGAGTAGAAGAGAATGTGACAGCAGGACGTGGTCAGGGAGTTCCTGATAAGATCCAGTATCAGTCTGAGAAAGACTAAGCAAATATAATAATGGAGGTCAGGGAGGATGGTTGGTTACATAAGGGAGAGACAGAGAAATTGAGAGACATAAAAGAAAACCAGCTGCAGTAGAAAAATGTTTTTAAAAATATATATCCTTGAAGGAATATTTAGTTCTAGTGAAATCTGTTCCAGCTTTAACCACATGTGAGCCTTTTCTCAGTTAGCATAAGTAGTAGAAAGAAATCGACCAAATGTTCAGACTTCACATACACATTATTTAATGTATGAGTGAACGATTCCCTTGTTGTTTGACTCTGCATTGTCTGAAAAAGCAAACCTGTATTTTCACTAATGTCAACAGCTTATTTCAAAATTGATGGAAAGAAAAACAGATCTGAGATTGCTCATTAAGTATCTCTCAAACATAAACTATCCAGCTGTTACAATCAGGAGTTTAGCGAAGATTTTACAAATACTGATTTGTATAAACATCTTCCCAAGAAATCATGAAAAGAGCCTCCTTTTGAATGAATTATTTTCCTTTCAATCAGTTTCCTCTGGATATCAACATGCTTAAAATCGTGTATTTAGTACCACATCGTACATTAGCTTGTAATTTCACAGCTATTAGAAAGTTTAAAATTCAGTGGAGTTTCACACTGTAAGTGAAACTGGGTCACAGCACACATAGGGAAACTATATGGATATTTATATCCAGTACAGGGTGGTCCATACTGTTGGCTAATTTAGCTGATGGAGCAAACTTGTTCACTAATTTGTTAATATAAGAAAAAACATAGAATGTAGTTTACAAAAGGGGACAGTCATGTTTCAGCTTACGTAGCAAAAACCTATTTTCATATTAACTAATGTTCATTTTGAAGTCTCTAAATAAGGTGATCATTTTTAGATTGACATTGAGTCGCTATACGAGAGCGAGTTGGCTTGTCGCTTTGGCCATAATTTAGTGAAGCATTAATGATCATATGCATGCTGGGGACATGGTCAAATGTCAAATCCCTTAGCAACAGAAAACAATAGAAAGTGGAAAATTTTCAAAACAAATCATGAACAACCTAAATTGATGTGTGCTTTTGGCTTCGGAGGTCATGCATGTATGGGCACCAAGCTGCATGAAGTCAGTTGGCCTGTCAGTCAGAAACAGAGTAGATTAATATGTTATTTGCATCTTGGCCTTAATGCTGAGATTGTGTAGTAAAGTGCTGTGCCGATGGTCTGGGAATAAATTCATATTATCATTCTTATTAAAGACAAAATAAACAACATGCTGCCGAGTTATCAGTCTTTGTTTCTGTCAATGAGCCTTGAACCTGATTAAATTATCCAAATAAACACTTGTTCTAATTTGATAGTGCTCCTGAAACTGAGAAGTTTCTAGTGTTCTTTGATGTGATGTGAAAAAAAAAAAAAGAGTCAAAATTAAAGCACTCAAAGGGCATAAGTGGAGATGTTCGCAAGTCTTTTTTTGCAAGTCCAGGTCAAGTCTCAAGTCTCTAAAAAATAAAAGTTTCATGTCTCTTCTAGTTGTATGTGGTATGTTAAGAATACTGCACAGCTATATCTAAGAAATTCAAAGTATTTACTGTTTTATTATCACTCCTTTATCTGTACATAGCTGATGCTAAGCTAAACATGTTTGCTAACCGTCCATATGCGCTAATGTGACTTAACGTCGGTTACCGATCCGGGTGAGTTTTCAGGTGCCTGATAAAAGTAGTTGATCCAGCATCCTTAATTTTGGTGCTCTTCTGTTGATGCCATCTTTTTTGAAGTTTTTAAAACCAAATGTAATTACAAAAGGTAACGTTACAGAAGCAGCTGTAGGTGTGCCGGTCGCCATAGTTACCGTCATCTGAGGTACCAGTGCGTGAGGCGCACACCCGAGGCCTAATATGGTTATTACCGTGACAAAAAGGAGGTGGTGACATTAAGCTCGTCAGACGTTTCAAAGTTTCCTCAATGTTAATACGACAGAAAAAGAAAAAACAATGATTGTTCACGAGTCCGAGTCAAGTCTGAAGTCTCTGAAGTGTGCGACTTAAACTCGAGTCCCCATCTCTTGGTACAAGATGTCTTCCCAAATTTCTGGTAGGTTGTAGGTTTGTGTAAATAGTTCATCGCAGAAAGAAAAACACAGACTTGTACATAAACTTCAAACATTTATTCAAATAAAAGTTTAAAGATGAAAATAGCATTTGACAATAACAAATACAGACTTCACTCAATAATTTAAGCCATAATCGGCAGCTCGATGCAAACATTTTGCTTTACTTCAGTAACATTCTTTTGAGGGGGGTTTCTTAAAAACTGTTTTAAGATGAAGGATGTGTACAAAAAAACAAATCTGTCTGCCAAAAAGAAAACAGAAACTTTGAGATGTATTCTGTGTGCAGGTCTTGCAAATTCTTAAAAAGCATTGATTTTGCTATCTGAAAAAGTCCTTATAAGACACTGAAAAACGCTCATCTGCTGTGCTGTGGACAGTAATGTTTGCTCAATAATCTCACTGTATGTGACTGCATTCTCAGGAAGCGGTGCTCATATGAACTAAAAATGGGATTGTTATGACAGTGGATTTTGCTGCAGGAGACTGTTCAAACCATATTTGTGGAGTTTCAGCTAGCACCATCGAGCCACTTTTAAAACATTGTAGCCACAGTATGTATGACGATTATCAGCTCAATGGACATGTAGAGATTTTGACAAAATCTACATAAATGTATATTTTTCTCTTGAATTAATTCATAAAATTATTTTCCAAAGAGCTGAGTGACCACAATAATTTTATTTGTTCTATTGTCAATACGTATTCTTTTTATACGGGCCTGTTGCTGGGAAGCCCTGAAAAATGTTATGCAGTAACAAATAAATTGGGTCAATTTCTTTAATTTTGGGTTTCGCTCCTTTTCATACTTTGGACAGTATCAACGGACGTCTGCTCCTGGCTGCCACAAGTGCAGGGTCTTTAAAACCACCCTGGGATTTTTCAACTGTCCGCTGCTCCATGACATGTCCAGCCATCACCTTTGCTGTGGCCTCTGTCTAATAAAAGGTTAGGCGCCCTCTCAGAGAGCCATCCATCCCTCCCTATTTCCCTCTGAGATGGGAGTCCTGCTCACACTGTTGCTAGGCAACCAGTTAAATTCCAGTAATCTGTACATCCAGAGAAGTCGGGGCTTCTTGGTGCAGACCTACAAATCATCAACTCCTCCATTAGCTGAGCTGTCAACAGCTGCTAATGCCACAGGACTCCGGTGAATACAAGAACAACATCAATAGCTACAAAAAACACCAAACACAAGCACAAGCCTGTAGACACAGCCACAAGAAAAAGCTAAGTGGAAACATTAAGAATAGGGTAGTAAAGCAAAAAGCTAATTATTTAGCATAAGGGAACAAATGTCTTTATACAGACAGGACCAGCCTGTCATTCAATTCAATCCAGCACCCTGACCATGCCATCTCAAGGACATTCAGAGTTAGTGCTGATAAGGTTGGTATTCGACTCTAAGCCTCTGGGGTAGGTGGACCCAGGACTCTATGACACAGTCTAAAACCAAGATTGGGTTGAAGTCTGTTCCACCTTTGGATAATCCATTTTTCCCAGTTTTTCATTAAAATGTTTCCTTTAGCAGCCCCCTCCGAGTCTGGGTTAGGGTTTCACCTAGATGTTGATTAGTAGCATTTAGTGTTTGGGTAAGGCCGGGGTCAGGTTGAGCATCTTATGAGATGACTTTTTGGGGCTACAGGAATACGGCTTGGTTGAGATTTTGGTGTCTGACAACACCGGGGACTCTGATGTCCCACTTTTGAACTTCATCTTGATTGAATACATTTACAAAAAGAAAAAAAGGAAAATTTGTGAACGTCTACTATAAAAAAAAAAACAAAACAAAACTTTTCAACAATGTTCCGTTGAAACAACATGTTCACTTAGTGATTAGTAATCTTGTTCCTTGTTGATGGCAGTTCAGTTAATGTATGTACATATGGGGGGGCTAGATGATAATTATGAATGTGCAGCATTAGTTTTAATTGTCCATCATGAAAGTTTTGCACACGTGCGATGTTAGGAAGCCACTTGAGACACTGTCAATCCAAATTTGAGGACTATGAAGCTGAGGATTCAAAAATAAACCTGTCTTGTTTGTCCTGATTAAAAACAAATCTTTGTTCTATCAGAGAGACAGAATGATTTTTTTTTTTTGTTTTGATTGAAAGTGTATTAAAAGTCCAGGATGATGCATCATGTAACACCACAAAAAAAAAAAAAAAAATCAAGGCTTATTGTTAATAACACTGAAGAATTCAGACAGCTGTGATGACGGGTAATGAAAGGGGATCTGACAAAAACATGTTCAGACAGCCTGGAGGAGATTCTGTGATGTGTTTTTGTCACGGCATTTCCACCCAAAACTGTTTGTGGCTCATGTGAGTGCTGAGTCACATTGCGCTCTCAGCTCATCCTCCCACTGCCTTTTCAAGCAAACACTTGGCTCTGCCAAGTCCCACCCTCCTCTGCCCGCTTTTTTTTTTACTGTCAGCTTTATTTCTTAAATAAAATACTGCGAGGGGTTAGCAGGGGAAAAATTTCCTCATTGACCACTGTTTTAAATTCCCCAAGCTGTACCTACGGCTGCCTGCAATGTCAGGTTTTACATTTCATCTAGTCACTCAGCCCATATCGTGACCTTAAAGGGACATTTAAATCAAAAGATGGACGGGAAAGTGCACCACTATAGAATTTCAAACGGGTCTCATCAGGATAATGCAGTCATATGCAGCATTTTCAGCCACTTTCCCCACAGAAAAGAGGAGGTACTGACCTTATTGGAGCTGACTCTAACACAGCAACCTTTAAAACAGATCAGTGTCTTAAAGTGCCTGTTCTCTCTTTATACCACATTATTCAACAGATCAGACGTCAGATATTTTTCCTCTGTCTCAGTGCTGAGTGCTGGTGACGGGTCATGATCAAAAGTTCGGTGTCAGAGTTGAATATAGAGAGGGCTGTGATCTTTTTTTGAAGTGGCTGAGGGAGTTTGGGCCACAAAGCAGAGAACAGGCTACGGTAAGAGTTCACTTGTCCTCACTTTCTGTCTTCCATCGTGGTCCCAGCAGCATTCACATGATGGAGCAGCTCTTTGATTTGTCCTTGCTGAAGGTGGAGGAGAGGAGTTCTGTCTTGCTCGGCAGGTTGAGCAGCCTCTTGGAAAGGCGACGGACGGGGCTGGGTTTATTATCAGACTGCAGTTTGTTCATGCAGGCCATAGCTGCAGTCCGGAAAACACTGTGGATGCTCTTTTCAGACGTGAAGGCCGAGCACTCCAAGTAAGCCTCTGCCCCAAGCTGCTTGGCCATGGACACACCCTACAGTGTGAGGGGCAAAATAAATTCACGTAAGCCTGAATCTGTATTAGAACAGATTAGAACAAAGGTGAATTTCTATCCATATCCAGTTTAGACAGAAGACTAAACCTGCATAGACACAAATGCAAAAACAGAAGTGATGTCATGAAACAAACCTGCTCATGGGAGATGGGACTCTGTTTCTGATTGGACAGCTCCATGCGTGTGCATACGTCTGTGCGCAGGTCTGTCTTGCAGCCTATTAACAGGATCCGTGTGCTCGGGCAGAAATCCTGGATCTCTGCTTTCCACTACCAAGAAAGATAAAGAGACTGATAAAGAAGGGGACCACTGAGAATCAGCATGGTTACATTTGGATACGATTCTTCTCTGTCTGTCTTTTCAGTCCTTTGTCCAGATTAAAAAAAAATAATAATAATAATTTATATCTGCCCAAAATTGAGTTGTTAATTGAGCCTCCAGCGTATGTGAATCTGAAAACATTTTTAGTATGATGTAAACAGAAGTGTAACCAAAATTGACCCAATTGATTTAATCAGGGTCAGAACTATGTGGCAATAAAGTTTATCAAATAATATTTGGTCATCCTTAACATTCACTTTGACTGCTTTTGAATTAAAGCAGATTGTTAATGTGGATTTGTGTTGGTTGTCCCCCCCCCCAAAAAAAACAAGAAAAACGTCAAGTGTCTCTGCTTCAGAATCACTGCCTCTGGTTAAAAACATAATGGTATTTCATCAGTTGCGATTTAATCATTATGTCATATTAAAGAAATATGAAAAATATGTAAGTGAAACGAGCTACGTTGCCTTTGTGGCTTCATTAAAACACATAGTTCAGGTGAGCACAGAGAGCAGGGGGAGACTGGATTGAGGTTTACCAGTTTGTCACTCCACAGCAGTGTAGCCAGCTGTCTGCAGCCTAGACTGAACCATGTGGTGGCAAAAAAAGTCCCATTCCTGTCATCCTTAACTTTTTCTGTAAAGTTGATACCGTGCAGCTGTTGTCATTAAACTGTGTTAATGCTTGATTGATTTTGTCAGACAACATCCCGCTGATCAAATAACGATTTTAAATCAGCCAGATGTCCTTCCCAGATGTTGTGCTGTGATGCAGTGCTGCTAGCTGAGGAGAGCGTAAGAATGAGATTTAGCTATATTCATGTTCAGGTGTTACCACGCTGGACAGAGCTCTTGACAAAAACAACCTGGACGCACCAATGTTGCTGCAGCCTTTTAAAACTTATGACTCATTGCAGATGGAATATAAACTGACATTGTAGCGCTCCCGTGTTGTTCCCTGTCCATACCTTCTTCAGTGCACTGTCTACTGTGTCTGGTCGGCTGATGTCGAAGCATAAGAGCACAGCATCTGAGTCGCTGTAGCAGAGCGGCCTGACGTTGTCGTAGTAGGGAGAACCTAAAAAAGACATAAATATTTAATTTTATGAACATGCTGTTTTAGAGGCATAACTTGCAATGTCTTTGAAAATGAAAAGCTTTAGTTTTCCTGCTGTCAGAATATAGAAAGACTCTTTGTTTCTATTTCTGCTTTTCTGAGCCCAGATGACACTATTATAATGTTCTTTCACAATCATCCTCCTCACATTCACACAGTACAAAGACAGACACATAAACCTCTGCCAAACTGATAAGAGAGCAAATAATTTATCTATGCTTGACACCCTCCCACTGAGGACTTTTTCCAGAAAAGTAAACTAACTGAGTCACAGGCAATGTAACTTGGGACCAATAACACCTTTCCACTATTAGGCAATATAAAACTTAATTTATCAAATTTGTTAAGAAAAATTTTTTAGATGTGCTGAGATGGGAAATTATTATTATATATAACTTATCCATCATAAAGAGCCATAAGACAAGGCTGGGCAAAGTGAAGCAATTTCAATCTTTTCTGTTAAATTAAGTCTCCTTATAATAAGTATTCTCTACACATATAAATGGTTGCTGGATCAAGAATGAATATTTTTCTTGACATTTTGGGAAATATGAAGGTTGACAGCCAGCAAGTACTTAGCTTTTATTTACTAGCTAAAATTTAACTGTTAATTGAATTTTACAAAAATTGTTTGATGTTCATATGTATTTGGTTGTTTGGGTTTCGTGCATTCTGTCACAGTCACACTAATCAGAGACACGCTGTTGTGCTGCTGTAGGTATCAAACCACCACTGAAACTACTGAAGAGCTATCAAACTGATCATCGTGGCTGTTCATCGCCTCATTCGGACAGGACACCTTGATCGTTACACGTTAAAATGTCACCTTAGTGGTGAGAATGTGAATAATGGGAAGGAAACACATTTTGCTTCCTTTTCCAAAAACAAAGCATCTTTAAAATATATTGAAGGTTTTTTTGTTTTTTTTTTTACTCTCAGGAAGACTGTGCTAAAAAGAGACTGACGGGATGTCTGCTCTCTATTGTCCTTGCTCTGCCACCTAATCACTTCCCACACACAAACACTCACATTTAATTTCCTACTCCTAACCTTGAGGGCTAAATTTGGACCAGAAGCTTTCCTTCCAAATATTAAAAGAACACAATTATACCAGGAAATAATACCTCCAATAAACTTCAACCAGGATTATTAACTAACAATAATGATGCCTCGATGAATCTGGTGGTACCTTTTGAAATACAGTAAGTTTCTACTACAAAAAGCCCCTCTGGTTCTGAATCTTTGACTTAACTCTGCAAAGTAGGACAACTTATACAACTGCAGTCTCTCAATAACATTTTTTATTTTTATTTTGTGGAATTCAAAGAGGCCGTCACATAACTATCCAGGGTGATGTAAGGATGGATAAAGAAAGTGGAGATTTTAAAGAGAACAACTCTGAGCACCTACCAACTCCCACATATTAGCAGCCCCCCTGCTTGGGCAGACAAAGCAAGCACACAAGCACAAGCAGAGATAAAACTTTGAATTGAACAAACATTAGCTGCTATACTGAAACTTTTAAAGAAAGCAAACGATGGGAGTTGGACTCCTGCCATTCTGTTTCATCTTTTACCATCTTTGTAAAAGATGGTAAAGGATGAAACATGTACTGAAATAAGCTTCGCGGACATCTCCTTCATTGATGAATCTGCTGATTATCTAATATCAACAAATTTTGTGGGGGGCTATAAAATGTCAGCTGATAAAAAAATTCCAGGGCTGATTTTGAATTCCTTGCATTGTTCCACCATCATGCACTTAACATGATAAAAAACAAATTAAAGCCAGAATTAGTCACTTCAGAAGCTTTTTCTTTAGAAAACGATTTAACGCGTTTATCGATAATGAAATAGGTGATGATTTTCTGTCTGGTCTCAGCTTAAGAATTGCGGGGAAGCATTAAACTTTAAACCTTTTCTTGTCTGCTCTGCGTGCTAAAGATCATCTTAGAGACAGTTAATTGATTAATTGCTGCCAAAAAAAAAAAAAATTATAATTACATAAAAATCATTTCGGTGATTGTGTAAGCAGGAATTGTGGATAAAAAAAAAAAAAAAAGCTATAGGATTTGTGTGTATGTGTGTGTCTGTGTTGCAAATGTAAGTAGGTCTTATGCAATTTTTTCTCTGGTATGGGTGACTGTCCAGAAAGTTTTTACTCCGTGGGAGATAAACAGACAATCCTACATTAGTTCAGTGCTGGCTCATGTTACATAAGACTTTTTTTTTTTTTTTTTTTTAAAGGCAGCACACACCATAAGGCAGTGAGGAGGTCATGTATATCTTTTCTCTCAGTATCCCTCACTTGCACCTTCTGTTCACAGCGACTGTACAGGCACAAGCACAGGCACGCACACGCACACGCACACGCACACACGCACACACACACACACGCGCACACACACACGCGCACACACACACACACACACACAAAAAAAAATGGTGGACGACAGGAAAGGACACACACACGGGCACAAACACACACACAGACAAATAGACACGCCTGCCCACACTCTCACAGACTTCCACCCCCTGTATGGACGAGGCATCCCCCTCTCCCCTGTGAAAGAACCCCTCTGCAGGCCAACTGGCACTGTTCAACTTCCGCTGAGCACAAAGCCTCAGATCGTACAGTTATGAAAGAACTGTATACTGCTGCAGACGGCTTTCTTATTGATCCTGTTCATCATTTTTCTATATGTTTAAGATCCACACGAATAATTGTGAAAACTGTTTATCTTTTTAATAGGTTAGCTCTCTGATCTGTCTGCACCTAATGGTCAAGTATACAAGTATTATACTGGAATCCTGTGAAAGCTAATGTGAATTCAATGCTTTCCCATCTAATGCATCTAGAAACTAAAAGGTAACATTATCTTGGCAAATCTTTCAAGATTAGTTTGTACGATGTGACACAGTGCTGCTGTTCTGTGTTTTAGATCATCATGAACTGAATATCTTTGGGTTTCGCGTCACCTGAGACGTCACCTTAAGCTCCAGCACAGACAATCTTAATAATCATTTAAGAGGTAAATGGTTGGATCAAAAAAGCACCACAATATACTAGTTTCATACTCTTCGACCAGACTGTACCATCACACAATATTCAGATGCAAAAGGTCTGAACTAATACACTGCTGTTTTTGGTTTATACATCAATAAGGCTCCATTAAAATTTGGCTCATTTGGTTCATTTATTCATTTGGAGGATTCAACAGGGAAAACTGTAAATTTTGGGTCACATTGTCCAGCAATAATCTTGGTAAGCCTTTAATTCATTGCCAGAATCACTTTTCCAACAAAGTTCCCTCACCAGATTTCACACCAAAGAAAAGCTGCTTAAGTGCATCGAAACAGGCCTGACAGATAGTGAGGCCTGAATAAACAACAGCACTTTCAGTAAAAACAATTGTTGGGGGGGGGGGAGTGGGGGCTTCATTTACAGTCATTACCCGACTCCAGGCTGGCTGTGTTTCTGTGAGGGTAAACAAGTTCCACAGATCACGTTCTGAATGCAGCACTCAAACCGTCTCTTTCACTCATTATTCCAATAAAGGACACTAACTATGAAGGATCGGGTGGAGTTTAAACTGTCTGTAGGTCAGACGTTTCAGTTTTCACTCACATTACTCAGAAAAAAGAAGAAGAAGAAAAAAAAAAAAAGAGCATCATCCTCACCTGATGTGTCCCAGAGGCTGAGCTCTACTCGCTGGTCTTCAAGCTCCAGACATGCCGTGTAGTTCTCAAACACAGTCGGGACATATGTCTGGAAATAAACAATTTAAGAAGGATTTAGGGGATTTAATGTTTTTTTTTTATCCAAAATCCTCCATGAAACATTTCTCAAATTTACTCCTAATTTACACTGAGGAGCAAATGACCATCAGGAATTAGCAGATATGTCTTTACTTAGTCTGATCCACACCAAAATGTGTGAATTATATTATCCTAAAAAATCTCAACATTTAAAGTGAATGACAAATAAATCAATTATTAAAACTTTTCCTAATGAATATATTATCTGTTTTTATATATCATATCCTATCAGCATTACTCTCAAACTGAGAGTATCCTTCATAGAGTTGAAAAATAGTCACATATGCTTTTCTCATGATAATGAAGCAATGCTGTGAATTTCACATTATTAATCCCACCATGGGTTATACCACTTAGTCCTATGATAAAATAAGACCAACAGGATCTACGTTAAGTAGCCATGACCCTTATTAAACCCAAGAACTACCTGCCCAGTATAATATAACGTACTGTGTCGTTTAGGAAAACTCCGAAAGTTCTTGCAGGAGTACATTTTTAGCAGCCTCTGATGTCAGAAAAGCTACAGTGATGAAACGTGCAGAGAGATCACACACCTCCGGATAGCAGTCCTTTGCCAACACTTGTAACATCGCTGTTTTCCCGCATTGGACATCTCCGACCAGGACGAGTTTACACCGCGCTACAAAAGGCTGTGTGAGTCTTCTCTCCTTCATAGTGAGGACGGATCACACGGACACACGCCGACAGGAGGTAATAATAACAGATGATGCGCCTCTGGGAACCGGCTCCTTCCTCGACTCTGCCGGATCAGACAGTGAGCAGTCAATGAAGGAGTCACTGCGGAACTTTATATATGAGAGAGAGACCAATGAGCGAGAGGGAGGAGGAGGAAGAGGAGGAAGAGGAGGGGGCTGAGCTGCAGGACTGTGGCCAGGATATCAGAAGTATTAAAATGATGAGTCCTTGTATTGCACCACCTGAACCCCCTTCACACCCCAATCCTAAAAGTGCAAACAGGAAGTTTTTAGCAACAGAAAGTAAACTCCCTGCAGACAGCTGAAACTTAACAACCTCACATACACACACAGAGGAGGGCCTGAGCCGTGTCCTCAGTGCTTCTTTTATTTTTAAAGAAAAACCAGCTAAACCTAACCAATTAAAGGTATTATATGTTGCTTATTTAATATTAAACAATGTAATGATCCAAGACAATCCAGTTCTTAATGAAATTAAAAGGGGCTCACGTTGATTTCCATTTCCTTTGGACAAAGCCAGGCTTCTTGTTTCCCAGTTTCCACTCTTTCGGCCAAGCTAAGCTACATATTTAATGAAGATGCATTACAGTAGTATCGACTCCTATCCTAAAAATGTTGAACTACTCCTTTAAGGAGTACTACTCTAACACCCTGATGAGACTTTGATTGATTTATTTTACCCCTCTCTTGTCTTTTGAGGAAAACTTGACAGGGATTTTTTTAAGGACCTAAATCAAATTTTATTGACATTTAAGAAAGAAACAAATAATCACCAACCTTGCATAAAAATTGGATTTATGTTCATATCATTAGCATTTCTAGTCCTGTCCTGTCAGCGGTTATTGTTAGTGCAACATGCAGTGAAACCAGAAGTAATCACAAAGGACCTGTATCTGTTATTTGGTTTACTGGTTGTGCCAGTCATAACTTCTTTGGGTCATTTTGCTTAAATGATGAATTAGCTTGGAATGTTAGCGTCTATTAAAAGGTTCAAAACATTTTGCAGAAATCCAGCTAATCAGGATTTCCTCTAAATGATGTTTTTCATGGGTATTTTATTATTTTTATCTTTCCAACCAAGTGTGGGAAATAACCATGGGAAGATGCACTACATTATTTTACATGAAACATATGAGTGAGTTTACATGTTTACACAACACATAATGTGCAGTGCACATGGCCAAGTGCTGCCTTCCAACCCCAAATACATGACAGATGGCTTCATCAGTCTGAAGTATACCAGAGAATTCAATGTGTGTCAGCCATTTGGAGAGGAAGTGGAGCATGGCGTGTTAAGCTCAACATAAATGGAAACAACTGCTCACCTGTCACAGGGGGCTCTTTGATGGCATTAATGTAGAGAGGGAAACTCTGGATCTGGACATCAGCTGCATTTGCTGTCTGGGGCAGAGTTAATCAAAGTAAACTGCATCCTCATGTCTTGCTTCATTGAAATTTTAATCGTTATGCTCTGTCCCTTCTTCTCCAGGCACCTCCACACTTCACTAATAGAATGTAAACACTTATACTCCTTCACTTCCACTAAATGCTTCGTACCACTCCACTTTTTTTTATACTTTGTCTCCTTGTCCATCTTTCCAAACACTGAGTTACATAAGGTTTAAAACTAAGAGAATTGGAATAATTATGTTGTCTCAATCATATGCATCAATCTTCTCATCTTGTAAATGGAAAGAAAAGAAGTGTATTTCACAAAATGACAGACTTTTACCTTAAAGATATTTTTTTGCTACCTAACAGTGAGAGGTTCCATGTAATCAACATTAAAGTGTTCAGTTTTGCAGTGGAATATATCTGAGGGGTTTTACTGCAGATCTGTCAACAATATTTTCGGGATGAAAGGTGACAGGACTCTGAGATATTGGCACCCTGAAGATATCACGGCTACATGTTGACCTACAGTGCTAGATAATGAGCTCAATGGGCACATGATGACTATCTAATCCAGAGGTATCATAAGCAAGCAGCGAGTTGCATTTTTACTACTGAAAGTCACATTCCATGCCTTCACTTTGTGTGTGTGAGTGAGAGAGAGAGAGGAAGAAGATATTTACAATAAGTATCTTTAATATCAATATGCAATATCAGTTTGTCTAAATATATGGCAAGCCACAGGAAAGCACAATTATAATAGCGAAGAAATGGCCAGTAATGCTTTAAGTTAGGACATTCTGTATGTAAAATGCAGGAGAATCATTAACATATATTGGGAATGTTGGCAGAGAAAGATAGACTGGGTATCGAGTCAAGTTCATTTCAAATAATCTCTTAGAAACAGCCCAAAAAAAGAAAAACCCATCACATCCCCTATGACTTGAAGGAACCTTATTTGCATAATTCAAATATATTGCAGTTGAAAGCTCTTGCATTATGTAAATCAGGGTATGATTAAAGAACATCACCACAGACACAAGTGCAATCATGAAGTGGAAATGTATCGGTAATACCTGTCTATTAATTGCTGCTGAACATGGCACAGTTCAGCTACCAGCCTGCCAAGGAGGAACTTATGTATTTCCATTAATTTAGTGCGCAGGAATTTTATGTAAGAAAGCATAGTATGTTAATTGCAGGGCTAGAGGGTAGACTGCACTCTGAGCAGTCTGAGAGTTGTCAAAAATAAATGGATTAAACGAAGGGCATGAGATGGGAGGTGTCTTTGTTAGTCAGCTGTGTACAAAAAATACTGCTATGCAGAAATATTATTTATTAATGCACCCGATAGCAATGGCAATAGAATTAAAGGGCTTTACATGAAAAAACCTGACATTATCCATTGAACTGTGAAATATAGGAAGAATAACAGAAACAGAGGGAGAAATTATAAGATACCAGTGATAACATTGGACAAGTCAGGAGATGAGACAAAATAGATATAATTATAAAACTGAACAATGCTATTTTAGATCACGTGCAGCAGTGTAAAGGGTGAGTGTTATTTTATATCAGAAGTACAATAAGTGTGAAGGGCTCTTAGTATTGCACAGCTCTCAACCTTCAGTGTGAACAGCACCACCTCAGTGAGATGGAGTTTCAGACTGGCTGCCTAAAATACAACAGTGAAGCCGTGTTATTATGAAGCAGCCAGTGTTGTCACTGATTCAGGGTGGGGGTCCTGTATCTTTAGCCCGGTTCCACCGAAAAAACCGAGAAGTGCCCTTTTTTAGTGGTATCCATCTTAAAATTTTACCTTGACGTAAAAGGTTTTCTGGTGGTCCTAAATCAAACTTAAAACCTAATCATTTTTCTTAATTTTGTGTCAAATCTCAACAGAGTTATATCAAAGCACTTTACATGTAGAACAGGTCTAGACCAAACTCTTTCTGGGATTATTAATAAAGAGACCCAAACAATGAAGCTATGAGCCATGTCACCAGTCTGTAAATATTGCCATGAATCTGCACTGCCCCCTAAGGTTCGAGAGAGCAAGTGCAGTGTAGAAAGGGCAATGAACAATGAAAAGGGAGAGTCTAGTATTTTTTTGCATTTATTTATTTATTTAATGTATTTATTTTTGGCGGACAAAGCATTGAATATTTTTCTGTTGTAACCATACAGTCTACGTGAATAGGAAACTTACAGCAGAGTCAAATAACTACACATCCCATGATCCTCTCGTCGACTGACGACACTTCCGCTGATAGACTCCGCTTGGAGGACAAATTTTACAAGGTTCAGTAAAACTTAGTATTACTACTGACTTCCACGGCGGGCCTGTCGTTTCACTGGAACTAAACTGGGAATATTTTTATTTTTACATCACGTTTCCTTCCTAACAGGGGAATTAAATCATGAAAATATCTTCTGAAACAGGAAGTGGCGCCTTTCTGTGACGACATCGTCTGACACTTGTCTCATTGGCTCTGTTTGCTGCTCAAGTGTTTTCCCGCGCTGTGAAACAACGAACACGACCTGCAGCTGTTAGAGACTATTCTTCCACTTTAGACCGGGACCAGAGTCTTAAATCCGGTTCCAGGTGATGCCGACGCCCTCCGAATATGACCCGGCCTGTCTGCCGGACCTGCTGCCGCTGTACTACCGGCGGCTTTTCCCCTTCTCCCAGTACTACCGCTGGCTCAACTATGGAGGAGGTGAGCATGGAGACGGCAAAAACTAATGTCACCAAGATAAATGACTAAAGCTCTTATACTATGATGTAATTCAGATTTATAATTTCTGCTGTTTTTGTTTGGCTTGTTGACACCATGTTGTATTTAGTTAAAACGGTCCAGTCTTACAGATGGCTGGAGCTCTTCTACAGTATTGAACTTGAATGGGTAGGATCGTCTCAGCTGAATCAGTTATGGTTGTTTTTGTTTGTATATTTAGCCAAGGTAACAGTTCAGTCCTATAGAGAAGTGCTATTGGAAGATGGAGGTAGGGCTCTTGATGTTGTTTTGCGTTTTGCTGGGAGGTGTTCCTTTTATTTTGGCCACCCAAAGCTGGCTCACCAAGTGGGCAAATTAGGCAACTGCAAAAAAAGAAGTATGAAAAGTGCCAATATGTTGTTTTTTTCTTCAACTTCAGTGCAGAAGAACTACTTTCAGAACCGAGAGTTCTCATTCACACTCAAGGACGACATCTACGTACGCTACCAGTCGTTCAGCTCACAGGCCGAGCTGGAGAAAGAGATACAGAAGATGAACCCTTACAAGATTGACATCGGAGCAGTGTACAGCCACAAGGTATCACTGCATGCTCCTGTGTTTGGTGCTTTGTGTCACTTCACCCGCTTGAGCAGCAATATGGAGAAAGTTTTGTCTGTCTGTTGCCCACAGCCTAATCAACACAACACAGTGAAGTCAGGAACCTTCCACGCGCTAGAGAAGGAGCTGGTTTTTGATATTGATATGACAGATTATGACGATGTCAGAAGCTGTTGCAGGTAAACGTTGTTCATTTTCTGTGGCTGTTGAATGTGTCCTGTATACTATGGAGTGACTGACCAATCACCCTATTTCACATCACTTTGACCTAGCAATGTATGATATCCTGAAAGTCACATCACTAATGTAACACAAAGCCTAATTTTAGTGCTGCAGATATCTGCTCCAAGTGCTGGACTCTGATGACCATCGCTATTCGTATCTTGAACAGAGCTCTCCGAGGTTTGTATATCATAGATTTTTTTTGGTGTCTTTGAGTGCTAGCCCACTGCTCACATTTTTACCGAAATTAGCAGTATGCACTTGTTTTATGTGTGATTTCAGATGACTTTGGTTTCCAGCACCTGCTGTGGGTTTATTCTGGCAGAAGAGGAGTCCATTGCTGGGTGTGTGATGAAGCTGCCAGGAAGCTGTCTGTGGCTGCACGCTCTGCTGTGGCAGAATACCTGACCTTGGTGAAGGTAACAGTATTTTAGCATTTTATCAGATGATTAGGACATGTTTATGTCATCAGGTGAACCAGTAGGGCTTTAGTCCAAAAAATCTAAGAGTACTTAATTCTTTTTCAAAGCCCCATTTATGTCAAAGTTATTATGACTGAAAACAGTTTTTTTCTTGAAATGGAAATACATCAAATTTATCTAATGATGTAATTCCCTGCAAACACAGTATGATTGCCTCACATCATCCAGAGTGTGTCAATGCGTATTATACATGGGAATCTTTTATATTTCCACAATTCGATTCTATTGAAATGTGGCACCAAAAAGGATTCCTTAAGTTAGTCAGCCTCATTTTTTCTGCTGAGTTTAACACGATCTACTAGGTGGGTACCAGAGCAATCAGTTGATACTATATTATTCATATATTCATTGATTTTCTTTCCCTCCAACGAGATATGTTTTTGGCAAAAATCACCAGTCATTAGATGTACTTTTACAATTAATGTTGTCTTGTCTTGGTACTGCTCAGTCAGTTAATGACTTTTATGTTATTTAATTGTTGAAATCTAATGTATTACATCATTGCTGATTTATAGGGTGGTGAGGAGACAGTGAAGAAAGTAGTGCTGACAGACCCAATTCATCCTTTTATCAGGTAAAAATTTGACTATTTTCTTTGAAGGTCATTTGGATGCTTGTGCAGTACAAGTTTTTGTTATTTTTTTGCTGTGGGTGTCTAACTTCATTGATGTTATTGAACTTGTTGCCTCTGTTGGATGTTGTGACTTCAGGTGTGTAAGTCTTTATGTGTAATCTCAACAGCAAGTCTTTGGAAGTGGTAGAGGAGTACTTTACCGATTACGCACTACGTGAACAGGAGATACTGGGACGCAAACAATCTGTAGACAAAGTGCTGGCACTCGTGCCCGAAGATATCCTTTTCATTGTTCCTATGTATTTCCACATATTTAGTGTGTAGCTGGTGGTTTCTTTGCCTTAACTCAGCTCTTACAAGTTAGAAAAGAGTTACAGCAGGATTTCCAAAGTGAGAAGACACCTGAGAAACGCTGGGACTTGGTCAAGGCTCAAGCCGGTATGAAAAAGGTTTGTAATCCTGCTCATTAACAAGCAGGTTTATGATCCAGACTGGGCTGTAATACAAATTTTCTTCTTCCAGAGCAATGTCAAAAAGCAACAATACTTTGAGAAAGAAATCATGCTGCAGTATTGTTATCCACGGCTTGATGTGAATGTCAGTAAAGGAGTGAACCATTTGCTGAAGAGCCCCTTCAGTGTCCACCCCAAAACAGGTGAGCATTGATCCAATATCGAATCAAGGCAACATGTTGAAAACATGAGCCTCACCTTAACATCTCTTTAATTCTGTTCAGGACGCATCTCTGTTCCCATTGACCTCAAAGAATTAGATACGTTTGATCCCTTTGCTGTGCCCACAATCAGGTAAGTGATGATTCAATGTCTCTTACTTTGGTGTGTGCATTGTTTGATACTCCTTAGAACTGATGTAGCCTTTTTGTAGTCTGATCTGTGAGGAGTTGGATCGGCCCAGAACAGGAGAAGAGGAGTCAGAAGACACAAAGGAGATGGAAAACGAGAAAGATGCCACAGAGAGGCGAAAGATCAGAGGTGAAATTCTGTATTTCATTTTTGTATCACACACAGGAGCTCTACCTTTATCTGTTCTTATTTCAAACCTATGACTAGGTAGACACAAAGTGCATTTTTTCAACCCCATGTTGAGGCGACTTTGGCACAATAATGACTGTGAACTGAAACATAGTAAAAACATGTTGCAGATATTGAGTAAACACAAGGGGGCTCATCTGCCTGCTGTTGCTATGTTGAGAAAAAAACACTTTCATCAAGAAACTTGTAGGGGAATTATCTTTTATAATTATTACCTTTAGTAATAAAGAATGAATAGCCAGTTCCTTTTCTCTGTAGATATGACAATTAAGATAAAAGGAGAACCAAAAAAATTTTCTCAGTAGTTTGATAAATTAATATTTCAGGTCACTCCTTACTTTTCCTCACAGATTACAAAAGAACCAGCCTTGCAAAGTATGTGAAATGCTTCGATCAGTTTCTGGATGGAATAGCTCGTACATGGAAGGGAGAACTTCTCAAAAAGAGTGGTATGTTGTAGTTTAGGTCCGTGAAATAAAGAAAGACTTTTCAGATTTTTATACTTTCATCTAATCAGATATCTTATATCCTCGTTTACTTTAGATCTCCAGAAACAATTCTGAAGTGGATCAACAATCAGAGAGGGATACCCTCCTGAAGTCGCCCTTAAATAGAGCTCTATTACTAATAGTCATCCACTTTGTGGGCTTTCAGGCTCTAGTGGACTTCAGCATTTTTCCTGACCAAGAATAGTTTCAGCCCCATCTGTTTTTATTGAGCCCTTATGCAATTCAGTAATAATACATATATAAATGAAACATTAATAAAGCCTTTTTCTAATACAATGCAAAAATTTTTGTGGTCTGTCTAATTATTGCCTACATTTCTTTGTATGAAAATAAATCTGGTATTTCTACTCTTTCAAATTCTTGTATTCTGGTTACTTTGCATATCAAAGAGGTTTTGAGGATTTCATTTTCCATTCAAATCTAGCTGCTAAGATTTTTCCTGTTGATAGTCAACTAATATGTACTTTTTTGCAATGGTGTAAGGAAATACACATGGGATATGGACTAAATGTAATTTGATTGAGACAAAATTATTAATTTCTGTTGCTGTTAAAACACGAGGCTTTCTGAAACAATGTAATGATTATTCTTGAATTTTAAGTAAACATCCTAAAGCTAGACTTGCCTAGAGCTCCTTGAAATTATAGACTAATGTTATATAGACCCAGTGATTATACAATAAAACTATGCTGTTGTGGATGTACTTGTTAAGCATGAGCAGTTCTGACAAGTGCAAATCTAGTGAGTCTAGACATGGATATACTGGGACTTCACAAAAATGTGTTCTTTTTTCATAAATAAAACAAAGGTTTCATATATATGAAAATGGATTTCAAGTGGGATGTCACAAAAATGATCTGGCAAAAACAAGCACTTCAAAAATCATAAAGATCATAACTTGGTCGTTTGTTTTAAATTCCCTTAACCTTTTCTCTTAAATGCTGAATTACAGGCTAAATTCAACTGTTTTTTTCTTTACCCCACTAACAAGGTTGGGTTGTTTTTTTTTAAAAAAAAAAAAAAAAAAAAAAAAAGCCTAGTGTACAACAGGCTAAGTGCCCCTAAAGCTGCAGATGTTTCCTGTTTGATTTGAATTTACATAAATGGGCTTATATTAAATTTGCACCCCTGAAGGCAGAAACAGAAACGGTCCTTGTCACTGACCAGGAGATGCTACAGCCTCAAGTGGACACTGGTTTATATACTTTGACCTCAAGAGAGGGGTTCTGTAACTCTCAGAACTCGACTTGGTCTACAGATAAGGTCATTTGTCGAGTCAAGGATCAATGTTGGATCACTGCCACTGACCATGAATGAAAATATGTTTCTTAGACTAAGAATATTTTTTTAACTGCCATATTCTGTTTAGCTGTTTATCAGGGTTTTTGGGTTGTTTATCGCACTTTGTTGTAAAGTGTCTACAGGTGCTTTAAAAGGCGCATACAAATAAAATGTATTATTATTAGTTTTATTTTACAGATGAATTAGCAGGAGTTATTAATACAACAGCAGAAAACAGACTTAGAGCTCCATCATGTCCTCCGCTTTAAATAACCCGGAAGTAGAAGAGGCGGCTCTAAAGCGGATATTACCGAGAGACGGGGGTTAGAAGCTCTCTCTCACAGCCATCTTGGATATATCGTCCCAAGTCGGTGAGTGTCTCCTCTGACAATCCAACATCATCCACTCCCTTTCCCTGTGTTCCTGTGTGTATCCAGCATTTGGTATGTTAAATTAAAGTCCCGTCAAGAAGGCGGTGAAGCTAGTGCTCTTGTGTCGTCCACCTGCTCGGTAATATACGCGCCCCCGTTGAGCCTCCGACTTACCGGCTCAAAATGGGGGAACATGATGACTTCTAGTTTATACTAGCAGCCTCTTCGTGGCAGAGGAAGAGTGAAATGTGAGGGGTAATAATGTAACAACCAGCCAGTAACCACAAAGGGGTCAAACTGAAGGGAGAAAGTGGAGTTTAATGATTCTCCATGTTCAGACAGAGACAGTTAGCTTAGAGAAGCCGTCCAAGCGGAGCTCACGGGTGAAAGCATGGGCTCGGTCAGCAGACCAACCGGTTATGACAACTGCTGCTCAGCGTCTGAATGGGCCAGTAGTCCTTTAGTGATCTGTAGTGTGTCCAAGAAGTTTTCACCAATTATTAAAAGACCAATGTTGAAACGGCTTCTCTGTATCAGGTTTAACAAATCTGAGCATGTGTTGTTTGGGTTAATGTGATCCACAATTGATTCGTTTTAGTCGCAGTGTATTGAGAGCAAGACACGATCTTGTGGTATATTTGTGTTTTAAAGAAAAGTTTTATAATGCTTAAGCGCTCTAATCTTATCCTGGTTTGACAGGAATAAATCTAGGGAAGTTCAAACCTGGTCCACTGTTTTCTGTCTGGATTCGACAAAGTAGTAATGTAATATTTTACTAAAATAAACCATTTTGTTTTTGCTTAAAAATAGACATCAGTACTAAAATTTGTAGCCATTATTGAAATGGAGGGGAGTCAATAGGGGCCCAACAACTAACAATAGCTACTAAATGTTATAGAGATTGAATTTGTGCTAATGAAGTGTTTTCTTATTTCATATTTCTCTCAAGCAACCATGCCTGGTGAAGCCACAGAAACGGTCCCTGTCACCGAACAGGAGATGCAGCAGCCTCAAGTGGAGACTGGTTCGTATATATATTTTGGCCTCATATGACCATGCCTATAACACAAGAAAGGGGTCCTTGAACTCTCAGAACTTGTGAATTGGTCAACAAATAACTGTCCGTGGTAGGTTATTTGTTGAGTAAAGATCAATATTGGATGGTTAGCACCATTTGGCCTAGAAACTGAGATGACGTAACAGGTGACGGTTATTTTGATTGTCACTGACCATGTGTTGAGACATTGTAGCAGTGGTTTGGTCAGTGAGGAATTTGCGTCGGTTATATCGCTAGGCTTGCCTTGAAAAGAGCAATCCAGGACCCCTTTTTTTTTTTTTTTTTTTTTTTCATTTGCACAAACTCACAATGAAGTGTGGTGACTTGCACTGACAACTGGATTCTGCACACAATGCATGGTTTTTAGTATGGTTTTCCACTGCACACAATGAATGACTTAAACCAACTTTCAACAGCTTGGAAGTAGCCTAGTGGTGGTATGGGTCATTATGCCTTGCATATGATTGAACTTGATTAGATTTATCTATTTATTATTTTATTTATTTTCAGTTTTTACATTACACTTTTTGGTAATAAACCTCTTAAATATTTTTGTTAGCTGTTAATGAGAATAGATTTTATGTATGGTTTGTATGCAACACTAAGAAGCAGCTTTCTAAAGTGTTAAACAGACACAAAATGGCTATAATGATAGTGGACAACTTAAAAAAAAAACATTTGCATGTTGTACAAGGAACTCATGTGATCAGAAGTAAAGAGATACCTGTTTTTTAAAAAAGGATCTATATGGTGTTGGTGTCACTTAGTTCAGAAAAACTCAGTCACATGTTTTCAGGCAGAAACGATTTGTAGATGGGTGGGGCATGGTTACATCAGGCAGCAGTAACTATTCCTGTACAGCTAAAAGTAATACCATAAAAATTCAGTAACAACTGGACTCTACATGTAATGTGAAAAGTTGCTATCGCACTTTTTAGCACATTTGAATTGAAATTCCCAAACTTCAAAATTCTTAAAAAACTAAAAAAGACACAAATCGTACTTAGTTTTATTTACCTACTTGTTATGAAGTGACTTTTGGCTGATCTGTAATACTTAATTTAACATATAACACACAGGCTTATTAACACAGGCTTATTTCAGTTGGGGTTGTCCTCTGAGCTGAAGTGTCACAAGTTTAGTTTAAATCAAACTGGATATGTGGCTGAGCTGAGAAAGGTACTGAGTACTGTGTTAGTAACAACCACTATAATGAAGTCCTTGTGAAATTTTACTTTACTGTATTTTTGACTGTCATCAAGCTCTATTTTATTTTATTTATTTAACTTCTGAAAGTAATAGTAGATGTGGGACTGGCATTGTAATATGGCAACTATCTTGCATAGTGAAATACAACCTTTCAGTGGTTTGATTTGTATGCAAACTTCAACTAATTGTGTATGTGAGAAGGCTTCATAACCAAATCAGGCCGAGGACTTACATCCTTTCATTGGTAAAAGAATTATACTTGCAGAGGCAAACATGTGCATTTGGAGCTAAGATCACAATATCTGTGCAAATATGCACTTGGGGCATCAACACACTATGGAAAACAGTTCCTGTCACTGACGGTGGATCCTGCTATTGGACATATCGATTCAATTGAAGTGTGCATTTGATTTCATCAGTGACCATACTTGGCAAATACTGAAGCAACTTCATCCCAGATAGGTCAGTATTTTAAGTGAAAAGAGGCCACGGGTTCAATTATTTCATAGGGATGCATTTGTACTGGCATTTTGACCAGCCCTCTATTATAGTTGATCACAAGGTTGTCCTCTTGGACTTAAACAGTTATTGAAATTTATTGCAAGGTACTTTTGGCTTTTTAGCTATTAAAGTAATTAATCCATATGGATGATTCCAATAAGCGGTGCATACTGTATAGAGCTGTAAAAGTAATTTAATAATTTAAAGTTGAGTGCAAGCCACTGCAGTATAGAGTAAATGGATTCCCAGGATATTTTAAAGCACAAGTGGCTGTTTTGGATGAAAGGTCTTGCAGCGTTGATCCCACATTTGAACACTGCATGGATTTCACGGGCACTTTTTTGTTCTTTCTTTGCATCTCCCCTTCTGAGTTTTTTTATTTAAAAAACTGACACATTAGGGGCCAGTTACACATTGCTCAGCTTTTTCACAATCATGGTTTTTTTTCCACGTGTGGAACACAATTTCTTTTTCGCCTCAGTGAATTCACGAAGCTCATAAAATTTGCAAGCAGAGCTTCTCAGACTACTCCTCTGATTTCCCTTCCCTCGTTACTCCTGTTGCTCTTCCTTCATCAGCTACAGGAGTAATGGCTACTTCTCCTGAGGTGGCTGTTCCTACAGTGAACAAAACAATCCCACCGGAGAATCCTCAAGCTGGAACCTCCCCTGTTCCAGCTCAAGAAATAAACTCCCCAGAAGAAGCAAGCATTCAGGCCAGTGGTGATCAACCAAATGGTGTTGCTGCAACTGGGTTGGAAATAACACCCGTTTCACAGGAAGGGGGGGCTGCTGACCCATCAGGGGCTTTGGCTGGTTTGCCACTTCCTGAAGAGTCAATGTCTTCTGAGTCTCTCACTAAAGAGGTACAAAGTCAAGAGCCAGTTGTTGCTGCAGAAGACGTGACTGACAAAGAGGTTAAGCAGATTCCTGCCGAAGAGAAGGTCCCTGAGGAAGAGCAGGAAGCAGTGGCAGGAAAGATTCCTGATGATCCAAAACTTTGTGCTCCTGAAGATGTCAGTGAAGACAGGGATACGGTGTTAGAGGGTTCAAAGAACCTTTGCCAGGATGCAGGTCAAGACGTTTTTTCTGGTGATGGGAACATCGATCCGGCAACTCAAAACAAAACTCATGACCAGAAGGAACCTGCTATACTTCTCTCCAAGGCCATTCAATCAAAGGGGACTTCCAAATGCGAAGGCCCACCCATTTCCACTCGCCACCTGTCAGGTTCGTTTCAAAGAGATCTATGACCCCACACGCATCCTTTCACGTCAGTCTCTTGAACCATGCTGCTTTATTGGGTTGGCTTTCTTTTTTTCTTTTTTCTTTTATTTTTTAAATGTGTGTTTACAAATGGTAACATGGCTGGTGCAGGTTTATGTTGCATTTTATCCAGCATACTCCCAATCCTCACTGAGCTTTTTTTTTTTGTTGTTGTTTTTGTTTTGGTTTGGGGTTTTTTTCCCCCCTCCCCTTCCTAAGGCTAAGTCATCACTTTTTCCGTGGAATTTTGTAAAATACACAAAATACTATTTGAATCAAACTCTTGTAGAATTTTATATATAAATATTTCCCTCAACAGTAGGTTGCTTTGGATAAAAGCCAAATAAGTGAATTAAAATAGATTTAATACTTCTAATGCCTGTTAAGTCATTTTCCTTGAAGTATGAGGTCAGTGGTGTTATGTCTACGCAGCAAAAGCTCTTGTTATATTTTATCATGAGATGTAGATGGGTAATTAGCATTTTCCAATTCATCATAAATGCATCCTGACTAAATAATTATTGGTTTTCTGTGTGGCGAAGTAAGTAGTATGAACTTTGCATTTTGAATGTTAGTTTGCATCAAAGTTTGAAGTTAGGCAGGTCCATTTCCTAACCCTGAGAAAGGTGGTTGCAACTTGGTTTGAGATCATTTAACCTGCATGAGACCAACTTCAACGTTCCCGTCAAATTTATGAAGACTCTTTTTTCTATTCTGCTACACCTCCTGCCCCAGCTTCCTCCCAGCAACCCCAGGCAGCTTCTGGCTCTGCCAAGCCAAAAGGCAAAGGTGCCAAGAGTGCACAGGGTCCTTCTGCCCCAAAGGCTGTCCCTGGCAGAAGAAAACGCTCTTCTATGTCTGTGTCTTCATGTTCTCCTACCTCACCAAAATCTACTCCTTCCTCTGCCCCTTTGTCACCTATGATATCTCCCCTCGCCTCCTCACCTGCTAGCACCTCTGCTAATCAAGCGAACCGCACTACCCCAAAAGTTGTGAAGGCTGGCAAACAAGTAAAACCTAAGAAAGGAGAGGCATTTGTACCTGCTCCTACCCCTGATGACAACAAAGTCACTGCAGCAAGTGACAAACCAGTAGAAGCAAGCACCAAACAAACTGTAGTAGAGGCTAAACCTGTCCCAGCTGAGACAAAGAAACCCTCATCAGTTGCTTCAAAACCTGTAGCAGCACCACCTGCTTTTAAAGTTACCTCAAAGCCTGCTGTTGCAGCACCAGTTTCATTTTCAGATACTATTGCTTGTAGCCCTCCAAAGTCACTGGAGGTTAAAGCAGCTCCACCAAAAGCTGCAGATGATGATCTTCCTCCACTGATCCCACCCGAAAAGCCAGTAAAAATGCCTGTATTTGTACCCCCTGTTAAGAAAGAGGTGGCAAAACCTGCCCCTGCTGAGGCTGCTAAGACAGCTGTTGAGGCCAAGCCTGCCACTGTTAAGGCTGCTAAGCCAGTTGCTGAGGCCAAACCAGCTCCTGTTAAGGCTGCGAAGCCAGTTGCTGAGGCCAAACCAGCTCCTGTTAAGGCTGCGAAGCCAGTTGCTGAGGCCAAACCAGCTCCTGTTAAGGCCGCAAAACCAGCTGCTGAGGCAAAACCAGCTCCTGTTGAGGCAGCCAAGCCAGTTGCTGAGGCCAAAGCCTCTCCTGTTAAGGCTGCGAAGCCAGCTGCTGAGGGCAAACCTGCTCCTGTTGATGCGGCCAAGCCCGTTGCTGAGGCCAAAGCTGCTCCTGTTAAGGCTGCAAAGCCAGCTGCTGAGGCCAAAGCTGCTCCTGTTAAGGCTGCAAAGCCAGCTGCTGAGGCTAAAGCTGCTCCTGTTAAGGCTGCAAAGCCAGCTGCTGAGGCCAAAGCTGCTCCTGTTGATGCGGCCAAGCCAGTTGCTGAGGCCAAAGCTGCTCCTGTTGATGTGGCCAAGCCAGTTGCTGAGGCCAAACCTGCTCCTGTTGATGCGGCCAAGCCAGTTGCTGAGGCCAAACCTGCTCCTGTTGATGCGGCCAAGCCAGTTGCTGAGGCCAAACCTGCTCCTGTTGATGCGGCCAAGCCAGTTGCTGAGGCCAAACCTGCTCCTGTTGATGCGGCCAAGCCAGTTGCTGAGGCCAAACCTGCTCCTGTTGATGCGGCCAAGCCAGTTGCTGAGGCCAAAGCTGCTCCTGTCAAGGCTGCCAAGGCAGCTGCCGTGGGAAAACCCATTCCTGTTAAGGCTGCTAAACCAACTTCCGAGGCCAAGCCCGTTCCTGTTAAGGTTGCTAAGACAGCTACTGAGGCCAAGCCTGCTCCTGCTGAGGCTGCCAAGCCAGTTGCTGAGGCCAAACAAGCTCCTGTTGAGGCTGCCAAGCCACTTAATAAGGCAAAGCAGGAGGCTCCTAAACCAGCTGTTGAGGCCACACCAGCTCCTGTAAAGGCTGCTAAACCAACTGTTGAGGCAAATGTTGCTGCTTCTAAGATTGTAAAACCAGATGCAGAGGTCAAATCTAACCCTCTTGAAGCTGCCAAATCTGCCAAACCAGCAGCTAAACATATAGCTGCTCCCTCAAAACCCACTCCAGTTGAGCCTGCCGTTCCTGCCCCAGCTCCCCGTAAACTCACATTTGCTGAGGCAGTTGCTAAACCTGCACCTGTTAAACCTGAGGTTGAGGTAATCAGTACAGCTTCTTCTGAGCCTGTTTCATCACCCAAACCTGCCCCCACACCGGCCAAAGTGGAGCCTGTCATCAAGAACGACAAGGGTATTTTCTTCTTTCTCTCCTTTTTTGTGCCATCTGTTTTTCCGACTGCCACTGCAATCTGGGAACTGCTCAGATGCTTAGAAATGCCATTCTCCAAGGTTGTGCAGTGTAAATTAGATTTAATTGTCTATGGTTTTAGAAATATGTCAATTGTGTGATTACATACTATCATAATTTTATGTGATTGTGAATTTATATTTTGATAAAAATGTCTGCTATATAAATATAGAATTGAATGGAGGGAATTGAGTTGTCAACACAGCAAAGAAGCTATGGATTTGAGGTTAAAAGGCTCATGTTGGTTCTATCAATTTTGTTTCACAAGAATTGTGCATCTTAAGTAGAAAATAACTACTTTTTTTTTTTTTTCCCCCGTAAAAGGTTCTATGTAGTAATGAAAGCTTTATTTCTGTTTGTTTCTGCAGGATCTGGCACTGAGTCAGACAGCGATGACTCAGTCCCTGATTTGGAGGAACAGGACTCTGCACAGACACAGACACAGCAAGCTCAGGTGAGAGTTCAGTTTTCAATACTCTATTCAGTGTTGATTGCGCAAACAAACAAGGCCATGACAATATATAGTTGGTGCTGTCATACATTTTCAGCAAATGTTTTCGATCTACAACTCTCTTCTGTGATGATTAGCACAGTGACTTTCGTTCTTCTGAGTGTACTGAAGCCAACCTTTCTGTCCTGAGAAGAGAAACTATTAAACCCAGTGATTAGCTCCACACTTTCCTGTCCAGTCTATATCCACTTATGACAATAAATGTTTTTGAAATTTCTGTAGCTTGCAGCAGCCGCTGAGATAGATGAAGAACCTGTCAGCAAAGCCAAACAGAGCCGCAGCGAAAAGAAAGCACGGAAGGTACGAATCTGGATTATAGTTGGCAGTAACAGGTTGTCTTTTTCTTTGTAAAAATTGGGCACATTTGTAAAAGGACTTTTATTTTTTGCAGGCGATGTCAAAGCTTGGCCTCAGGCAGGTAACAGGGGTCACCAGGGTCACGATTCGTAAGTCAAAGAACATCCTGTTTGTCATCACCAAACCAGACGTCTACAAGAGCCCTGCATCAGACACATACATTGTCTTCGGTGAAGCTAAGGTATGTTGGCATTTACAATACAAGCTACTTTTTTTTTTTTTTTTTTTTGTCTCTCTATTAGGTGTTAAGTAATTACTGGCTTATCTTTTCTACTCTTGTTCCTGCCAAAAAATGTATTGATGTCTCATCGTCTGTCTCGCACCCCAGATTGAAGATCTTTCCCAGCAAGCCCAGCTGGCTGCTGCAGAAAAGTTCAAGGTACAGGGAGAAGCTGTATCAAACATCCAGGAAAACACACAGACACCAACAGTACAGGAGGAGAGCGAAGAAGAAGAGGTAAATTATAGTTTTACACAAATTTATACACTTCATGAGATGAGGTGTTAAACTTCTGCCCATATTTTCTAGGTTGATGAGACCGGTGTTGAGGTCAAGGACATTGAACTCGTCATGTCACAAGCCAACGTGTCACGGGCGAAGGCTGTACGCGCCCTGAAAAATAACAACAACGACATTGTCAATGCTATCATGGTAAGACCCTTAAAAACTGTTTCTAGTGAATAAAATGTTTTGAGTTGATCGTAACAAGCCATTTTAAATGCTTTTCTCATATCTCTGGTAATAAAATTCACTCTTCGGTGATGAATAATACAGTGACTTTCGTTCTTCTGAGTCTACTGAAGCCAACATTTCTGTCCTGAGAAGAGATGGACTCTCTAAACTGGAAAAGTAACACTTAAAACAAACACTAACAAAGCTTTCTTGTTTCCTTTTTCAGGAGTTGACAATGTAATGGGACCCTATCAACAAAGAGTTGAAGAAAGGTTGCTGATTTAATCTAAACTCGTTTATACAATTTATACCCAAGATGGAAATAAAGTTGTGGCTTGATAAAATGAAATTTTGGTGTTTGCTGGTTATTTGGAAAAATTTAAGATTTTATTGTGGCTGAATAGTCTGATAATGGATGGATCAGTTTTTCCTAAAAAACATACCAATGAAAATATTAATTGAATTTTACCCTTCCATTTTTATGAATTTGTGTATTCCTACTTAAAGGTTACATGTAGAGTTGAATTCTGCTAATTAAGATTCTGCTCATCAATTCCCTGTTTCAGGTCTAAAATGGTAAAACAATTCATATGTATAGAAGACACTTCAACATTTTTTAATTTATCTTTCAAAGTAAACAATATGAATCAGAAAAAGGCTTGGAAAAATAAAGATGATTTTTGGAGCAGTTGATTTGTCAGAGGCAGATTTGCATTGTAGAGGATTCCACCAAACACAGATGTAATATTGAGACCAAAACTTAGATTGAGTCTATAACTATGAAATAAATGAAATCATAATCACTGAACCACTGTGAGCTTGAAGAGAGCTATGTAGGAGACAGGCCTGGTAATTCAGTTCTCATTAAATACATGAAATGGGCCAAATGATTGTGGCATAACTCATGGTTTACACTGGGGATGCAGCTGAAGCAGCAACAATAAGAAATACTTTCCTTTTTTTTTTTTAAGTGAAGGCCTACAGTTAATTGGAGGAATAAACTGCCTTTTGTTACTTACATTGGACTTAAACTGCACAATCATCCATTTGCAATTTGGCACCAGAAGGTTGTTCCTACAATATCTACAAATTTCTCTGTGATCAAAACTCATGTGCATTTATTTTACCTGTTTAATAAACTAAATTATTAATCTACATAATCCAAAATGAAGTTTTGTTCAACAATCCCAGATACAATGAAACAGAATTTTAAGTAAAGTAAGACACTGGATGACAAATAGCATATTTTAAAACTTATAATATCTATAATTAATTACATGTTCACAGATTGTTACTGTTTAATTAGGCTTGTTATTCCAAGCACTGTATTTGATGTTTGTTAAAAGACTACAGGTGACACGTGCACATGTCCATCATTGTTATTATATTTATGAAACCTTACTTTTGTCATTATTACTACTTATTGGATCTCATAAAGCCTCACCATAGTGATTCATTATCGATTAGCTTTTATTTAGTTGTCTATAATCAAAATAATCATTAGTAGCAGCTCCTCAAGTGGAAGAATTTTAAAATAATCATATAATTAACACAGTTTGCACTATTTCCACCATGGGACAAATAAAGGAATTTGAACATGTGAAAATATATCTTTTTGGTTATGTCAAATCTAAAGGCACCATCTATAAAGGCTTTATCTGCTTTAATCAATAGGGGCTTTATTAATGGTTAATATATCACTATTATATTACAAGTCAGATGTAATTGATAAAGGTATCATGGTGGTGGAGGCATTTCCACAATCTGATAACGCCAAATTTTTGTTAATAAAGGCTCACAATGGTTCTAATTGTTATATACCCTCTACAGACTACATGGGGCTCATCTGAATAAGTTCGTGGATTTGAGTAGTTAACCTCACAAACCACATACACACGGGCAACAGCTTTAAAAAGCAAAGAATTAACTGAAAAAAAAAATAATCAAAATGATCAGGAATATAATTTTTAAATACATGGATGCGGTTATTTGAGCCGATTATTACTGGAAGGAAAGGGGAACATGGAAAATCCCATTAAATGCGCGTCTGTTCCTCTCAGCGGCCGCAGCTGAGGCTGAAAGCTCTAGAAACGTCTGGTACGCTCCGGCTGCGTCAGGACTCCGATTCTCCACCCAGGATAGGCACGAAGTTCCGTAGTATCACAGGCTAACGGGGTTAGAGGCGTCCGCTTTGGCTGCGTGTGGGACACATTCCGTCGTTTTGCCGGCACCACCGCTCCCCTCACAACGGTGTTTTATCAGCGACAACCAGGCTCACTTCACGCCCAGACATGTAAGTGACGGGAAGGCGGCGTTAGTTTGGGGAAAAAAACTGAGGAGAAGTGGTAGTACGGCATGCTGAGCTAGCTTGGGAGCTAACGTTAGCCGTCAGACAACATGCTTGCATACTCGGAAAGGCGGGAGGATGGCCTTGCCTCACTGATCTAAAAGCCGGTGCTTACTCGCTAAGGATCAGCTTTAATAACTTCGTATGATAACGGTGATAACAATGGACCGTAACTCCCACCATTAGCCGTAAAAAAGGCTACTTCTGTCGGCGGTTTGAGTCAGGTGCACCGCATGGCTTAACTAACGTAGCGGCTAGCCTCAGCGCCGTTAGCTTGACTAGCAGTGTGTTCATTGATCGTTAGACTAAGACCGGGACTGTGTCAGAAGTCACGATATGACCTTTTCAAATTAAAAACGGGAATATTCAAAATAAAGCTAGAACTATGATTCCTGAGCCGCTTGATGGTGAAGTTGTGAAAAGATCGACCAGGGTCTAATGAACATTTTGGTCAAACGCTACTAGCTTCTTATTAGTCCACGATCATTTGTAAGAAGATTTGACTAATGAGGCCATCGCTCCAATACCAAAAGGAGAGTAGTATTCATAAATATTCCCGTGATTAAATCCAACATCCACACAGATAAACAAATCCAAAGTTAGTAATAAGCGAAAGGTCAGGGAGTCGTTAATGATTAGTTGGGGGACTGCTCAGTGAGTTACCGCTCACCTCTAAGTTTAATGAGGGGAAAAATCACATTAAAAGTTGATTATTCTTTGCTACTTATGGTGTGAAAAGGGTCATGGGTTCTTCCCTTGTGCCTTGCAGCTGCACAAATAAAATTAAAGTTAGTCTAAGAGCTGCACCTATGAGTCTGTTAACCAATTACCAACTACAACTACATTGATATCTGAATTTTTTTGTTCACATACAAAGCTTTTTTTCCCCCCCATGCATGATAGCAAGCTGGATATCTTTGGGTTTCAGTCTTGCCACATGTTAAATTGGTGTTGTCACAAAACTGTCAATAAACTTATTGCTTGATCAGCTGTAATTGTAGTAATTGGCATAATATAAAATTATAAATAAAGATAAGGTGTAAACCTGCTGTATGTGTATAGTACCCTGAGGTAACTGATTTGGCTATAAATAAATTGTAAATATGAATAATAAGTGGCCCAACGTCTTGTTAATTCGGCTTGTTTCACTTTCAAGGCTTATCGATACGTGAGCATTGTAACTGGATGCTGTGTGGCAACCTGATACATGGTGTTTTCAGTGGCAGGCTGTTGGACCTGTCATCTTGCCCACATATCAATAGCACTGATGTATTTTTAATGTTGTAGCTCTGATGAGAAAATCCATTTACAAGAAAATTTGAAAGAAAGATTTAGGCTGGATCCATTTTGTTTAGCATTCCGTACCAAGGACAGAGCTGCATTTTTAATGTGCACAGGGAATTACAATTGCTTACTCATTGTGTCTTGAAAACAGCATTGTCTTGAGTTCTGAAACAACTGTTAAGCGTCTTTATTTGTGATATTTTCTGTCTTTTCACAGGCATCCAGCAACTGCCAAGTGGTACGATAGGAGGGACTCTGTTTTTATAGAGTTCTGTGTAGCAGACAGCAAAGATGTTAAAGTCAATTTTGATAAAACAAAGTGTGCTTTCAGGTATGTTTCCTTATGGCAGCACATTAAGCACACAATAAAAAATGTGTATGATTTTGAATTTCTTGTTGTTGGTTCAACTCTTTAATTCTACTTTTAGTGAGTAAAGTTTAGTATTGATTGCAGGAATTTTACCATTATTAGCTTGAATCAGTCAGACTTCTGAGACAAAAACTTACAGGTACAGAATGGACCCTTGTCTGTCAAAACAGATTACCGAGCACAAGACCTGACATCACCTCACTTTGAGCTTTAAGGTTTTTGTGTCAGCTAAAACCTGAACCTGCCTGAAATTGTCTGCAGTTAGTTATTTTTAATTCTGTTTTGTTTTCCTCCCATCATATGTCGATTTTTCTTTTCTCAACAGCTGTATTGGAGGAACTGACAATGTCAAACATGAGAATGAAATAGACCTTTTTGAAGCTATTGATGAAAATGTAAGTGATATTGTCTGAATCTTTGCTTTGACTTCACACAATCCTGCAAATGGGATTGTACAGTTTCTGGAAAGTGATTAAATTTTTCTGTGTTTTTTTGCATCAATGCAGGAATCGAAACACAAACGCACAGATCGTTCAGTGTTGTGCTATTTACGAAAGGCGCAGCCAGGGAAAGCATGGCCGAGGCTAACAAAAGAGAAGGCTAAAGTCAGTTACACACAGTCAAACACAATCGTTTAAATTTAGAGGGCAATGTGTACTGGAAATTTGAAGTACTGGTTTGTGTTTTCACAGCTGAGTTGGCTCAGTGTCGACTTCAACAACTGGAAAGACTGGGAAGACGACTCGGATGAGGAAATGGGCAACTTTGATCAATTCTCAGATGTAAGCACTATGATAAATAGGAATTACATAATTCCTAAATACTTTAAAGGCATATATTCAATATCATAGACATGCCCACAAATTCACCGCTGGCATTTGGCTAAGGTCTAAAATCACAGAAAAACTTGTGGGAAAAGGACATTATTGTGGAATAATATAACGACAGTTTAAAAATATTAAAAATACTCCAATAATAATAATACATGTAAATGTAAGTGTCTGCCATGCACCTGAACTCTCCAAATATTGCCTCTTCTGGTAAAAAAAAAAAAACAAAAAAACGATGGCAATTACCTAATTACAAATTTGAGGCTACAAAGCGCAGTTAAAAAATCACTAGGTGACATCAAGGTGGTTTTCCACTTGTTCAGACCCTGTTTATTTATGTGTTATAACTAGCACTGGGGCAAAAAATAAGATTGGTTCATTCACTTCACTTTTCTTGTGGCCATTTGTTCTATTTATTAGATGATCTTGGAAAATTAAACTGCGGTGTTATGAAAAGAGGAAAAATTACTCACCATAGTCTGCTTCTGAGATGCACAAACTAGTCTTGCCATTCCACCTGTTATTGAATTATTTTATATGGCAACCAGACAAATGAGACTTCTGAGCTTTAAACTCAAAGTTTATCTCTTTTAAGAAAAAAAAATGACATGTCTTTAATGTTTGTATCTTACAGATGATGAACAACATGGGGGGTGAGGATGACTTACCGGATCTAGACGGTGCAGATGATGTAAGAAACCTTTATCTCCCTTTTTATTCAACAAAACATACTACTTTATGTGGTAAACTCTCGTCAAACCATTGCATCAGATGATTTGTAACATTTCTCAGCCTGATTTTTACCTTTTTTTTTTTTTGTAGGATGAGTCTGCAGATAGCGATGACGAGAGTAAGTTTTCTTGAGCTTTTGGAACAACACAAATTACAACTATTTGTTTGGATCAAAGACTGAATGTTAGCTCTTGTTTACTTTTACTTTCAGAAATGCCAGATTTGGAATAAACAATTGTAAGACTCTGGAAGGAAAATGGAAGAACAGAGGACAAGACGAATCTTAAAAAATGTATATCTTGAAATTGAAGGCAGTGACAAACAACTGTACATACGAGTCAGTAGTCATATTTAAATCCATAGCCTCAGCTCCAAAGTCTTGACCAATCAGTCCACTGAAGGTTGATATGCATGGTATTGTACAGAGCAGCTATCTTCACTTCCATTTGCTGTACTGCACCTTTTGGGTATTTTGTTTTACTGTTAAATATTACAACTAAGCACACATTATTTGTTGGAAAAGCTGTATAGTTGTCCTCAGCTGAGCAATACATGTTAAGACATTTACAATCTGTTCTCAAATGAATTGTTGTTTAAAATATTAAGGCCCACCCATTCCCAATGTTGTGGTTTTAAGTTAGTCAACCAGTGTAGTTTATCCCATGATTTGAGAAAACTAGCTATGTACATCAGAAGAATTAGATGCATTTACTGATTGGGTTCCTCCAAAGCCTTCATGTGCTGTGAATTAGTTATCCAGGAAGCCAGTCATTGTTTCCGTAGCTTAACCTTCCAGCTTACATGTTTCCCTTTACTTAGTGTTTAATGTTTGTACAATTGGAATAATCTTAAATAATTGCAGAAACATTTGTATCTTCCCAGTGTTCACTTACTTTGGTAATCTGAATAAATTCCACAGGCTTGGTATCTTAACAGTTCCTCCCTGCATACCCAGCTAACATGCACACTCATGTTAGATGGCAGAAGCAAGGTGAAATGTTTCGCAGCTGAGAAAGAGGCGTGTAGCTTGGTTGGGCCTCAGTATCATATGGTTTGTTGCTATCCTCCAGTTTCTTTTCATGTGTTCATCTAGAACTGATCCTCCCTCTTTGGTGAGGGAGTGTTGGACCGATATGGCAGACGTGTAATGACCAAATTATATTTGCACTGTCAATAAAATGTAAGGGGAGACAAGTAATGTTGAAATACAGTGGAAATTCTTTTTTTATTGTCTACATCTTTCTAATAAACTGTTTAAGAATCATTTTAATGCCTTTTTTGTAAAAGACACTCAACTCTTTTTTTCTTTTTTATTTCAATTGTTTTACTAGTTACAACTTGTGCCTTCTTTTTTTTGAAAGCTCGTTGTGGTTTAACCCTTCCACCCCACTCCCGCACTCTCATCCCCCCACGATAACTGGAAAAGGGATTATTTGTAACAGAATACATTTGGGGAGCAGGTTGGTATTTGAATATGCAATTGGATTAGAAATGACTTGCCCCTGGGTTAATAGAATTGTGTAGTTTGGTGTTTATTTCATCCCAAAATCTGTAACTTTATTTACACTTTAAAATAGATTTACTGGCTGCTTTGTTGAACATGTACAGTCTAAATCAGCAAAACAGGTCTCACGTTTCACATTAATCCTGTTGTAAAATATAGTTTACTTCGTGATGACATGTTTTGTGTTGGTGTAGAAGGTGGACTATGTTTAAGTCTGAGTTTTTGTCCCATATTCAATTACAGTGGCAGAATGGTAAGAGCACCTCTAATGCAGTTTAGTCATGAATTGATTATGAAATGATGCCCCCCCCCCGCTCCTCCCCACCTACAGAGCAGCAAGACTCCAATTTTGTACCTTTAAAAAAAAAAAAAAAAAAAAAAAAAAAAAATTTATATCCCCATTACAGCCATCATAAAAGAGTTTATAGCAAATCATTTATATTGGATTTGCAGAGATGTACTAAGTGTAACCTACAGTTATGATTGTAATACTGCACCTTTAGAGACCTTCACTACATTGAAGAGGAACTGATATATTTGCACTGGCATATTCAAAATTAAATAGTTTTCAGGATATATTTTAGGTTGATGAAGCTTGGGAGAAGTTTGAAGCTTTAAATTATTTATCAAAAGTAATCTCACTTATTAACAGTATTTCTATTTTACTGTAGTTTTGTGATCATGTAACTTTACAGTCAGTATGTTTCGGCACTGGGACCCAGAAACCAACAGGCTCCTTGGCCCAGGATATTAGCATACTTCCTCTTCAGGCCTGATTTCCTCACTGTCATTTCCGAAAAGGTGACTACAGTGAGCCACAACAGCTTCCTGTGATCACCACAAAGCAGCTTAAAATAAAAGCACGCATCAAAACGACACTGTCATGGATTATCATTAGATATTGTATGTTGGCTTTTATCAAAAGCTTCGATCAATATTTGAATGTCTTCCCTAGTTCATTTAAAAACAGTATGTAAAAAAAAAAACAGACTTGTAGCAATAGACTCAATGAACAATGGTTATGAATTACTTGTTTAATCATGGTTTAACAGTGTTCACCTCAAATATGTTTAAATATATGTTCAACATGGATATGAAAGTAGAAGTAAACATGCAGAACGGTCAGTTCTATATCTGTGTAAAGTATTCAATTATTGGACAACTAAGAGTTATATTATGATAGTTATGAATGTATCAATGTGTAAGAACCATTTAAATTTAGAGGTGAGACAAATTTGAACTGTACAAAAGTGACTTAATACATAATCATTTTTGATTGGCAACCACAGCAGCTGAAGGTTCAATCTGAGATAAAACTTTACTGACTCTACATTAATAACTGTGATGAAAATTCCTACAGATATTACTGAGTGAACACATTGCACAAATAGTTTGAAGAACAGATTGCACTAAAAACAAGTCAATTATGGATGCAATGGTCATCATCATTGTCAGTCAGTCACAAATATCAAACTGAATATAGGAGGGAGGACAAAAATCTGAGGAGATCTCAAAATCCTCCATGAATGATATCAGATAACACAGATTGAATCTTTTCACTTCACAGTGCCCGAACTGCATCATCAGTGAAAGTGAAGACAGCCTTCAAATATTTTTCACTAATAAAAACATCTTCCCCCAAAACTTAGTTAATGGCTCCCAAATTTCTCCACATGCAGCTACTGATTTTCTTTTTCAAATATAAATGTGATTTTTTTCCCCCCTGGGGTTCCCAAACTGATACAACTGTATAATAATAAAAACACCATAGGAGAGGATTCCTCCTACATACTGATTCATTTCCCTTCTGATACTTTAAGAACACATTACTGATTATACTTTTCCTGAGAACTCCAACATTTTTGTCATTAAAAATGATCATTTGATCATTGAAATTATCATCTTTTTTTTTTTGTTTTTTACATTTCGGTGTTTTCTTTTGAAGTGTCTTGAAGACACGCGACCGGATGTGTATGTGGATATTGTTGTGAAATTAGCGCCGCTCGCCCTGTTGTGTGATCATGGCTGCACCGGACCACACCAGCCATGTTTGCTAATTTAAAACCCAAAGGTTAGGGAGTAGTTGTTTATTATTTATCGCCGTGCCATCCTCACCCGCATATTCGTTAAGACGAAGGTTTACAAGCATCGGCGCCTTCGAAACCCAAGGACCGAAAGGTTGGACGGCTTAAGCTGTAATATGAGCGAAACTTTTGATGATGGCAGTGTGGGAGGATGATGCTCTGCAAAAAAAAATTGTCTGTGTGCGTGCAGCGTAAACAATGTAACTTCATCTGGCTGCTAGCTAACGCTAGCCCCCGAACAAAAGGGAGCACGCCTCCATCTGTTAATAAGCGAGACTCGGCGAGTTAACGTCATTGTGAATCTAAACTAAATCGGTTGGTGTTTATTTTTCACCAGAAGCTCTCTACCTTGCTCATGGGCATCATGGATCTACACGAGCGTGGTTGCGGTACCTGCTGGACGGCTATCGGCTAACATCGCAGCTTTAAGTACCGATCTCACTCCGGGTAACGTTAAGGATGCTACATCAGTTAGCCACACAGCTAGCGTGTTAGCTAGTTTCTATTGTGATGCTTTAGCTAAATAACCTTGGAACTGAGGCGGGGAATAATTAGAGTTGGGAGTTTCACGCTAAAGTAAACCACCAATTTAACCTCTAAAAGGATTATTTGTGATGTTAACAGCATCGGTTGTTAGATCGACGCACCGGCGGGGCTTTAAAGTGAATTGTTTGTTTGACAGCACAGCTAGCGCGATGTTAGCTAACGCATCGCCAGTTTTTTTTTTCTCTCTCACAACGGCCTTCCTGGTTGAATTAGGGAATCAAGTATCCATACATGGCCACTTTGCGTTTCGATGATATGGAAGTGTGAAACTGTGAGCTCCGTGTGGGAACAGTCCCCCCCCAGCCTCCAGGCCTCGGAGTGACTGTAAATATTCTCGCTAATCCCCGCATTGTTAGGCCGCCGGGTCTCGGCTGGCCGGGCCGAGCATTAGTCACGGTAGACCGGAGGAGGCTGCTCGTGCTAGCGGCGCCTTATCAGCGCCGATGATGTGCCTCCATCGTGATAACCAGGCTGTCCATTACGGCTCGCCGGGGCCTGTAATCTGCTGCTGCTGTCGCCTGCGACATTTTGACGGCAGCTGTCGAAGCGAAATGGTGCTGTCACAAATTGGAGCTCGCAAACAAAACAAAACAAAAAATCATCTGAAATTGACATTTCAACGGGGAAATAGTGCATTTTCACGTTTCCCCTTGTCTGTCAGCAGAACTGCTTGAGGATAAACCTAAATGAAATAAATAATGAATTGGTGATTTAGAGGGTTGGTGTTGCCTGAACAGGCATTTTGAGCTGTGGCTGTGTGCGTTTTACTGAAGAGGAGGAGGACTGTGTGTTAGGAAGTACATTCGTGTTTTTAATAATTTCTGTTCGTTCTTCTGTTTCAGATGGAGTCAAATAATCATTTCAACTATGGCACCCACTCCTCAGCAAACTCAGGACTGAAACTCTCCTCAGGGGATTCTCTTTATACTAACGGGTCCTCCATGAGTTTTCCTCAGCAGGGGAAGAGTATGTATTACCAACCTTAAGCACAATATCTATATGTTAAATAAAGTGAGCCTTATTGTGGAAAGCTCATATACTTTGGCCAGATTTCACTATCTGACTTCCTAATTCTTAGAGATGGTTCATTTTATACCAAAGCAAGCTGCAACAAATTTGACAGCATCTTTCTATGTGAAACAGATATGAATGGCGAGATGAATGTGAATGGCGCCACTACTGTACACGGGTCCGGTGTGCCTGGTTCCCACCCAACGACAGCCACTTACCCACACATGAGCAACCACCACCAGAGCAGCATGGGCTATGACTACTTGTGGGGGGGGCACCCTCAGTATGGTCCAGCCATGGGCACCTCTGCTGGGCATGGGATGCACCAGAAGCAGCCTACACCAGGGATGGTGCAGCCTCAGTCACAGCACCACTTCCAGGGTCATGGACAGTACCAACTGAATGGGGGTATTGAAAGCTCTCATCAGCCCCCAGTGGCAGGCCCACCGAACATGCCTATTACTGGCAGTCAGTACTGGAACAGGAGCAATCCTGGACCACAGCAGATAGGTTATAATTCCCACAATATGTATGGGGCCTACCAGAATCAGGCACATCCTGGGATTACGCCGTCACAGCATCACCAGCAGCAGCAGTCTTTACAGCCTCCCCCACATCAGCCGTCACAGCAGCATCTCCACTCCCACCGGCACCCTCACCACCACCACCAGCAACACCAGCAACCCCAGCATTATGGCATGATGCCTAATGGGATGCCCTACTACCAGCATCAGACCCTGACATCCCCTCAGCAACAGACACCACAGCAGTCACAGCCTCAAGCCCAGGCTCAGATGATGCCTGCAGGAGCCCAGAATTTTACCCCTCCACGTGGCAGCCCTCAGCACCACAGCTTAGGCAGAGGGGGCACTGGCAGCCCTCTCCCTGTGGGGATGAGCCCCACGCCAATGATGTCACCATCAAGAGTGCAGGATAGTGGATCACCCAAGAGCCACAACAGGGAGGGCAACGTGGGAATGTCTTCAGTCATGCAAGGTCACTATCGTACTTTTTTTTTTTTTTTTTTTTTGTAGCATATATATTTAAAAAAAAAAAATTAAGCCTTTTATGTTCCCACAGAAAATGTTTATTATTACTGATGAATATGGAATTAACTAGTTCTACAATTTGAAATAATAATCTCCAGTTGCTATCTCTCGACCCGAGCTTTGTTTTTACTTTTAATTTTTTTGTGTGACTCAAACTGTGTCACTGATACTTACAGTTCCTCCTTCACTTGATGTAACCATTGAGTGATACTCATTTAACTGTCTTCTTCCTGTTTGACCATACTTCACATGACACTCCCTGGTATTTCATATGACAAGTGTGCTGTATGTAAATTATATTGTTCAAATACAGTTATTTTTTTAGCTAGCTACCCACCAACTGGGCACAGACTTGAATATTTCTGAGATTTGCTGTTTCACTGAGAGAAAAGGAATGAATGTAAGATGTATATGTATGTTTTGGGGCACTTTTTATGACTCTGTCATAATGTGTTGACCTAACAATCAATGTAGAGTTCACAGATTAATAGTTGGTGAAGGTACTTTCTGTTCGTTGCCCTACTAGTCATACGTGCTGGGTCAGTTTGCGAGTGCTTGATAGTGGGAAGTGCCAAAATTTAACCAGCAGATGCCACTGTTTGACTGTGTGCTGCAGTGTGTACAACCTCTGGTAGTCAACTATGGTTTGGGTTGTTGCTCAGGATAACTAATGCTTCATAAACATTTGTAGCTTTAGAATATTACTATTTCTATATAAAAAAATTCACTGTTCAAGTGTCTGTCATCGGCTTCCATTCATAACAAACATTGATTATTTTGTTTATCTTTTAGGGCATGCACGGGAAACTGTCAAGGAAGTAGACACAAGCTATAATGGCAGTGAAAGGGCACCGGTAACCCAGAGACTGCCCAAAACTGACAGTTACCAGTCCAAACCATCTGCAGCTCACGTGGGACCTACAGGTGATTATCGGCAGCATTCTGACCAACCAGCAACTCCGTGTCCAGAGGTTGCTTCTCCTGTCAGAGATGCAGCTGTTAATCAATCTCCCCAGTTCATCTCATCTCAACTTTCTGTTTCTCCATCACATGCCTTAGTGTCTCTAACCAAGGCCTCTGCATCTCCTGCTGTCACTGGATCTGTTTCAGCTCCCGGCCCCCCAAATGTTTCATCTGTTGATGTAGAATCTACTCCACCACATATCCCAGCAGCTCCCAGTGTATCATCTGCTTCCTCTGCAGCCACTCCTCCCGGACTTTCTTCACCACCCCAATTGGTGCAAGGACTCAGACCTTCCTCTTCTGTTGCAGCTGAGATACCCCCTGCTGGATCCAAACATCTTTCAGCAGAGTCCCCTCCCTCCTCCCTGCTGGTATCACCGTTAAAGTTGTGTACACCTCTAGCAACAGCTAATAGTGAGTCTAGACCTGCTGCAGTTTCTTTGGTCCCCCCAGTCTCTTCTACATTGGATTCTGTGGCTCATCAGTCAGCATTGCCTCCTAAAGCTTCTGGACCTCATACAACCATCTCCCCTCCCACCACAGTATCCAACACCTCTTCCTCAGTGTCTGCACCCATCTCGTCTCTTCAGCAGATGGTTCAAGGGTCTAAGGTATCTTGCTTTCCTGAACAATCTGGAGCCCAGCATGAAATGCCTGGACCCTCAAAATCGATTGCTGCCTTGTCATCTGTGGGTACAAATTCCTCATCAGCTGGTCTGGTTCCATCTCCTATGCCAATATTGGCACCTTTGACCTCAACACCACCTGGCTCTTCTTTATCAACATCGTCATCCCCCATGTCTGTTTCAGTTCCTCTGTCAGTTGGGAATAAACCTTGCGAACCAGTGACCACATCCCTGTATCAGACGCAGACTCCTCCAGCTATTGACACTGGTCATTCCTCTTTCCCTGCAGCATCATCACCACCAGGAGGGGTGAATGTACCCTCTCCAGCTGAAAGTCCTACTGTCCAACCTCGGTCTACCCTACCTCTTCTAACCACTCAAGCCTCCAGGACTGCACCTGTGTCCGCCCCACCTGCCTTGGTGTCTTTGCCTCCTGCAATGGATATTTCCTCCGGAGTGGTCCAAAGTTCTGACTCTGAGCAGCATTCTGTTAATACCACTCATCCTTGTGCACTAAAGCAGTCTTCTCCCATTCCAGAAAATCATGGTCATAGTGAGGATAGGCACACGTTCAGTAATAACAGAAATGGAAAACCAGAAGAACACCTGCCTAAGCTTGATTCAGGCACAGTAAGGACGCCGCAAAAGGTGGAAGGCGGAAGTGACAAATCTGACATTTGTTCTAATAAATCCTTCACTGATCTTCCAGGGAAATATTTGCAGACCACAGTTGCTTTGGATAAAAAGTCAAAAAGTATTGTCAGTGACACCTCTGAGACAGAGGACTCCATGGTGGAGCAAACCCCACTGAAAAGGTCTCCACCACTTCACAGCAGGATAGGACATCTGACCGATGAAGAAAGTTTCACTAACTCAACATGTGACACACCTTCTAGATTTGAAGCCAGATCTGTTTTTGAAAAGACTTCTCTTTTAGATGGTGACATCTCATGCATAGATGACACTGCTCAGTTCGACAGCACCTCCTATGCAGAAGGGGAATCATCTACTCCGTTTTACACCACTAGAGACAGCAGTTTCTCAGTGGAAGACTCTAGAGATGATACGTTGAACTCTACCAGAGAAGGGGAAACCTCTCTGGCAGACGAGACTAAGAACAGTTGCCGCATCACTGGGGATTCAATGCTGGAGTCTTCTGTAAACACCACTGAGATGGAACAGCCCTCTGCTGAATTGAGTGATGTATCCAGCACACACTCATTTGTGCCTGCTAGTCAAGGTACAGTCTTAGAAGCCATTATCATGGAAACATATTTTGACAAGCAGTATATATGAGTTTATCTGTATAATTATTTATCTTAACAGGATTCATTCTCTGTGTGTCTATAAAATATTACTTTTCTCCTTTCATTGTCGCCAACTTGACTTATACAGCTCTTTCTGTTTTTCTGTCACTAGATTGTGATTGTTCTTTATGCTGACACAGTTTAATGTCATTCTTTCATGTTTTAATTAGGGCCTAAAGCAGGTTGGGAGTCCAGAGGGCATGATACACCTGACTCAGCTGGACGAATAAGCATTAAAACCACTGTTAATGAGGCAATGTCTCTGCCGAGTTTCAAGATGAGAGATGAAAACTTCATTGCCTTCAGTACCCCAGCGGAGAGCCCTGCTGTACATCCACTCCAACCAGTAACTGATCTGATAGTGCCGGCTCCAGGGGGACAGCGGAAAACCCCGGGGAAACCACGCAAACCTCGGACTCCGAAGGCAATGTGGATTAAAACCACAGGTATTCAACATTCACATTTCAATTAAATATCATGTAAAAATTATTCTACTTTATTTAAAATAACAGTTTTTCCCTTTTCTTTTTAAGCTCCTGAGGAAACCCAGAGAAAACCACGTGTTCGCACCCCTAAAGTGGAGAAAATCAAGACTGATGAGGAGCCAGCCACGGGCCGAAAGAGGAAGAAGTCCCTCAAAATTGAACCATTAGATGTACCTGGCGAGGCTGGACCTCCCACAGAAGAGGTTGATTCTATTACAGCCACAATTGAAGCGGTTCTTGCCAATGCGTCATCTATCAACATGGCATTCGACAAACCTAAGAAGGCAAAAAGGGTCAAGAAGCAAGACCCAGATGGAAACGTGGTAAAAACACCTAAACAAGATGCTGAAACGACTGCTAATGATGATGAGGAAAATGATGACGACAGTTCTACTGCAGGTAATAAAGATGGCCTAGAGAGTTGTTTATGGTTAGCATACACCCTATGATGGCATTTTGTTGATACATAATCTCACGGTCTAATGCTAAACTTGGTTTTCTTAACAGGTGAATCCAACAGACGGAGGGTTGCGACAGAGGAGCAGGTCCAGTTCCCTTTGTTGCATGGGTAAGTATTTAATTTAACTGCTTGGACTTAAAATCCAAATGAAAGGCAGTGTGCCAATGAGATCTTTTTGTTGAATGTTTTTCGGCAACTAAACAAATTTCACTCCTCAACGTCTCATTTTATTTGAATTTTATGCCGTTTTAAAGTCAACACAGTCCGACATACACTCAAAAATGTTGTTTTGATTTAGTTTGAGCTGTAGTCGGCCCAATTAGTTGTTGAATGTGTTGTCATTTCCATCTTTTTGTCAGAATGGATACCTCCTGTATGCTATTATTTTATAGATTATAGAAGCAGTAAAATTCAGATTACCAAAAAGGTAATTGGAGTAGAGCCTGATAGAATTCAAGTGTTCTGCTTTTGTGTTACAGTGTGCTCTCCATGTTCCTCTTTTAGTTCATACCAGTAAAAAATGTAATGACTTTATTAAAAAAACAAAACACAATATTATCAATTATGAATTGGGGAACTAATGAGCCTGGTTTCCCCTTGTGACACATTTTGTCTGACTTCTCAAAACCTATTACTTCAGTTATTAACAGTTTTCTATGTGTACTATTTGTGTATAATTACAACTACAGTATACTTTGTCCAAAAAGCTACTGTACTGTGTGACAATGTAGTAATGACCTCTGTTTACCATAGATGGAAGAGGGAGATTCGTGTGAAGAAAAATGAGAACCGCATGAAAGGTGAAACCTGGTATTACACCCCATGTGGAAGAAGAATGAAGCAGTTCCCAGAAATAGTTAAGGTAAATTTTCCCAGCTAAAATACAGACCCAAAATGGTATGTCCAAACAATGACCCTTATTTTCTTTCTCCTTTGCCCATCCTGCCACCTCTTCATTGCTCATCTCAGTACTTGAAGAGACACACAGACAGTGTGGTCACTAGAGAACACTTCAGCTTCAGCCCACGTATGCCTGTTGGAGATTTTTATGAAGAGAGAGAGACTCCAGAGGTTAGTAAATTTTGAAGTCGTTTTTTTTTTTTGTTAAGCATTATCTATACCTAACAACAAAGTTTGTTCTGTTACTGTTCACTAAGTGGGTTGGATCAGAACTACAGCACTGTCAAACACATGGCTTCATAAACATGTCAGAAGACATTGGGATTCATTACTCTATGCTAAATGTTACAGGGCATGAAGTGGGTCCTCTTGGCTAATGAAGAAGTTCCCTCTATGATCATGGCCATCACTGGCCGAAGAGGTCGACCTCCAAACCCTGACAAAGAGAAACCCCGCAGAGTTCGTGGCCTGAAGGGAGGGCAGACGCGTCGCCCTGGCAGACCTCCCAAACCGAAGATGATTGACCTCCTTAGCAAAGTGGATGCCAAATTATTGAAGCGGCTTGAGGCGAAGGGTGAGGCGATGTTCAGTTTAGGAATAACTGGTATGGGTGTGGGATCTGCTTGATATGGCTTGGTTTTCATGTGTCTAAAACCATATTATCTATTTTTTTATTTAATCTCAAAAAATCAGTAATTCAGCTTTTTGTATTCTCTTTTATAGAAGCTCTTACAGAGGAGGAAAAAGAGAAACTTGCAAAAATCAAAAAGAAAATGAAGAGAAAGGTAGGTGGTCAAAGCTATTTCTAATTTTAATCTGTTCTGCTGTTTATATCTAATTGATTTAGTTACTCCCGTTCATTTTTAGGCAAGAATGAAGAGAAGGGAGGATGCTAAGCTTAAAAAGCTTAGAGAGGAAAAAAAGAAAGCCAAGGTACAGACAAAATAGCACACTCAAAAACTAATTTAGCAGCAATATCCTCACGACAACCTCTTCCTAATTGCTACTTGTCCTTGCTTTGTTGATTCAGCTTGAGCAGGAAGCAAAGGGCCTGGAGGTGAAGGCTGAACCAACTGACTTGACGGCCCCACAGGTCTCACAGCCAGCATCAGAGTCAGCTGCAGAGCCCAAGAAACCTGGCCGCAGGAGGTCAGTCAAGGTCGAGCCTACTGCACCAGTAAGGCAGACAGACGAGGAGAGAATAGCCCAGGGCAAACGGGTGCTTGGTGCTCGGAGTAAAGCAAAGGCACTTGCTAAAGCTCAGGCAGAGGCGGAGGCGGCAGCTCAGGCTGCTCTGTCAGCTAAGAGGGCAGCAGAGAGGAGAGCTCAGGCACAGAGGCGACTGGAGGAACGAAAGAGACAGCAGCTGATTGCAGAAGAGCTGAAAAAGCCCATAGAGGACATGTGTCTTACTGACCACAAAGTGAGTTTTAATTTAAAGCCAATTTGTATAGGTGTTCAATTCTGCAGGGATTTTGTCACTTTGACCATGACCTTGCAACTTTATCTCCACCAGCCCTTGCCAGAGCTGTCTCGTATCCCTGGTGTGGTTCTTTCTGGCACAGCCTTTGCACATTGCCTGGCTGTGGTTGAGTTCCTACACGGCTATGGGAAGGTGATTGGCCTTAATATACCCAAGGACATCCCCAACCTTGCAACCCTACAGGAGGGCCTTTTAGGATTGGGTGACAGCCAAGGAGAAGTGCAGGACTTGCTCATCAAGCTGGTGGAGGCTGCACTCCATGATCCAGGCCTACCATCGTATTATCAGGTGTGTTATTTGAGCAGAAATAATTGCTTGGCAAATGTACCAAACATTAACTTTCACTGTGCCTGGAACAAGCAATAAGCAATTTGAAGATGTCGTCTTGGACTTCTTTGGGATGTAATGACATTTTATCAACTAAACAATGAATGTGTGATGAATTGAGAATTTTTTCTATTGATAAAAGAATTTTGTAAATTTAATCTATCCCTATCGTTCTATTCCAACCTTTAGTCCGTAAAGATCCTCGGGGACAAGTTGGTTGAGTTAGAGCTGAACCGCAGCACAGTATCAGAAGTACTTCGCATCTTTCTGGAGTCTCATGGTTACGAGACAGAGGTGTGTAACATACTGAGGACCAAAACATTTCACGCCTTGTCTCCTGACATCAAGGCAGCCATCCTTGGTTTCCTGGTGGAAGAGCTTAACAGCAGTAACATTGTGACAAGGTTAGACCAATAACTAATTATTTATTCCCCGGCCACTTAAGTTAGGACCACATTTCTGTTATTTTATGAATATATGCTCTTTTTTTCAGTGACATTGACAACACATTGGAAAACATGACAACCTACAGGAAAAATAAGTGGATCATTGAGGGGAAATTGCGAAAGTAAGATCATATTTTTGTCTTTTCAAATGAGAATAATTTATCGTTCAGATCCCTAATCAGTCAAAACATGGAGCTATACTATATTTTGATCCTGAATGTTCTCTGCATGCCAGACTGAAGGCGGCACTAGCGCGTCGTACTGGACGCTCTGAGGAAGAGCTATGTTTTGAGGAGAGGAGGCGCAGTGCCAGAGTGGCTGAGGAAGAGAACTTTAGTCTGGAGGACAGTGTGGTCCTGGACAGAGGCTCCCGTCGTGCACGCAAGGAAGAGCCCAAACTCAGTGATGTAAGTATCTGCTCTGTTGTATTTTCTTTTTAATCAGAACCTGATCATTTCCACATTAAATATAATTTTTTTCCTGCGGCAGAGTGAGAGTCCAACCAATGCCAGCATTCCAGAGCTTGAAAGGCAGATAGATAAGCTAACCAAAGTAAGACTGATTTTGTGCAGACATCAGATTATCCTTATGTGTTTTCTTTTTCTAAATATTCCTCTGTATTTGGATCTCCACAGCGCCAAGCATTTTTCCGTAAAAAGCTGCTACAGTCGTCTCATTCCATGCGGTCTGTATTGCTGGGCCAGGATCGCTACCGGCGCCGATACCTGGCTTTGCCTCACCTTGGAGGAGTTCTAGTTGAGGGACCAGAAGAGCTCTTGAGTGAGTCTGGTAGAAATTTTAATTTTCCACACTATACAAACTTTTAGCCTGTTAATCTCCTTTTTCCTCACATTTATATGTTCCAGTTTCTGGAGATGTCCTTGTAGCTGAGGTGCCAGTCACTTTCCTCAAGAAGGAGCCTAAAGTTGAAGAGGTTGCCGTGACAAGCACTCCACCTCCTACTCTACCTTCCTCTCCTTCCTCTGCGGCCCCTGCCCAGAGTCAAGTTTTGTCTCCAGAGGAGGACCCGCTTCCTGGCACTGCATCCCTTATGAGCAGGCCAAGAGGACGTGGTCGCCCCCGAAAAATCAAACCAGAAGTAGAACTTCACCTCCGCACGGCAAAGATCCGCCGCCGGCGTCGAAGTAGTGTCAGGTCTGCTGGCGAAGACAGGCCAGGCTCACCAAACAGTGGCACACAGGACCTCACACAGGCTGCTTTCCAGAACTGGCTCAGTCAATCACAGGAAGCACTGACCAATGGCACGTGCTCAGCAGCAGGGGAAGCTCCAGATGGTAATAGACCGGAGGAGAGTGTGAAGGAGATGGCAGAGAAACAGGGACAGTGGTTCAACCTGCTTCCCAAGCAACCGTGTGATGATAACTCTCTCACTGAACCTCAGATGCCCACCTCGCCCAGCTCACCCCCTAAACTCCTCCCTCAGATCCCGAGTACTCTGCCTGCACTTGCTGCTCCAAACTTGCAGGTTTGACCATCACAATCAATACAAAAACATTTAACTAGGCTATAATAACACACTTAAAAGATGATGAATAGAATATTAACAAATAATCTCTCCCCTCAGCCTGACCCACTCTTGCCTGGCTTACCAACTGCTGATCCTGCGACCTCAGCAACACCACAGGATGGTCCCCCTATCACTGCATCTGTTGTTCCTGGTGATGCCCCACCACCACCTCAGCTTCTTCCAGCTCCCATCCTTCCTGTTCCAGCCGCTCCCACCACCCCCGTCAGGCCAGCTCGCAGGCGGAGGAGAGGCAGCAGGGGCAGCAGTCCTGCCCGTAGAGGGCCACGTGGAGCTGCAGCTAAGCGCCGTGGCCGCCCTCCCAACTCTGTGTTCCAGGAGCTGGAACAGCAGTACTTCACACAGATGGTGGTCAAGCCCATTCCGGCATGTAAGTAATGCTTAAAGATGGTGTCATGATTTTATACAAAAAGCCTGAGGAATGCTTTTGTTTTCATTTGATTCTCCTTTCTCCTGGCTTATAATTCTGAAGTTTAAGAAACCAAAACAAACAGAAGATTTCACCGTGTTGCTTCTAGCTCAAAACACAAGAGTCTGTATCTGTCTTATTTTTAAACTCGTATTTTTCTTTTCCAGCAATGGTTCGGGGCTGGTGGTGGATCAAGGAGCCAGAGGAACTGTATAACACCTTACAGGCCCTCCATCCAAGAGGCATCAGAGAGAAGGTGCTCCATAAGCATTTGGCTAAACATATGGAGAGCTTAGCTGAGATGTGCACCAAAACTATCAATGGTGAGTGCTTATAGTACACAGATTGCCTTAAGTGATATTTAGCGCTCATGTTTTCAAATGTCATATTCCTTCAGTATTGTTGTATGTTCTCCTTAAAGCTGTTTTTGTGTTGTTTCTTCCTAGACCCAATATTTGAGTTGAAGGTAGAGGAGAAAGATGTGCTGATGGAGGCTCTGCAACAGCCATGGCAAGTGCAGGAGAAGGCCATGGAAACTGACATCAGTGCCCTGCAGTGGGTGGAGGATCTGGAGCAGCGAGTCATTGCTGCTGACCTCCATCTGAAGGTGAGAAATCACTTTGTCTCACCATTATGTGTCACCTAATTCATACAACAATGTAAAAACAAGGGCTACGATTCAAGTGGAGCTAGCAGAAGCAAGCTGAGGGTGTCATTGAAGATTAAAATGTAGAAATCTTGTTGGGGAAAAAATAGAAAATAGTGGCAAAGTAATTGGCTGCCATCTTACATGTTGTAGCCCATCTCTCTTCCATCTTACTCCCTGTCATTTTTCTGATTTAAAAGTCTCTGACTTAATATATCCCAAAATTGCTGAAAAAAGCATATCACTTTTGTTTTCTTCAAGGCTCCCCCTCAAAGCGCAATGAATGATGCTGAATCTAACATTGAGTCACCAATGGCAGAATTCCAGGTAACCTTTAACTCTCTTTATAAAACAATTTCTTATCTTTTGTACATAATGATATGATGCTGTGACTGATATTTGACCTCTCCTTGTCTTCACTCTGTCCATTTTTCAGCCCTACACAATCCCAGATCCAGACTCCACGCGGGATGACCTCCAATACTACGAACATGACACAGACCCGCGTGATGACTGGATCGTGCGAACTAAGAAGGAGTGGTCTGGCCTGCCTCGTATCGCCACGCATCCTCTGGACCTGGCCGTGCTGCGGCTGGCTAACCTCGAACGAAACATTGAGAGACGTTACTTGAAGGAGCCCCTGTGGAACCCAGCAGAAGTGATGCGCCTGGCTCCTCTCACTCCCACACCAGGAGAGGAGCATCCAATGGATGTTATAAGGTGAAGAGAACATTCATGGTCTGGCAATGTGTTCTCAACATATTTTCACATATTCTAAATATAAACTTGGTCCCTCATAATGTTTTTCACTTACAGTCTGGAAAGTGAAATCACCTCTCGGTTAAGAACATGGCGGCAGGCTCTGGATCGCTGTCGCAGCGCTCCTCAGCTCTGTCTGTGTTTACTTCAGCTGGAGAAGGCCATTGCTTGGGAGAGATCAGTGACTAAAGTGGTGTGTACCTACCTATCTTATTCAACTGTTCCTGGACCCTGGTTTAGTTGTTTGTCCGTGAGCACACTACCAAGCAATACAAGCTTTTCAGAAAAAGTGGTTTTAACAACAAGGATTTCTTTCCTGTGATCTCTATTTTTTTTTTTTAATAGACTTGCCAGGTTTGCAGGAAGGGAGACAATGATGAGTGCCTGTTGTTATGTGACAGCTGTGATCGTGGCTGCCACATGTACTGCCTGAGGCCCAAAATCACCCAGGTACCAGAGGGAGACTGGTTTTGTCCTACATGTGTTGCTAAGGTAAGAACCAGAGCTGTGATTCTGTACTACGAAGCATCACAAACAACGTTTCAGAGCCATCATGAATCAAGAGCATTTAGCAGCCCTGGCTTCCTTCTATGGTCTATGGTAAATCTATGGTATTTTTAATTCTTTTTACATTTGTCCCTCATTAGCTTAATCTACTTCTTTATTGATTCTTTCTCTTAGGACGAGGGGGAGTTACCACGTTTGTCGAAAACAAGGATCAGGGTGAAAAAGAGAAGATACGAGGACGACAGCTCTGAAGAAGAGACCACAACACGACGTAGTTCTGGCATGGCAACGCGAAACAAGGATGTCGTGGCACCTTCCTCATCCTCTCGACACTCTGGAGAAGGAAGCAGCACCAAACGCCGTCGCATGACAACCCGCAACCAGCCTGACCTCACCTTCTGCGAGTGAGTCCTACCTCTGTTGTTGATGAGCCTTTCACATGTAGCATGATTATATCCATGTTAAACAATATGACTTGTGTACGGGGTGACATTTGTTTTGGAAATTACTCTTTCATGAATTCATGCTAATTCTTTTATTTTATAACCTTCCAGGATCATTCTAATGGAGATGGAGGCTCATGCTGATGCCTGGCCATTCCTTGAACCTGTCAACCCCCGACTGGTGCCAGGCTACCGCCGCATCATCAAGAACCCAATGGACTTCCTCACCATGAGAGAGAGACTGTTACAGGGAGGGTAAGAGCAGATCATGCAATAATGAATACTTTTTTTTTTCTCTTTTTTTTTTTTTCACTCGTACAATAATTCAGGGTTTGCTGCTTTACAGGTTTCATGGAATTACTTCCTCTGTTATAGTTTTAAAATGTGTTAAAATTACCTTGTATGTGTAATTACAGATATACAGGATAAAACAGTGTTTCTAAATATTTTCAAACGTTCTCAAAACTACAATAAATTGACAAAAAAAATCAGTAATTCCAAGAATTACAGTACATGGCAAAGCAAAAAAGATCAAAGGTTAGACTTTTTATGACACAAAATAAAATCTGCTGATGGTGTCTTAGAATTTAAGAGTAAAAAAGTATTCTGATTCCAAATGAATCATTAGTGTTTTAAATTTATTGAAATTCTTACGCTACCGTATTACCCACTGATAACTGTAGTCCGCTTAAATGCATTTGCTTTTCTCTGCCCCAGGATATGTTTCTGTTGTTTATCGCATCACTTTTTTAAAAGAAATGCACATCCCCCACTTAAGATAATAATTTCTGTCCCTCTCCCTCCTATTTCTTCGCTTCAGGTACTGCAGCTGTGAGGAGTTTGCAGCAGATGCTCAGTTGGTTTTCAACAACTGCGAGTTGTTCAATGAGGACACGTCAGAAGTGGGAATGGCCGGACACTCCATGAGGCGTTTCTTTGAGAGCCGCTGGGCTGAGTTCTACTCCAACAATGACAAATAGGAGCCCATGATGTTCCCCCCTGATGGTGGGGCTGTAGACTGTTGGTGCTTTCACCGTCCCAGTCACACACACACACACACACACACACACACACACACTCTCCATTACTGCAAAGACTGTCTGGAGGTTCTTCCAGCCATGTGTATTCTCTCATGTATAGGTATATATGTATAGATTTTGGCTATTTGTCTGTTATTGTTTCCTCTACTGGCCGAATCTTTTCAAGGCTCACAGCTGAACTGGCTTGAACTTGTACCCATTCCCTACCACAGCGAGTGAGAACATGTCTTTCATCACTTTTCGTGTCTCCTCATCCTTACCTCAGCCCCTCATCTCCCGTTTGCATTTTCCTGTCACATCCTCACCAGCCCCATGTCGTAGCGAGGCCTTTGGTCAAGCCCTGCTGTGGGGTCATGACACTGAGTATTTAGGCTCTCAGACTCATACTGAAGGTCAGGGACTGATCACACTATTGCAGCCTCACCGCTGCATACTGGACCTGCTTAGCACCGCTCGACGACAAAATGGATCAAAACTCTTCACTGAGCTTGGGCCATTTCTTACCTGTTCTATGGAAATGTAATGTAACGTGGTCTTATGCCTAGAAGTAATTTTTTTGCTCAATATATTTTTATTATATATTCTATATATAAATATATATAAAGATTACAATAGCTGGGATTATTTAATAGCAATAGCTTGTAGTGAATGTGTACAGATTACCTTATAGAGATGTCTAGACGATTTATGAAAAGGCCAGTTAAACTAAAGGAATCTGTTCTTGGACTGTCACAAGTAAACGTTGTATAACCTCCACTTAAAGTCTTGCACGCACACAAACACTTTTCACCACACATTACACACAACATGCACATGATTTCACACACATACCCACCTTTTGCTGCTGTGTGAAAGACACTGGTTTCTGAAACTGGAGGATTTTTTAACCATGGTCAGTCAGTCTGGGCTTAGACCTGTCACTCCAAAATAATCACCTAGAGACATCAGATCCGTCAAAACTGAGAGGATGCTACTGCAGATTTAGCACCTGTCAAATAGTCTGTTTAGAGAACACAGTTCACACTGAAATATTGCTCTAATATACTATAAAAGTTCCTCAAGACAAGACGGTGTGTGCAGCTCCACCGCTGTGCAACTTACCCATGTTGAAAATTAAATGTTTGTAGCTCATCTGACCTGGTGAGGATATTGAAAGGTGGTTATATGTGAGGTATCAAATCCTCTTTTAAAGACTACAATTGCAAAGGAGTCTGATGATGACGCACTGGACACGCCATAGCCTAGTTACATTCCTTTTTAGTGTTTGTTTGTTTTCAGGTTTTTTCTTTTTGCTGTACAAGGGCCAATGTGCGATGTTGCGCGGCATAGTTGTGAGCTATGAAGGCGACAGGATGACTCCACAGTCCAGGTTTTATTTAAACTTGTTTCTTACACTGAACTGAAATACGTTGATAGGAAATAAACTTTGAAGTTCCTTATTACACTTAAAGGGACAAGACGTTTTTTCAAAAAAGAAAAAAAAAAAAGACATGAAAACCAAATGTGGTGTTAAGTGAATTTTTAATAATGTACAGTTTTGGTGACTTTAAATTTGTTCCTTTATATTTTTAGGACCAATTCATCATTTTTAAGAGGAGGTATTACAAGACTCTGTTGTATTAAGGTGATGTAACACGTGTGCATCTGTAGAATGTACTGTGAGTTGAATAAAAACCACATCTAGTAGAGAGTATTTCTTCGCTGAATCCTTTCTCCTCTCCATGCTCATCCCAAACATTGGGGTTCCTTGCACAGTTTGAAGGCATTTGGTGACTCAGTTACCCTCACATATGCAGGCACGTGTTTGTATTTATTAATGAAATTTACCCCCTTGCCCCATGCATGCTGGGATAAGACTAGTGCATCACTATATTTTCCTGTATGTAGCTAATCTGGGCATCTCAAGATCCAGTGAGTGGGTAAGTACAGAAAACTTTTATAAACTGTTTATGTGTTAAATTTGTGTACATTAAACGGTAAGGCTTCACCGTGGATGGAGCTGCAACATTAATTGATTGAGTTTAATCAGCAACTGTTTTGATCCTCATTGAATGAAGTGATACATTTTTCAGCCAGAGTTGCTGACATGACCTGGTTCCAGTTTTTTTCTTGGTGAGTAAATGTCTTTTTCTTTTACATATATAAAAGGTAAATCAAACACCTGAATTTTGACTGATGGTTGGACAGAACAAGCCTTTTGATGATGCTCTTAGAAAATCTGTTTCCTTAATGCCTGTACTTTACATCCCTATGTTTCACACAACATGCTGTTTTGGGTTGGGGGTGACTCAGGACTCGTAGCCATGATGTAAGTCTAGTGAACAGTTTGTTGGGCTCTGCAGCTTCCTGAAGAGTTCTGTCTGAGACACATGCTGCTGGGAACATCCTGCCATCACTCCCAGCTGCTCTACAGTGGTAGACTCAAGTACAACGCACGAACAGACACACACACACACAAACACACATATATGCTGCATTTAAATCTGCATGCATCAGAAAAAGTCAAATACGTTAACGTGCTCGGTATTTATAACAATAAAATTTGTGCACTGTGTCTCTCGGTGAATCTCTCGCTCTCCCTTAACCTTCTATCGCCTGCTCAAACCCCTTAGCTGGCACTTTGTGTAAGTGTGTGTGTATATATATGTGTGTGTGAAATTGTGTCAGTGTCAGCACTCTGGGTGCTGGGAGGGGGTTGAAAACTCCCCATGCCAGCGGGTTCCACCGTGCCCCCCTACCCGCCCCGCTCCACACAGTTGGGCTTAGCCCCACAAAAGGTGGGATAACAGTTACACAGTTGCTGTGGAGAGGAGGGGGTAATCCACGGTATAATGGGGCACACCAGCATGGCCCCCAACCCCTGCCCACCCACCGCAACCAACCAGTTCATTCTGGACTTGGTTGAGGGCCCCTGATAGCTGAGAGAATCAGTCTGACCTCTAAACATCTCCACATCACCACGAGCACAGTGTCTACTGTCTCCGTTCTGCTTTTAATATGTACATATTGTTACCTTTTTAAATAATGAATAATGTTGTTTTAAGTATTTAAAAATATCTAAATGTGCTACAGGTACAGCTCGTCACTCTGCTGACATTTCTAAATTCACAGTCCAAGTTTTCAGACAAAGACAAAGGAATCCCGTCCTCACAAGGTGTGCGCGTGTTTTATATCAAAGAGTAAAAATGAAAAGCTTGCACAGATGCAGCAACACAATAGGCTCTATGGCAACAACATCATGAAAGAGTTTGTCCCCATGGTGATCAGAGCGGTACCTCACAAGTAGTTTATGGAGGGTAGGATGACACCATAATCAAGCTCTTTGGGTATAATGTCAACATGGCGCAACATTAACACACACATGCATTAGGTTGAACCCTTCACCCTGCAATTTTTCTGTTTACGCAATTATTCTGCTGTTTCACTCACAAAGCCTGTCAGTCCCACTGCACACCTGGAACTCTTCAAAACCTCATTTGCCTCCCAGAGCTGAAGTATTATAGGACATAGGGAAGAGTCATGTTAATCTCGTATTGGTCTGATGCTCAGATGCGATGTGTGACCCAATCTATCATTTCAAAGCAGATGATATGATCTGTTGTTGTTGCTCCAGTTCTCTCTGTAATGGTCCCACTAAATGATATGAAAAGCAGCCCGAGCTGTAGTGATGAGGACCAGGTGCTCAGGACACGCTGAAGCAGTTCAGCCCAACAGGAGGGAAAATTCATAAACACATTATGTTGCTCCTTTAATGTTGTACTACTACGTGTGCATGATAAGGTAATATTCTTGCCAACCAATCTCATTAAATATGTCAAAAAAATGTAACTCAAAAAGGAGTAAACTGTTATTTTATCAGGGATTATTGTTGTACGGCAGTGGATGTATTTATATAAATCCAGCTGCAGGATGATGTGTTGGACTGACTCAAATGAAACTACTCTGCCTGTATTGATGATGATGAAAACATCTCAGCCAGTACAGCAAAGTGACACATTTAACCTTAACGAATTCATATTATTTTTTTAAATTGAAGTTAGTTTAATAGAAAAAAAATAAAAAATAGCGAATATCTCAAAAATATAGATTAAGCAAATAATATCAACAGACTATTCCGCTTCATGTACAATTTTGTAATCAATTATTTAAGTACAACTAATTCGTTTATTGCTTCACACAACAGATCTGCAGTAAATTCTGCATTCAGAAAGTTTATAATGTTGAGTTTTTGTTCTCACTGTCAATGAGTATATTCAGGTGCATGTTTATTATTGAGGTATTAAGAGCTGGACTGCTGCTGTATAAATACATTTAGTTAAAGCTCAACTACAACCTAAATAATAAGCACATATTTCAATTAATCCATAGTGAGCTTTATTGTCTTTGTAAATATAATCTTTTTGAAATGATGGTTCAGCCACTTTTGAACTATAAAAAAAAATAAAATAAAAATTGATGGACATGATTTGAACCGACTGACTGACCTTTTAACTTCAGCTGTAAAAAGACCCAGTGCTCATGATTGTGATGAAATCATTCCAGCTATTTTCCACAAGTGGTCTTTATCATTTTCTGTCCTCATCACAATGTTTCAACTAGCTGTGTGTTCGCTTTATCCTGAAATTGTTGCACTCCTGAAGTGGCCACAATCACTTCAGTTTGAAGGCAGAGGAAGGGTCCTCTTAGTTTCCTGAAACTATATTAAATTGCTCAAGGTCAGATGAATCTATTAGAGGAAAATTGGGAGGATGCACTTTTGTGCAAACCGGCTTAGAGAGGCATTTTTTTAAAGGGGGTTTGTGTTGGGTGAAGTTTGTGCAGGAGGAAGACTTGATAGGGCCTGTGATGTGGGGAAAGGAGAAGGTGAGGAGAGAGAGACTGAGGGGAGGAGGCTGCTCTCATCAAAGGACCTCTCAGACTTAATGAGGGATGTAGCAGAAACCCTGAAGCCCTCAGACCCCGACAGCAGACGGACAGACGGAGCTGCAGATTTAAAACAAACACACAAAAATTAACATACATACATCAGTGAGTTTGAAATGACGTGGCGTGAGGTAAGCATCATACTTTGTTGCATTTCCATTGAAATCCCTCTTGATTTCCATCAGTTGGACTTATTAAGTGTTGCTGATTAGCTTGAAACAAAAAAGGGATTTATTTTCATCAGCGGGAATGTCAACATGCAGCCTTTGTGTATTTTGTGTAATATTCCAATATGAACTGCTGCACCATGAAACACAACAAGTTGAATGTTATTGACATTAAGTTGACTTGCTAGTGTAAGATACAGTGGCACATTAAGTGTTGTCTATGTCTCATTTAATGCTTTTAATACTACTTGTATTGTCCTGGAAAGTTTTTTATGGCTTCTGAGGGCAGATATATATCATAACCATCAGCACATGATAAACAGTGTCTATCGAGCAATGTGGCCATAAAAACTCTGTAACTGTATCCAAATTTTAGATTTTTTTAATCATGTAACCTCGTGTATATGAGGTTTGAGCAGATTTTTCAGTTTACCTCATATTTAAAATGCTTGGTAGACTAAATATAGGCCATCTCTGTGTATGCCCCTTTCCTCCGAGGAGCTGCGGAGTCGGCAGTTCTGGCGAGCAATGCTGGCAGAGCTGCTCGGCACCCTGGTGTTAGTGAGTGCCGTGCTGGGTGCCTCTGTGCCAGGCCCTGGCGAGGCCCCTGGGGGACCCCTGTACCCAGCTGTAGCTGTGGGTGTGATGATTGTTGCACTGGGGCACTGTTTTGGAGAAATAAGTGGGGCACAGGTGAACATCTTCAAGTCACACATTGATTTCAATGTTTTATTCGTCTTTTCTTTGTTGGTGGGAGCAAAGCAGTTGTCAGAGGGAACACTCTTCTTTTTTTCTTAAGTTAAGTTAAAATACTTTATTTTAAAGTGCTACTCATTCAAAGTAAAATTCAAAGTTCTTATCAATCAAACATACCCAAAGTATCAGTTAAAGTTTATGTCTTTGAACAGCAGCGTGCCATTAATTCTATTATTGTATATATTGTTAATAGATAATTATATAGTCAGCTAGTTTAGTGCAGTGCAGGAATAAAGATAAAAAAAAAATATGTGTGCTGTACAAATTGTATTCCTTATTTGGTGTGTTCCTTGATGTTCGCCACTTTATGAGAAGAATATGTGATTTTCATAATTTTGTGAACAGTTTTCAGAACTATCAGAGAAGTTTAGAGAGAATGTTTTGCTATCAACTCTTAAACATTTAAAACATAACAAGGAACAACTGGTACCCATCGCTCTTTGATGAGGGCCACAGAGGATCACGGTCTTAAAAAACTTCTCTTTTCTTTGTGTGGTTTGGATTGTTTTCTAAGCTTGTGCTCTCTGGCCAGGTGAACCCCGCAGTGACTCTTTCCCTGCTGGCCACTCGGAGGCTTGATGTTCTCAGGGCTCTTGTTTATATTGCTGCACAGTGTCTGGGGGCCTCCCTTGGAGCCGGGGCCCTCTACCTGGCCCTACCACTGAAAACTACTGCAGAGCACTTTGTCAACAAGGTCCTTTCTCAAAATATCACTGCGTCTTGACACACCTCTTAATTATTTGTCTTTACGTTTTTGTCCTCTTCCTTTCTCTCTCCCGCTCTTCATGCCTCTTTTTATGTCCCTCAGGTTCCTATAGAGTTGTATGCTGCCCAGGCGCTGGGCGTCGAGGTTCTGTGCACCTTCCAGATGGTCCTCACCGTGTTTTCGGTGGATGAGCAGCGTCGGAGGGAGAGCCCAGAACCAGGAAACTTAGCCATCGGATTAGCTCACTCTGCCGGAGTGTTTATAGGGGTAAGATGGAAGAATCCACTCAGTGATCACTTATCAGCTGCTTAATTGTTGATTTACAATTTACGTATTTTTATTTTTCATACTATCCGTTTGTATTTGTATTTTACTCCTAACTTGATGGCTCAAAGGTCACAGTTTTGAGTAGGTTGCAGAAATTGATCAAGTTGATTATTGATGTCAACATTTAGCTTCCTTATTGCTTAAATTTTGATCAGAGGGAAGACCACGGGTATCATCTTAGATATATGTATATAAAAAAGACACCAAAAAAACACAGACCTCCTCACATACATGCAAAGAAACAAGAACTTCCTGGAGAGTGTTAATTCAAAGCCAATGCATGCTGGGAAGTATTCCAGCTAGTTTGATCATTTGTATGGTGAATGAACAGTTTACAGTATATTAATCAACTCCTGCAGTCTAGAAATCCTGACATGGTGTGACAACTAAAACACACAAGTGAACGGGACTTGAACTTGAACTGAACTGTGACCTCTCACTTAATGAATCAAAGCCAGAAACTGTAAGTAATCAAGATGGCACCAATTTTATTGAAGCTCAGTGGCCACACATGCTGATAATTTGCAGTATATTTGTATATCTTAATTAAATCCTTATTTATCCCAAAGAAATAATGACTTTAAACAACTACGGTGATCAAGTGTAAAAGCACTGATACCGATAAAAACTTTAAAAAAGCAGCAGTTATCATTAAGTAATAAATATATTGCTGTAGTCTCCCCATAATTTTCTGTGGACACATGGCCTCTAAAAGAAATCTCTTGTATGTGCTGTTTCTCTGTCAGGGGCGATTCTCTGGTGCGAGTATGAATCCTGCTCGTTCTCTGGGCCCGGCCATCATCACCGGTTTCTGGGAAAACCACTGGGTGAGACAAAATTCAGAAGCTGGTTCCGCACCGCAGTAACACCATTCAGCAGCCTTTAAAATGAGGTTTAGTCAACGTTCAAGTTTATGTCGTCATGAAACATTATAGCATTATGTTCTTTCTCCATCAGAAAAACAAACTGGTGATGTGTTAGTCCGTGTAAAACGTTGGTAAGAGTGTCTTATATTATCATTCCACTATTTATAGGCACTTTTTAAAATTCTTGACAACATTTAGGCAAACAAAACGATGCCTTCCTAAAGGTTTCAGCAGTTTCCCACCCTTCCTGGCAGGCTGGAGAGGAATTTGAAACTGCATGGTTCATTCATGTGTTTTGAATCAATTTTGGGCGACAATAGAGATAATGGAGGCACAGAAGAATAAAATGCAGAGTCTGGCTGCACAGACAAGCCTTGATATCAGTTTATTGTGGGTGTTGCTCTGTTCAGAGGATTTGCTGACGGTAAGGTAGATACTCTGAATATCACAAGAGTCGTTCTTCTTATTGCCTCAAATGTGAAACTCAGCTTATAATCAAGCTACACTACGTTTATGAGCTGACAGCCTTTCTCTGTGCATACACATCTCATTGTACAGCACTCCTCTCTTGCTCGTCTGCAGGTTTATTGGATCGGACCAGTGCTCGGTGCCATACTGGCTGGAGTCTCCCATGATTTCTTCTTTGCACGCAGCGCCTCCCGTCAGAAGCTGGTGGCGTGTCTGACCTGTAGGGACATTGAGATCGTGGAGACAGCAAGTATGACCGGATCGTCACTGTCCACGGTCACGCAGAACGCCATTAGAGCCAAACAGGCCAACAAGCAGGAGAACAACTGAGGAAACAAAGGAAAAAAATAATTTAAAAAAATCTCACACCCGTTCTGCACTATAGCTGAGCTTTTTATGGAGATGGTCAGTGTTCAGCTCATGTCATTTATAAAAGGTTGCAAAATCTAAAATCATAAAGTCCCTGTGATGCGTTTGATGGGAATAATTGTACAGTGTTAAGGAACGGCAAATCAGCCCTTTAGAATTATCGTCTATTAATTATCAATATCTTAATATCTGTATACATTTCTCTAATTGACAAACACAATTTATTTACATAAATTACACACAAATCCCACATTAAAGTCCACTCAGTGAATCAATTTTGGAGGTGTGACTAAAAGAGCCAGACTAACTGCCAATGTAATACAAGAAGAAAATAGAGCAGAGCAAAAGCTCCACTTTTTCAATTTCTTTGCTTCCTGCCTACAAAGACCGAATAAGTGACATTTACCATGACTACAATCAATATTTTAAAGCTTAATGTCGACGAGCAAGTGAAAAGATGAAGACGGTGACAATGTGAGGGATGTACAGTAGCAATGAATCGGGAGCTCTTTCAACTCATTGTATCTATCTGGCCCACAACTTTACCTTCCTTTGCAACACAACCAGTGCGTCCTACAGGCTCAGGAATATGAAGAAAGAAATATGGGCAAAATTTCCTATTTATTTCCTTTTAAAGAAGTTGAATCCCTGAGGTCCTCGCTGCCCGTCATTAGTTTATGTGAGTGTAGCCAATATTGTGAGATTTATTGTTATTTCACATTTGCACATCATCAGAATATATATAAGACTCATTGAAATCCTGATGAAAAACAGCATTATGTTTGCCATTTTCAGTTGCATCATGTGTTAATGAATGCTTTGAAATGCTAAAGAGGTCCTTGTCCCACACTGCTGGTTCAATGAGACTCTCAACATCTCTCTCATGTCTGTGGCCGTTAACAACTGTCTCTTCTCCGAGCTCTCCTGTTCACAATCAAATGGACTTCATTCCTCTGTGATGGCCCTACAGAAAGAGGAACTCATCACTGGAAAAACGTTTTCTCTCCCTGTCCTGTTGTAGTCAGACATGCAGATGAACATGGTTTTTGTAATATTCTGCTTCCGCTCAAGTACCATCAACACTGAGTAAACATGGAGAAAAATCTATTTTTGTGCATCAATATTTGATGAACTGTACATTGTATTGTTTAGCATTGTCTACAATAAAACCTTGTTAGCAACCGTTACCAGCATGGCAGCATAATTCAAACCTGTTTAAACACACACACACACACACACACACACACACACACACACACACACACACACACACACATAACATGCACAATAGCTATAACTGCCACAGTGCTGCCAGCATTTTGCATTGTGTGTGTTCTTTCTAACATGTATAAAAGAGAGTTAAAGGGCAAGCTCAGCGTTCTGCTTTCATCACCCCATCACAGCCCCCCCCTCCCAGCCCCCTCACCTCCCTCAACAGTGATGACTCTCGACTGGTCAGCATGATGCTTCGGCGTACCCCCCCTCCATCCCCCTCCCACCCGCATCCCTGCTTTACTACTGCACTTCTCCATTTACTCAGCTCCAGACACACACACAGGGAATATTCAGGGCTTTGATAGTAGATCCTCCTGCATCACACACACACACACACACATAAACACACCTTCGTAAATTGCTAACCTCTGCCATTGACCTCCTAGAAGCTACTGTCACAACACACCACATGGTTTGCTGTGTTTTGTAAATTATTGTTGACCTGTTGCTCATCACTGAGTTTTTTTTTTTATACACTAGACAATTTTCCGTGTTTTCCCCCTTTGCATCGCTGTTTTTCTTTATTGTCCACATTAGACAGATTTACTGCTTCTTCACCCACTTATGTTTACACCACATGGCATTGCCTGTGCAGCAGGATACTCAGGGAGCCCAACGGTTGGAGCTCTGATGTCAATGTCAAGTGCTGCTTTCAACGCTGATACTTCCAGGCCTCAGCAATGACCCCTGCCAGCAGGAACACCCTTTTCTCTTAAAGCTAACTGATCATCATCAGCTGTGGATGGTGCTGTAACCGTCTCCAAAATATCATCCAAACTTGAGTAATTGCTTTATCTGGTAGTATTGTAGATTTAAGGAAACTGTTTGGTAGCTGCTGCCTCAGTTTTAGTTTAATATGTATTTTCGTCTCTGTCCATACGCCGCCCACATGCTTGTTGCAGACAATGGTTTCACAGGCTCAGGCATTTCAGTGTATGGGTCAGTTCAGCGCTGTTAGCTTTGAGCACTTCCGTCCGGGGCCCCAACTGTATTATCTGCATGTGTGTATGTGTGTGTGTTTCTGTGTGAGCGTGTGTGTGTGTGTGTGTGTGTATTTTCTGCATGTCTTTTTGCATGCATGTGTTTTCTGTCCTTGTGTATCAGCATTTGCGTCTCCTGATTATGACAGTTATGATACATCGACAGATGGCATATGCCCTGAAGAAAAAACTTTCCCCTCTTTGCTCCAACTGCTCTTCTCTGTGGCTGTCCCTGCCCCCCCCCGCAATATCAGACCCATCCCTTCCTGTGGTCTCTGTCTATTTACCTCCAATTACAATAGTTTTCATGGATTTCCACTCATTCTTGCTTCTGTTTCTCAGATATACTGCCTGTTTTGGCCTCAGATTGTTATAGGTGGAGGCGACAGAGGGGTTAAGTTTGTTTGATTTAGGATGTCCAGCACTGCCGCCCCCCGCCCTTGGCCCTATGGGGGGATTATGGCGTCACCTGGGGCCCCTGGGGGGGTATTATAAAGCCCCTGTCTGGCCCTCTCCCCTCCGTCAGAGAGGCCAAAAGGTCCACCAGACACTCTGTCTAGTCTCTTCTCTACTTTAGAAACACCCTTTAGCATTGATGCCCACCTCCTCTTGACAACTCATCCCACCTGAGATCTGCATCCACACTCCCACATTATCTCACACCTATGTCTTTGCGACAGGTGGACAGAGGTGGCAAGCGAACGCAACTGAATTGACTTAAACAACCCAGTTCACGGCTTGGTAAAGACCTGCTGAGTGGATTCATCTGTTGATGTTCTGACATCCTGTTTTGCCTTTGAACTGATTCTGAGTGGTTTGGTCACTACAAAAAAGGGATCCATTTTTGTTTTTTTTGGCATTTGAAGAGGACCGAAAAGGTACACATTTACCTTTTCTAGACTCATCTGATTTATTTATTTTTTTAATCTGGTGGAAAGCCTCACGTAAACTGTCACCATGTGGGAGTTCCGGTCCATGAATTTTTGGCGGGCAGTCTTCGCAGAGTTCTTTGGGACCATGTTCTTTGTCTTTTTCGGCATGGGTGCTGCTCTGCGCTGGACCACTGGGCCACATCACGTCCTTCATGTGGCCCTGTGCTTTGGTCTGGCAGCTGCCACCCTCATCCAGTCCATTGGCCACATCAGCGGCGGCCACATCAACCCAGCAGTCACCTTTGCCTACCTTGTTGGCTCTCAGATGTCTCTCTTCCGCGCCATTTTCTACATGGTCGCCCAGTGCCTGGGTGCTGTAGCTGGGGCCGCTGTGTTGTATGGGGTCACACCCGGCAACATGAGAGGAAACATGGCGATGAACACGGTAAGGATATGGTTGTTTCAGAAAACAAGATGTAGAGGTTTTTGGGGGTGATTGAGCATTTATTTTACAGGAATTTATTGCTTTTGGTAGAAGGAGATTTTAATAGTGGAAAAAGTTCAGATCCAGCTCAATAAATGGGTCCAGGCTGGCCATCTACTGGAAAACAAAAGACTTAAACAATAATAAAGAGATACTGCACTTACTGTACTTCTTTAAGCAAATGTTTGACATGAAGTAACGCTGCAAATATTTTTTGTGTATTCCAGCTGCAGCCTGGCATCAGCCTGGGAATGGCCACCACTGTGGAGGTCTTCCTCACCATGCAGCTCGTGGTGTGCATCTTCGCCGTGACTGATGAAAGGAGAAATGGACGCCTGGGATCTGCTGCCCTCTCTATCGGCTTCTCCGTCACCATCGGACATCTCATGGGGGTGAGACACGTGGACAAACACAGATAAATCCTTGCAAAACGCACACAGATAAGTATAAATAGTATTACAACACAATGCAGTAACAAGTCCTTTGTATTTCAGATGTACTACACTGGGGCTGGAATGAACCCTGCACGGTCCTTCGCACCTGCTGTGCTCTTCAGGAATTTCATCAACCACTGGGTAAGACCTGAAGGGCCACCGAAGAGCTCACTGACTGACTGTCTGTGTGGATTGCTGACTGTTAACGCTGATGTTTGTTGCCGGCAGGTGTACTGGGTTGGGCCTATGATAGGAGGTGCCATGGGTGCTCTCCTGTACGATTTCATGCTGTTCCCACGTATGAGGGGTCTGTCTGAGCGCCTTGCCACACTGAAGGGCAGCCGACCCCCCGAGAGCGAGACCCAGCAGGACACCCGCGGGGAACCCATCGAGCTCAAGACGCAAGCCCTATAAACCTACCCCTGCCCCCTTCTCTAACTGGGGCTGAGGGATGAGGGACAAGGCCCTGAGCTACGCTAACCCCACCTCCACTGCCCCACCCCTTGCCACCACCCATATCCTCACACACAATCTTGCAAGACTCACCCAAATACTCACATCTTAGACTAACATGTATTCTCCCAGTGCCACTGTAAAAACCAACACACATACAGGTTCACAACCGTTAACCTCAACACACAACAAGACTCCTCTACCCGCCTCCCCCAAGTCTTCACTCCGTATTCTGAACTGGAAATTGTGTATTTGATAAGTGGTGACCAGAAACCAAACCAGCTGCCACCTAATCTTCATCTGCTTCCGCCTCCCAGCCAGGCCTCCATCTGTGACGGAAGGAGTGTTAAAACCCTGAAATCCAGCACAGATGTTTGGGAAGGCAGACAATGGAAAAAAGGGGGAGACCCAAAAGGCAAGATGAGGGTGAGATGGGGATGTGGGTGTAAGGGTAAGAGGGCACGGGCAGGTGAGGGTGAATGGAGGTGTGGGGATTGGGGTTTAGGTAGCGTAAAGACGGGCAACACTCTGGGTTTGTGGTTGTTTCAAGTTGGGTTAGACCAGTGAAGATGGGCATGCTTTTCATTATTCATCTGATTTTATCTCCTTTGTAGTTTTTTTTTTTTTAGGTTCATTTTGTTTTCTGCACTTCAGACACAAGATGTGGATGTATGATGCCATTAGATTTAACCAGGATTTCACTATTTTCAATCACTACATTTTATCTGTGGGTTTGTGTTTGTGCGTGTGGATAACTCTGCAGTACGTGTGTGTGAGCAAGTGTGTGCGCGAGCGTGTGCATGTGTGTGAGCCTGCCAGTATGTAGGAGTGTGTTTGCAAGTGTGTGTATGCATGTGTGTATGCGTGTGATCAAGATTGCCAATACAGTACTTTTTATTTCGTTTTATTTTCACTACCACTCTCCTGTCATGTACCATTAACTGTGTTCATTTTGTCAACAATTTTTAAGACATGATCATTTCTCCTCCCCTCACTGTGGTATTTGCTATGATATTCATTTTTACATAAACCATCTGCTTTTTTTGTTCTGCACCAGCGCATCCAAGGGAAATGTTGTATCCCCGGCTTTGATAGTAGGTCTGTTCACTGCAGATCAGCTGTGCAAGCTTTACATTGAGTCTCCTTTTATTATTTAATCCTTAATGGGAGCACAAGGCGTTTCAATAAAAATTTCCATGATGATAAACATAAAAAAAACAACAAAAAACAACAAGTTGAAAGAAGGTTTGGGTCATTTTTGTTCATTCAACCTCTGCACTTTTTTGAGTTTGTGGACATGGAGGGAAAACATGAGCTGCAGTGACCATTTACGGCCAGAAGATGGAGAAAGGAGCACACGACAGACTCATATTTAAAATGAGGCTCCATTTCAAACATTTCATGGGTTACACTAGTTTGAAGTATGTAGGGGTTGTTAGGGGAAGACAAGGTCCACCCCTCCAAGGACTGTTGCTTATGTTTGATAAGAAACAGCTTTTGAACATAACAGCTGATAAAGTGCAGTCTGACTCCACCTCCAGAGCCCTGACAAAAGAAAGACAGCTCACAGTGGGTGATACCCTATGTTTCACTTATATAACAAATCCAATGAAAACAAGAACAATAAATGTATCTCCGACATAAAAGCTTTCAGTGTAGCCACATTCAGATACATGAGGATTACTCCTTTCAGCTATAAACCTCCATTCTTGTCCAAAATATACTAATAAAACACCCCATTGAACTAGATCCATGCACGGAGTGATGCATCTCTTCACTATGATGAACCTGGACATTGTGGCTTATTTTTCCGAGACCCCACATACACCATGCTGCTTAAAAGGACATCTGTTTCAATTCACCGCTGAAAATAATCTCTCACAAATACAATATTCACTCCCGTTTGAGAAAAGGCTTCTTGAAACTACAGTGTCCATGTGTTTCACAATAAGAAAGATCCCAGGAATATTGCTCTCTGATTTAAGAAATTATGTGTCTTTAGGGATCAGTGAGATGAATCGAAGTCAGAGTGTTGAGAAACAGAAGGGTTCGTTTTGCTCTTTCCATAGAATTTGTTGAGTATAAGGAAAAAAAAAAAAAAAAGCCTAATCCTAAATTTTATGGTTTGGAGGAAAGCAATGCAGCCTGTGTATGTTACTTCAAGACATGATGCATTGTATATGACCTAAACAAATTTACTGTGTAGTCAAAAAGAATTTCTAATCCAACTCTTGACAACAAAATGAACAAGCACACCCCCCACCCAAAAAAAAAAACCAAAAACATTTAGTGACACAAATAATGACTCACTTGTTATGTGACTCTCCAGGTAGTCATTAAGTGGCTGTCTGAACAGAGAGGACTTTATTAAACCCAAAGTTACCTCATAGATATTAATCACATTCACTGTAACTCAGTGACAACAGAAAACAGTAGCATGACTGTTGGTTTTTTTGTTTTTTTAAAAGAAATATTTATTTTGTTTTGCATATTTGTTTTTACTGTGATGCATGGTTTGGTTTATGACTACTACACACTGAGAGACTCCAGTACTATCACTAAAGCATCTGTCTGTATTGTGCAGAAGGTAGAAAAAAAAACCAAAAAAAAAACAACTCTGACCAGCACAATGGGCTCGAAAAGGAGCTTGGCCCTTACACCGGCTTACACTAGTGTATACTGCATCTCCCTATTTATCTGTCACTAACACATACAAAAACAGACACCAAATACACTCACTCACACTCATTCAGCAAAAACATACACTTCCTGCCACCAACACCTTGATATGTATTGACAGCTATGTAATTTAACTATTATAGAACAAAATCCTAAACTTCAGGTCATCAGAACAAGTGACTGGAGGAATGTCGTGTGAGGACGATTACTAAGTGTTCACAAAGTCTCAAACAGTAGCAATACAAAAAAAGAACAATGTACCAGTGTTGTTGACCTTATACATGCTTATATTTTGTTATGATAATTGCATATTCTTTTGAATTCGGATTATCACCATGTCGTAACTTGACAGTGGTTGACAAAAGGACCAAAGGGGGGTACAATAACAATTTTGCTCATTTGAGATGAGAGACTAATAAAAATGACAAACTGAACAGGTACGGAGAGAACGAGATCTCTAAGGCCATAGACAGAAACATAACCTTGACAAGGAGGTAATTGGACCTGTGTTTCTGAAAGAGGAACTGGCTCCCAGCTGGGCTTACGTCCAGCGTTCAGCTCAGTACCTTTGGAGAAACTGCAGCTGCAGCATCATGTCAGACAGATATTTTTCATAGTCTTTGCCGATGCATTTGCCAGCAGTCAGACTAACTCCTGCCTCTGCACTGAGGCTGACGGTGGGAGAGGATAGTCCAGAAGTCACTCTCACATTAGTCCCTGACATTGGCCACTTATGAAAAACATTCAGATTTGTATGCTGATGAAAATAGCAACAAAACAATTACTACAACAATAATATAAAAGAAAACAGGAATGAGAGTGCTCTCTAAAAGCCCTTTGATTAAATCACACCCTCTTCCTGGTTATCCAGTCTCATTGTGATGATGCCACAGCTCCACAGCCGAGCCGTTTTGAATCATAATGTCAGCAGCTCCAGCTCTGCTCAGAGCGGCTCACTGCATGCGGTCAGGCTGGTGCAGAGGGTAGTGGAGGAAGGCCTGCGGGGCGGCAGACACGGCGGCGAGAGCAGCCAGAGGAGGATGAATGGCAGCCGGAGGGGTCGGGGGTGTTGTGAGAGCGGGCGCTGGCGTGCCGGGAGAGAAACTGTAACTGAGGTAGCCAGCGGATGGGGACGGTGAGGGGGTGTAGGGGTACTGCTCCAGTCCTGTTAGGGCGTAGTGGCTGTAGGCGGAGCTGTAGTCCAGGTAAGGAGTGGCGAGCGCTGCTGCTGTGGGGCTGAGCGGGGACTGCAGCACCAGGCCGGGATGAAGGAACGCCTGGGGGTAGACGTACTGCTGGGTGAGCCTTCACACACACAGAGGAAACGGGGTTAGGACCGGGCAAAATGAACTGATTAAAAACAGGAGGTGCAAATAATAGAATTCCATTAATGATAAATCTGCCAATTACTTTCCTGACTAGTTGTACGACTGGAACACACCAGTTCTCGGAATAATAAATAATGCCCATCACAATTGAAAAATGAAGAGCAAGGTGTTGTGAAATATCTTTTTCTTTTTTTTTGTGGTCACGCTCCAATAGACAAATTTGTTATGATGTTGAACAACAAAAAGGATAAAACTTTTTCCCACATTTGATAACCTGAGAGCACAGATGTTGATTATCTTTGCCTGGAGAGTGATCTAATTCCTAAAATTGGGATAATTGTTGAAGCTCTACTAAGCATTTAACATTAATGGTTATTCATTATTTTTCATAGCTTTCTGTGGTACAAGTTCTCAAATGTGAGTATTTGCTGGGTTTCCAAGTCCACTATTATAATAAACTAAATTATGATTATTCTGAACAATAAAGGCAGCTTGGACTTTAAGAGATCACAGCAACATTCCCATTCTATTTTGTTTTAACCATATCAAACAATGAAATGGATCAACAGATTAATTGTAGATGAAAATATTACATGCAGAATATAATAGATGTAGAGACAGAGCACGCACAAAAATGACCTCATTCATTTCCACTTCTGACTATCTGCTGGCAAATCTGATTTACACGTTCACGTGTCTGGTTGAGTTGTGATCGGATTATTAGTTGCCATTTCAAAAACAGAGACACACGATGAAGGTTTAGCACACGAAAACAGACAACCGTTTTGTTCCCTTTCTTTACATCTCACCCTTTAAAAACCTGAGTCCTCTTTTAGGAGCAATTAGCAGCAGTGTTGCCTTAAAATAGACTTCCTCCCTTGTGTTTAAGTTTAATTAGCACACAGCCTGAGAAATTTTATAAAAGTAACACTTTGTTCCACATGAAAAGTCAACACAATACAAATACATATATATATATATATATATATATAAACTCGAAATATAAATTACTTTTCACCATAATTGGTTGCAGTCTTTCAATAAAAATGTGGTCGCTGAATGGGGTGACTGTTAACCCACCCACACACACATGACACAACAGATGTAAAGTATGAGGTTGTTGGTACGCTGAGCTTTAGCGAGGGGAAAAAGCCCTCCACTGTCCTCCTGTATTCACTCATGTCCTTGCCTGAAGCTGCTCACTTAACCTGAACTGCCTCCGTTACATCTGGCAACAGCAACAGTGGTCATATCAGAGGAATTGGGTTACTCTGCTGTGCTTAAGTAAAAACAACAGAACATGACAGTATTTAACACTTGGAGTCCCGTGATCAGCTCCCACGGTCAAAGCCATTACCCTGACACTAACCTTGTCACCGAGTCTGAGCAGGTGAACAGAGCGGCGAGCGGCGGCCTGCTGCTGCTGCTGCTGCTTACCCCTAAACAGAGCCAGGCCAGGGATCAGGTGTGCTTACACAACAAACACTGGACCAGGGCCCGTTCACACACACTCTGCTGTATACACAACACACACAGGCGCACACACAAGTGTGTACGTCTGCCATAGTTTTAACTGCTTTAACCTTAACTCTAGTTTGAATGTGTTACTGTTTACTGTGTGTGCAAACCAGCAGGTCCCAAATACTCCTGTTCACTTTCTAATTGACTAACATGACAGTTTGGTGAAATAGCTGCTGGTTGTGGCTTAATGTTTACAGACAAACAGCACAGTGTTGTCAATCTTCTTCTCCAACTCTGGTCAAGAAATCGAAAAAAACAATTCTGGTAAAAGGTAAAATGTTTCCCTTAATTAAGGGAAATGCTGCATAGACACAAACGTTTGTGCAGATATTTTGTTGATTTTGGAGCAAAAAAAGTCCAATTTCAGCTCTGCAGCAAAACAACATCACAGACGAGTTCTCCCTCAAGTATTAATGTCCTAATACTTTTTATTTTGGAATTTAAAACAATAGAAAGTTGGTGTTTAGTGAGCCCACCTCTGGCAGCTGTTAAGCATTGGGGTTGTGTTGTTATTGAGAAGGAAACAAAGACAGACAGTGGAGAATAGCGGACTCCAGGAAATATCAGCATATTGAGGAAGAAATTCTTCTTCGTCATTCGAGAAACTAAAACTGTAAAAAGGCTTGACAGCGATCCCACCATCGGCTCCTACATGACCTCAAGAAACACAGCCCTCCTGCCCTCCTTAACATATCAACCAGTATTACATAAAAAAAATTATACTACACAATTATTCAAACCACTTCACCTCATTCATACAGAGAATTATCCTCTTTTGTACTTTTGTGCATATTTGTTTATATCGACATCATTGGAAATGAGGGAAACCTCAATGATTTGAGGTTCAATTAAAAACAATGTTAATCAAGAATTTCACACAGTCTCCGTCTAAGCATTTTAGGACAGAAATAATCCTTACCAACGCACCTGAAAACACAACACGTGACTCTTCAGGTATAATTGGAACAGCGTATAAACAGGAAGCATAGTGTCAACATTGCAGTTAGGTGCTTATTGCTGAAAATACTCCAACTATGGAACGACTTTGTGAAAACTGTGACTGAAAATAACACGAGTACAAGGCAGACATGATGCTAAAAAACAATGATGGGAGAGGAACAGGTTGTTAACATTTCCTTAATTTTCTGCTCATCCAGACTAAAACATAGGCCACAAAGTTTTAAAACTGAAATGAGCCAGCAACACCTGTGTGTGTGAACGGCAGATGTAGATAAAGCAAAAGTTTTAAAATGATACTGATGTCGCTGTATATCATGTCTGACCCCCTTCACTGATTATGATAAATGATAAAATTAATGATAAAATCTGCAGGCTGATGACACACAACTACATAAACCTCAAAACAAAGCCAGTCAGCCCCCCCCCATCCTTTCCTTTGTATCCCAGCTCTCCTTGCTCCCTCCGTTAGTCAGAAGTGCAGTGTCATTCCCACGGCCGTTTGCTGCTGCCTGCCAGCACCGGCCTGACTGATCCAATGTGACAGTGGCATTGTGGAAGAGGGAGCTGCGCCTCAGCCTCTCTCCTCCCCGTGCCTGGCATCATCACTGGCTGTCAAACACGCACATCATATATTACCGACCACAGATGCATAAAGAGCAAGAAGCAAGCCTGAATAAGACGAGCACAAGACAAACACACAGTTAACAGGTTGTGTGTTGTCAGCTAAGCAGCTTAGAAGAGGATGTGGATAAGTGTGTGCATGTGTGTTAGAGTGGGGTGTGCGTGGTGGGGGGGCATGGCAGTACTAATTGGCGCAGCTGCATGGGTGTACGCTCACGAACAGACCCATGAGAGCAGAATAACCTCCACTGACTCCCCTCTCTCAGGGTTTACTCCCTCAAAAGCCAGTTTCCTCTGCTGCACTCCCCCTCACTGTCCTTCCGCAGAACCTGGCAGCAGGATAAAAGTACAAGGATGTGCTTAGTAAAAAGACTAATGATAAATAAAAAGATTTTTTTTCTCTCCGAGGGTGGAGGTCAGGGCTCCTTGAGCGAGGAACGAGCAGGAGGGACGGGAGGAAGGAGAGCTGCTGAGAAGTGAAGGATCAGCCATCATATCCTTCATGCCTCAGGACAGCCGTGCTTTTAATAGTTCAGATGAGGGATGTGACGAGGGTGAGTCAGTCGAAGATCCAAACACACACTCATGGAGACGCACACAGATGACCCTCCGTCCTCCCTCCATGAATACACACATACACACACACAGCTTGAGGGAGGGGGAGCGACAGAAAGGCCAACATCAGCGCTGGACACACAGTTTTTCTCTGACAGCAAGCAAGCTCTGCACTTACATTTGATTCATGCAAATAAGACTGCACGAGCAAAATTCTGACTGGATGTTGTCACAGTTGAGAAAGTCCAAAAAATTTCCACTTGTTTTCAATTGCTTGTACTGATTGTCCAGCAAATTGTTTATTATTAATAATAATAATAATAAGAAGAAGAAGAAGAAGAAGAAAATATTTTTTTCATATTTTCTGCTTTTGAATAAATAATTTATCAGATGAAACAAACAAAAAATTAAATAGTCTGTTTGCATTAGCTGTGCTTGCTCATCGGGGGATCTGTTAGGTCTCTTTATAAATAATTTTATAAAGAGTTTGGTCTAGACCTGCTCTGTATGTAAAGTGCCTTGATGTACCTTTGTTATGATTTGGCGCTATACAAAGAAATCTGATTTGATTTGATTTGATTAACTGATTGAAACATTTTTTGGATTGTTTTCCGTAGTACCTTATTCATCCGCACGTCCCCATTTTCAGCCAATTTCTGACTAGTTCATCCCGTTTTATAAGCCAGAAATATATTAGATATTTTAGATCGTGTTAATTACTATTGGGGGGTGTCAATGGCTTCACACAAATAAAATCAATAAAAATGCTAAATATTTGTGGCTTTCCTCACAGATAGTGCTGTCGCTGTTTCTTCCTTATGACCAGCTTTTTGCTCTTATGCACATAGAGATAGAGATAGATTTCCAAATAATGCTCAGTCAGTTGAATTTATCACACATGGACTCCAATTAACACATAGAAACATCTGGAGGATTTGTCTTAAAAAAAAAACAACAAAAAAAAACAATAACCAAAAGAGGTTGGCAAGTTGGCAAGTGTAGATTTAAGAGGGAAAAATCAGGCTGCAAGAGAACAGTAAATGAAGAAATCGAAGGGGAATGAATATTGGCTGTTATTTTATAAACCAAAGTGATTAATGGGGGATAAAAACTATTTGAATTTCAGCCTGAAATCAAACACCGAACAACGTTGCAATCAAAACATAATCGAGCCAACGCAGACCCAGTCAGTTCCAAAACAGGAAAAAAAACAAACAAAAAAACCCCCCCCAGTAAATCCTCTCAAATGAGAGCAACCAGGTGATGTTTGGCATTTCTGCTTGAAAAATCAATTGAATGGCGATTAATGGCACTGTGCCAAGTTTTCTTCATACATGCAATTAAATCATGTCAGTGTGTTCCAAACCAGAGAAAGAGCAAATATTGTTGAGAAAAATGAGTCTGAAGCAGCTTTTCTCTTTTCGCATACCTGGCAGTAGAAACACTTCTACTGTGACGTGGCTGCAGCCAGACAAAAACTCTGAAATGTTAAGTCACCACCGGTTAAAAGTCGGAGGTGGTCTATTATTATATATTGTTAGGTATGTTCTCGTCAGCAGGCGGTGGTGGCTCCATAATGCAGTGCAAAAGAAAAGAGGAGCAGCATTTAGTGCTGAAAAAAAGAAAAACAGATCAAAATGTGTCATCTTTTAGCGGACAGCTGACTAAAATGGGAAATTTCAGGGCTTTGAATTACTACTAATGTGTTCTTTAATTAATTAAAAAATCTTTTTTTTTTTTTTTTTTTTCAAATTAGTTTTTCATGTGACAGAAGTGCTTCTCCTAATTGGGTCCCTCGGTGAGAGGAACATACACCTGAGGGTTCACCATCTACCTAAATCCCCCAACAGACAGAGAAATAAGTGCAGCCGGAGAGAAAGGAGAAAAGAGAAGAACAATTCAGACAAAGAGGAAACGTGGAGAGTGAGAAAAGAGGGGACGTACCGTTGAGAGAAAACTGTTAAGAATGTCAACATATCAACATGGCCGATTGAATGAAGCACCGATGTTTCACTCCATCATAAATGCATTTCACGCACAAAAAACGAGCTCCAGGGTCACGTCTACGAGCGGCCCTAAAGCTCCACTGAAGCCCTCAGCGGCTTCACAAGGCCACAGGTGGGCTGTTCATCTGTGCCCCCACCCCAACCCCCCACCGCCTTCCTCTCTGTTCCACTGTTTGTTTCAACAGGAAGTACTACCCTTGTCGCCAACCCTCCACCCCTAACAGTCTCACCACAAATCCATCTCCTCCTTCGCTTTCTGTCTCGCAAAAAAAAAAAACAAAACAAAAAAACAGAACATTACAGAGAAAAAAAAACAGAACTCACTTCTGCCAAGCAACCACATTGGGTGCTAAAGGCAGACCAGACAGCAGGCAGCCATGGGCGACAGATGCCTCCCCCCTCCCGACAATGACAACCCCCCCCCCCCTTCTCCCCCGAACACCCACTCTAACATCTCCCTTCCCTCCCTCTCCCAACTCTGCTGTCTCTCAGAGCTACATTTGGCATCAACGAGTCCTCTGTCATCTTAAAACTTAGAGCAAATACACCAGAGCAGCAGGCTGAGCTGTGCTTTGTTTGAGTTTGCCTTTTTTATTAACTGTTTACTGCCTGAGTGTCGAGGCAGCGCCATGTGTGACTGTCAGACCCTGAAGCCTCCCGGAACCCCCGCCACTGCGAGAGCGGAGGTGACAGAAATTTTAGGTTAAAAGAAATAGTTAGACATTTTGGTAAACATGTCCATTCTTCTTTTGTGAGTCCGACAGGAGGATAGAAAAAGCTTTGCTGTGAGATAAGACTGATGACATAGTTGGTTTGGCTCACTATTTAACTCAAAATGTGTTGTTTAAAATGCCTTCGATAACACAAACAGATTAAACTAACGAGATATACAATGTGTTAATTGGTGAGTTTTAGAGGTGCTGTTTGATTAGTTGGGATAATTCTCTCATCTTGAGCCATGACTTAATTTGGGATTTTGAACAGATGTACTGTGACATAAGAGCAAATGCCTTCTATTACAGTAATTTTTTTTAAACAATGTCTTTCTTTGGACAACAGACAGAGTTAGTGACTGACCCACGTTAAAATGTTTCGAGGGTGGTGTACACCCTGGACCGGTCGCCGGTCCATCGCATGGCCAACACACAGAGACAAACAACCACGGACAATTTAAGCTCACCAATTGACCTAAACATGTTCCTCTGGAGTACACTGGAGGAAACCCACGCAAGCGCGGGGAGAAAATGCAAAATTTGCACAGAATGGCCCCAGGCCCAGGAACCGAACCCTCAACCTTCTTGTTGTGGGGCAACAGCGCGAACCACTATGCTGGCGTGCTGGTTAAAGGTGCAGTTTTGTCTAAATTGTTTATGAGGTCAGCTCCCCAGCTCATTAAAGACTCACCATCAACTCAAATCTCCACTTCCCAACTTGTTGTCTTGTGTTGGATGAAGAGCAACTATGGTGCTTTTGTAATTTAAAAAAAAAAAACAACTGTTGCAAAGCGCTTTATAAAGCACCGAATAAAATCTCAACAGCAGTGAGATCTACATTTACAAGATTGACAATGACACTGACAAACCACAAAGGGCTTGATTTGCTGTGTATTCTTTTTATGTGCAGGTGAGGAGACAAACAGCAATGGTGCCGATAATAGCAGTTTGTGTTTCCTGTTGTGGAAATGTGAATGTGCCATTCACTCAAAGTACAACACCTCCTGCAGCTGTGCTGAGATCTCTTGAGGTTACAGTTGTTAGTATCACTTCTTCTTCAACACAAGGCTTTTTTCTCTAAGCATGTCATGTCAACCAACCAAACCGAACCAGGTTTACATCACCAGACTGGTTTTCTGCTGAAAAGGTTTATGAAATAAAGATTACTGGTCTGTAATAAAGCAGTAACACTTATTGTGTGCCTTGGTGTAAAATATCAGCAGCTTGGGAACAGTGATTAAATATGGACAATTTTCACAATTAACTGATTGGAAATATGCTAATTATACAATGACAATTACAAGAATCATCCTGGGAAGATTTTTTAAAAAGCCAACTGTTACACACATCCTAAAGCTTGAATGTGTGGGTGTTTCCTCACCAGAAAACAAAGAGTCACAATGTGTGTGTTTGCCTCTCAGGGGTGTTGGATAGTATTGTTGTTCCAGGTGATGCTTTGCCTTTCTGGCTTCAGTCTGCCAGGTGACAGAGCTGCGATTCTCCCTGCAAGCAGAGATCAAATATATGCAAAAGAGCAACTCACTCTTCCTTGAACGTCCGCCCTCACTGGGCTTTCAATCAAGCCCATCATCACTCATTCATGGACTCATCTGGGTCAGCCTCAATTCCCTCATCACTCATTCAGAAATTGAGGACTGCAATATTAATAGCACTCAGAACAGTTGAGGTTTTTAATGGACTTTCCTGTAGCCCCAGGATCAGAAATTGTTGTCCCATAGCAAATCAGTTCAAACTAATCTTTTCCAAACATAATATATGCGTTTCTCAAAATACCTCTAAAAGAAAGAAGTTACATGTGTCTTTATCAAAGAAACTGAGCCCTCTTTTCCACTAAATGAAAGATACATCATTTTCAAATGACACTCAACAGACAACTGTGACTCTAGTTGACATCTTTGTCTAGGATCTCCAAAGCAACAGCGATGCACCGAATGTCTGAGTCAAGCCTGAGTAAGTGCTGTTAGAGGAGCCATGTTAAGCTTACACAACAAGGAGTTACAGGATTTGACCTGCAGTCTCTTTACCGTCTGTGGCAGTGCTAGGAATGAATCACCGTCCATGTCTCACTTAGGGACTGAGTCATAGAGGTTTCCTTTGGTGTTCACACTGAGACTCTGTGAGACTGGAGGAGGAGGCGGACGCCCTTCCCTAGTGGATAGCATTGAGCTTCTATGTCGGTCAAGTTCACCACAAACTTCCATCACTGCTGCCATTCTGCTTTCAGGTATATTAGGAGTAGGTTCTATATGCAAAATCCTTTAACACCGTGAATATTATCCTATACTGAAATACTGATACAAACATAATGTAATGTCATATTTGCCATTTTCTGAGGAGAGGTTGAATATCTTGGACTAATCCAGCAAAATATCTGCCAAAGCAAGATATGTGATTTGGTTTACATCACATTGCCAGTTAATTAGAGAATAAGAATAGGTTACCTGTGTGACTCAGGTGCATGCAGACACACAAGAGGAACAAACTCAGGCTAATAATGTACATGAGGCATGAGGCTGTGTGGTACTGTAATTATATTCCCCATGGAAACTGTTCTCACTCCTTTATCACAGTATATGACATTTCATAGCGAGGCGGTAGGTGAAGTACATGCTAACTCGACTCACATCTACGTGATCTCTTCATTGCGTTCTCTCATTGTTGAGTGGGAGGGACTGCAGCTGAGCACTTGTTTATGTTTTTGTTCTTGAGCTCACTTTAACAGAGAGCCGTGACCACAGCGACCAAGGGGTTTGCAGTGGAGTTGGCTTCGCTAGATGTTTGTTACCGAGAAGGAGAGCACAGGAGTTTTTCCTCACCCTCCTTCACATTACCTTCAGCACTCTCGATGGCCATCGCCAGAAAAAACTAAAGCTGCAGTCACAGTTCTGGTGTTTTCCATGTGATTGTGTATCACTGGAGCCACCTGATGTGAACTTACACTTTGGAGGAGTTGCACTTTGGCCTACAGCTCACACTGTGACCCCTGAACTAATTTAGTCTTGATACACTCACAGATACTCACAGATGACATATTCATATCATAACCCAGCTCTACATTGTCTCTTATGCGTAAGTGAAACAACAGAATTCAGCTTTTCTTGTGTTTAACAGACCAGAAAGACAGCGAGAAAACAGAGGATGTACACACAAAGTAAAAAAAAAAAAAAAAAAATGTGTGTTTGACAAGTGTGATTCATGCTATGAACACCACAAGTGCTTTTTCTTTCTCTCTCATTGTAGAGTGGCACCAAATCACCACAATACAAGTAGAGAGAACGAGAGCTCACAAATGTCAAGGACGGAGGAGTGAAATGTATTGTGTTGAGGAGGACACGGCAGGTGAGGGAGAGAGGTGGAAATAGAGGTATTGATTCTCCTTCCTCTTACCCATATTGCCTCTGAGCCCACGTAGGATGGACTTGCTGAACTCCGACAGAGAGACCTGCAGACAAAGACAAAGAGAGAGAGAGAGAGAGAGAGAGAGAGAGAGAGAAAGAGAGTTGAGATATTTTAGCTATCGGCAGCACACACACTGAGAGAGAGGGCAGAGCTGATTCTGTGTCTCTGCCTGTTTGTCTCAGATGTTAGCATGCATACCAGGGTATCAGAGCCGGACAGCTATTCCCTCAGCATTCACATTCTCACGCGCACACACACACACACATGCTTGGAACATTCACACAAATAATGATGCACTCTTGCTCACAAACATCTGTGACCTTGCTGCCTCCAGAGTTCACCGGGAATCAGCTGAGGCTGAGTAAGAAAGGACCAACTTCTCCTCCTCCTCCCTGCCTCTGCTCTGACTTTATTTCTACATTCCTCCAGCCATTCACTGCTGTTCTTTCTCCTCCCGCTGTACTGCCATGACTTCACCAAATCTCCTCTTTTATTCAAATGTATATCCAAAAGCACTTTTTTCCCCTCTATAACAGGACAAAGAGGGGACAGACGCTGAGTTATTGCTCGCCCTTAACAGTCCCATCCCCTCTTGCTCCTCTTGTCCTCTCCCTCTCCTATTCTCTCGCTTCTCTCAAATACAATAACAAAATACCAAGCGCTGCCATCTCCCATCAGCTGCATGCTTGGGGAGTTGCATCGCAGTGCTGGTCCAGGAAAAAGGACAACACAGTCAGTTGTTGGCGCCGCTGTTTGTCAATCACACCTAAACACGGCAGTGTTTCAGCTGGTGAGCTTTAAATGAAGCAGCAAGGCAGAGCTATTGTCAAGGTCTGGTGTGCGCTGAAATGTTGGAGGGGAAGCACAAAAGCATGTACACTGCTTGTACACTGAATAAGCCCTGCGGCATGAAAGCCATGCATTAACTCAAGCACACAGAGGGTGAATGTATATGGTGGGAATGAGCAGAGACAGTTCTCTGGGTGATAAGCACACCAGTGGTTTGTCATGTTTTATCCCGCCAAAGCGAAATTTGTACATTCATCTATTTGTTTCTACATTGATTTCCTACGTTCCTGCCACGGATTCCACGGAGAGACTTAAAACTTGATGGGAACTATCAGTTAATCATTTAACTACCTTTGTTATTTCTTTTTACAAAAGCTACATTTGTTGTGTTTTCATTCAAATTAGTGCCCAAATTTGTGTCTGTTCCTGGTCTTGATCTCTAAGATTATTTTGTGTCTATATGTAGGTTGGACTTGATTCCTCAACCTCTCATTGCTTTTTGGCTGTTTGAACCACTGTTTGGTTTTGGCTTCACTGCTAGGGACCACTGTTGCATGTTCGTGCCCCCCTCTTTTACTCCATCCATCTTTTTTTATCTGCAGCTACGGTGTTAACTCTTCAACGCACATAAAAACACCAGATAGTCATCAAAGACAGTCTCTCTCAAATTCATCACCATCTGATACAGTACCATCACTTGAAGTAAATATTCAGTGCAACTGATCCGCAAGATGTGGCAATTTCCGCCGACAAAAGAACCAACATGTCTGTCGCCCATGTGTGAGCTTGCAAGATGTTTGTATTACTCAAAACATCTTCATTTATTCATAAGGGATATGAATATATCTCTAATCAAAAGGAAATCATTTTAAAGGCCAACAGCAGCAGTAAGTTGCTCCTCTGACTATCATAACTCCTGTAATGGTGTTGTCTGTGTAGCCAACAGCTCTGCGCCTTAGACCTCCATTCTGACAAAAGACTACGACATGAGTTACACTGTTGCCCTGGGTGAAATGTTCCCTCATTAAAATGGACATGGGTACCATAATTTGTTTTTAGTGCAGCCTACATACGTCCTCCTGTGGAGACTCAATAACAGGCCAGTTTGGCAGCTGAAAATAATCCCACGACACAAACAATATCTACTGTACTTCTGCTGGAGTAAGATTTTCTAAATAAAAAGCACATGCTTAGCTGTGTTAAGGGATTGCTTATCCTTTGCCTAACGTGAAACAGTATATGCTCGACCTGTTTTTAAAGATATGTGTCTTCAGAAGGCATCACTGGACTTGGAAATGAAAACCAACAGTGTGGTGAGGTCAGAAAGTATTAGGAGGCACAGCCTGATCCCTTAGGTGTACAATTCTTATTTAACTGAGTAAATTGTGGCCAAAAAAGGTGCTGACACGACTCTACAGATCTGTTCAGCAAAGAGCTAACACACTTACTTGTCTGAGAGCTGCGAGGCTTCGCTCCCAGGTATGCCAGGTTCACATTGGCCTTCCTGCCGTCGATGATGGGATTTGCATCTTTGCACGCCCGCTCCGCTGCTCCCCTGTCCACCATGGTCACCTGTTGACAGCATCACAGCATTTCTGATTCATATCACTCTTCAGGCTACACAATTGCATCAAGTGAAAGCTTATCTCTCCACTTTGAAGGTAGTGATCCAAACATGAGAGGTTGGATGAAGCAACAGACACTGTGCAGAGTCGCCCGGAGGGAGCTGCTGTCTTTGTCTCTCCTCAAATGATTCAATCTTTGAGCCCAATGTGTGAGGACACACTACATTAAAAGAACAATCAGGGTGTATTAATGCTTCCAGTGGATTATTGGCTGAGTCTTAGGGCAGATGTGGGCTGATATGTAGGAGGTAAAATTGTTTTGGTTTTTTTTCTGACTGAGCTGCCGAGGATGAGATACTGGAATCTACCTTGAGGGAGTGAATTGAGGAGTGGGCAGATAGCAATGGGAAGGGGCAGAAAAGGTTAAGACACAAAATCCAGCCACATACAGGCTCTAGATAACTACACAACTAATAAATGAGACTCTGGAAATAAAACCACCATGCTTGCTTTCATTTTACAGCATCAGGCTCTGGCAAGCGGATAGTTTGAAATCAAGGGATAAACTGAGCATGGGTAAACACAGCTACACACACACAGCCACACAGCTGATGATTTAGTCTGCTTGAAGTCAGTCCTCTTCCTATCATGCTCTCGCTCTCTCTTTAAATTCAAACTCGCAGTCACTCATACAAAAACCCCCCAAAGCCATCGAAGCAGAGAGGGGGAAGGGCTGCGAGGGCGGAAGTCAGAATGAAACTACTGCAGCCTTATCTTGCAGAGCCAACTGACAAGTCACACCTCTGTGACCAAAGACTAAACCACCACCCCTCCACCCACATTCCCCCTCCCTCCCCCCTCCCCCTCTCTCACACACACACAGAGCAGAAAGAGAGACATCTGTCCACAGCTGCAGCAGCTTATTACCAACTCGTGTGTGTGCTTGTTGCTGCACACAGAGCAGCACAGTGTGGCCCCTAACAACGCATGTCTCTGTGTGTGTGTGTCTCATTTTGTACTTTGGGGCAGCAGAGATAATTGATGACACACCTATTAGAAATAACCTGCTGCTCATGCTCCAAACATGTGACACACTGAACACTGCTGCTGGAAATAAGTGACAGCCTGTGCAGCCTCCAAGGCCCAGAAAAGAAACACCCTGCATCAGATTGTGATACTGAACAGGAGATTTACAAAAAAAAAAAAAAAAAAAAAAAGTAATTAACCAGAATGATAAGATCACTAATTACTCGCTGTAACAGACATGATCTGGTGTGTGTGTGTGTTTTATTCTAATGGTTGATAACACCTTAATTAAAAACCCACACTTCACCCTCTCTGCGTCCGTTCATTCGCTCAGAAAAACAGTTGGGGAACTTACGAAGCCGTATCCTCGGGATTTTCCCGTCTGCTTGTCCGTGATCACCACCGCCTCATCGATTTCCCCGAAAGTCTCGAAATATTTCCGAAGTGAGCCGTCGTTGGTGTGATAAGGCAACCCGCCGACGAAGATCTTGGTGTAAGTTGTGTCCTTCTCCATGGTGGGGTGCATTATTTCTAACGGAACCCCGACGAGCTGACCTAAAAGCAGCCGTGAAGTCATGCGGCTTGAAGGCAAAAACCAAATGGAGAGAGACTCACACAAAGAGAAATAAGAAAGCGGCAGAATAACTTTACGCTCCGAGCGGCTGCTATAATAATAATAATAATGATATTAATAATAATAAGAGTGAGTCCATGGCGGAACACGCAGCCTCCAGACGCCTCACATGCAGCTTTTGGATGAACAGCCTTCCTGACAGGTGTCTCGGACCTTCTTGTCTCTTGTTCCGGGAAAAAAAAAAAACAACCAACCAACCAACCAAAAAAAAAAAAAAAAAAAAAAAAGACAAAAAAAACCCCCCAAAACAGCTAAAGTCTTTAAGCGTCGTTGGGCGCGTCTTCGGACGCCCACTCGTCTGGTCCAATAGACGAGCGGTGCGTCCATCGGCGCATCCCGCCTCCTGCTCCACCCTCAACACACACAGGAAACCCCCACATGGTAGCTGAAATACTTTTTAACTGCCAGTGAAATGGAGCAACAGTTAAATTACTGGAAATCTACAGTTGGCCTGACAAAAAGAGGAAATAATGTTGATTTATTATTACTATTATTATTATTATTATTATTATTATTATTATTATTATTATTAAGCCCCCCCGACCCAGAAACGGAAAAGTGGTAGAGGATGGATGGATTATTATTATTATCATTATTATTATTATTATTATTATTATTGTCAGGTCCACTGTCAGGCAGATGGGAGGAAGGCTGTGACAGCATTGATACAAACAGCTCATATAAGATGGTAAACCACAGACTGACATTTCACAGGCTTTGAACATTTTTGGGCTGAGTTTACTTTCGGATGAAAGTGGAAGAATAGTATGCTTTTTTTTTTGTTGTTGTTTTTTTTTTTAACTTGTAACTACTACACCTGCTGGATTATGGGCTGTAATATTTTTTTCTGAGGGGTTCAGAAGGTGCTGATCTCTGAATTTAGGGCAGCATCTAAGGAACAAGGAAAAAAAAAAACACTTGTCGATGTGATCGCTGGTAACTTTTCTAACTGATCAGTGATTGAACGTTTTTCAGACTAAGAAAGTCTATATATTATTTATCTAAATTAAAGACGCTTCTTTAATGTGATATTGCTATATTAACCAAACATATGCAGGCTAGTTGAACTGTATGCAATGTTTACATTGTATAGCTCACTTCATTTCAGTCACAGAGCTCAAATAAAACTATACATTGCCACCTTCCGAAAACAGTGGAGGAAGTTGCTTCAGAGATGGGAAAACCAAAGTTGTACATACAACTGAGGCCAGCAGTCAGTGCTGTTAGATAAACAGTCTGGATTTCTCTTTAGTTCAACGTTCAAAATACTTCCCTTTCTGATTCCCCAACATTTCATAGGACTAGAAGGAGACATGAGACGGATGGCATTTGGCGTGAGCTTGATAAGCGCAGGTTGAGATAGAGGTTAGATTGACTAAGAAACATGAAATTTACACGAAACAGAGACAAATGCAAAAGCAGACTGTCAGTGTGCCACGTAATCTTGGTAACGAGATGTTGAGAGAATAAAGAGGTAATCCTTTATGGCAGTATTACCGCAACATTTCTTTTTGTAACGGAATGACATAATGACTTCATCAATTCTTCATAAAATCTGTGAAATATTTGATCATGTGCTCAGATCTACTTAGTTACATTTGAATAATACACATAATTTTCATGGCTTCAGAAAATTACAATCACATCATATATCTGCAAAATTATGTAAACAAATAGCACCAAACTCCTGTGGACAGAAATTAATTATACTGTCAGTGAAACTTCGAGAAAAATGTTAGGTAAAGGGTTGTATGGGAAGGACCAGGAATTGGAGGACGGACATTTTCTTTGGGGTGGGTGAAATCAACGAGAGAAAAGAAGAAAGCAGGATGATTAACAACAAAAGCTGACAGGGGAGGGGCTTGCCACCAGGAGCAGATAAAGCAAAGTAGCAGACTGGAGTGCGGATGTGGACACCACTGACAGGAGCCAGTCTGAGGATGAGGCTTGTCTCTTTCAGTGCACCTTTGAGGATTTGTCCTTCACACACTAAACTCCCTCCACATGTCTCTGCCTCCCATTCACTCACAAACCTCCCATTTCATGCACGTTATCAGCCTGTTTCTTTGATATTTAGATGACAGGAACCTGAAAAGCTTGGCTCCCCCAGGCAAACCGATTCTCAACACACCACAGTTTCCTTTCGGACAGATTCGACTGTGACTACAGGATCCTAAAATGAAACCGCAAATACGCAAAAATACAGCAGAGACAATGTAATGTTTAAATATAAATTTGTATTTACAACGATATTAACATCAAGGAACAAGGTAAGAAAAAAACCCAACAGTATTTTACATCTTGTAATAATGACTGTATGTTTCCCAGATTTGTCTTCTCATTTCATTAGCACTGAGTTTCTTTCCATTATAGTAAAACACAAACATCTTTAAATATTTGTAGATCAATCTTTCATATTCTTCATTGAGATTGGGATCAAAAACAAAACAAAACAACTACTCAGAGCTTTTATTCTGTGTCACAATGACATCAACTGTGAATCGTCCTTTCCAGCTTCGAAAACATTCTCCGGTGAAGTAATCATTTGGAGCACCACAATTCAACTGGCCGTAAGGTCTACAGAAAGGGAGAAACATCACGAACAAAAACTCAAACCATCTCAGCAGAACCAGACTCATCTCTATGCTAGATGGCCATATGATAAATGCAATCAAACATATTTTTTCAATGTATATTATAGGTTAGGTGCAACAGTTAAAGCACACATGAGTACTTGCACGATCTACGTCAGGAACTGTCTCTAAGCATTGCAGGATGACAAACAAAAATCTTTGGATTGAGCATGTGTTCAAAGGTAGATTTCCAAACAAACACCTCATAGGAAAGACAATGAAAATAAAGGCAAAGCTGAATGCAAAACAGAAAACAAAAAAAGGTTAATTAGAAGACTTAAATGCTCTCTTGTGTTGCTTCCATTACGATTAAACATCTGTGAACAAAACAAAAAGACTCATGAACAGTTATACAGTGGGACTGATTTCTAAAGTCTCATATCCGAGGCTGAAAAATCGATTCAGCAGCGGCCAGAACAAACAAATCTCAGGAGTGAAACTTTTCAAGTCACACATGGAAGCATGAGGTCTGGATCAGAAAATATCAACCCCACATACTGGTAAGACATCTGGGCCCCTAGAAGCCTAACACAATCATGTGTCAACTCTTGTTGTATAGGCATATTTTGTGTTTTCTCTTATTCTCTTTTGTGTCAAAAGAAAAATTATTTATAAAAAAAAAATGTGTTCACTAGCACCTCTTTAGCTGAGACTATGTCCTCAAGAAATAAAGAGAAATCGTGATTTGAAGACCACAAATAAAAAAGTGCTTTCCAAGAGAAAGAAAGTGGCAGTATGAAAAAAAATCTACACGTTCTGCTTACAAAAAAGGAGGCCCTCCCTTTCTAACCAATGGTTAAAGTACTGAAAATAAAAGCTGACCTATGACAGAATAAGAAAATTACACTTTTAAATATCAAGCCTTACAATCTGTGCAAAAACAGTATGTGACCTACAAAAGCATATATATATTTATATATAGTACATTTGAAGCGTATTTACAATTCATATTCACAGACAAAAAGGAAAGAACAGCTCTGAACAAGACATCATGTCTAATACTGCAGTACCGTCGAGTCGAGTAAATGATGCTTCACCTTTGTCCTCAGAGGAAAACCAGGAGGAAGGATTATTGCTAGAAATCTGCACACCTACACTTGAAACCCAGCACTTAGTCGTGAGCAAATAGAGACATCAGTTTCATCGTCAACCATCAATTCAATTTCTGCACTCATAGTAACACTGTAAATTGGTGCAAAGTAACCAAAATATCTGCAACATTTGGATTTAAAAGTTACCTCCGGAATGATAAAATGACCTCCTCGTGAATCCGTATAAATATAAGTGGAGTTTTGAACATCAATCGAAGTCTGCTTTTTTTTTATTTTTCCAAGAGTGATTTTAAAATGACTTACAAACTGTGAATTTCTCTCGTACTAAATTGGTACATCGTAGAAGAGAGGATAAAATCTGTGCTTTCTGCCTTTCTACTGGTTCCCACTTTAGAACAAAGATCATCAAGGTTACCCATTTTCCTTTCAGCACCCCCCATTTTTCAGTGAGGAGAAACTTTGAGAGCACACACACAAAAATAAAAAGTAAATGTCTGCTGCTATGCGTTATTTCTCGGGTAAAGGCCTCTATATTGCCACAATCCTTTTTGATGTTGGCCTTTCCTTAAAGTGCAATCAGCCAACAAATAATTCAGACGTACTTTAGCCCAACAGCATCCAGGAGGATGAAACAATGTGCCCCACTGGTTCATGACATTCATTTGAGTGTCACAATCTGATGGCTCGTCATCTGTAACCACATTTACTTCGCATTGCAGAGACCTTCCAGGAGCAGCAGAGGGATGACAGACATAAATCTCACCAGGTTCAGAGACGAGAGAGGCGTCCCACATTTTTAGATCTGAACACAGCTTCATGGTACATTCGACAAAGGAGAGGGTGTCTGCACACGTTTGTCCAAGTCTGTGATCCATGCAAAATGTCTGTCCACCTCCACTGTTTGAACCAGCGAGCGGTGTGAGGCACACTGAGGCACACACACTGCTCACAAAGAGAGGAATATTTAACTACAGGAGGAATCACAGAACTGCCTGTCTGACAGTCTTGATGGGTTTATGCACGGGGAAGAGTCACAGTGTTACTGATATTCATGAACGCTGTGTGCTTTCATGTATGTGTTGGATGTACTACAGTCTGTCTAATTTTTCTCAGGTTGCCTCTACTGGCCATGAGTCCAAAAAGGAGGCTTACACCCCCGTCTGGTGGGAGCGCAGCACTGCACAGAAACACACACCACCTGGTCCTCCACAAGTGCCAGTGCTGCAGTAGCGTCACATCTCTGAATGAAGATCACAGTGAGATATATGCATCTGTCACGATGTTCAGCAGTATTTCTGGACAGGAGGGAGAAAAAGAGAAATCAATCAATCAACCAATCAATATCTGCTCACAAAACAGCCGCCAGTATCAGACAGGTTAGATTCACATTTTTATGGATGGACAAGTTTATCCTGACCTGTACTGACTTGTCCATATGTGTGGACATTACACTATGACAACACTTCAACTCTGTGGGTGGTTGTGAGGGGTTACGGGGGTGTAGGGTGTCAAACTATTTTGTCCCTGATCCCTTATAATGAAACTGATACAAGAATCAATTACACCCAAAATAAGCCTCCTCAATGTATATAGGACCATATCAACTGTGTTTTAAGTTTCTATTAAAAACCGGACCTTTGTTTTAACTAAAGATGCAAAGAATTGGAATATTTCTGGTAAATTGGAAAAACTCTCGATGGGAAGTTAAGCGGGGGTGGGGTGGGAATTTCAGGTAATTTGGTGAGCTGTGTGCTTGCGATTGGCAAATAGCATTGATATTCAAGTGTACTTGCATCAAATCTGGTTTTGCCAAGATTATGATACAACATTTCCTCGACTATATTTACGTTCGCTGTTAATGGCTAACATTAATCTTTGTACATTTCTGGCTCATTCCCATTAATTCCCATAGAAAGTTTCCAAATTTGAATATTCCCAGATTTTTGCTACCCCAGTTTTAACCACTCAGACTTTTCTCCTCTCTGAACATACCTGATCAGGTCCCATAGGCATGCGTCCCATCACCATCGGGTTCATACCCATCTGTCCTCCCATCTGGCCCATGTGCCCACCTCCTCCACTGGCTGGCATTCCTCCGTTCATCATCATTCCTCCATACTGACCTGGATTCCCCTGCTGCCCAAACTGCTGCTGTCCCGGAGGTCCTTGCTGGCCAAACTGCTGTTGGGGGTACGAACTGATGAAGAGTGACAGGAAAAAATAAACGTTAGACTGTTCACGTTCAAGAAGAGACAAACTGAAGCCAAACTCTCTGTCTCTCCACTTTGAGACAGGCATAGGGGGGTACATGTGTTTATCATACCTATTGCGCCCCATGCCTCCTTGTGACCAGCCTTTCATATCCGTGCCCTGGTACATGGGACCACCCTGCGGGTGCTGTTGCATCATGGGGTTTTGTGGTCCCAGGCGGCCAGGCATCATTGCATTAGGAGGACTTCCTGCTGATGGGCCAAATGAGGGGTCTCCTTGCTGTCCCATCCCTGTGAAGATAAATCATCAAACCTGAGCTCACAGAAGGTGGAAGTAGTCGATTTGCATGATAAAAACGAAACAAAACCAAAAAAGAAAACAATACTATAACCTGGGAGTGTGCTCTGATACTTACTATCCCTTCAATAACAACATTAGGTCTCACTATAAAAAACAGAGACAGGAGAGATGTACAAAGACAACCGTCTACTGATTAAAAAACATTATGGACACAAATTTTCCATTTACATGAACCCTACAGCGCACAGACTCACCACCAGGGAGAGGTAGTATTCTACAGAACACCCAGCTCTGCAAACTCACCATAGCTCCCTCCGTAGCCAAACTGCTGGGGGCCTGGCTGGCCCATGTTTGGTCCTCCCATGGGGTTGTCCATGCCACCAGGAGCTGTGACGTTTGGAGGGGGGCTGAATCCACCTGCGGCTGCAGCAGCAGCTGCTGCTGCCGCCGCCGCCGCCGCCGCCTGCTGCTGCTGCTGCTGCTGCTGTTGCATCAGCATCATCATGCGCTGCCTCCTCATCTGCATGGTGACCATCTCCCTGCTGCGCTGAGCCATCATCTGAGCATTGAGAAACCCCGGCTGTGAAAACAATCCCATGATCAGCGAGGGTTTGCATGTGACAATATTTTTGGTGTAATCATATTAAGACCTTCAATAAAATAAATGTTTGAAAAAGTATCTTGTTAAAGATGAGTGTGCGATGTGGTTACAGTGAGATATGTAGAGGCAAGTAGAGGCTTTGATTTTGAATTTCACATATCTGCAACAGTCAGACAGATGTACAACTCGAAAGCTGCATCAGTGGTTTCCATGCAGCCTTTAACCTTTACGATGATGAATTTACAGTCAAGTTACCCGACACAATGTCAGCCACCAGCCACAGAGATGAATCTATAAACAGACCGGGGCTCTAACAGCTTATCACTGGTGCAGTCATTACTGGGAACTGAAGCTTAAAATTGTTGAGACAACAGTGGATTCCAGCAGGAGGCAACTGTATCCTTTAGCCACACTTAAGGCGTCACGTGGCCCAGGAGTGAGACGCATACCACAAAAACTGCAGTGTCCCTGGTTCAGATCCAGATGAAGATCTCTGTTGGTGTTCTCCTCTCCCTTTCTCTCCCTCCAGCTTGGGGGAAGAGAGACTGCATCTCGACTATATAGTACTGAATGAAGTTAAAGAAACCTCCCCCAGAAATATAAAAATAGTACACTGTATGCTTATTGTATAAGATTTAAGTAATGTCTTTATTAATGGGTAGATCTGTTTACATGTCTTGAAAAAGAGCAATGCTTCTGAGTGCAAATAATGTTTTTACAACTGTTGGAAATCGACAAATAAAAGCTTGTGGGTTTAACAGTTGCAAATAAGCAATTAAGTAAAACATATTCAAAGTTGTTCAAGTGTGGCATTTGGTTCTGGTTCATCTATTATAGAGAGGAGGTTACTGATGAATTAAAGAGCTAAAAAGATAAGTGTCCCACTGGAGGATAAACCTCAACCACGGGAATTTTTCACAATCGGCAAACTCAAAAGTAAGCTAACTGAATGATTAAATTAGATATATTAACCATAAATAAAACGATTAGATTTTGTCATCTACCTGTCCTCCCATGCCGGGCTGCATGCCAGGCCTCATACCAGGGTTGCCTCCCGGGTTCTCCATCTTCATGCCCATGCCCTGCCGTGTCTGATTTATGAACTGCGTATGAAATGAAAACATCATCTATAAGATGAGGCAGATGTTACTCTGAACCTGTTCCAAAGATAAATATACAACTTGCATTGATGACGCACTGTTTTGGCTGTTAGAACAGCAGAAATCTATGAAATGGGCTGAATTCGGCATCAAACATCACTAAAGCTGTGGGTCTAGACCCCCTTAATGGCAGGTTATATAAGGCTTTAAGATCTTATTCATTTATGGGTTTACATGGTTTGCAGCCAGATATTGTAAAAAAATGTCAAATTAAAAAATCTCCACTGATTTCATATTCATATTGGGAAATCTAAATATGTAATTATAATAATGAAAACACAACACACTCACATGGATATTATTATTATTATTATTATTACTACACACACACTGTACCATATTGGAAAAGCAAGGACATAAGCTAAGTATTTTTCAGTAAAGCTGTTGAAAAATTGAGCTTTTTGTATTCATACCTGCTGTCCCTGCAGCCTCTGTTGGAGCTGAAGTCTCATGGGTTTGTTGGCACTCATCATTCTGGGTCTCATCATATTGGCACGAGGGTGCCCCATACTCCCCATCCCACCCATACCAGGAAAACTGCCACCTTGGCCCATCTGTGAGAGCATAGGCCCAAACCCCCCTTGCTGGGCCTGCCCCTGTATGGGGTTCCCTCCATAGCCAGACTGCATGGGCATGGTGGGGGGTCCGGGATAGCCCTGTCCATAGAGAGGCTTCTGGTCAAGCACCATGGAGGGGTCCTGTCCTGGAAAAGGCTCCAGCTGTTGCTCTGGCCCCTGGTTCTGGAGTAGAGAGGACAAAAGGGCAAAGAGAGAAGTTTGTCAAACTTCTTCATCTCATTGATTAATTTCCATTTGGTTGGCTCTTTAATTTTCTTTTTCTAAGCAGAACAGAAAGATCCCTCTGGGCTCATCCATCTCTTTCAGTGACAGAACGGTCTGAACACAGTGGGTCACGACTAAAATATCTAATGCAAAGACAAATACAGTGCTCACTCACGAGTCATGACATGTAGACTGCTCTTTTCTACTTTTCACTTCTAGAGGGGGGCAGCGTGGCGGAATAGTGGTTAGTGCTGTTGCCCCACAATAAGAAGGTCACGGGTTCAGTTCCTTTCTATGTGGAGTTTGCATGTTCTCCCCGTGCCTGCATAGGTTTCCTCCCACCGTCCAAAGACATTATGTTTAGGTTAATTGGTGACTCTAAATTGTCTGTAGGTGTGAGTGTGAGTGGTTGTTTGTCTCTGGCTGGTCTGGCGACCTGTGATGGACTGGTGACCTGTCCAGGGTGTATCTCGCCCTCACCCAGAGTGAGCTGGGATTGGCTCCAGCACCCCCAGCGATCCGGAAACAGATAAAGCGGTTGAAGAACAATGAATGAAACTTCTAGAGGGATCTATGAGAGAGCCATCAGCACATTGTTTCCTTATTTAAAAAAAACAAAAAAACCTTTAAGACTTTACCTGGCTGACGAGGTCTGGGATGCCCAGAGCTCGGTCTATCTCCTCCAGAGCGATACCATCTGTGTTATTCAGCAGAGAGTCCAGCTGGTCCAGGAGTGCCCGCTCATCACTCTGACCTTCACTCGTGGTTGGAGGCACCAGGAGATCATCCAAGGTGTTGCTGAACTGCCGTCTACACGAGAAAGAAACTCTCCATAAGGCCTGATGCAAACCTTCTCACTGAGATCTCTGTAACTTAATTAGTTATTAATATGGACAATAGTTGATGTTGCACTCACCTATTACCCTCCATTCCCATCATGGTATCGGGCCAAGAGGGGGACTGGTTGGGTTGACCCTGCTGGCTAAATGGGCTCATTCCCATGCCCATTTCAGCTGAGCCTCCTAAACCAAAATGACAGTACATGTTTTATTTATGCAAACACAAGGTAATGCTTTTCAGTCCACCACTTTTGGCCAGACTGAAATATCTCAACAACTGCCACGTCCCCTTGAAAATGAAGTGGAATCCCGTCGAAATCAAACTAGTGTTTAATGTTAGCATCCTAATTTCATTTTATGAAAAGCCCACCGTGTCGCAGGGTTGTCAACATGTGGACTCCTCTTTTTTCACATTCCTACCTGACTTTTGGGTAAATTCATGAACAACATGGGAGCTAGTGTAAAACACATACCCATATCCATGAGTTGTTGCTGCAGCATTGACCTGCCGCCCGGTACGCTGCTGGAGCGGCCGACCATGGGTCCTGACATCATGCCCTTGCCATTGTTGTACTCCATGCCTGGGCGCATCATTGACGGGTGTCCTGCAGAGCCCACGGGACTGGCACTGGAGCGGGTCATGCCCCATTCACCAGACCCCCCCATAGGAGACCTCTGTGGAACCATGCTTCTATTCATTGGTCCTGGAAATGAATAAACACCAGATGGGCACATCTCAGGACCCTCAGGATGTTTAAGAAGAGCAGTGTCACCCTGTCTTGGTCTTCCTACATTTACTATGTCGGAAGTTTATTTAAATTTGTGTTTTAAGAAGGACCTGAATTGGTTTACAACCTAATAATGGGGAATGGAGGGAGGCAGAGAAAGGAGGGAGACAAAATGTGCTGAAAAAAAACAAAACAAAACAAAAAAAAAACAAAAACGTGTTGGCCACTTGAACACTCACCCATGTTTCCTGGGTAGCTGTCTGGACTGCTCATTATGTTCTCCTGCTTGATAAGCACAGGGCGTCTACCTGCTCCTCCAGGCCCACCAGGAGGCTTCCCATCCATGGACATGGCCCTTTGGAAGGGCCCCCGAGGTCCCGGCCCCATAACCGGACTCCCTGTAAAAAAATGATAAAAACGGTTCAACTGGGTTTGGTGTATTAAAATTTGATTAAATAGTGTCTATGCTCATGAATTTAAAAATGGGTGATATGGGAAAAATAATCTCTCAATCCTGAAATCTTACAGCTTTGATCCATTTCTATAATGTTAAAATATTAAACATTCATAAAATAATCAATAAATGAAGACAATTGAACAAACCATGTCTTTCGTAATGTACTTCATGCACTTTCTACAAACAATAAGTTACTGAACTCACCAGTTTGTTCTTACGAATCATTATTTATTAAGAGGGTGAGCGTGTAATTCTTTTCAGGAGAAAGTACACTTTCAATTTTTTAAATAACATTTGTGAAAATTTGTTATTATGACAGGGGTATATTGTCACTGTGCAACTGTGGAATGTGGCCACAGTACAGAGTTAGAAATAAAAACAAACTTTTTATTGCTGAAAGCGGTTTTAAATCTTAAGTTGTTTTTTTTTGTTGTTTTGTCAGAAGATCAAATCATAGTGTTTCATTTCAGCTCCAACTTATGGCCAAAGATAAAGAGTCAGAAAATAATCAGGGTTGTGTTGTAGCAAAAACAATGATGCCTGGTGTTGTTTGACAGACATTTTATATTGATCTCATCACATACCCTGCAGGTTGTCATCAAGGCAACCTTGAGGTTTGGTCCCTGGGTCATTAGCTCCTCCCCCTCCAGCTTGGTCTGGATAAAAGTCGGAGCTTGAACCCCTCAGATCTCCCAGGATAGACTCCAGGTTGTGCAACTGAACACCAAAAATTAACTAAATTAGTCATGTAAATGTCACATTTAACCAATTCATGTGTGGTGCCATGCTGCTTTTGGCATGTTGCAAGTGCAATTATCTAGTAATTTTGCCCAAGAAGCAATCTTACATCATCAGGTGGTTCTGACTTGATCTTGCCATCAGGAAGCTCAGGTGTGGGGCCAGTCCCAGATCCAGAGCTGTTTCGTGGAGGGCCACCAGCAGCCCCTGGAGGTCCCTTCCCTTCTAGCTCTTCTAGTTTAGGTTTTACATCCACTGGCTCTTTGGAATCGTCCTTGTTGAGGAGGTAGTGGAGGAGGGCGTGGGTCTTTTCCTTCTTGGGGCTATGCTGCTCCTGCTTAGGCTCAGCGACCAACCCAGGCCCAGTCCCAGCCCCTGATCCTCCTGTTCCAACTTCACTGCCCTCCTGGTTCCCAAGTGACACCTTTCCTGTAGCCTCTGCTGTGATTTTAGCGACTTCATCTGGAGTATTGCCATTTTGAAGAAGCTTGTGGAGGATCTTGTGCTTTTCTTGTAGCGAGCCTGTGTAGTGAGCTGATGATATCGATGTTGACACTCCCCCTGCCCCAGTCGCCTGACCTGAAGTGGCACTGGCTGAAGAAGAGGAGACCCCGGTGGACGAGGGACTAGTCATGCCTCCAGTGGGGTCCTTACTATCTGATCCTGCAGGAGTGCTGCTGCTGGCTGGTGGGGGCGGTGCAGGGGGACCCGTTGACCCACTGCCGCCGATTCCCAGCTCCTCAGTTGGGGAAGTTAGCAACTGAAGCAACTTCTTATGCCCTTTACTGTCTGGCACCCTTCGAGGGGGTTCAGTGCTGGCCACCCCGGCTTCATTGCTCCCCTCTCCGGACTCTTTAGTCGCCGTAGTTGCCTGACTGTCTGGTCGGTCTCCAGAACTCTCAGCCTGAGGATGCTGATGATGGTGGTGATGATGCATGGGGTGGTGATGGTCACTAGATCCAGGTCCTAAGCCTCCTGCTGGGCTTTTTGAGCCATCTTGGCCTGGTTTGACAGGCTGGCTGGGCTGAGAAGAGGAGGAGGAGGAGTGGATGCTGGGAGAGCTGTCTGGTTTGTGGGCTGGTGAGGGCGACGTTAAGGTGGATGGGAGGGAGCTCCCTACTCCCTCACTAATGGCTTGTAGGGCATTCAGGGAGCTGCTGGAGAAGGTGGTGGTGCTCCCTCCACTTCCCCCACCACTGCCAATGCCACTCATAGGAGAGTGTATGCCTGGAATGAAAACAAACATCAAATAAGAAACAAATAGATCAAATTGTAATGATACTTTCTGGATGCTGATTGACTTACCTCCAGGCGAGAACTGGTTGGCACCCATTTTTGGGCTCCCTCGGTTTCGAGGTGACATCAGCAGTCCCTGCTGGTGACCCCCCATCCTGGGGCTCCCTGAAGGACTGTTCATGCCACTGAGCCCAAACCCAGCAGTGCTCTGGAATGGGGGCTGCTGAGGGTGCTGCTGCATGCTTTGGCCTGGGTGATTCATGGGACCAACCTGATTCATGTGCCCCATCTGATTTATCTGCATCATGCGGTTGCCCATACCTCCGCCTCCATTTCCTCCTCCTCCACCGCCCCCTCCATACATGGAGCTGCCTCCCATAGGACCCATGTGGCCCATGTGACCCTGATCGTTCATGCCAAAGCCCCTGTTCATGTTACCCATGCTGCCCATGCCCCCCATTCCCATCCCCCCACTGGCATTCATGTTCATTTGGGCATTTGGGTTGGGGCCTCCCATGCCCTGTTGTCTCATAGTGTTCGGCATCATGCTCCCACCCTGAGATGAACGGTAACCATTTGATTCTCTGTGTGGAAGGACAGGAAAAAAAGCACAAGTTTGAGAAAAAGCAGTTTGAAAACTGCTAAAAACCTTGAAAACACTTGAGACTCCTTAGAAATGTAAGTAAAATAGCATTGTCTGTGTGGACTTTTTTCACTGTCATCAGGACATCAGTGTACAAAAGGTACTTCAGCTTTATGTATGGCATGAATACCTTGGGTGCCTTGTGTACAAGTGCTTTTTTTGTCAATACAGCAAATTGCATATTCTTTGCCCTGTTTGAATTAAGTGTGTATTTTCAGTTTTTTATTACCTCTGCAGTAGATGAGTGGAGATGAAGCCTTGCGGCTCGTTGCTCATTGGGTGACGGTACAGTTTGCTCTTGGTCTGGGCTGTGACTGGAGTGCCGTCAGAGAGAGAGAAGCGGTACAGGGGTGTCTCAGCGTGACCCTGCAGAAAGGCTGCGCAGACGGACAAAACGACTGATTAGCACCATGAAACACTTACCTGATAACAAAGGTCATCAATCACTACCTTCATGTTAAAACCAACTCTGTGATTACAACAAGGATCAATGCTGTATTGCTCAGACATTCATATTCATGAGATCAATACTAATACACTAATGCATGAGGTGTATGTTTATATATTACACCAACAGGTCTCATTGAGATTCAGTGTCTTTCTAAAGGGAGGCCTTGGCCAAGATATGTAGCAACAGTTAATTAAAAACAAATAATTTCAGTCAGAGAATACACTGTTTATAGTTGTAAGCATTTGAAAAGCATTGTAAGATAGAAGAGTGAACACAGAGTGAATAAAATACAGAAACACTGTGATGCGTTTGCCTCAGGCTCTTTTGTTTTGGCTTTAACAGAGCTTCAGAAAGTGACTTCACTAAATTTTAATAATTTTCAGCTGACTCTAAGCGGGTGTTTGCTTATGTGAGACCCACCTTCATGGTAGTGGCGTTTGTGTGACCACGGCTGCCCGTCACTGTGTTGCAGGAACATTTGAATGCAACGTCTCAACAGATCCTCCCAGCCCGGACGCATCGACGCTCGCAGAGAATTTTGGTCAATCTGGATCAGTTTACCTGCCGAGGAGGACAGACCGGCAGAAGTGGAGGGAAAGAAACAGCAGAAAGCAGAGAAAAGACAAAACCTGTTCATGGATGGAAACAAAGAAACTCTGGGTTTGTTTAGTGAGCATTTTCAGTGTTCATCCCTCACCTGAGAGCTCATGCCGAGTATTGAAACTCTCTGTTCTCTCCATGGCTGTTACCCGACGGGCCACACAGATCATACATGACTGCAGGTCTGCAAGTGAGACAAGTGTCGGTAGTGCTTAATTATCACAGCATGCTCTTAAGACTCACTGCTTTAGGTGTTCACAGGAAAATGCAAAGTAGTAGATTTTGGACAGATAAATTGTGAAGTTGTGATGTTGAGTTAAGTTGAGATGGGCCCATGATTTTAATACATGTTGTTCTTAGTAGAATTTTACAGTATAAAGCAATTTTACACAGATTTATATGTCAGTTTCAAATGATGATGAAGTCAGTGTGAAATTACTTAATTTACATTTACTTTTATAACTATTTATAAGTGAAAAACCTCTGTGTGTGTGTGTGTGAATGCGCTTTTCTCAAACAATGAAAGTCATAATATAATGTCTCCTTATCACAAACTGAAGTGTGTGACTGTGCCAGTGTACCTTCCCCCTCCTCAATCATGGCTTTGGGCTGAGTAAGAGCAAAACATTGCATGGTCTCGTAACGCGGCCCTGCTGGCCCCTCCTCCATGGGGCCGTGGACATGGCCAAATTTGACCAGCATCCGGCAAGTGAAGGTGTGACTCTTCTGTCGGACCGCCTCGCCTCCCCACGAAACCCCATTTACTAAAAGGAAACACATACAGACACATCATGCTGACAGAGCTTTACACTGGGGATCAAAATGGAATAAGCATCCATCTCTTGAGACTGAAAACCCTCAGCACAACGCAACCATAATGTAATCGAGTATCACAAAATACTCACACCCTATCCTGCACACACACACACGCAGACACACAAGACAACAAAGAAAACAAACAAAACCACAGTGCAGCGTGAATTTTCCCTCCTAAATTGAGTAGCAGAAGCCTCTCCTGCTATTCGGATCCCTGGCTAAATGGACCATAGGATTAATGTAGCCAAGATGTCGATTTCCAATATTTCTCCCTCTCAGTCGGCTCTGCAGCAGGCAGAGGCCAGGGACACTCAGCCATCTATCCTCATTTAGGCCCTGACTCCTCATCACAGCACATACACACAGACTCACATACTCACACACATGTACACATTTAGACAGGGTCACCTTCACAAGGGAAAGGGAGGAAAAGTAAAAAAAAAAGAAAAAAAAAAGGGCGAGCTAAACTTCAGAGAGACATCCAACTGTCCTCCAAGGTCTGTGTGAAGCCTTATCAGGGCCTTGAGTTGGCTGTAGGGCTCTATCTGGCAGGTGCACTGAGGATACAAGAGAGAACCGACATGTTGAGGGGATGGAATGGGAGTGGAAGGAGAGGGGATGAGGTGGTGGGGGCTACTAATACTGAGAGGTGATTGAACATGGCCTTGGATTCCGCTCCTCGACAGAGAGAAAGCACCACAGTCCCTGGGTCCGATATCTCCCTGCAGACACACTAAGCCAATAGTGAGGCAGGACAAGAGGGTCAAAAGACAGACACATTGGCCGACATCAAAAGCTCAGTCCATGTTTTTTTGCACGGGTGACTTTTTTGTAACTGTATGTGTCCATAATGGGTGCCTGTGTGCATGTCTGTGTATTTAACTATAGCTGGTGTGGTCAGCGGTCATCCCACAGGAATGTGCAGAGAGAGCGCAATTCATTCATGGGTCCAAAAGATAATGAAGGGGCAATGCAGCAGAGCGAGACACAATGAGGAGTGGGAGCGCAGAGAGAAGCAAGCTGAGAAACAGACAAGCACAATATTCATCTTAGTAGGCAGCCATATTAAGTATGAATGAAGCTGAGAAAGAGTGATTTGAGAGTGGCACAAGGGAAGTGCAGAGGAAAAGCAGATAAAAGATGAGTCTTGAAAGATAAAGAGAGTGTATGGATAAAGGAGTGTGCAGGGGGAAGGGGAGGAATAAATGAGAGAATGTGTCAATGACATGTTGGAGCTGCCGCTGCTTAGGAACATTACAGCCGAGTTAATCAAGTAGCAGGTTCAGTCGAGCACATATATTCATAATTAATCAGCTTCATAAATAGTGCTCTGTGCACATGCCCGTGGCTTTACACACACACAGCGCCATCAGAAAACGCAGTGGCGGTAAGGACATATGCATGTAAATATACACACTCCAGCATACACATGCACATGCAAACACAGTGAATTAGAAGAAAGCGTGGAAGTGCATTATTCAGCAGTAAGTAGTTTTCAGATGGCTACCATGGGATCTGAATAGAGCTCAGGCCTGTTTTATACTGTCTGGACCACTGAGTGTGACTGACAGCTGCGCTACGCTCTGCCTGCTTAGCACCGAGTGGGTGGGTGGGTGCCTCTGTGCACGAGTGTTTTGTCAGGTGTGTGTATGTGTGTATGTCTTTTTCTGAAAAGCTCTCATGCACATGAACAGGCTTCCCAGGAGCTCCTCATTATAATAAGAGCAAGAGTTAAGAACGCAGGAGCATGAATAAATAAGTGAGTTTTTTATTCTGAGTTATATCGGCGTACATGTAGAGTTGTTGTAACCTCTCTGAGTTTGTTTTTTTTTTTTATACCTGGGCCCTGTGGAAGATGTCAAGCAGGGCTTACTTCAGCGCAGACGTAAAGCTTTTCTAAGAGTGTCTTCATGTGTGTGTGTGTGTGTGTGTGTGTGTATGAGTTTCTCACTGTTGGACTTGGGCAGGTTCTTGTGTAACTCCTCTCTGTCGTCCTCATGGAGAATGTTGTACACACTGGTATTGATGAGCTCTTCCTGTTTGTACTGCAGGTACTGCGTCACATTGTCCGACACAAACACTATGCTGCCCTCTCGGTTCACCACAAACAAGAAGCCATCCAGAGCCTGAGTGGAGCACAGCGACAGGAAGTCACCACCAGTCCAGCAGGCCTAAATAAAACCTGGAATAGATAACATCCCATGTTGTGGCTGGGACTGCCAGACTCACCTGCAGCAGGAGAGGCCCCAGGTGATCCTTGTCGATGACCCCCTGACCTGTTGAGGAAACGTCTGACTTCTGAACGTCATCATTGTTGGATGAAGCTTTTCCTGCAGGTGTGGAAAGGGAGAGCAAAAGAAAGGAAATATGTTAAATAAAAAAAAAACAACAGGAAGCAGCACTTTAAGCCCTCTGCCGACAAAGAAGCCCAAAAAGAGAAAAGTAAAAACAAGGCGAGCGCAGCGATACCTGAAACCAGAGGAAACAGCCAGTTATTCACTAATCTAGCTGCACCAGCAGGGGGCAGCGTTTCTCAAGCTTCACTTTTATTCTTTTTTCCGATTTTTTTTGGGGGGGGGGGGGATTTAAAATTACAGGTGAGGAGGGAGACGGACGGAGGCAGGTTTCTCTGAGGAGCCCATCAGGAGGAGTAGAGGGTTGGGTGCATGTGGAGCAGGTAGCAGCCGTCCTCATGCTTTATATTCAGTGTCAGATTCGGAGGGACCGTCTGGTAGGCTGGGGCTGAGAGAGAGAGGGAGAGGGAGAGAGCATGGGAGAGAGCTGGAAAGGCTCTGGAAGCTGTAATGGTGCAGGGCAGGAACTGAGGCACCTGAATTAATGGACGGGCTGAGGCTGACCGAGGGAGAGAAAGACAGACTGATAAAGACGGACAGACGAGATGGACTGAGGGTGACGTGGACAGAGATGATGCTCTGGTATTTGGGCTGTTGTATTAATAAAAGGTTTGGTCTGGGAAAAAGGCGGGGGGCTGCTTGGCTACAGGAATCATTCTATCTGATTAGCTCCCAAGGGGAAGAGATACCCACACAAAGAAAAAAAAAAAAGAAGCCATTGCTGCCTATAGCCAGTCTCTGTGAAGTTCAGTAGAGAGGGTATGAAAGAAAGGGAGAGAGGAAGAGAAGGAGAAAGAGACAGAGTGTGTGAGAGACAGAAAGAGAGAAGCTGCACTCCATCAGTTCACTCAATATCTTAAGATGCTGGGGGCAAACCTGAGGATGCTGCAATTCATTGTGCTGCAATACAGATGAGACATGAGGGGAAAAAGCAGGGAAGCAGAGGAGGAGGAGGAGATACAGGAGCAGGGAACATTAAATCCATGTGAGATGGAGAACTGGCAAGGCTGTAGAGAAAAGAACAAAATGAAGACAGGAAGAAAGCACAACTGAAAGTGAGAGGAGTGGAAGAGGAACAGGTAGAAAGAAAGAGACAAGTCTAAATGCCCGTGTCATTATGTCTTCACTTCCTGTAACTATAGCAACCTGTCAGCAGCCAATCAGGGCCAGCTGGAGCCTCTTCCCCTTCCTGTCGAGGTGGCAGACACTGACTGAGCTGTGCAGAAACAAGAACAAAATTCACCACCGGCTCTCCCCCTTGATCTCCAAAAATTCACCTTGAGCAGAAAAATTTAAACTGACACGAGCACGGATGGACGTTTTAAAAATGTCCATTCTGCCCTGACGGTGCATCTGCAAAGCAAATGTCTCAGCCCAGAGTGTTAAAACGCTCACAGAAGAAATGTCCGCTGCATAACGGAGACAGGACTATGACTACAGCAGCTGTAACAGAACTAATAATTTGGCAGTTCAGTAGAATGGATGGGCATATGATTACCTGCAAACGTCCAATTAAACAGCCCCTGGCGAGGCCAGCACACAGCTGTGCATGCCCATAACACACACACACACACACACACAAACATGCACGCATGCACACACCTACACACACAAATGACAGGTTCACAAAGCATTGCCAATGTTTCCTCCCAAACATAAACAGTTGAGGCTGTGAAATTTGTGGGAGATGAATGACTGATTCGTCCTTGCACCTGGGCTCTGAGGCGCGGGTGTGCATGTGCGCACGTGTATGTGTGAGTGCATATGTGTGTGCGTGCGTGTGTGTGTGTGTGTGTGTGTGTGCTAACCCCAAGCTGTCCCTTCCTCTTCTCGCTCCCCTCAACACCTCACCCTGCACTTCCTGCACACACCCCTTAAACGGTGTCTCGTACTTGCTGTGCAGCTGTCTGGCTGCGGCCCTCAGGGTTTCACAAACTGTGTCCACTCACCCTGCTCTTTGATCTGGCGGATCTGGCGCACCGTCTCTTTGAGGATGGCACATTTGTCTGGTTTGACGTTGAAACTGTCGATGTCACTGAGGTTGGCGGAGATCAACTCTGCTAGCTCCTCTATGTATTTGCTCTCCTGCTCCCGACGCTTCCTCTCACACCTGCGGGGGCCCAACATGCACAGATTAAATCTAAACTAATGCTACTCCACTTTTCTAAAATTGTCAGAGCTACATTTGTATGCAACTCAGAATCTGTTGGACTGCTATGGTTTTTCTGGGTGTTTATGTGCTGTAGTTTTTCTTGGTTCTTGGAGCGGCTGGGGGATTTTTATTTTTTTCCCCAATTTTTTAACTGGGACAGAGCCAGGCTAGCTTATGCTCAGCTAAGCTAACCAGCAACTGGCTCTAACTTTAACTTTCATAATTGGTGTCCAGACACAAAAGTGGTGTTTATATTCTAATTTTAATCTCAGAAAAGAGTGAATGAAAGATGTCAAACTTGATAAAAAATAACTGTACATATTGTTGAAGCTTTTTGCAAGGTGTGAGGGTGATTATATTTCAATCCCACTTTTTTTGAGCCAACTTGGATTAAAATGCTCTGAACTTCTCTGTATTTCTGGCTTGGAGTCAGTGTGTTACATACATACAAAGCTACATACAACATTTGGGATTTTTTTCCTACACTTTTGGTCTTGTGCTCATCACAGCATACATCAACAAAAAAAGACGCATAGTCTGGTCTACAGAAACCATTGACCCAGTAGCCCACTTTTCTGCATTCCCTTTCTCTCGTGCTTATCACACTCACTCACCCCAGACCAGGCGTGTCACAAGTGGAGAGCTTGCGTTTCCGATTTTCTGAGCTCAGAGGCTCCATGGAGTTCTCCCCCAGTCCGCTCATCGTGAACACATATCAGCACCTGATAGGAAGAAGCACACACACAAACACACAAAAACAATAAGAGTTGAATAAAGACAGAGAGGGGATTATACCGTAGCTATTAACCTTCTTGCTCTATAAGTAATTGTGAAGCGAAAAAGGAATGTGAATCTTCATTTTGAACTCAGAAAAAATAAGCAACACAAAGGCAGGTTGTAAAGTGGATACATGGTTAAATATGCTTACATCATGCAAATCATATTCTCCGAGCAGACTCTGACGAACATAAACATGTCTCGTCAGCCTCCTCCTCCTCACTGGAGAAAATGAGAGTGAGCATTTGAGGTTGTGTTTGTTTGTGTGTGTGGGCCTGTGCATGTGTGAGTTCATTAGCTCATATGGTACAGCCACACACACACACACACACACAGGATTAGCAATGTCTCTGATGATAAGCCACACTGCACAACTAACCCCGTTAGACAGCCGTCTGTCTCCCATAATGCATCACATTTTGTCTTCAGGAAGTGAGCAGATAAAGGTTGTGGGGAAGAGAGGCAGATGGGACAAAAGGAGATGAAGAGGAGGAGGAAGAAGGAGGAGAAGGGAATAGAGAGATAGAAGGGAAAGAATAAAGGAGGGCGGCAGAAGCTGGTGTTGTAAAGTGAGCTCTGATTGGTCACTTTCTTTGCCACAGTGACAGCAGCTGACACCGGGGAAAGGTAGGAGGGAGGGAAAGGAGGATGGAAGGAGGGAGGGATGAGAGGAAAGTAAATGACATGGAGATGGAGCCGAAATATAGTGGGAGACGGAGAATATGAAGAGAAAATGCAGAACGTATAATACATTGTTTGGGGGGGGGGGTTGCCAAAGAAAGGAGGCAGTGGCAGTGGGAGGGAGCGAGCCAAAAGAAAGAAAGCTAAGAAAGACAGGAGGAAACGGGACCAGGTGAGAGGAGGAGGAATTAGAGGAGGAGATGTACCATTCAGACTGTCTGGTGTGTGTTTTGAATGCATGTGTGGCACACAGAGTGGGCTGAAAGCCTTCAGTACCCCTCTTAACCTTCACAGCCGGAGCAGCTTTTTCATTCCATTGATTACATGGTTATCCTCTAACCAGAGCACTGCCTCGCCTGCATAGCAAATCAGGCCAACGGCAGGGGAGAGATGCCGGCCTGTTATTTAATCATCATTGCATCAATGCACCATCATTTCGAACGCTTTCTTGTGGGATCAGAGCAGTCCATGAAAATGTCTGATTGTGTTTGGGTTTTTTTTTTTTTTTTTTTTGTTGTTGTTGGACAGAGAAGGTTCTAATCTGCCGTTGTGTGCTCTTGGCTCACAGAAAGATCACATCCAGCTAAAACGGGCAGTAAACACACCTTATTGAGACAGAATCAATAAGAAAGCTGCTTTCATGCATGTCTTCCAAAACCGTGTGGAACACAGGTGTATTCCCTCGCAAGACAACAACAGGGAATACTTGTGAATCTTCTTCTAAAAGCAAGAGATGCTATGAAGATGTGTCGAACCTCTTGCTCAATCCCTGTTGCTTTGAGTTTCTTTCAAATTATTCTCTTTTAATCCCTCCCTTGAGTCCCTCCTATCTGACTGTCTCGTTGCCTTTGTCTGCTTGCCTACCTGCTTTTCCTCTTGCCTATCTTCCTGTCTGCCTCCCTGTGTGCCCATCTACCTGCCTCCCCGTCTGCTGCTCATCATTAGACATAATCCCCGCTTGCTGTTGTCTGATGAAACCTACCACAAGGGAAACTACAGAAAAAGCAGCGAAGGGGATGCACAAAGTCGGAGGGTTCAGAATTCAAAGAGCCAAAGCAAAGTGTTTGAGTGAAACTCCATCTTTGCTCCTCTGCCGATCGAGCCTGCCCGCCCGCCTATTGATGGAGTTCTCAAAGGGGGAGTTGCTCTAATTGCGGAGTGAATGAGGCGGCCCCAGAGAATGGTTGATTAGGAGGCTGCTGAATGCCCCAGGGAAATGGGTCACCTCCAGCTTGGCGCAGGCTGCCCGCTTTTCCAGTGCAGGGAGAAAGTCAATTACATGCCACAGGCAATGGGACCTGGTGGCACAGAGGCAGAAGGGCTGTGGTGGGTACAATACAGCAGCAGGGGGGCAGCGGAATTGAGATGCATAGAGAGGTAAATGCTAGATGGAGATGGCAGGGCAAAAGGGGTGGGGTGGATGGGCGCTAAGACAGCAATTTAAAAGGAATGAGGCTGAGATGCATTAGATGTGAGAGAATGAAAAAAAAAAAGTAAAGAAAAAGTAGATTTTCTTCACTTGGACTAATGCATATTTTGATTTAGACCTCAGGACAATTTGAATGGGAATGCTGGATATTAACTCAGGAAGTTAATGTCAAGTTTGTCTGTCAGTGTTGGCCAAAGGACACAACACTTTTTGAAAAGACAGGGTGTCATTGTTAAACCCTTCAGGATCATGACACGTGCTTGCATGATCTTGGACGTTTGTATCGTGGTTTCAGAGTCACATCTTAATCGAACAGCTTCAAAGCCCCCCTCAGATATCTAAGACAGTTCTATCCTAAAACAATGCTATATTCACACACACACACACACACACACACACACACTGCATCACCAGGGAAGACTGCCCTCTATTGTAATGATGACTACATACAGAAGGGGCTATTTCCAAATGCAATGCAAGTATAAATTTCTCAAAAAAATTTCTTGAGAAGCAGTAAGTGGGAAGCTGATATTCAGGGTGCTGGTGACTTAGCCAGGAAAACAAGTAAGAGCAGGTAGCATCCCAGTGTACCACTGTAGCATCCAGAGTCGTCAAGAATGATTCTTTTGCTCTTCTGCAGACAGGTACAGTTAGGCGCATTCATGCAGCCAAACATCACTGAACTTTCAGATCTTTCCAGGTCTGACCCTGTTCTCAACCCTGATCTTGACCAGAGTGATTTCAAGGGGTCAGCACCTTTTACGCTGACAGTTGACCCACATATTTTACAGGTTAGTAGATGGCCGTGAAAGGGGGATCACTCAGGTCAACACTGCTGTGGCAACTACGGGGTGAAAGCTAAACCAACGGAGAGCTGCTACAGGACAGCAACTTGCCAGTGACCCTGGAGCTCAATGGGATCACCGCTCACCAGGAACCACACTGGCTTTATGGCAAAACCAGAGGAAACTGCTCAGCTCATAAAGTCGAAAACATTCAGTCCGACCACAGTGAAGTTTACATGCAGGTGTTGGATGTCCAGTTTAACACCTCTCACACATCGACAGGATTTGGGCTTGTTTGAGACCTTTATGAGACTTCTGAAAGACTAAAGGCTGGGTTAATATACATTACTGTAGATGTTCATGGTGCCAGGAGGATGGATCTGAATGTTGCATGATGAACACTTAACACTCCTTTAACCCCCATAATAGGGCATAGAACAATCCAAATGTGTATTCAAACTTCATGGAGGTATACTGAAAATGTAGATTATGTGCTGCACAGAAAAAAACGTTTTTTCTTTACCTGTTTTGCCCCACACAGCAAGGATGGGAATTTCTTTTAATAGCTTTTAGCTGTTAAGGTATCATGATAACCAATATGCAAAATCAGATCATTCACAGTGTTTCATAGCTCAATGAATGGATTTCTTTTAAATATAATAGATGATAAATAAGATGTTTAATTGTTTTCAACAATAAACCTGAAAAGGTAGTAGAGTTTGCAGTCTCAACAACCAGTAGTTTCACTTCAGAGATATCAATCAGATATTTATTTTCTAAAAAAGACAAAAAGTTGTGATGTCATATTTAATTTATTCAAGTAAGCCATGTGACTGACTGGCAACCTTTTCAACATGTACACTACATTTGGCCAATGTCGTCCAGGATGCTGTATGCTCCAGCCCCCCCGCAACCCTGAAAAAATGGATAAGTGGTACAGCTAATGGATGATAGAGGGTTATTTTAGTCACACAATACCTCTTTAAATCTTTCACATTTACAGCTTTGACTGCACTTCTTCACTTCTCCTTTGCTCATATTCTTGTAAATGTCTGTGTTTCCAGTGTGCCTCAATAAACATGTGTGCGTTAACATGTTGAGTTAAACTCAGATACTGACTCCAGGGGAACAGAGTTACAATGGATGAACAGCAGTTAAAAACTGACAGCAAAGAAATTCGGTTTGTGAAGGCAGAAAACAAAGCGCCGAGGTGACAGACCTCCCACGACAGTGAGTCACAGCAGAGGGGAAAAAAAACAAAACAAACACACAATGCAACAAATCTGAATGTGTCGGAAAGAGTTACTGTGGGCTGATGACAAGTATACAGGAAAAAATGAGCAAGAGGAAAAAAAAAAAGATACTACCTGGCCTAATTTTAATGTTGTACACAGGCAGCTTTACTTCTGTCTATCAGAAACATCTCAGGATTCCCCAGTGTTGATTTGTTCAACATCGCAGCTTCATTCATGGCTGAACTCAAGCTATTAAGGTTTGCTGCGTAGTGGAGGGCTTCAAGGTTAACACAAAGTTTAGTAAATATCAGTCAAAAGCATATAAAATGGTGCGAGACCTAAAGGAATGGTTGGGTAGACAGAGTCATTAACCATCTCTCGAATGCTGAGATGGCAAAACTGTGCCACAGGCTGTCATCAAAGTTCCTGCAAGTTTGTTTGACAAACGTCTTTGTTTCCGTTCATTGGAGGGGGTCGGTAAGACTGAGAAGGCAGGGACAGTCTGGACAGCGTGCTGGTTGCTGCTGACAAAAGGGGGCGAGCAGAGAGGAGAGGAGAGGGAAGCTGACAGAGTTAGCAATGGCGGGTGTGCTCAGACTGGGTGATGCAAATAGCCTCGTTGTTGCCTCCCCCGCTGCCCGCCTGTCTGCCAGCCACTTCTTACATAATCTCTGTTGACAAAACAGAGGCGCACGGCCCTGATCTGGTCTTGTAAACTCACACCAGTGACATGACAAAAGCTGTAGCTGCTTCGCTTTTACCACTCAAACCATGGACCGGTTGTCTTGACTGGTTCAAAGAGAAAAGTGGTTCGCAGCTTGATGTCTGAGCTGACTGGCATCTAATCTTCTGACCTCTGCCAATTTAAATTGGCCTAATCCAGGGAAATAGATTTCAAGAGTATTTTTCCTTACTGTTCAGCGTTTCTCTTCAACGATACGCTTAGTGGGCTGTAACATTCAAGATTCAAGACAAATTTATTACATCTCCAACTTGAAGTCAACCAGTTATGTGATTAGTAAATTACAACATACAAGATAAGAACAGTAAATAAACCACCATTTACTGTTAACCAGCGAGATTAAAATCCATCCATTATATAATGTGCTTATCGTTATAGGGTTGTGTGGGGGGGATAGAGTGACTCCCAGTCTATAACAGGGTGGACATATAGAGACAAAAAGCCATTCAAGCTCACATTCACTGAATTTAAGAGTCACCAATTAACCTAACCAGCATGTCATTGGTGCAGTATTTAAATGTTAAATTGTAGTATTTAGAGTAGACAAAGGTTTATAACCCATTAAACAAAAAAAATAGCAATACGAAGGGTTAAAATGGATTGGAAAAATCCAAAGTGTCTCCTCCTGGCAGAGCATCACAGGAGGTGATGGGCCTTTTAACTTCATTGCTTCAAATCAAATCAAATCAAATCAGATTTATTTATATAGCGCCAAATCATAACAAAGTTACATCAAGGCACTTTACATATAGAGGAGGTCTAGACCAAACTCTTTATAAAATGATTTAAAGAGACCCAACAGATCTCCCGATGAGCAAGCACTCGGCGACAATGGCAAGGAAAAACTTCCTTTAAGAGGCAGAAACCTCGGGCAGAACCAGGCTCAGGGGGGGCGGCCATCTGCCTCGACCGGTCGGGTTGAGAGAGGGAGAGAGAGAGAGAGAGAGAGGCACGGGGGGGAGGCAAAGTTGGGTAGAGTAGGGAGAGAAAGAGAGCAGGAGGAGGGGATATTCAATTCAGGTGTAGGCAGGAACATGATGCTGCATGAAGTTCATAGGAATGATGCTGTATGGAATTCATGAAGATGTGGGAGCAGCAGGCATTGCAGGAACATGGTATGGTGATGATTCATCACCTGCAGGATGAGGAGATCAGCTTTGTGTGTGATTCGATAAAGAGCCGAAGAGCGGAATCAGTTTTAACCGTTTCTTGTGCAAACAGCCAGACTGATGCTCCCGCAACACAGATCGAACTGGCGTTAAGTCTCAAAATGAAATAAAAACCGCAGTCCTTATTGTTGAGGATGGCTTGCCTGGTGGTTTTTATTCTGAAATAGCAACATGTCCTCAGGCTGTGGGGTTAGTCTGGTGCGCAGTCTGTTAACTGTCAGAGCGGTGACAGAGAATATTTGCTCAGATGGTACCAACATCCCAGGATATTTGAACTATTTACCTAATCAGCTGAAATTCATATCATCATATCATGGTTAAGAAGTTAAATATGAACAACTCTTGTTATGACCATCTCCAGTTTGAGTTAATTAAATTTTGTTTCTAAGTTAGTTTAACATGGAGGGTGTTGTTGTTTAATTTAACTATCAATTAATCTGAGAATTATTTTCTTCTTTTTTCTGTTAACTAAAAATAATACATTTGGGTTTTTTGGGTTTTTTCTTTAAACTTGCAATTTTTGAGTGTCTGTAAAATTATCACCTAACTTTATATTTCAAAAAATACTTATTAAGGGTTGTTGTCATAGTTGTTGCAGAGCAGGGCTGTACTGTGTACAACATCAGTTTCAACTTCTATTGGCAATGAAGGAGGAGGGATGAATTTGAACTAACCCAAATTCAAACTCCATTGTCATCAAACTGGGATTAAAACATTGTTCCAAAGTTGCAGAATCAAATCAAAACTGACGCAAACTCCCAAAGTAAAAATGATGTGAGCGGGGTGACTTCATCTCTTTGTTAATGCTAAGAGTCTCCTTGATTCTGATTTGTTCCTTTGACTTATTTCTTTAAGCATCCAGATGTTTTCTAACACCCTCTCTCAACTCTTAGACTGATGATTCAACCAGAGTGTTGTGTTATTCAAGCATAAGAATATTTTCACAGACATTACCCATGGGGATAAATTAATGCTGTACTTTCTATGAGAAATAATTCATTTCACTTTGCAATATACTGGACACAAAAAGTAAGAAAACCAGAGAGGGTCTCAGGTTGTCTCTTTTTGTGTCCAGTATGTCTCTGTCTGAACTTGTACTCTCCTTCCTTCCCTCCATAAAATACCTCACAACTCTGATCTCTGTGCAACAGCAGCACGTCTGCAGGAGCATGTGTGGGGATGCACGTGAACGAAAGAGAGAGTGTGGTTAAGTCTGGGTACATCTGTGTGAGAAAGTGTCAGAGTGTGTGTGTGTGTTGTTGTTGTCACCTGCGGACAGGGGTAGAAGATGAATGTTCTCTTTCAGCCTGTGTGGCAGGTGGAGCATAAAGAATAATTTGACTTCTCCTCCTGTCTCCCTGCTGTCTTCCCACTCTTCATTTTCTCATCTGCCTGAAAATCATTTGCTCAACCCTCTTTGTTTCCCCTCTCATCGCTGTCACCACCACTCTCTCTCCACAAACTATTCAATCTTCTGGCATCCAGAATCCAAACCTCAAATATAAAAACATCTCCATAAAACATTTGCTTTTGAAAACACACACTGTTTGTTCAGGTCAGGAGGATGTTGCAAGAATGTGGCAACAACAAGAAACTGTCTGTGGCAAACTGCTCAACCTAAACCCAGCAGGCCGTTACCATGCCAACCAGATGGGATGTTAGCCCACCTTGTGATGGAGCCGAGGTGATGGACAATCAGATCCCCGTCTTTCCCTTCACTCTTAGGGTGTGGTCGTAAGTGGGTTGGTCAATGCAGTCTGGAAAGGTGGGGGGAAAAAAAAGAAAGTTTAACAATCATGCTCACCAGTGCATGTTCATTATGGTGAAATTAATGAATAACAAGCAGCATTATTAATCAGAGGCCTGAAGACACATGCACAGGAAGCTGCATTAACAGCTTAATGAGCAGAAGGAACAGTGAGGGAGCCGCACTTTGCTATGTGCCTTTGTCTTGATTATGGGTGCACGAGCACAGAGGAAACATATTGTGGCTCCTGAGCATTTGCATTAACACACATATTGCTTTCACAGTCAAACGGGCCACACGCAACGGCTAAAAACACACACACACACAAAAGGGGATGTTGAGACAAGTTTTACAGGAAACCAAACAGGTGAAACTCGATAGGGACTACAACATGTGATCCAGACTCATACAACGGGATTTAAACATCAAGTCTTTACAGGAGAATATCTCTCAAACTTGACGGACTCAGACGAAGAGCATGAAAACAGACTATTAGGCTGAATCATCGCTCTAATCCCAAAAGCACATAATAGGCTAATTTGCATCCATTTAGTTCCTGATAAGGAACAATTTATGTGTGTGTTATTGTGTGTCTGAATGTGTGAGTGTGTGTTTTGGACACACTGAGTTGTTGTAGTAGTTCAAGTGTTCTGTCTGAACAATCATAAGAGAGTATCCTGTGGGGGGCAAAAGAGTGCGTAACCATGGAGAATGCTGGGCGTTTCCATGACACCCTGTCATCAGTGAAGCTCGCCGCCAGGATGTCTCATGTTCAGCTGTCACTGTGCCTCTGTGTGCGTGTGTGTGTGTGTGTGTGCATGCGAGTAAAGAAGGAAACGGAGTAGGTTTTCTTTCATTTTTATAAAGAGGATGTGTGAGTGTTGTGTCAGCGCGCACGTTTCCCAGTTCATGTTGAATGTGCATTACTGTGTGTGTGTGTGTGTGTGTGGTTTATCTCATGCCTGCCATGCCTATATTGTGTATGTTTACATGTGTATATGTGTGTGTATGTGGCAGCTCGTGCCTGTGCACTTCTCACCGTCAGCAACCTGACCGCTGGCTGCACCCATGATTGGGAGCAGATGGGGGCTGCTGGTGTGTGTATGTGTGTGTGTTAGGAGAAAGGATGAAGAGGAGGAGGAGGCGGGGGGGTATGCTCTAGTTTAGATGATGTATAGACTCTCACACACCAACAAAGGCCCTCCTTTGACCAATGTGTTTCCTATTAATTGTAAGGGGAGAAAAATAGAGCCGGAGAGCGTCTGCTTAAAGAGGAAGAATTAATAGCTCAGTTGTGACAAAGAGTAAGTGACTCCATGTTTTGTGCACAAGCTGGGGGGAAAATAAAAAGTAGAGCTTAGGAGACGAGCTAGGACCAAGGACCCGCCAGTGCCACCATTACTGTTCTTTGTGCTCATGCTGCCATGAAAGCATGGGTGAATGTAGCAAAAAGCACATGGCGCTGCTCATACCAGCGTAATGCCTGAAATATGAAAGCAGTGTGAATGAGCTTAAGACACAGAGTTTGAGTCTATGGAGAAATCTTCTGCCTGCAGTTGTCAAGGCCTTTTCACAGTCCGTCTCACCACATGTCTGTTTGTTTCCTGACGCTATTCAACAACTCATCATCTGAGATCTAAACAAGCCTTCACCCTTTCACTGTATGAAATGTTTGCGCCCTTCATTCGTATTTCATCAGTGCACTTGAGCAACACAATAAATGTCTTACATAACAGCATCTTCCACTTGTTAAAGCCACACAGTTTAAAGACTTTAAAGCTCAGATGCAGCCAGAGTTCACACTTTACTGTGACTGCTCATTCAAAAACCATTAACGCTATGAATGTGGCATGACATAAATGATCTCTCTCATGAATGATTCTGCAATTCAAAGCTGTGCAAGTGTGAGAGATTGTCAGGGCTTAAGATCTGATTTAGTGGCTGGTTGGGTGTGATGTGAAATCTCTTTACCTTTAATGTTACCCAAAACTGAATCAAGGTTTGCTGGGCCTAATCTTTGGCCTTATTACACTTTGATTTGAAGCACACCTCAGTTAGAGCTGTAAATATAGCCAATCATTTGTTTTAGGATAATCAGTTTTCTAATCAACGTGGTTTCTTTTACTAACTCTTCTTTGTGTTAAAGCTTCTCAGTAGTTGGGGCAGTTGACATTTAAGGAGACACTTGGGCATTAGGTTCCTACTGGGCTCAACAGCCTGTTATTGTTAATCTACATCTATCTGTCGTCTAGCTCACATATACAGCAACACTATATCTTTAGTAGACCTTCACTTTCTCAGATGGTGTGTTTAGGTGCACACAGACAATAAGCTGCTCTCTTAACATAAGCATGTCCTCAACTGTCACATTCATCTGAACCTGGAAGAAAACTGACAGCCACATGCTGACTGTGTAAATAACACAAAGTAAGTATGTGTGTGTGTGTTTGTGTCTGTGTGTATTTTTGCTTTTGATAACAAAGTCCACCTCAATCTGGGCTTATATGACACTGATTATTCACTGTGTGATCTTAACCAAGAAGTGGATATAAGCAGTACATTCTTCCTGATCTAGTTCCTGATCCGAAGTTTGTTTATAAACCAGCCAAAAACCAAATATTTATGTATCTTCACTATAAAAAAAAAAAAGCACTAAAAAAAAGAAAAACAGGAGTCTTGTGATCAGAGCCAATAGAAAGTCCACTTGGACCCATTCATGTTTAAGATACAAGATGTGAAACATACAGCAAAAGAACAGGACCATGTCTGGATCTTATTACAATGAATACAATTATTACTACTACTACTACTACTACTACTACTACTACTATTACTACTACTACTATTATAATGGGACAATTGCTTCATCTGCCATAGGAACAACTGTGAGGTCAACAGTTATAAGCGAACAAATTTTCTGCTGGATGCTTTTTTTTTTCTTTTTTTTTTGCTAGAGCCCACTGCATCGGCAGAATGTTTGTTGGTCCAAGCACAGACCATCTAGCTTCCAGGTCAGATTTTGGATGTTATGAACCACAAAAAGGTCACCAAAAATACACACACACACAAAAATGCATGAAGCCAACACTGGTGAAGGCATACTCTTTTTCATGAGACTGCGGTTGAGCAGAATATGCAAAACTAACCTGAGGGATGTTAAATAAACTTTTCTCTAACAGGTGAGTGTAAGATACACCCTTTGAAAAAACAGTCACACCCTGCCAAACAGATCTCTGCCTTAAAGAAACATCTTGAAGCAACAAAGAAATTCAAGCAGAAGCACAAACTTGTTCTTTATGTGCTTAATTGTTTTCTCTCTCTCTTCACCCCCTTCTCTTCTCTCTATAACAGGATTTGTCACTGTATGCGTCTGTCTGTCTTCTGTCGGTCCATGAATAAGGGAAATTGTGTGCACCAGCCAGCATACACAAGAACACAGTGAAGAATGCATATAAACGCACTGTGTGTCTGCATGTGTGCGTGCGTTCTTTTGAGTGACTCTGCTTTTAGTTTTGCTTTGCCCAGACCCCCCCCAACAAATCCAAAACTCACACTGGAGCAAAATAGGAGCCGAGCCACATCTTGGCACCTTGCCTCCCCTTAGAAAAATCAGACCACAGAGGCTAATAAAAAACTCAAGTGTCCAAAGCTCCTCTCCCCAAACAAGGGGGTACCGAAGAGGGGAGCCATTCTCAGCTACGCTGCGCCATCTAAAATGAACTTGTGCGAGCACTGCTCTTCACCCGGAACAAAAAGTGCCAGTCTCTCCACTGTCTTTGCCGTCCACATCCCCTTTTTCCTTTTGTTAAATTGTGCTTTGATCTTATATTGTTCTCAACTAACCATACAAAAAAAAAAAAAAAAAATCTTTAGACCTATTACTGCTATCAGACTTCACACTTCAGAAAAGCAAAGGTAAAGCATCTGGTTCAGGGCAGTAATACAGTAGGCCCGGCAGGTCTAAAACCAAAAATCATCCAGCCATTCTGGGTGTGTCTGCAGTAGGCTGCCATCAAACATACATTTACATATTCAAAAAAAGGAAAGAGGCGTTTGCATGAGTCATCCTTTCCAAGAAGGTAGAGGAAACCAAACACACAGCATGCCGCTACAGTAAACAACAAAGAATTTGCAGGAGCAAAGCTACACTGACGGAGCAGACACACTGATACAAACAAGAGATCGTAAAATAAGGAATGAAAGAAAGATTTTTGTATCAGGTTATTTTAATAACAGCTCGAGGCCACTTTAAAATGACTTTACAATGCAACATCTGCTTTGAGTACAGGCTGATGCTCAATGTAATAAAACAGGCAATTTTCTTCTCCTAGAATTCAAGGAGCATAATAAGGCCACAGTTGAAGTTCAAAAAAATTCGATCACTGTTCTCAAACACTACTAGTCCTCCACATTTCTTTATTTATATATGTAAATCTCTCCTTTTAACGTAACTGTCTGGACCTAAAAAGTGGACAGGCTTGAAAATTTGCTGAAAATATTTAATGGCATTGTCATTTTGAGCATGTGTGCTGATGTTAGCGTTTTCCAAAGCACGGCCTCACACAGCTGCTAGCACGGCTTCAGATGTTATCAATCTAAGTGTGTTAACTAATGCTGGGTGAGAACCATACTGTCATAAACTATCATTTTGTGGTAAAAAAAAAATAAACCAAAACAATTTCGGAGTAAAATGAGTTACTGCAGGTTTTGTTTAATACATGTGAAAAGTTTTGCCAGATGTGATCTAAATTCTGCCCAATATATTTAACAATAAACATTATTGTAATTTTTTAAACCATATTTCCATTATTGGTAATAAGTTAAACATATATGTAGGCCTATGGAAAAGAGTATCAAGATGGACATCAAAAAGATAACAACAGAATTTTAACTTGTTCTCGATTGTTGCTCATTAAAATAAGACGATGGGAAATGTGTGAATTGCACAAAGCGGCAGCACGAATGCTTCACTGCCCACTTTTAGTTCCTTGCTGTTGAAAAGTCACCTGAAGTTGATGACAAGCCTTTAAAAATGGAACATGAACATTTCATTTTTTTTTTTTTATTCTTTCCATTTCCTTGGCGGCCATGGTCTAAAGACCATAAAGCGCTCCAAGCCATCCTACTTTGTAGCTGTGTGGGGACACATTGTGATGTGTTAATGCAAACGTATATACACAGGGCTGACAAGCATAGAAATCATTCAGTGACCTCCTTTACGCTCTAGGCAAGCATTTGGATTCATTACGTTTCTCCACATCTGTACATAAATACACTGTTTATTTTTCCTTGTCAAAACTTCTTGGCCCTGTAGTAAAAGCATCACCCGTTCTTCAACCCTGTCATTCTCGGTGTTAAGGTTTGCGGGCTCAGTTAATTAGCGTGTGATGCTCAGGTTTGGATAGCTGCAAAACAGATAAGAGTTTCTTTGTTCGTCCGTGAACATTCTCCGTGAAGGCGAGCGTCATGATGTCACAGTAAATGAGGGATGAGAGAAATCATTAAACTGTAATGCTAAACTGTAATCTTATGTTTCAGTCAAATCTTGACCAGGTCAAATACAGCTCCTGCTACTTTATTTGAACCTGGCCATGTGCTCGGCATGTGTAGAAAGGAAAGAGAGAGAGAAAGAGGGCGGGGGGGGGGGGGGGGGGGGTTTGTAGAGTGTATGACCGAAAGGAGGCATATTTGCGTGCTAAGCGATGACAGCACTAAGGATAAAGAGCCAACAAACATCTCTGATAAGATAAAGACTGTAAACTGCACGTCCTCATTTCTCACCTTCAACTCAACCAGGAAGGAAACCAACAGCCACGTGTGGACTACCTTTGTGATTGTGCATAAAGAAATCTCAGCACGAGAAGATGTGAAATATAAGTGTGACATGTATCTATCAAACCGTTGAACATGTCTGCATAGTCATGCAGAAAAATAGGTTAAACAAAACGCCTCACTGGAGACCATCAATTATGCAGGAGCTATGCATTATCATAACACTGAAGACCATTTCTGTGAGGTAATTAACAATGAACGGAGAAGTGAGACTGTCATATCTCAGAGTGAGTGAACAGTTAAAATACTCTTGCCATTACAGAGAGAATAAATAGTTACAGGCCTCGTGGGGCAGAGGAGGGGAAAAAAGCAGTGAAATTGCAGGAAAACAGTTGTCAACTGCTTTCAGTTACTGGTGAAATGAATCAAAAATGGGAGGAGGGGGCTCTCTCTCTAAAGGCATTTAGCACAGGCACACAATGGGGCCATAGGCTGCGGAGCTGGGTAGTTTTCCGGACTGTTCAAACCTAATTAGTGGAACAGGTCAATCAATAAAACAACCCCCTCCATCTGTAACCACACCTCTGACTGTTAATCTGCTGCCGCTGCAACAAACAGGTCTCCCCCTTTCCAAAGCATAAACAACATGAAATGCAAATACAATACAGGATCAACACCTCTTGAAAAAAGACCTCCAAGTTTCAGCCAAAACTGAACACAGTAAGTTCCACAGAGACACAGAGGCATTGCAGTAGATGCACCTAATAACCCAACAACCAAGAGTAGCTGCTCCGTAATTTAGCGTACAGATATAACATTCATAGGAGACAACTTCCTGTCCCTAATTCAAAATCAAAAAATTAATGGCCTAGTTGAACCTCCCTCGCTACCCAGAGATGTGGTTATCTGAACATCACTGTGCTGTAATGTTGTGTGCACAGTGTGTTTTCACATCTATCTGCTGAAGTTGGGTATTTTGTCTGCTCACCTTAAACTGAACTGAAGAGTTGCACATCTGAGCTGCTTGTCTGAACAGGTCCTGACGTCAATCATGGTCCAACATTTAACTTACATGAGTATGATGTCAGCATTTTGATTTCGATGAACATAAACTGAATATTGTCTTTTCTAGTGAAACAGAAGACATTTAGTGTCCAATGGTAAAAAAAAATATATATATATATATATATATATTTTTTTTTTTTGGCCATTTTTTTTATTTGGCCATTTGAGAAATTGGCATTTGTTAACTGATTTTAAACACTTCATATTTATGAGCAATTCTCTAAACTGCATTTTATGTAAGAAAGGTGCAAATACTATTAAATATATTCATTTCATGTTAAATGTGTCTGTGTGTGCCTGACCATTTCAGCAAAATGTGCAAACACCATTAGTCAAAGGTGTTGTCGCAGTGCATTATGGGTCACTGTGGCTGCCGCTGGTGAAGAGATAAGCATCTCCCCTTCTGCTATGATTGAATGCAGCCTGTATGTTAAAACCATAAAGCTCCAACAAGCCTAGCTGGAAACAGCTCATTGTCTTGATTTGCTGTTACAGATGACAAATTGACACACTCACGGCTTTCAAGCACTTCAGGAAAACCAATTCAAAGACTATCAAAAGCATGCCCAATAAACAGTTGTATATGGCTGAAACAATTAGTCAATTCATCAATGGACAGAAAGTAAATCAGCAACTTTTTGTAGACTTCATTAACCATTATGACTGATTTAGCCCATTTGCGCAGACACCAGTAGTATCCTGCTTCACACAGGATGCATGATGCACTTGAATGTGGCAACACTCCGTCTGAAGGACAAACTCAGAGACTAACTTGCTTGCTGACGATAAATTGCAACTGCAACTCACACAATGAACAGCAAACAATGAAGAACATCCCTTATAAGTGCATCTCGTCACTCTAAAACTGTTATATATATTATGTTAGTATCATATAGAAACAGTACTTTGCTGTTGTACTTGGTTGAGATGGTGCTGGTGGAAAAATGTTATATATACTAAATCTTGTATGATTGTATGAAAAATGTGAACAAGACTAAACTAAATCTATGTAACTATAAAACCATAATCACACTTTTTCCCTTTGAAATGTTGTCTATAAAACTGGCCAAATGTAGTCTAATTAAAATTAGTGCTGAAGTAACTTACATTCTAACATTACATGTAGTTAAAGGGAGAAATAGGAAAATTTGGGGATGAAGTCCACTGAGACTACGGCATACACACCGATCATGACACCACTGATCTTGTAAGAGAAAAGGCGACAAGAAGGAAATAAACCTCTGCAAAGGTGCGAATGGTCAAACTTGTTCAGCATGCTGTGCCAAATGTGCATTAAAGTACATACAAGGCTGAAAGGTCGAATTAAGATCAACAAATTATACTTGGTGAAGTTTAAAAAGAATTAAGAGAGAGAGCTCCGGGTGAATGTGAAAGGATAGTACGTCAGTGCAAAGGTGTTTTTCTCACAGGAATAATTGCATGCAGATAACACCCAAGTGCTTCACTGCTCGAGCTGCCAGCGAAAAGAGCACTTCTTCTGCCGATGCAAGTGTGTGACGATGAGTCTGAGTGTGCGCGAATAAGCTATGAGACTTTTCTTTAGTGGGAATGGGACATAATTGGCTCACAATAAGCCATCAGTGCAGTTTCACAGAGAGAACACCATCTTCTCCTCCACCTTAACTTTCCTCCTCACATTCTTGTTTTCTGCTGTGACAGTGTGGGAGCAGATTCGACACTTGAACCCCCCCGCCGCCCCCCGCCCCCCGCCCCCCCCCCTCCAACATCCCTCCCTTCCTCCTCTCCAAACCCCCCCTTTTATTTACTCAGAATCCAAAAACTGCACAGCACATGGAAAAAAATGATGGGGGGTGGGAGGTGTGGTGGAGAGAAAAAGAGGAGAGGAGGGAGGTAGATAGACATACACTGCAGATTCAGCTGCACACACGTGGATGGGACATGCACACATGGACTATACACACACACAAAGACACACACACACACACACACCCCCTCCTGGTGGAGCATCTAAATCACATTAGATGCCTGCCTGCCATCCATCACTCCCACAGACAAAAGCACATGCCAGAGAGGCAGGGAAACTGCATGGCAACATGCATAACCACCCACAAACAAATACACACTTGGTCACAGAGCAGCCAACACACCTTGAAACCAGACGACAGCGTGTTCAAGAAAGCAATCCCTCCTAACACACAATATTCCCCAATCAGAAATCAACTTGCATTTACTTGCACGCACATCACTGTCAGCACACATCAACTGTTCGCTCAAGGATCCACTCATTTGCCTCCGTGCTGTGCTGCTGCTGATCTTCCTGCTCAGCAAAGTTGCATTAGCATTAAAGAAAATCAACAATTCCCTGATAATGCAGTTGGGGGAAAAAAAACAAAACACATGGTTGCTTTAAATATTTAAAAAGGAAGCAGGGGCAAAGCGACATCTTGAGAAATCTTTTTTGTTTTGCTGGTATCAATCTTCTTTCCCATTAGAGGGGGATGAGGCCTTTGTCTATCTGTGTGTGTTTGTGTGTGCCCGTGTGGACAAAAATGTTTGTTGAGGTTGCCTTCTATCTTGGAAATAGTGCGAGTGCATGTCAGTGGGGTGCTGCTTACCTAATGGGATGCATGGCGAGTTTCTGTGTGTGTGTTTGCATGTGTTTTTTATCTAATGGGCTGTCTCCCGGGCAAGGTAATTGCCTGGCAAGATATAGGTGAGACAGAAGACGGATAGAGAAGAAAGGAGGAGAGAAGAAGTGAAGTTTTAGGGTGGCTTGATAAACTTGATATGTGCTCCATACATTATGAGACCATATGGTGCCCACTGTGGGGCACGAGCAGGCAGAGCACCACAGCGCAGCCCTCATCCACTTGTCTATCGAGCCGGTCTCTTGGCTCCCACTTTTCTCCCTCCCTCCCTCTGGCTCTGTCTGGTTAACTCAATAACATCCACAGCCCCCTCTCTTAGCTCACTGATTTTTTTTTTTTTTTTTTTTTTTTACTGTCGGGGAAGGCAAAAAAAACCCCTCCTCCTTTCTCCTCCGGCTTCCTCTCATCCTAGACGACCGGCTCTGGCTTTCGTCTCCTTCACACCTTTTCCCTCCCGATGTTGTATCAACCCCTCAACTCATCGTTGAGCTTAATCTGAACCAAAAAAGGATTATTGCAATTGCATTAACATCTGACAGCTGACAGCGCTCTGTGCGTGCCATCTCCATGATGATGAGCACTGAGGGTCTAGTTTACACGTGTGCGGCTGGAGAAGGGGGGAACAACGCTGGAAGAACTTCTACAAGCGCACAAGATCTTCTACGCGTGAACAGTGGCAACAATTATAGCAGACAGCTCTTTGCCACACTGTGGTTAAGAAATTGCTAATGACTGAATACAGCTGCCAGCCCGCGTGTCAACGTGCATGCAGACGGCATGAAAGCAGCAAGTGAGAGGGCTGCTCTTTTAGTTGGTTCATGAAATCATTTAAAATCCACACACACAGAGAACACCCCCCCCCCCCCAGTCGTTTGATGTGTAATGAGAGAAACCATTAGCAGTAAAAATGGGCTCTCCCCGCCCTGCTGCTCAGCAGATCTTAGTGAGAGCCACAGTTACATGTCTATTTATACATTCACTCCTCTTTAGATTTTCTTCTTGTCTAACAGGAAGCAGTTTGTGCATCACACAGGCATGTGTGTTTCAAAGCTGCTTTTTCCGCCTGCCTTTCCCTCCCTGTGTCTTCTCCTTCTCCTCCCGCTTCTCTCCCTCTGTCTCTATTCCCATCCCCCCTCGCTGGCTGTCTCCTCCCTCTCTATACCCTTCCCCCAGCTCTTTCCTGCTCTGTTCCTCCCTCCCTCCCTCCTTCTCATCAAGCTATATGCAGCAAGGCACAAATTCATCAGGGGAAAAGAGAGACAGCAAAGGAGAGCTGCAGATAGAGATGGGGGGGGGGTCTGTGTGGAGAAATGGTTTGGACTGAAAGAGAGCAAAATAAGAGCGAATGACAGACTAACTGGGAATGAAAAGAGGAAGGCGTAAGCCTGGTAGAAAAAGACGGAGGGAAAGTGAGAGGGAGAGAGAGAGAGAGAGAGACAGGAAAGGAGGAGGGATATGTTGGTGGGAGACCGATGGCGAGGAGGGAGGAGGGAGAAGCAATGGGCGTTCCTCTCCCGGTTCCTGCGAGGTCAAAAGTTTACTGTGGTTTTAATTTCACCTTTCCACAGCCAATCAGAACACGTATCTGGCTGCTGAGGGAACTTTGACCCACTCTGAGAATTTGACTGAGAAGATCTGAAGCTCGCCTCTGCTTCTCCACCAACTCTCTCACTTTTTGCAATTCCCAACCTGTTTATTCTTTAATTATGATCATTATTATTATTCCCAACTTTTCCACAGAGACCCGCCTCCAACCATTGCCTGTTTATCTGCAATTCCTTGATCACAAAGGACAAAATCAACGGAAACCAAAGTTGTTGATCTAAAGGCATAGTGAGAAGGGAGATGGAAAAACAGGGAGGCGGGATTGTTTTTTTTTGGTTTTTTGGGGGGGCATTTCTGTACTTTTCCTATTCTTTCCAAAATAGATGCCACCTAGATGGCATGCGGGTCAAAAACCACAAAATAAACAACCTCTCTTCGAAGATGAACAATGCACGGCACAACACTGACATAAGAGTCCACAGGCCATGTTAACGCTGCTTGATCAAAACAAACACATAAACACTGGCAGTCCGACTACAGAGACACACCCCACACACTGCCAGTGTCTTCGACGGTAGGTGTGTGTGCACTCATTTGTGTTTGCGTGTGTGTGTGTGTGCAGGCATGCGAGCATGGAGAGTGTGTATCTGTCAAGGGGGAGGAGGCTGCAGTTAGATCATAGCATCAGTGAGGGGAGGGGTGGCTCTGCAAATAGAGCGAGCAGAGTCCGCATGGCTGGCGACGGTAAGTAGAATGGCTTCGAGCTTCTTGTAAGGAGACGAGGCCGTGTGCGTGTCTGTGTTTTTCTATAGCCTCTTCATCACTCTCTGAGTGTGTATGTGCGTGTTTGATTAATTAACAGCCATGGTCACTGAAGAAGCTCCCTGTTGTTCTATTCTCCCCACATCAGCTGCACAATTGCCCCCACCCTCCTCCGCCTCCTCCTCCTCCTCCATCCACCTGACTGCGATAATGAGACACAAACACACACACATACACACACATACACACATCCTCATAAGAGCAGCCGGCTGTAAATCTCGCGGGTGTGTGCAGATGAAGTGTAGACAGAGCAGACTGAGACGTGATGAGATGTATAGCCACCTTCCACCTGTAGCTAGATTTCACGTCACTGTATACGCTGTATTCCCATCCGGCACTAAATTAAATCTGCTAGCAGCAACTGGATTTAACAGGACATCTGTTTTAATTCTAGGTTGTTGTTTTTTTTAAACAAATCCCTTTAAAAATGATCAAAAACAACTAAAAAGTATGATACTGCCTGTGCACCCAAAAACTAATGCAGCTTACTCTAATGAGCCATGAAGCTCCAAATGTGGAAAAATGATGGGAACCACATAAACAAACCACACTGTTGCACAAAGTGACATGTTCCTTCATTATGATGAACATGGACACTGTAGTTTATTTTCAGTCAATCCCAGATACATTGTTCTGCTACTCTCAATACACACCAAGCAAAAAGAACAACAACAACAAAAAAAAGACCTCAACGAAGGCATTCTCTATTCTCATTTGTTTGACATTCATGAGAACAAAAGTTTTTATTTTTTGAAGAAATAATACCTTTTCCACTCATTTTTGGACTGGAAACCTTCAGAAGGATCCAATGAATTTGGTGCTTAAAGCATTTAGGTTGGGGCATTTTTTCACATCTGTTCTGGCATCTAATGTTTATATTTAGATTCATTAATTTTCATTTGAACAAACTCTAAAAGACATCTTGTCTTTCTGGGCTCTTTAAAAAAAGAAATATGTTTTAACGTTTCCTTTTGTCTCTGACCTTGTTGGAGCAGTGATTTGTTTGTAAAGGAAGAGGAGGTAGGAGAAGGAGACAATTACTTAAAAGCTTGCAAGAGTGAAAATTAAACTTAATTGCTCGATTGATTAATTAGTGAATGACAGGCTGTAATTGACAGCTAAATTTTTGTCATTTATCAAGGAGCCAGTTGTCCAGTTTGAAAAACCTGGTTCCAGCTTTTCTAACATGTTTACTGTTCAAACTAGAGAGGTGATGTCTTTAATTGTTTTGCAAAACAAAAAAGAAGGCTAGTCAAGCGAAAACCCAAAAGACTTTCAATTTACAGAGATAATAAAAACAAACAAAAAAAAGAGCATATCTTCCCATGTGACATCGTGGAACCAAGAAGGGGTTGATATTTATTCTTAATAAATCACTGAGGTGATTATTAAAATTGTTGTCAGTTGACAAATGGATTCATTGACTTGTCACAATTATGAGCCAGAACAGAGCAAGACTTTTATAATAACATTTTGATCAGTTCCAACTACTTACATATATTTCATCTGGGTCAATTAAATAAGTATGATAAGTAAGAAAACACATCAAAAATTCACAGGTGAAACTTTCCGGCTGCAACTGAGGACATACAACACTCTAGACTTAACTGAAATAAGAGCGTATCTTTCAGTGAGCAACTGTAATGACGCCTGTGAAATTTCCACTGCAACCAAACCTCGTTTTCATTTCATAAAAAAAAAATAGAAGGAATACAGCTGAATTACATTTTTAAATTCAATTTTAATAGGTTTTTAAAAACTTTGGAAATAAACAGATACATTAAATCCCTGCAAATCCACAAATACGGCAGTTTAAAAATACTCAAACTTTGTAGTCTAGGCTGACTAAGCTGCGCCGTAAAATGGTCTGTAACACCTTGCCTGAGGGTGAGAGGCCTCGGTGTTACCCATGGGTTTAAGGTTACACAGTAAATGGACTGTTTGAGAAACACTTGAAATTTCACAATGTCAACTACATTGCCCATTCTCCTGCTGCTTCAAATCCCCCACACCCCCCATAGCAGTAAAACCGAAAACCTTCCCCACTCTCCCACGTCCTTCTTTCTTCAACTGCTTTTTTTCTTTCTTTTGTCCAAGAACAGGCAAAGTGGGGGGGGGGGGGGGGGGGGGGGGATGGGAATCAGCATCACTGTCCCTAATGCTTGTCCAAAACCTTAGTTTGTTTTGTAGGTAAATAAAAAAGGCCTGAAAAACAGACACACAGTTCACAGTGTTTGTCACAGCACTGTAAACACACAACAAGTTGCCTAACCCCCTTAAACCACCTCAAACTCCCCCGGCTACATTTCTGTTGTTGTACGCAGCTGAAGTGTGTCAGGAAAAAGGTTAAATACAGAGGGGTCACAAATTAGTCCTAACTAGGCAGATTTGAATATATGTTGTGTGTCTAAGTGATGTGGTGACAAAAGGTTCAAAGATCTGACCAAGATATACAGAAAGCAGAAATTCAAGGACTAAAATGAAGGGCATATAAGGATTTGTCAGCTTTGTAGCCCGTTTCCTGCTTTACCCATTAAATCCTCTGCATTTGTTGAGTTGGGTTTTTTTTTTCTCTACCAGCCAAACTGTTGCTGGAAACAGCTCCAGTCAAGGTGAGGCAAGAAGTCCTCCATTATAGACACAGGAGGGATTATAAACAATTCTCTGTTTTGTCAATACCAATAAACCTCAATGCAATGTCCAACTAATGTTAACCGAGCAAGAAATTCAGCACTCGAAACAGTTTGTACATAAAGCTTTAGCTGACCACAATTATTTACAGGTTCTTATTTCCCAATCGCACCACTGTCAAGACAGGACAAAGGACTGTGGTCATGGAGAGATGTGATGAAATGTACCAAAAAAACAAAACAAAAACAAAACCCTCGCATCATTTTCAGACTGTTCTGAGGCTTTCATTTTGTAGGAAATTGAGGTGTTGTAAATTTCTGCAGAGAGCACCAAATTTTCACTTCATCACAAAGTTATAAAAATTGCTGGAAACCTCTAACTGCCATTCCAACATCTGATCACACAAGCAGACTCAATGCTTCAGCCAATTTCGACTATTTACTCAAATCATTCAGCTGCGACTACAATGAAAGTGTGTTGAATGAAAAAGAAAGCGAATCGATATAATAAACTGGATTTATAAAGCAGAATAGTTTAAAAAAAGAATTGCTTAACTCAGCGTGACGACAAAAATGAGTCCAAGCTTTAGAGTTGAAGAGATATTAGAAAACGGAGAAGTTCCTGATGATGCTTGATAGTATCTGTAAAATAACTGAAAGCCTCCTCAATGTCTTCTGTGGACTTTCATGTTCGGTCAATTGGAAAAGTACATCTGAAGCTACCACCTACATGCATTCATTGCAAAGCTAAAGTCATTTGTTGAATATATATCTGGTTTTGCTCCATTTACTTCCCTCCAACCATGGCGTGTTGTCTACAAAATGATAATAAATTACAACAAACCAAATGAACTTTCAGAGTTGAACCCGGCTCTATATTTTCTTGACTGGAACGCGTCACTTGGAAAGAGACCAAATTGTCCTCCCTAGCTCATATTCCATCTTTACAGTAGTACCTATTTTTAATCCCAGTGCTCTTTTGGAAGCACCTGAACACACCTGACTGCAGGCACAGACCTCCTGACTCTACACTGATCACTTGCAAGTTTCCCAACATCCTGCACACTTTGAATGCCACTGACCAGCACTAAAGGTCGAGCTGGAAGTGTCCTCCAGGTAAATTATTAATGGCTTGTTTTCCTTTTCCTCCCTGCACCTTTGCTCTCCCCTTGGTGCTTCTCCTTTCCTTTCCTCTCAGTTGGATTGTTGTTTTCTCACTCTGCTCCCTCTCATCCAATTGTTCCCACCTTCTCTTACCCCTCTTCGCTCCACCCGATCTGTGCCCTCCCTCCCTCCTGCTCTGTGTCTCAGTCTAAGTGTGGAGATGCTGTTATTTTTAGCCCTGGTTAGATAGGCAGAGAGATCGTGTTGAGCTAACACATACTCTCCACAAGGCCTTTACTGGAGACCTGTCAACAACGTGTGAGAGAAAAATGCTGTTCAGTTAACACATACAGCGGGCATGTGTGTTTACTGTCGTATCACTTCAATATTACTAACCTTCCCCTCCTCCTACAGACAGGAACATCCTCACCATAACAGCAATCCATCATGCTTATGTGTAAGAATCTGCTTTCGCTTCATAGCCAACGTTAGCATTAACAGATGTTTACAAACCACCCGAGAACAAATGTAGTGAGTTTAGTGTCGGACTTCATTCTTGAACTTGACAACAGCTGTGTCCGGCAGAGGGAAGCAATGTCGGTCATTTTGTTCTGTTTTTGTCACTTTGCTTTGAATGTGGTTTCTTTTTCACAACTTTAATTTCCCCTACATGGACACGTTGGCCAGATGCTTGTATCCAAAGCAACTTAAAATTAAGAGATCTGTAAAGCTTCAGGAAATTAGTAAAACTGTTGTGCGCTGTACTCTCTTGCTGGACTAAGATCGGACAAAGCGGTACAAAGCTCACCAACACAAAACATAACTACATACAGTTACTGTCAAAGATCCGTAGGTAGGCTACAAAACAAAGGATCAGCAAATTGTCAGTGTATCAAATAACGATGATGATACACTGAAGCTGAAATCCAGATGTTTGGAAATAGATGCTGAGTCGATGTTTGATTTCAGTGACCCCTTCACAGCATAATTGGTGTTAAAAACTTGTTAAGGACATTAGTGGGGCAGCTCTCTGTTGATCTCCTGCTTTTCAATTTTCATGAATTTCATTTGCTTTCATTTACACAATTTGCTTTTCCGTGTTATTTTTTAAGGCTGCTAGACGCTCAGTAGTCTATTATTGGTGTTAGTATTGGTTAAATGCTGGCTGTCTCCAGGTCACTGTGTTTCAGAAAGTCTTTAGCCTCATGGGTTGTGCACTGCCATTACAGTAATGTCAGTATGTTTATGGGTTAAATAAACTGGCTGTTAAATATGTTTTTTATTTTTTTAGGTTTGATCATGTTCTGCATTAGTTAGTGCTGAATTCAGCCACAGCACACAGAGTAAATGTTTGCGTGTACCTTGGGGAGCTGATGAACATCCACGGAGAAGGTTTGTGATCAGTTCCACTCTGCTCTGCTGCCAGCTCTCTTTTATGAAACTATATTTGAATATGTGTTTATTTGGCTGTGTTGTTGAGCAAGACATTCACTCCATGCACCTCTGATTTGACGCTGAGCGCTTTAATTCTTGAATGATTAAATACTGTATATATTAAAATTAGATGGAGAAAAAAATGAATTCACAAGCAAAGAAATACAAATTAGGTAAACATCAAGTGTTATTATCGCATCAATGGCCGCGTCCCACAGGAGGCTACATTGTGACATTGAAATGAAAAGTATATTAAAATAGAGGAAAACCAGGTACAAGTGGGATCATTGTATAAAAAGTGGAGAGGCTCCAGTTACATATATGTGCTCCTTCCTTAGTTTCCTCAGAGGTCACTAAGAGATTTCACTGAAATATTTGCAGTCTGAAAACACTGGCAGAGACATGGGACAGTGAAGAAGCTGCCTTGCTCAAGGACACTTGGGGTGATTTGCAGCGGCTTTACGTCCCATTCAACTCACAATGACTCAGCATTATGTGAGTCTTAAGAGTCTTATGTCAAAACAGATGGAACAAGGTGGGATCACTGAAGCCAATCTGATCCTATCCAGAAGGATATCCATTAGGGAGGGAGTCTTATAGAAAGGACAGAAACGTCATCATTCAAAAATCTGTGGTGGTTTTACTTCATTTATTTTTTACGCACACGGTACAGTGTTGCTCAGGAGGCAGGCCACAAATTGTCCTATTTCTCCTAAATGGTCTAATATTATCTTGTAAAGAAGCTTACAAGGCACGAGCAGCTACTTTGGTCATGACTGAAATCTGTCAACTATTGAATGGGCCACCATGAAATTTCTTTACCAATTTTCATAATTGCTTTGGCCATCATGTCACTTTGCCACTAGTGATCAGTAGACATCAGAAAATTGACCCTCTGTCTCTATTATTTACGTCCACCCTCCTCTTACTTTTACTGTAATCAGTTCAAATAAATAGAAATAAACACATTTGTCCAGGCTAGGTTTTTCCAGTGCACACGAAGCAAAACGTTGAAGAGGTAAATCTGCATTCCCTCCCATCCAGTAGGCCTGGGAGGCCAACAGCGTCTGTCAGGTGGTCTTATTAGTCGAGCTTCATCAGTTCAATAAACATCACCAGTCTTTTAGATCTGCAGGAAAGCTGAAGCTGCCTGACAGTTACCTGAGTCTAACAGCAGATGATATTTCATCCTGGGCATCATGTCTAACTGATGCCGAACTTAGACACGGGTACATGAACATAAACACAGCAGGCAATGACACGGGTAAAGTCTTATTTTGTGAAGAAGTCGAATTTGCTGGGCACCAAAAATCCACAACACAACACAACAGCTATGAAAAGCTGCTGAAAGAGAAACACGAGAGGAACTGGAATCTTTGTCTCACATTGCATCAAATCAATATTTAAATCCTGGCCCCTTTTCCCCTAATGAGAGCATGAGGATGCCACTGCCTGTTTACTACGATTCGGATCTGGCGGGACTAACAGATTCATAGGGGAGAGGGACAGTAAAAGAGAATGAAAGGGGTGGGGTGCAATTGAGAGGAAAAAGCTGATTCAACCAAAGACGCTCCCTCTGCCTGAGCTGAAGCAGATGCATAGAAGACTTCTTTCCACTTCCCAGCTTGGCATAAACAGATGGGTAAAGGTAGTAACTCTGCTTGGTCCCCATCCACAGCAGAATGTGAAATTCAGCAGTTTGATACAAGCCTGCGCCTCTGTCTTCTCTGCATGTCATGTGTAGACATTCAAAGTCTCCGAACAGCTCTTTTTGGCATCAAACCCCCAAAACGCATCAGCCATTTATTTGAAATTCTGGTCCAAAGACACATCAGGTGACCATCGAAGACACTGAATTTACTGTTATGTTCATGAAACCAGTCACTTTTACTCAGTGACATGAAGCATTATCATGCTGGAAACAGCCATTAGAGGACGATAGTTTCCCCCATAAAGGGATGCAACACCTTTACACCAACAGCAGCCTGGACTGTTGACACCAGGCAGGTTGGGTCCACCAGATTCACGCAGTTGAAATCAAATTCAACACTTTGCACCCCTCAACAGAAGTCCAGATTCATTACCTTGTGTTTTCTATTTATTTGTATTTAACTGTCCACTTTGAATGAGCCTTTCCTCACAGCAAAGTCAGATGTCTGTTCATGGCAGACAGGAGAGGAACTTGATTTTACTACTGTTTTTGCCCAACCACTTCAAGAGTGGTTACCTGAGTAACCACCAGTCTGTCAGCTCGAACTGGTCTGGTCATTCTCCTCCAGCCTCTCTCAAAAATGAGCCATTTCTGTCCACACAACGGCTCGGGACAGCCCAAGAAAGTGCTGTATGTGAAAATACGAGAAGATGAGCCGTTTTAGAAACTGGGAGACCAGGGGAGTTTCATGCTGACGCCACAGAAGAGGTCAAACCAAATCTCATAACAATGCTAACGGGAAAAAGAAACAAAAATTATTCTTTGAGAACCACAGACACAAATCCCACCGTACAACTCCATTATCTGACATTTATTGCATTAAGTTATTTGACTAAAACTGACAATAAAATGATACTGCATCATTTTACATTGTTTATTTTATTGTGTCCCTGTGACCCAACCCCGGATAAGCGAATGGAGATGGATGGATGGATGGATGGATGGATTTTATTGTGTATTTCTGTGTTGATATCTAGGACCTGTACCATGAAGCAGGATTGCAGCTTCCAAAGTAAGTTCAGGTTAAATCCTAGGTTTCTGGTCCTACAAAGGTGGATCACTTCTTACTACTACGGGATATATCACAGCGGTAACTAATGCTGGACAGCTAACCTGCTACGGAGCAGGTTTGTTGGAGAGCACCGAGTATAAAAAGCCCCACCCTCTGACCAATCAAATCCATCAGAAAATGACATCACAGCGTGGACGACCCCATGGAGATCGGAGCAGATTGCCAGAGGTTCCCTCAGAAGAGCAAGAGTTTTCAGGGGCTGACAAAACCTGTTTGCTCACTCAGAATTTGTACATGAGACATATGGATTGATCAGATGGACTGAGATTCATCTGTCATCTTTTGAAGCTGTATGAGTCCAGAGATACTCAGACGTGCGTTGACGGTCCACAGACTGTCTGTCATTACGCTACTTAAGCTCAAGAGTGAACTGCTATTCTATGGCTGATACAGAGACCTTAACAAGAGCACTGCAGTTCATCCACAAGGTCCCACAGATGGTTCATGGGTTCTACTCCCAGGACACTTGACATCTCAGGCCATAAGACAACTTTACAATACAGCAGGCAAGTTAGACATCAGAATCAGAAATACTTTACCAAAATCGAAATATTACATAATATGTGCACACACAAGTTATAGTATAGACAAAAAAAAAAAAAAGCCCTAATAACATGTAGTGCAAAGTGAGATACAAGTAAGGTGAGAGGGCTGCTGCCAACTAGACAGGACAAACCTGGGTTGACTTACCGAGCTGATAGCCAGTGTCGTGGGATCAAAAATCGCTATTCAGGATGTTAGGTTAAATTAAGCCGAATCACTGGAAAATTTCCCGGGTTTGTTAATCCCACTCCATGGTACAGGCCCCTGGAGGACTAGTGACCACTTTGTTGTAGCTAATGTGGATCCAAAGAAAAAAATAAAGAATTAAGCCATCACCAATTCTTGATGCTGTGTAGTGTTTTTTTAAGATTGAGCTTGACAGGAGGTGAAGATAAATAAGTTTCTGTGACACTGTGGCCTTGGAGGGGAGGTCAGGCGAAGCCCACCCGACTGGCTGGCTGCTCACCATCAAGGTGACGAGGTGGGGGTAGCTGTCCTTGGAGATCTCGCCGCTTATCCTGAGATGAATCATGCTGGTGACACTAGCGAGAAGGACTGGTAGGTTGACGTGGCTGTGTTTATATATTGGATATGTATTAAATACATATATGTGTGCGTGCTTGTGAGGGTGGTAGAGTGATACAGGAGGTGTGGCAACTGAGGGGAGGGCAGGACAAGAGTGAATTAAGTTGAGGAGGTGGTCACGTAACAGCCAGGTTCAGGCAGAGTTGAAACCACTTGCTTGCTGTGCTGCAGCTGGTAACATTTACCTCAACTCCTGTCCCATAAATGTTTGTGTGAGTGTCTGAGTGTGAGTGTGTGTGTGTGTGTGTGTGCGCGCGCACATGTGCATGTCCATGAATGTGCATGTTAAAGAGCTCTAAAAGACATAAACTAAGCCTGGATTTTTACAATGGAAAATAAGTAGAAAAAACACAACTCCACTTCTTACACACTCAGAGGAGCGCTTTAACAAGCAACTATTTCTTTGCAGCGAGAAGAAATGTGAAACTAAACCCTCCTCCTCCTTAAATCTAGCTCTCCTCGGCTTGGGGCTCACAAAAACGTGACATATTAGGTTTTTCGAACTCTCTAAACAATGATACATACACACATGGGTGCTCTATCCCATCATGTCGCTGACCAACAAAAGTGACAAAACTCCTCACTGCACTCGCAGAACAAAACCCACTGCCCATGTTAGGCATCAGCACATGTTGTTTTTACATGATTTTGAGGGGGATTCAGTAATAGTACGAGTAACATATGTTGACCCAGGTTTTGTACTATTTGATCTTAATGTGTTTGCAGAGCAAACAATGCAAGTCAGGTTCCTGAAGCCTCCTCGCTGGCTGAGCCCTTAAGACAGTGTCTTCCATTCTCAGGATAAACTGAGGAGTCGCTGTAAGCATTTAAAAAAGATGAGCGTGGTACGGTTGAATCATGAGTTGATGACTAAAGTTAGAAGATGCGACTTTAAGTTATATAACAACATTGCAATTTATATTTAAGTGATATGTAGATTTATGACTATATTTTTGGTGATGTAAATCTAACAGCAGATTCAATCAATAATGAATACTAAACCGACTTCAACGTTGATGTGTCATCCAGAGGATTACCAAACTGACTTCAGCTTGTGTTTATCTGCTTATCAGGTAACTGACAAATTACTGAGATGCAAAAATTATTTCACACGCCGCCATGAAATTTGGGGGCCCTGCAGATAAATTGCATGGATTTGCCCTCTTGCATTACCATGAAGTTGACATTTGTGGTTTGAAATTAAATATCTCAAAAGGTTCGACGATGAATCTGGTTCATACATGTATGCCGCACTCAGAATGAAGTTTATCACTTTTGCAATCCCTACCCTAATACTTAAGTTTCTGACTAAATACCAGCATTTTTTTTTTATTCAGTGCAAATTAGCAAACACATCACAGCATGAGAATGTGACCATGTTAGCATTTACATTTAGCTCCAAGCACTGCTGTGGACTTGACGACCTCTTTCCAGTATTTAAGCTGTTAACTTGTGGAAACAAGAAGCACCATAATTCACCATCTGACAAGCCTTACTTTAGGTATTAGAGACATACAGTCAACAAGATTTCATTAGACTCAATTTCACGCTGTAACATGCGATGAACCTGCAAAATGGTCGTTTTGACTTGATATATCGAGGCTTTTCTGCTGAGTCTGTGGCGGCAAACAGCAGAGAGTAGAGATGAGACCCAGGTAGCTTCTCAGCAATGCACCAATAGAGAAAGGAAAACACAAAGCCAAGCTCTGCTGCTCGCTTCTTCTCCAGCCACTGTATCCCTCTCTCTCCCACTGACCGGCTAAATATTTTATCAGCTGGCAAAAGAACCTACAAGCCCCAAGGCCAGGGGTTCTTTTTTGTTTGTTTCTTTATTGAAGAAAGAAAGAAAGTGCGTGTGTGTGTGTGTGATGGGGATGGGGGGGCCTAGTTTGTTTACCAGCCACAACGTCACTAAAGTGCTTTTGATTGGTCACTTTGAAGTACATCTTCTCTCCTTCTCTCTGTGTGTGTGTGTGTGTGTGTGTGTGCGCGCGTGCGTGCGTGTCTTTCTCTCTCACCATGTGCATCCTCTGTGCAGCTCGCTGCTCAGTTTGGAACTGGATGAACGACCTTGAGCAGGCGCGAAGGGCTGTGTTGCCATGGCAACGAAGCCTCGTGCAACCGGTAACAGCTGGATGCAACAGCACTCCCTGAATTTTAGCGGGAGTCGCCACGTTAATAAAACGACTCTCCATGCCCCCCACCCACCCACCTTCATCTCCCTCTACTCAGATACATGGACCTGCACCAACACACACACACAAACAAAAACAAAAAAACAAAATAGGCAATGGTCACACACAAATACTGTTTGATATTAACACATAAACTTACTTTGCTTTCTTGGGCACCAGCTAAATGTGCGCAGCGAGACGGAAACACAAAGGAGAAAACAAAGACAAGAACAAGAAGATTGCGGGAGAAAAAGACAGAAATCGAGACTGAAGTGCAAATAACAAAACACAACAACAGAATAGGGACAAATGCACCGGGATGGGCACTTGACATTCCTCTCACAGAAGAAATACCCTCAGAAAAGGATATGAGCTGCACTGAAGCATTCTGGGGAATAAAAGGAAACAGACAGAGGATATGCTGTCAACTGTTCTGACTGTACATCAGCTCAACGAGTCTGACTGATATTCAGTTTTTCCATTCATCACAGAAAAAAAAAAAAAAAAGGTATAAACAAGTTAAAAAGGTTAAAAAGCAGAAGTGACTGACACAATTCTTGGGTCAATTTCAGGTCCATGCGAAGGCCTGACCCATGTTTGCTGTTTGTCCGAGCAGGTCATCACGTATTTAGTGACCTAGTTTCACAGCTCACTCTGGATCAGTGTTTACCATAACAACAAACGGCAGCAATTTCTGCATTTTACAAATTATCTTTGTCATTAATTAATCTCTGACTAGTTTTGATTAATCATTTTGCTCTATAAAAATGTCAGAATAATACCCAATTCATAATCTAAGATAAGGCCTTTAAATTGCATACTATGCCAAACTATATTCAATTTCTAAACCCCAGATATCTATAAGATATTAACAATATCCAAAAAAGGAGCTGATTTTAAAAAAGATAAAAGCTTTTTTTAAGTCTCATTGATTTAACTGCCTTAATAGTTAACCATAAAATAGGTTTATTAATTTTACAAGGTTGCTTCCTTGTGACCTGTTGGTCTTGTAATTACAGAAATGTTTGCTCAGCGGCTGGTTACAGAGCTGCCCATATTTCACTGGTTCATAGCTTCTTAGATATTTATCAAAATTTCAATGTGAATATATTTAGGTCCGTAAAACATTCATAATGTTGACAATATGATGAATGTGGCTTATTGTCCAGGTGTGGATGTAAAAACTGCTTGGTTTTGGTACATGAGATTTAACTTTTGGGTCAGTGGCAAAGACATATGTCATTGTGTGTGAACAAACAATTACAACCACAGCTGACAGCCTGGTGGTTTCAGTGTCCGGTTATTCTGCTGCCTCATTCAATAAGTCAACTCTTATCACGAATCTCACTTACACACATCATCTTACTTTTGGGAACTAATATATGTCACACTACTGCGCAAGGCAACCTGAGCTGTGGCCAAAAAATGTTTTGTGTATTTTAATTTTTAACTGACATTTCATAAAATGTTTCACTTCATTTTTCTAGTGATTTCCTCAAATTGCATAAACCAATAAAAATGCAAATCAGTGCAGCGACTGCTTATTTATGCTTTTAGTCCATGTTCTCCGTTCTTAATAACTGTTTGGCGAGCCACTTAAGTGTTATCTCTCTGCTAGTGCATCAGTGATAGATGAGAAATGAGTCAATCCCCCCTGTTTTTTCTTAAATATTGCTCCTTTTTTGTTAATATCCTTTAGGCCTTTATTTTCTTTTACATGAATCGTGACTAGGGCTGCTCTGGAGGCCAAGATGAGTCAGTTTTGGGTGCATTTTGTTCCTTAGCGCAACTTTAACTCCGACCCTGCACACGCTTCGAGGGATCTTTCACAAGACAGATGAGCAGAAAAGACATTTAGTAAAATCTAATTATCTCATAAAGATACATACAAAAAACTGCATATGCTTATATTCAGGTTCGGAATAAATATTTCAGCTCTTGTGGCTCACTGATTCCAAAACGTTTTTTTTTTTTTTTGTTTTTTCGGTTAAAGAAATGTGTGTTTGCCAAAGCCAACAGAACTGCGTTTTATAGTTGTGGTGATTCATTTCACTTAAGTTTCTTTGAATCTTTGTGATACTGCATGTGGTGTCAACACAGAAATTGTGGCACTGTAGCACCAAACATTCCTTCCTGTATCATCTTGAGTCATGAAAGCTGCTCCACTAAAGCACTGAGTCCAACACGAGCAGCGCATTTATATCACTCAGACACGCACTCACAACACTACCACCAGCTCATAAAGGAATAAACAAGGGAAAGTTACAGTTGTATTGTTTAACGTATAAATCTTTTTTTCAGTTTATATGATTATAAAATAGGTACGAGTATACTGGAAGGGACAGAGAAAAAGCTATCAATGAGTAAAGAATCAACAACTGATTCAGGATAGTGTCTCTTGATGACTTTGCGTGGGACCGTTTCCTCTGTGACTTCTGGCTTCTGGCAGAAAAACTTCACAAATGTTGGCAAATACTGACTTAACACGGAATTCAGGAATGATGCTTCGAATTGCAGTTTTGGTCTTTTTTTTTTTTTTTTTTTAACTGTTTTGCTTTCCAAGTCTGAAAAGGAATTGGTGAATGATGTAGAAGTTGATGATTTGCATCAGCATTAAACCTCAATTAGTTACGCTTGAATTGTAGCCTTTCCAAACAGGAACAAAAGTTTATTCTTTCTGAATTTACTTTTCTGCTCTGACATAAGATGAAATAGGCAAGTTATTCTTCATCCTAGAGGGGTTTCTCTTATTTTTTCACTGACTTTCTCTCCTCTGCATGGCGTATCAATTGGTGAGGATGCCAATTTCTTTCCTGGACAAGCAGCATTCAGCCTCAGTCTCTTTGTACATCATGTACAGTTTGTAGCCATTAAGTCTTATGACTCTTTTACAAGTTTCCTGGGTTGTGACATGAGTCCGCTGTAAACATAAACTTCAAAGGTCAGCTCGGGGCTCCAAATCCAACCAATGCATGAAAATCAACTTAATTAACTAGACCAATAGATTTGATGAAATCTGCCAGCGACAGTTGTCACTTCCGTTTTTAAAGTCAATTTCTAGGTAAAATCAGTGAGTCTACTTTTGTCGTTGCAATGCAATTGGCATGTGGTACTAAGAATTTGGAGCTGTAAATCTGCTCATTTTGTCACTGTAAATTTTAAATGTGCCTGTCGAGAAAGGAAAACTTGACGGGCATGGCAACAGAAACTTGGCTTAAGGTTTAGGTTTTGTCCCTGTTCTGCATTCCTGTTAAGATTTTCCCAGTATTAGTCATTACTTCATTTAACAGAAATCACGTTATAACCATCATTTGGCCTGGTGGTTGGGTCCAAATACTACAACAATCATACATTTTAGGTAAAGAAGGCTGTCAGAGGCACCAACTGAATCAGAAATCAAGGACGCTTGGTTCCTATAAAGCTGATTTGGCTTAAATTGGAAAAAGTATTGTTTTGGTATTATTTTTGTTCTCAACTAATCTATTTATTTTCTCAATTAAGAATTAAAAAAAAAAAAAATGTCCAACACACACACACACACACACACACACACACTCAGTGTCCAACATGAATGGCCAAACACTAGATACGAGAGACTGGCACCAGAATATTGTGGCATTCTTTCTTAAAAAGTACAAAATATTTGCAGATGATTTTTAGCAGTTAGTCAGTTTAGCAGTTGGACTAATCACTGAGAAGTCAGTAATATTGCCAGAAAAGACAAAAGATATCCAGCCTGTTGAGAATAAACTTTACAGTTGTCTGATGTAATTAAAAAGGGATCAAGAACAACAACTGTTTTATTTTTGGGAAGCCAATGCCAGGGTTGTGCAAACTTAGTGAGCTCTTCTCAAAACAGGCGTGGGGTGTCTACCAGTGGACTGGAAATGACACATAAATAACAGGAGGACACAAATAACTGAAATTAAAAAAAAAAAAAAAAAAGAATGAAAGAAAGTGACCCCTCCTCCACAAAGTTAAACCAATGAGAGATGTTCTAGATTAATTCCTCTTTAACAAACCCTGACACAAGGGAGAGGAGACCCAATTCGCAAAGGACAACAGTTCAGCTCACTTCACTGCAGCTGGTGGGGAGGTGGGGGGGGGGGGCAGCAAAAGACATACCATTGAAACAGAGAGAGGGAGAGAAAGAAAGCACAGCAAAGAATGTGGAGAAAAACTTCCTGACTGCACAAAAAGGGACACAAAGAGAAGGACACAAAAGACAAAACGGCCAGGTAAAATTCCAGCAAGAGGCTCCACCTGAGCCCCTCCCCATCCGTCCACACACACACACACACACAGGTTCCCATGCTCCAAGGCTGGTCTGCGAGAGCCGACCTTCCTCCCACTCAGCCTCGTGAGCCCTGCCCCCGGTGCCTGACCCAGTCATCAGCATCCCCTGATAACCTCTGTCCCCCTTTTTCCTCATTGAGCAAACATCATGCATCACTGTCACCCTCCTCCTCCTCCTCCTCAACGTGGCCATCCCACCATCCGCTTAGCAAAGACCCCTCATGGGTGCCCATGGGTGCAAGCAGCTTGCCCTCACCCCTTTCCTGACCACTTTCCCTCAGAACTCCTTGTGTGCAGTTTGTAGGCGTGTGTCTGCACGTGTGCGGAGGCTCGGGCCACAGAGTTGACTGTAAATCTGTCAGGAGAGGGACACTGTGTGATGAGCTGAGGGCTCACGGCTGCCACACCCCTCAGCTAGGGCCACAGCCTGCAGTTACCCAACCAATTAGTTATTTGATAGACAGAAAATGATTTTTTAATCAATAATATTTGATATTGATAGATTTATTAAACCTGAGTCCGAGTTCATGACCTATTCATCGACAGAAAGAGCAGTGACAGCTACTTTCAAAAGGTGTAAGAACCCAATGTCACTGCAAGAGTATTCTCCAACAGAAATATAGAGCTAAAAAGCTAAAAAGTGTAAATTAATTGATTAGTTAGTCTAAAAAAAAAAGTTTCCCACTAAAAATGGATAAACAAGAACATAATTAACGTAAATCAAGAATCTGCAAACAAAAGGAAAAAGCAAAATAAATACTCTAAGCTGATGATTATTTTCATTTTGCATTTGACAGTTGTTTTATATGTCAAAATATCTTTTTATCTGTCCAACAGATGAAGTTAATCAGCTATCTTACCCAACAGAAGTATATGTTCCGATTTCAGCTAATTAAATGAGTAATCCTTCAAAGTTTATAAGCAACAAAGAAAAACTCACAATAAATCTTTTAATAATGTTCCTGCTGTACAGCTGTATTAAAGAATATTCATCTTAATTGGTCTAATGGATGACATCATTGTTCAGCGGATTCAATATATGGTCGATAGTTTATGTTCTATTTTAATTGTGTTCTATTTAGTTGTTGAATTTAATACAATTTTAATTAAGAGATAAGTAATTCTCTTATCTAGCTCACTGCTTTTGTGATTTGTGTTTAGTGGCCTCTGTAACACTGAAATTTCCCTTTGGGATTAATAAAATACTGCCTCCATATGTCCATCTATTTATTTTTATATCCAATTATCCATCCATCCGTCTAAATTTAGTATCACTTTTAACTTATTCATGACATTTTGAATGTAAACCCTTCAGATCAAAAAAGTCTGATGCAATTAAAAAGGGATCAAGAACAACAACTGTTTAATTTTGAGATGCCAGTGCCAGTTTTGTGCACAAATGGGAGTGTTGGTTAATGTCATTTATCAATAAATACTCTCTGGTAGCAGCTTCTCTAATATGAGGATTTGCTTCTTTTTTTTCCTGACATACATCTTTGTGAACTGAATATAACCCAGATATTTGAAATACCTATTTCAATTCAAGGAAACTGAGATGGATGGTTCATCATTTTCCTTCACCTTTTTCCTCCACATTTTCTAAACAACAAAATAATGACAGCGTCGTCGAGAATGACAATAATCATCAGCTTTGGCCCCATTTAGTCAGGAAATACAGCTGCGAGTGAGGGCAAATTCAACACAGTCCACGATATAACAAATTCACATCCCCTCACCTGCTCACACTGACACACAAACCATTTGCATCACCTCCATTCAACTTCTGTTTACACACGCTGATGAGGAGACTCCTATTATTCTGTGCAGGCAGGTACTTTAACAGGGCTCTGGTGACATGTTCAAGGACACAGTGCTTTTCAGCACACACACACACACACACACACACGTGCACACGCAGGCTGGCTGTTTCAGGAATGAGCCTGTGGATGTTAAGGGGTTACAGAGCAGTGTATATGCACAGGGCTACGTTGCTGCCCCCTGCAGATATACAGTGAGATCCATTATTGGATGAAGCAGATGACAGGATGGAGTTATGAACGAGACCAAAACATGGGAAGGGGGGGGGTCATATCAAGCATTTTGCTCATTCACCTCACACATATACAGCAATACATGGTGCGTTCAATATACCGACTGACACAACAGACACGTGAATAAGTGTTACAGCACTTTTTATATATACATATATATTTTAATAGCTCGGCACACGGGACCCGTGAAGGCAGCCAGGCTGATTGACTGACATACAATCAGCCAGTCAGTCAGTCAGTATCTACTGCCTCTGAACCAAACCACTGAAAAAACACCACAAACTTCTTCCAAGCATTGTGCATGTGATGCACTTCATCAGAAACATTTCAGGTGCAGATTCCCCTTATTGTCGGGGCAGCATCAGGCTGCACAGCCAGACAGCCGGACTCATCAGTCAACTATCACCGCGGCTCTGAGTGTGTAAAGCCTGTGTGCCTGGGTTGTTGGTTTTTTTTTCTCCTCCGAATGAAAAAAAGCGACAGTTTAAAAAATAACAAACTTCCAGCGTATCAAATGGGAAACACTCCTCCGATCCACCAGCTTGTGAGTAAACTGGCCAGCTCGCACCATCGTCAACTTAACAACATCGCCCGAACAGTTTTTCATTTTGCAGCAAAGGCTGAGAAAACGGAAAACAGCAGCAGGACGGCCGACCGGCCGGCGTGCACTTCATCCCCGCCATGCACAGATTAGTGAACCTTTGCTGTCATGTACTAAATGACCATGCACTGTGCTGATACCAATATTGTGTATGTGTGTGTGTGTGTGTGTGTGCACAGCCGTTGGGTGCCCAAGTCAGTACGTTTCCGTCTTTCTATCGAAATGCAAAAAAAAAAAACCCAAAAACAAATGCAAAGTCGGCTCCGATCGGCCGAATGCCACCCGGCGCCCGGCGGGACTCTTACCTTGTAGACATATCGCCGTACGGGATCGATAATTTCTTCTTTACACCATTAACTCTCCGCCATCTTCGGCACTGTTTGTTTAAATGGGAAACACTCCCGGAGCCCAAGAAGCCAGTTCTGTAAGTTGAGGCGCCGCGGTGGGTTCTGGGTAATGAAGTCCGTTCGAGCGGAGCGCCTCGCTTCCTGCTGCCTCCTCCAATCCGGACGCGGACTACAGGCCTACAGGCAGACTCCACCACCGCACGGAGGGAGGGGGGGGGGGCGGGGGGCGTGAGAGAGACCTGGCCCCCCCTGGCCACTGTCTGTCTGGCTGCCTACAGACGGATGTCAGACCGGAGCAGAGAGCGATGCCACGGAGGGTATTTCCATCTCCCCCCAAAACGACACCTGAAGCTGAATGTTTTCTTTTGAAGAGCCCCCCCCCGTTATCAAAAAGCACAATTTACATACTTTCCACTTAAAGTGGGCGTGTGGCTGGAGGATGGGGGGGCAGCCTAAAGTAACGAGAGGCAGGAAGGGTTTATCTTTGCCTGCTGAGGAAATGTTTGTCCATTTGGACAAGTTATAGTGTATTATCTGTCAACACTTTAAAGGGCCACTGCAAATAAAAAAAATTTCTATACCCCCCCCCCCCCCCCAAAAAACAAAAAAATGTTCGCCGTGTTTTTCAACTTGTAAGCGGCAGATATATTTGTGCACGTACAAAAAGGGCCGGCAATGCTAAAAATCACTGTTCACATTACAGGCTTCCATACTTTGTTGGTGCCTGGAGTTTTAAAAAGCATATCCAGCCTTGGACAGATCTGACCTCTTTTAGGCCTCCTGCTTTTTGCCCAACATACAGAAACCATGAAGGTACTTGAGGAGGTTGAAGCATTTTTATGCAGCGATAATAACGTAATAAATTGGCAAATCAGGACACAAGCTTGCCTCACTTTCTGGTAGTGCCCCTACTGGTTGTGTGCTGAATTGCATCTTGCAGATACGTTTCCTTAATATTGAGGAAGTGCACAAATGTTGCTCCCAAGAAATATAGGACAAGTGAGATGTAGTAAGGTTTGCTATAAAAAAATAAACTAAACTAAACTATCATTTTATTTCATTGGAGCCTATCAGGTGGTCCCCACAAGGGCTTTTGTGAGACAATTCAGGATCACCCAACAAATTTTTTATACCGGGCTCAACTTGCTATAAATACAAAAAGGACACATTTGGGGTTTATTACTTTATGACCTTAATGGCAGGTTTCTACTGTTTCTCCTCTGCAACTGTTGCAGTCCTGCCATTATAATCACTGGGATTTTTTTATTTTTTTTTTTTGGCATCTGATAAGCATTTAAACACCACTACATCTTCTGAGTTGTATTTCACTGTCTTGCTCTTACCTCAGACAACAAGCTCCCACTGATGTGTTAATACAATCTTGATTTTGGCCTGAATCCCTGCTAATCCATCACTGGGAATGTCAGGTCTGCATTTATTTTTCTTAGGTTATTGTGTTGAGGAATCCGACAGGGTTTTCAACTGAATTTGTGCTCTAATTGCATTATCATACAAATATAATGTGATAATGACAAAATTTTATGCATTCAAAGAAATTTAATTTCTCACTCAGTTTTCATACCATACATAAATTTCAAAAAGATAGCAGAGAAAACACTTTAACACTGTGTGTTGTACAGTGTTAAAATAACAAGATGTAGTAATAGAAGTGAAGTTTTGAAAGGCATTAGTACTCAAATAATATATTTGAATACAGAGCGAGGCTGGGAGTAACTTATTTTTGCACACACTTTTAAATATCTTTTCTGTATCTGTATCTTTTTTTCTACCACTTTTTTCTAAACGGAGCGTCATTTGCTATTATCTACAACGTTTTTTTGCAACTTCATGGCGATGATTATGCTGTATATCTTTATGAGCTGTTTTATGAGTGTTTTATAGACCCAAGGGACTAAAACTATGTGCTATTTTCAAAGATTCTTAATTAATCAATAATTAATCATCAGCATGTGGGGGATTGGGAAATGTGATTGAGTGAATATGACTTGCAATGTAAAACACTTTCAGTGCTCAATAAGACTAAAGAATGCTGGATAGGTCCAGTCCATTTACCGCATTTTATATCAGTGATTCAGTTGTATTACCAGTGATTATATGACCACAGGGAACTGTAAACCTTTTGTTTTTAAATAATGCATTCCTTATTCTAAAGCTATTAAAACTTATTTTGTAGGTTAAGTTATAAAAGTTCTACACAAACTAATTTTTCTTTCAACCAAAATATCTTTACTGTTATGATATTATCCAGTTGTTTTTCAGTTATGTGACAGAATAGATAATAAGTATATATTTTTTTAATAAAGCTTGTAATAACTTCCAAAGAAAATCTCTCTTTGGGGCTAGACAGATACTGGATAGGCTGATATACAGTCTGATATCATATTGGATATTTTAGCACTGGTGTAAGGAAACATGAAGATATAATAAAGATTGTCTCTGGTATTCTGTTTGTGCACAAAAAGGTGACTTGTTCTGTACATATTACTGGCATAACTTTTAAGAGCCAAAATTTATTTGTGTAAAAATGAGAATTAGTTGTTTTCATATTTTATAAATATCTGAAATATTAACATTATATGCTAGAATAGGTCACATTACAATATAAATATCAAATTTAGACCATAAGATCTTAAATTCTGAGTTATTAAACTCACATCTTGTACATTAAATATATTATTAAAAGATGATAAATGAATTTATGTTTTATTTCTAATGAGGGAGGACATTCCAAATAGGGGATCTTAAAGATTTGTTGTTATTGGTGGCATTAGTTTATTATTAATTAAACAGCTAATTATTTTCTTGATTAATTGTTTGGTTCCTAAATAATCATCAACATGAACATCTTGTGAATTGAACTTGTTTGCATCAAATAAAATATTTGTTTAAATCTAGCTTAAAAAGTGGAGATTATCTATTTTAATGAGTACATTGGGAATATTTCCTACCACAATGAATTATTGGATTAGTCAGTCAACAGAAATTTGAGTGTGAGCCATTTCCCAAAGTCCCAAAATATGAAATATTATACCTCCAAAATGTGAGAATTTCATGCTGTCACTAAAATATTTTGGGGCATATGGAGCTTTGGTCTAGCTAAACGAGGCATTTGAAGGCCTCTCTTCAGAAAATGTTTTGACAAATCTATGAAAATAGATTAATCATCAATTCAAGTAAAAAAAAAATCTGCATAATAAATGATATAATAATACTATATTTGGTGCTTAATTATTGGAGATAACCTGTACACTGTAAAATGTAAATGTTGAGAAAAAGGCTGATTCTCGTTTCAGAAGTCAGTTTTTTTGTCCTGACCTAACACATGAACACTGAAATGTCATTTCACATCCCTGCAGCCTTTTTGAAGGAGCCAGCTTTCTTTGAATCTCGTTTGTTTCACTGGAGGGACCGTGGCTCCTCCAGGCGACCTATCTCTTATAGATGAGGCCCATATGTGGCCACCATATGCGAGCTGGCAGGGTCAGCGAGGAGCAGTGACGTCGGCGCCGGGTGGCCTATGAACTAGGCCATGTTGACACAATACCACGACTGCTGCCAAGATATACAAGGCAAGAGACAGACAGCACCAAATATCCGTCACCATGGCGACATCAAGCAGACAAGAGCACAGATAGATAGATAAATAGATAGATAGATACACACACACACACACACACACACACACACACACACACACACACGCATATACACCTTGAGTCAGGATCCCATTGTGTTAGTGATAGTGGGAATGAAAGAAGATGAGAAAAGGAAGGTGAGAGAGAAGTGAGACAAGAAAATGATGAGATAGTGGAGTTCAGTTTAAGGAGACGCACAAACAAGATCACAGATGATGATAAATGGCGCCTATTGCCTGAAGAGAAGGGTAGCTGGGGAAACCTATAGGTGTTAAAGAAACACCAAATAGAAAAGGGAGAGAGAGGGAGAGTGTGGAGTTGTCAGAATGATAGAGGAAGAGAGGAAGTGCTGTTGCTCAAAAGGATAAAGAGGGGGTGAGAATAAAGTCAAGCCACACCAGGTTTAGAGGGAAAGTGAGGGAGGAGAGGCAAACAAGAGGAGAAAAACTGCAAGAGCCAGAGGAGAGTAAGAAAATGTTAAAATTGGGTTGTGGAGAAGGTTTAAAGCAATTAGCCTCATGGGTCACGCATAATTCCTCAGGCAAAACTAAAAGACTAGGAATAGGGGAAGAAAATATGACTTGAATATAACTCAGTGCTTGATAAAATTTGAATGCTCTTGCAAACCACAAATTACTTTCAAAAGATCTTTCATTCAAGAGCTCACTGTGTTTGAAAGAAAAAAAAAATTAAACATGTCGAGCATAACCCAAAACATTTTATTAAAGTTCTCATGCATGTCGGACACAAAGAAACAAATGGCTCATTTAACAAAACAAACCAAATGCATGTGTGCATTTTATGTTACATTGTTACCCTCTAATAAACATACACACTCAGAGACACACATGCATATGGGCTCAATTTTATTCAAAGGATGTCGAGAGTTTTTAAGCCTCCTTTAAAGAAATTTTGACCTGGAGCGCATTATAGGTCTACTGGCAGGCTGGACTAAAACAGTAAATGAAACGTAAATGCTTAATACTTTTAATACTTTTACTCAAAAGGTTGTAACGAGAGAAGATAACTGTTGATGAAACCACTAAATATCATAGAGTCACATTCAATGTGTACATTCTCAAACACACACATCATCATTGTAGGTGTAATTTCAAAATGAAATATACCATCCCTATTTTACATTTATGCTGTGTGTTGTGAAAAGTTCAAAGGCTGACGTCTGAAACTGTTGCAGAAGGGAGATGTTTGTATGAATGCATGACCTCAATCCCACAAAACCAACAGTTGAACAAAGGCTATTTTATATTTTTTTTTTACGATAGGTGGTATTGCTGGACACAATGGGCCCCCACCTCCTCATCCCATCCTGTACTCATCGTAGAGAAGTTTGTATTTTTCTTTTTCTTTATTTCAAATTGTTGCAAAAAAAAAAAAAAAAAAAATTAAAGGTCTACATATGGAGTGTCTGGTATCCAGTAGCCTCCCTGACTCTTTGAGCACCGGGGCGGTACCTCTGTACCTGTTGAGTAATCCATCCATGCATGTGCAAGACATCGTATGTCTGACTACACCCGAACACACTGTCCTATGATCTAAGAAAACTAGTTACAGTCTCTTGTTGAAGCAACATACATCTTTGTAGAAAGCAGAAGTCAATATCAGAACGAGATGCATGGAAACTAAAGGCTGTGTGGAAGGAAGGAAAAGGATATCCAGAATTATAAAGCCTGACAATGTGCTTTGGATGCTTCTGCTTTGTAATAAATGGGCTACTGCAGGCAAAACCGCCAGCAGTGGATTGTTGAACACACATCTGTTGTGTACAGGTGGGGAACAGCCAGAATGATTTTAGAGATTCATTCATAATAGAATTACTATATGGGCAATTTTAGTTTTTGTTCACACATTATTTTCATCGAAATATATCTTTTGAAAACTTGAAGTGCTTTCAAGAATATATGCTTGAAACACTTGAATTCATTAGCCCTGCTCCTGATGGAGTAAAACAATGGAGAATTGTTTGCTATACTCAACTGGCTTCAGGTTGCAATTTCACAATATTTAAAGTCACATTATTATGGCACTTATTGCCCTTCTGCCCTTAAGGCAAAAAGAAAATGTAAATGGAAGAAACAGAAATGTAATGTGAAGAAGCAAACACACAGCGCTGCCACAGTTCGAGCACCTCTTCACAATTCAACCTCAACCACAATACTCCAAGATACAATAAAGCACACTTACTGCCTAATATCTGTCCATTAGATGGGTAGAGACTGGACAGAAGATAATCATACTTTATTTACCAGCATACAGTTTAACGCTGAGGCGGTCCCCAAGTGAGAATTTAGGGGATTGCACAGAGTTGTGGGAAGGTGAAAGGAACAGGAGAGGAACAGGGAAGCTGTTTAAAATTCTAAACAGGTAGGAATGAGGCTTCAGGAGGGTAGTGGAACCACTACCAGCACACACACACACACACACACAGATGTGAGACATGGGCAGAGAAAAAGAGGCAACCCATATGCAAAAAAAAAAATGCTGTTACATCTGTATGTAGAGCTGAAATGATCCAAAGAAAATCATTTGACAGTTACCTCATTTTATTGATCAATGGCTGAAGTAATTATTAAAATGATCATAACAAGAATGTGATATTAATATTTCTGGGATAATGTAAAATGCATTTTTGTGAGACTGTAGGAACTGTCATCCGGCTTTTTTTTTGCTGTTTTTTTTAAAACAAATTATTAATAGTGGTAAAAATAGATATATCAGTAATAATTCAAGTAATGGTTAATCACATCCTTGTTTGTACATGCTGATGTGAATATTCAGTGAATTGTGAAACAGGTGAAGGTTCAATGTTTGTTAAAATATGTTTTTCTTCTCAGTCTGTGCCACGAACAGAATCTCTGCCCAGTTTGAAATCAGACGGTGAGGTGAAATGTATGTTAAACTTACATGGCTAAATGTGAAAAAATGGCTCTAGCAGCAATAATTAAGTTTATTTAACAAACACATACGCTTCTTCAGGTTGATTATTAGTTTTTTAAAGACACCAGCTTAAAAAGATGCTTTGGTCGGTTGTTGAAGTAGTGATAGCTCTTCATATGTTAAGGAGACATATTGGAAGGATGGTGCCATCCGTATCTCTGCACATGGTAAATACAAGGACATAGGAAGGTTACGAGCTGGCCTTGATTATATAGACACAGTTTGAAGTGAGCCTATCAGTGCTCAAAATGAATATTAAGTATAATGTTATCAAAAGGTAAGAAAATTACACAGAGGTCACTAATGAGAAAAAGAAATGAGGAGATCTGCACACAATGACACGTTAAACGATAAAGATGGAGCTGTGGGAACCAATTACTTTGTCACATTCGCCATATGGTCCAGTCCCATTTAGCCATCACGCTCTGTCTCCATTTCTGTTTGGGAAACCTACTTCAGCATCATCCAATGCAAAATCAATACAACATGATTGAACGGATAAAGTAAAAACAGGCTCCAATTGTTAAATCACTGGCTGAAGGGACGAAAACGTTGCTCTTTGGTAAAAAAAAAACAAACAACAAAAACCCAAACCCTAAAAAGGCGGAGTGATAAGTGAGAAAGGAAGATGGAGCTTGGGACTGTGTGTTTAGTGCATAAACTCAGTATTACCGAGAGAGTGCAGGCATTGAAGGAACAGATGAGACTGTATAAACACACGTGACCTTGCTAGTGCTGTCAGCTGTCCCAGTTGTCGGCTGGGCCATGTGTGCACACGCACATGCGTATAGGTGTCTAAAGATTCATGTTCCAGATGGACAACTTATCGGTGCACAGCTGCATGCACACAAATACAGAGTAACGTTCCACTCAGGGTAGAGGATAATATGCATAAATCATATTCTTTTTCCCACTACATTTTTGTTGACTTCTGTGTTGCCCAACGTGAACGCTGCAGGCAAAAGATACACGTGCTGCCTCCATGACTGAGGTCTTCTCCAACTACAAGTTCACCCCTTCAGGCAGCGAGGGCTAATTGCAAGACTATAAAAGCTCTTAAAAAACATAGTGTCCAGATGTAGGGCAGACTATTAATTACAAAACTACTAAATGGGCACAGAACAAAATCAAGCTGTAATAGATCTCAGCTCAGAACAAACCAGCAACAGATTTAGAGGCAAGAATCAAATCAGGATTTTGTGCTCACTCGATTCAACATGAGGGCTCATTATGTTGCCATTTAGGGAACTTGAGGAGAGGCTTGAAAGTATATATTTTTCCAATAACATGGTTCAAAAGAGCAAGCCTACATCCTGGATCACATTTCTTTTATCAATCTGTCTGTGTGTATTATTGAATTTGAGCAGCTTGATGATGATGAAACTAGAAAAATCAGCAGGTGAGCCACTGCCCAATACTTAGTAATCTAGCTGTCCAACAACATGCTAATTCAAGTCATACTGAAAAGGAAAAGGCATATTTGTGTCTTTGACTCATGGGAGTCTGCAAACCGTTCCACTTTTGTGGAACATTGAGGAGGTTAAATAAAACTGGATGGTTTAACACAGCGGATAAGTTATGATAGCTTCCTCTGTTTTAGGCAATCTGTCTTTGTACCTCCATGAAGTTAAACATTTTAAACGCTGCTTGGACAACAGTGAGGAAATTCACTGATTGCAGCAGTGTCATGGACACTGAATAATCACATCGCAAAAGTTTCCAGTTTTAAATGCTTGTGTGGCAGCGCCTGATTTAATGGATTTGACTCTGCTTTCAGATGTTTTGGACAAAATGTTGCACAAGTGAAAGTGTGCCAGATGACATAGAGCAAAGGTGGCCAATTTGATTCATAAATGTGTCTCTGCACTTGGTATAGTCTTGGCTTGAAGAATGAGTTCTATTTGAATTTGTTTCATGCCCTTTCAATTGTTTTGTCCTTAATAAACTAACACACACACTTTTTAACATTCTGATTTCCTTTGTGTCTCGTTGTTGCTCTTCACTCTGCATTTCCTGCATTTCCTTCATTTTTCCATCAAGTATTTTTCTTTTTGTTAAGCTATTACTAAATAAATTGACTGACCTTGATTAGTCACACACACCAGTACCCACAAGCATAAAAAAAAAACCACACACACACACACACACACACAGTAAGTCAATCACTGAGGGGTGAAGATTTTTTGGAAATCTTCTTATTTTTCTCCCTCATTTTTCTTTTACTCAGTATTTTAGTCGCTCTCATTTATCCGACTGTTCTGTTTAACCTCTTTATTTCACCTTTTCTCATTTTATCTGTGCCGTTTAGGAGTCTGGTCTAATTTGCATCTGTTGGCTCTGATGGACACTGATAGGCCACTGCTCTCCACTTGGAAACACACACACAGGAAGACTCTGCCCTCCATTATCCTCCTCAGTACTGCTGTGAATCATAGCACTCTGCTTGACATTGCTCCCCGTCTGTCTCTCCTCCTCTCTTTTTCCTAACCGCTCCATCTTCACCCCCGTCTGCTTCTCATTCCTGCTCCTCTGATCCCTCCAGATGTTTCTACCCCTTCTACACCATGTCCTTCGTCAGCCTACACCTGCTCTATTGCTCACCTCGCACACTCCCCACTCGCCTGCTTCCTCACAAATAGCCGTGGTGAGGTCACGAACGTCTTAGATCTCCATCCAGCTTCATGGATCGCTGGAAGTAAATCTGGCTAGGAGAGCAGCTGCTGCCCAATTTGCTCATTTAAGACAATCAATGGAAATAACATTGAAGGACTACAATACTTCCAAGAGATTACACAGACACACACATACGCAAAAACAAAGGGAGGCACAGGCACACACATACTCCAGTCTTGCTAATTGTTGGCTATTAGTCTGCAAGTCTGGGATTACATGTCTTATTAAATACAGAATTTCAAATGAGCTTTGTTAAATAAGAAAGTACTCCCCTTTTAATGAAGCTAATTTATATGGAAATTACACATAATACTGACGATTCATGGAAAGATTTATCCTCATTGGTTGAAGGGGAGGAGCAGGGCAGGAATATTTTCTCTTGCCTTAGTCAGTCCCTGTGTTTTTTTTCTGACTGTTTCTTCAAGTTTGCTTTCGAAGCTCACCCTAACAAGGTTCAGGTTGTGTACATCTGAGCTACAGGATACAGATCGTGTGTGTGTGTGCGTGATGGAGAGTGTGTGGATGAACTCTTGTCCTTGTGCTGACCCTGTAGTGCTCCAGCCTGCCTCTCTGGTTCCCACTGATCCATCATGCTGTCTGATTACCCAGAGAAAAGCCATTACTCTGAAACAGCACAACACATTAGCTGTGAGCTGCAGGTGTCTCTTCTCCGTGTTGTGCTCATACCTCCCCATGTGGATGCAGATGTCATGTGTACGGTGGCCTGGCAACTGTAAACCTGAGAGGCATCGCAGGCATCTAAAATGCTTTTTTGGATTTGGATTGATGCATTTTGTACGCCATCAGTTGATTCATTTTACCTTCTAACTGCGTGGTAAAGAGTTTAAAGGGTGCTGAGCTGCATGCTGGGTGATAAGACAATGTTTCTGTCTTTCACATTCTGACTAGTGATTTATTAATGCAGGTCTGTATGCAGCTATGCCCCTGCAGACTGCCTCTGTCCCTCAGGCAAAAAGCTCTGTGTTGCCCCCTGGTGGTAATTAGCTGAGAAGTAACATTTGGCCAATATTTCCTCAAGCCTCCTGACACTGTTCCCAGTGGGTAGCATAAATGAAAAATGTTTTAAAATCGAAGCCTGGTAATATATTCTTGAGTGAAACAAGTGGAAAGACGTAACAAGGAGGAGATGAGTGAGACCGTTCTCAAAGGCCAATATCTTTTGAGGAGACCTGCTTTACAAATGACATTTTCCTTGCTGGTTCATGTCAGAAGTGGATAACTGCACTTAGAAGCATGTTTCCATGCTGACAAATCTGTTGCTCATCTTGTGGACAGTTTGTTAAAAAAAAAAAAAAAAAAAAAGTTCAGGTTGTCTGTGTAATGATCAAAGGCTTTATTCAAACATGAAATAAAAAAATAGTGACCAAAAAAAAAAAGAAGATCAGAACTCACAAGAATTTGCATAAATATATACCATTGGAGTAGTTCAAAGACAACATATTTAAAAAGGAAATATATTGCAACATCTATAGACAAGCAGTGAAATAAAAAGAAATCAAGGACAATGCAGAATGAATTAATAGAATACAATAAACGCATCTCTGCTGTGCAGGTTTTTTCTTTTCTTGTCTTTTTTTATTTATTTATTTATTTTTTTTAGAGCTCTCACATTAAAATGCATTTGTGATTGTTGCCACCTAGAGGTTGCTCTTAAAGTTAATTCACTGCAGCCTTTTTTAAAAGTTTCCAACAATTACACAATGCACACAGTTTTAATTGCGTAACTTCAATTTGATCAATTCAGTCAGAAACAGCCCAAGGTGAGCAGTGTTACGGTGCTTTGACATTATGCATATTATGCAAAGACAGTGCATTCCTGTGGGATTATACAGGCTATTGTGTCTAAAAGCAAGAGGAACTGCAGCTTGGCTCATATTCCAGAGCCTAAACGTTTGCTGACCGCTGTGCATCGTGACATTTGATCAGCAACTTACAGATAGTGTAACTATAAACTTACTATAGTTTATTATTTCTACACGTGGGCCTGCAATCACAAGTACTAACAAAACAACTGCTGGACTGGAACAAACAAAGCACTATTGTGACCATTTGCTCCTCTGATCATGTGCATAAAGTGATGTGTACATTGATTATGATGGTGCTTTTCACTATCATTAAACATAGGTGTGAGAGCTGCAGTGTCATGTTAACTGAGCACTTATTCAAACTGAGTTCACTTTGTTCTAATAAGGCCATGAAGTTAAACTATTAGGCTTATTTAATTTTTTTTCTCCTCATACCACAAAGTAAACCCCTACTAACAGTTCAGCAAGCTTCATTCTTATATAAAATAAAAAACAATTCATATCAATATGGATGCAAAACAAATATTCACACGTGTACTGAACAACAGTGAATTTTAACAGTTTCCCCCTCTATAAAAATAGCTTAAAAATCTTACACATATTTTAGTACAGTGTTGGGTTAAGTCAGTTTTTTTCCTCTCTTATATCTGAGATAGTTTAATAACAGGCTGGTACATATATCATCTGCACTTCCTTCCCTCCTATGACACTGCCACACAGACATAGGGATTTAAACACCACTAAAGTCCCACTAAGGAGCACTAAAGGGAGCAAGAATGAATGGCATCTTCATCTCCACCCTGCTGCAGACTAAGACTCCAAACTCTGACTGCCTGTAGACAGGTAGCACCGTCTGTACAGAGCTTCACTTGCACAGTGGGTGTAGCAGTGGAGCAAGACTCGGTCCACGGCAGGAAAGAGTATGGCCAACAGTACAATACATGTGCTCCATAGCAATGTCAGAATCATTGAAAAGGCAAAGCAGGAGGGACAAAACATGCCACATTTGGCAACAGAAATCACAAAATCTCTCTCACACAGGATAGGGCATCTGAGGGGCAGAGACAGAACACAGAAGCATTTAGTATCCAATATCCTATAATACATACACCTATCCACAACTCAGTGTTTTACACACAGGAGTATGCTGGGGACTGTGACGGGCCCAACTAAAGTGAAGTGAAAAACAGGATATGATTGTGAAATACAACCAACAAGGCAAGAGTCAATGACCAGATTGTCACATTTCATGCTCTGCACACAGGCATTTTTTTTAAACAAGACAAGCAATAAACACTGTCGTCATCATCACTCAGGCCCAGTTAATTCTCAGACATACACAGTAGGTGAAACAATAGTGTACATACACACTAACGATTAAGTGTGCAGGTATGCAAACACACTTCCCATTTCAATATGGGATGTAATCATAGTTTAGTGAATAGCTTGTCCCCTGATACCCAAGAATATAAAACAAAAGGCAAACAGAATGCAACACAAGCATAACACATGATACAAAACACTGACGTTATAAGGACACTTGAAGAAAGATTGTATTGTTTGGATTAACTGAACGCAGTTGCTATGTACCGCTGTGTTTGCTGGTTATAGCTTTTCAAAGCATATAAAATAATAACTATCTGTAGTAAATGACAAAAATAAATAACTCAAACTTCTTGCAGCAGTTGTAAAAAGGCCACTGAATGCTTATGTGTGCTCGTGTGTGTCTGTGTGTGTGTGTGTGTGTGAGAGAGAGAGATGCAAACTCAACAGCACAGGTAGGAATTAGCCATAAAGACTGTAGCCTTAAACCATCATGCATTAACATCACCATAGAAAAGACTGAAGTGCAGCCTAAAACAGTTTGTTGCTCATGGTTTCCAATCATGCCATTATAAAGATTTAACTGTATGCATACAGCACAGCATCACAGGTTACAGCACAGCTTCCTCTTTGTGAGTCACCTAACCTGGATGAACCCCCCCCCCCCCCCCCAAACCCAACTCCTCTAACAAACTGGTTACCAGGTTAGTGATAAAAGCAAACAAAAATATAAAAACTGCCTCAATCCTGTAGCATATTGGATTTCAAAGGCAGAGGCTGTCAAATCCTGGCAGTAAATGATCAAGGAGTTAAGTACAAGCTTCAGCTTTCAGGCTGAAGCCATGCCAAATACCTAAATAGCACAAATCTTTCTCTGGAGTGATTCATTTATTATCTTTTCCTGGCAAACTCGGAATATCCAAGTGATATTCTTGCAGAGCAAGAAAGGCTTTATTTTGGGACATGAACCAGTGGCCTGTTTAACTGATAAATGACACTCTGCACAGTTAACCTGTACATTAACGCTTTATATTAAGATGCCCTGAAGTCAAAATTAACTTTTTAAGGTAGTGTGACTTTTAGTGATTTGATGTCAAATTGATGTCAAAATTGCTGAAGAGCAACTCAGTTTAAAATACCCGACGAGAGATCATTGTTTTACACAAAAGGACACTTTTAAGAGCTAAATCCATCCTGTTAAAGCATCAAAACCAACCAACATCTCATCTGCCCTGCCCATATGTCATCTGCAGAGGACCCAAATTAATAATAACACTTCTAGCAGATGGTAATACTAAACTTTTTCAAATGGGGAGTTTCAACCCCAAAGGGACAGCTATGTAAGGTTTCTTAGTGCGCTTAAACATTTGTTTTGGACAGCAGCAGACAATATCTGAAGTTGTGTAAAGACATTATGTCACATTGTCAGAACTCCCTCACTCGGTTTTTCTTCCATTTCTTTCGTTTCTATGAAGCTTTGGCTTTTCTTGCCCTTGGTGATGTTTTATCCTCAGACTTCACAACTCCATTGGCAGCACCTCCTGACAGGAAAGATGAATAGTGAGACTCCTGATTAAAGGAACATATTGTAAAGCAAACAAATGCTACACATCAAGCATTTGAAACACAGTGGGCAGATGCAGAGGGTCCTGAATACTCACCCCTTGTAGGTTCCCTTTTGTGCGGCTTGCTCTTTGGGCTGACAGCTTTTTTCTTTGAGGCCTGGTTCTGGCTGTGCTCCCGCCACTTTTTCAACTGGAAATTAATGAATTTCCACATCATCCAGGCCTGTGTCAGGCAGATTGCTGCCAGACAAGTCATCCTGAGGAGTGTGGAGAAAACCCATTTTAAGAAATTACTGTGATCCTGTTTCTCAACAGGAAAACAAAACATTTTTCTTTTAATTGGAATGCCACTAGAAATTTGAGACAGTATGAGACACAGGAAGTTTCTATCTGGACTTACCTTATGGTGAGGACATTGAAGTTGCCTTCTGTGAGGGAAAAGCCCTGGTTTTCTGTCCGGGGAAGGCCAAAACCAAATGTAAGAACCGAGAGCGTGAGGGTGAGGAGGCGGGCGATGACAAACAGTAGTGCCCAAAGAGTAAAACTGTAAAGGGGGGGGAAGGGGGTGTCAGGTTGTTCAGGCTTCTGGATGTGCTCAGGTATTTCTATTGCCCAAATCTAAACATAATATTACCCTTTCTGCTTGTTCTCGTCACTGAAGTAAAAGAGGCGTGAGGCGTGGAAGAGGAGCTCCACCAGGTAGTGTGGGACCAGCAACACCAGGCCCAGTCGGTGGAGGCTGAACAGATACGGCACAGAGAGGAGGATGGAAACATAGAACTAAAAATGTAGATAACACAAACTGTGGTGGCTCTGAAGATACAGCATTTTCATATCTGTTTCATATTTTTAGATTGATAGCCTTAAAGGAAAGGAAAAAGAAAGAAATATAAACCACACACACAGGCCTCACAGGTCAAAATACAATATGATATATTCAGTTTTAGTATACGTTTCCTATGAGGGGGAAAATAGAGTTTAATTTTGATCTTTATGGGATCTTATGGGAAAGTCTTTACTCTGAGCTAAACATTTCACTCACTTTAAGACGTAGGCACCAGCGATGTGGACAACATAAAGGCAAATGTAATACAGCTGGCGGGGGATGTCCTCCTGTAGAAAGCAAAAAGACATAAAGTCTGTGTTAGTATGGGCAGCAACAAACAGTTTGGATGACGAGGAAGTTTGTGGAAGCAAATTTTGGACATGAAGTATTTAAGTAAACACTTTGGTGATTATATTTACTTCATTACTTCTTTTACTTCAGTGAAACATTCTTGAAGAGTAATTACTTAAGTGAATAAGTGTCTTGTTTGTGCTGTTATGTGCTACAAAAGAAGTGTGAACGCTGTAAGTAAACTGTCAGTTCTCTTTATTGGACATTTGAGCAACCTTCATCTGTTTCTGATTAACCAACTGATGTATAAACACCAACACACTCTTCATCAAATTTCAGACTGGCCATTGCATAATTTCCTTTTTCTCTACTTTGACAGCAACTAATATAATCTTATCTGATTTAGTACTGATGACACATAGAAAATTACTCTTCACCACTTCAACCATTAAGAGCTAATAGAAGAACCTGAACGTTTTCAAGCACACGATTTTCTAAGTGGTTCTTACCTTCCGTACTTTTTGAAAGTACAGCTCAGGAAATGCATGGAGCCAATAGGCAATTTGGCAAATGTAGAAGAACTTGACCTGGAAACTAGACAAAGGATAGATTGTGTATAGGTTACGGTCCAGCTGTTATTTCATGCAAGCAGTCATAAGCTTTATTATATTAATATAAAGTAGATCATGTTACCCATGCTGAAATGTTCTGTAACTATTCATATTGCAAAGACATACATTGACAACATTATTTTCCATTATTTTTTTTCTGTGTCTCGCCAGACTCACAACATATGTGCTGAAGATTTTGAAAGAGGTGTTATGTGTATTTTAGCAATTAATTTTGTAGGAATTCTAGGCCAAAATTAATTTTCTGAACAGACAGTGAACCTAATCGTCCCCACTGACTACTGACTTTAATCACAAAAATTCAAAGTTAAAAGAGATCAAGTGTATTAAGCATTATGAAATCAGAACTGAAACTGTTGAAGCTCTGGATAGATGAGGCAGTTTGATTTTTTTTTTTCTTTCTGGGATTAATCACAGTTATAAATATGATATAATGATGAGTAGGAGTCTATAAATCTCTACTTACACCATGTGAGTGTGTGGGTAACCCTCCCATAAGAATGTGGGATTTGTTGCAAAGTCCTCCTGTCAGAGAAAGAGACACTACATGAGATAAAACATAATTGAGGTTTAGACAGATAGTTACTGTGACTCCTGACCCTCTTACCGCTGTTAAGATGCTGCAGCCCCACATGAAGGACAACAGGTAAAATGCTGCAAGTTGTCCAGACTCGTTGAACTTGCTGTGTTTGGTTTTTGACAGGTGCAACCGTCTGTTCATTTTCTGAAATCAAATCAAACTAAATATTATTCAAGATTAATATGTGTCAACATCCTTTATTGTAATAAAAGAATTGGTCACTTTTTCAGTTTCTAAAATTTTATTTCAAAATGAAAATATTTAAGATTAGTTTTCACTAATCACTAATCACTGATTCCAATAGTCCAATAGAAGTCCAATAGTAAGACACTGAACACTAAATCCAATGCATTTATCCACAGAAACAATTAAAGAGGATTTTGGGCTCAATGTATTGAACTGTTAAACTTTTCACAGAATAAATCCTGTAATGGGCAGTATGAACAGGAGAAATGACTACAGCTTTGTTTTACAACTAATGGGCCATGGATCGTTCTGATGAGACAGACATAAAATAACATGAAGTTACCATTATGAGAGACAGATCTTTGGACAGGAAAATTTTTATTTTTGGAACAAAGAAATATAAAAATATTGTTTCTCTTAATAATACTAAGAACTAAATGAGACAGAACAGAATAAAGCTGATGAGATATGATGATGGCGCCTTTGATACTTTTGGTCCTTAAAACATCAAAGACAAAACAAAGGCTGTTATAAAGAGTACATAGGTCGGGTCAGTATAACACACCACTTGTTGGTCACCACTTGGCATATGAATTTAGAGATCAAGAGACAGGGAAATTATGTAAACTAACATGATGGATGCTGAGCTTGGATACTCACATCAAGAATATATTCTTGTATCAAGGCATGAAGGATGACTGCAATAAGCAGGTAGAAGAACACAGTGGCCACATCCTTGGGACCGTATTGGTAAAGGTTCACTGGCTCACTCTTCTCATCTGCAGGAAACACAGAAATACAAAGTTAGACTTAAAGACCAAATAAGAATTCAATTGAGGGCTTTTAATCAGAAACCAACTAACCAAAAAACTTTGACGCACCAAGAACTTGTGTTACGTTGTACTGGACTGTAATAAACATGATGGCAAACTTTGCTGTGACCTGGAAAGTAAAGAAAGAAAGAGGATTAACAGCCTGATTCTGGTGGATTCTATTCAGAGGAAGCCAAACGTTTGTATTAATAGAGCATTTTTCATTTAATTGGATAGTGACCCATTCCCTCAGTCATAATACTTGTGTATAAAATCAATGTTTTAATGACTGCATACATTCTATCCTTTAGCATCACACTGTCAAACAATTCATCATCATTTCATGATCACACTTGATGGTTGAGGACTGCTGAATCACTGCTGGACCCTGACCTTGCCTGATTCCTGCAAGGGGGACAGAGGACTTCTGGAGACCTTCTGAGAGGACTCCCAGGGGTCTCCAGCAAAATCAGGTATATTTTAAGCTCTACCTTTGCTACAATGACAATCTTTGTGTCAGGATGACTGAGTTACACGACCCCCTCCCTCCCTCCCTCTTCAGTGCAGACACTGATATTTCTGTACCAAGCTATAAACCAGTTATGTCGTCGCAAATAAACATTGACTAAGACAGAAGCTGAAGTGGTCAGATATTCTCTTAATGTTTTTGGTGCCTGCTGGCTTGGTTTGTGCGGGTACAGGTGAGTGGGAGGAGAGCTATCTTATTTCATTCAAACGTGACCAGGTACCAGTCAGCCACAGTTGCTCTGTGAAGCCTGAGGGCTGCTGATGAAATGTGTAGCATGCAGACAGACATTGAGCCTGCTCATTGATCATCACTAATGCTAACAGCCATGTATTTAGCTACTGTGCTATGGGGGACACGTCTTAGCCGACTTCTTCAAAAAATAGATATAAAAAAAACATGATAGTTGTGCCAGTAGGCCTCCTAACCATCTCCTTTGGCAGGCAGTGAGACACATGAGAAGGGAGGGAAGGAGAGACATGCTAGCGCCCTGCCCCAGTACTGCTGTCATGCCAGCTAACGGTGGCTAACATTAGCTGGCTACCTACAGTTCACAGTACCTCGAACATCAGGCCCAGGAGGATAATCATGGCCAGGCACGACACCATGTCGGCGTGATTCTGAATCACAAACTCGTGGCTCAGCACAGGCGGGCTCTTGTTCTTCTTACGGAAACCCATGGCTCTCCCTTCTCCGGCTGCCGTCACCGTAGCTGGGTTTGGGAGCTAGCTCCCCACACCCCCCCGCCGCTGCCGCTATCTGTAAGTCTCAACCGGTGGATACGATGATGATGATGATGCTGCTGCTGCTGCTGCTGCTGCGGGCCGGTCGCTCCACCGCAGTCCGTAAGCACAGTGAACCGCTACTCGTGTGCTTAAAAACAGTCATGAAGCTACGACGCACAGAGCCAAACACCGCGGCACAACACCCACTTTATTTCTCCAGCCTGGTAAAGTCAGATAACGGGCCCTCCCACTCCAAACCCCCCATTCATGAACCGCCCAGAGTCCCTGACGTAGAAGGAGAACCCGTGTCCGTGGTGCCTTCAGGTACTTCACGTAAGACTCGCAGTTCAAGTCCAATCCGCTAACAGGAGGTGGGGGACACCAAGCGGCTGCTCTCACTTTGTACCTTGATTGAATTATACATAATTACGGCATTTTAGCATAACATCGTATGACAGGTCCGATCTGTTTGGAAATATCGTGTGTATCAGCATGCAAAGACTGGATAAGGCATAAAACAATTGCCCAAAAATGCCACAAAAGGGTTGATTAAGGGCAAGTAAGGAGGAAAAACATGTTTTTTGGGGGGGGGGGGGGGTTGCCTTTTTGGAAGTCACGGAAATGCTTAGGAAAGTTAGTGAGAGGTTGCAGTAATAGGCCGCAGGTAGGACTCAAACAAAATCCTCCTCCCTCAGGTTGAAGCACAAAGTAAAAACAGTCCAGCAGGTGGAGCACCGGGACCCCCACAGTGACACAAGTGGAGGTAACCCAGTGATCTCCAAACGTTTTCTATGATAACCCTCTTTGGGTGAGAGGGGGACATTCAAACCCCACCTGCTTCCATCACCCCAACAAAATACTAATGCGAATGAAACACACCAAACTTAAAATGTTCAAATTTATCGAAACAGCACGACCTTCGTGGTTTGTGGCCCAAATTGATCCATTTTGTGACGGGTCACATTTTTTCCTCAAATGCGCTTTTCCATTTATCCAGGCAACATGAATGTGACGTAAAAGTCAGGCGACTTAGACAGTGGTGCGACGCCGCATAACGAACCAAAGCTTATGGTTACGATGTATAGTCACCCGTTCCTTTTATTTGAGGCTTTTGTGGCTTATAATTAACGAAAAATACTACAGGTCTCTGTTTATTCAGGTGTTTACATTTGAAATCCCGGAGTGACACGCAAAGCAAATGCTGAAAAAGAAACGGCCTGTGGTTGGACCTAAAACAGCCAGGTGAGCTAACTTTAATATGCTTTTTCTTGCGCTAGAGGGCAGCATGACACTGACCGGGGATGTGGGACAAACTCATACTTTTATAGCGCACACAATGCTACGCCTGTCTTAGCATTACATAAACTGCAAGTTGCATCATATGGATATACAACGTAAGACTGCCATCTTCCAGTACGCTTCCATCGCCCGGCTAGCTCAGTCGGTAGAGCATGAGACTCTTAATCTCAGGGTCGTGGGTTCGAGCCCCACGTTGGGCGCATAGGTTTTTTTTTTCCCCTCCTTTGACATCAGCCTCAAAGCACATTGCGTAGGACAAGTGATCACATTTATAAAGAAACTGCTAACAAAGCTCTTACGATCGAACACAACACGTTTTACTGTTGTGCTTAACCGTGACAGCTTATAGAAAATGATTACATTATATACCTACGATATATTGGTGCTATATCGGGCTACATCACATTAAACTCTCATTTTGTCACTCATTTTCTAGGTCATATTGAACATTTTGCGTCACATTTGCCCACATCTATGGGCAAGTAACAGATATTAATTTTAAGTACAATACAGCCTTCCTTGGACATGAAATTTCGAGTTAAATACGTGTGATTATTAGGAAATAAATGTCCTAACCCTGCAATAAATTGTATTTATTGCAGGGTTAGGACATGAGGGATTTAATTACATTTTATGTGTTCTCCAGTTTTTCATGATTAAGCTTATTACTGTCGGCCAATGTGCTGTAAAACTTAAAAGGATGAGAAACAAAATTATGATCTACCCAGCTGGGTTTAATTATTGATGATAGTCATTGAAGCATTATTCCAACATCAAAAGACACCCTACTAAAACTAAAAAAATTTTTTTTGATTTTAATGTTTATGAGGGAGGAGACAGTTAAATGCATGTCTTATCTGGTTTAATTATACATGCATTATGTGTATTTGGTGAACTGTCACTAGGTCATCATCCATTAAGGTTTCAACAGTAATATCTGGCATCAAAAGGAATGGATAGCTCAAAATTATACATGCTATATACATAATGTATTATTTAATTTGATCTCCTTTTATTTTAAATATTTTCCAGACTGAATTGCTAAACAAGTTGAAGAGCTATAGCCTGTCCTTTCTCTGGCTCAGAGGGAGGGAGGGAGGAGTTTAAACAAAGGCCCACTCCACATCAAAAATGGAGGCTTGTGCAGAGAAGCCATGGTGTCCTGCTCCTCATACTACATGCTGCCTTTTCTACTCCTAAAGCCTTCAAATAAGACAGCTACCGCTAGATTCCACACCTGGAAGCGTCAAAACGTTATTTTATGGGGTTTGTATGTCAGAAATACTCATATTAATCATGTTATGTTGTGGTTTTGGGCCTAGCTCTGTGCTTATTTTTCTTCCCCTCTCTCTGACACTCTCAGTGCTGCCCCTGCCTGCACTGAACAAAGATAATTACTCAGGAAACATTTCGGCCAATCAGGCGCAGCCTTGTATCTTGCTAGAGCAGAAAGCGACCAGTCAGGATCTGGCTAACATCACTGGGGCCTGATCGCCTTGCCTGAAGAGCGGAGCCTTCCCCGGCTGAGGGCTGAGAGTGTCCTCCATGTTTTATAAGTGTTGACATAACAGTGTGTCAGGCAGCCATGCATCCACAGAGGTAAGCTCTGTCTTTTTTATCTCTCTGATAACAACATGGCTTCCTTCTTCTTGTTGTGGTGACTGTTAGTTTCTCATGATGAACGTGCACACCTTAAAATCAGTTTAGTGTGCAGTAGGAGGAGCTGGGGTGGATCTGAGGCCTTGCCAGGCCTCTCTGCTCCACAGTGCTGAGCAGGAGGGTGGGGGGTTGGGTAACGACTCTCACCCTTGCTCTCTCTCTGTGTCTCAGGGTCACATGGGTGCCCCAGACAACCAGGCTGCCATACAGGAGGCAGAGTGGACCATGGCAAATCCTTTTCCCTTTTTATAATGCAAAAGAGAACTAGATTTAAAAATGGCACCCACATCTCCTCTCTGTTGTGTCAGTCTTGTGTTGTAGCCTGGCAGAGGAAGAATGGGGGATGGGCAGTGGTGGAGGAGGGGGGTATTATGTACTCTTTGTAAGTAGATTGGCTCTCTGCTGTTTCCTTGTCTGTCATGCCAGGCCAGGGAATAGATGTGGGGGGGTAACAGATGTAGTTATTAGGAGAATAGGGAGTGCAAGATGTTCGTGAATACTGGTTCTGTCTTAATATTTTTTTCATATAGAGGTAAACTTTAAACTGTCAACTTTACTTCAATAAAAATGAAAAAACTGTACAGAGGCTGGACTTCCTACATGCCAAGTCTTTTGTCATGTGCAGTCCTGTCCCAATCCTTCTAGTTTAACCATAAGAAATAAGATACTGAGAGACAGGACACCACTGTTTACAGCCACAGGCCCAAAGTTTACAGCCTGAGGCTTCTTCTACTCCACAGCAGTATTTTAAAACTGCTTCCTTCACTCACTGGGGCCATTTTGTGTTTAGAGAGGAAGAGATATAAGTTTCTCTTCGCAGGTCAGACAACAAGCCAGAGGAACAACACAAGAATTTCAGGTTTTTGAATAATGTCTACATGTATGCAGGTAAATGTCTGACAGTATTTGAAAGGCTTAACGGAGCACTTTATCTAACTTTCATCTGATTCTTGGCTCTGTTTTCTATTCTCTCTTCTAGTTTTGTAGGGTTTTCCTGTTTTAACATGTAAATAGAAAAGTCACTGATCCATCACATAGAAAATATAATTTACATAGAAAACTGGTTTTGTGTATATTCTTTTCAAGTTAAGAAATTGATTAAAACAATAAGAGATATGTTTTAGGGTTGATAAAATCACAAAGGGTTTGAAAACTCATGGTTGTTGCTTAAAATGTTGAGTCAAAATAGACCGACTATAAATATTTTTGATTATGATGTAGACTGTACATTGTATGGTCAAGATAAAAAAAAATTTGTTTCTTCTCGTGGCTTGGTATGTTTAATATTTCTGCTAGAGAATACCAATGGCATAATCTGTTTCAATTTAAAAACAAAAGTTAATATCTGCTACTTAAAAGACATAACACCATGGTGCTTAAGTAAGAAAAGGCGATGTATATCTCATATTGAGAGTGAGAGTTTTTATTCAAAATGATATGGTATTGTGCGCAAATCTTCTGGGCCTCTTTTGGAGCTGGTGCATGAAGTCTGTAACCAGGATGGACAAAAATGAATACCACATCCATTGTGATGTAAATTACAACCACAAATATTATCCCCCTGAAGGCCTTTTTCAAATCCCCTCTGACTTATACTGTCTTCATCAAGAAGGCCAAAGTATATCGAAGGAAAATAAACCATCTAATGCAGTGGGAAATCTCTGCATTGCAGCAAAAATGCATTTTAGAAGGACAAGGGGAGTCTGCACACTGTGATCCGTGTGGCATAGAACAGCCAACCAATAATGTTCCACCCTGTTGGCCCTCCAGCCAATTGCAGCTGCAGTTGAGGTTAAAGATTGACAATCAGAGGGAGAGCAGCACGGAGAGCAAGGGCCTTCTGGAAAATTCCACAGCCATCTTTGATTCACCCTTTACAGCTTTATATAAAATTCAGGTCAAATCTTTCTTTCATACAGGATATTCTGTGCATAGTAGCAGTGATTTTAATTTACATATTATGTGTTGCTAGTCATAGTGAAACAAGCATGTAACTGGTGTTTTAATTTTCATTATTAAATTAGTAAATTAAATGTAGATGAGAAACTGGTATCTTTTAGTTTCATTTTGATATTCACAGGAATAGCAAAACATGACACTATGCATTTCTTCATTTATGCGCATGTGGTGGTTGTTCTGGTGAAAGCTGATTATGTCTCGTCATTTTACTAAACCTAATAATCTTTCAGGGGTTTTGTGTAGCAGGGTGAGTAGGATGTTTTCTCGTCAATGGTATTAATCTTAAATGTTTTGACTCGGTTCCACTCTGAGGAGCACAGTATCACATTTAAGTGGAATGTTTTTTTTTTTTCTGGGTTGCCATGAAAAGTGCCTTTTTATTCAGACGTTTGTCTTTTTGATGTGCAGAAACTGTAATATTTTACTCATAGCTTTTCCAGGATCTACATGTGATTTCACAGCATTGTTCTCTCTTTCTTCAAAATGAAAAAATGAAATCTAATTATTCTATGCCAGCAGTATTCACAGTGAAGGAGGGAAGCCAAGATCAAGACATAAAAAAAGAGAGCAAGAGCGAGAGAGAGAGAGAGAGAGAGAGAGAGAGAGAGATGAGTGCTTCATGTTTTGCTGGATTTTCTCATGTCTCCCTCTCTGTGTTTATCTCTCCTATATATATATATATATATATATATATCTGTGATTCACCATCAAGTTTTTGTTTTGACACGTTCACGTGTGGGGTTTTTTTGTGTGTGTGTGTGTTTTTGTTTTGTTTTTTTTTAATATTGGACTGTAATCTCCACACATCTTTCTAGTCCTCCTGCATGGATGTGCCAGTGCCAGAGTCTCAGCCACTGAGTGGGGGATGGGGGAGAGGGGGGAGGGGAGCAATCTGTGGCCTCCATTTTCTGTGACGAGAGAGCCCTGCTCGTCTCTCACAGGAGTGGAATCTAAAGGCACTGCCTCAGTGTTGTCTCCTTTTGTCCGTCAGGTACCACTTGCAGAGGGGGATACTGTCAATGTTTTCTTGAACCTGGGTCTTTCTGGAATATATCCCAGAATCTGCTGAGGATTTATTTGCCTAACTCTCCTTGTGTGATGGATCATAGCTCCTGATCTAAGAATGCCCTTTGGATCAGCATACTTTTTTCACTACTGGTCATCTTGTCTTTCTGGTAGTTGCAGCAGTGTTAAGTGACGTGTATATAATACAAGGTTGTGGCACTTTGTTCAGCAGCCCTGGGCTGGTTCTTCTTTTTTTTTTTTTTTCCCTTTGTGGCTGTGGTACACGTAGCAGAGCAACTTGGCTAACGTTTTCGTATTTTCATGTGGGCCTCGTTTGTTCACTCAGTCCGGAACAGGAAGGCCCTGGAGGGGTTGGGGGTGTGAGTGTGTGTGTGTGTGTGTGTGTGTGTGTGTGTGTGAGTGAGAGAGAGAGAGAGTCAGACCGTTGGCAGTCTGAAACAAGATACCCATGTGTCATATTTTAAAAGAAACTCTACTCAATCCATGTTGGTCATTTTTCAGACACCACAAGTTTATGATGCATTAATTATCACAGCCAAAAGCTGTCTGTAATGAGCAGTTTTAATGCTTGAAAGAACAAGGAATTTATTCAGAAAAGCCCTGATGGTTGTGAGCAGTATTATTGGCTTGGTAGTAAAATGGTATTTGTTTTTTTTTTATTTTTGGTTGGTTGAAATAAGATCTCTAAAGCAGGTTTAAAGATGACGTGATAGTATTGGGTTTGTTGTAAGTGATTCACTCAAACCTGTGGGATATTTATGGTAACATTCATATGCCAGTGAACTGACATTTGATCAACTTTATGTAGAATGGTGTTATAAAGGTGGAGGAGGGGAAAGGAGAAAAATTCCTGTACTATCAGAGGAGAGGGAAAAAACGCCTATACCACAAATGTGGTTGACCTTTGAGCTGCAGCCTGTAAAGCCTTCATCCAAGCTGGAAACCAGATCTGTAGCCAAAACTACGAACTGGGCAAGTGTGAGACCTGTCAGGGGTCCTCACGAGGGTTTCCTCCTTGGGGCTTGTGAATAGAAGCTACATCTTTAGAACAAGGCCTTCTGTGGCTCTAACAAAGGACAAGCTGAACACTCAAAGACTTTCATTTGTCGCAAGACCCCCTTTACTCTAGTGCTTTTTTCCTGCAGAGGAAATGAGATGAGTGCAGGTCTGGGGACTACGGGAATCAGGCTCTTCCAGTGCTAGATGTCTGTGTTGGAAAAAGCTGGGTTCTTAGCTTTTGCAGTGATTCATAATCTATTGATGAGTCACTATGGCTTTGCAATTGGATCTGTGATATTAATATTGGCCTGTTTACATCAGGTTGGAAACAGCAGAAAATAAGGCCTATGTTTTGGGTTGTGATTTGAGAAAAATTTCTTATCTATTGCACCTCCCCATTTATTTGAATATGTCCTCCATATAATGTGTGAGACTGTGATATTGATCGGCAGAGATTTTGAAACATATACGTGATGAAGATTTAAGCCAAAGATATATAAAAAGAGCCTGTTTTGAAGCTAATTAGATGGTTCTCTTGCTATTGGTTTCCAAGAATGGGCCCAAATCCTTTCGGTGTTGTTACCAAAGGGGCTGAGAGGAGACAGACAGATACACTGCTAATTGCCAGGAGACTCTGTCCCTGCAGTAATTCGGACCAATTCCCTTTGAGTTTCCTGTGGGACTGTTCACCATTTATCATAAACAAAGTGCAGAGCAAAGATCAGGACCTAGTAGGATTAAAATTGCAGCAGCTAAGTGTTGTGACGGAGTGAGGTGCAGGGCAATGTCCACTAAATTGCCCTATGTGTCGCTGTGAATATCAACTTGTGCTTAGCAGAGAGGAGCGTTGCCATGGCGATTGTTCCCATCCTCTCTCTTGGAACATAAAGAACATAGTCAGACTCATTTGTCACTGATACTATTGAAAGGATGTGAACTCTGTGCTACAATGTCAGAGATGTGCTGAAATCCAGTAAAAACAATATCAGTGCAAATCTGCAGAATCCCAGCTGACAGTACCACTGGGACCTTGGTGCCTTCAGTGGTGTTCCACTTGTTTACTCTTATGCTGTTGTGGTTTCTGAACAGCCTTTCTGACTTGTGTTTCTGTGTGCTCTTGCTCGGTGCTCTGCAGTCTGGCTGAGGAGGAGATAAAGACAGAGTCTGATGTGGTAGAAGGAATGGATGCGTCCTTACAATCCAAAGGTAAGTCGCTAAGGCCGCGTACCGCGCGTAAAAAGTCAGATGTTTGAGGCGACTTGGTTTCACGGAACATAGAGGTTTTTTACTGTAAATTTTGAGGGTAGTTTAACACCTTCATTGCTGGTCTCTGAGGAGCACAGAAAGAATCCATACCAGGCTTCCTGCTTGTTTATGTCAAGTATCAACACATGGTCTAGTTAGTTGTGATGGCCATTTGTTATCAGCAATTATGCAATATGCATAAGCGAAATCTTCTGTATGTCTGATAGCTTAGTCAGCAGTAAAAATGTATATTTTCATGATGATGCAATAGTACAAAAACGTATTACCATACCAAGATTACCATATTGCTCTGCTGAAAACTAAATATTTAAATTTGCAGTTCGTTATTGGCTTTTATTTGTTTTCATCAGGAATGATGTGACTAACGCATGATGGTTTTTGATGTTTTATTTTGTCTTTTTGTGTTCATGATTTATTCTAAGAACAGTTTGAATAACTGCAACAGAAATATAGTCTTTTGATCTTCCTAAGCCTCTGTAATGTATTGGTTTACACCTATGATAAACAACACAAGCTTTTATGGTGGTGTGTGATGACCTGATTTTCTTTTTGTGTCTAGTCCCTGATCCACCAGGGTCAGCAGAGCGATCAGTGGCACCACAGAAAAGAAAGGTGTCAAGTCCCACCCATTCTTCCAACGGACACTCTCCCTCAGACACCTCCCCAAGCCCTCTCAAGAAAAAGAAGAAGCCTGGGGCTGTCAACTGTAACAATAAAGACCAGGTAAGGATTCTGGTTTAGTCAAAATCTGGTCAGTTCTCGCAGGCTGAGGATTATGCCATTGGGGAGGGTGAATGTTGGCGTACACACATCACACCTTTCATATCACAAAACAGAATTGGCTCAAAAAGAAAGCCAACAAAGCTGATTTTGGAAAGTAATAAATATTGGGGTAATTCGTCAGCTTGAAGAATAACACTAACTGAAATTTTAAATAACTAACTACAATTCAGAATACGTTGCAGCATGAGGTGGAAAAGCTGTGTGCCGTGTGTGCCTGTGAGAACTTGTCAATTTCGATAGTATGCTGTAGTGTACTGAAAATGGGCCAGCATATGTAGGTGTGGCATCCTGTGCAAGTTGTAGACACAGTAATATTAGCACGGCCAAATCAATTATGCTTTTGTTTTTTCAGTAATGTAATTTTGAGGACTTGCCCATGGTCATTTATTTCCAGTAATTTTGTTGTTTAAATGCAATGCATTTTGTAGCTACATATGGCTCTGATGCAGATTTTCTGAATATTATGCACTTGTCAAATTAGTGTGGTGCTGAGTGATTCCCCCTGTTCTTCTAGCCCCACTTTGACCTTGCATGATGTTAATAATCCAAATCTTTTTTGATTTGAGTATAGTTTATGCCTTCCTAATAGGCTTTGAACACATACCTTGATTGTCTGTTAAGAGTCACACAAGTGACAGTTGAAGCTCAACACTACAGATAGATCAACATCAAAGACCTGTTTGGTGGAAACTCAAGACAATTTGGACTGTGAAACATCATCACACCAAGCTGTGAAATCAGACTCATCAGCTTTTATTTATCCATTAATGTAGCATCAACAATGTGCCCCTTCCTCAGGTAGTTATCAGAGGATCATGTTGAACATTGTGACTACATTCAATTGAAAGATGAGCCACACTTTAGGTCACACCACATAACCTGTTGGGTTAGTTTTGTTTGACTGAAGCCACCACATGACTAGATCTGTAGAAGTGCTACACAAAAAAAAAAAAATGACTGAATACACCCTTGTGCAAGATCACTAAAATGTTAAAGGAAAAAATTGTATCGTTTCTGTAGAGTATTTGCTCCTGTGTGATTAAAATAAACCCAATACATGCCCACAGTACAACCTTGGTACAACGAAAACACAACACATTTGATCACACTTTTTGGTTAAGACCATCTGCATGGCCAACGTCATGAAATAGATAATGCAACAGCAACTTGAACCAGTTTAAGTTAAGTTTGTTTTTGTTTTTTTAGGCAAAGCACTGATTGAAAAGATGACTGAGTCACAGGAAACTTTTAAAAAATGTCAATATAATTAAACTCACACAAAAAATTTAAAGAAGAAAAAGTGAAAACCATCACCTGGCCAAGTGAGGCCTGAAGCCCTCAGAAAATCGTTAAGAGCAGATGTAAAGAATTATCTGGGAAGAAAGGCTGAAGAAACATTTGTTCCCCGATATTTGCATGGCAGGAATCATCCATGCCCAACAGGATGTAGTCTGCTATCCAAAATGAAAGCACAAGCACAAAGTACAAAATAATACAATTTTATATGCAGTTTGAAATGATTGCTTTTTATTTTTAAGATAATGTAAATAATGGATCAAGGGTCTATAGACTTTTATTGCAGCTGGTTCTTTAATAATATAAGAAACCAAACACAGTACATTTGGATTTATTTAACTTTTTAGAGATGTTGACAAGGGTGTACAATTTGGTAAGCACTGCTTGATTTATAGGAAAAAAAAAAAAACAACCACTGTTTTTGGTTCATTGCCTTTATTACTCTCTAGGCTTCTTACCCTGCTTATCCCAACTGACTGCTGCCTTGTTTCTGTTGCACTGCACCTTTTTGTGTTCCTGCGTGTTTTTTTGAAACCTGCCCCCCTGTTTTTCTTGCCTGCATTTCAGTCAGAGCTAAGACATGGTCCCTTTTACTATATGAAGCAGCCAGCACTCACCACAGACCCTGTTGATGTTGTACCGCAGGACGGCAGGAATGACTTCTACTGCTGGCTGTGCCACCGCGAGGGCCAGGTGCTCTGCTGTGAGCTCTGCCCCAGGGTGTACCACGCCAAGTGCCTCAAACTACCAGCCGAGCCCGAGGGCGACTGGTTCTGTCCCGAGTGTGAGGTATCTTGCTGAAGATGTGTGTGTTTGTCTGGGTGCACACAAATGATCGTGGCACTCAAGGCACAATCTTGCCTGCTTGATATTAGGGGTGTCACATTATGTGCCATGAGGGGCTTCAGCCAGGAAGGAGGAACGAATGAGTAAAATCACTCACTGTGACGTTAATCCAAAATCCTCCTGGCCCTTCAAGATACATGGTGTGACACTACTGCAAGCATAACTGATCACGAGATCTTAGAGCATTAAAGCTTTAATGAACTTCTTACATCTTTGGAAAGTACACTTTCTTAATTGGTACTATTGGGAACTTCTAACATTTGTACAATTTAAATCAAAAGACAGCAGATAACATAGACCCTACAGAAGCTAAACATTAAATTTATATGAATATCAGTGTTCAGACCTTTTACTTTATCCTTGTTCATTATGTTTCCATTCCTGTCCTCAATAATGTTTTTTTGCTGTTACAGAAAATAACAGTTGCTGAATGCATTGAAACCCAGAGCAAGGCCATGACAATGCTATCAATAGACCAACTGTCCTACTTGCTCAAATTTGCACTCCAAAAGATAAAACAACCTGGGGTAAGATTGTGCAATCCATTTCACAATTATTTGAAAAGTTTTATAAATAGGTGTTTTATTCCAGGTAACTGTAGGTATTGAACAGTCAAATGAGGGTCCAAAAAATCAGACTTTTTAATTGATGTGCTGTTTTCTCTTTGTGTGTATTTGTATAATCTGTGCAGACTGAGCCTTTTCAGAAACCTGTGTCTCTGGAACAGCACCCAGATTATGCAGAGTACATCTTCCATCCTATGGACCTGTGTACTTTAGAGAAAGTAATGTTAATTTTTTTATAAACTTTGTACAAAAAGTTTTCAAAACATAATGCAAAAAATAATTTTTACTTTTTTTTTTTTTACAGAATATCAAAAAGAAAATGTATGGCTGCACTGAGGCCTTTCTTGCTGATATGAAATGGATTTTACACAACTGCATCATCTATAATGGAGGTATGCAACTTTGTCTTATGACAGCAAGCAACATTTTCTGCTAAATAAAAACAAAAACAAATATGAAGTTGGCTTGTGATTTCTATTCCAGGAAACCACAAACTAACAGCAACTGCAAAAGTCATTGTCAAGATTTGTGAACATGAGGTAAAGAAGTTTTTCGAACTCAATGTTTAGAAACTGTCCGTCAGTGTTTCTCATTTTTAAATTAAATGTTTCTTTCATTCAACATGTAATTTAGATGAATGAAATTGAAGTGTGTCCAGAGTGCTACCTGTCGTCATGCCAAAAAAGGGACAACTGGTTTTGTGAGCCATGTGTAGGTCTTTATATCATCTTAGATAATGTATTTAAACATTGTTTATACATTCTGGCTTACGGTGTAAATTGTTTCTGGTCCTCAAAAGAGTCAACCCCATCCCCTGGTCTGGGCAAAGTTAAAGGGCTTTCCTTTTTGGCCAGCAAAAGCACTTCGGGAAAAGGATGGGCAGGTAGATGCACGCTTCTTTGGGCAACATGACAGGTGAGATTTACTTTTGAGCACACTGGAAGAAATCACTTCCTTGAATTTGAGCTGTTTGACCAAATATCATCCTATTCTAATTGTAATTTGGTAAATGTTGTGTTGTATGGTTTCATGCAGGGCTTGGGTCCCCATTAACAATTGCTACCTCATGTCCAAAGAAATCCCCTTCTCAGTGAAAAAGACAAAGAGCATTTTCAACAGTGCCATGCAAGAGATGGAGGTCTATGTGGAAAACATTCGCAAGAAATTTGGGGTTTTCAACTATGCACCCTTCCGTACTCCGTACACACCCAACAACCAGCTACAAATGCTACTGGACCCCTCCAACCCAAGTGCAGGGACAGTGAAAACAGAAAAGCCAGACAAACTGCGCTTCAACTTTGATATAACAGCATCTCCTAAGATGGTCCTCAGCAAGAGTTCTACACCCAGTAGTATGAGTCGGAGGGTTTCCATGACAGACATGCCTCGGTCCCCAATGAGCACCACGTCTTCAGTTCACACAGGATCTGATGGGGAGCAGGACATGGAAAAGGCCAGCAGGAATCCCGCTTTCCATTACAGTACTGGGGAGGAATCAATGGACTGTTCTGGTAAATAAATAAGTGGCTGTAATCAAGACTCTTATCATAACAATTTGAAAACAGTGATAGAAATTGTGAGTAGTGATTAACCTAGAGCAAATTAGCACCGGCCTCTCAGTTCATGGTGTGTTTCACCTTATTGTTGTCTGGTCTACAAATATAATGTTTTGCTCCGCTCTCACCACTTTGGTAAACATTGTAGGCCAAAGTCGGGAGTTGTTTTCACTGAAAAAGTTCTGAAAGACTTACGTATGTTACCTGCACAGCATTAAAAGTAGATAAAGCGGGACACTAGCAAGCACACTGGAGTCTTTTGCAGCCAGATGTGCACGGGTCAATAAGAGATTAACTCAATTCCAAATAAATGATGATGTTCTCCTGTAACTGCTGGATGTGTAAACAGACAACGTATCACTTTAAAGGTTAATAATTTTTCAGTATTGGGTTGACATCTGTGTTTGCTGTGTCCAAGTGGCTGGCTGGATTTTACCAACAGTCTATATTCAGTGAATCGAATTACCACATGAGGAGTGTTGACACTTTTAACTGTCTTACCTAAATATGTATAGCAAAATTATTTTTTTTTGTTGTAATTACAGCATCTCCAGTATCAGGAAAGATGGGTCCTACAGGCAGCGTAGCAGGCAGCCCAAAGCCATTTACTCCTGGACTGGTGCCCAAGCAGGAGAGGACCACAGGCACAGGTGGCATCCTCAATCTAAACCTGGGTCAGTACCAACAGCTCAGATATATTATAGTGTAGTGTTTATGTTCCATTTTCATCATCATGAAATATAGATGCTCACTTTTTATGAAGTCCCAAGCCTTTGAGCTAAAGTCCAAGTCAAGTCTGTTTGTTATGATCATTGTGTCATCTGCTAAATGACATTCTGCCTGAATGGCTTAGACATGATAATGCAAGGAATGGTAAGGAAGGCCAGGACAAGTTTACCAAAAAGCATCTGCTAACACCATCACATATGACCTGCGTCACACTTAATGACTTGTGCAGTAAATGGATGAAACATAACATATTTTTAAATAATAGAAAATAGAACAACTGGTGCATAAAAACTTTAAATCTTTTTTTATTTTTCACTTTTCTCTGTATTGTTTATATAACAGACTTTAAAGAACATTTTATAAGTTAAGTAAATTATGTGGTTCTTCCAGATCTGGCCAATGCCCCACCCCTCTACTTAGTTTGGTGCAACTAGTTCCAGTACCTTTTTAAATCCTGTTGATAGCTAACAGACACATAATCTCTTTGGAGGAGGTAACAAAAAAAAAAAGAAAGTCTCAAGTCCATGGCAAGTTTCAAGTCAGTAGTACATGGCTTAGAGTTGAGTTCAGGTGACACATTCAATTCCCAATTCATTTCGAGTCTGTCATCAGAGCCCAGACTCGGAGTAGAAGTAAAGAAAAGAATTTGCACTGAACTTGAACATTGATTCGTTCTTTTTAGATCGAGTGAAGGCTGAAATGGATCTGAAGGAGCTGAGTGAGACTGTGCAGCAGCAACAGCAACAACAGCAAGCATCAGCTGCTCTTCCTACTCCAAAGAGACATATCAGGAGCCTGGACAAGACTATTGAAAGCTGCAAGGCACAGCTCGGTACATCCAATACGTACAATCATCATGTGCTATTTCTCTGCAAGATGAACTCTTATTGTTAATCCTGCAATATGTTGCTTCTTTGTAGTCACAACAACTGAAATTATATTTTACAGTCATTCCTAGAGTGTTTCAGCTTTGTGTGACATTCAAATGGAATTTAGCAATAAGAGTTTACACTTTAAGATTTGAGTCCTTAGACCAGTTAAATTATTTCAGAGATTTTGTTAAATTAGATTATCTTTGATGACATTTTTGAAGTGGTGATGAATATACCCAAAAAATAGGGCTGCTAAATATGTCGTATCTGACTGCTGTGGACTGACGTTAGAGATGATAAACAGTTGTGATTGGCTGGTCGAAGTAAAATGTCTTTATCTCACTCAGTCTGACAAAAAGTTTTCCACAAATTTAAAAATATATAATGATGAATGTGTGTTTCTCCATACAGGGATAGATGAGATTTCTGAAGATGTGTATAAAGGTGTGGAACACACTGATTCTGAAGACTCAGAGAAATCTGACTCAAGTGACAGTGAGTATCTGAGTGACGAGGAGCACAAGCCAAAGAGCTCTGGCCAGGATGACAAAGACAAGGCAGAGAAAAAAAGGCTTAAAGCAAGCACAGACAGAGAGAACAAGGAGGGAGGAACGGGGACAGGGGATAAAGCCACCTCTGAACCCCCGCTCAAAGAAAAACAGGGTACCAATGGTCCAGATAGGGACCTCCAGGACAAGCCCAGGACACCCCAGTCTCAGACCCTCCTGGACAAGCCCAAAGCCCCAGAGGAGGGCAGAACAGCCCCTGCTGCTGCCCCAGCAACTGAGCAAGACTCTGACTCTGAAAGGGAGCTGGTGATTGACCTGGGGGATGAACATGGAGGCCGGGACTCCAAGAGGGCGAGAAGAGAGCCCGGGGCATCTGCTCCAAAAACTGTCAAAGAGTCCAGTGCGACCAAGATGGAAGGTGAGGCCTTTTATATACTGTATCCTCTTTCCTGTGATTCTCATGACGATATACAGTTGTGTTCAAGATATTAGCAGTCCAACATGACTAACCAGATCAGTCACTGCTACACCTACTGGTTAAATATTTGCCATGTAGTAATATAATTTCTACCAAAAACAGTCATAGAAAAATTAACAGATCCAACATTCAGGATGTGCATGCTCCTGAGTCTTTGTAATTAAATAATTAACTGAAAGGGGCGTGTTCAAAATAATAGCAGTGTGGAGTTCAATTAGTGAGGTCATTCATTCTGTGAAAAAACAGGTGTCAATCAGGTGGCCCTTATTTAAGGATGAAGCCAGCACATGGGCTGCTGCTATCGAATATTTTGTAATCGAGTATTCTACTGAAAATTCCATCGATTAATCGAGTAATCGGATAAAACATATTTTTGTTTAGTTAAAAAGCAATTCTAAATATACATGGGAAAATAAGACATTTCACTTAATAATGAACAATTGGTTTTCTTTTTTAGACAATCAACATTTATCTTTATCATTGCTTTCGTCGTCGTCACGTCTTTCCTTCATAGAGAAAGAGCGCATTTAAGCCCCGCCCACACCGGAGGGGAAAACAATCAAGAACTCTCCATTGACTTTGTATTGTGTGAAGGTGTGACACTTTCACACAATAGGCCAGACTATAGAGACACCTATATTTCAGGCGAAATACCATGCTCTGTAAAAAATTAAACGATTCCTCGAGACAGAGGAAATTCCTCGATAATTTTTTGTAATCGAGGTACTCAAATTATTTGAGGAATCGTTTCAGCCCTATTCCAGACATTGTTCAGAAGAACAGCGACTGGCCTAAATAGAAACTGAGAAACATTTTTTGGACTGATGAAAGTAAGATCGTTCTTTTCGGGTCCAAGGGCTGCAGACAGTTTGTCAGACGACCCCCAAACACTGAATTCAAGCCACAGTACACTCTGCAAGCATCATGATATGGGGATGTTTCTCTTACTATGGTGTCGGGCCTTTTTATCACATACCAGGGATCATGGATCAGTTTGCATATATCAAGATACTTGAAGAGGTCATGTTGCCTTATGCTGAAGAGGAAATGCCCTTGAAATCTTGAAATGTGTGTTTCAACAAGACAACGACCCCAAACACATCAGTAAGCGAGCAGCCTCTTGGTTGCAGAACAACAAAATTTAAGTAATGGAGTGGCCAGCCAAATCCCCGGACGATAATCCCAAAGAAATCTTGTGGGGCTACATCAAAAATTGTGTTTCTGAGGCAAAACTAAGAAATGCAGAGGAATTGTGGAATGTTGTCATATCATCCTGGGCTGGAATATCTGTTCACAGGTGCCAGAATTTGGTCGACTCCATGCAACACAGATGTGAAGCAGTTCTCAGAAACAGTAGTTATACAACTAAATATAAAATTTTCTTCACTTTCTGTGTAATCAAAAATTTTTTTTTGATTGCTCAAAATAATAGCCGTGTGTTTAAAAACGTGAGTAAAGCTAAAAATCCTTATAATAATTTTTATTTCCACAACCGTATGTCTTAATTAAAGGGAGAATATGATGAAAGAGATGTTGTTTAAGAATACACACAAAGATATGTATAAAAGTGTGAGTGTCACACAAGACCAGCAGATGTTAAGCACATTACATAACACTTCCTCTTAGTCTCATGTGCAGTCAATTGGCAATGCTTGACAAATCGCCATAGATACTAAATATAGGAAGTGACATTACCATTGTTATGCTTTCTTAAATATACTCATGTTTCAGTGTCAGTATTTCGATGTACAGTACATTCAACCTTTTTGAGAAAATTGACATTCTCAGAGGTTGAATAGCCACTTTCAAAAACACAAATTGGCTCCATCTCTAAAATTATGTGTTCTGTTAAATTTCCATATCTGCATTTGATAGAGACGCATTCATTCCTAAACTGACTTTAATTTTTTTTCTTAAATTATGTTCCATGAGGATAAATAAATTAATAGATTCAAGACTAGCTCTTCATTTAACTTAAAATTAAATGATATAGAAATCAGCAGCTATTGTTTCTCTGTCCAGGCAAAGTGCCTTCAACTGCTACAGCAGCAGCACCGTCACGGGAGGCTGCTTCCAACCTGAAAGACTCCTTACAACCTGCCATCACAACAGCCCTCAACCTTGTTTCCACTGCAGCTTCTAGTCAGCCCAGTGCCACCATAACTACCAGTGGACCCACCAGTGCTCCATCTCCTGCCTCCACCTCAGTCCCTGCAGGCTCCCCGGCACCTCCAGCTGTAAAGAAACAGCGCCCTCTACTGCCCAAAGAGACATCTCAGGATGTGCAGCGGGCTGTTGTCTGGAATCCCACCAAGTTTCAGACGTCATCTCAGAAGTGGCATATGCAAAAGGTGCAGAGGCAGCAGCAGCAAGGAGAGCAGTCAGCGGCTCAAACCCAGGGGCAAACACGCAGCCCCCAGCAGCTGCAGTCGCAACAGCAGAACTCCTCCTCCAGTACCCGCTATCAGACCAGACAAGCAGTCAAAGGTATCATATCAGCATAATCAGCCACCTGAGCACCGACATTTACATTAAGGGAAGAAATGTTTGGTATTAAACGTGACTAACAGTTTCTCAATTTTATCTTTATCCCCTTAAGTGCAACAAAAAGAGCCATCCTCATCATCAGCTGGCCAGGTCACATCTGGTAGCTCTTCTTCTTACATGTCAGGAGACTTACAGATCCCCATGGTCTCTGCTGATGTGGCTGCAGATATAGCCAAGTACACAAACAAAGTAAGCTAGAATTCTCTGCTCCACGATTTAACATGAGGAATAGACATAATTATCTCTTTAGACCCTGTCATCTTGCATTGATAGCACTTACTGTAAGGCAGAATGAAGGAACTAATGTCAAATGTAATTTGGTGAAACTTTGTAGATTATGGACACAATAAAGGGGACTATGACTGAAATCTACAATGACCTTTCCAAAAGCACATCAGGAAACACAATTGCAGAGGTAGATACTGGTAAACACATGGCCATTATATTAATGCAGGTCATTTACGGGACTATAATCAATGTGTATTTTTGCCACAGATTCGACGGTTAAGGATAGAGATTGAGAAGCTACAGTGGTTGCATCAACAAGAGTTGTCGGAGATGAAGCACAATCTCGGTTAGTTTCCTGCTTTCGGCATGTGTCGTTGCACCCCAAACAAAATCAGTCCCTTGGGTCACATGATTACAAGTGGTCGCTTTGCAGATGCAGTATGAGTCTCACATTGTTTGTGTTTTTGTGACCCAAACACAGAGCTGACGATGGCTGAGATGAGGCAGAGTCTGGAGCAGGAACGAGAACGGTTGGTGGCTGAGGTGAAAAAGCAGATGGAGTTAGAGAAGCAGCAGGCAGTAGATGAGACCAAAAAGAAACAGTGGTGCGCCAACTGCAGAAAGGAGGCCATTTTCTATTGCTGCTGGAATACCAGTTACTGCGACTACCCCTGCCAGCAAGCCCACTGGCCAGAGCACATGAAGTCCTGCACACAGTCAGGTAACATAAACCTCTTTATGAAGATGCGTGGTGTCTCCTCACTGAGTTTTCTTTTCTATAATGTGTTGCTGTTACAAGAGAACTCCAGGGTTCTGCAACTGGATTAAACAATAAAACAGAAAATATTTAAACTAAAGCTGTGCTTTGGCAAATTTTAAAATTACCTTGATTTAAAAAAAATAAAAAAAAAAAATAAAAAAAATATATATATATATATGCGCTCAAGTTGATCTAAAATGCAGTTATTTGCTGGATAGACGATACCCCAGTGCTGCTTATCTGTTTCTGAGAGGCAGTTTAAGACGTTGCTCAGCATGAAAGCTTCCCCTCTTCGGTGTTTTCAGTTACTGTTGCAGATGATGCTTCTAATGTGAGTAAATCAGGTACGGTCACGCTAAACTAAAATCAGTTTGACATGTAGGACATCAGTTAATGAGGTGATCTATCTGGAAGTTGTGTACCACAGAATATACACTAATAGGTCATTTTATCAGGCGCATCTTGCTTATACTATTTTACCTATGGAACCACCATCAATCTTTGTGGCATAGATGTAACTAGATGTTGAAATAATGCCTCAAAGATTTTGCTCCATATTGACACGAGAGAATCATGCAGTTGCTGCAGTTTTTCCAATCTTCTACTTTCCAATTTTGGTGAGCCGGTGTGAATTGCAGCCTCAGGTTCCTGTTCTTAGCTGACAGGAGTGGCAGCTGGTCAGGTTTTCTGCTTCTGAAGCTTCTGAAGGTTCAAGATGTTGTGCTTTGGAGAAGCTCTTCTGTAACAAGTCATTATTTTAGTTATTGTCGCCCTTCAATCAGCTCAAACCAGTTTGGCTGTTTTCCTCTGAACTCTGGCATCAACAGGACATTTTTGCAAAGAGAACTGGATATTTCCTCTGTAGAGATGGTTGTGCGTGAAAATCTCAGAACAGCAGTTTCAGCGTCATTTAAATAACCTTTCTTCTCCATTATGATGCAGATTGATCTTCAGCAGGTCGTCTTGACCAAGTCTATGTGCCTAAATGCATTGAGTTGCTGCCACGTGATTGGTTGATTAGATATTTTTAAGTAGTTGAATGGGTCTAAGAAATAGACAGTAAGTGCATATATTATATATAATTTATATTATCTGACCATAGGATCAATGCTTCCCCCGTCATAAACCAAATTTATATTGAAATGGGAAAACTATTGAGCTATAATAAGATTTTTTTTTTATTTTTTTATATAACATAAAAGCACAAAATGTCTGGCACTGTTATTATATCTGATTATGTATTGACCATACTGGTTGTTGCCTTTCAAAGAAAGCTGTGTCACTTGAATTTGCAGCTGAGTTATTTTATCTATACTTGTGTTATTCTGATGTTAAACTAAGTTTTGTCTTTGTTTTTTTTTTTCCAGATTGGTTATTCATTCACACTTCAATATTTAAAGACAAAAAATTGCATTTTATTGATCTTTATTTTAAACATGATCAAAGGCTGTTCCCTCTCTGCTCTGGTTATGTTTATGCTATTCAAATGTAAAATGAAAATCAAATCATTCCAATGCAGCCTGTTCTCCCTGTTCTGTCTGTACTTTGCTGTATTAATTATAAATAGGTTTATGGGGATAAGAGACAGACACGTAAGGAGCTATGGAGTGTATGTATTCTCATTTTCTCTTTTGCTTTTTTTCCAGCCACAGCATCGCAACAGGAGCCAGAGTCAGAGCCCAACTCAGACCCTTCTGTAAAACCATCAGGTCACTCTCCTGCCACACAGACCCTTCCCCCAGGAGCAGGATCCATATCGGACAAAAGCAACTCTCCCACATATATGGACAAAAGTAAGGACAGTGCAGCCGTCACTGTGACCTAGCTGCCATGCTACAGAAACTGTGGAAGAGTTTGCATGGCCGCCACTGGACTTGTGGTGTCCGATGTCCGGCGTTGGACTTGGTGCTTGAAAGTCTGCACTTCCAAGATAATCACTCCTGTTTTTTTTTTGTTTTTTTTTTTGTTTGTTTGTTTTTTTTGTATTCCCAAACGTACGTCTGCATTTTTGGTTCATTCCATTCAGTTCAATCAATTCTGTGTTTTGGACCATGTGAGAATAGTCTGCTTAGGGATGTAAAATGTGAGTCTGTATGTTCTCATAACATAGTTTTTTTATTGCTCTGTTACCACTTTGTTTGCAGTCAGAGCAAGATTGTATCATCTCACAGAATATTTGCTACACTATCACTTTTAAATGCTGCTTTCAAGTACTTCACGGTGGTTGAAGTTTGCTCTCCATATCTCGTCACAAAAAATATTGAACAGTTGATATCCATTTGTCAAGTTGCCATCACAGGTATTTTGAATTATGCAAGTTTTTCTTTATTTTTCTAAAAACGTGTCCTCTTAATGTCATCTGAGGTATTCTAAGTCAGTAGAAACATATCTTCAGCCATGTTCTCTTTATATCAACGGTGACATTTTCAGCTCATACCAGTTTTGTATTGTTGTTTCACATTGCATAAGCCTACATGAAAATATCCGTGATTTATATATATATATATAAAAAAAACAACTAAAAAAACTAAACTGTACAAAGATTTTGTAAGAAGATAACTGAGCAATATTTATAGTGTTATATGTTTTTATAGTATGTTTATTGAAATCATATTTCTATGTGTCTAAAAAAAAAAGTTATTTGAAAATAAATTACTTCACATGAATGTCAGCACTGAGCGATGTCTCTGATTAACTGGCTATCCAAAGCTGATGTGAATTCTGGTCGGACTGTCTAAAAACTGGGCAGGTATAAATAGAAACTGCATTTTGGCTGGATATTCTTTCCTGTGAGCATGTACGTTTTGAGCTTGTGTCTCGTTCTTGTTTACATATTGTAAATACAATATATGGATTCGTGAAGCAAAAATAAAAAATTGCTCTGATAAGCTTGGTCATCATTTTGATGTGTCCTCAAAGTGGTGAGTGTGGTTCCCCATTTAAAACTAAGTCAATATAATAATATATATATATATATTATTATATATATAATATGTAATATTTTTTATTTTAAATCTTTTTTATTTTTCATACCTTCAAACAAGATGTCAAACTGCTTTTGGGTAGATTCAGTGTAAAAGGCAGTTGAGCCTTCATCCTCCAGGACAGTTTGGTCTGAATCTGAAGAACAAATGGAACAGAGGGGGCTCAAGACTTTTGCTCCTCTGTGTTCACACTGTGTGGGGACTTTATTTTGCTCACAGGCAACTTTAAAACGCAGCTGAAGGGAGTTCATTCAGAAAATTCACACTGGCTTTTCCTGTCATTTCCCAGCTCTGTGCTTTTTTTTTTTTTTCTGGTAAATGACGTTTTTACTTACTATTGGCTGAAATCAGTGTGTCCTATAGCTTTATGCACCATGCACATGTGATATGTAGTGCAGAGAAATAATGTCCTGCCATAAATTAGAGACACCTGATGAGAGTAATACTCTGCTGTAAGACACTGCCATCTTGCGGACAGAAATGTCCAAATCCAAGACTACCGCAAACATGATGGACTCCAAAGAGAGTGAGTTCATCCCTCTTACTGTCTTCTCTTCATGTCCTCTGCAAAGAAACACAGACCACTCCAAGGTGAATCCGCCATCGGGCTATCTGAGCTGAATAGCTGCTGTGTCGCTGAGTGATATCGGTGAAATGAACGCTTCTGTCAACATCTGGACCGACACGAAGGTGAAACACCCGTAAAACTCAGTGCTTAAGTTACAATTACGACTTTAATGCTAAAGCTTGGATCTGAGGGAGTGTTGTTGCGTTCCCCGAAGCTGGGGACGCAGATTTCAAACCTGCGCCACCGTCCGTTTTGAAAATGGACGACAGTTTCCTGGAGACAGCGAATGCACCTGAGCTACCTGCAGTCCGAGCGGACTCTGCTCTCTGATTGGACCGTCTCTGTCCAATCAAATTCAGGTGGTCAAACCGTGTGGGAATTAATGAATGAAAAAAAATTCACACAGATTTTTCCTGTCATTTCCCAGCTCTGTGCATCTTTTTTTTTTTTTTTTGTAGTGAATATATTTTTTACCCACTGCTGGATGAAATCATTGTGTACTATAGATATACAGTATACACTATGCACATGTGATATTTAGTGCGGAGAAATAATCTCCTGCCATAAAATAGAGACACCTGATAACAGCAATAGTCTGCTCAGGCAGAAGGTTGGAGGGATAAGTAAAGCTCATTTTATATGTCACATAACTGTTTCTCATGTGCTTGCGATTAGTGAATACCATTGAGAGCAAATTTGTACAAATACCTCACTTCTGTATTGATTTCTTACAGCAGTAAACACTTTCCCCATCAGTTTATGGTCTTAATCGCTAGTTTGTAGTCTTACTCAATACACGTGATGTGAATTTGTTATAGTCCAGACTGCACCAGAAACAGTGACCTGCCAAAGAAAACACAGAGCAGGTCAGATCTAGCCCGACTCCTCCTCAGCCATATCTTCTCATCAAAATAATGAATTTAATGAGTTTCAAAATGTGGCAAAGTCCAATTTTCTTATCCTAGTCTTCATAATAGCGGTTAACAAACCACTGGGTGATGTTACATTGGGTTGCCACGTGTGAAAAACGCACATTATGTAAAGATGACAGTGCAAAGCTTTTTGCTGAAACTAGTGATCATATGCCCATGATATTGTGGTGACGTATGTACATTTGTAAAATTAGTTAGCACACAGATTACAGATATAAGCCCATTTGATTATTTGTTGTGCTAAAAAAACGCTGCCAGATTATCAACATGGTCCACAATGTGTGAGCACAGATGGCAGAGAACATATTTGGGACCAATAAGAGTCCTTGTCAGCTGTCTCATAAGTGAGATGTGAGCATATCAGTAAAGTCTGTGACGCCAACAGTGGAGTTTGAGAATGCATGAGAATGTTTAGAAGCAGAATAAATCAAACAGTGAGGAACACCATGATCCTCTAGGCTACTGTAAAGTTGGATTAGCAGGGTATCCAGCTATCTTGAGCCTAATCTAATCTTTGTTCTGGTATCACAAGGGTTCCGGCATAAATCACCATGGTAACATATATTGCATGGATAAACCCAGGAGCAGGATAACTTCAGAGGATCAGTTCAAAACCTGTCAACAGCCTGACTAGTGACTACAGGCTCCTGACACAGACAAAGTGAACAATTGATAATTTTGTAAATCAGTTTGACTCAATAATCAGTTTATGTCATTTTTTTGTCATTCTGGTCCTGATTTTGACTCTAAATGACAGTGCCACTTTTTGATCATGAAGGCACAGCAAGCTGATAACCAGCTGTGTGAAAGCTGCTTGTCCAGGATGGCAAATAATTGGCCAACTGATTCCAGGTAACTCAGAGGAAGCCAGACTTTATATTGATGAAATCCATCATGAAACCGCCATAGGAAGACAATGAGATAATCATCATCTGCTTTTGGCGTGAGCTTTGTTTACACAGGTGCACGTCATAGCAAGCTCTCAGATCCGGCACGTAAACTTGTAAACAGTTAAAGGTCAGAGCACGCCCCACAAAAAGGAGGCTGCAATGCCCTCATCAGTGACGCTGCTTCGGTTCTAGCCGGTGTCATTTGCCAAATGTCGTTCCTCACTCTCTCTCTCTCCCCCATTTCCTGTCAGTCTTCAATAAAGCCAGATAAAGGCAAAAAAAATCTTAAAATAAAATCTCTTTATTGTATTTTTTGCAGTATGATAATATTCATTCATTATTGCATTAGTGCTAACTAGCACTCCTCACACTTATAATCTACAAATGGAGCCTATAGACTGATAATAAATGCTGTAATTTATCTGCTGGTGCATTTTAAATGGCACACCATAAATGTCAGTAGGTGAGTGGCTTGTTAGTGTACAGATAGCATCATTTTTTTTTTAAGAATAACAATACAATGCATATTTTTTCTTTCTATAGGAGATACTTGACACATCATGAACTGGTGACTTCATGGTGAAGTGAGGTTACAGATACCATTTAATTAGAATCTGCAGCACTTGCTCTGGGCTCCAGCTTCAGTTTGATGGGATTCTTGGGGCTGGTAAATCCATCATTTGCCAGCACCATTGGAATCTAGGAAAAAACAAAAAATGTGTAACAGATTAGGCTTCACCCAAACTCAAGCCCAGCTGTCATCCATTCATACACAGAAACCCGTCTTCTCACATCGGTCTCCTTGCAGGTGACAAAGCTGAAGTTCTGAAGGATTTCCACTATGGCTAGCTTCATCATCAGGAGAGCAAATCTCATGCCAATACAGTTTCTTGGTCCAGCTCCAAAGGGCAGGAAGGCGTAAGGATCAATGTTGTCTTTGTTCTCTTTGCTGAACCTGAAAAAAAGTGATGAGCAATTTTCATTATTGTGATTAGCTCAATGATGAACTTCAGCTTAAATTTGAGCTTAACCTGCCATTAATTCATCCTAGTACCTTTCAGGTTTGAAAACTTCAGGCTCAGGCCACAGAGCAGGGTCACGGTGGAGAGTGTAAACTGGTATTATAGTGGCAGTTCCCTTAGGGATGGTCACACCATTCACTTCAACAGAAGCCTTGGCAATCCTCTCCAATCTATTAGCAATGGGATACAACCTCATAGTCTCATTCACCACCATGTCCAGGTATTCCATCTGCATCAGGGTTTCGTAGGTTGGCTGACCCTGGAGGGAGATTAAGTTTTAAGTAGCTGCTAGTTGATAGCAATGCTTTGGTTACTCATCAGTAAAATGAAACAACTCAAGTAACCTTTTCCGGGAAGGTTTTATCAATCTCCTCTTGTAGGGTCTTTTGTATGTGAGGGTTGGTGGCCAGGCTGTAGGCTACAAAGCACAGTGTGCTGCTGCTAGTTTCATATCCAGCAAAGATGAATATCATGGCCTGAGAAAGGATCTCATGATCGGTGAGTCCTGCAAGTAAACAAACCATGACTATTAATACTATCATGACATGCTTAGGCAATGTTGCGGTCTGCGAAGCTAAGTGTGAAGGAAAGAATTCTTTCCTTCATTCAATCAACATGATCTTTTTCTATGATTATTTGTTACTCATTATTCTCTGATACTATTCATTCATTCATCTTTTACCGCTTATCCATTTCTGGGTCGCAGAGGGTGCTGGAGCCAATCCCAGCTCACACTGGGTGAGGGCGGGGTACACCCTGGACAGGTCACCAGTCCATCACAGAGCCAACACACAGAGACAGACAGAGACCAACAACCACTCACACTCACACCTACGGACAATTTAGAGTCACCAGTTAACCCAAACATGATATCTTTGGATGGTGGGAGGAAACTGGAGTACCCTCCCACTTCTGGAGTACCCGGAGGAACCCCGTGCAAACGAGCAAACTCCACATAGAAAACCCCCAGGCTGGGAATCTAACCCGCAACCTTCTTGTTGTGGGGGAACAGAGCTAACCACTATGCTATATCGGAAGTAATTTCTTTTAATCTATATACAGACAATTGTGAACTTAAGTATCTCACTCTGGTTTCCTTAGCTACCTTTTTGGGAGTTGATATCAGTGTTGTCATTGGCTGAAATCTGAGAGTTGACCATTAACTGCATGAAATCCACTCGGTTCTGCCACATAACAAACACATAAACACGTTCAAAGGAAAATTCAATGAACACATAACGTTCAAAATTAAATCGAAGCTACTGTGAATTACTTTGTGGTCATCCTTTTTCCGGTCAGATTTGATCTTTTCTAGAGCGCTGTAGAAAAAATCCATCACTTCAGCGGGGAAGAATGACAGATTCAGCTTATCAAAAACTGGTTTCAAGAACGGAAATAGGACTGAAATGAAAAAGAAATTTGAAAAGATATCGTAAATTCAGCTGCCGAGAGGACAAGACAAACATTCTGATTACAAATGAATGTTTGACTTACTTGTTAACACTAACAAAGGATTGAAGAAGTTGAACTTGACCATTTTCTTAATGTTTGTAACAAATGGATCAGAGGGATTGTTGATGGAGTCGATGTCCACGCTGAAAGCAGTGCTGGTCACAACATCCATACTGTAGGGTCCAAATACCCTGCAAAAAAGGGAAACATGTAATTCCAATTGAGTACTATACCTGTGATTGTTGAGTAAAGGCAGAGACTGAATAATTCTGTACTCACTCTATAACCTCTATGACCTCATCCAGCTCAACTTTCTTTTGAAGGATTTTAATTAGATTACTCGAGTGCTTCAACATAATTGTGTACATCTGTCCCAAAGTGAATAATGAAAAAATGAAATCAATATTATTTGCTGACAGATATGAAGCTTTTCTTAGCAATAATCGGAAATAATGAGTAGCACACATTCTGCAGGGTGCTTCTTAACCTCTTTCAGTCGTCCGCTTGTGAATGATGGAGAGAGTACACTGCGGATCCTTTTCCATTTCTCGTCTTCTACTATGGACACCGAGTCATGTAAGGGTCCATTCAAGCCCAGATCCTAAACCAAACAGGTGATGCCTTTTTAAACGTGAGGTTTGTTGATTAGCATTGAGGTATTATCTTGGGAAATGACCCTTACCCTTCTGTTGGTGAAGACAGAATAACACTCCTTAACCAAGATTGTTTTGATGATATCCGTGTCCATAAAAACTAGGACAGGCAGCCTGCCATCGTACAACCTTGTAATATAACAGTAGATATTGAAGTGACCTTGTTACATCATGAAAAACTGCATGAGACGTGCATGGTATGATATATTCTGTCCTCATTAATATCCATCTCTTACCCCCACACCTTGCCATATTTCTGAAAGCATTCTGTATCAAAATTATGGATGCCCTGAGGAATAAAGTGAGAGGGGGAGTAAGAAATCAGAACAGTCAAAATTGTCATCAGCAGAGTGTCCCTTTGGATCAATGTTACCATGTGTCTCACCTTTCTGTACTCCAAAAATGTTCCTATAAAGGGCAAAGGTCTGGGTCCTTTGATGCCCATTTTCTTGAATTGGCCATATGGGGCATATCCGTACCTGAGGAGTAAAAGCAAGATAAGCCAAACAAATCCACCTGTTAGTACAAAAGTCATTTTTTATCTTTCTGATGCTTGTTAGTCTGAGTATTCTGCAGTGTGGGTGAATGTTATAATAATCTGAAAGAAGTTCTTGTCTTGTGCTTTTAGTAGTAACTAACAGTAGTGAAGCTGTGGATCGTGTTCAATGCAATGATCACAGAAACAACCCTAATGTCATGACACAAAATATTTTTTCATTCCTTCCAGTTTACTGCAGCATCAGCTTTTATTATGTGGCTCCAGTGTGTCCATGTACAGACGCCCAAAGACCCGCAGGCTGTAAAATGGAGGTGCTTTGAAGAGTTTCTATGAAAGATTACTTTGTAATTTTTTTTCTACCCTGAAGTCTTGTAACCTTTAGACATTTTCCCTGAGGACATTTCAACTAGAAATTCTGGTATGTGCCCCATCCCTTTGAGAGCAGAGGTTTTGAATTCCCCTTTCAGCGAGTACAATACAAGGACATTCAAAACCAGTCATGGTTTACATTGTTATTTGCACCAGTCACTTTCATACCATGACGTTCTAATTTCTGCTGTGACAGGCGTCCAGTATTATTAATTACAGCCTTTAAAATGCTATTAGCCACACACATGTGTTTGCTCATTATATAGTTGTTTGAGTTTATCTTTCGGTTTTGGTAATATTAAACAATTACAGGTTGACCTTCATCTGCATCTTTATTTGCACCTTTATTTAGAATAAACTAAAAAAAAAACTACTTTTCAGGTTTTCAGGACCTTTCCAGTAGTCTAACCAAAGTTTTTTTTTGTGGAGTGACATTTTTACTACACAAATGCACAGACTCATTATATACTATGGTGCTACATATACTGGTTTCAAATAAACATTTCTTTCTTTCTTTTTTATTTATTTCATTTTCCCCCTCTTACCCTTTTTCTCAATCACTTACACTCGTCGTGTTTGTTCCTCCACAGCCTTTAATCGGCTCTATTGGAAACCTGACAAACTTCTCAAAGTCAGCAGAATTTGTTTATGAAGGACAAAGAACCGATTCTAAACAAGATCTATTCTATGACCCTCGGATCAGCTTTTTTGTTTTCTCCTGACTTTTCCTGTTTGTGAGGAGGATTTTCTACCTCCCAGTGACACATCTTCTTATCCTTTCGGCTTTTCCCTTCAGGGGTCGCCACAGCGAATCAGTTGCCTCCATCTAAGCCTGTCTTCTGCATCCTCTTCTCTCACGCCAACCACCTTCATGTCCTCTTTCACTACATCTATAAACCTCCTCTTAGGTCTTCCTCTAGGCCTCCTGCCTGGCAGTTCAAAACTCAGCATCCTTCTACCAATATATTCACTATCTCTCCTCTGGACATGTCCGAACCATCTCAGTCTGGCCTCTCTGACTTTATCTCCAAAACCTCTAACATGTGCTGTCCCTCTGATGTACTCATTCCTGACCCTATCCAACCTGGTCACTCCCAAAGAGAACCTCAGCATCTTCATCTCTGCTACCTCCAGCTCTGCCTCCTGTCTTTTCCTCAGTGACACTGTCTCTAGACCAAACAACATCGCTGGTCTCACCACAGTTTTGTACACCTTTCCTTTCATCTTAGCTGAAACTCTCCTATCACACATCACACCTGACACTTTTCTCCACCCGTTCCAGCCTGCCTGCACACGCTTCTTCACCTCTTTTCCACACTCTCCATTGCTCTGGACCGTTGACCCTAAGTACTTAAAATCTTGCACCTTCTTTATCTCTTCTCCCTGTAACCTCACTCTTCCACTTGGGTCCCTCTCATTCACACACATATACTCCGTCTTGCTGCGGCTAACCTTCATTCCTCTCCTTTCCAGGGCAAACCTCCACCACTCTAGCTTCTCCTCCACCTGTTCCCTGCTCTCACTACAGATCACAATGTCATCTGCAAACATCATAGTCCATGGAGATTCCTGTCTAACCTCGTCTGTCAGCCTGTCCATCACCATAGCAAACAAGAAGGGGCTCAGAGCTGATCCCTGATGCAGTCCCACCTCCACCTTGAACTCCTCTGTCACACCTACAGCACACCTCACCACTGTCTTACAGTCCTCATACATGTCCTGCACCGCTCTAACATACTTCTCTGCCACTCCAGACTTCCTCATACAATACCACAGTTCCTCTCTGGGCACCCTGTCATAAGCTTTCTCCAGATCTACAAAGACACAATGCAACTCCCTCTGACCTTCTCTGTACTTCTCTATCAACATCCTCAAAGCAAATACTGCATCTGTAGTACTCTTTTTTGGCATGAAACCATACTGCTGCTCACAAATGCTCACTTCTGCCCTTAGTCTAGCTTCAACTACTCTTTCCCATAACTTCATTGTATGGCTCATCAGCTTTATTCCTCTGTAGTTGCTACAACTCTGTACATCTCCCTTGTTCTTAAAAATGGGCACCAGCACACTTCTCCTCCATTCCTCAGGCATCCTCTCACTATCTAAGATCCTGTTGAACAACCCAGTCAGAAACTCTACTGCTACCTCTCCTAGACACTTCCAGACCTCCACAGGTATATCATCAGGACCGAGTGCTTTTCCACTCTTCATCCTCTTCAGTGCCCTCCTCACTTCATCCTTACTAATCTTTGCTACTTCCTGGTCCACAACAGTCACCTCTTCTACTCTTCGTTCTCTCTCATTTTCCTCATTCATTAGTTCTTCAAAGTACTCTTTCCATCTTCCCATCACACTACTGGCATCTGTCAATACACTTTCATCTCTATCCTTAATCACCCTAACCGCCTGCACGTCCTTCCCATCTCTGTCTCTCTGCCTTGCCAACCTGTATAGATCAGTCTCTCCCTCCTTACTGTCCAACCTAGCATACAAGTCATCGTAAGCCCTTTGTTTGGCCTTTGCCACCTCTACTTTCACCTAACGCTGCATCTCCCTGTATTCCTGTCTACTCTCTTCAGTCCTCTCAGTGTCCCACTTCTTCTTAGCTAACCTCTTTCTCTGTATACACTCCTGCACCTCCTCATTCCACCACCAAGTCTCCTTATCCACTTTCCTTCCAGATGACACACCAAATACTCTCCTACCTGTCTCCCTGATCACATTAGCTGTAGTTGTCCAGTCAACTGGAAGCACCTCCTGGCCATCCAGAGCCTGTCTCAACTCCTTCCTAAAAATCATACAACACTCTTCCTTTTTCAGCTTCCACCATTTAGTCCTCTGCTCTGTCTTTGCCCTCTTCATCTTCCTCACCACCAGAGTCATCCTACACACCACCATCCTATGCTGTCTGGCTACACTCTCACCTACCACTACTTTGCAGTCACTGATCTCCTTCAGATTACACCGTCTACACAAGATGTAGTCTACCTGTGTACTCCTACCTCCACTCTTATAAGTCACCCTATGTTCCTGCCTCTTCTGGAAGAAAGTATTCACTACAGCCATTTCCATCCTTTTTGCAAAGTCAACCACCATCTGTCCTTCTGTGTTCCTCTCCTGGATACCAAACCTGCCCATCACCTCCTCATCATCTCTGTTTCCTGCACCAACGTGTCCATTGAAGTCTGCACCAATGACAACTCTCTCACTTCTAGGGATGCTCTGCATCACTTCATCAAGGTCCAACCAGAATTTCTCCTTCTCCTCCAGCTCACATCCTACCTGTGGAGCATACCCACTAACAACATTGAACATTACACCTTCGATTTCTAGCTTCAGACTCATTACTCTATCTGATACTCTTTTAACCTCCAGAACATTCCTAACAAACTCCTCCTTCAAGATAACTCCTACTCCATTTCTCTTCCTATCTACACCATGATAGAACAACTTGAACCCTGCTCCTAAACTTCTAGCCTTGCTACCTTTCCACCTGGTCTCCTGGACACACAGTATGTCTACCTTCCTCCTCTGCATCATGTCAACCAACTCTCTACCTTTCCCTGTCATAGTTCCAACATTCAAAGTCCCTACTCTCAGTCCTAGACTCTTGCCGTTCCTTTTCTCTCTCTTCCTACGAAAACACCTTCCTCCTCTCCTTCTTCGACTTCTTCGACGAACAGTAGTCCAATTTCCACCGGTACCCTGTACGTGAACAGCACCGATGGCGGTCGTTGTTAACCCGGGCCTCGACCGATCCGGTATGGAAGTCATTGATTCGATTCGCATGTTTGATTTGGCAAAAGTTTTACGTCGGATGCCCTTCCTGACACAACCCTCTGTATTTATCCGGGCTTGGGACCGGCACAATAAGGCACTGGCTTGTACCCCCTTGCGGCTACACATGAGGAATAAAAACCAAGTTTGGGACCCCCTCACCGACCAAACAGGAGCACACTTACACTGCGATCAGAGTGATGAGAATCACTATTATGGTCCAGGTCTCGATGGAAAAGTCGGGAAAGTAGCTCATCTTCCTCCCTTCGTGTGTTTACACCATCGACTGAGTTCGATCCCTTCTGCCTTCTCAGCCCCCAGACTCCGTGCAGAGGCGGACCAGCAGGCAACCTTTCACTTCACTCCGGTTATGCAACATCCTGACTGTGGCTCAAATCACGATGCACTCTGAACTGTAGATATGATAACGATCACTGTACTGAGTTAACTTGTCACCTGCATTTAAAATAAATAAATAAATAAAAAAAAGATTAACTATCTGAGTTCTGCCAGAAACATTTGGCCGTCAGTAGTTTAACTGTTGAATAATTCATTTCTAAAGTGTAAACAAATGGCAAAGAATGACTGGAATAGATTAAATAGATTTTAGTAGCTGTGAGAAAGCAGCACCCCCCCCCAACACACACACACACACACACACACAAAGACACACCCTTCCATGATTACACGGAGTTCATTTTGAGAATGAACATTATATCAGAGGACAAAGGTTTCACCATTTCAAGGTTTTCCTTTCCACGCCTCTGGACCAGATTCCCACGATGCTGGTTTATCTCTGATTTGAACCTCCTCTTTTACAGGAGCCTTTCATATCGTTGAAAAATCCCATAACCCTGTTTTCACCTCCACATTTGACATTCTTTCATTCTCATTCTTTTAGTCTGTATTAGATTATATACCGCCTTTCATTCACAAAGGCAATTGAAAGTGCTTTACGTACATATGGAGAACATACAGAGAAAAGTACACTGTAATGAACTGCTGTAAATTTACAGCAGAATTTCAACAGTAACTGTTTTTATAAAATACAGTGCTTTACTGTTAATGCTAAAGAAAATCTGTTAAATTGCACTCTATTGGCTGTTTTTTAAATACAAAACTTTACCATTAAAAATGTATTACTAATGTATAACTAACTAAGAGTACCATGCAGTATTTTTTGCATTCTGGGAAGAGCATCAGCTCAGCTGCACATGTGAAGCTAGATTCTCGCCTCTCCATTCATCCATCCCCATCTTACTAATTATTTGGTGATTAGCAATTTTGTTTGATTTAGAAATTGGTGCAAAGTCTGTAGCTACTGTAAGTGATGTTTTGTTTTGTTTGCATTGATGATTACAGCATGTGCACATCATGCTAGAAGGATTTAAAAGCTAGCTAAAATCTCAAAGATGATTGCCAATTAATCAAACAACACAAGGAGCACTTTTTAATTTCTACTAAATTGTGTTGTTAATCTGATTGAGTTCAACAACTTGATTTTTACACATTGAAGAAACGCTGTTATTTTTCAGGTGCTTTGTTGGAACAAACCCCGAGCGAGGCACCAAGACTGGACGAGGCAAAGTCTTATCCAAGAAAACGGGCAAAGTCACAAACAAAAAGATGACAACTGTCAACACGCATGTGTCCACTCTGCTCAGGAGACTCATGGACTTTGAGTGGGACCTCATTTGAGATGGTGACTTACTCAATCCCATTACTCACATATGTTTGTCAAAATACCAGTTTGTCTCAATCTTCTAATTCTCTCTACCTCTCCCTTTAAATGTCACCTGCTTTTTTCCTTCATCTCTCACCCTTACAGAGTCTGAATCCCTCTATTCTTCTCTCTCTCTGATATATGTTATTCTCTCAGCCATTCTTTTACTCGTGACATCTCCTTTTCTTACACCTTGTATTTGTTCTGTCATTCTCTCTGTGTTATTGTGTTCTGTTTCTGAAACTGCACATAAGCTGTTGGAATTTTTCAGGTTGGCTGAGGAGTTAGTTCATGTCTTGGGACATTTTTTCATAATGATAAGAGGGAATGAGGGGCACAAATGTTAATTTTGTGTGTGAGAAGTTGCAATATAAGTTATTTTGAAGCTGATCTCCTGTCTCGCTCTCTCTCTCTCTCTCACACACACACACTCACACACACACACACAGCTACCTCGGGTGGATTGAGAAAAACTGGTGTCTTCGAGTGGACTATAACTGTCCTGTCATTGCCAAATTTAATTTGAACTGTTTTTGACAGACATTATATTTGCAAAGCATTTTTTTTTTAAATTCAAAGTTCTTTGTTTTATTTGTACCACTGATATGCTTTAAGGTTGGGCAATACAGTATATTCAGATGTTACATGATAGGATAGTTTTGTTGTAATTCTATGATGTAGCTCAATTATCTGTTACTGTACAGTAGGTAGCCTACCAGATGACTTTGAAAATGCTTTAACTTCTGAAATTCGATTTATCATGACTTGAGTTGTGAATCATTATTGAATTATATTCAAATAGCCAGTTCAAATGGTGCTTTACATTATCAAAACACTTACACAATAAGGTAATATTTTCATACTTGCTGTAGCTGGCTAACCTTTTAATCCTGATAAAGTTGATTTCTGAGTCTAAGTGTCTTTTATTGCACTATTTCAAAAAAAGGTCAAGGCATTTTGAGAGAGAAGGCTCCGTCTCTCTTTTTTTTTTCTTTCTTTCTTCCCTTTATTATCTGTCAATCTAGATGTCTTTTTTTTATATCTTATTCACCTGTTCATTTGTTTATTTATTTATTTTATCCTATATATGTTTGGTATTACTATTATCACCATATTTCTTTATTCTTTCACTGGTTTCTTTACTCGTTTGTTTTTATCTGCTTTTTGGCTATCTGTGTCCATTTGTTGGGGCTGGGTGCCGGAGGGATGGGGGTGGGGGGCTGGTTTCCGTTTTGTTCTGCGTTTTGTTGAATGTATATCTGTGTGGGTATTGGAAGCTTACACTTTACAATGATTGCTATTGTAGCAAACTCTGTTGTTGTTTATAGTGAAAAATTCAATAAACAGATTGTTTAAAAAAAAATGTTCTGCATGTGAAGTTTTCAACTTTACATTCAATTAAAAAGTAAAGTGCAATCCTGTGATTACGATGTCAGTGATTATGTTCTTCATTCACAAAGGACAGTTTGCTATGGTCTTCCTTCTGTGTTGTAGCCAGGTTCAAACTGATTTTGTGAACCTACAATCAGTGAGGTCCATTAACATGGTATGCAATCCTATGACTATTCCTATGTGTATAACCTGTCAGTATTAATTTAGGTTTTTAAAATGGTTTATTAAAATGTATGTAAATAATACAAACTAAATAGTTATTTAATTGTAAAATACCATGAAAGTGATTTTAAAAACCAATTCTTACTGTATTTTTCATTTACAGTACAAAACTGTAAATTTCAGTAACAGTAAAAAGACCTTAATTTTACAGTAACATAATAGCAACCCTGCTGCCAGTTGTTTACTGTTTGTTTACAGGACATTTTTTAACAGTGTAGGAACAGTGCTGAAACAATAAATTGTGTTCAATCATAATGTTCTGAGGACACTTTGGCTGATTTATCCTCATCTGGAAGTTTGTTCCACTTGTTTACAGCATAAAAGCTAAATGTTTCTTCTCCATGTTTAGTCATGACTCTGGTCTGGACTAGCTAACCTTAGTCCATGGATCTAAGGGTCCAGGGCTTTAAAATCTATCCTGTCACTGACTGGGAGCCAGTGTAAAGATTTTAAAGGTGGTGTAATGTGCTCTGATCTCTTTGTCCTGTTTAAAATTCAGCAGCGTTCTGGATCAGCTGCAGCTGTTTTAATGCTCCTTTTGGGGAGTCCAGTCAGAAGACGATTATAGTAATTGAGTCTACTGGAGATGAATGCGTGGACGAGCTTCTCCAGGTGTTTTTGGGTGACAAAACTTTTAATTCTGTTGATGTTTTTGAGTTAAGACCATAAAAAAAAAAAAACTCTTAATGACAGCTTCAATGTGGCGTTCAGATTCATAGCTCCCAATCGTAACAAAATAACTCCGGCCATCTAAATAAGATCTGAAGCTATTTAGGACCGCTCCAGAAAGTCCAACCCAATTTCCCAACCTATGAAGCAGGAGTTTGTGATCTACAGTGTCAAATGCAGCACTGAGATCTAGTAAAACCAGGACTGATACGTGACTGGAATCAGTATTCAGCCTTATATCATAGACATCAGATACAGACATCAGGTTTCATGAGTTGTGAAAAGAAATGATTGTGATGATGGTGGTGGTGACAGTGAGACACATTATCACAAATATTCATTATAAAAAAGAAATTGTATTGTTCAATTAAGATTATTTAACAAAATGCCACAGTTTTCTTTAGAAATTAATGATTTTGATGGACAGTGAAAGGTTTTTACTGTACAGCAACAAAAGTTCATTGAAAACAATAAACGAATAAATTAATTCCTGCAACATCCTTAAATCACATTGGGGATTAGAGACCAATGTTAATTAATGGGTCATTCATCCATAGAGGGGGGCTTCACCACCCTCCCTGAGGTAGTCCTAATATGACGAGTAAGTAATATAATGGAGCCTGCAACTTTCAGATTGTGTGTCAGCATTGGCTCAGTGCAGACAGAACAGTAAAATGGCATTAGATCTTTGATCCACCCTTTCATTGCATTTCTCAGTCAAATGTTACAGCCACAAATGTACCTGTGGCAAAATAAATTACAATTATGCTACTGGCTGCATGGACAAAGCTTTTTGGAAAACTGTTATTCCTTTAAAAGCTCTGATAAAATAAACAAGGAGATAAATGCTATAATTAATTCCCATAGAAATAATATTGGTATGTTACAAAAAAGAAATGTTGAAAAATCGTCAATGACATGAAACAAAAATGACACGAGTATCTTACCGAAGGTTTGGTTGATAGTATAACCGGAAAAAAAATTGGGGGGGGGGAACCTGAAAATGGAGGGAAAGGTGCTCTCTTTGCGTGGTTTTTCAGAGTTTGACAGATTGCAGGTGAAAAGTTCGACCCGTTAGCTGTGTTTATGTGAATGAACCAGTGAGCCTTCTGTGACCATGATGAATACCAGGCCAAGACTGGCATAAAGCATTCATACCAACTACAGCACAGGAAGCCATTTCTCTGTCAGGTTATCAGCACATATTGTTGAAATGACCCTTAAAACCTGCTTTCACATTTTCAACAACGAGCCTCCCACTGAACACAGCCATACAGGGTTCAACAAGTGCACACTGCCTCTTACTTTTGTTCTCGCTTCATCCCTTTTTCCTGTCATCGGCACAAGCCTTCCTTCTGATGCCTGAAGTCACTCAGGAAGTCACACAAGACACTCTCTATTTGGCCCAGCTCAGTTTTGTAAAGATGAGTTTAGGAGCAGAGAGGATCCATGAGAGATGCACAAAGTTTTGTGAGACTTTAAAGAAAACATGAACAATAAAATCTGAACCTAAAGGTGGCTGAAGACTCAAAATAATATACAAATATGTCAAACAGACTGCTGCTGCCTGGTATAAAATTTCTCCATAGGTCCAAAGCTAACATTTACGAGTTCCGTCGCTCCGGGACATTTTGCCAGACAGTGTTCCATTACACACCTTAATGCAGTTCAACATTCAGTACAAGTCGCAGATGTAGTCATTAGACTGCAGTTACATAGTTTCTGTTGCTATTCTGAGGAGAAGAGAAATTAAAGAGTATGTAACAACAGCTGGGTGACCAGTGTGTCCTCCAGATGTTGTCTGAGAGATGGTAATTGACCTGCTAATGAAGTCTGGACTCCTCCTGTCAGCTCTGAGCCTCAGAGCATCTGTGACATTGGAAGGGACGCCTGCCTATAAGAGAGAAAGACAGCAAACCTGAGAAAACCCTTTTTTTACTCTCTTTCACTTTGTCTTTTACAAGCACACACACGCACACACAGAGTTATTTATTTATATGAAAAATTACTATATATATATCTACATGGTGTATTAGTCTTTTAAAAAAGGTGTTTTAATTTCCATCATGGCAAAGTAATGTGATCAGACTGTTACTGTGTATTGTGGTGTATGTGGAACCTGGGCAGAGGTGAGCACAGCTCCTGGACAGGAAGGAAAGCAAGGAAAGGACGCACAGGATCGTTACTGTCTGTCAGCTGTGAAGATGAGAGCAAATTCATTTTATATCACAAGTGTGTTAACTTAAAGTTACAGCCAGAAGCCATCCAGAAACATTTTTGTCATGACTACTTGTCACTGACATGATTTCCACCCACATGACACTTACCAGCAGAGGGCAGTGCAGGGTAACAGTTATAACAGTCACATCATACTGCAGGAAGTTGAGATGTTAACAGGAACACGTCTTTACAAATAACCTTTCTTGCTTTGTACAAGGCCATGGAATTTGTGCCCTGTGCATTTTACAACACATTCACAATTTGTTGAAATGAAATGAGGGGACATGCACTTTCTAATCAGTGTTGGTTAGCTTGTAGCTGTACCTCTGAAGTTCTTCTCTGCGGGCTGCTGCAGGTTTTGCCAATTAGTTTTAGTCCTCTGAGCATCAGTCTGCTGGGTGCACGGCCCCTAACAGTGTCTCACAGGAAGAGCCACATGACAGTGTGGAGTCATGAGTGGAGGAGGGTGGGGGTTTATTCAGGGACAGTTAATGGCGGGCAGGCTGGTGCAGTATGTCTCTGTACAGCAGCAGGTACAGGGACTCCCACCCCAGGGAGCTGAGTAACATTGTGACTGCGTCCCGACTGGGCCACTGCAAAGTCACACGCCTGCATCGCTGTGATGGCACACCGCAGAGTTTTGGGCCTTGTGTCTCTTTATATTTCACCAATTTGTGTGACAAAAACATACAGTAAGAGCTGTTTTGCTTCACTGCTGGAGAGAGAAGGAAATTTGAAGGAAGAGAGAAAGGGAGTAAGTTAGAGAAACAAAATCTGTGCGCAAGAATGATATACACTCATGCAAGCTTCTGAGTTTGTGTGTGTGTGTGTGTGTGTGTATAATGTTTACTTGTTTGGTGCCAACTCCACTATCCAATCTATCCCATTAATTTAGACAGGAAATCATGTCCTCCGTCTGGCGACCACTTTCAATGAGTTATGGCTGCTTGTCCAAGCGAGCTGTTGTGATATGATGAAAGACAAAATTACTCTGAAAAGAGGAATCAAGATTTGCGGCGCATGCACGCACACACACACACACACACACACACACAGTGACATGGTGATTTAAATATTCATCTTTGAAGTTTTCTGTTGTTCATTCACGGACAATGGGGGGAGGGGGTTCTTCCCAACTCTTCAGATTCTATTAAATTCTCTAATGTCTACCATTTGGGATCAGAAAAAAGTGTGCTAGGGTGTGCAAAGAGGGCAGCGAGACCTTTGCAGATCTCCACGGTAAACACCAAGACTCCATCACTGGTGTGTGCTAAATTGCTGAATCCACTAAATCCACTTGCTCCATATTGGGCTGCCTTTCCAGAGGATTTCCGAGAGGTACAGAGCCAGTTACTTGTGATTTTAAATCCCAGTTTCATGTAGCGCCAAGCTGAAGTCTGAAACTGCCAAAGGGTAGAGAGCTCAGGTCAGAGCTGTGTCCTTATCTGACTCTGTTACTATTGAGTTTACAAATGCAGTGCAGTTCGCAGCGAGTAGTGCATGCCATGGGTATATTGATCATGACCTTATAATGCTGCATCATGTTGGAGCCTGGGCTTTCTATCTGTGTAACAATTTAACTTTTATTATTTAGCCTTGATTATAGTGTTTGAAACACATTAGGTCTTAAACTTGTGACCCTTTAATCATGTCTCAGGTAAACGTGATGGTGTTTTAAATGCAGCTTGCACAAGAACCTGAGTTCTCGTGCAAGCTGCATTACCAGCTGATAGTCCAGTGGCTGCTGCTCAGCAAAAGCTACATGTGTGGGCGTCTTTGTGCTAATCTCTGCCCCGCTAGTGAGCAGGGGTCACTAATCATTTAGACAGTGGTCACACATCCTGAGCCCGGGCGCATGTCCAACAAACCAGAAAAACTTTAAACCCTTCAAAACGATGGATGGAGGGATTATACACCCTCCATTTGCAAGCAGCTTTCAACCACGTTCCAAAATATTCTCAGTATTAGTGAGTGATCTGAATGATATGACCCTTAAAAGCCCTGGGTGTGTGCAGCTGCAACGGCAGCCAAAACACATATGTTGTTTTTGCTCGGCAGGACTCCTAATGGCTTAAATCTGCTCTGAACAGACTCCGCACACATATCATATGTGCTGTTTTTAAGTTGGAATGGTACGTTTGATTCACGTGTTGGTTCACATTTACTTATTTACAGATATGGTTTGCTGGATGGTCAGGAGCTCACATGGGGTAGCAAAATAAATATGAGCTATTACATTAAAAGGAATAAATACATTTCTGCTCCAGGAAATTAGATTGGTCTTTCCCTTTCAAATTAAATAAGGAAAGAGTGACTGATTACGACCTGTAAACATGCAGTATTTCATTAACTGCATGTTTACACACATTTTTTTTTCTTCTTTATAAGTTACATCATCTTGCTTTAATCCTGCACAATTAACTGTTTCCTGATTTTTCTTTCAAGTTGGCTCTGTTTTGGCCTTGTGGGAGATATTTTGAAATGTAAGGCCAATGCGACCATATTTTTGGAGCTTACTATTAACAATACCACTGACTTTGTTTTCATAATGATGGGATGTGTCATCCAAATGCGTTTATGTGTGTCTTTTTATGTGATTTTAATAAATTTTTAATAGATCTGAATACTTTTTAGTCAGATGAATTCATTTTTAGTTGTTTTTTTTCTGGGATTTTTGCCCTTTATTTTAATTTTGGACCGCTCATGGTCCTTCGTCTCAAAGCAGCAGTGAAGTTGACAGCTTTACAGGACCTCGCACAATTAAGGTGACACTTTTATTTCAACATGATACCAGCAGTGGCATTGCAAACGATCAGAAAGATGTGTGTGGCATGGCAGTGTCTGACCACTTCTCCCTTCACTGTCCTCCCCATTTATAACACGATTTTATCCCCTGAAAGACCCATCTATTTTTGTGCCTGTCTCTCACCCTGCAACAATGAACCTGTGTGTTTGTGTGTGTCTCTCTCTCCTGCAGCTGGTCTGGGTGACTGAATCGGGGGCTTATTGAGATGTATAGGATGCCAGAGCTGTTATCATACAAAAGCCCCTGACTACATCTGCTGTTGATCCTCGTTTGGCATTTTCTTCAGAAATGCACCTAAAATATGAAATACACACATCTGCGATGAGGCTCACACTCATCTTCGTCATCAAAGGTAGACAGTGTATTTTCTACAGGAGGGACCATAAATGACCTGAGACATACATTAGTTGGATTTGGGCTCTGTCATTTGTGCCCAACATGGGATTTACTGATGAAGAATCTTGCCTCTGTCTCCTTAAACCTCATGACCAGAGAGCAGCAAACACAGCAGGTTAGAAATTCTCCAACCCAACCAGGCTTCCCTTGTTAGCTCCGGACGTTAAAGTCAGTTAAAATCTGTCCGAGTGCACAAGAAGAGTTGAACAGCTGTAAAGTTTCTGTGAGAGCTGAGGTACCTAAGTTGCGTAAAAGCTGAACAGTGTGCCATTGCAAAAAAGATGTACGATGAGGCTGGAGACCTTTACGGTCTCTCTGTGGCATGAGCTATCGTTATTACTGACATTTCATGTGCTTTCACTTCAGGTGGTTTACATCAGCGTTTCTCAAAGTCCGGAGCTCGCCTACAACAATCAGAATTGAGACAAATTGAACCACTAAAATATACCAGTTAGAAGTTCCTGATTGCAATGTGCTCATATAGATCCAGGCAACCATGACCAAAACTACGGTATGCATCTTTCCGCTGGTCACCCTAAACCAGAGGTCTCCAACTCCGGTCCTGAAGTGAGCTACTGCCCTGCATGTTTTAGATGTTACCCTGCTCCAACATACCTGATTCAAATGATCAGCTCGTCATCAAGCTCTGCTGAGGTCTGATAAGGAGCCACTCATTTGAATCAGGTGTGTTGGAGCAGGAAACATCTAAAACATGCAGGACAGTAGCTCTCCAGGACCGGAGTTGGTGACCTCTGCCCGGAAGCCTGAGCTGCTGGCTTGTTGGCAGTCTATCTACTGATTAGACTGTTCTTGTTTAGTTGCTATTTAGCAAACCTCCCAAATTTATGAGTACAGAAAGAAATTAAAATGATTTATTATTGGATGAGTAAATATTTAAAAAATCATTAATATTGGAAAATCATTGGATGATTTAACTGATTAAGATGGTAAGAAAAACAAGTGGTAACAACGAGAAAAGAAAAAAAAAAAAAACCCTTTCCCTGAGCAAGGGGCCTGTTGAGCCATTTTGTACCCCGAGCTCAGTGAATTCCCTTTTTGTCAGCGTGGGGAAAAGTGCATTATGGGAAATACGTACACAATCAACCTTCGTGACAAACGCCTGAAGGAAGTGGGGATTAATCATACTCCAGCCCAGCCTGGCGTTGTGGTGACGGACTCACTCTGCTCATGAATCAGGCTGCCTCTCATGCTGACCCACCATCCAGCATCAGCATTGCCGTGTTGTAGGAACACACAAGCAGCTTTGATACCTACATGCACAAGCATCGTGTAAGCAAGTACATTAGATTTTGATCAATTTTGATTTGAGAGACTATACTGATGTATTTCTTTATCTACTGTTACTGCTGATCAAGAATCTGACCGACCAAACAACATACAATTGTACAGTCTGTTGCATTAAAATGTCTGCTTCATATCCATTATTTCTTACAGATTACGCTTTGATGAGTCAATGAGGTAGACTGTCAGACTTCATCTTTCTACCTGACTGCCTTCTTGTTTCCAGCTCCACCTGCACACCTGTTTCCCATTTCCTTTCTTTGGAACTGCCCTGCCCACCTACACACCTGTTCCTGATTTCCCAATCTGTTCCCTGCTATTTATAGCCCCCTTTTCTAGCACTTGTTTGTAAATGTCTTTCTCTGAGACAGTCTGTATGTGTCCCTGTCTATTGCCTCATAAACCCAGTCCTCATAAATTAATTTATTCAATATTAGTTCATTGCACCATCCAGACTGTAAATCTGTGGTGGGTCCTTCTTCCCTGATCTGCCGTCACCAGCCCTGACATCTCAATTCAAATACAGGGCCAATATCTGCTGGATACACACAGGTGAGTGTGAGCTGCTTGATTATTATCTGTTTTTGGCAGGTAGTCAGTCCTTCATACAAGGATATTAGTTGACTCTTGTTTTTTTTGTTTGTTTACTGGCATGCTTCTATTTTCCTTTGAAAATGTTCCTTGCTTAGAACACTGTGGCAAATGTGTATGTCCATGCCGGATATAAAGCTGTTTTTGTTGACTTATTTATGCCCGGCTCTGCTCTGTGTGAACAGCCCAAAGGTGTAAGAGAGCTCAAGAACACACACGTACATAATTTAAGATTGCAACACTAGACACATGGGCACCCACGGACAGACAAAATTTCACAAGATGCAAAAAATCTACTGGTTATTATTCACAGCAAACATGTTTTCAGGCCTGAGACTTTTTTTTTTTTTTGTTTTTTTTTTGCATGAATAATTTGCTCATGTACTTGTTGAGATTGATACCATTCTCATAAATGTAAACTAAATATATACTATAGCCAGGAACTACACCCTGTCTTAATTTGAAGGCAACAAAGGAAACAACAAGCCTGGCTGTGTCCAAAAGTAACAAAATTCCCCTACTAAAGACCCCAGAACCAAACCCTCTGCAAAAACACAATCAAATGATTTTATTCCTCTTTCTTAAAACTGGATTTAACGTGAGTAAATTTGAGACGTGATCTTAATGATACACTGATCAGAGCAAATGTTGATGCCATGGAAATGGATTTAGAAAGTGACGCACGTTTTTAGTTTTAGCGAAAGTCAGAACACACCATCATACAACTGACTAACCTACCACATAGATTACAAGGATTTACCAACAATCCTGCACAACACAGGGGACAGCAGGCTTTAGTTTTTTTTTTTTTTTTTTTTTTTGTGCTTCCAGTCTTTCTTGTTTTTGTGCTTCCAGTCTTTCTCGACAATAGTTTGCCCATACATCTTTTGACAGATGATGTTCTGCACTCGAAATCCAAATGATTTCTAAATAACTGCTGTTGTGCTTCCTCTCTTCAAATATTTATTTCTTTTGCGTAAATGTCCAAGTTGCTTTCCAAAAAAACTTTTTTTTTTTTTTTTGGTGTGAAGCCATATGCGAGTGAGTGTGTGTGTGTGTGTGTGTGTGTTTACCCTTAGACCTACACATCCGCAGCAATGAAATGGTTTCATCATCCAAAGCCCTGCACTCTATATTAGATCTCTTATGATTATGATAGGGGGACTAGTCGTTTGTGCAAAATTGCTGAAAGACTAAAGGCCTAACTCCATAATCATTTAGACCAATTCCAGTCCATGAGCACACTCACGGACTGATGAGCTACAACAACATTGTTTATGTGGGTTTCACCGAGCAGTTCCTTTGTAAATGTGCCCTTCACTCTTTACTGTAAAAGCAATTGATTTACTTTAAAGTGTATTTTGCTTTTGTGGGGAAACTGAAATAACCTTTTGGATTTTGGAAAGACTTCCTAATGGAGTTGTCACATTTTTCTGTCTGCTGGTATCAAAAGAGAAAAAGAATGAGGTTCTGTTAGCAGGAAGTCTACTGGTTTGTCTCATTCTGACACTTTCTCTGTGTCTCTTTTGGAGCGTAAATCATCGAGCTTGTTTCTTTGTTGTCACGCAGAGACTTTGTTGTATTGATTGTCGTCATTCTTGTGATATAATTTTTTTTTTTTTTTTTTTTTAAACATGTTGCTGGGATTGTCAGGCAAAAAATAATTTATGTGACATAGAGGGAGCAAGATTAAGACTGCTTTTTCTTGGCATACACACAGAATGAAAGGGTATTGTTTTGGTGCAGCGCCTTTCAGGAGCACACAGATTGGAAGTGTCTCGGTAATTTTATAAATCACAAGTCAGATTTATTTTATTTTTTATTTTTCAAAGCAAGTTTTTCTGTCAATGTATTACTTGTTCTCCTCCATGAGCTGGAGGTTTTTTTTTTTTTTTGTTTGTTTGTTTTTTTTTTTAACATGCCTGTTGTTGGAGAAAGTATGTTTTCTAGTGAGCTATTTGTGCAGTCAAACCAAAGTCCTCAACTGTTTCTCTATGCTCATTCCTATTGCATCACTTTGGAGCCGTCACTGCAGGCACACACATCCCTGCAAGTAACATACGGTGAGATGATTACTAATTACTATGCCTCCTGCTTAGCAAACCTCTATTACGCATACAAACACGCAAGAGCGGGCACACTCAGACATATCACCCAGAGAATTTCAACATGTGTGACTCCGAGGCCTCTGCAGGAGGTTAGCTGAGGAGTTGCCAGGTTTAATTTCAATATACAGTGTTGCAACAGACAAGCTGGTTTCTGATCTGATCCATCTTTGCTGCCAATGAGGCAGATCAAAGGATAAAAGCTGTCTTCTCTATAAAGACATCAGTCTCCCACAGCCCAGGGGGGGAAATCTGTGCTGCTGTGACCAGAATTACTGATTTGCAGATATAGTATAATCAATGAATGACCCAGAGCTAGGTTATTGCAATTATCTCCCAGTAAAACTAATTTTCACAAGTAATCACAGTTCATGCGTGAAAGGGAGCAATTGTGTGATTCATCGTTAGATTTTTAAAATGGTCACAGATAGGTAACATTCAGGCAGGTAGGTATTACTTTCAACAGTGCTTTCAATGCAAACTTCAACAAGATCTTTCCAGAGGAATCGATGCCGTTGGCTAAAGGGAATATAGCAAAGTGTGGATTACATTCTGTTGAGTTCTTTTCTCTTATCTGTGAGGGAAAATTGGGCAAATGGGAAGACAAGGTGAAATGAAGCACGGAAGATCTGCATGATTTGAAGAGATGTTTTGGAAAAAGTCTTTCCATTGCTGTAAGACAGCTGTCCTGTAAGGGGATGAAAAGTCCATCCATCTGCAGCACACAGATGATGTTGTGTGTTTTTTTTTTTTTGTTTTTTTTTTTTAAACCAGTATGAGAGAAGGGAGGAAAAGATTGTAGAGCCGAGAATATAGATTGCTATTCTGTGTCACTCTCATCTCTCCATGACCAAATCTATTTCCTCAAAGGAGCCTGGAAAAGCTTTTAGCTGGTGCTCGAAAATGTACAGCACAAAAGAAACAGTCATGCTGTGATCGAAGGTCATGCTATAAAGTGTCGTGGAGAGTTGAGCCTTTGTAAGTTGCTCTAAATGCACAGCTCTGCCACTGCGACCTTTCCACCTTTTACACTTTTTTTTTTTTTTTTTTTTTTTTTTTTGGTGTTGTTGTTGTTGTTGTTGTTGTTGTTGTTTTTGTTGTTGTTTTTCTCACCACCTTTTGTCTATAGTTGTGACACAGTCCCATGGTCCGTGTAGTGTTGTCTACTACTCTTGCTCTGGAGTATGTCAGTGATGTATGGCCCACAAATTGTTTATCAAGTCAAATGGTCAAATTGTTCAAATGATTAAAACAAAACAAACAAATCTGACACAATTATGGTGACTTTTTTTTTTTTTTTTTTAAGTCAAATGCAATTAGGGAAAATGTATCCCTTTTTTTTTTTTTTTTTTTTTTTTTTTTTTGAAAAAGGTATTTATATTCAATACCTTCTCTACAATCCTTGAAATCATGTATACTGATTTAAAACTAACAGTTTATGAGCATTCGGGTCGCAGTGGCTGCAGCCCTACACTTACATTCATAATTTAAGAGATGAAAATAAAATAAATAACACTTGTTTCTTTTGTGTTTAAAACTGAAGCTATTGGCTGTGTTTAAATCTTATGCATATTCTTAAACAACCTGAACAGTACTTGTGTGGTTTAGCAATCTCATAGCAACCCAGGCAGCCATTTTAGTAGATTTTAAAGGAAACGCTTTTTAAAGGTAGGAAACTCATATACATGGACAAAGATACTTGAGCGCATGCAAAGAGACTAACACAACCTTTGAGAAAAGGTAAGCCCTCATGGGAAGTCATAGCAGGGTGAAAGGCAAAGGAGGAAGTAAAGTCATTGCAACTGATTTACAGAAAAGCAATCAGCCAAGAGTAGACATCTGGACTGATCTGTATTGGCCACAGACAGCCTCCCCGGCCCGCTCAAGGTCTCATTATGGAAACAGAGCAGAGCAGGAAGATCACTGCAGATAAGGAGCTGGCATCTCAAATGTTGGTTCAGTTCAAATGTATCCAGCAGTGATGACATTCAGCTGAATTCAGCTGAGTTGCCTGAAAGTCTGTACATACTCATCAGGTCTGTCAAAGTGGAATAGAAAGTGTGGACTGCTGGCGTATGTGAACATTGTCACAGGAAAAGCACAGTATGAGGACAATGTCGGGTTTTTTTTTTTTGGTTTTTTTTTTTATGTTCATACGAGAGACATTGTGAGTGAAATAAGCAGTTGACACCAAAGCACCACTGACGCTGTCAGCCACAGCCAGTCGCCAATGAGCGAACAGAGTAAAATATGTGAACTGTTCCCATGTCTGCTGGTCTGATTTTCCAGCTTTTCACCATAACAGTTGTGAAAGGAAGACTAATCCAGCTCTTTCTAAGGAAGAGGGCACAGATTTGCTTGTTACCACAGTTTGTTTGTTTTTTTTTTTTTTTCCCTTTCATTTTTATCTGAGAAAACCATACTAAACAAAATATGTATTATAGCATATTTTATACTGTCTAAAACATGTCTGGAGAATAACCCGATTCAGTTTGTTAGAATCTCACATTGATATTATACATTTCTTACTACAGATGCACAAATACCTGCCCTGAAAAGGGTCAAATTATTGAGACCACTAATTGACATCAGTCAGTCAGCTTTATGGGTCAGGGATTCAATGTTGTGCTTTTCTCCCTTTGGTACAGAAGGTCCTGAACTACTCTACAATGGTAAAATTGTTCAGAAGAGGATGTGTGGATTCGTTCATCCACTGCAATCATTCTGCCATGTTGGTGTGTGCCAAAGTGCTGTGACATGTGCACATTGACTGGTGGCAAACCAACACAGAACTGAGTGACAGGGCACAGTTCATGTCTCCTGGACAGTACAGAAGCAGTCTAACATCTCTCCTTCCTGGCCATTAGGGTCAAAAAAGCACAGAGGCAATTTGGAACTATTTAGATTTGAACGGCTTTGTTTTAAGATTTAAAGTTGGTTAATATATTTAATTAAGATAACTGATTAATTGGGGTTGGTCACTGGGAAATTAGGTGCTGATTAAAAAGTTGTACTTCATAGATTGGATAGGATGGATTTTTGTACAAACACATTGGAACTTAAAAAAAAGTAGTGGTTTTAGTTGACAGGGACGTGTTTTCACAGAAAGGATTGGAATAACTCTGAACCTTTTACTTTTTTTTTTTTTTTTGTCCAGTATTTTGGTTCATAATACTTGCTAAACTAATAACAATCCTATCATCCTTAGCTGCTTGTTATATTGTTGGACTGTAGAGATGTGCTGTACAGGAATGCCAACCTCATGCTGGATACTGTGTACCATGATGCTTTCAGATTTATTACTGATTACAACTTACAAACACATCACTGTACACTGTATACTAAAGTTGGTTGGCTGTCCCCATCTGCTCGTACGCTTCTTCATGCTCTTCTATAAAGCTCTCATTGGACTACTCCATACCTTTTTGTTTTTACCTTACGTTCACACACAACCCATCTCACAATCTGCAATCCCAGGACTGTCTCTCTGCCTCAGTCCCCAGAACTCCCACTGAGTTTGGGAAGAGGACATTCGAGTATTCGGCTCCCTTTACCTGGAATGGACTTCAAAAACTAATCAAGCCTCTAGCCCTCATTGGCCTCTTTGATTTCGAAACTCTCATCAGACACTTGTTAATGAGCGATATGGGATCATGTGGAGGCTTTGCTGCATGACATGCATACTTTGACATATTGACAAATCTTAGTTTTAATATTGTTTATCATTGCTTCAGTCTGTGTTTTAATATTCTTAGGTATTGTGTTATGCGTGTTTTGTGTCCATGCTGCCATGCTGGCTAAGCTGTGCTTGTAAAAGAGGCCATTTTGATCTACCTGGTAAAATAAAGGTTAAGTAAAATAAAAATAGAAATAGTAACTCTGAGTAATGGCTCAGCAGCTGCCTATTTAAGAGATATCATGTTTGTTTCTGTGGCTTTCACTGCTTTTTTTTTTTTTTTCTTCTTCCTCTTCTGCAAAGGCTCTAACTAGAAAGAGACATCTTGTATACCACCTGTGATCTAATGACTGTACTGTCACTTAGCAGGGAGGGACGCACCATAGCCAATAGATATTGATTCAGTGAGGAAGAGTGACTTGAAGATCTTTGAGCGTTCAGGATTCGTTCTTACTTGGACTGAACACACGAGAAGAATGAAAGAGAGGAAACTGCAGGCAAAACCCTGAAGCAATCTAAAACCTGTTAGTGAATACACGTTTCAGGGTTGGCTACAATGACATCAAGCCGAGTATCCCATCATGGCTTTATCGAACCTTCTGCCTCCTCTGTCGGTAAATCAAACACCACGCTTTATCTAACTAATGAAAACATGGCATGTGTTGTCCCAGTCAGGCCATTCATTTCCCCTCGCACAGAAAAGAAACAGCAGATAAAACTGTCACAGCACCTGAAGAGCTCAGACAGGCCAAACCTGTTAGCTGTTTCATCAACTCCTGTGGCAATGCGCTCCCACAGTCCTGATGACCTGTCCCTTTTAATCCAGCATGCTTCTATAAATTCATACTAATGTAATATTAACGGGCGACGCAGACGTGTCAATTTGCTTCAATTCTGCCCTGTTCGTCAGTGTGCAGTGTCCTTGGCTCTGTCTCTGGAGAAAGTGACGGTTTTGTCATAATCAAATCCGCAACATCATGATCCAGCATGTGCGGCTGGAGATAATTGTAACATTTGGCGAAAGGTCTCCATACTTAGCTCGCTGAGAGGAAAATGTTGATTGTGGTGCACAAATGTAACGATGGTAAAATGAAAATGGTGTTCGAGTTGAAAGGCTGTACATAAACAAGCATTCGTGTGCTTGACCATATTACCACATGACCGTGTTACCTTAAAGGGCTAAATAAAACAGACCAATCTCAGCTACATGAAAGGACCTTAGATTTTTATCCATTTATAGGAAAGAAAAGGCTGAACGCTGGGCTTAAAGTAGTGAGAAATAATACGCTTCACAGCCTGATATGACACTTTTTAAAACATCTTAAATTGGATTAAACTGTTATGTAGGCTTTATAAGTGCTAAAATTTAAGCAGTGGAAAACATGACGTCACGTGACATGTTTGAAATCACTGTATGCAATGCAATAGGAAGGAAGAAGTTAGACATTTACTTGCTGTTAACTTCTGAATTGGGATGTATACAGCTGACTACTAAGGTTAGTAGTAGATTTAATTTAATGCTATTTGCACTTGGAAAATGTATAAATTTCACATATTTGCAGTTTGGGCGGTCGGTCATTCAAATAAGTACTTGTGGATGGTGTATTGACAAGAATGTCTAAACTATGTTCCATGTTGTATCGTTCATAATTTATTTTCCTTTTTTGTGTGTGTGTGTGAGGAACAGTAAAGACTGAATTAGTGTGTGTTTTGATTTCTGTGTGTTATAAAACGGGTTGTTGGGCTCAATCTCTGGCCCTCTAACTGACTGAAATGATTAATACGCTGATGTCTGGAGAACAATGTGGTGAAGGGCTCGATGTCGTAATAAGGTGATAATACGTAATAAGGCGCGCGCACACACACACACAGGAACCCAGACATAGTTTATGCAAACAGACATAAACAGATGTCACATTCCACGCTGAGTTCATTAACAAGAGGAAAACTCAGACGAGGATGTGATGAGCTATTGTTTCTGCATTTTCAGCTCAACTCCATTTCATCAACAGTTTTATTACTTGGCATCCCCTGTTGTTTTTCCTCCTCAGCCTCTATGCCGCTCTTTCCGCATCCCCTTGCTGTCTTTCTGAATTTGGAGGAGTGAGTAGGATGTATCAGCAGCTCGAACTTGTCAGTGTACTGTTTTGGCAAAGGACTGAAAACACAATTGGTGAATAGTTGGTGTTGGATGGGGTGATTAGGAACAAAGCTTTATGTTTCTGCAACACTGTGTACTAGAAATGTTGGAGAAAAGCCAATTTTGTTTTTTTTTTTTGTTTGTTTTGCTTCTTATTCCCAGCCAAATGTTGTTTTATTTGTATTCTTGGTGACTCAAAGGGATCTGTGAATATTACACAATATGTGACTGGAAATATTCCTTTTGTCATATTGAAAACACTTTCAAATGATAAATCTTATGTTATCTTTGGAAGTCAGAATAAACAGCTTACCCATAAGATTTGAAAGTATGAACAGTATGATTTAAACTTGATGAGGTGTTTTTATATTAGATAAACTTTAGATGAGTATGTCCTTTTTTTTTTTTTTTTTTTTATGAGTCTGTCCTTTTTTTTTTTTTTTCTGATTAACATTTGTGATATGAATGGCAGCTATCACTCTTTAGCTGCCAACCACCTGACTGGATGTAATCAGTAGAAATAAAACCTAGAAACGACAGGAGCGTATTATTTTTACATCTTGCCACTGATTGGTTGAGACAGCACCTGTCAATAAAAACCGGCAGCTTCTGATTTTGGTGCAGAAGCATAAAATCAAGTGTGCAACTGTTTGAGAGCACTCCCTCTGTGCAGCCAACTTCTGTCAATCCATTGTGGGGGATAAATCAAAGGCGTTTCTAAATTTAGCTCTGACATAGAATTAGTGAGACGTTCTGTAGTAGAAAGCAAAGGGATGGTGGTTACTAAGCAACTGGTGCTAGGCAACCTTGTTGGTAAGCATCGATTGTGCTTTAGGGGAAGTTGGGGGCTGATTGAGAGTGGGGTCTCTCGCTGCTTTGAACAATCTGGGTGTTTGTTGCTGCTTTTCAGGAAACGGTGGGGAAATGTGAAAGCCTTGGATGGAGCGATGAGCCCTCTAACAGCTGTTTTCCATCCATATCTCTCAGGGAATAGTGTCTCTGACAAAATAACATCTTAGAGCAGACAGGAAAATAATATCGGAGCTGTTAGGTTCCAAACGGGTGAATGCTTTTTAGCAACGGCATTCGTCATCTTCTGCAGCTGAACTGATGACGTCATCACTTACCAACCTATTTCTTAAGTGGAGTGAACTGTACTGAATACTAATGAGAGCGTCAGGTTTTGATTTTGAGCTGAGTGCACGTAATAAGCCGTGTGTGTGTGTGTGTGTGTGTGTGTGTGTGTGTGTGTGTGTGTGTGTGTGTGTGTGTGTGTGTGTGTGTGTGTGTGTGTGTGTGTGTGTGCATATGTTAAACCCTTGAAGCCAATCAAACCGGTGATTTGTGTATGTTGTGACAATGACTGATGAGAAACTGAGACAGAGACTGATGAATGGGCTGCTTGAGCTAAGATTAGAGTTTGGACCTTCCTGGTGACAGAAAGGATATGTTCATTTGCAAAATTATTGAGCAGTCTGCCAGAAACTCTAGAAATAACAAATGTATAAACTTTTGTCGATAGTTTTTTTTTTTTTTTTTTTTTTCTTTTTCTTTTTCTTTTTTTTTTTCTTTTTCTCCTGTTATCAAAGAAAATAGACAGCTAGAGATTTTTATTGATGAAAAAGTTTATTGTCCAAGCTCAGGCACATGTCCCAGAGCAGGGCAGTATGAAACGCTGCCAAAGAAAGTAAGAACATTATTGCTCCATTCATGAATTATACAGAGCATTAGCAAACAGACATGACAGGCCAATTTGATTCCTGTTAAGAATTCTCATTTTCTGAGGTCATACATATGTTGAGATGCCATTAGAGACTGACATCACGGCTAGTCGAAGCAACTGGGAATGTAATATCACTGGAATTAATTTCCAGATGAAATTGTATCATGCACAATCACACAAGTGCATGGGCACATTAGCATTGCACTCCGCAGGGAACACTTTTAATGTGTGTATGGTGGCACAAATCTGTACAACTGCACCCAGGAAAAGAACATTTTATCAGCTTAACGTTTCCTTTTTACCACGTAAACAATGTTTACAGTAGATTTGTATCTTTGTTGCTACTGTTGAGGACACAGGCTGTTGCTTTCACCCTCAAATGGATTACCGGTGCCAATATAAGAGGCCGACAGCACACCACCTGTATGCCACCTGTTATTATGCAAATGGTTAAATTTGAATAGATAGCTTTCCCCTTGTCCTGCTGTTTGTGAAGTTTTGGATGTCAGCTTTGATCAATAATGTTTTTCATTCATCAGTTAGAGGCGAGATGGGTGAGGGAGAGAAGAGAGGCAGAGATGATGAATGGTAGCTGCGTGTCTGACAAGATTCCTGATGGTCTATTTTAGATGGTAAAAGGAAAATGGTCAGAACTGCAAGGTTAAAAGAAAAAAGAATGGGGGCATATGATAGATCAGAGACCTTTGAATTGTGGCACACTCAAATTCTCTCTCTGTCTCTCTCTCTCGCACACACACACACACATATATACAATATCAGTGTACTGTATGAGTGTGTGTGATGCCATACAGAATAGTCATTACAGTGAGATTAGCCTCTCATCCCCTGTGAAATAGGCTATTTCCAGCACAGCTGCTGACATACACACTGCTGATTTGGAGGGTTAAGGCTGTGGCCGCACCGTAGCACGGAGGTCACAAGCCTGTCCTTTTTTGCTGGAGGTGTGTAGGGGTGCAGCTGCATATTCTGAAGGGGTCCAGTGAGATCTTTTTAAAGAAGAACCCCTCTATTCAACCTGAAGATAGGCCCACAGTACTGTATTTTGTGTTTGCTTCATCAACTGTCAATGCACGGTTAGTCGAAAACCTCAGTCTGGACTGTATCGTACTAGTTCTGTCGACTGGCTATCCTGATAGTTCACCTCTTTTATATTTGAACCCCAATTCGCCCATCACTCTAAATAATTACCAAGTAGCAGCACAGTTGTTTGACTTTTTGTCATTTTCTGTGGCAGTGTGTTAGTGTGCTGGTATTTAGTTCAAAGTCTGGACCAAAAGCCTTTGAACACAGCAGATGTTGAATTGTTTACCTACTGTATGGTTTGGAATAGCTTACACATCAAAAATCCAGTTTAAATAAGTTTAGCAGGTTAGCAGCCAATCAGGATTTCCAAATATCCCAAATCACTCACTATTTATCTATTACTCACATCTATTATCCCCCCCCCCCCCCCCAAAAAAAGTATTTCATATCTATATCACTTCCTTTGGTCCTCTCAAAACAAAGAAAAGCCAGCTGGTTCAGTTTTTCTAAAGCCCTGCTTTGTCATTGCTGTGAAGCAATTAGCCATCTCTTTCCTCGGCCTGCAACACCATGCAATTTGATAGTTTCTTAATAAAGCCACGTTTAAACAACTTTTAATTCAGTATCTTGCTTCATGTTGAATGGGTTTGTGGATTATTTGTGATAGCTGGTCAGTGCTGGTGTCACCAAATCGAAAATGTGGATTAAGATGGGAGGTCTGGGCCCAATCAAGCCTTTTCTTCTAGGCACAACATGTCATTATGTGATTTGCTGTTAATTTTCTGTTATTTAAAAGTTGTTCAACATTTTTTTTTTTTTTTTTTTTTTTCTCTTCTCTCTAGTGGTGTCAGCCTCTAAAGATAACCAGCCTGCCAATAAATCATAATCGAAGCATCAAATAACAACTTCTATCTAGATAGCTAGCTTTTAGGTCTGGGTATCAAGGCTTTTATATCCCCTTTTATAAGCATATGAATTGGTGCTTATTTGAGCTACTGGGGGAAAAAAATGGTGTTGCATAAATAAAAGCTATTTTCATAACCATTATCCATAATTCATATTTCTAAGAAAAATTACCTATGCCAAGAGGTAGAGGTAAACCATTATCCATGCAGCACTAACATAAATAAAACTAACTTTGAACTACACTGATTCCTCCACATCAAAGCCATTCTTTCTAGCTGCATTCAAATTATGACAATACATCTACTTGCTGTCCCTCAGCGATACATATGATTTATTTCTGCTGTTTCTCATTCAGAGCTGTGAAACTGCAATCCACAAAGTCACTCTTTGTGTTTGTGGGGGGGGAGAAAGTAAAAGGTGGTGAAGCTTAACAGAATGCTATCCATCCTCATTAAAGTGATGGGAAGAACACTAGGTTTTGTTTTTGTTTTTTTTTGTTTTGCTTTGTCCCTGCTGAAACAGCCCCGAGTGCATCTCACTGCATACAGGAGACTTCAATCACTGTTTCATCTTCCAGACACAATAAAAACATTGAGTTTTAGCTCAAACTAATCATATTTGATTACACCTCTGCACTGTGTTTTTCTGTTGTCTTTGCTTATACAGATCATATGGTAACATAGCAATATGTTTATTAGTACTCTTGTTATCAAAGTGCAGAGATTAGAACTTATAATAATAATAATAATAATAATAATAATATTAATTAGATAAAGTCCTTATTGTAATCACATTAAAATACAACACAATCGCACTAAAATGCCATGAAATTGGAGTGCAGCCCGCTTCGGTCAATAAAAAGTTATATTTACACAATAAATAAAAGAAATATATTTATTGTAATAAATACAGTGACAAATTGCACTGTGGTATAAAATTGCACATGTCGCCATTCAGTGATTAAATGTTTGCATTGATTATTGCTATCGCCCTGTTGTAAAAACTGTTCCTGAGACTTTAGCGCCCTGAATCTCCCGTGTCCTGGGTGTGTACCGTCTTGAGACAGCGAGTGCTGTGGAGCTCCTCAAGGGAGGGGAGAGGGTGTCCACTGATTTTTTTTTTTTTTTGGGCGGTGTTGATAACCAGTTGCAGTGCTTTCTTGTGTGCCATGTTGCAGCTTGAGAACCACACAGAGATGCAGTATGTTAGCACACTCTCAATGGAGCAGATCCCAGGTACCTGGGAGTAAAGGGTGAAACTAAATCATTGGAGTACCTGGTGACACCCGGTGGAAAAACGAACATTTAAGATCACTCGACATACACACACACACACACACACCAGTGCCTATTATCTGTAAAGCCAGGGACAAATGAGGTTGACCGATGTCTGTGTGGAGAGAGATCACCCTCGCCTTATCCGTCCAGTGAATGCCAATTGACCTTGAAATCCGGTGTCGGACAGAGAAAGAGATGAGGTGGGACTGTTGGATTGGTGGGATCTGTATGCCGGATGCCTGTACGCATTCACACACATACAGTCTCACTTGACCAGAGATGGACTGGTTTAAGTAATTTCCTTGTAACTAATCTAATTAAAACTTGAAGGCAAATTTGGATTTTGCCCAGTCAAGGTAATTTGGCCCCATTTCCTTGATGTGTCATAGAGATGCCCCGCCCCACAAACACAAATGTATAGATTCAAGCTCAATCCTTCACATATGATATCTGTCACGAAATAATATGTATAATAGATGTATTCTACAACCTTATATCGTCTTTGAACATACCTCAATATAAATCAATATCTAAAGAATATGGATGATTGATGGTCTCATCAGAAATGATTCTATTTTGATGGCTAATATCTTCATTAGTATTCTGTAATGAGTTTTACTTTCATGCCAGCAATCATTGTGTCAGAGGGGGTGTCACATTTTTCAAATGGTGGCTTTCTCATTTTGGAATTGGGTTCCTCTTGTGCCCTTTATATCATATTTAATTATCTTTCTCCTCTTAATCTAGCAACACACACATGCACACACAAAGGCTTGATACATGTATGCATGCACACACACACACCCTGCAGGAACAAGCCGAATATTATATTTTACGACCTCTTGATATCATGGAGTGGCTCTCAAAAGTTTAAGAAACTTCTTGGCAAAGTATTAGGATAGGAAAATTAACTGGAGGCAGAATTTCCGTCTAAAAGATGCAAGTGAGTAAACCAACTCGAAAACACTCAGTCCTTTGAGAATAAAGTCAAAGGGCTCCAACATAAACATGGTCTGTTGGATAATTATGTGCCAGAAGCAGTTGTAAACAATTTTGATTTTCTTTTTCATATTGTGGTTGACAATGATTAATATTTCCTGTTTCTAACCTACTCTACTGTGTTGCTGATAGAATGGAGTGTCAGCATCTTTTTCCCTTGACAAATTTTGTCTAGACAAAGCTTCTAGAAAAGCTGTAGCATAAAGACTGAACGAGCCGTAGCTGTCTTTTAATGTTTTGCACGATGATAACACATCTTTGTTTTCTTCATGAACTGTTTTTTCTTTTTTTTTTTTAACCTGACATTAATCATTGTCACGAGTAAAGAGGTTTACAAAATAGCCAAGGTCCAATGTCTCTCAGCAATTCTTAAACCCTTTAAGTTTTTAGGTAGTCTGCTTGTAAAACTCATTTGGCTACATGTTCAAACTGCAGACAAAATATCGGGGGGGATTTCTTTCTTGTCCCTCGAGCTGCAGAAAGACCCGTTTCATGTGGACCAAACATAAATAGGACAGAAAAGTCATAAAGTATGAGCTTAAACTTTGAGTCTGAACCTCGCTCTTAGAAAAGGGTGAGACTACACATCACTTAGAAAGCTGGGTGACAGTACGGGTGATGGGTGACAGCCACTGAGAGCATAATTTTTCCTGATAACCTTCAGCTCTTTGCTGAGTGTTAGTTGCTGTGACCAAATTTTCAATAGGCCTTTCCTGACAGTCCCACAATGTCTTGTAAACACCGGTCTGTTGTGAACCAACGCTGATTTTGGCACCTGATTTTTGATGTAGGATTACTCTTAGCTTTTTGATTAAAAGCAAAGACGACCCCACCCCCAAACATTATTGTTATTAGACACCTTAATTTTTTGTCAACAGTTTAGTTTACTTTTCATTAGAACAATCTGTATTTTGTTATGCATTTTTAATTAGATATTTTACAAGCATTATAAAACTACAGGAGTCATTTATCATGTGCTGTTCCCATGGTTACAGGGGTCATTCCCATCCAAGGTTGTGTAAAAGGCGGTGGTTTTTTTTTTTATTGTTTTTTTTTTATGTTAGACTCTAGTGGTTCGCCTTCATGACATATTTCAGGCCTCATATATTGACTCGTACTTCTGTTCATTGAATGAATTTAACATGAGCAGTAAGCTTTTATTCTTGAACCAAGCATCAGGAGAGGGAGAGACAATTAACAGTCAACATTAATATTGTGGTTATTCTTAACACCAGCAACATGAAAATCCATCCATCCAATATCTGTACTGCTTATCTGTCAGGGTTGCAGGGTGGCTGGGGGCAAATCCCACTGACACTGAATGAGAGTGGGGTACAACCTGGACAGGTCAACAATCATAATAACCAGGAGGAAGCTGGGGTACCGCGCAGAAACCCATGCAAGGACAGGGAGACCTCCGCACATAAAGGCCCCAAGCCTGGAAACTAAACCTTAAACCTCGCTGTGAGGCAATGGTGCCAACCACTTCACCACCGCGCCTCCTGGAATGTGAAATGAGTGAACAGAAAGGAACTTAATGTTCTATTAGCTCGCTTAAAAAACAGATGACACGTTTTAATGGTTTGTCACGCTTTTTCAAATTTTCAACGGGGTTGTACTCAGTTTTAGTGCGTAGATCTATCACTGTTTTCATTTTACTAACAGCAGTTACTTAAGCCAATATTACTGGAAGACACAATTTTACAGTTAAAAAGATGTCGGAGCAACAAGTGAAGTGCCACTTTAGCTGTGACTCCAATTTATTTCTGTGTCTCCTCCCTCTCGTGTGTGTGTGTGTGTGTGTGTGTGTGTGTGTGTGTGTGTGTGTGTGTGTGTGTGTGTGTGTGTGTGTGTGTGTGTGTGTTGTGGCTCCAATTTTTGGCACCCGGTTCTCCTCAACACCAACTGACAGACTTCCCAAGCAAATATGCAGTAAAAACACCCTGGCTGTTCTCCCACTCATGCTCAGATTGTTCTGCCAGCACAGTGGTAACTCATTCATTCACTCATTCATTCATTCATCTTCTACCGATTATCCGTTTCTGGGTCACGGGGGGTGCTGTAGCCAATCCCAGCTCGCATTGGGCGAGGGCGGGCTCACCCTGGACAGATCACCAGTCCATCACAGGGCCAACACACAGAGACAGACAGAGACCAACAACCACTCACACTCACACTCAGACTTACGGACAATTAACCTAAACATGTTGTCTTTGGATGGTGGGAGGAAACCAGAGTACCCGGAGCAAACCCACGCAGGCATGGGGAGAACAAGCAAACAGAAAGGCCCCAGGCTTGAAACCGAACCCGCAATCTTCTTGTTGTGGGGCAACATTGTAACCACTATGCCGCCGTGCTGCCCCAGTGGTAACTCTCAGCCACCTATTTTAGCAAAGAACCAGCCCCGTGTTCTTCCTCAAACTCAGTTTACTCTGTCTCCTCCTCTGCCCTGGGGAATCCATCACCAACCAAACTGCAAGTTCTCTTCAGAAGCACCCTCGGCTTTCTACCCCCCAGCCTGCCCCGCCCTCCACAGGTCTACCTCAACAGTTTACCTTTATCATAACAAATCAAACTATCACTGCCACCTGTGTATTAGACTCTGGGTCCAACAACAAAACCATATCAAAGTGACAAGATCAGCTTCTGATGGAGAGATAGACATTATATTATGTTTATCAGGAGGACAATATGTCACACAGATGTTTGCAGGTTGTTGAACGGGATTTCATATTAGAAATGAGTTCATTACTTATTTTGGAAATGCCTACAGTATAGGAATTGATTATATAATTTACAAACAGAAATTGTACAAGTTGTAAATATTAACTATGTAGAAAAAAAGATAGATAGATAAACTGTATAAAAATATGGGGTACACTGTTGGCCAGTGGTCCATCAAATTGCAGAGAAGCATCAACAAGTAAATAGTTAATCAATTACAGTGCATTCATTGTAATATGGTGAATAAATCCCCTGAAGAGGCACACTAAATACAGGAAGCTGTACACTGAAGGCTGGAACGCTCATCAGGACTCCTGCTATGCTCTGATTCACTGTTGCTCTTTCAAACACGAAATGCTCTACAGGCTATTGCTCTCAAAGCCCTTTTAACAATTTGTAACAGGCTGCTGCTGAGGTTTCTATTTATTCATGGAAATAGTCATTTTTATTGTGTATTTAGGGATTAAAGCTTTTTTTTTTTTTTAATAACTTGTTTGAGGTCAGCCAAATGATGCAACTTCACCAAGGCCAGTGACTCATTGGTCATAAAATTAGTCAGCCGTAGCAAAACACTGGCTGAATAAAGAAGTCGAGGAATGATTAGGTAAAATTGGCAAATGAAATAAAATGGTGAGAGGTAAAGAACCTGCAGGATCGGTCCCGAGCCAGAAACGAACTGAACCCTGGACGTTGTGATTACACGGCCTGCGGTCTAACCGTTCAACCAGCGGCACTGCCAAACTTCCCATTTTCAATCTCATGCACAAGTTTACTCATTCTGTTTTCAAAGAAACGCTCGTTGGCAGGCGTGGCATTGTAGGGCTGTATAACCTTTTCCCTTTCTTCCTCTGACTTAGATCACAGCACAGTTTCAGTGGTACCAGCAGACACATCTTGCAGCTTGAGTTCATCACCCAAGTACCAAAATACATTTCCATTGATTTCCATAGTCATACTTTAAAACTTTTCTCAACCTCCAGAGAGTGAGTGCCACTGCCATTTTATGACATATCACTCACACAACCACAATATACCGTTTCATAAAATATCACGTTCGACATTTAAAAATCAAGGCAATGGTAAGAAGTGCCATTAGCATGCTGCCAACGTAACAGGGTAAGACAGAGATTGTTCAGTCATTTCAAAATATTTTTTTAATTCCCTGACATAGCAGATAGCTTCACACTATTACTATGCACATCATTTTTGACGGTGGGGCTTTTGGGCCTTTTGGACATCCTGCATTCTTCTCAGGCAGCTTAGGAACTGTTGTGCATGTCCCAACTTGTGGCATTTGTTTTCTGTGAACTTGCACTCTTCATCTAAAGCCTTCTTAAGACTTCCTCATAGCTTTGTGATGTTCTTAATGGCATTTACCTGCAATGTACACCTCTGATAACTGCTGGGTAGTCTTGTGGAGAGTTGGCCCTGTGAAGCTTTGGCAGCCTTCCTTTATGTGCGGACACACTGGCGCTCCAGCTGCTACTCACCTGCCAGCTTCCTGTGCCTGCACCTCTTTTTTTTTTTTTTTCCCATCCATCTGCTACATATCTTTATCAACTAATCATGTACTTCTCACTGAGTCTCTAGGAAACAACTGAGTGGTCCTCCGGGAATCTAAAATTTGACACACACTTGTGTATTAGAAGTTTTAGGGATTCAGCAGCAGTGAGATAATCACCATCTTATGGATATATGGCTCTACGATGATACTGCCATTGTGGCGTGTATCAGGGATGGACAGGAATCTAAATCCAGGGATCTGATACAAGTCAGAAAGAGGCTGAAGATGTATTATGAGTCTGTGGTGGGAGGTACGCTCGGTGGTGCTGTGATTGAAACCATATTAGACTCCCTTGGGTCTGTGGTGGAGGGCAGAAACCATCTTAAAATACTCAGACCGTCCACTGGTCTCAGTGGACCAGAGTAACTGCAGCAGTGGACAGTTAATCCATCTACGAAGCAGGATGGAAAGATAGAGAAAATCATATATTTCCACTTCCGTCAGACTTTACAACTCCTTAACTATTGAAGATAGGATACCAAACAGCAGAATTTCCCTCTGGGGGATTAATCAAGTATTTCTGCTTCTGATTCTGACGTTTCAAATTTGACAAAGTGTCTGACTCAGCTGTATTTTTCTATTATAATTTTTTATTTTTTATTTTTTTTGGTTGACTGTGTTATTTAGCACAAATTTCAAGTCTTTGTTTCAATGGTGAAACCTGCAAAACTAAGTTTGAACATGTACACTTTCCTCCCTCTTTCCCTGAAGTATTGCTCTCAGGACCTGTGGCAGAAACCAATGTGATTACCCACAGACTGCGGACTGGTATTATTGTACATTCTTCCATTTCTCTCAGATTTATTTTTCCTTGTAGCCCATTTTCACATTTGCTCTTTGCTGCAGGAGCAAACGAGCAGTGCATTACGTTGGGATGCTGCTGACACCTCTGTGTTTGATTTGAGTGTGAATAGAAGCAGCCAAGGAATCACATAATACACAGGAAAGGGCCCAGAACAAGGTTACGAGGAAAGAGATTCAAAGCGTGTTTGTACTGTTATATATTAAAAAAAAAATTTTTTAATTGTGCTGTATTTGATTGTATTTGTGCAACTGTGCAGATATATTTTGTGTTTCTGTAGGTTATTTGCGTGTGTTTGAGCACATCAACAGGCCATTGTTGCACATTGTCTTACTTAACCTTTCACAGCAGACAAGGATTAAGATGACACCAGTGCCAAACAAGAGTCTTGTAAACCTCCAGCTGATTATTCTTAGTAACTGAGACAATGACAGAAATTACTTGTGTACACCTTGATCCGTACCAGTGTCATTTCGCTTGTAACACAATATGCCATGGGGCTTAGGTGTAGATTGGCTCTATTTTGCTTACGTTGCCATAGCCAGTGCCGTTGTGTGACCATATACCTACATCTACATAAATGCATTTCCCAAAGGCTTGTTTATGCCAGACAACAGGCCTTTAGCAGTGCCCCTACTCCTATACCTCATAAGCATTGCTCCAGGAAGGATTTTTATGGCCTTTGCCATTAGCGGGAACTCAGAGATGAAGTTCTACACTTCCATCCCTGTTTGCATACACATATGCATGCTCATATACGAAACCTCAGACCAGACATCAAAGCAGTGAGCGCAGTCCTCGATGAGCCTCCATAGGCTCAATTTCAGATAGATGAGGCAAGTGGCCAAATAAAACATTTTAAAAAAATCTAGGTTACTGGTGCACATGAAAATCTTATACAGCTCTTTTTATGTGGGATCACAGCGCTGCGATTTTAAGTTAGGGAGAGATGTTAAACGCCTCCTCATAACATAACCTGATTTCCCAATTTTGCTGCATATTCGGAGGCAGAGATGTCTTCATTTTTTAATTTGAGCAGCTGCTGTGTTAGTGTAGTATTTGCAGGTGTCAGCATACCTGCAGTATTGCATTTGCAGTAATTACAATAGTGTCCATCAGAGCCAGCAGTGCATACTTGTTAAAAACTCATCCAAGAACTTACTTGAAAAAAAAAAACTGATCGAAATTGGTACCGCAGTCAGGAACCAATTCCTAACAACCCATAGGGCAGATTTAAAATGGTAATGTTGTTTACCTGGCAAACAGTCGTTTGTGAGAGGAACCCGGACCAATCTTTTTAGGGTTGATCTTTACTGCTACCCATTGAGACTCGGCGTCATCATTCACTGCTAAGGCTGAAAATTGCAATCCAGGCCTGAATGGAAGATTACATTTGCTCCAACTCTACCCTTGATGTTTTGTTGGCGTGCACATGGGATGCTTTCACCATCCAGTGTGTTTAAAAACCTTACCACCCACAAGATGCTAGAGCCAAAATTGCTTTTGTTTAAAAGCAAAGGATGCAGCCTCAGCAATGACGGGATTCAAAGGGAAGACTTTGGGCTCCGTATTTAAAATAAAACACACTTATTTGTACATGTTAGACTGAAGTCAGAAATGGAACCAAATTAGTCGCTTCAATTATAAAGCTATTGTGTTACATACATGTATTTACATTTATGTCATTAGTTACGCTCACAATGTATTTTCTTTTGAAACAAATCAATCTAATCTCACCAAAAAGAAATATATTGTTCTGTCCATAGTCTGTTTCTACTTAAATTCCATTTTGAAATTCAAAGCTCTGTTAAAGGCCAGCAATAAGATGACGGAGATATAACAGACAGCTGTTAATTTTCAGAGATAAAACAGTACTTCAAAACTAAATTGATGGTCACAAACATTTTTGCACTCCATGTTTTTTAGTCACCTATGAAGAGCAGCATCTAAAAAGATAAGAGGTTGGGGTGAGCAGCAGTCTGCACTTCAACATTTCATGGAAATGAATACATTTTTTCTTTTTGTATGTGGACATCAGTTTAATGCACTCATGCAGTATAACACGCATACATTTGATATTACTCTGTAAATGCAATTTCGAGATGGGACCCAACTATTATGACACAAAATACATGATAACTAGAAACGCCTATCTGTCATGTACACAGACACACTTGCATGAAAGGCCCTGGCCTGAGATTTGACATTCAGTGCATCACTAAAGATATGCAAAAAATTGACATGTAAGCAACCCAAGCCAGAACTTGAAGCATCAACATTGCATTTAATGGATGTCGTATCCTACATGCTGAGTGACAGCTCCAGGTGATTTTAAACTGTGACACTATTGTAGCTGCCCTCTCCATTTTCCACCACATGACACAATTTTGGATGTAGCAAGTCAATTTTACAGTGAACGGACAGTGAAGCCGACCAACATCTACAAAGATTTACTCACCGATCTAACAGAAAAATGCCAGTCAAGGTCCTCCTACAGTACAGTTAAAAAAAAAAAAAGGGGGGATATTACCGTTGGATTTTATTGCCTCATAAAACAGAGTGATTAATTGTAAATGGACTGCACTGCACTTATAGAGTCCTTTCCTGGTTGTATCGAGCAAGTGTACACGCTGTACTTTTTCTGAGGCATGCAGTGCTTCTCTACAGCACTCGCACCACTATTTAATTGGGGGGGTATTGGGATTCATTATGCTGCCCAAGGACACAAGAAGACTCCAACTGCCAACCTTCCAACTAGTGGACAACCTTCCTCTCTAACATTGTGTTATTTTCCAGCTAGAATCTTAATAAAGGATTATTATTACTCAAAGTGTGTAAAGATGGTGGTGGCCTTTTTACATAATGTAGTCTACCTTGTCTTGATGCTTTGGGGTACACGATGGGCATGTGCTGAACAACGCTGCTAAATCTCAGCTGTATGGTAATGTAACTAATTATGGCCTCGACCTTGAAGGCACAAAACAGCTAAGGCTGTGTATGCATGACAATGCGTTTATTTTAACGTGCAAACATGGAAATCTCTGGTATGTATGTATTTTTTGTGTGTGTGTGTGTGTGTGTGTGTGTGTGAGGCATTATGCAAATATATTGCAGCCTTTGGTATTCAGGAAACTCCGGGTTGTATGCCCTGCACCCGTGACACAACTTATTGCTCTTTCTGTGCTACTCATCACTGTCTTCTGCATATGAAGTCATTCAGTGTGTCCCTTTTTTGTCTTTTGCTCTTCCTCTATTGTGTTTTCAATGTCTCTGAATACGTCAATGTCAGCGGCCATCCCTTCCGCCTTCTGATTTATGAATTCTATCCTGGTCTGTCATTACTACATCCAGAAGGGAGCATTGATGGACCAATATGTCAAGTCTGTCAGCAGAAGAATCCCCCTTGTATCCACAAACATCATGAATATTCCTCTAACAACTGTGTCCTGCAGCATCTCAGACTCAGATAATGCAAAATAATATACTAAGCTGTTGCCAAAAACTCTAGGTTTTTCATCAGTGGGTTGTCTCACTGGTGCCGGTGCTGTGTTTGATGGGACATATTTCTGCAGCTGTCACGGCAGTCGCTGCTTTTCTTTCAGCGCATCATTTGACTTAAAGCACATTCTGTGGAGCTATTGATGCGCCTCATGGTTTGCTGTTGTTAAAGAATCACTGTAAAATAAGACAAACCTGCTGGATGTTGCTGTTGAAGACATTTGGAAGCAGGTGACATTGTCCTCGTTTGCTCTTTCCTTCTGTGTCTCTAGTCCAGACAGTTTCCTGGTGCAGCTGCCGTTCCGGACTGTTTTCCCCTGAGCTCAGGACAAAAAGGCAACCTGAACTCTAAAAATACAGCAACCTCTGTCAGTCTGCAATGTGATGAGTGTGATGGATTGTAATTATCAGAGGCAGAGGCTCCCGGCCAGAGCTATAGACGAGGCCCACAGCACAAGTCATATTTAGAGAGGGACATCTTACAAAGCCCTCCAGAGAGGCATCTATCCATCTTTCTTAATCAGTGATTAGTGCTATTACTGCCATTACAGCGCGGTTTTCCTTCCCTGAACATCAACCTGTTTCTATCCCAAATTGCCTCCCTGAAGTCAGTGTGTAGTTTTATTTGATTTACTTACTCGTAGACTTCCATATCAAAACAAAAGCAAGTCTCCCCCTGCTTTTTTTTTTTTCTCGCTTTGTGTTTGCGTCCCGTTGTGTGTGTGTGTGTGTGTGTGTGTGTGTGTACACATCTGCTGTGTGTGTCGTGCTCCAGGCTTACTTATCCCCACATGAACTGAATCCTAAGAATAGAAAAGTGGTCATCTGTTTACGCCCGTCACGCTTCTCTTTTTGTATGTTTGTATGCCACAGTGTGTGTCCATGCAGCCAAATATATATCCAAAGGATATGCTGGAGCAGATTTATGAACATCATCAGTGTTTGGGGTTCACTTCAGGCAGCGTTCTTTTTTTCATTTTACCAGTCAAACTTACCTGAACCAAAACCACAGCTGCCCAGGAGAACACAGCAGCATGACCAGCACTGATGAAATACTCAAAAACTGACAAGGAATGGATGACACACAGTGGTGTGCACAAGAAAAGCACACACATAAGACAGAAAGACATTTACTTTTACTACTTCAGTCTCGATTAAAGAAACCTTAGTGGATGCACGCACACACATGAGCGCATTCCTCCATCTCCATGTGAATGTGCACAAACTTAGTCACTATTTAATGTCTGGTTCTCTCCCAGGGTGGTATCAGCTCTCCTTCAGAGGTAATGGCTGAGTTTCCATGCCTTCCCCTGCCCTCATGTATTCACCACACTGACACAGACACAATAGCCCTAAAGATCGAACCAATGATATCCTGGCCTCCCTATTCAGCCTCTGTCCTAGAGTCAAAGACTTGATTATATGTAACCTTATGCCCAGACAAACACCACAAGCTTGAACTCGTTCACTGCTGTTTGCGACAATCTAGAAGACAGCATTGCTTTTCGTTCACCGGCTTATACAAGCCTGTGACCCCAGTTTTGTTTTGTTTTGTTTTTTGTTTGTCTGTTTTTTTTTTTGTTTTTTTTTCCAACTCACCTTTCTACCACAGGTGGCATGGGCCAGGAGGTGTACTAGATCTGTCCAAATCCCCATGCCAAAGGGTTGTTTTAGGTATCCAACAGTCCATCTCAGTTACTCTAAGAGAGCATAGCTTTTAATCAGGAATCAGACTAGCTCCGTAACAGTGAAGATAGGATTACTCCTGCACCTGTTATCCTCTTCAAAAGCAGCATCTTTCAAGGTGCATTTTCGGCCAGTGTTATGCACCAGGACCTATGGCTTTAGCTGTGTTGAGCTGTTTTTACCCCAGTAGCAGAGAGTGAAGATGGATCGGCAAGACAAAGGAACCTGTCAGTGTTTAAATCGGTTGATCAAAGGCATTATGTTGTTGGCAATGTGTGTCAGCTCAGTTGACAAGTATTTGCAATAACCAGCACATAAATATTTCAGAAATCATCTCATGTCAAACTGTCTTGTGTTTCATGTCTAGAACTTTCCTCTAATGGTTCTGCATGCCACATGGGATTGATCAAAATACAAAAATTTGAATCTATATAATGAATATATAAACTTGGTGAATAATGGATTTAAAGGATTGCCCGATGTGTGTATTTTGAAATGTCTTAAGTACACACTCTTCCTGTAGTGCCAGCTGCATCACCATGCCCTATCTCTTGTTACTCTTTGAATTATTTTATGGAGCGCGTAGCATCTTTTGTTGTAATTCTCAGTACTGTTCAGAAAAAAACATTCTTTTGAAGGAAAAGATATGATATTTTCCCTGAATTCTGGATGGATGGAGCATTACCAAATTATCTGTGAACCTATGGGATCAACAAGATGTTAACAACAGACCAGCATACCTCCACAAAACTGACACTCTCTGTGGCTGCTCAAGTTAAGGTGCCTCCACCTTATAGATAAACAAAGCTGATATTAGGTGCAGCCAACTGATTCCTTATCAGCTTTATATCAGATAGCACTGGCATTTCAACTTTCTTTTTGCCTCTCCCCCATCTCCCTTGCTCAGTTGCCGGGGTTATATCAGTTCCTTTTGCGCTTCCAGCTTCTGGTCCAGAATATGTATTTCTGTGCATCATAGTTTATATTCAAATAATTTCATTGTCATGCAGATTTCGAGCCTCAAAGGACCTCCTACATGTCAGTTCGGCTTTCTTGAGCAGATACAATCCCTTGGAAAATCCTGAGGAAAATATTTATGGTAGAAAGTTATTTCAGCATTAAGTTGCTGAAGAGAACTAGCAGAGTGTGAGTGATAGCTACTGTGGCTTATCAGATTTTTTTCATCACCTTCTTGCAATTTCCGTATTCTCTGATGGGGCGATATTTTGTGCTCTTTATCAAATAATTTTCTCTTTTCTACTCAAAACTCTTGTCTGTTATCCAGATAAAAAAAAAAAAACCCCAAAAAAACCACAATGCAAAAATAACATGAAGCATTCAGAAATATCCTCAGAGGTTTAAATGTGGGAAATGCTGTCATGCAGAGCAGAAAGATGAAATCAGTGTCATCCAGCTCTTTTCCCCTCCATTATCATTTTCTTGGTAACATAGTTTGGAGAATTGTATTCATTTGGTTTAGAAGGATGTCATTTCATAATATAACTTTGCATAAAGCTATCACCAGACAGGTCCCTCCCCATAAACTGTATTACCAATGATCATTTCCCGACAGGCGGCTAAAATAGGGATCGATTTCTTCTTCATGTTAATCTGATGGATACCGTCTTAACTGACAATTCTGTGATGCCCACTAGGGTTCAATCATTTGCACCAACACGAGGCTCCAATTAGATCTAATTATCTAAATAATAAGCCTCTCTTTTCACTGTTATAAACTTGCCCTAACAACAGTCTTCTGGACACCAAATTGATGGCTGAAACCTGAACTTGCTGATGTCATGAGGTGGACTGCAGCGTTTAATGAACTGTAAGTTAAGCCTCTGCCACAAAACCAGTGTTAGGTAACAATAAGAGCTGTTTTCTTGCCAGTCTTGGCAAGAGCTTCGGCCGCTGTTGTTATAATTCTACTTCTGAGCAGTGACACCTCTTCAGGGCACACTAGAGTCACTTGATTTTTAGAAAGTGATGAGGCAGACTGACCAGGTCAAGGCTGGTTAGCGTACTTCCACTTCTGTAAGATCTAAATTAAAAGAAGTCAAGAGGGTTACTTTCCTTGATACAGCTCTTTGATGAACTAAATTTGATGCTGAATGTGTCTACTCGGCTGATAAGTCGTTTCAGGTTATTGTGCATTCTTTATTGAGTGAGCCAACTTAAAGTCTAATCATACTCAGTGGAAATTTAACTCGTCCCAAGAGTCTGTAGTGTATTATTCATAACAGTCTTGGTTGATTATCCCTTTTTTTTTTTTCTTTTTTTTTCTTACTGATTCTGACCATGTGATTTCCTTGTAACTTGTCTTTTTTTGTCTTGACTTTCTTAAAGATGTTCAACATCTTTGGCTCTTTTCTGAATTTTAATAAGAGATAATAGAGGTCTTGACCGGGATATTTGGAAATCTTCATTGATATTCGTCTTTCTTTTGCTCTGGTTTTCTTTGACAAGACAGAGCTGCTCTGCTGTAAAATGTGCCAACTGTGAATGAGCTCTATAAATTTAGATTTTGTTCATGTTTTATGAAAAAAGCTGAGGTCACTTTGAAAATGCAGTTTACCCCCCCAATCATCTGAGTGTTTGCGCTGAAACAAGATTATCAAATCCCCAAATATGTACAAATATCTCATATGCAGAATTGTGTTGCGAAAACCCTTGCAGCTGAGCTAACCATAACCCAGGTGATACTGTTTATTTTCATCCCACTTACTGCCACCAAAATTAAGGCGAGGGCAAGTTCAATGAGCATCTCCCATCTGCCTGTGGAGATGAAACAACACATTTAATATCCTGCTCATCCTAGTACAGCAGATGTACAGCTCCACCTCATGCGCTGGCTGCCACCGAGAGGGAGGCTCAGATCCAATTAGGGAAGAGGTGTCATTTACAGAAACGCCAATATGAACAAGACATCGAAAGACCTCTCTTTCAAAATGATAAACTTGCTTCCCTAAATGCCAATGAAAAGCATTAGAAAGTAAACTGTCACGTGACGTCTGCCGGGGAAACTGCAGCCTTCATTCAGGGTGATGAAGTGATTTAATATCTACAGTGTCTGGGCTGCTCCATTCAGTGGTGCCAGGAACAATTACCATCATCAATAAATGATAAATGCCAGAACAGCGGAGACACTATTTCTCTACCGAGGAGCTCGATCTCTGATGCTCTGGTGCTGATGGATACAAGACTTTCACTCTTCTGCTCTCAGTGATAATTGCTAAAGTTGAGGCATTGGAGAGGAATGGAAAACTAATTAATCTGGGATAATGATCAGGAAGAGGTGCTGATAGCAAAAGCTCCAGTCACAACAGTACTACGATAATTATCAATCCAGGTGGCAGCAAGTAGTGGCTATAATTTAGCCAGCTTCAGCGTGCATGTGAGAAACAATACGCTGTTAACAAAAACGCTGATATTCTATATATATAGATATTCTATTTCCAACAGAGATGAGTCACTTCTGAAGTAATAACTGCATTAGTAGAGCTACTGTGCCTCTAAGCCATGTTTTAACCACCAGATTGAAGACTTATGGTAAAATGTCACCATTTGCAAAGTCACGACAAATTGCACCTTTGTTGTACCGCAGATGATTTCAGCCTTTGGAGACCAATACCAATACTATTCCTGATGAGCTGTATCATGTACATATTGTACCTCTGTGAAACATTTTTCCAAGTCACTGGATTAATTTCTACTCCTCCTGAGGCAGACACCACTATACATTAGTGTTGGTAACTGTTTCAGGTTCAGTTTTTCTTTGTTTATATGGGAGGTGCATGTGTGGCATGATGATGGCTGTGAACTCAGTGCAGCAATTAGTGTGCTCAGTCAATGCAGCAGTGGAACCAGTGGGGTTCAAGTATACCCTGTCACTGAATATAGATATTGGCCCATAGCAAGTCCATGTGAATGCTGTGATTAAGAAATCCTGAGAATAAAAAAATGTCTCTAATAAATGCTGCTCCCTCTCTCTCACTCTCTCTGTCGAGCAGCATTTATTAGAGACATTTTTTATATTAATTATATATATGAAGTTATGAGTCTGATCAATGGCTATGACGTGGACTTCCTCAGGGATCAGTTCTTGGACCACTTCTGTTCAGCCTATGTATGTGGCCTTTGGGTCAGATTCTGCAGACCTCTAATGTTGTTTATCATAGTTATGCAGATGACTCGCAGTTATATGTAGCACTGTCCCTAGATGACTGAAGAATAAAAAGAAGAGGACTGTTGTTGGTAAACACATCGAGTCACTGTCACTACAATCTAAGTTCAAAACGTTGATTTGCTGATTGATCTGAACTTCGGTGGTCATATTAAATCAGCCACAAAACAGCCTTCTATCAGTTTGAGAACATATCCAGAGTGACCAGTTTTATGTCCTCAACAGACCAGGAAAAGTTCATTCATGCCTTCATCTCCAGTGGGCTCTTGACTGCTGACTGGACTCCCCCAAATAGACCAAAGCACATTAGTCTAGTTCTAAAGTCTTTAAACTAGCTCTCAGTCAGCTAGAGAACAGATCTTAAAGTTTTGCTACTGGTCTACAAATCACTGAATGGCTGAGGTCCACATTACATGAACAGCATGTTGGTAGAATATAAAACCCAGCAGATGTCGAAGATCTACTGGCTCAGGTCAGATATTGGAGCACCAGAGTTCAAACTAGACATGGTGAATCAGCATTCAGCTGTTATTCTGCACACAACTGGAACTAACTACCAACAGAACTGAAATCAGCCCCAAATGTGAACATTTTTAAATTCAGGTTGAAAACATTTCTCTTTTTGCGTGCTTATGATTGAGTTCTTTGAAAGTGATTTGAATTTTAATCTTTCATTTGTACTGTATTTTAAAGATGCAAATCATTATTCAATGCTGCACTGTAATATTTAATGCTCTATTTTAGTCTAGATTTCTTTAACATTTTGTTTTCTTTTTCTCTCTCTTTTTTTCCTGTACTTTGTTTCATTTTGTTCTTCCAAGTGTAACTTTTAAATATTTGTTTTTATGTAAAACACATCTAGTATGAGTATGAAACCCGGACACCCGGACATGAATTGCACTATACAAATAAAGCTTCCTTGCCATCCCTTGCCTAAATGCATGGCTAAATGCAATTCCGTTGGCTCAGCAGCAACTTTGATAATTACTTTAATTCAGAGTTAGGTAGAGTTAGAAGTAAAGAGCAGCAGTCACAGTGACAGCTACAGTTGTGCATTGATACAAATCCACCGGAGAGAGCAAGTTTCAACATCTGTAATGGGGAATGAAATGTATGTTACACATTCATTTTTGCATGTGTTCGCAGCATCGCTGATATCATACGGAGGGAGATATTTGTAGCATATCAACAGGTTTTCAACCCAAACCCTTACAGCTGAGCAGCTGCTGTAGCGTAGCGTGTGCACGAAAAACCTATCCCTTTGTGTCATTGGCATGTGAGATGCACTGTGCCATATTCCCTATCTCGTCTGTCTGCGAGGGCAGCTGCCAAGACCTACAGACACATATTTGCCATTTCAATCCATCACATGTTTCAGCACCTCATCTCACACGTTGTTCAGGTTAATGAGAACTGTTGGCTATGTGCTCACACCCGGCACATCTCTTATCCCAGCTCACATATAATATATATATTATACATACACACACAGAGCGCACATGAGCACACCCTGGCCTGCAGTGAAGCATATATGCGTGAGTGTGTATGTGTTTGTGCGGACATATACCCAATTCTTTGTCCTTACTAACTTCTGAAATTGTACCCCTAACTGGTAATACCCTACAGGCTGCTGTTGTTTTATCACCTCACTGTGTATTGTCCTGGCTGAATTTCCACCACGCCAACATTGGAAAATTAGACTCGATGTACTTTAATATTTAATAAAGCTTGCTTACTTCTGTGCTCGTTGACTTGGGCTCTAGTAGCATGATAGAAAGCCTACTGTTGTTGTTCACCACCCATCTCAAGTGGTAAATCAACCCAAGGGCTTTTATTTGGTTTTATTGACCAAGACCATTTTTCCTCTATGTCATTAATTTTAAATGATGCCTGATTCACTTTAGAATCTGCTTTGGGAACTGTGTTTTATATTGTCCCCAACATTTTCATATTCAGACATGTAGGCTTGAGTGAACATTAATTATTTCCGTTTTTAAAGCCAACTGGTGACGCATAGAGCAGCGAATTTATCCCAGTACTTTCAGAAGAAGTTTTTTTCCTCAGATATCAGACGACCATTTTGTGCCTGAAAACATTTCCCCAAGCCTGTGGATCGATGCTGTTGTGCATCACATTTATGGGCTGTGATGTGAATGACCCTCATACAAAAGCCTCTGCCCTGCAGCTTTCTGCCACCATTTCACTCCCAATACTACTCGCATACGACACATGTCAACTGAATGTCTCCCTTGTCATACATATGCTAGTACAGCGCAGAGGTTTAACTGTTCCATCAATTGTTGCTCACTGAAATTACTTTATTCAGCTCATGATAAACCAAACCACTGAGTCAACGAGATTACCACTAACCATTGAATCTTTTCTTTGGTATAGTCAGTGCGGGTTCAGAGTAAACAAGAAATTTGTGCTACAAAAAAAAAAAAAAAAAAAAAAAAAAAAGGACCAGACTCAGTGACTAACTCCCTAAACTTAACAACAACCTTGCGACCTGCCCTACGTGCCCTAAAGATAACTATATGTAACTAGCCCAGTGAGCACTAATAACTAATATGTCTTTGGGGTCATCAGGTGGGAACCTCCTTTCAACGGTGTTTCGTCTAGTTGGTCCCACGACACCTCCAGGAGGCTAGACAGTGATCACTGGCGTCCCAGAGTCACCCCCCTAATGCTAGCTATCACCGCTCCTCACACCAAGACAACTATCTGAAACGGCACTACCGTCAACTACACCAACCTCTCACCAACTGCACCAGTAAAAGCTGGGTGGGGATACAGACCCTGGTTCGGGTAGGGGGGAGAAATAGAAGAGGTGGAGATAAAAGTAGGGATGGGATACAGACCCTGGTTCAGGTAGGGGGTAATGAAAGTATAGAGGGTGCAGGAGGTGGAGGACAAGATACACAAGATACACAAGACAAGCTACACTAGCAGATTCAGCAAACAAACTCACCTAAACAGTCCTATAATCAAAGAAAGACATAACACCCACACACCACACATAACATAACAGCCAAATAAGCCAATACAAGCCAACTCACCTAGACTAACCGCATGGTCTCAGAGAGGCTCACACAGGCCACACCCTCCACTTAAATACACTTCCTCTTCCTGGATTTCTTCCTCTGCTTCTCCCCATGGTCTGTCTATCCTAAGTGCTCCCCCTGCTGGGCCCCCAGCTACTATTACTTCTTCTAATCCAGATCCACTGACTGGATCTTACTGCCTCATCCGACATTTCCTTCACTATTTTCCTCACACTCTGTCCCCTTCCTCCTAACTCCTAAGAGTAGTACATATACAAAATGCAAAAAAACTAATGGTCAATAATTTAACATTGATTATTCCATTGAGTTGGAAAAAAAAACCAAGATTAGGTCAAAACCTATGGCTGCTGCATGGATGGTCAACATGGCAAATTGAGAATGTAGTTCCGTAAACAACTACTTTCAGTGGGAAGCAGGTAAATCTCACTGTAAAATTCATTAAACCTTGCTAGAAAATGTGATACAATACTTATCTTACTCTCTATGTACTTAGTTTTTGCATCCCGCCCATCGTTTGTCAGTTTTAGCCATTTATTTATTAACTTTTTTCCTCCTCTAAGCGGAATTATCACTCCAAAATATGCTCATATTTGCGGTCTGTTCCTGTTGTCAGACATTAGAAAAAGTGTGTATTAGTAATGGAAACACCTCCCATTGAGAGTTTATGTTAACCAGCTGTCCCTTACAAACCGTCTCCAGGCTGCTGCTCTGGTGCTAGAATTCAGATTTTATAGCCACAGCATTGTCTGACTAAGTAACCACAAAGATAAGGTAAAGACAACGTTTGGAGCTAATTCATGCTCATATCTGCTATCAAAATGAGATGAAAGAGAGAGAGAGAGAGAGAGAGAGAAAGAGAGAGAGGTTGCTGTGGAGCCTTTTGTTCGCAGGGGAATACTAGTCATTCTTGTACAGACAATAGATAAGGATTTTTTTCAGAAAGGTGCTAGATTTAATGCTTTAGTTGCTTTTTGTAAAAAAAAAAAAAAAAGTTCAGGATGGTTAAAAATGGATAAATCCAACAATAAAAGGAGCTAAGTGGTCAGTAATGCCTGGATGTAAAAGCTTTACTGATAATCTAATAAAAACTGTGCTGACTGCAGCTGCCAATGGGGAAACTCCAACACACGTACACACCTGAGCTGTAGCAAGTGAAAGAAGGTAGAGGCTGCTGACTGTGGGGAATCGCCTGTGGACCGTGGGAGAGAATACCTAACAATGTTTAAATTGTTTGAATTATCCAATCTTATGCTACTTATTCTTTCTATCAAGCAGCTTTTGCAAAAACTATGTAGTGATAAACATTGAAAATAGAGTCGCCTCTCAAAGTTTTTGGCTTGCTGCTGGCCCTTGGAACTGTGTTTGGTTGGTGTCTTCTGGCATATTTCAAATAAAAGTCGTCAGCACGTCAGCCAAAGAGTGACTTTCTGTCCAAACACCTCAGATGTTGTCATCAAAATAATTATTTTAGGCCCAAAGCTGTGGCATTTATTTAATTAAAAGAGAGAGGTCCAGAAATGAATGACTGAAATGAACACAGGAATTTTGTCCTTCTTACATTTGCAGAGTGCTTTGATTACATATCATATTAGAACTACAAAAATATTCTAAAAAATGTCAAAGCAGGACTTGCATTCCTGCCCATGTCGGAAATCGGCATTCACATCTTACTTTGCGAAAAATTTAGAAAACCACCATGTACTGTTGCACTATATTAACAGTACAGTCTATAAGAACCTAGTATTATAAATGTATTCATTGAAATAAGGGGACTGATTTACACGGCTGCCACTGTCCTTCCTTTAGTGCCATTTAGTCTTCACTTTTGGGGTCGAACTTCAGAATTCACTGGTAGTTATTGTATCTGCATTCCATTAAGAGAGAATCATTTAGCCAAAGGATCTGCAGGCCTTAAATCTTTCATCTTCAAATTCCTACTTGCTTCAGAATTCACCTAAGAATTGAATCCGGACCCTGAAGCCACAGCACATGTCCAGCACCCTGAAGCATTTATCCAGATACTTGGAGGTTTGTGTCCTCAAAACTTCCAATCACTGCGCTAACACTTACAGTATAGCTCATTGTACTCAAAGGTACAATGACTATGGGTAGCACGGCGGCATAGTGGTTAGCGCTGTTGCTCCACAATAAGTAGGTTGTGGGTTCGGTTCCCGGCCTGGGGCCTTTCTGTGTGGTGTTTGCATGTTCTCCCCGTGCCTGTGTGGGTTTCCTCCGGTTACTCTGGTTTCCTCCCACCATCCAAAGACATCATATTTGGGTTAATTGGTGACTCTAAATTGTGTGAGTGGTTGTTGGTCTCTGTCTGTTTCTGTATGTTGGCCCCGTGATGGACTGGTTACCTGTCCAGGGTTTACCCCTCCCCTTGCCCAGTGTGAGCTGGGATTGGCTCCAGCACCCTGCGACCCAGAAATGGAAAAGCAGTCAAAGATGAATAAATGAACAATGACTATACTTTTGATTAATAGTCCTTTTGAATCCTTGAGCCATTTGACTTCAAAGATGGACAAAAAGACTCAGACATCAAAATTCATTAAGTTAACTGAAGCTTTCATTCACAGCCCCAAAATTTCAAAATAGTCCCCTGATACCCTGAGCCATTTGGGAAGACAGTTTTCTGCTGCATTACTGCGTGGGTGTTGGACTTAAGCTTCACCGAGCCTCATTAAAAAAATCTAACTTCTGAACTTCCAAGCAGGCCTCTAACGCTAAAACTAAAACGGGGACTAACTTCAACCTAAGTGGTTGAAGTTGGTCCCCGAAAGACAGACATCGTCCAATCAGCTTCCAAGTATTATTTAGAAAGTTTCCAACAAAAACTCTCCCAGATAGTTCTGAGTACCAAACCATCTGGTGCATCATGTTAATTCCTCTGCCTTTTTAATTTCAATACATTATGAAACTTTAAACAGGTTAGGACATCCGTTAAAGTTGAAAGTTTATTTATCTTTTTATTTTATAAGAAAATAACAGTCTAACAGCCCTCCTGGGGCTAGAAGTCATCCACACTATGGAGGAGTGCGAAAAAACTATGCGTGTGAGTGAGTCACTAAAATCTCTACTCCAGGCTGCTGAGGCTTTGCTGAGTATGAAAGTCCGCACTCAAACACCTACAGGTCCCCTCTTGGCTAAAATGAAGATAAATTCATCAGAGGATGTTATCCAACTGTGGACCTATCGTGCGGCTCATAAATCCATAGTTGGTGAGTGTGAGATATGATCCAATTGTATGCAAATACACAGAGACACTCACCAGCTGTTACTCAAATGCAGAAAGAAATGGTTTGATGCTTTTCAGTCACTACTTTATTTCTTTTCCTTTTTGCAGTTGCTACTCTGGTTTTCATTATTTCTTTCTTGGATTAACACTCTGCCTTTGTGTGTTTTGCGTTTGTGTGTGTGCGTGCGTGGGCTGTGCTTCAGTCATGGATGTTCACAACTACTGTATGCAATTGCAGGCTTCATTTCCTCCATGACCCGAATTCTGAATTCAATCAAAAAGCACAGTGTATTTAAATGTTATATAATTATTGTTAAAATAACAAAAACAATGACAAACCCAGAGGGTATTGCCTGCAGCTGATGAAATGTAGATCATGATTTAATTTCCCCCATGGTTTAAAGAGTCCTTGGAGACTGTTTTGATGGACAACCACATTGTGAGTTGTTTATGCTCCAACGAAAGAGATTTCATTAGCAGATTTTATGTATCTATAAAAACTATCTGGGTTTCTGTGGAGGGAGCTCAGCAGGCAAATTGATATCTGTCACAGTGCCCCTCTCTGTTATGCACTGAATGCTGGGACATGTTCCAAAAACCACCATGAATATTCATGAGGACGGTATGGGCCTTTAAAAAAGCCAGTCAGGCCTCTGTTTTGCAGCCAGTGAATGACAGCGTCTCACTTCATCTTCATTCTCGGTGCCAGGTGATCATCCAAGGCAAAATGGAGTATGGGCACAGAGAGTGTACAGCAGAATGTATCTATTTCAGCCATTCGCTGGAAATTTGCTGCATTTTGTGAAACAGTGTGAGTCATTGTTAAAAAAACACAGCAAGCGAGGAGAATCTTTTATTTTATCCGTGTTTTCGAACATCATGGAAGCGCCAACATTATGCAGTATGTAGGGCACGTACGTTTTTAAGAGTGGGCCTGAGAGGAGAAAGGGATTGTGAGGTTTTGGTCTTGGAGATGAAACATAGCAAGATCAGTATTCACACGGATACAATAATCTAACCCTTACACACTGTAACCACTGCAACACAAAAGGCCATACAGCTGCATTATGTGACAACATGCACTACTGTAGTTTCATATGGTGGAGCATCTGTACTGTGGTCTACTGACACTTATGGAGCGGATTACATTTATTTTGTTATTCAGCATAGATGTTCTGCACACGCTTTGGCCAAACACAATAAACGGGGGTTTGAAGGTGGGCAAATTTAATTTCACCTCTCTCTATATCCACCCTATACCTACAACACACTTACATTGAAACGAGGACACACAGAACAAAAGAAGCCTGATTTAAAAAAAAAAAAAAAGTAAGAAAAAAAAAAAGAAGTCACCTCATTTTATTGGATTTCCATTTGGGCTTGTATGTGCATGTAGGGGCTGCTGCACAAGTAGAGACATGACCACGCACACAAGCACAATAGCACATAGGAGTGTGTTATTCACGTTAAGAAATGAGAAATGGGTTATTGACGCCGGCTGGGGGAATATACATTTCAAAATTGATAACCAAAGGAAAATCATTTTCTCATCCATAGTGAAGCCTCAACAGATGACCCGGGTTCACTTCACCTCCAATATTTAATTGTGGCAAGACCACACAACAAAAAGCTAGTCTGCCAAGCCATGCGATCAGCTCAGATATCGGCCAGTGTAGCAGGTATGCTGTGGACTTTGTGGAAAAACAACAGGATGGCTCTGCTTATGTTTAAGTGACTACATCTATTGAAATTTTGATCCTTTCAAATGGGGAAACAAGGTCAACAAAACATTCAGACTTTAATCGAGGAGCGCGGTTTCTTTTTTTGCCCCATTTGAAAGGGCAAGTCTTCTTGGGTTTACCTTTGGGTTATTTTTTGACTAATTCTTGAATTTGTAAAATCACGGTTATAACACGGAAAAAAGAAGAGAGCATTGCGTAAAATGTGGAAGCTAGAAATCAATGAAATGGATCAATGAGCTGATCCATGAAACAGAATCACTTTGATGTCAAAATAAAATGGAAAGCTGGCTTCTGTCGGATAACTCATGCATCCAATGTGAACAATTTTCACAATGAATAAATCAAGCGCAGCTTGTTATTTTAGCAGACGGGATCTATTTTGCTCGATGCCTGTGATCATTATTTTAGCAGCCAAAGCATAAGCGGAGACAGCTGAGCAGCTTTCTTCTCTTAGGGAATGTAATGAAAACAAAGCCCATCGGTGGTTTCTTACATTTTGGTTAAGGAGGGAAGGAGCAGCAGAGAATGAGTAAGCGACCGTGACACTTAAGTTGATGATGTCAAGTTGAACGCTCACTTAAAACTTTGCCTGAATCAGATTCATTTTCAGGCAATTCTGCCTCAGGACACACTTTGTGAAGTTTACTTAATAACACACAGGAGTGATTAAGGGCTTATTGAATTGGTTCATGAATCATACTTTGCAGCAAGGTGAATATAAGGTAGGGGGTAGAGTATATTATTATATTTGGTATACTTTTCTTGTCTATGGTTCATGCTCCACACACAATGATTCACAAGATGCCCGATTATAATTACAAGCTGCTGAATACACCACTTCCCTCCAGCACCCTGAGGAATATCTCCTGCTTTATCACTGCGAGCACATGCTGCAGTAATCAGAAATGCTGGCAAAAAGGTTGTTAAAGCATTGGGTAGTCAGGAAGAGTTGAATGCTTCATCTCTGCGTGTTTCCCTGTGCTGTGTTATTTAATGTTTCATGCTGCATCTCTACCCAGATGTTGAGGTCTAAAGAGTTTGTTTTCATCCGTCCTTGTCATCCGTCCAAACTTAGATTGAGCCTTTATAAAGCTGCATTCTACGGGAAGAATGGGTGTAATGACCTCATCCTTAAATGGCAGCCATTATCCATAAACGGACTAATCGAGATCCACAACATTTTCATAATTGTAGCAGAACCAGTGCATCGTTCACATTGAGTGCTGTAATTTTTCCCCCTGGTATTTTCCATGTCATTAGCAAAGCCTCTCCCGACCATCGTGATGTGTACATCTCCAGTGAGACTCCGTTTCTCTCCTGCACGTAGACGTGTATTTCTAACCGGTCTTTTCACTTTAATATTCACCAAACATTTTGAATATACCATGAGGCTTGTGCTACAGCTCGATGGCTCTAATTGCAGAGATATAATGTTCCTCTTAAGATTTATGAGCTATTAATCTGTTCACGCGGAATGATTCATGAGTCTCAGACATGGGAGACATATGATTAGAGTTATTCATTTGTCATGGCTGCCGGAGATGTAAGGTTTTAAGAAACTGATTTTTCATCCAAACCGTAGTGATATTGGATATCATTCCAAATATGCAAATCTTTACTTTTTAGCATATTAAGCCATGAAAAAGTGACACTTTTAAAATATGTACATAATCATAATTAGTATTATGCATACTCTTTTTTTTTTTTTAACTGATTTAGTAGTCTTTGCCGTTTGACCAACTCAATTAATAGTCCTCTAACTGGTGTCAAAGCCCACTGTTTGATGACCCCACTTGTCCATCACAAACCCTTTTCTATTACAGAATTTGGACTCATTTTTTTGGCTCTGTAACATCATTGTAGTGTACTCTCCTCTGTTCTGGGTGCGTGACAGATTTGTCATGCATGTTGTTTTTATGAATTTGCTGAAATTGCTGCAGCTGCTAAAAAAAAAAAGTAAGACAAAAAAACAAGTGGTCTCCTTTTACTGTGAACTTACTGTGAAAGAAAAATGCTGTGTCATTTTCTGCTACTGCTGCTGCCACTGCTGTTCATATAGCATTTTAAAAGCCCCACATTCCCCGTAGCATCCACTGAGACTGTCCTCATAAAAAAATGACCTCCACAGGTCGTCTGTGCAAGCAACTTACTTGAATTCCCTTTTATGGTGAAGGGCATGTAACAGTTGCATGCCATATTATGTGTTGTTTCAGCGAATAACCCATAACCACATATATTTGGCTAAAAGCCTTCAAGTGGCCAAAATAAGTACGACACCGTGTGACATCACAAACTGCATAAAAAAACAAAATTGGGGTGGACAAAATGAAGGCAACCACACTGCATTTCCCATTACAAAGAGAAAGTCAAGTGTGTTTCTTTAGACTATGGCCACAATCATGCTGTAACATTAAAATGTTCATTACAATCATGAAGGTCCTCTAACTCAAAGTGTTTATTTGATCCCAAACCACAATCCTTTTTTTTTTTTTTTTTTTCTGTTTCACATCTAAGTGCGTTATTAACTTAATAAATTATAGAGCAGCTGTGGCTCAGGAGGTTGAGGAGGTTGTCTACTAAGTGGAAATTGGTTTGCTTTGACATATATCTTGGAAAGGTAACACTATTTAGGGCATTATTTTAGATTTTATATTATCTGTAGTGTTTTAGCTTCCATCAGCCCAAATCTCCACCTCAGCATCAAGCTACAAGTTCTTACTGTAGTCCCCTTTTGCAGGGTTTATTATCTTCACTCCTCATCCTCCTGACAAAGCCAGGGAATAGATTTGAAATATACATATATATTTCTCTGTTTTCACACACCGTTATAACATATCGTTTCAATATCAGCTGGCTGGCTGATTTAATGATTTTAAATTCAAAAAGTTAATATGCTTGTGATTTATCTTTTATTTCATGCAGTGGCCTTGAAATATTAGCCTAAGTTGTTGCTGGCTGTGGGAGAAAACCAGGAACCTGGAACATATGCGTACATTTAAAAAAAACTTGTTGCTCTGACTTGGAGGGGCAATCGATTTAAAATCTACTGCACGGTGCTCTTATTCAGTCATTATACACCACCATGTGAATTTGCTTCCTGGCCTGGTCCTGACCTATTTGAAAGCTGACTTGTTAACGGTGCATCACTCAAGCATATATATATATATATATATATATATATATTTAAATATATATATATATTTTTTTTTTTTTGCTTACTCAAACATTTAATTTTTTATTACATTTTTAGACACTGCTGTTGATAGTACAGAGAAAGTCACCATTCATTACATTACATTAGATTGCATCACAAAGTGTCATTTACTTTATGAAAGAACACAATTGATATTCAAGCTCCTGATTTATTTGCTTTTGCTTCCAATGGGGAAGGGAAGGTAGTTTGGCTGCAATTTAATAAGACTGCTCAGTGTTGATGGAGCTTAAAATCAAGAGATGTGAATGCATCAGGAAGTGTACGGTGCTTCGGGCGATGTATTAAATACTGTGAGCGGTAATCTACATGTATACAGTGCTTGGTGTTTGGTTAATACTGGGGATTAGGCTAGGTTTAGGAAGGGAGACTGGACAATATAAAAGAGTGTCCAGATTCGGAACAGAGTGTCAGGAAGGCTGCATCATATCCTGTGGGGGCAACTGCCTGCATCACCTTATTTTGGTCCAAAGCTTACAATTAGTGTGATGGTTCAAGATGAGGGGAGCTTTCATACTGCGATAAAGCCTTCCTCACTGCTGTGTGTTTAAACTCCCTCACATAACTACCAAAAGGTTATTGCAGATTAACTTTCAACATTCAGCTACACAGAATTTATACCTGAATAAATCTGTCAAGACATTGTCAGATCAAAAACCTACAAGTGGAAAGGACCATAAATAATTTTTTAGCAACACTCCCTCACATCCCTTTGGCATTCATTTTTCTTGAACTTCTCCTCTGGCAGTTTGCTAACTAACACTGACTGAGCAAGGTTGGTGCGAGTGCTGGTTGTCCGGTGGTTACTGTGGGTTACCTTTGTGTAGACTGAAAAGAACATCTGTGATCTAATAATATCCACTCAACCATGCATATTTCATGTGTTTTTACAGCTATTTCTCAAACCTGCTTTGGTGAGTCATTTAGTCGTAAATTTGGATGTCACTACATACCTTGGCAAATCAGGGTCCATTTCCTGCTGGAATTACTGCTCATGTTTAATTCACGGCCGATACATACATTCTAATTTGACCATGTTAAATTATTAAACAAAAAGATGATGGATGATGGGAGAAACATTAGTTCTGTGACTTAATCATGCCACAGAATTGAATGCAGACTGTAAACTGCACAATAACATGCTTGACATATTGCTCCCACAGAAATGCAAATTTCCAACAAGAGTGATAAATGAAGCATTATCACTTACAGTGGTTAACTTGTGATTGTAGTGGACAGTCAAACTGAACTATCAAGCTATGTCTTCCATAGAAATTGAGCACATTATTATCATCATGCATAAAACCCCTATCTTTGATAACATATACACAGGCTTTTTCACTGTAACTCTACACATAACTCTAAAAAATTATGGTATCTAGTATGGTGTGGGACAGGATGAGTCATTTAATCCTTTCTAATACATCAAAATGTAACTTAGAATTCAAAAACTCAATTAGTTGCCTCTGTGCAGTTGTGCAAACATTTACTCAGCCAATTAGGACGAACCAACTTGACCCCACTCGTCTCTTGTCAGCTTGGCTGCACTCTTCTTTCCTCAGATGATTTAGGCACAGCATTGTTACTCATTAGAGGGTTTTTCATAGTATTTACCATATGAAACAATAGTATTTAAAATTCTGCTCTTTGAAGCCCAATAACTCCACTGACCTGCTGCAATAAGATTATGCTGACAAGTTATGTCTGATTGTCAGTCGATATAAGAATACAAATGGGGTCAGTGGGTCTTTTATTCATTAATAGTAATTAAGATTGTTAGGCCCCTCGCCATGTACTTAACCAGCTTCGCAGCCATGACTATTGCAGTGAACATGTTTAGCTTCACAGTGTCCAGAGTTAAAACACAACTTTAAGTCATCTGAAATAAACATTCAGGGAGTCCACGAACTGAGCTCTGACCTGGAAATATAAGCTGAGCTATCTAACAGATCTGAGCAGGGGACAGACTGTAGAGTGTACTCTACTTAAAAAGGTCAGTAATAACTATTGACAAAACCTTCTAAGGACAGTGGAGGTGCTGAACTCACCACCTAAACTTGTTTAGCCTGTAACTGCGGACACAAACGGAGGCGGTTCAGCCACCTGTGAAGAGAACATAGAGCCAGGACAACCTTCTTTTGCACAGTAACAAATGCCATTAGTAGGTGATATGAGAAATCTTGAATGTCAAGGGAGGTGCTGGGATTTTCTTCTATATTTGCCACATTTAGACAGTGGACAAGACCCAACCTGCTATGGCCACAGTGGCTTTAATGAGTTTAGCTGTGAGGTAAAACGCTGTCAAATTAAACCAAGGTTTTTCTTATCACAAGCTGGGACATGAGTAGGTTGTTAACATGCTTTGCTGACTGTGCTGCCAAGCAGAATACATCTCCTGCTCCCAGACCAACTAGCCAAGCCAGACAAAAAAAACCCCAACAAAAAACGAACAAAGAGCTGCTGAAAAAGAAGAAATTTGTTAAAAAAATGTTTCCCTCTTCATATGTCATGTCAGTGATGTCAGCGAATGGAGGGCCGATCTCCCAGAATCTTGTCCTCTCTCACTTTCAAAAGTGTGACTTGGACAGCTGCCTCTGCTCCGTATGATGGCTTGGGTGTCGAGGGGAGGGCAGGAGCCGGGGGCCAAACCAGCCATGTCACTCTCATGACAGTTGGGCTCATATTTGGCAGCGACAGCCACTCGCAGCTTTGTGGAGAAGTTAAGATGCTTCAATGGAGCTTGTACCTCAAAGCAGTGAAAGCCCAGCAGGCTGTGGATTTCCAGCTGCTCCATTACCCCTTGAGACCCTTGCTCAGCACTGAAATACTCAAAGTGACGCTCGTGGGAATTGACAACAGCGATCAGGCTGCGTCACATCAAAAACCCTCCCTTGAACAAGTTGTCATCACAAATCAGAGGTGCTGCTACAGATGTAAGAACTCTGATTTCGCATGCTGTCGTGCTTCTTTAAACAGTAGCAGGGAATCATGATTTCTTTGGCGTGTGCTCACTGTGCGAATGCATATGAATGACAGATCAGATTAATCATACAGAAAAATCTATTTGCTGAGTTATTGTTAAAGAAAAATTGATTTAATTAATCAGAAATTGATATTTAATTATTTTGTAAAACATTAATTTGAGAAAATGTGACCACTTTTGACACTTTTGAGATTTACTTAAGGTCCTACAAGTCCCAATCAATCTGGACTCAGGGGGAAGTCAGACTGCGACATCCTGCCCAGTGGACACAGTGTTTTTTAATTGTTATGATGAATGGTAATGATATTTTGATTTTAAGCCACTTCTTTAAACGTCAAGAGCATGTAAAAGTTTTTCCCTCCTGCATGAACTTGTCTTATTTATTGGGGAGATAAAGTCACCGCTCCTGCCCCATAGAAGGTAGGAGAGGTAGAGGTCGTAGTTGGTTCACATTGGAAATGCTACATTTAAAGTATATGGGCTCATACAGTGCAGTGAACATATGGAAATAGTCTAACATGTAATAGCATGTCTGTAATGGAGTCGCAATCAGTGCATCCTTCTCGTACACACAGCCCATATGAGGATGGCTAGATAATGATATCATAAATCTTGGAGAGGTGATAATGATAATGACAATTGTGGTGACAGCAAAGGCAATGATGACGATAACAGCACATGTTTGTGAAGCAAATCTCATGTGGCAGAGAGACACTATAGCCAAACGTGTCATATTTTTAACTGGCTGAATTTGATTGGTTTTTAGAGGTGAAAGCAAATTCTGTTGAGTGACAGCGTCCAGAAATAGAATGCTCGAAAATGGTCTGATTGTCCAGTTGGTAGGAAAATCACTGACCTAACCTTCGCTCAGTTATACTGTACACTCCGTGACACGGGTGGGGGAGTGTGTGTGTGTGTGTGTGTGTGTGGTGGTGGTTGCGTATCTGTTTGTGTCAGTGAGCGCGTCTGTTTAATGGGTTGTTACACCAATCAAAAGCAGCCTGTGAAGAGGGACAAATAACGTTGTGAGTGCTGTTTACAGCAACGTGGAGAAGCCGAAAGCAGGGTTAGATTGGATAGCACAGAGACAGAGGATGCACTTGCTGATTTTATTTTTACAACTTAAACTCCACTACACGGTCTGTTAATCTGCCTTGATTGCTGCTCTCTGTCAGCTGCACCATGAATTTGCACCCAGACTCATCAGAAACATGTGTTGATGTATGCATGCTCACGAACCCGTGACCTTCTTGTTGTGGGGCAACAACGCTAACTGCTACGCCGCCGTGCTGCCCCCATGCTCACATGTCAGTGATATGTTTGCAGTAAACAGTTTGACGGCCACCATAGTCACTGTTTTATTTTTTGTAATTTTGTGTAATTGCCTCGGCTGCTTAGTAGGAAACACAAAGTGCATTGAGTTTCTTCGGGGGGTCCACTCGCTTTACTCAAGCTCATTCACGTTAACTGCAATTTCAGTTGACTTCATCGATCTCTTTTCTTACATTATCTACCAAATTTAGCATTTTTGGCTTCGATTTCCACCTCTCCTTCGTTAAGCTTGCAGCACAGCCGAAGCACACTGTTATTAATGAAGCTCCTTTATCTGTTTTGGTTCAACACGAAAGAATTTCTGCTCTCGCTGTAGTTTGGTGGTTGCCCAGCAACGTGGCTATAATCACAGCTTACCTATTGCCTTGTGTGTTGTCTCTGTATTTACTCAATATATGTTCCTCTCTGGCTGATAGGACAAAAAAAAAAAAAAAATATGCATGTTTTTGGATATGGCTCATTTATTGTGTGTGCTCATTGTAGGTGAATGCTTGTCTTCAGGTCTGGGGACCATTGGAGCAGCTATCAAAACAGACCACACACAATTCCTGGTGAATTTATGATGAATGCTGCCTTACATTTGCATGCATGATGTGTAATCTCTACCCTGGTTTTCATTTTGCCCTGTTCTCATCTCTGTTCTTGAGAGCTGTGGATATAGGAGATAAGGCTAATTATCAATTCTGTAGAGAAAAACCATAGGGCAACCCCCCCCCCCCCAAAAAAAAAACAAAAAACGCCCAGTTCTAATGTAATGTGTGTATATATATGTGTTCCAGGTGTCACATAGTAATAATCAGTTATGTGTCATGATAATAAACAGCATTGTGGTGCATTTCTAATTCTGTGCCACAAGGATAACAGACTCCCATGTGGATGCCTACATGGACGTGCAATTCTGATGTGCAAAAAAAGTGTCTAAAGTTGTGGAACTGTTTCTCTTTTAGAAAGTCAGACCAATGTCACCGTGTGGGTATTTCAACAGATCCACACTAATTTGCCAGTACAAAATCACATGGGCTTTTTTGACTATTTGGATAGGTACCTATCTTTCAGTTCTAATTTATTTTGCTGGACTGGAATGAGGAGACGGGATAAAAGAGTGGTCCAACAGAGGCATGGGAGGATTGATGAGATGGAAAAAGAGAGGATGATCCCTGATTGAGTGCTAGATCTGTCAGCTAAGCTGGCTTCGCAGCTTTCCGTCGTATTACACATGTGGACACTGTATACATCGTCCAAAGTCACAGAGGAGGCTTTGGGGAAAAAAACAGTCTTTTTTTAAATTTGTATTTTAGGAAAGACAAACATTGAGTGACACAAAGAGATCAGGAACTGGATTAATGAACAATTTAAATGATCTGGTTGAGAGGTTTTTCACCCTCCTTTGTCTGAATGTATCTGTACGGCCTGGTTTAAAACTCACAGCTGTCGTGGAGAGCATCAGGATTCAGGAAAAAAAGACAAGTCATGCTTTTGGGCTGAGACCTGTCAATTCAAACATGTGCACCCATACATAAATATTTATGATTGTGCCTTTAAAATGGAAATTGAAATGAAATGTGTTGTTTTTTTTTAATGCAGACTGTAACTCGAAGCCAGGCCAGTATTGCTCTAACTCATTTTGAATGGATGTCATGACCGGTCTGTTTATACTAACCAAAGATAAGCAGCCTAATGCAGCGCTACCTGCGGGTCAGGTCGCTGTTCTTGATATTTTCAGTGTACACAAATGAAAGTGAAGCACAGGCCACCTGAACCATTCTTTATCAAAATAGATGATCACTTATAAGTGTACTGGCCTGATTGCCACTTCACCTCTTCAGCAAGACAACAGTATCTGGCAACGCAACATCCACTTGAGCAAAAATATATAAAACGCCTGCAAACACATAGCATGAGGCTGGCTCTGTGAACATTAAAATGTCACCGTATTATTTTGTGCTCAAATGTTTCTCCATATCACGTGTTAACAAAAATATCGGGGCCTGATGGGCCCTTCTGTGGATACCACATCACTGCCAAGGTTTCTGTTTGGGCTTTTTTGTACCTGTGTCCTCAGCCTACTGTCCTGTGCTACTGCAGTGTTCACGACATGTTGAAGTTGTGAGTAGGCAGTAGTTACATAAACATCTTTATCAGGAATATGCTGTATATGTGTATTTATATTAATAAATATATTAACATGTAATGAGAAACACACACACACAGTTTTAGGTTGTACTTAATCAGATCCAATTAAATTAAATTGCTAATAAAAACAATCCCAGCTCAGTCAACAATTAACCCACACATGATGTCTTTGGATGGTGGGAGGAAACCGGAGTACCCGGAGGAAATCCACGCAAGCAAGGGGAGGACATGCAAACTCTGCAGAGAAAGGCCCCAGGCCGGGGAATTGAAACCACAATTTTCTTGCTGTGAGGCAACAGCACTAAACTTGTGAAGTAATTTCACTATATAGATGTAAATTCACGATTCAGCATTATAGTTAGACTCAGAAATGAAAAAGGCATCCATGAGTAGGATGACTTTGGCTAGAATGGAAAAATTTACTCCACAAAATATTGAAGCAGCCATTAAACAGAACAGGATTTTTAAGAACTGATAAGCCTCTAGGCTGGACAGGTTTTGATTCTTGTGAATTTTTCATTTAATCTCTCTTAATCTTTTACTTCCCAAAAAAGAATATATATAAAAAAAAATCATAGGCCACTTTCTCAATTTTCCCATTCTTAGATCTTTACTCCACAATCTATTTGGGGTCAGTCTTTCTCTCGTGGTTGACGCCAGTTATGAAGCCTGAGACATTTTGAGAGATAGGACTCCCACATCTCTAATGTTCAACCACAGGTGACACCAGCTCCTACTGAGTGAAATGGAAAACCTGTGTTTTGTCTGCAAACTGAACATCCTGCTGCAGGAAAGGAATGGGGTTTTTTTTTTTGTTGTTTTTTTTTTTCATTTAAAAATCACACCCAGATCTCATCAGTGGTGTGGATCCATAAGGGCTCTTGAGTAGTGGTCAGTGTAACCTTCTGCCTTGCTTGTAGTCTTCACAAAAGAAAGAAATGTAAAAACGGCAATTACATCAGTGTTTGGGGGATAAGAAATAAGAGATATTTAAAAAATAATGTCAAAAATTATCACAAATTTGATCTTGGTTAAGTTACTAAGAGTTGCTTTTGAACCCTTCTCATTATCACCCACATAATTAAAAGGGCAGATTTTAAGAAGCAGCTCATCATTTGAGTGTGTTTCTCAGAAACAGTTTTGAAGAGGTGAGTCTGGAGAGTGATTTTTCAAGAGTCGTTAATTAAAACTGCACTGGCTCATCTGGGCTCCCTGCAACATCCACTTTGGACACAGGCAGACCATATCCTCTGGGTTTTCACTGCTGAAGGATAAGATATTGCTTCTTCAAAGTGTAACAGGCATTGTGATCAGCATATAATGATTAAAAGGAGGCACATTCATCATTATATTACCTTTAATGACTAAACTAGAAACAGGCTTCAAAGAAAGATTAACAAACTTTGAAGATTTTTTTTTTAAATTATTATTTTATGTCCCATAAGTAACTTTTCTTGGGTATCAGTAATTGTATATATCAGTGTTGAACTATTAAGGATGAGCCTATTTGATCAGTGGTGGTAACAGCCAAAAGCAGCATTGTCTTCCTCTCTTCTGGCATTATAAAGATTTGGATAAACCCAACATTTGTGTCTCAAGATTTTATCAGCTGAAAATCACTCAATCTTGTTTTGACTGGAGGTAAAACATGGTGTTCTGGTATCCTTGAAATTACATTTATTTGCAGGTAAACTTCTACAGCAAAATCCACTTTGTAAGATACAGTATGTAATTGTTGTGATGACATTTGATATAAGATGTGTGTTCTTTGTCTGTGAACAGTTTTATTATATTGTATTCTATAGTACAGTGTATTAGCTTCCAACATAAAATCAAGTAGATTATTTAACTTCTCTAAGATTATGTTATAGTTAACCTTAATCAAAGTGCTTTTGTTGCCTAAACCAAACTACAGATAGGACTCTGGATGCTGCCGTGTCAGTGACTGACAGTCAGGTAATCTGTACATCTCCCATTCCATCCTGAGCGAGTTCATTAGTATAGAATTTAATTTGTTCATTTGCCTGTGAATGTAGACGTCAAGTTGTAATAAATATGCATGCTGCTGTATTCAACACTACCTTATGTATCCTTTGGAATCACTCAGGTCACATCAAATATCATCCGGTTTTATTGTATTTTGTTGGCTTTAAAATCCAATATGCATTTGTTTACGCACCGATTTCTGCGATGACCACACCTTTTTGGTGCACAGATCTGTTTATCAGATCATATTAGTATTGTTTTCTTCTTCTTCTAGTACTCAATGTGGAGACAAAATGACTGTATAGCTTGAATTCCCCCCCCTGATAGATGAGATCTTATCTGGCTGAAAGGTTCAGATATTCAGAGCCAAAGAAAGGAAAGAGACCTGCAAAAGACATCACTCTATATTAGTGTAATTCTGTGATAAGGACATTTTTCAATGAAAACATGACAAAGCCGTAAAGCTCCACTGGACGTGAGTATGTGAAATATTAGCACATTAGTAACAAACAATTGGTCTCAAAATCAATATAAACACAAGGGATCCCTCCCGAGATTAAAGGACTAGCACTGCACAATGTCACTCCAATGGCCAAAGTTTTGCTTCTTTATATAGGCAGACTTCACTCACAGCAACTTTAAAAGGCAGGACCGAAGACTTTGAAACGTGAGGCAGGAGGCTAGTTCGTAGGCTTAAAGCATTCTATCATGAAGGCTTCCATCAATGGTAAAGCTGAGCTGAACTTCAAAAGTTGTTTGGTTCTGGCTTGTCACTGTAATTGCCACTTTATCTAACAGGATCTCTTGAAAGACTTGGAAAATGGCAGTAACCCCCGCATTTAATTAGTTTTACACAAAATACTGAAGGGAATCAGGTTTAATTAACTCAGATTAATTATTCCAATGACTAAAGTTCATTTATATTATACATTGCTATATTGTTTACCTGTTGTGTCAAATGTCGTATCTGTAGGCCTGTTCGAAAATTAGTTTATTGCAGTTGGTATGAAGTTGAGCTTGATGGTGTCATTTCTTATGGATTGTTGAATTATTATGGATAAATATCATGCATAACACCTGTATTGTAGAATCATTATACTATACATGTGCAATCATGTACTTATTTAGAATGTGTTTTGCACAGACAAGTGACTGGCTGTGGTCCATTTAAAATTGAAAAAGCCCTTGGATACAATAAAAAAAAAAAAAAAAAAAATGGTGCTTGGCCTTGAAATGATCTCTATTCACATACACTGTTTTCACAAGTCATGACCTTTCCCTCTCACTATCGTCTTCATCTCTTCTCCAAACAAAATCTTGGGATTTTCTAACTTCCTCACAAGCTGCCTGCAGAACAGATTACAAACACTGTACATTAATTTGGGTCTGAATATGAATGTCTCTGTGTGTTTTTTTCTTTTTCTCTCCCAAGAGCTTCACAGCAGGGGACAGCTTCAGGCTAGAGGTCCTTGGTGCTGTACAGTGTGACGTCGATGCAGCGTTATCCAGGACCCGAAGCAATGCACAGTAATATAAAAGGTCAAACATGTCTGTCTTTGTGTGCGTGTGTGTGTGTGTGTGTGTGTGTGTGTGTGTGTGGAAAAGTGTGTGCCTCAACAAACAGAGCAAACACAAAGGCCTCGTACTACATTTTTGGAAGTATGTATTGATTTTGATGATAAGGGTCATTAGATGATAAATGTAAATTGAGAGTGACGTCTTAATGCTGGCACATACATATATTTCCACAACAGTTTCCTTAACATAATGTAATTCACTGTGTTAATATTATATATTTAATGTCACATATTTCACAAAATTATGGCACTATTTTGCAGTTGTACATCGAGAACACTGATATTTTACCACTGCGACTTTCCAAATAAAATACATAAAATCATATTGTATATAAAAAGGGTGTGTTTGAACTTCTGTGTAGGTTATAAATGTTTTGCTATGATTATTTTCTGGTTTCATACCCTTATAGGGGTTTTTACATTAGATGAGCTTGTTCTTTGAGTTGAGGTGGCTCAGGCATCTGATAAAAATGCATCCTGGACGCGTTCCTTTGGAGGCTTTCCAAGCATCTCAGACTGGGAAGCAGCTTCGCGGTAGACCAAGAACCGGGTGGAAGGATTACATATCCCATCGAGCCTGGGAATGTTTCGGGTTCCCTCAGGAGGATTTGGAAAGCATTTCTGGGAAGATGGATGTCTGGAATTCATCGTTCAGTCTGCTGCCACTGTGACCAAGCTCCAGATAAGTGGAGGAAAATTGATGGATGAATGTTGTACATGATGCCACATATTTCACAAAATGATGGCTGTATTTTGTAGTTTTATATCAGGAATATTAATAATTTATTACTGCTGCTTTATGAATGCATAAAACCATGCTGTATGGTGTGTAAACTTGAATTTGTCATAAATATTTTACTAATATTATGTCCTGATTATACAAATTTATAGATTTTTGCCTCTGTTGTTTTAGCGAAACTACTAAATAGCAGATAATACTTAAGTTGAGACAGTGACCTCAAAAAAGGGTCAAGGATGATGCTACAGAGCTCTTCCCTCTGATCAAGTCATTTTTGTGTTACACCATTCATTCATTTATTCATTTCCAAAACTGAAATAAAAAGCAAATAGGTTATCATATCGACTTTTTATCCAGTCACAAAGCAACAGTTTATGGAGTTATGCACCTGTTTCGGAGTTGTACTGCCGATCTTGCTGAGAGTCAGCAGTCTAACATGCAGCTCTTTTATCACCTTCCAATGGACCATGAGCATCTTTGGAGTTGTCAATAATCATCAGATTTTTTTAATTAATTAATTAATTTTATTTTTAAATTAGGTAGTAAAGTCTCAAACATGTTTTTCAGGGATAAAAGCAGTGCTGTATTTAGGCCACTTTTTGTTCTCTTTTCCTATCAGTTGCTGTTAGTGACACAAGACGAACTCCTGTTTCCTATCAGGCATTTGTGCGTTAGATTTCTCCTGTCTGTGCTGAGATTCCTTCTCATGTTGCCTTGTCCTTAATCAGCTCCAGTGGTCACACGCTTTACCGCATCACTCTCCTTCGTAATGATGGACCTATGAAACCAGACAGAAACAACTAAATCAGCAATAAATTCACCAGGGAAACTGAGAAAGGATGACTTTGGTTAAATCAAACATTGAACCCTTAGAGGGAATGAACACTTATATACTTTGATTCTCAAGCCTAAACCTATTTTCATCTTGTAATTCTTAAAATACTATTGACCTAATTTGAATGGACATACTTTTGGGAAACACTGAAGTTTTAAGTCCTTAATCTTTCCCAAATCCCTTTCATTACATTGGTGTATCTTTATACAGTTTGCAGTGTTTTATCTCTTATGATAAAGCACTAAGCGGAGATGTCTTTGAGAATAAATGCCTTTCCCCATCTCCCCTGGGCTGTGATTAGTTTATTCCCCTTTAGACCTTCAGGAAAAACTTTATTACAGTTTAATTTTTGACCAGTGCCCTGCCAGGTGAGAGCACTTGGCCTGCTGCTGGCTGAGTAGGGCAGCAGGCAGTATAAAGCGTGAACACAAGGAATGGAGTGTGAAAGAACCCAGGGGGCCTGGGTGCAATTCTCCTCAGTGTAATACCATGATAATGTTTAAATCTCCAGGGGAGGAATGCAATCGCTACGTGATCAACCACTTCACTCTGTGGACCAGTGAAATTGACACCAACCCATGATGTACAGGTCCAGTCAGATGGAAAAACATGTCTTTCACCTTCAGAGCTGACAGGCTGGGACAGAACAGAGCTTTCTTTTCCTTTCCATTAAAGATGCTGCAGTGTAACTCCACTGCGGTACATTTTCTGCATATACACTACATGAGCGTTTTATGAATCATATATTCTAAGATGTATTATGGGGTGCCAGGATGTGAAATGTGTAGACCTAATAATATATTCTGTTTCTCAAAATTTACTCTGGTAAAAGTTTGTGGAATCTTTAACCTGGCTACTTCATGCTAAGGTGAGCTCCTAGCTGTAATTTAATATTTAAGAAACAGATACGAGAGTGGTATCGATTTTTTTTTTTTTTTAAACTCTAGTCGAGAAATTAAACAAGCTTTTGTCACATTCCTTTATTGCACCTTTCCTACTGCCATCAGACTCCTAACCAGAAGTTAATAATTGTATCGACTACCTCATGCAACAGTCAGGCAACTGTTACACTACATTTCGCACGATTCATTAGCACATGCCATAATCTTGGATGTTTCATTTTGCACACCGACTGCTTCATTTGCACAATGTGCATTGTTATTGTATTATATTTCTATTGCTGCTTAAGATTTTCCTGTTTTTATTCTATTTATGTGATATTTCTTATCAATAGGGCTTCACTTGATATGAAACAGAATGTTGCCAAGGGACACCAAAGGAATTTCTATGTCAAGCCATGAATATTTCATTTCTGTTAGGCATTTAGATTGAATATCTAATTAAATCTCCCTGTCCTAGGGGAAATATACATAATGATTCTGCTAATAATTTGATAGTTAAAGGCAATGAGCTGATAATCGAAGAACACACCCACTGGAACTGCTTGTGATCAACGTTCATTTGTGTATACAATGAAAGACTGAAGTGTGTAGGTTTGAAAGAAAAAGCTTTACACAGACGCCTTTATAAAACATTCATGTGAAAGCCGAGATGAATTAAATATACAGGGGATGATCTACAGGTCAAGAAAGTGGTAAATGCGGGCGTAGCTTTGTTTCCAAAGATGTAAATATTGTTAAGGGAGAGATTTTTACTGCCTGCTAAGCAGGAAAAAAAAAACAAAAAACACAGCAGCTTTTGGAGCTACGTGGAAGAAAGACTAGCCGGCGCTGTTCTTTACGATCAGAGGCATACATCATGCATGTAGTTGACTTTGAATATAGCAATTTAAATAAGTGATACGGCCAGCCACTGGTATAGATGGCCAACGCTAAAGAGATAGAGGCTTAAAGCTAGGGAAAGACAAACAAGTGGTGGAAGATGATGATGAGGTAAATCATGTGCTGGAAAAAAAAAACATAACTCTTTAAAGGTCTTGAATTTTTCAAAAGTTTGAAAAAGGGGGAATACCGGAGCAGCAGAGCAGCATTTAACAGTCAGTTCCCCTGAAAGAAATTATAGTTCAAGCCAGTCACAGGGAGCTCGGAGAGGGATACCCTGTTCTTGCTGGAGCTGGAGAGAAAGATGAGAGAAGAGATGTGAAATTACATTGAGATGGCACAAATATAACTTCTCACAGGAATCAAAACTTCAAGTTAAACAATGACAAGGCGTAAAATGGGATTTTTAACTTTTTTTTTTTCCTTACCTGATGATGATACTGTAGTTGTTGTAGAAGTCATCGGATCACCACAGTCACCTGGACACAGTGTCCGAGAATATGGGTATCACATTCAACTTGTTACCAAAATGCAAAAATGTGTACCTTGTGTGGGTGTTGGAGAAAAAGTCAGTGATATTTATCCTTTTGGGATAATGAATGTATTTCCAGAAGTTTGTGTGGTGATCAAATACTTCAGTCTGGAAAAAAAATGTTTAGTAAAACACTGAATTATCTTTTAATACAAAAAATGGTTTCTAAATTTTCAATTTTAGAGTGTTACATTGCATATAAACATTCTTAAAAAACTTGTAGCTTTTTTCCTTTGACTTTTGTATTTATACCAAATTTCCCCCAGCGATGAATATATTTCTGCTTCTGACTCTGACATACAATCAAAGTATTGCCTCTGCATTTTTACTTTGATGACATCCACGATGCTCTTAAAGCATGATGCCAGAGCATTCGGCCTCTTTGTTCATGAACCATGACTAATGCTCAATATTCATGTGAGAACGCGAATGGAGTGATCAGTGTGGCCAACGGCTTTGAGGGGAGCAAGGCAGCAACCTCCCTCGTCTCTCCTCTCCTGCTTCTCTCTCTTTCACAGCCTTTTCACATTTTTCACGCCTTTAGAAGGGAGAGACCAGATGAACGCATGGATGTTCTCTCTCTCTTGTATGGCAATGGCATAGCATGATGATCAATTTCAGTGTTGTGTTTGTATGCATTTGAATGAGTGTGGAAGATTACTGACAAGGGTTCAATAACTTGGTTCAGTCGGTTGATGATTTACAGTGTAGTCATGACCGAAGTGTTGGGATCTGCATTAATGTATAAATTCAACATAGAGAAGACTGTATTAATTATGAGCCTGCTCAAAGACGGACACTGATGCATAAACAGGGCCTTAAGAACACGGGCTTACAAAAGCTCACTCTGTTCTCGCTCACACTTTCAGCTCTACTCATTTTCATGCTGCAGATTAGACTCGTTCGCTCACTTGCTGAAAGGAAGGCACTGTATCCCTGATAGCAGCCATTCGCAGGATTTCCTCCTATTTTCAGTTGAACCATCAACACTCACACCTCCTTTGCTCAGATTACCTCACGAGTCTCCATTCAAAGAGCTGCTGAAAGCGATCGCTCTGTGATTGTTGTGTCATTTTCCTGGAAATGGAGCTGGGATAGAAGACTGTATTGCTACCAGAGTAGTTAGGATAATGATATCCATAAGCTCTCGTGCACCAGGAGATGGGAAAAAAAAAAAAAAACCCTCTCAAATTGAAATGGCTTTATATTCCCAAATAATGGAATGCTAATTTGTTGATTAAAATATGGCAACTAAAATGCAAAAATGTATGAATGAATATGGATTATACTTCTGCAGCTGAACAGAAATCTGTGTGCAAGCATTTCTTAGTGTTCTTCTCTTTGCTATATTGGATTCCTAACCTGAAACCAGACATTCGGTGGGAACTGCTTTACAACCAGCACCCACCAAGAAGTTGGAAGGAACGGTTTCACTGTCTTGAAATAGGCTGGGGTGGCAAAATATGCAGGGATAAATTCCGAGGGAAAAACAGCTCATTCAATGAATAGGATCATGTGGTGAAGGAATAAAAAAAAAATCTATAAGCTGCTTTGAGAAACTAAAAAAAAAAAAAGAAACTGGAATGAAATTGCTCTGGGGGAAAAAATAAGTTTGAAAACAGGGTGTCATAAGAGTGATGGTTCTCTGGAGTCGCAGCAGACTGCAAGGACTGGTGTTGATGCAGCCCATGAATAAGAAATTAGGCCTGAACATCCGGTGGGCAGCTGAGCACTATCCCACAGATCTACTGAAGTCCATGCCCAAGGGAGGTTCATCTCATTCATCATTAACTGCAGCTTAAGGTGAATGAAAGCAGAGACATGAAGGGAGGTAGAGGCAAGGAGAGGAGAGGGGGACAGGCCAAGAACAGAATTGAGAGAAGATTGTTTGGAGATTTGGGAAGCATGACAAGCTGAGAGAGTGAGATGATGGTGAGGACAGAAAAGGGAAAAAAAAAAAATCAAGAGTAGGGAGGAAAACAAAAAGGTGATTATGAATTTAAAGAGGAAGGTGAGGGATGAGAAAAAGGAAGACATGACAGCTGTGGAGGAAAGGGGTGAAAGGTGAAGGAGGACGGTTTGAGCACAGAAGGAGATTCCTGGGAGGAAATATCTCCACACTCATATCCACAAAGACATCAAGACACACAAACGCACACAATCGCACAGCAACATGACCTCAACTCCTCTGCCTGATGATGTGTCTAACTCTTATTTGCAGCTGTACTGTTATTACTGATTGTGAGGACTTAAGCCAGTTCACACAGAGTGGAGGTCAGTGTGAGTTTTCTCATGTCGGCGGGGAGCAGCGTAGGGGTCACATTTAGTAGCAGATTGGACATTTGAGATCAGGCAGAGAAACATACCTCATCAGACCATATGTAGAGCAAAACAGCGCTTCGGAGCTAAATATAGTATTAAGAAAGCCGCTTGATGTATCTGAGATGATTACCATGATGCCACAAAATTCATGTTTATCTTCTCCAGCCCATAATGCTTTAAATGCAAATATATTCAGCTGATTAGGTTAGGCTGACCGCATATCAACACGGTTAGCACAAAACATCGGAGAGACTCATCCGTGTACCTTTGAGCTTCAGACATGACCAGAATCAGATCAGGAGTTTGTTGTGCATATTTGGCAACAAGCATACACGAGCCAAGCATAGTTAGCATAATTTCATTCGTTTACATTCAGGAACTTGTTGGCTCGTAATTGGTAGAGACTTAACCCATGTTGGTGGTTGTTCCAGTGCAGAATCTGGCCAGCTCCACCAGCCCCAAAGATAGTCAAGACTTTTTCATCTGATTGAGAAAAATTAGTTCGACTAAATCATCATCATTTCAAGAGAATCCAACAATGTGTTTTTCTTCTCTTTCAGCACAACTTTGTGAACTGTGGGTGGATCCTTTTGGAACAAAACTCTAAGTATATTTGTCTTACTCTCTCAGTCTGTAGTTAATTGATGGGTTCATCTGAAATGAAATAGCAAGCTGTCAGCAGCCACCAGCTGTGGACTTACATGCTTGGTCAGTCAGTATTCAGCTGTAACTCCAATACTTGCACCCTGCTCTAACTCTGTCTCGCTTCCCCCCCTGTTCTATCTCTGTCTCGCTGCGTGTCTTCCTTCCGCATGTCTCTCTGTTTTGACAGATGTAGCTCAGCTAATTCAACACACCAGTAACCACCTGTTATGGATATCCATTGAAATGTGGAAAAGAGTAAGTGTATATATTTGTGTATGTATCTTTGTGAATGGTGTTGGAGGATATAATTAATTCCCTATATTCTGAGCGCAATTTTGATGGGTGTCCCTGAATGCATAGCTGTCACTTGTGCTCCTCTCTTACTCCCTCCCTGTGGGTTTCCAGGTATACCAGCTGGATCACTGGTGCCAGTAGCAAAGATGTCAAGGAAAACTGTTCACACAATATGTAAATTCTACGCAGCAGTCTGAGAAGACAGACAGGGTGGTATGCTAGAGGTGACCGCATCATGGGATATGAGTGCTATTCTTGCAGATGTTCAAAGTTCACTACAATACATTCAGTTTGAACACACACTCTCACACACACACACACACACACACACACACACTTCAAAGAAGGGCTGAAGCTGTGTGTATGTGTGTGTATATGTGCCTTAATACTGGGGAGAAAAAAACAACAACTAATGCATTGTCTGAGAATGCCTTGTCTTTTATGTTGCAAAGAGGGTGAGTGTTTGCAGTAAAGGGCAAATCAACTGATTGTTAATCAACGCAAAATGTTCTAATCACTTGGACCGAGACGCTAATCACGGTCTCCTCCCTGACTCTGATCCTTTTCTCACTACTAGAGAGAACTGTGGAAACACAATGAAGGAGACAGGTTTAAGAGGAACTGATGAAAACCAAATGCAATGTTTCCTTCACTCTCAATCATCTCTGAATTAACAGAGAATGTTTGTGGTGGAGTTTCTTATTCTTTTTTCTAAGATAGGGAATTGGATCGGGTGCTTTTTGTAATTACTCTGTGATGGGGCAAAAAGATTTGTGCACTTTATTATGCAAACAAATATGTGAATGTCTCCAGCAGGTCAAGTCACAACTGTTTTATGGTCTCTAGCCCTTTTCATCTTGGAAAATACAGACACCATAAATTGACCACTTGTATGACGCAGCTTCTGGGTAGGGTGCAGAATGTGTTATTTTTTTGGAGAAAGAGACAGAGGTAGATCAGTATTCACAGTCTCTGTCACTACCATCCCTAGTTTCCATCAGAGCAGTGTGTATTTAAGGCTGGGTCACCCATCTTAATGATTGGCATAATAAATGGAGGATAAGCCCCTGTGAATTCTAGCCTTGGTCTGACAGAGGTGATCAATAACTCCATATCATACTCATCTCATTAGGCAGTGCCTTGACTGCCAACGAGATGTAGCATCTGATGCGGAGAGCATTACTCTCCAGATCATTCACACAATTGTCCTCCTCATCAACAGCGTTCTCAAAAGAAAGCTCTTATCTGCCTTTCGAGGGAATGAAAGTAGAAAGTCAGTCTGATATTGTATAAAAATATTAGCAAAGCAAATTACATTTCTACACCTTACAGCTCGTCTTTACAATTTTATTCTTTATGAGATACTGAGGCTACACTGCTGCATTAAAAAAATAAATAAATGAATAAATAAATAAAATACTACTGGGCAGCGATATCTTTTATGTGCCTCTCTCACACGACTAATGTGACAAAGAACTGAATCAGCAAAAAGCAGAAAACCAAAATGCTCGGTCGCATTGTTGAATGTTTTTTTGATGCCTGTCTGATTTATGGTAATAAGGCTCTGGGAGAGCCTCTTGAATGAACTATGCTCTTCCCTCTTTTTTTGGGCTTTTGGAGGAGAAGTGCATTTTCAGCAGGAACACAATGACAGCCCAGAAAACCAAGCCATATGCCACAGAGTAAATAAGATTACACCTTATTATAAGCGGATTCATCTGCTTTGAATCCAGTCCAGCTCTTCCAGTCTTGGGACTTTCCATTACAAAATGACTGTATGGGACCAGGGATGGGCAGTACCACCGGTAGGCGCATAAAAGGCTTATAGTTATTGTTGCATGTTCAAATGTTCTGTCAAAAATGGTATTTGGTCTATTAAGTAACTGTCTGTCATCTCATAAAAGACTGTATTTCACTGTAAATTTCACTTCAGTTTCCAATTGGATATTTAATAAGTTTACAGAAAGTTTTAAATTATACAATGGATGTAATCAATTATACAACAGCTGTTGGATTAACAGCTGAGGCTGCCTGTCCATCAGGAACAATGAATGAATGAACTGAATCTCTGATAAGGTCATAGTTAATTGCTCACATGATAAATAATAAAAACAGCGATTTTGTGTGAAGTAGCAGGGATCAACAGATGCGATCGAAGAATTGAAATGCCATCTGTACAGAACATAGGCTAAAAAAATGCATTTTCATTATTGTTATCTCCATTTTCAGTCCCTCCCCTTTCACACAAGTAAACCCTACCAATTATATATGAAAAATATCCATGAGTATTTATATACCTTCTTGGATGACTGGAGTTTTGCTTAACCTCAAAGCCACCTCACAAAACATCTTCAAATTAGGTTTTCCTCAGTGTCAAACTAGCAGCGAGAGAATAAAGAGCAGAGGGGAAAGACTCCGACAGAGCGAACTGCTAAGTTTTGCAGCATGTCAAAAAAGTAGACGGGCTCAGTACCCTGGTGATAAAAGGACAGAAGACAGTTGTGAGAATGAGAAGGAGTAGGAGGATGAGGAAAAGAAGTTACAAAGAAGGAATAAATGTGGCACCTGTAAGAACAGGTCCACCACCCCCCCCCTTTTTTTTTTACCCGAGTTTATCTTAATGCAAAACTCACAAAATTTTACATCGAACGAGTTACCATAATTGCTCTTTTTCCTCCACACAGGCAACAAAAGATAAGGCAAAGAAGAAAAGTTGTGCTAAAAAGCAAGGAGGAAATGTTGCACTAGAAACTGTGATTCAGCAACTTGTTTTATTCCAATTTCCTAAAGCCTCATATTTACTTTGGCTGAATATATCACGCATTTATTTTTGGACAGGCAAGGATTCTGTTTCCTGTTTCTCATTGAAATTGTTTCCAAAGGGGGCCAAAATGAGCAGGAGAAACAATTTGAGCTAACTAAATTATTGCACTACGGGCATATGCCGTTTCAGCACACACTTGCAAAAAATGTGAACATATCCTTTAAATAGAACACAAAAATTTTATATAGATAAAAATAGTGACAGTGCATTACACTGTGTAGTAAGCAAATGCTCCTATTTTGGCAAAAATTTGTGTCAGCAACATTGTCTTTTTTTGGGGGGGGGTTTATTCTCCTTGCCCTTGATTGATACCGACATTTCCTGCTTTTAATTTATCCTTTGCAATGCTGCCTGTTCTGCTGGCACTTATCTCCACCAAGATTGATGCATTCTGTTTACCCAGCATTTCTTTATTGCCAATAATGAAAATGAACCAGATGAGGGCTGAGCTTGTGCACTGGCAGGGCCGGGGGTAGTTCACTCAGTTTTGTTAATTAGACCCCTCCAAATCCCCAATTTTCCCACTGGCAGTTTGACACAACCTGAGCTAATTGCTACCATGCGCAGATGTGATAAAGTATATTTGCTGTAGGATATGGGGATTAGTAGGCACTCCATGCACACATCTGAATCTTTGGCATATGCAGTTGACAGGAACTGTTTATTTGTATGAAAAAGTTACAAGACAAAATGAGGCGTATGTGTTAAGTGATGCACCGTCAATAGGATATTGAACCAGGTGTCTCTGAGGAGATTGCTGAAACGTTCATCTCGCTTTGAACTCTGAATTAATAAAAAAGGGCTCCCGTATAACAGATTAGCTAACACTAATTTGAAACAGATTAGAGGGTGTCATTCTCCAATATTCCTCATGCCCCTGAATGATGGATCCAACCGGCGATTAATCTCTGCCTTGGGTCTGAAGGTTTAAATTCATATATTAACATTATATTTGAGGTCACCGCAACTTTCTACAAGTGGAGCAATGCCCGACTTCACAAGAGATTTTCCTTATTACTCTGCTCAGAGCAAACTGCCGCATTAAAACTGAACCAATATCTCCTCTCCCTCAGGCCTTAGCTTAACTACTGTTCCTTCAAAGTGCAGCTACGAATAGAAACCATTCCCCGCTGAACCACACTGAACTGGACACACCTGAGACAGCCGTCAGCCAATCAGCAGAGAGGACACATGTTACACATGACAATAGATGACACGCAACAAAATGGGTCACACCTATCCAGCCATCCTAGGAGCAAGGTATATTACATTCTTCTGAGATGGTGTGCTAGAATTTGATTGATGGATTTTGACACTGAAATGTTCCTCTCCGTTAAAGTGTAAAAATGACTCATAATACTTACACTACAATAGAGCCATTTACCCTGGCCCGTGTTCCCACTTGAGCTCCTTGTATTAACTGTAATGCATTTATTAGTGCGCAGATCACTCGTGGCAGGGTTACGTTCTGCTATATTACTCATGTATATAAAATAATGAGTAATGCACAGGAAGAGAAACGTGACTGGGTTCTGCACACATACACACATTAGAATAATTAATTTAGGTTTGCTCTCGATAATGGATATTCACATAAACGTGTATAAGTGTATGCACATGCTAACACAGATATATTTATTCCCAGGTTATATACAGTGCTCACATGTCATATATGCACGAGAAATACAGATGTTTGCTGTGGATACTGCATCGGCTTTGGCCCCTTCCCCTTCTCCCCACCTAAAAGTAACAGTGTGATCATCAGCAACAAGCTTCTCAGCATCACCTCGGAACACTCCTCTGTCTGCTGCTATCCTTAAAAGTGTTCAGTATCTGTTCCCTACGACAAGAGGACAGCCAGCTCTCCCTGAGTTACATTTTCATCTTGTCAAAGTCACTCTTCACGTTGCCAAACCTGAAGAGTGGCTACAACCCAAGAGGTAGAAGCCTGTCACTCACCGGAGTACCTATTTGTCTTTTCTGTGAGTGCGTAACATGGTTATGTCTCTCTTTGTTTCATTCGATTGTCTCAAATGTGTTCTTGGTCTCTCATGTGTGACAGAGGTCAGGACAACACCACTTTAATTTCTATTCTATTTAATTTATTTTCCTGTTGCTTCTTAAAGACTGCTTGCTTAATGCCCAGTCGACCGGAGATTGAAGTGAGACGAGGAAGTGGAAATAAATCCACACTTGGCAAACGTTTTTGGAAAACAGTGTGAAGCGTTCAGCGAAACCCACATGAGAAACATTCATTGTGAAAAACGGAGGGAAAAGGACTTTTTTCATCTGTCCATCATCCTGGACTTGTCAAAACTTTTGAAGAGATCAGGAACACTGGGTGCTCAAAATGTAAAAGACAGCTTCAGTATGTCTGATTTATGAAACAATCTATTTTAAGCTGAGCGTTGAAAAAAATATTGAGTCATGTTATTACTGTGAAAATATCTATAAATTATCATCATTCCTAAATTATACTGCATTTTTTCAGTCAGAGTTTTGCTGTCAGGCTCAACAACTGCTCTACTAGATGGCCATGCTCTGAACAGTACTGTGCACCTTTATTAACCTTCATTGATTACTCCTGCTCTTCGCAAGTGGAATGCAGAGGAGTTACAGGTATTGAAGCAATCATCCTATAAAATTCCCAATTCCTAACACAAATTAAATACAAAATAAGCATCCTCAAGAAAAGATCTAATAATAAGAAAGTCAATTATTATTTTGTGATGCACAAGACTTCACGACACGCTGGATTAGTCAAGTTGATAGAACCAGAGAGCTGTATCCTGCTTTCTTTCTTCTCTGTGAAAGATTTCCTTGACCCGATAACTGCAAAGTGATTTGTGTGATTCTTGATATTTGCTTTGATATTTATGTTTGATTGCCTATGTTGGGTAATTGGATGCAGAGGAGCCACTGGAATGAGAACTGAACGCTCTATTAATCTCACTTAGAAGCATTAGAGATGAGTCACCAAACGTGAGAGTGGAGACATGTAAAGCTCTTTTTAGCTTGGACCCACTGAAAGTTTTGCTTCACAGAGAGGAATAAATCTATGTGTTGTCTCTTTGTGTTTGTGAAGTGGGCCTAAAAAAGCTCCAATATTTGTAAAGTTTTGCTATTGCTACACTAGAGATGGGGACTCGAGTTTGCGACTCGGACTCAAGTCGGACTCAGACTTCAGACTTGACTCGGACTCGTACTGAAAAGACTTCAGACTCGACTCGGACTCGTGGTTTGGGACTCGTGAACAGTCATTATCCTCTAGAGACCTGGCAGAGATTTCCTCTCTGCATGTTTAAATGTTTTATGATGCCCTCTTGTCCACTGCAGTGCATGTGTTATAAAATTTAATACAGTCAAGTTTAAAAAATGTTTTCTTTTCTTTGAAATGAGTTAATTTATCCCCCAAAAAGTCAAAAATGAAAACACTTTTCTTTTTCTGGGCCTCAGGAGGTTAAGTTTTTTTTCTGTTGTATTAACATTGAGGAAACATTGAAATGTCTGATGAGCTTAATGTCACCACCTCCTTTTTGTCACGGTAATAACCATATTAGGCATCGGGTGTGCGCCTCACGCACTCGTACCTCAGATGACAATGTATAGATAAAGGAGTGATAATAATCAAATCAAATCAGATTTATTTGTATAGCGCCAAATCATAACAAAGTTACATCAAGGCACTTTACATATAGAGCAGGTCTAGACCAAACTCTTTATAAATGATTTAAAGAGACCCAACAGATCCCCTGATGAGCAAGCACTCGGCGACAGTGGCAAGGTGTTTAAAGGAAAAACTTCCTTTAAGAGGCAGAAACCTCGGGCAGAACCAGGCTCGGGGGGGGCGGCCATCTGCCTCGACCGATTGGGTTGAGAGAGGGAGAGAGTGAGAGAGAGAGAGAGGCACGGGGGGAGGCAAAGTTGGGTAGAGTAGGGAGAGAAAGAGAGCAGGAGGAGGGGATATTCAATTCAGGTGTAGGCAGGAACATGATGCTGCATGAAGTTCATAGGAATGATGCTGTATGGAATTCATGAAGATGTGGGAGCAGCAGGCATTGCAGGAACATGGTATGGTGATGATTCATCACCTGCAGGATGAGGACAGGGAGAGAGAGGAGAGGAACTGGGAGAGGGGGGGGGGAGAGACAGTAAATGCTTTGAATTTCTTAGATAAAGCTGTGCAGTATTCTTAACAGACCAGATACAACCAGAGGAGACATGAGACTTTTATTTTTTAGAGACTTGAGACTTGACTTGGACTTGCACAGAAAGACTTGTGAACATCTCTATGCTACATTGCCAACATTACTATTTCAGTTCTTTAGAAGTTGCAAGTTCACCAACTCTAACTTATGGCTCTGCTGTGTCTTTCTACAGCTGCAGTCAGAATGCTAACCAACCGGCCTGCCCTGAAAACATTTTATTGAGGGCATATTATAACCTTGTCTTATAAATGCAGCAATGGTTGGAGTTCAAATGTGATTACTTGACTTGACTTTGACTGTTGTGTAGTTATGGGAATTTCTATACAAATTTTTGATAATGTAATGATGTAAATAAATATGACTATAAAGCCGATTGGAGCATGCTGTGCAAGATGTCCCACTTTACAACATTCACTCTGTCACAAAGTGAGTGTTTGAAAAGTAAAAACGTTAGAATATCGTTGGCACTGCAATGAAAAGCCAGGGGAGATGTAAAGTTCTTGTCACTAAGTTACTATGAACATCTGTACACAATATCTTTGCAATCCTCTGACAGTTGTTGGCCCGTGATCCAAAGTGTTAGACAAATACTGCTGCCCTTTTTACCACACAGCAAAAATGAAAAATGAAGCACATTTAGTGGTCACTCCGCAGGTTTACCTGATATTGTTCAATTAAATATTTATATAGATGTAATAAACACACGAAAGCCAAAGTCAGAGCTCTTGTCTTGTGCCAGTGCCACTTGAAGTTGTTAACCTTTCCAGTCTGTTTTAAATTATGTATCTATCGTTGTTGGACCCATCACAGTACTTGTATGAATGATCTGTGAAAGAGGTGTTTAGATTGAAGCTCAAAAAAAAACCATCCTTTGAATTTCATTCCTCGCCTTGTAAAGTAAAGTATGCTGTCGTATGGATGTGTGTGTGTTATTGTGTCGCACCAAAAAGGCTAACTCAGTGTGTGTGTCCCTGGTTCTTGGTTCAACACTGACTCTGAGTGATTAAGGGAAAAAGTACATCTGTTCAATGTAAATGTGGTGGTAAGGCTGTGACAGGTCGAATGCTACTTGGTTCCATCAGTAACTTTCTCTTTGGAAAACACAGTCCTGAACGACCTTTGCTGTCAAAAAGTGGTGGTACGAACTCCTAAAATAGTACAGGAGATATTTGAATTGCATGGAGAAACTTTTGTTTTGTGAAAGTGCAATAGGGAAAACGTGTCTGTCAAACATTTTCCTTTACGATTTTGTGGCTGCTGATTTGCTTTTTGTCATTTACTATAAAGTAATACCAAAGAGTTTTGTCAGCTTGTGGGAATTTAGAGTTATGATTAATTAGCAATTACACAATACAGACTGAGTTCCTCATCACAGGAAGGTAATAAGTGTCTTCGGCACCTTTTGGCTCCTGGGAGGATCTGGTTCAGTGCCTTTCATTCCTGTAGTTAGTGATTTCATTAAGTACTCTGGAGTTGTGTGTAGGGAGGTGTAATGCAGTCCAGAAGGAGGCTGTGTCATCTTTTGAGACTTAATTTCTTCGTTAGGAAGGTGGATTGTTCTATGTAAGCCTGAAGAGTTGATAGTTATCCGCAGTGGAGGAGATAAAAGTTGAAGCTATGTTCATTGTTCTCACACCTGAGACAAGACCCTCTTGCCCTTCCCCTGAACATCTATCAGTCACAAGTAAGTGGGTAAGGACTCCCATTTCCACTCAGGACGTAAGGAAAGACTGCACCTGCATTTAAGTAGAGCCTGTTAAGGTTTCTCTGGAGAAGGAAATTTTAGCTTGTGTGCCTGCCCTGTTGCCACTGTTGCCCTTATCTGTGGGACAAATTATAGATGGATAAGGTTAATTCCTGTTTCACCTTATGGAAATATGTGACATAAGAAACCAACCAGAGATGCAGAACCTTTGTGATGATGATGAAGCATGTTTTTACAGAGGCATAAGGTCATATCTGTAATGTACTTTAAATCATGTTTTGATTTTTTTTATAATGCACTCATCCCAATCTAATAGGATGGCACTTAATGCTCTGTGAGCAACACTTTAAAATCAGTTAAAGACGTTCTTCTTTTTCACAGCGTCAGCACTTTTGATCTCAAAGGTTTCAGGCAAAGCATAAATAAAAATAAAAAACATTACTCTCTTGAAGCATTGACAGAGTAAGAAAAATGAAGCTACTATTCAGTCTTCTGCTTGGTTTATCAATACGAAATGATGCTATAATTAGCTTTCTTACATAGGGGACGTAGAGTCCTCTCCTTTCTGTGGGTTATTAAAGTGGTTGGTCTCAAATGAGTTACCGTCTTAAAATCCCACTTTATCAACATAGCTGGCAGACAAAGGCAGGTGTGGAAGAAGGTACAGGTGTTTAATCAACATGAACTAAAATATACTCTCTGTGATTAAAGAAAACAAAAAAGTCTCATTCATAACATAATGCTGCATGTTCCATGTACTCACGAGGGGGTCAGAGTTTCATGGCTTTTCTCACAGCAACTGTCCAAGCGTAAAAATGATCCCTCAACCTGTTTGCTCTTTGCAGATTCACTATTAGCTCACATACAGTAAAGACATCAGCACAATGAAGTCTTTATTGTTAGCGTCATTCATTTATCCAGTCCCTGTGCTTTGATTAAAAGGGGAAAGTCAGCAGCAGCTCTTGCTGCTTTCCTGTAATGGGTATGGTAATGTAAACGCTGATTTGAGGTAGAATACAGAGCCTGCTCCAGCAACACTGCTCCTGTGGTTCCTTAGTGGGAACCAGCTTAGTTTGGGCATCAGGAGACAAAGCTCGACATTTTACGGGGTTGGAATGGGCACAGGATCTGCTGTCTAAGTCTCTTTGTGTGCTGGAAACGGGCCAAAAGCGCATCTATAACCCCCCTGTGCTACTGACTGGCTCTCTGAACAGTAGACAAAGGGGCTGCCAAGTCAGTGTGTTTGGCAAACCGAGAATAAACCTCACCATAGTCTAAATCCCAGAAGGAAGATTTTAGATACCTAATGGGGATTAGACAAACTAAGAAGGAAGGTTGTGGAGTATTTATGAATAATTGAACTCAAGGAAGCCAGCAAACAAACAAAGGCACAACAAGGGAAATGTCAAAACAAAAGCCTCCAAGTTTACTCATGTAAAGAAAGCGCCTAACAAGGGAAATATGGAATTAGAATTTGGATTTGTGTGTCTATCATACTGAATGGTGCTTATGCCAGTGTGTATGTGTATGTTTGCGTGTGTGCCACTCTTGAGGTGGTCATCAGCAGTCAGCGGTCAGGAAAGGTATCGTTCCACGGAGGAGGGAAAGTGAATTGCCACTTTTGCCTCTATCAGTAAGCCGTGCTCTTTGCACCCTTCAAGTCACATCATTCACAGAGGACGGTAAGAGTTGCTCTAACACACCGAGCATTATCTGCCACAAGCATTCATGAGAGTGGCCTCCTGCAATGAAAGAAGAACAGCCTTTTAGGTTGTCTTTTTAAGCAGCTCTTCATGGCCTATAAGTGAGTCAGGTTGATGGTCTCCATAAACTGTGGTAACTTTGGTCAAGTGTTGCAGAAAAAAAACAACAATCTGTGTTTGGAGGTGGTTGGGGTGCATAAATTCTTGGTGAAAACATACAAGTTTTATATAGGAGACTGACATCTGTTTCCGATCGGTCTTCATTATTTTCATTGATTGTACAGAGGGCGAAGATAAATTACCTTCAAGTTGGACACATCAGGTTGCATTTATGGTGAGCCAGGTTGACCCCGCTGCTGCCTGTGAGCACTGTACGACAAAGAGAGAGGGGATTTAGGAATTTAATGTCAGTGTAATGTCTTCAGATAATTGCAGGAGGCAGTTGACCGTGAAATTCAACCCACCTTGTTATTTTGTGACATTTGAATTATTGGAATTGCTCACAGGCTCATCATTTGAAAAGGCCAGCCTCCATCCAGTGTGTTTATGTGTTTGAGTGATTGTGTGTGTATTTTTCAACTTCTACTCTTGTGTCAGCCAGCTTCACTTTAGAGAGTGGAACCATTTTTCACAAGGTGAGGTCATCATGTCCATTCCATATTTTATTTAGGGGGGGGCAGTTTACGGTCAGGGTTGGGTCACTAAAAACTACAGATAGCTAAAAGAGGGCACAGGGGTATCAGCAAGTGTGTTTTTGTGGTCATTTCAGGTATGGACTGTGTGTAGCTTAATGATTGTGTGTACTGCAAGCTGCTGGTGTAGTTGTGTTTCCAAATAACAACCACTGGCAGTTTGTCATTTTCAAACTTTGTAAAATTCATAGCTTTTATGGTGAGTAACATGGTGTGTATAGAAGTATTACATTTTCATACTGTGCACATGGATACTCTTGATCAATATGAAATCACCAATTGGATTGCAGTCTGTGTATGAACCAACCCAATTGACATTCCAGTTGACTGTATGTATCAGAGCAGCATGGCGGCATAATGGTTAGTGCTGTTGCCTCAAAGCAAGAAGGTCGTGGGTTTGGTTTCCAGGCCCTGGGGCCTTTCTGTGTGGAGTTTGTATGCTCTCCGCGCGCTTGTGTGTGTTTCCTCCGGGTACTCCGGTTTCCTCCCACCATCCAAAAACATGCATGTTCGGGTTAATTGGTGACTCTAAATAGCCTGTAGGTCTGAGTGTGAGTGTGAGTGGTTGTTTGACTCTGCGACCCAGAAACGGATAAGCGGTAGAAGATGAATGAATATATGTATCAGAGGGAAATGCTCCCTGTTGATTCAATTATGGCTGCATAATGTCCTACAGAGCATTGAATAATGTGTAGATAGTGACATTGACACTGCCTGAGCCTGAATACAAATGACCATATACTCACACAAATAGTTCTTCTTTGAGTTATGAGCTTCAACATCGCTGGTAGTGTCACAGATTGTAGAACTGTTTGACAAGTTTCAGTAAAACAATGGAAAAAATCTGAATCAAGTCCAAGCAGAGTTGCAGTGACTATACAGTACTGTTACTAAATGTTGTGGTACAAAGGGTAGAAGGTTGGGAATGGGATGAAGCAATCACATAATTTTACTGTTATGCTGTTATGCTTGCTTCTCTTCATTGCAGACAGTGATTGCTTTGAGAGCTTTTCCACTGGAGCCCTTTTGTTTTGTTTTGCTTTGTTGAGTAAACTTACTTGTGTTGAAATGATTGAACAGACTCTGAAGACATCCAGGTCCCCAGAAAAGAATGCAAACAGAAAATATCAAGCCCTGAGATATAGTGTAGGTCTATTTCTGCCAGCTCAAGAGATGCAGTAAAATATCATTTTAGGCCTCTTATAGTTTTTCAGTCTTGCTGGATACATATTATCAGGTTTGCTTGTCGTCATAGACTCCAATACTTTTACTTTCTAAAGTAAAGTTTTTCTGTAAAAGATGATATTTTCATGAGCCAGTGGGGTTCTTAAAGTCAAGGTCTTGGGTTCATTTGGCTTGGAGGAAACTAGACCCATTCTGAGACCTGAGTAGGACTCAGCCAAAATCCACTTAGTCTGACCACAGATGGGATATTGGTTTTCCCCGGGTTATTTGTCAATATATTGAATATTAAATTAATTCAAGTGGATTTAAGGGTGCTCAGGATCAGTTCTGCTCACAGTTTTACAATGTGGAAAATATTTTTCAAAATCAACAGTCTATATAAAAGTTTTACACAGTTAACTGAGAATATATTTGGAATTTGGTTGAAAGACATCAAATTGGTTAGTCAATCAAAATGATTATCTTCCGTACATGGATCTCTCAGTCGGGTAGAGAATGTTTGATTGTTGGAAGAGGCAATGAAAAGAAACTTCACTATTTCAAATAGTCTCTGAAACACATTAACAAATTCATTTTTTTAATTAGTTTCTATGGCTTCACATTTGTTCAACATCAAAATGATGTTTAATTCTAATGCTTGTTAAATCAAGCCAATGTTCTCGCTCTAGGTTTTCAGATCAGATCTAATTGTCCTCAGGTTTGTTAAGATTAAGTCTCCCTCTTTTTTTTTTTTTTTTTTGTAAAATTAATTTATGTACAATCGATTTTCACAGGTGTTCCAACGGCCATGTGAGGCATTTGATTAGCTACATGGTTGAGGTCAACAAAAGAGAGAAGAGAAGCCTTTTCAAATTGTTTTTTAATTGAAAGTTTTATAACATCAGTGAAATGAAAGTGTCAAAACATTTAACTGGGCTGGATATTTCTCTCTTGGGGAGTAAAATTAGAGCTATAAGGCTTGAAATATTGGACTTACATTTTCCATGTACAGGAACAGAAGTCCAAAAGAATGATAATGTTGTTGAAGTGTGAATAAATAAAATGAAAACAAAAACGTTTGTTTATAAGTTCGGCCAGTCAATTTTTGAAGGATGTGTCAGGTGTTGAAAACTTATTACCACTGCCTCCAAGTGGCCAAGAAAAAAAAAGGGTGGGGGGGTTGATTTATTTAAAGGGGCCCAATATAACCTTATTTGCTGGTCTGTTCAATTCTTTTCTACGGCCCTGATGGAATAAAAGTTTTCTGAAACCTCAGTGGTTCAGCTAATCACATAAACCACATGAATAATTGATTAGTTTATTCATATTTGATCCCGAGTAGAGCGAGAAGAAGGGATGGGGTGAATCATTTCCTTGTCTTTCCTTCTCTTTTCTTTTCTTTCTTTTTTTTTTTTTTTTTTTTAATCAGTGACTAACCCAGTTTCTGCACATCATTTTGAGCTTTCCCATAAACGCAGTTTTCGATCACAAGCCGCCCTGCGCAGAGGGGGAGGGAGACCCAGAGACACACACACAGAGAGAGAGAGAGAGAGAGAGAGGGAGAGAGAGGGCGCTCCTCCTACTCCTCCTCTTCCTCCTCCTCCTGTCTTCCAGCACTCATCCCAAACAGCCGGGCCAAGACGGTGCTCCTCACGGCGGAGTCCGGCCATCAACTGCGCTCCTCGCATAATGGGACCTGAAGGGACGCCGCTGTGGTGCGTCTGTCTCCGGTACTTTTCCGCCTTTACCTCCGCTCCGGCGTCTGTCTAACGTGGCTCTCCTTCCCCCTTTCGAGAAATAACTTCTGTTCTCCAATTTTTTTTTTTTTTTAATTTGTTTGTTTTGTTTTTTAAATTAATACCCTTTTTTTTTTTTCACCCCCAACCCACCGCCACCAGACACGCGTCAGAAATAACCGAAAGCCACCGACTTCTAACTAAACTGCTCCGGAAGAAGGTCCCGTTTTGTAAATGGAGAATTTTAAACCGGTGAGTCGAAAAAAATATGAAATAAAAAAAAAAAATAATAACAATAAAACAGAGCTGCCAGTGTGTTTGCTGCATTTAGTTCCCAACCTGTTCGCACAATTCGATCACATTTTCTAATAACATCCAGAGAATTCGGGGTCAATTTGCTATCTGCAGTTTTTATGCATAAATATATAAAAGCTTGTTTAGAGTCGGGCTGCACTGCATGTAACTAACTTGAAATAGAAATAGTAGATTTGACCTAAATAAGCATAAACTGATTCATTTTGGGTCCAATCAAAATGCATCTGCAGTTGTCTGGTTGGAACTCAACAGGTTTTGCATCTAATCTTCTCTCTCTCTCACTCTCTCTTTGTCTTTGTGAATTTACATATTCAAATAGAAAAAGCTTATTAAAAACATCTTCCAGTATAGATTGTTTGGAGATGCTGTCTCTTTGCTTGCCTGCCTGTTAGAAATGCAGAGGACTGAGGTCTTAAAAAGACTGCGTTTTCACTTTAACTCTACAGAGGAGACCAGAGAGATACAGCCTTAAAGTAATTATAGGGAAGATGATGCTTATTGGGAATTGTGGCATGGCCCTGTAATCACATTAAAGGTTACTATATCAAATAGAAATATATTCTGTGTCATCCTTGGGAAAGGTTCCTCACTCTAAGTGTGATGTTCAATTTTATTTCTATTAAAGGTACTTTTTTGCAGTCTCAGCTGGACTTACCTTGTTAGAATTTTGGCTGCGTTGTTTGAACCGTTACCTTTTCGCATTAGCTCACCTTTTTAATCCTCCAATCCGTTTCTTTAACTCCACCTTTTCCCTCCCACATATGTAATATTTTGTCTCAAATTTTCCTTCCTGTCCTCCTGTTTTTCACGAATGGCTCTTAGTCTGCTCCCCTGTCATGATCATAATAGCACTCCTCTTCTCCCTCTCCTAACTTTACTCCCTTTCTTTGGTGTAGATGGTGACTGAGCTGAAGTCAAGCTGGTTGTGAAGGTGCTGGATTTATTCTCCCCTACGCCCCAGGCCGGACACAGGATGGCGGCGGGAGTGGCGGCTTGGCTTCCCTTTGCCCGGGCGGCGGCTATCGGCTGGATGCCTGTGGCCAATTTGCCCATGCCAGTGGCACCAGCTGAGAAGAGCAAGCGGCAGGATGAGCTAATCATTCTCAATGTCAGTGGAAGGCGCTTCCAGACCTGGAGGAACACGTTGGACCGCTATCCAGACACTCTCCTGGGAAGTTCAGAGAAGGAGTTCTTCTACAACGAGGAGACCAAAGAGTACTTCTTTGACCGGGACCCTGATGTGTTCCGCAGTGTGCTTAACTTCTACCGCACCGGCAAGCTCCACTACCCGCGCTATGAGTGCATCTCCTCCTATGATGAGGAGTTGGCTTTCTTTGGCATTGTCCCAGAGATCATTGGTGACTGCTGCTATGAAGAGTACAAGGACAGGAAGAGGGAGAATGCAGAGCGCTTGATGGATGACCAGGAGGACAACAAGGATGCCAAGCTGCCCAACATGACCTTCAGGGAGACTATGTGGAGGGCCTTTGAGAACCCCCACACTTCCACCATGGCCCTCGTCTTCTATTACGTCACTGGCTTCTTCATTGCTGTCTCCGTCATTACCAACGTGGTGGAGACAGTTCCATGTGGCTCGGTGCCCAACCAAAAGGAGGTGCCATGTGGCGAGCGATACACCGTGGCCTTTTTCTGCATGGACACGGCCTGCGTTATGATCTTCACCGTGGAGTACCTGATGCGCTTGTTTGCTGCGCCCAGCCGCTACCGCTTCATGAGGTCTGTCATGAGCATCATTGATGTAGTGGCCATCCTACCCTACTACATTGGCCTGGTGATGACTGACAACGAGGACGTGAGTGGCGCATTCGTGACACTCCGTGTCTTCCGCGTGTTCCGTATCTTTAAGTTCTCCCGTCACTCGCAGGGCCTGCGCATCCTGGGCTACACGCTGAAGAGCTGCGCCTCCGAGCTCGGCTTCCTGCTCTTCTCCCTCACTATGGCCATAATTATCTTTGCTACTGTTATGTTCTACGCAGAGAAGGGTTCAAGCTCAAGCAAATTCACCAGCATCCCAGCCTCCTTCTGGTACACCATCGTTACCATGACAACGCTCGGGTAAGAGCAGAGCAGACACCTCTTTTATCTGGTTGCAAATGCTGGTGTGTGTGTTTTGTGCGAGTGCACGTGTTTATGCAAACGTGTGTTTGCAGTTGGGTCCGTTGTGTACACGTAAATGTTTGATGATGACGTGACTTGATGTGTGCATCCGACTCCACGGCCCAAAAACCTACAACTGCTGTAGAAGTCAATTACACCTTTTTCAAGACTTACTTCCAAACTTTACACATAAGATAAGAGACCATAAGGAGTATCAACTGTGCCTTCACAAACTATTGTTCTAGGGGAATAATGGCTGTCCAGATGTTCTGTCTCATGAATAGCTGCGCCATTGCCCCCTCTTTATACTTCACCTATAAGAAGGACAGAGAACGAGAGAGAGAGGGAGAGGGAAAGAGGCGTAGGAGTTTGTGGAAGTAGAGGGAACAGGAACATTGAAAGCGTCTTAGTGAAACAAAACAATACAGAAACAGAAATCATAATGTTACTTCACCCTCTTACTTTGCCTCGCAGCCACTAGAGATGCTCTCTCAGTTCACAATGAACTGAAACAATGACTTCGCATTTTGAGAGTCCTCCCCCTCCATCACTCTCTCTGTGTGAATTACCTAGTGGCTGGGCTTGAAAATTTGTTGATTCATATTACAAATGCTCTGATGTAGGTTATTGAAATATTGTCAATATTTCCAAGCAAGAGAGTAGTTTATTTGTGTTTGAGTCCCATATGTTTCCATCATTCACTGAGTGCCTTATTAATTTAATTGTATAAGGGGAATGTGGAGCATCTTTATACATCATTTTCTCACATCCTGTTTTTCCCTTATTTTTATGTCACCATATATTTGCACCAGTTGTCATTTTACGGTAGGGAGGTGAATCACAAATAGGTCATTAATTTTACATTGTGTACACACACATGCATACGCACTCATGCACATGTATTTTCCAGAGTTGTGAGGCACTTTTGGACATAAAACATTCCTTTGCCCCTTAACAGCACCTTACCTCTGAAACCATGTGTTACCCCTGAAGTTATGAAAACAGTCCAAACAAAATGTACCCAGAATAAAGGTTTCAAAGAGCAATCAATGTGTCCACACAATCGCACATACGCAAGTGCACAGAGGGTTCTGTTACGCAGCACTATTAGGCCTAATGGTAATGTGTTTTATGAGTGCTCCTTGTTGTGGATGTGTGAATCAGGCTGAGAGGCTGACAAACTGCAGCATCCTGTTAAATGTCAGAGTCATGGAGGCCATAAATGGCTCTGAGCTCATTGCTGTGACACACTCTGCACTCTGTCACCTCGTCCTGCCATTCACAACCTGCCCAGAAGATCTGGTGTTGAGCAGATGCTTGATTCTGGATCGATTGTTTTGTCTGTGTACAGATAAATTGATGAATAGGAACAGCGTTGTGGAAAACAATCAGGCTATCGCTTCTCTGTTGTCTACTCATTTTGTGGAAACACAGCAGCACAAGCTGTCTTTTCCCACCTGAGTGAGGCATGAGATGCTAAACCAGTCTCCTGTTGCTTTGACTGCACAGTTGTGGTAAAGGAGGGTGTGTGCACATTTATGTATTTATGTGTGTGTGTATGTAGGTGTGTTAAGAGGAGGGTAGCTGTTGAGCTTGGCCTCATCAATAAAGCAGGGGCCAGAAGTATGTGTCAGAATGACTAATGATGTGACCCACTGCATCTGCTGACTAATGTAAACCTGCCTGAAATTCGGGTCCACACTCTCGGTTTACGTCATAAACACACACACACACACACACATGTGCAGACTAACCATACAAACATACAAACTGTTTGTCCGTATGCATTTAGACATGTATACATGTTTAACATGTTTACTGTGGTAACACATTGGATGTATCTTATGAAGGTGGTTGAATTAGTATTCCAACTGTGCGTTCAGGTTCACAAGAATCATTTTGAAAAGCTTCTTCCACTCTTTCTTTCTGCCGCCAACTTGCGTTTAAAACTATGGAAAAACTATCTTAACCAGGGTGCGGCAGTTTATACTCATCTGACTAAGTAAGATGAAAGCCAGCTCCCACAGACAATGTTTTCCTTGACTTCTTGTCCTCCTGTCTCTGTGCCTCGGGGCTTAGTTTTGTGCTGTTCAGAATGTGTTCTGCTTTGTTCTGCTCGTGGAGAATCTCATATCATCTGCACTCTCATATTTAATTTACTGGTAACTTCTGAGCTCCAGCAGAGTGTTTGTATTTCACATAGAGAGATGCTACGTGTGATTTTTGTCTGTGTGCGCATAAAGTATGTACTTCAGATTGTGTGTTCGTGTGCATGCAGTTTTATTTATTAGTGGCTACTCCACCTGTGCCAAATACATGTTTCCCTGCTGGCTTTAGCTTTTTGAGAGTTTTGTTTATCTGACACTAATCCGGCCTCTAGCAGAATCCATAATCCCCTTTCAACAATGTGGGCAGTGAAATACCAGGTAAATAGCTTTTTGAAGTGCAGCTCTCCCTTATCTTATTGGAAAAAGAGGGGGAAAAATAGGTGTTTTGGGGGTGGGGGGGACGTCACACAATGGGATACCTATTTACTGCATCTGATTTTTTTGTTCTTTCAGAGGAAAATTACAAAAAGACAGGATTGCTCAGGACCCATTTTGGTTAAAACTTGCTATGGAATAAACAAGAAAACAGTAAATTCAAAATGCAGGCCCAGGGCCTGTGCTGCTCCTTGTGAGCCACTGGACAGAAAGAGGTTTACCCATCTAGGTAAGCCATCAACCACAACATATCTCTGTGCACACACTATAGCAGGGCTAAAAAGCTCAGCTCAAATCCTGCAAATGAGGGGCAGGAAGGCAGGCTTTGGCTAAATCAGAGACATTTAGGCAATAGGACCTGGTAGGGATGTTAATCCTTAAGTTGTTAAACAAATTGATATTGACGTTTGGGGTGATAATAGCTTTGGTCATTTGTCATATTTGATTGAAACTGTATCATAAACTGGTTCAAGATAAAGCAGACAGGGTATTTGTTAGGGAGATAGAGCAACTACTAAACCTCAGCTGCCATTTAGGCTACATGCTGTACATGTTCAAATCTACGCAAAAAAATGTATCAGTTCTTCCAATGTGACTACAGTACAGCAGTGCAGTTTGTAATGCTCTCCAACAAGAAGTTGTGTATTTCGGAGTTAAGGCACCTGTTTATGACAGTCTGTTTAGATGAATTTTCTCATATTTATAATGTGCAGACACAGGAACAAATGATTTTGTAGTATATATCACATATGATCTTGTCTTGATACAGAAAAAATAATCTCCGAAATCTGAAAATGCCATTTTAAATATTCAATATACCCTTCACTGCTCTTTCTTTTGTGTGTGGTCCATTTAACTGTGTGTGCTGACTTCTTAGCTAGAATCTGCAGATTTTGAGGTAGAATTTAGTCCAACAAGTAAAAATGTGAAAATTTTTCTGTACTGTAAGGATGCTCACTGGTGGTTTGACTCATTGGAGCTCAAACATCTGTTGTTGCAGACAGCCAATTAAGAATTCCACAGTATTGACAGTGGGAACGATTACATTGTTTGCTTTTACCCCACCACAGCTGCAGATCTCTGAAGCACTTGCATCTGTGGTTTGTTCAGCAGTTTTGTGTGGTTCTGGAGTTATAATCGTTGGTTGTTCCCACCACATGGAGAAACATTTGGCAAATCCAGGTTTCATAGGTAGGATTAAGTTTCATGGCATTATTCGTTGCATTGCTTGCTAGCTGCCTAACTACATTCATGGCGGGGGAGGAAAAAAAAGTCACTGAAATGCTGACAGGCAGGACTAAAAGTGACACAGCTCTACTGGTTGGTGTTAGTCAGCTTCGAATTACTCAGCAACTACTCAACGTATAAATTCTCCAGTCAGCTGCTCCCACTGCAACCACTACTGTACTATGCACAGAGAGAAATCATTCAAGTCAATCTAAATTATATGCTCATATACTGATTATGTTTATGGTAATGCATTCCCTTCCATTCTATTCCTGAACATCACTGCCAGTAAACTTATGTAACAGTCTTTTTTTGTCTTGTACTAAGTTTGCAAGGCCAAAAAGTTTTTAATGCCATTAAATCCATATCATTATAAATTATTACAGTATTATTAATAAAAACAAGTGCTCCAGTGCTCTCATTAAATGCAGGCTATTTCACATAACAAAGCATACCAGCCATTCTCTGTGCATCTTTTCCTCTTTGGGATCTTATTAGGTTCATCCAATTGATGAAGTATTGATGATAGCTGGAGTGTTTGTAGTCATTAGCATAGCCACGTCTGAGTATGATTAATATCCTTATCAAAGAGCGGCCTCTTTGGATGACTGTGCCTCCAAGATCAATACACCGCTCTCTGTCTCCCAGACAACAGCACAGGGCCTCTAATGTACACCGACGGTGGCTGTGTTGTCGGGGTTGCATGTGCTTGAAAGGGATGTTTTGGGTAGCATGGGGTTGTGGTGGTATGCAGCAACAACATGTCCATAAAAGGTGTACGCGTGTGTCTGTGTGTGTGTGTGTCGTCAGTCCTTATCGTCGCAAACGCTGATTTATAAGGCATTTATTCTGGAGGCAACATCTTGTGACGACCCACGATGAATTCAGACGAGCAGTTATTGATTTGTCTAGTAGTGAGAAATGTGGCAGTCATTGTTAGTGCCACTAATTAGAATAGGTCATGAGAGTATGGCTGAAAGATGGCACCAAAGTGTGATGTTGCTGACCCTTTATCTTGGATTTATGAGAGCAGTTAAGGAAGTCATTTGCCCAAGGTGATTTACATCCAGTTCGTAACCTTTCCTTTTCTTAAGGTCAAGATTGGTGTTGAGATGACCTGCTCCCATTTCAATTAAAAACCTTTTTGAAATTACATAATGACAAGAGACCATGAGTCCAAGAAATGAATACATTGTTGGGGGGTGTGGAGTGTGAATGATTTATGGTTTTGTGTCCTGGTTGCTCTTTGTCCAACATGGTAGAAATGTGTTTATTAGAAAATCATGAAGTGAAATCTGCATTGGAATAGTAGTAATCTGTGTCTACAGTGAGAGCTCTCCGGTGCATACTCTGAACCAAATTTAATATTTTTTTTATTTCAGTGTTCTTAAAAATCTTCATTAATTCAACATGAAGAGATTAATTATTCATTAAAATAGTAAAAGTTATTATCTCGGGATTTCGAGAGATGGATTCACAGAGTTGATATAGAGATATTCTAGGCAACATTTACATTTAAATTAGTGGGTTTGGCAGGTTCTCTCATCTATGGCAGACTTTTGGAAAGAATTCGATCCAGTGATTAGGTGGTTGTAAGTGCTTAAGGTATTCAAGGATGTAATGATGTGGGCTAAAATAACCAGCTCGCTCACATTGTAAAGGATAGGCTTCAGTTTGAATAGCGAACAAAGGCCAGTTATTTTCCCTTACTGTAGCAAATGTAGGACAAATGAATGTAAAGATCTCACTACTGTGTATATCAGGGAACCAACCAAAATCAGCAAAAACGTCCAGGTGTCATTGCCACATGCGAGTTGGCTCTGAATAACTGTTATAAATGAGGAGAAACATTAAGTTTATACTTAAACTCGTGGTGCACTGGTGCAGTCATATGTACCTGTGGATGGAAGAGTCATGTGGACGTCACTATACAGATCAAGCACCATGTTAATGATTGGTGGAAATTAGGCCCAGGGCTTGTATGCTTAATAATCAGTCCAGATATATTGTGCCCATTGTTAGGATGTCATAAAATTGATTTATGACAGCATGTGATATTGACTGTCAGATGTACCCTATATTCTGGAAATTCTGTCAAAAACAAGTACTTTATCATTGATGGAAAAAAAATTCAGGGGTCAAGGATTTCATTTCCCAACAATATTCTCCCGGGACTTTGTCTGTGCTCTGTCACCTTGTTTTTGTCTTGCTTTCAACTTTTGTGTTTTCGTCCTTTCTTTCTCTTTCACAACAAAGAGAAACTACGGTACAATAGGCACTTGGCTGGAATAGACCAAAGTCTGCCAACTTAAACATTTAAATGTAGTAAAATGACAGAGTGGACTGAATTTGCAACGTAATTTCATATTTGTGAAAGAACGTTTTGACTTGTCACAAACTGTGGGTTTGTCATGAATTATGGTTTAATCACTTCACTTCATAGCCAAACTGACAGAGGTGGGTGGGGCCCACACAACAGACTTTACAAATTATCCCAATTTTTTTTTTTAATTCTTTAGCAGAATTAAAGCCACATTTGTGTCTGTCTTCTATCTCCTGGCCCTTAGCGCGCTCTATGTGTATCAGAGCGCTTTAATAATACCTACCATAACCTTTGGCCTTTAGGTGTTTTCTATATGAAACTGACCGTTGAACTCCCTGATACCAAAATAATTCACCAGGATGAGGATACACACAAGAATACACAGTAAAACATTTATCAGAGCAAGTGTATCTCATCTTTTGATCCATGCCACTTCCTCTCTTCCATACCTCTGACCTCCATTCCCCTTTTCAGTGCTGCTGAAGAAAAAGCAAAATAGAAATGTCAGTCCATTTTACCCATTTCACCTTTAGTTTTGGCTTTGTCTTTCTGTTGCATCTGGCTTTATCCGTGGCAACATTATGAGTCAGTCATTCAGTGAGTTTGTGGTGGCTGGTAGAAATATTGATTGTTTCCAGATGGTGAAGCTTATCCACTGGATTGGCAATAGGCCAGAAAGACTTTATTCAATGACATGCCACAGCCTTGGGTTAAGAGTCATGCCATTTTTACCCTACCATACACTCACATACTTTTTACACAATTCTGGGAATTTAAATGGGTTGATTATGATTACCAAGCGAGTGGAATAGTATTGTAGCTGATTTGGTAAATAATGACTTCATTATTCAAAAATCCCAAACAGGCTCAAATTAGGTGAGAAAATATTATGCGTCAGTGCACTTCAACCAAAGAACACCTGGAAGGGACACCATTTATCTCCATTACCAAACACCAGCTCCTAATTTATCTTGTATGAAATGCTCAAAACAAGTATAGCTAAAACTAATGGGGTTTTTGTTGTTGTTGTTGTTGTTGTTGTTTGGTATCATTATAGTTAAAACGGCTGTAGACTGGTATTTTTGTTTTTCTTTTACAACATCTCCTGCTTTCCTTACTGTTAACCTTCTCTGCCTTTTTCCTATTTTTCTTTCTAAACGAATGTGCATCCCGAGGCTATGTGTGTTCATGTTTTAGCGTCTGCCTACATTCAAGTAATGTTTACATTGTGTCCCAGGCCTGTAGTAAAGCTGTTTTTCTCTGTATTCTGTTGATCAGGCAATAATGTGCCTGCTTAGTTCTATGTCCGCAACTATTGAATTGTGATTATACTGGGGTTATTATAAAGGCAGAAAAAATCACTAAAGTCGTTTTTTAGGTCTGCAGTTTGTAGGGACACAACAATAACTCAGAATATTCCTGTTCATGCTCATATCAGTGAATCTGGCTCAGTTACTGACTTGGACACTGTGTCCATTGCTTAGGGGTTAGACGGGACAAGGACAGATATAACAAATTCAAACTTTGTTGAGCCCTGGAACACATTTCATCTACATCACCTCTTCGAATCAAGAAATTATTGGAAATTATCGTCTGTACATGGCGTACGAACAATGAGACAAAGATCATCCTCTGCTGTTAATTACAGATGGGCGCTTTAAAAAATTGTTATGTATTATACATAATATTTACTAAATTAATTTGCAAATATGTAAAGCAAACATGAGGGTCTATAGCCATGCTATCCGTGAGAACCATAATTGGGGACTGCTGTGTACTGCGCTGTTAAATGTTAACTTCAGCATATTGACATTTACTGATGAGCACTGAACATAATTCAGTTGGCAGTTACTTAGTCACAGAGCACCATTTTGGACATATGGAAAATGTTGCTGATTGTGGTGGAATAAAAATTCAAAGATTACCAACGCCGTAATAAATCTTCTTTTGCAAACGATGAAAGGTGGTACAAAACTTCATGGCAATCTGTCCACTAGGTTTTGAGATTTGTCAGTGCGTACTAACCGACTGACAGACTTGCACTGTCATCACCATCACTGTGACACAACAAAAAATTACCTCCTCCTCCTATGTTGGATATGCTTAACACGGTTGCGGTTGAAAATTGGTGCAACTGCAAAAGAGGCCAATCAATAACTTCTCTTTAGAAAAGAACCAGATTTAATGTGTCAGAAATAAGGGATTTACTTGCTAGTAGTCTTGGGAGCTGCTGCTTGTGTTTTTGTATTTGAGGTTGAACAAGTCAATAAAGCACTCCAGTCTTCCTCCCAAAACTTGCCACAGAAATCTGTCTTTTCAGCTCTTCCAGACTCCTGCTGAGGCTCTCCTGTTTTGTTATTTCGATGTTTTTGACTCTTGTTTCCATGCAGAGATCTGGATAGTTGACCTCTTTTTTTTTTTTTTTTTGAAAAGCAATATCAAGCGCCAAGCCTTTCAGGCTTTTGCTGAATGCATTTACCTTGCCACCTGTCAGCCAACGGGGGGAGCTTGTTTTGCCCAATGTGACTGTGAAGGGTAATTGACAGGGAGGGTATTTCAGCCAGGTATCTCGAGCGTGTGCTTTGTTCTGTCTTCCCCCCTCCCCTCCATGCATACAAATGCTGCCCTGTCGTAGGACGTGGTGTCCCAACTAACTTAATTCCACTGACTGGGAAAAAGTGATTGGAGTGATGTTCAAGGTGTTGAAGGAGAAAAAAAACAAAACACAGAGTACATGAGATGTGTGAACACCTCACTACTGAGCCTGTCTGTCTCTCTCTCCCCCTCCTGCCCTTCCTGTCTGTCTCTCACTGTTTTGTCACAGCTGATTGCCTTCAGCTATGGTCCGTTGAAGCCCACTGCACTTGTGCCCACTCCTCCAATTCAATTACTCACAGGCTCTCAGTGAGGAGCCTGGAAATGAGTCAGTGATAACCAGTTTCCACCTTAGTGTTAAGCAGCATCCTGAACAGCTGATGGCTGCTGCCTCTTGAGTGGGTATGATGATAGGTGGTGAAACCAAACCCACCACACCGAGTCATTGACCCCTATTTGATAAATTCCTTAAAATCCTGACTTTTGTTTGTGATGGGCTGGATATGTCCGTGAAAGCAGGTTTGGCTTTCTGCCAAATATTTTGGGATATAGCAACATCTGTCTGATGGGTTGTCACAGTCCAACTCTGGTCCAAACTGTAATTGCTCAACAACAGTAAGAGGGATTGCCATGAAATCCAGTACAGAAACAGCATGTCACCCGCTGACTTTGGTTACTAACTAATAAGACGTAAGAATGAAAGTGCCTACTAAGTTATTGAAATATCCTTAGATCATTTCCAGCTGGCTACTTCTGATCCACATTATCCCCTTTGTTCTCCAAACATTTCTTGGCTGCTTTCACTGAAGGACAAAGCCACTGATAGTGACACAAAGTGAGGTGCTCTTGCTGTGAGCGCAGTTTGTTTCTTGTGAAGAGCAAACACCGTAGTGTCTTAAGTAATCAAAAAATGGAAACAGTATTTTCTTCTTTTTTTTTTTTTAATCATAAAAAATGCTGACTGTGGCGCTTTTAAGTGTATGTACTTAAGTAATATCCACCTGAATTATGCACGCAACTAAAATAAAAGCTGATTTTTAGCTGGACGATTTGTCTGTCATTACATAATGCATCTTTGTAGTCATTTTATTAGAGTGGCCCTTGATTTAGTGGCTGTGGGAAAACACCAGAAAGTAAACAATCATGGATTAGACAGTATTGTGTCAACGGGGCAGACATACTCATTACTGAGTGGATAATGGGGGCTGAAGTGAATGTGAGTGATCGTTCTCCATATATGTAGGCCAAGTTATAGAAATAAATCGCCTCTCATTTCCCTGTAGAGAACGTTATAAACGCTGCCTGAATGACTCTGATTAATCTTTCCAGATTCACAGCCAAGGCTTTTGAACAGGTAGACGTCATTGTTCCACATTTTATTTTAATTTTTTTCCACACTGACATACATGCGTTCGCTCTCTCTCTCTGTGCACATCTTATTGGGGATTCTGTTGTTCATAAATTGTGTTCTGTGCTGATTATCCAGGGTGACAAAAGCAATTGTTGTACTACACTAAATCTGTGGGGATTAATGCTCCTCTCTGGAGCTGCTGTCTCCTCTTGTCTTCTTTCCTCACCACCCTGACAGGCTTTACTGAGGAGGATCTTACTGAATTTCCTGTCATGACATTTGTTTTGCTGCAGCAAAAAGAAAGTACAGTTTAACATGGTGTCCAAAACTGATAATATATTGAATTTCTTTAGTATGTATTGTCATTTTAGTGTCAGAATGTGGACGCAGAATGTTTCTTTCCCAAAGCTAGGAATCCACTTTTTTTTATAACCAGATGTCTTTGTGGGATTACCCATGCTGATGGATTAATCCTGCCATGTGCCATCTGACAGCACAGAGTGCTGGGAAAGAGCATAAAAGTCAAGTCATGAACTAACACCATTAATAGATTTCAGTAAGCCTTTTTTCCCTTCAAGGGTTGACTGGTGGCAATGTTAATTCAATTTCTCATCGTCTCTCTTGAGTAACCATCTTCTGCCTCTTTGGTCTGTGAGGAGCGAGGCCATGGTCCGCTGCTGCTCAATAAGAAGTCTCCTCAAAGGATTTTTGCCAGGCTCATTTCACAGGAGACAATCTGTATTATGTTTAAATCTTATTAGCATTGAATTAACACCACATCAATGACCCGCTCCAAACAGAGAGCTTAAAAGTTCGGCCACTTTTTCAGCAGTTATGCAAAAGAAAGCACTTCCCAAAGAAAGGAAACCAAAGACGGTATCAGCTGACTGTGGATAACAAATCATGCTGAATGCCCCATAAGGAAACCGCTTCAGCTGTTACGGAGAGATGGTCCATAACCTTGGTATCGTAGAAATGAATAATACACTTCAATCTTATGTATGAGGCACAATCGAACGCACAGCAGAGCAAATTGATTTTGTTTGCCTGCTGAGGACATAACCTCACCCTCCAGATGCAGCGTGTAATATAGAAGATGTCTATCCTGAAAATAGGGTGCTGTTAAATTTAGTTTGGATTGGCAGTTTGAGTGTGAGGAAAGGGGTTGTAACATTCAGTTTTACCTCAAAAGTAATTTATATTTATGGTGTATGGATCCGAAGTTGTTGAATGAAATAAATCAATCTGAAAAAGTTTCCATTTAAAACTCAAGTTAATTTTCTCTGTTTTATTTTACTATCATTTTAAAGCAGCGTTGTTCATTTTTTATCATAAATAATTTTGGTAAATTTGTCATTCTTACTGATTAATCGCAAGAAATGTAACTTTGTAGTAAAAATAATCTCACTTGTGTATGCAATGTCACTTCGTGTCTCAGCACTTTCATCTGGTTCCTTTCTCTGTTTCTTTGTAACTCATCAGATCCCACCTTGCTTTCACTCCTTTCTTTTTACTCTGACTTACAAATGCTGATAATGTCAAAACCTTTTCTTTCTTTTTTTTTCATGTTTTCAAAAATGGAACATTTCCTTACCAAATTATGCATTGCAATGACTTGCAATCCATGAAAAGCTATATATACTCTCTTGTGCATATACACACACACACACACAGAGCTTGAACCTGCATCGTGGCACTGCAACATCCACTCAAACCAGATAATTTGTCAGTTTGTGCTTTACGCTCAATAGCCTTGGGCACATGTAGACACGCAGCAGGAGAACCTCGTCTCCCCAGCATGTTTGTGAAGCGAAAGAGAAAATTATCTGCTTTTCATTATCAACAACATAATATTGAGGGATGAGTAGCAGAGGGATGAAGCATAAGGGCGTATAAACCCCACCGGTTGGCTCTTTGCTTCAGTGAAATATATGAAAATGCATGGGAACAACTGGTGTGCAACTTAATCACATTTCTCAGGAGGCTGACACATTTCAAAGAGTGCTCTTCATTGTAAGTGGAAAAACACTCAACAGAACCTGTACTTCAGTAAAGTTAGTCCAGAATTAACTGCATGTCTCTGATAAAACAGAGAAGGTCGTATTCAATGTTTGAGAGAATTTTTAAGTTAATGATTTCTGGCCTTAGAGTAAGTGCCAGAGACTGCAATGACAAACCTGGGTTACATGAAAAATGGGAATGGTCAAAATACTGGTGCTGCTATTAAGTTTATATTTTTCTGTGTTTGATATACATTGATTGTACAGACTTGTATAAATGTGTCAGCTTTCCTTATAAAAAACCATTTTCCCACCTTATCCTTCAAGCATGTTTTGAATTCGCTTTCGTGTTTTCCTCCAGGGCATGGAAGAATGTAATGGTGTAATGTTATCCATTATAAAAATAAGAGCGCCAATAACATTACTATATGAATGATGGGATGGAAAATATGGGAATAAACCTAAAGTATTGCCATTTACTGCCATTTTCCACCGTTTACAGGACTTCCTGGAGATGTGTGTGATTTGCTAATAAAACAAACTAAAAAGCTACAAAATTGCAGCTGTCTTTTCGACAACCAAATTGGGTGGAGTGGAAAATGATGTTTTACTCAATTTCAGCATTTCTGAGGGATACTTAGAAAGATTTAAAATGACACCCCCCCCCCCCCCCCCCCCCCCCCCCCAAAAAAACCTTCCAACCACATTCCCATTCACTTCAGTGGGAAAATACTATCCCTGTATTTACAGTTTACACGGCTATCTGCTTGCCTCAACTATTAAAAAAAATGCTCAGCGTTCAGAGTGAGTTGTCTGCATGTGTAAAACACCAGAGCAATCCTGGTGGATATCAGCTAGCGAACTAATCAGTGTTAGACAGCAATGATAACGGCAGTCTAATGCGCTGATATAGATCAGAGTGCAGTGATTGATGTTACGGTCAGGTGCTTTGGACCATAATGAATGTTCCCAGGCCAGCTGGACCTGTCTGACAGCAGGTGGATGCAAATGGAGCAACAGTTTTCGAATAGTTTTCCTTGTCAGAGCACGCTGAGACCTGAGACCTCTCCCTGCTCTGTCTCGGTGTGTTCATCTATTCATGCAGTATACGTGACCTGCATGAATTTTTCAACTTGTAAAGTCAGAAACAAACTGTCATAAAAAGGTGAATAATTAAGAGGCTAAGTGATGAACAAAAAGAAAGACTTCTCACACAGCTCCTGAGGTTTAACATTATTCTGTCTGTGGTTTTTGTGCTCCAGCTGGACTGTTGGAGAGTCGTAAGTTTTTACACAGCCTGCGCTACGACAGCCATGGCCAGAGGCATTATGTTTGTCCGTCTGTCTTATTCTCATGAAAGCAATCTCAGGAATACCTTGAAAAAATGTCTTACAAAACTTGGGTGCATTTATTTATTTATTTATTTATTTTTAAATTTATTTTTTATGTGGAAGCAATGATGACCTGATTAGAATTTGGTGTTAAAGGTCAAGATGACTGTGACCTGGTAAAACACATCTTTTTCCATCACTTCAGAATTCTTATAATCTAATTCAATTCCTTCAAAGTGTTCAGGAGATATCTCATACAAGTCTAGACAGAAATAGATGTAAATTGGAGCCTCACTGGCTGGCTTGAGTAAACAGCCAGAATCAGTAACTCTACCAAACAGATACAGGTCATGTCTGTGTTGCTACAATTAGCAGAAGTTAGATTTTTAATTGCAAATTTCAGCTTTTACTTGTTCTCTTGCAGCATTTACAAGAAGCTGTAGTGAAGTTGACACCTTCCTTAAGTGTCAACTTTACTATGGCTGAAATTTGATTGTCTTGTTCCTTCAAACTTCAAATACATCAGTGACAGTGACAAACTGGCAAAAGGACTCTTGTCCGAAGGCTACCTCAGTCCATTTCTCTTAATACTGCACTTAGATACAATGTACGACTAACAGACAGAGAGAGGTCAAAGCAATGAGAAAGTTTCAGTGAAGGAAGTGTTATGAGACAAAAACCTGCTTTGATGAGGTTGAAGAGAGGATTCTGTGAGCCATCAAAGTAGGAGAGAGATTTTCAAGCTGAGAGAAGAAAATGGTCAGGGAGTCGACTTAAGTTTTCAAAATAGACAAAGAAGAGTTAGGAACGAAATGTGTGTGTGTGTGTGTGTGTGTTTTTCTTTTCTCTGTAGAGAAGGCTCTAAATCGTGAACTCGGCCTGTGCTCAAGTCTCCAGCAGTGAGATCATTGATGTGTGTTCTATACAGAAAGCATGCTGGGAAACACTAACAGATTTGAGCCAGACCCCACAGACAAGCAAACTGAGGCCCAAGAACGTTGCCAAATGCTTTTAGAAATTCACAGATTGCTGCAATCGAGAGCTGCAGCTTTCCAAATGTGTGAACTATACGTGCATGTTTGTACACGTGTACCTGTGTGTGTCTGTTGGTGCAGGTCGACAGACATTCATGTTTATGTTTTATGCATACAGAGATCAAGAAAAAGAAGCAGATTCAAAGTGGCTGAATCTTTTCTGCAGATTCAGCAGAAATGCAGTTTGTTCAAGAATGTGAAATAAAAAAAAAAAAACAAACAAAAAACAAACAAACATGTGAACGTCAGACTCCACAGTGCGTAGAGGCGTACTGGCCTAGCTATTCAAATTGTTCTGGTGCCATCACAGACCCTCAAATGCTCTGAGTTTGTCCTAAAATATTAAATGTGTGTGTTGCTTTAGAGAGAAGTGTCTTTATTTTTTTCCTCAATTTTATTGCTATTGGTTTATAGCTCACTCTTTGACAACCAGAATCAAAGAGCCACACACTCAGATATGAGGACTACATTATTGAACAACACAAGATGGCACTGATTATATTTGTAGTCTGCAACTCAGTCTGAGCCTAACAAGACTCAAGGGTCCTGACATAATCAGTGCAGATTGAGGCATATTTTTTCTTATGCACACTGAGAGCACACCCCCCTAAATGGTAACGCTGGTCTGCCAGTGTCCTTCACTTTGGTCCAGAGTGAAATACCTCTGCAGCCTTTAGTTGGATTCTGGTACAGAGATTCATTCATAACCTGAAGGGCGAATCTTGATGAATTAAAGCACTGGCTTTTCCTCTCTTGTCTGCATGAAGTTCACATCTGTGGTCATTAGAGAAATTAAAAGAATTTCAGTAAGTTTTGGATGGATTGGCCTGAAATCTGACTCTCAAGGTTGAACTGCAATAACTTAAAAAACCCCCCGAACATTTTGGGCTAAAGAACTCGTGTGTTCATCGCAAACTGTCGTTCATGCAAAAAAATGTCACTTTGTCTAGCACTTTGGCTTATCAGCAAAAACTAATCACATTTCCATGAGCCACGGCTGTAGTTCATATTCTGTCAGGTCACAGCTATTAAAACGATTAAAGCAGCAAATGTACAGCTCCCACTAAACATGAGCATGTAAGCATTGTCTATGTTAGTATGCTAATGTTGGTTGCTCTGTATACTGTTGGTCTTATTTGATTGATATGAATTAAGATTGAAATGATACATAATTACCGGGGAATACAAATAATCCTGGGTGAACACTGTTGACCCTGTCAGTAAAGCTCAGACCCCTCCTTTAGAGAACGGTTCACAGAAATGGAGACAGAGAGGGACAAGAGACTGTCTCCGTTTGAGACAGATGCAATTATGATTAGACCAAAGTGGGAGGATGGTGCAATTCATCAGCCCATTTATGAGAGGATGATCAGATAAATGCTTTAGTAAGTGGAGGCCAGTCACTGAATGGGGTGATGGATGTGATAGCCGTATAATCCAATAAGTGATGGTGATCCCTGCACTGCAGCATTACAAATAGAGATACATTGCAGAATTGGAAGGCCCGTTCAAAATTGTGTGGCAATTTGTCCACAGTAGACCCGACTTTCTCTGTGCCATCACTCATAGCAATGTTTTACCTCTGGAGCTATTTATTGTGTGCAGCTTTCTGTCTGAGAAATAGTTTTGATCTTTCACTGCTGGGATGTTTTGGTATTTCTCCACAATTGGGAGTTATTGATTGGTGTCACTTAATCCCTCTCTGACGTGCATGTGGCTGTTACTTTTTCTTCCGAAGCCCAGTCATTTTGGGATCAAGGAGTGACCGAATGCCTTTTATTGTTATAATCCAGATTCCATCATTACTTCTAAATATATTTTCCCTTTTTAGTGTGCTGTATTTCATTCCAGCACGTTCCTTTATGTGGCTTTATGGAGGCTTTCTGCACCTTTCCCTCCCTCCTGTCAGGGGAAAAAAAAAATATTGGGGATCAACAGATATCTTGACTCATCTGAAAAATGCATTGTAAAAATATTAGTTACAGTAGATTTACCTAGATAAGAAATACTTTTTAATTATACCGGACAAAATGCACAGAATCCATCCATCACAGCTTCAAGTCGATCTGTCTCTGTGGTTTGAACACCTATTGGCATATATCACACACATGGGCTAAAAATAGAAACCTTTTGCACTCCCATTGTCGGCCCCTCCCTCTCTTCTGCCCGCCCTCCCTCCCATTATCCCTTCCTCAGCGCATCTTGTTTCTCTCCTTCTGTCCCCCCCCTACCCTCACAGTCATGGAGCACAACACACACAACATGCATACAAACACAGTCACACACAAGCTGGTTGAGAAGCATACACAACCAAGTGTGATTTCTTCTTCTTTTTTTTTTCCCACGTGTCGTATTTTTAAACATGTCATCTTCTGCTCAGATGTTTGTGTTTCCGTGGTAACCCTAGGTTGTAAAGGAGAATTATGCGATCAGTACGTAATTGGGCCGTAGCATACAGAGCAGCAGCGGCGGCGGCAGAGATCCGCACCTCAGCAGATCAGTGATACAGTGTTAAGATCCCTGCCCTCCATTTTCAGTATCTTAATCCCAAATTTCCTCCAAAAACGTGTCCCTATGTCTTTTTACTTCTCAGTTGTTGTTGTTCTCCCTTTACCCACTTTCCCTTTCTTTCCCTTGTAACCACAGCTCTATGTGTTTAATTACTGAATTGACCTGATAAAAGAGTGTTAAAGCAGCGTGGTTCTTTCCTCCTCCCTCCACTCTTTCCTCTCTCCAAGAGCAGAGAGAAGTCAATCAAACTATTCTCTATTCTGCACAACGCATCTGGTTAATACACAGTGAGTCACTCTCTGGGCCTCCTGTCTGCATCACACACCTGTTGTGGCTCTAATTGTACAGTCCGACTATTTATTACGATCAGACTGTCATCCACACCGCTGTATGTGACGGGGTCTTAGTGAAACGCAGACAGCATCCAACTGTTAGCCCAACTGCTCTCCATTCTCAGGTGGGCCATTTTTCAGCTTTTGGGTGAGCTTTAGGTTGGTGTATGTTTGAAACAAATTGGACATCTCCTCTTTGGTCCATTAGGACTGAGCTTCCTATTTGTCTTCTTTGTATCTTTGTCTCAGGCCTCTCCTCTTCTCTGTGTCTTTATAAAGAAGTGTACGTGTGTGTTTATATGTGTGGCTGCCTCCCTACAGGCTTCTCTCGGCTGATGATTGCACTGGCCATTTCCCTCCGAGGCTCTCCCCAGATGACAAATTCACACATTCGTTATCAGCATCCTCTTTTCCACAAAATCAATAGTTTCTCCTCAGTTTTTTTTTCTGCATATAGAGGATGGTGGTGTTCCACTTCTTTTCATTTCATGCACGTACTTCCAGCTAGCCACAGAACATCTAAAACTTGACGCTGTAATGATAAATTATAAAAGGTAGCATAACAGAAGCAGAAGTCATTTAAAATTAGCCACAAAGAAGTACGGCCGAGTGAAGATAGCTACTAAAGAAGCCCTGTATGTATTGAATTAAGCAGCTGTGTTTGTTTTTCTTTATGAATGCATATTTTTATGAAAAGGAGAAATGTGTTGTTATTTCAGAAGTTGCATAGGTGCACGCTTGCAGACAAGTTTGCGAGGACCCTGAAACAGTTCAGCTGTCAGAAGCATGACCCTTCACGGCATGAGGTGAAGACAGAGTGTGCGTCCACTGCCTGAACATTCCCAGAGCTGAGTTAGCCACCTGCCACGCACATACTCATACACACAACCGCAAGGTAATACTGTAGAGCTCTGTTCTTACAATGAAGATGGGTTGATGAGGGAGATAGAAACGGAAGGGGAAAAAATGACGTAGGTGGGAAAGGCATGTGCGCATGAAAGTTGCAGCGGATGCTGATGGAGTGCTATTGTTGCTGAAAGAAGCGTATACTTCCTCATATAAAGAGCTAATGGCAGCATGAAACATTCATCCATCATTGCTCTGTCTCTGATTCCTACCATACTGCCACCATCTATTATTCATCAGCACAGTGGACAGGCAGCAACAGACATGATGAGTGCCCTGTCGGCAAAAGAAGGGAGGCAATTGTGCCAAATAATGCACATATACTGTACAATGTATAAAGACACGCTGCATTCAGACATAAATAATACAATATTTGTCCACAAACTCACTGCATATGTATTTTGTGACTACTGCACTGCAGCGCTGAATAGAACAAAGCACCACTGAAAAAAAAAAAACAATCAAGATTAATGTGGCCCATTAAAGAAGAGTCTAATTGAACTCATTTAGTGAAGTCACTCTTCTTCAATACTTCCCACAAAAGCAATGAATTAATGCCTGCATTTATGTTTTGCGTGCATGCAAGACATGGTGGTGTCGTTATTCGTCCTTCGTTATTTTTGCTTCGTCACCCAACTCTCACGGCAAGAATAATTGATTTCACACCAGTGATATTGAGGCATACAGGGATAATGTGCCAACGCTGATGTACTCAGTGTGAGCATCCACTTCACAACATGGAACCAAAGAGTGATTACTAATAATATTGGCTAATTTTCCGACAGATATGGTAACTTAAACCACGCTGATCACAGCAGTTTACTGCTGTGCAAAGCAATTACCCTCTGCCTTCATAGTTAGGAAATAACCCTAAAGTGTTCGAAAAGAATCATTTACTATAACTTAGAGCAATCACAGTGCATTATTCACAGTGTGTGTGTGTGTGTGTGTGTGTGTTTGGGTGTAGGGTTCCAGGTCAATTTTCAGGTGAAAATTTTGTAACAGCAGTAGGTGGCTAGATAGAGGAAGAGACTAAGGATAAAAACTACACCCACCAAGTGCTGCCACTAACACTGGTGCAACCGCACAACAAACTTTGTACTACATGTGGCGATGGAGAGAGCTCTTCAAATGTCCTTTTTTCTGCCCTGAGTCAGGTTCAGAGCCCTTTCAGAGCAGCTTAGCTAACTTATCCTCTAAACCAGTTCCACTCTGCAATTGCTCATCTTTTCCAAAGGCTCCTGTGTATTTTACCAAGAAATGTAATGGGGGTTGAAGACCTCACAGACAGTAAGAGGGATGTAAGAAAAGATGAAGAGGGAAAACATGCCGGAGCCGGACAAGACTGCATAATGACCTAGAGACATGCTGTGTAATTAGTCTGTCTGTCTCTTACCTCCACTGGTGCCCCAGGTAGCTTGCGGGGGGTCATGAGAGCAGCGGTTTTGATTGTTACAGGGCTGTCATGACAGAATCATTTGGAGGGGGCCGTGCTGGCAACCTGCTGACAGAGTCTTCCAGATTGACGAGGGCTGACTTTGACCCCTTCACCCCCTGCCCTGAGCCCTTGTCTGGATAAAGTGGGCAGGTGGTAGAAAGGAGCTATTATTGGTATCATGGTTGTTGTTAGTGTAGAAAACACACAATAAGTTGGAAAGAAAGCAGCGGGGTGGGGAAGCTGTGCTCAGAAAATAGCAGTGAAAAATTTGGGAGATCAGCACAAATTGGAAATGTTTCTGAATTTGCCATGTTTTGGGTTTACAGAGAAAGACATTTCTTACCTCACCTTCAACCACTGAATAGAGATTCACATGTGCTGTTGTGGTTTAAACAATTGTGGTGCAGGCTCCTAACAGTCACGTGCTTTCGACTCAGTAAGTTGCTTATAAGTTCTGCTGCTACTTATTACTCATAACTAGCTGATATATATGACAGCTATAGAGTATTATATCTCTGTTCCTCTCCCTTCCCGCTCTCAGCTTCATGATTCTTGGACATAAAAGATGCAGTGTTGTAGGTGGGAGAGTTGTGTAAGTGAAGAGGCGCAGAAAGAGATGGCAGGTCAAGTAGCTGTGATTATGTAAAAAGAGTCATAGAGGGTTGGAAACATGCTGCTGTACTTTTTGGAGAGATTTGATTATGGGATATCACACTGAGTGTGATACTTATGATACTGATTGAGTAACCTCTCAATCCTCTCTTCATCAAATAACCCAACTACCTGGGTTCAAGTCCTCAACTTCATTTGAGTCCGCTCTTCATTTAAACATTAACCCTCTCTATCTAATTTCCATCTCACCTATTTTATGTACCTGACAGCTCCTGCCCTCTTCACAAGCTGCATCATTAGTTTCCCTTTTAGGTGAGTTCACGTGAATAAGATGGGATGGCTGAACCTTGAGGTGGAGGGTGTCTGAACAGCAGCTCTGACAGCCGTCCATCCCCCAGGGACCAGAAGATGGACATACAGACAGACTGCCCTGCTCATATACAGATACACGCTGCACTTCATCACCCACAGTTCATCATTTCATTCTATATCTGACAACTAAGATCCATTACTCAAGGTTCACCTTTCTTCTTCCATTTTTAACACTTTTCATCACTTCTTCATTTTTTGTTTTTTTTTCTTCAACACCCACACACCTTTCATTTTTCCAATAAAAAGAGAGTTGAACAGATTCAGACTAACGTCAACTGCAAATGCATTATTTTTAAACGTTGACGGGGCATGTCCTGAACAGTGTGATTTCATTTGCAGTTTGTTTCAATGAGAAAGGGGCTGAATCTTATCCCCTGATTGTCATGAAATGACCTACTGTAACCGTGTCTGTGCAGAGTTCAAGTTAAACAAAATGCTGCTTATCTCCAGTGAATGTAATGCCATTAAATGTTGTCTTTGCTGCATAGCCAACAGTAGCCACAACAGCTGTTTACAAGGGGTGTGCCAAAAAAATCGATTCATAAAAAATTTCGTTTACTACGATTCACTGTCTCAGTGAGTGACACTCGTTTGACTTAGCACTCAGATGGCCGCTTCATTGTTGGGGGGCGTGCATTATTAGTGACCCCCTCGGAGCATTTTCCCGACAGATACGTTCCTTTTTATTCCGGAAAAAAAAAAAAAAAAAACTTTTATATAAAATGTCGGCCAGTTCTGTTAATCCGTGTTTATAGTGAATTCCGTTTTTAATGTCTAAGGTTGCTTTCACACCAGAGCTGTTTGGTCCGCTTTAAACGGACCCCAGTTTCCTCGGATAGTCCGCTTCGTTTGTGCAGGTGTGAAAGCTCATACGAACTCTGCTGCGGACCAAACAAGCGAACTCTGGTCTGCCTGAAAACGTGGATCTCGGTCCGCTTGCAAGTGAACGCTGGTGCTGTTCGTATGCTGGGTGAATGCTCACCGGATCAAACACAGGACCAAATGTACGTAACTCATTAGTTCTTACGTGAATGTTTACTGTTGCCATGGCAACAAGTGACCGCTGACGTTAGCAGTCGTTAGCTAGCTTAGCTCAATCGTCTGAACAACAATAACCCATAAATTCACAATTTGCCATATTTAAACAAAATCAACCACAACTACAAACAGTCACAGTCCTTAAACTCTGAACTAATATGTTGTCACATGTTAGATTGTCAAAGTTAGAAAAATAACAGCTTCAATCCCTGACAAGCTACGATGGCATTATAGTAACGGTTGCGTTCACTAATATGTAGTTACGTAACGTTGTAGCATTCCCTCAAATAAATTTCCGGGTCGGGACGGAGGGAGGTATTTCCCCTCCTACTTTGTCCAATCGATTAGCGCCCCTTTCAACCGCGTGATGCTGCTCAGAAAGTTCGGTGGGCTTCAGAAATCACAGTGTGAAAGCAGAACCGAAACAAGTGATAAATGCAACAATGTTACGACTTTCAGCCCCCCATTCCCTCAGTCTGCTTGGTCAGGTGTGAAAACGACCTAATTCCGTGATCGCGGATTTTACAGGGCCCTATTTTCCGAATGCCCGGAAAGACCGAGCTTGACATGAGCTTCACAGTGTGCAAAGTTTGCAAAATGAGGATTAAGCACTTGGGAACCCATGTTTAACTGCACTATTTTTTACTTTTATTTTTTTTTTTATAAAGAAACACTTTTATTTTTGTTACTTAAGCAATATGTGATACTGCTTTTATGCAACATTTGCAACAATTCCATCTAAGCATGGATAAATGTTTCAAACTTAATAAATGTGCAAAAGACACTTGAATGTGTTCATGTCATTCTGTCTTGCAAAGCAGACTGGAGTAGATCATGAGGATCCTTTGCACACCTACAGATTGAAGCAGAAATCATTATGAATCAAATCGTTTTGAATCGAATTGTAGCCCCAAAAATCGGAATCAAATCGAATTGTGAGATAGTAAAAGATTCCCACCCCTACTGTTTACTTACCTTTTAAGAACAAATTCCGCAAGCTTGGCATCAAACTTCTTTCCTGTACTTGCAATTAGCCATTTCCAGTGGTGTTAAGTAACACCAATAATAATTCCCGTCGCTATCGCGCCATTTCTCTTACTGCAGTTATCAGGCTGAGCAGTCAATCCCAGCCCATCTCTTCACCTTCTGATAAGGACTTGCTATAGCCTCCAATCTGCCCTGATTATGTAGCACATGCCACATCCTGCTCCTAGCGAGAAACCACAATGTGTGACAGAGAAAGTTTACAGGTAGATCCTCGCAGGGCTCTCACGTAGCTGTGAGAATGGATGTACGTACTTGTATGTGTCTACAGGAAGGGATCAGAATTAGGTTTTCCTTGATGTCGGCTCACATTTAAATGTACAGTATGTCTTTGGTATAAGCATGGTAGAGTGGAACTAGTACATACATACTGGTATACAACATTTCATCATCTCTTTATTTACTGCTCTTCTGTGGCGTTCTGCCTTGCTGAGAGTGTACAGGAAATGGAATCACCACACACTAAAATCTGTGCTTTTATTTTCCTCCCACATCAATGAACAGCAGACATCTCATCTAAGAGGGGAATTAGCCTGTATAGAGGAAATGGGTGCTAGATTTACAACAAATTGGTGTGTGTGTGTGCGTCTTAGTGTTTGTGTTGCTTGTGTGTACACGTGGGCATGAGTCTTAGTCAGACTCTGAGTGGGAAGTTGCAGGTGTTTGTGTTTGCATATGTGTTGATAGGAGGTGGTAGGAGGAGAGTAAAAGCCATCAGCTTACATGCTTATGGCAAACCAACCTTATTCATGACTTTGATCCAGTGGTGCCTTAAAAGAGCACCACAATGGAGAGCAGGAACTCGACAAAATGGAGCAGACGGAGGAGGGGAGGACAAAAAAAAAAAAAACGAAACCAAAACAACAAAAAATAAAACAAATGTATCAACACGAAAAACAAATGGAGTATAAAGGAAAGAATGAGAAACTAGAAGTATGGATTGAAAAAAAAAATCAGGAAGCAATTGGGGCTGAGATTGATTGAACACTTTGATTGATTGTGAGATTTATAGTCTGCCTCTGAAGGATAAAGGGAATGATCAAATTGGGGGAAGAGAGTTAAAGGTGCAGGGATGTGATGAAAGAAGGGATCAACTGTAATTTCCCTGAAGGAATAGAAATGGATGAATGAAGAGATGATTGTGGATGCAGTGTGCAGTAGAGAAAATTAGAAGACTTAATTAAATGCTTTTTAGCTGAAAGTACCTGGGAGTGCCTGAGGAGAGCTTTGGATAGTGAGTGCTCCTGAGAGTTTTCCTTGAGCACCCCATCATATGTATAATTTAAGAAGAATGTATTCATTTATATGAAAATATGCAGCCTTATTAAATTGCGAAAAATTAACAATTAATGTAACTACTGCTACTCACTTCCCATTGTAACCTCCTCTTCTCCCTTACTGCTAATATTTACTAGTGAACATTTACAACTACCAGGTTGTAATCACTGTATGTTTTCTTTGTATTTTCCATGGCATCTTCTTTCCTCCTGTTCTTGTTCTCTCTCCATCCCTCTACTGATTCCCCCCGTCCTCTCGTTTACACTCACTCTCACTCACTGCCCTCCCTGAGCCTGGTTCTGCCCAAGGTTTCTGCCTTTTAAAGGAAGTTTTTCCTTGCCACTGCTGGCAAGTGCTTGCTCTTGGAGGGATATGTTGGATCTTCTTAACAACTCCATCAAGAGTTTAGTCTAGACCGGCTCTATGTGTAAAATGCCTTGATGTAACTTTGTTATGATTTGGCGCTATATAAATAAATTTGATTTAATTTGGTAATTTGAATTGTCTGGCTCTGCTCTTGTTCACCATCTTGTGGAGAGTTTGACAGGATTGATTACAAATTGATAGATGGCAGAAAGCCTGGCTGACAGACTATGACCAGGGCGACATGTACAACTGTACACTATATTTTGAATGTTTCAGCAACCATTGTGTTTTAGGCTGGAGTATTCCAAACAATCACTTTATATCTAGTCTTTTGTCCGACGAACACCCTAAAGGCATTACATTTACAATCTAAAATGGAGATAAGCAGCAGATTCTCACGTTTGAGAAGCTGCTGTAAACAACTTGATGATTTTGATGATGAATGGATTCCTCCTATGCAAATTAAGTTGACAAATTGCAGCACTGATGGAACAAAATACAAGGATTGCCATCTGAACAGAGCTGGATCGTCACAGACAGAAGAGTAAGGTATGTTAAAGATGTAACAGAAAACAAGCCGCAAACCTGCTGCTTTGAAGGGGTATCTATGAATCACTCTGTGTCCCTTCGTCCCGGCCCTCCTGTCTTCAGATGGATGAATGGCACGCCTTGAGTTGTGAGTACCTAACTTAGCTAGCAGCTGGGGCCTGTAATGATAAAAGTGAGCCGGCCCCAGGAGCATGCTCGCTGAGGTGTTGCTAACCTTGGAGCATTACTAGAAAATAGCTTCATTTCTCTGCCAGCAACCTCCAGCTAATCCACACCTGCTGTGAATCATTAATGACAACTCATCGGGTTTGCATGCTGTCTGTGGGAGTCAGAAAGTGATTTTAATTCATTCTTTAAGGCTCTGTCAGGCAGAACACTAAACACACCTGGGGTTGTGCCTTGTCTTCAACCTTACCCGTACCATTTTGTATTAACGTGTTAGATGACCATACCATCATTATACTGAGAGTGGACATATTAGATATGTAAGATCATGTGGCTGTAATCCAGTGAGGTGCTCTTAGTGATGTGGATCCAGCTGGTTAGCAAACATACAAAAGCCAAGACTGTTATTAGTGTTAAATGTTGAGGAACAAGTGGTGAAGAGGACACAGAGAAGATGTATATTCGGGAGCGATGTGGATGGATGGGTTTTGAGTCCAGCCTTCCATCCTGTTCCCAGCGAGGGAGAAACCAGCGAGGAGGTGTCCAAGGCTGCTTGATCTTAGATTAGATGACTGTGCTCTTGCTGTGGGCTCTCTGGCACAGCTCTCTACAAATGCTTGGAAACCCACGCAACACACACACACCCACACACACACACGCTCACTCGCTCCCTCTTTCTCTCTCTCAGTTCCCTTATTTTCATTAAGATATGCCCAAAATACCAATGAACAGTTTTTTAATTAAAAAAATCATCTTCTTTTAGCCCTGATTTGGCATCTTTGTGTCTCATGTTCTTTGGAACATTTTCAGTGTGGAGGGATTTGACACTTTTGAATTATTTTAGTATCACATTTTTTCTCATCTGAGAATACCTTGCAGCTGTTAAGGTAGAGCATATCCTCCTTCATCCGTGCTGTGTATCTTGAGCAGGGGACCCTGTCGATGTAATAGAACCGTGCTTAAGCAGTCGGTTCAATAATCGCCACGCATCTTTATGTAAGATCTGTACGAGCAGTTTTGGCCAGCTTTGCAATGACAGATGGACAGCCGACTTGATATTGTCCCGGGAGGCCTAAACCAATGACTTTTGCCAGTGGGGTTCAGGAGAGGGGAGGATTGGATCACTCCGGGAGGGAGTCAGAGAAAATAGGGAAGGGTAGTCTCATGCTACGATACATAATGAACCAGGTGGAGGTGCCTGTTTCTCAGGTCGGAGGGTGCAGGAGGGGTATGAAAAGATTGTTGGAGAGGGTGATGGCAGGGAGAGAAGGTTGGACAGGGGTGATGGAAAGGAAAAATGGGAATTAACATGACCCCCGGCATTGAAACTGATGGCAAAGGAGGGTGACATGCAGTGTTGAAGCATCATTTGCCTGGATATCTGTAACATGTCACAATTCCACTTTCACTTCCTTCATGACCTGCCTGTTTCCCAGTGCTGTTGTTGCTCAAATTTGACCTAGGAATAATTTCTATGATTTTTTTTTTTTTTTTTCACAAATCATAGCCTACAGACACTCAGCCATATCCTTGTTTTATACATAATCTTGTCTCTCTCTCTTTTTTTTTTTTTAAAGAGCCTGAGTAGACAAGTTAACCTGACGTCACTTCAGATTCCTGTTGTTTACTGTTTACCTATTTTACAGCCCAAAGGTAAGACGCAGAGGTGGTGTAAGTTGAGACCTTTTCATCCTTCAAACAATGCTTCACAGTGCTTTTCATCTTCAATATCCGTTTACTTGTGTTCCCTGTCAAACCTGACGTTACATCCTCCAGATTTTTGTCTGATGGAAATATGAAACAGCTTGGATTCCAAGAGAGTCATAAAAGATGGAAAGAGAAAGAGAGAGAGAGAGAGTGTGGCCAAGGGAGTGAGAAGGAAGCAGCGCGAAGAGCACACTGTCAAAGACTAACGTTGGCCCAGTGATGTGGGGTAATCTGTCAGCAGTAACAGATTGTGTGATAGGGTAAATAGAACTTGTTGTGGTGCCTGGCTGGCCTTCTGAATCTTTTATTTCTCTCTTCTCTCTCTTTGGTATTCATGCCCTGTGGAATAATGAATATGACAAATTATCCAGAGTGTGTTGCCCATAGTTGTGGGTTGCAATGTGCTGGTCACACCACCCACTCTCTCACTTGCTGTGTCTCAAGCACACAAATATACACACGCAAACCCAACAAAAAAAAACCCCTTTATCTGGGTTTCCAGAGAGAGATTTTGACACATCGGGGACTGTTTTTTTGGGGTTTTTTTTATGTTTTTCATTTCTTCAATTGGTGTTCAAAGCTTTTGGGTATGCACGTTTGTGTCTTTGTGCCTGTCTGTACGTGTGTGAAACTCATTTAATTACCTCTACTTTCTGAGTCAGACATTAAAGCCTATTGTGCATCCATTTTTTTTTCTCCTGTGCTTTCAATTGGAGATGTTTTGTTAAAGGCAAGGAAATGAATGAACATCATACTCATTTATGTGGCTCTGTATGTCCTTGCATTTATACAGCTGAAAGTGGCAGGAATGGTCATTTTGAACGCAGCACTTTCCGTTTCAAATGGGATGTCATCGTTTAGCTCCCAGGCTCTTGTACTGTGCTACGATTTGCATTGGGTCATTCTGTGATGGAGAATATCTCATCCTTTCTTACATTATGTTGTTCGCAAAGTGTTTCAGTCCTGTTGTGAGAAGTCATTACTGTCAGAGAAAGAATTGAAAGAGTGGTGAAATAAAATGCTTTGGTTGCAGATAAGGGGATACTGCACATATTACTATTTTCATAACTCTGTGTTTTATACCCCAAATTCACATTTTCATCAACGGAAAGCATCATTTTTATATCTTAAAATAGCTCATGTGCCATGAGGTAATAACTTGCCTTCAGTTTTCTGTTTGCTGATGCCTTTAACTGCTTCTCTTTTTTTTTTCAATCAAAATCATTTGTACACAGTAAAATTCATTTGATCAATCTTGTTTTCTCAATTTTTACACAAACACAAACCTGTTTAAAGACATTTGAAAGCAAATCATTACTACAAAATTGCGAAAGGCATCAGTGGAAGGATCCAGCTAAAATGGTCTCTTAGGAAATGGAAGGTGTTATTTACAAACTTTTAGTGGGTTTTAGTGAAAGTGAGTCACATACAGCTGGTACCAGAGGATGGCAGACAAGACAAGGGAATACCAGTTTAGAAATGTCCCACTTGTGAAATTCAGCAGAACTTAACCACGGACTTCCTCTTCTGTAGAGAAACTGCCTGGAATTAAATGATTTATCATTAATTACTTAAGAGCAGCTGCCCTCACTGAACGAAAGTACTCAGACATTGCGATCAACGCAAAGTTTGAGGAGTATCGTTAACGATTCGAAGAGCGAAAATAATCCTCTTTTTCAGACCTTTAAACTTTTGTCTGCTTTTCAGCAGTCGAACTGTAGTCCAATGTTGTCAACAGAGGACTGTGTGAAAACATTACATCTTTTTGTGTTGTATGTGATTCACACTGACTGTAAATAGAAATGAAAAGTATTGGTAGATAAAAAAATGTTGTGGGAAAATGAATTTGGGATTTTAACGAAGGCACTCTCCTCAACCCGTTGTCCTGAGTCTGATCCTCTGCATTATCAAATGTCCACTTTTTTTTTCAAGATGACAAAAGATTCAAAACATGGAAATCAACAGAAAACAACACAGTTGGCTCATAAGTCCTTTTACTTACTACTGTACTACAAACAGGTGGTCACACACACCATCCTATACTCTCACCTCCCCCATGACGCCTTTTCTCATTATGATATAAAAGTCCTTTGCTTGTTACACAATTTGATTCAGTCTTGTGCTATCCAAGTCTGTTGAGTGATTGTCTGTCAGTTTATTTGTTTACAGCTAAAATGATTTATCAAGTAGTCAACTTTGGCAAAAATAATTGGTTGCTATTTTAATAGTTGATTCAATGATTTCAAATATTTCCTGGACTAAATTCTCAGTAAAGTTAGCAATTGATTTGTATCATATACAGATACAGTATGTACTTTCAGTAAGTAAATCTCAGTGCTCTTCTTTATTGTCTCTATCATAATTCTGCCTCAGCGGAGTTGCTAAACTTCATTTTCTACTTTCTAGAAATACCGCTAAAGACAATAAGCCACAGGTCAAATAAAAAAATCATAAATATGGTTTATTGTTTGCGTTGAGAAAATGATAAATCAGTCTTGATGAGGGTGCATGGCTGAGTTGGTTGAAGTATTTTTGTTGAGTTCATTTATTTACGAGCTTCCGAGCAGATTGCCTGTTTAATTGTGATTCAGCAGAAGTCACAGCTCAGCACTTTTAACTAGGGAGCAGTCCTGCTTGGCTGGAAGTGTTTCACGTGGGGAGCGAGCTCAGAGATTCAATGAACAGGCATCTCCTGTCATCCCAAGGCAATTTATCACTGTGTCTCCACCTCCAATGTGAGCACAGTTAAACAGGAGGTCTTGATGGTAGCAGCATTTTTAATATTTGAGGCGATCAATTAAAAAAAAAAAAGGCTGCTTTACTTGATAGCTTTGGCCCTCGAGGCAGTTTGGCCCTGTTTAGGTTTCTTTCCCCTTTCCTGTTAAAACATAAATTACCTGTAATTGGACAAACAGTCACATTTGCACAGCTGAATGCGTGCTGCTGTGTGTTGTATGCCAGCCAGCCCTGACTCACTGATCGCCGCACTTTTCTGCCTCACTCCTAATCTTACTGTCGTTCCCTCTCCTCCTGTCATGCTATATTTCTGCCTCACTCATCTGCATCTTTCATTGCAGTTAATTAGGCATTTTAGTTAATTACCTGCCTGCTTTAGCGTAATGGCAACAACCCCATACAGTTGTTTTATAGAAGCTAAGACAGCCATCATTAACCTCCAGTCTGTTTTACTATGTTCACTGTCTCTCTGACTAATTTGCTCTCATTTTGCACTTCCCACCTTCAGTGTGTTGTTTGTGTGTGTCTTCCCACCAGGTTTTGTGTTATTTAAACATGAAATATTTAAACTTTTCTCTTGTTTTTTTTTTCCTTTAAGCGCATCATCCCATTTGACATATGGCCAGCAAAACCCTGATCTTTTGTAGTGCTATGATGTTTTCCTCCTTCTTTAAAAAAAAAATATAATAATTTTTGTATTGACTGTGCGGAATATTGTTTTGAATTAGTGAAGCCTCTTCTAAAATAATTTGTGTGATTCCTTTATATTCTGGATGCCTGCTCCTCTCTGCCTGCATCACACAGTACATGTCTCTCTAAGTGTCCGCTGTTGTCAGTATTACGCTTGGTCGGCCGTACCCAGGTGTGTGTATATGTAATTATCAGTGCACATAGCTTGTCTCCATTCATTTTTAATGAGCAATGAGGCTGCATCGCCTCCATTAATAGAGAATTAGACTGTCCATCAGTCGCCACGGCGCATAAAAGCCTTGTTCGCTGCATCTGGGGTGTATACTGTACTGCAAAAGCTGGTTAATGATGCAGCATGGCTCCCTGTCAGTGCAGACAATAACTGGCGGAGCTGGAGATGGACAGAATGAAGTGTGGAGGGAGAGGAGAAAGGAGGGAAAGAAGGAAAGAAGGAGCAGGGATGGGAGGGAAGACACAAGGGAGCCCTTCAACACTCACAACACTGTCAGTGTGAGGCAATGAGGCTTAACTACAAGTGTTGGGGTTTCAGTGGGATTCATTAGCATGAGACTTTAGTGTAGAGTTTTATGATGTTGTAGTAACACATCTGTGTGTATATATGTATATATATGTGTGTGTGTGTGAGTGGTCAAAGAGAAATTGCTTTATTTATTCTTTCTTTCCCATCTGGTTGTTAACATGATTGGTTTGGCTATTATTTCTATTGGCTGTGAGATCTCATATTGCTTAATTCACTTTTCTGGAGGTGAGCAGACCTGAAATGTTGGCATTTATGCCCACTCAAAAGAAAAGCTTCAGTCAAATTTGAGGTAATATCAGATAATAATCACAATCTTCCTGTCTTTTGCTCTCACATTTCATGGCATCCTCTCACATTCTGGGTTTTTTGAAGTTTAGTAGACCAAATCAATTTAGCAGCAGTTTTACCTCCATTTGTTACTGCGTCCCCTGAGTGAAATATTCAAGACGGGAAGCAATTTATGACCACAATATAGGATCATGTCCCCTCTTATGGTCATCATTGGAAAAATAAACTGTTTCTCTGAACCACCAGTAGCAGATACAGCATTTTTACCAGCCATTACACGCATGAAATACTTTAGCACTGTCTGTTTACTGACAGACTGGACCAACCTGCTGCAGCTTGACCTCCATTCTTTTCTGAGAGAATGGGAAATCATATCAAGCGAGTGATTAGCCAGGCTCCCTCCTTTGTCATGTTGATAATTTAACCTGCATTAACCCAACCATTGGCCATTCTCTACTTTAGCCTCTGGCCCTGTATTGCTGCTGTCTGTGATGGTAAGGAGGAACCACTGAACCCTCACCTCAATTTCCAGGGAAGTGACAATGACAGAAGATAGTATGTTGCACTGGCAGGAGGGCCAAAAGCTGTGCAACACCTTGGTAATGTGTGATATTCACAATTCAGCGGCTGGCAGCGTGCAGGCAGCCCCGCTCCTGCTGAAGTAATGTGCACCGCATCGCTCTTTGTGTCGCAGGGGGAAACAGAGATTTATCTTGAGCCTTTTATGTGGAAGTAACGCGTATCTGGAATTTCATTGTTCCTGTTGTTTACCAGAAAAAGCTATAATGTACGTGACAATTTGTCTGCCTGCGCTTTGCAACACTCAGCCATTCTTGAATCTCCTCATCATCTGTCTATGGAGAGTGTTTAATTTAGTCTGTTTGGGTGCGAATGTTTACCCACATCACATGACCTGTTTAATGCTCCCAGGAGAACCTTTTGTCTATATATAAGCTGTATTGGCAGTGTGGGCTTCTTAGTGATTGCGTGTATAAGTGAATGCAAGGGTGCTCTCTCACACTGGTCTCTGTGGGCAGCTGCAACCAATAGGAACAGCATCAGCCAGATAATAGATAAGACCAACACAGTCAGACCCAAGTTGTACAATATTTAGTCTTTTTAGGAGCTACAAGAAGTTTTGTTTTTTCCACAATTTAATGGTCAGTTGGGACCAGGAAAGCTTATGGCTGAGGCGTCTATCTCTTAAATTAACACAGAGTCACTTTCAGTTTCCAAAAAGATTTTTTAAGAACCAGGAAATCCAACCCAGATTGTTGTTCTGGGTCAGCTTTTGCCCCTACGTCTTTTCCTCTTGAGGATATCTGGTCAAAGAGGATTTGGGGCTTAAATTAGACCTCATAGACCTGCATTTTTAGAGATTCTGCTCATTTTTCCTATTAAGAAATTTATCACGCATGCAGCCACAATGACTCTCCTGTGTACTCGTCCCCTCATACACAATCACACGCAGACCTATGCAACAGTTTTTTTGGCCGTAGTCAGACAGATCAATAGTGGCCCTCAGAAGAGCTCTGTATAGAAACAAATCATTAGCTCAAATGGCTCATTGCGACGGCGTCATCATCACTGAGCAAGTGCGCAGCATTCAACCTGAGTACTAATGTGTATGACATTAAGCTTCAGGATACGATTGCATTAATGTTAGAGTGATTTGGTGGTGATTTCAAGGTGTCGTGGTACGGATGGGAGCATATAATATATGGACATAATCACAGGATGCTGCTTGGATGTGAATGTTTTGGAGTGGACGACTGGGGAGATTTGCTCACCAGTAACTATGTTCTCCCTTACAGCCTTTAGCATGTCCTGGTAAATTTACTACGTTTCTCTGACCCAGAAAGTCCCCCAGCCCAAAGAAGCCACAATTGCCAAGAAACTTGCATGCTTATAGGGACACTGTGTGTCTTTGTGTGCACAACTTAGTCTATGTGTGTGTTTCCTCCATGCTCCACTGACTTACTTTGGAGTGCCCACATTAGCAGAGTGGTCCAGACTGGCTAATTCAGTAGCAAAGTGGTTACCTGGAGGCTACAGATGACCAAAAGGCCACTGTAACTACGCATTACTTTTTAGAGAGAAGGGGTTTGCTTTATTATCATCTGACTAGAATATGTGTTAAGAGAATCAAAGAGACGTTTGCCTGGCTGATATTTTATGCTAGAAATGTCAGATATAACAACACATCATCGTCTTAAATATCAGCACTTTTTGATTTCTTTCTCCTGTGGTTAGGAACAGTAGGAATGTAATTTCTTTACACCATATTGAATAATATGGTACACACAGTCATCACACAAATATGTATTGCAGTGCTGTGTTCACCCACAGTTTATTGAAGAATGCTGTTGTTTTGTGTTGAAATACTGTCTCCGCCTGAGGCTCTGTTCCTTTTCTGAAGCAGACTTTGAAACACACTAGGGTTGAAGTCGATTTATTTAATTCTTTTTCAGGCTTTGAGAAAAATACGTCCACCTGCCTTGCCTCTGAAATACAACTGGGTATCAGTGTTTTGTTTATTTGTGTGCCTGCTGAGTTCGTGAGCACATGTTACAAAGGAATGGCCAGAAAGAACACGTGTGTTTCCAGGCAGGATGTTGCATTTTTCTGTGTTAGTGACTTATCGATCCCTTAGGTGCAAACGTATAAACGTATTGACCTCAACTTGGTAAATCATTGATTTCTATCAGGAGATCTATAATAAAATTACTGTGGCCTTAACTTTCCAAATACGACAAAGTAGAAATTTTTTTTTGGGGGGGGGGGGGGCTGTTAGTGTTTATTATGACCATATGCAACATTATGTCAAACAAGAGGGCAGAAGCCATGAAACATACTCTGTCAGCAATGAGGTTTTGTCACATAAAAGCAAAATACCCTTCCATAAAAGCCTCGAAAGCTACCATCCAAATATACTCCCCCCAAAAAATCCAATATCCACGTTTCGTTACAGTCACAGCAGGTCTTTCACTTGGGTCACAGCACAATCACAGCTGTAGTTTCGGTTATTGATAACTTTGTGTCATCCATTGAGCAAAAAAAAAAACAAAAAACAAAAAACAAATAGACTCTTATGTGCCCTTTCATTGACGTTTGTAAGCATTTGATAATGTAGATCCTGATCCATAACCTCCATTCAGTTGGCTAAATGATGGTGATGCTGGAGACTTCCCTGATCCACTGATGTTGACCTCATTCATATATATAATTATTGTTCCACATCACTCAATAATTATATATATATATATATATATATATATATATATATTTGACCTAATAAGACCTTCTCATCCTGATTGTGGTTTTTACCACTGAAACATAAAATCATTAATATCACTCTGGCTGATTCATGCAGATGCAGAGGAATTAAGCTAGCAAATAGGTGTCAATAGTCATTCAGGGTTCACATGCAGTACTCAAAACTTAGATATCAAACTATGCCCCCTTCCTTTTATAAAATTTCAAATTGTCTATCCTCCTCTGCCTATAAAAAACATTGTGCACTCAACCTTCATATCCATCCTTGACTGTGGAAATTTAGTGTATAATGTTGCCCCATCAACACTTCAGCAGCTAAAGCCGGTGTGTCATAGTTCAGTACATTTTATCACTAATGACGAATACCATACTCACCACTGCTCTCTGTATTGTACTGTGGATTGAACCTCGTTGCCGTCAAGAAGGAACAGCCAACTCGCATTAATCATTATAAAGCTGTCCTTACAAAGCTTCCAAACTACCGCACAACTCTTCTCTCTTTTAAATGTAATATACACAGAACACCATCCTGTAAATACTTGACCCCTGACATCCTTTTAGTTTGCTAAAACCAGCAGCACTGCTTTCTACACTATGAACCATCTAAATGGGCTGGCGGTCCTTAAACTTCCCACAGAGAGTTTAAAGTTGTGTTATTATAATTTGTCTTTTATGACCATTGTAAATGTAATCATAAATTTTTATTTAGTTTTATTGTGTATCTATGTTGTCTTACGAGATCATAATATACAATAAATTTAAAATATAGTTAAAGAAATTAAATTATGATGGCCGTCCAATCAGTGTGAGATGCATACATAATATTATTCATACATGCAATAAACAGTGACAAGGATGTTTCACACTATACATCGCAATACATGAATTTGTAATAAATACAACTAGTATACACAAACGCACGCACATATAGCAAAGCATTTGAGGGTTTATTCAGTGCCTGTTAGCTGTGTATGTGTGTGCGTAAAACTGAAAAATTTGCCAGCTACTCAATAAAGCTTTTTTTTTTGTTGTTGCTGTTTATCCATTTTGATTACAAATCCTGTTTTCCAAATGATCCAATAAGTTTGCAAACAAACCTACACAATACACACACAACTGCCAACACAAATTAGCACGCACAGACATGCCCATATTCTCTCATTCAACAGAGCCATTTCTGAAACCTGGGCTAATATTTGTATGGATTATTGGCCTTTGTGCTTATCTGCTGCACCATATTGGCAGACTAAAGCCTTATTACCAACCTATTGAATGAGAGGAGGGGAGGGGGGGCTTTTGGTGAGCACACGCAGTCACACTTCCGCAGGCCGGTTTCACAAAAAATACACAAGCATTTTTTTCTAACATCCAACAAAAGCACACAATTTCATGCTGAAATACTTGGGTGCATGGTCCTTTGCAGAGCCAACCAGAAGTTTGAGGATGGTTCTGCCTCATTCGTTCTGAGAGCTGCTGTAATAACCACTAGCTTTTTTTTTTTCCTTTCTCTTTCCCTCTGGGGACAGTAAACAAATAGTTATGAAAATGCTGCAGATAATGGATAGAGGCAACCCTCGGTGTTTTTCTTTTTCGGCTATTTGGATGTATAATGACATGTGGAATCTCATAAAAGCTAAAGACCTGTTTCATGTTCAGTCTGTGCTTCCTCTCCTCTCTCCTCTTCTTCTTGCTGTGATCTCATCCAGCCACCACTGCTGCTCCTCCTCTATTGATCAACTCTCCTCTGTCCATAAGTGTCTGGGGCTGACTTCACTCTCTCACCTCTGCATGGTTTTAGCACCCTCTATACACATTACAATGCTGGAGGGTGGGCGGATAGGTACAAGAAGAGATGGAGGGGGGTATAGAAGTATTACTGCTGGGCTTTAGTGAGTAATGACTGGTCTCATTGCTCGCAAATCCGGTAGGCTCGCATGAGACAAAGATGAACAGTCTTTCTGTCCTCTCCTTTACTTCTGTCTGTTCAGTCCACACCCCTCCCTTTTGTTTCCTCCTCTTTGTTTTTGATGGAGACACAGAAGAGTCATTCCTCTTACTTTTTTTTTTTTCCTTCCTTCTTTAAATCTACCTCCTAGCCATCCATTAAATGTTGTTTCACAGCTCTCCAACTCACATTTCTAACCCATCCCTCCTGTTGTGGCAACAAGAGTTCCCATAGCAACTTTTCTAGAGATAAATGAGGGCTTTTAAAGGGATCCAAGGACAGGGGAAATTACATAAATGAATAACAGTCAGCAGAAGTTAAATAGATGTAACACAGACTGATTGAGCAAATGAGATGGTTCACTTTCGCTCTCATTGACCAAAAAGATTTTACAGGCACAGTGTGTAATCAACCTTTTGCCAAAACTCTTACAGAGTTTGTGCTCCGTGTCAACAGAAAGTGACAGATATGTTTTTCAGTGTAGGAGATTGCTAGGCATTGACATCATGCTGGGTGCCGAGTGTGTCTGCGTGTTCGTTCCTCTTCCTGACAGCTAATGAAAAGACCTGTTTTTGATATGTCACTTTCACTCCCGCCTGGCCCACATATAGCGAGGATTATAGGGAGACATGAGTGACGAGAGTGCACGTATGTGTGGCTGTATGAGTGGGAGAAAAGGACAAGAGAATTGGCAAGTAGGAGAGAGAGAGAGAGACTGAACCAGAAGATAAATCTGAAAGGAGGAGAGCAAAAAAATTGGTGGCATGTGTTCAAACATCAGGCACATCCAGCAGAAAACACAGAGAGACATTCAATAGGTCTCCATGTTCAAATGTCAGGCCCCAGGTTATTTATAGCCTATCTAATTAAACCATGCACTGTGTCTCTCTCCTGCTGTCTCTCTTTCTGTTTCTGACTCTAATTTTCCCCTGACCCTCTTTTTCACCTTTTGGCTCTCCTCTTTCTCAATCTCTCTTCCTCATCTAATTTTCTCTCTCAGTTTCTTTCTCTCACTTGTCTCATTTCCCCATCTTGATTTTTCCACCACGCTATCCTCCGCTGGCCAGTCATTAGTGTGGAAATCCTATAAATCTTGTTTGATTGTGATCTTGCGCTGTCTTTTATGGTCTGAGTCTTTATAATAAACACAGACACACTTAATCTACGGAGATTAAACTCTGTTTTGCCCCATCAGGCTGGTGACAGGGAGACACACACAGGCAAAACACACACTTGTGCACATATCATTTTAACAACACTTGATTGTCAGCTGGTTTACTCTCGGGAAACGGTTGCCATGGTGACTCGAGATTTAGCATCTGAGGATGTTGTTTCTGTGCTTTCAGCTGTATGCTTTCTTCGCTTGCGATGCTCTACCCACTGCTGCCAACACAAGACAGTCACACAGCGTTTTAACCCAGATAGGGCATAAACATTTACTTTTGCATGTCTTACATTACAGTTGCCATTGAAGACTTCAGGTCATACACGGATCATTCACAAAAGTTTTAAAAATTGCCTCATCTTGTCATTTTGCTAATGCCACATGTGTATGTTGGTACCTACAACCTGACAGACCGCATACGTTCAGCAACATGTGCCCGATGGTGAGATCTTTGACATGTGGCCTTCACACTTCGTGACATCACTTATCTCCTCACCTTTTAAAGCCATACTTTAATGCTGCACACCACTCCTTTTGTGCACAGAGAAGATCCACAGTAATTACTGCAGATTCCTGAAAACCTCCCTTCTTACGGTTTGAAGGACCCTAAAATGATTTCCATTCTTCCCTTTTATTGCCTCACAACACTGACAGAAGAATATATCTCCAACTGGATTCAAACCGAGCCTTCCCCAGCACAACGTGTACTTCCATGCTCCAGCAATCTGATGGGGGCACAATTGAAGCATCTAATGAGAGATTGTATCTAAAGCTACAACTATTTTAAACTGTCCATTTCTGCATCAGCCCCTGACTCAGAGGTTGGCATACAGAAAGCTGTGTCTTTGCCATGTTATCCACCTCATCTATATCTATAGACGGTTAGCTGTTTGTGGTAACGTTACCGTCAAAATACTGATGAAAAATAACAATGACTATGGAGAGTCAGCACAAATGGTTCTGCTAAATATGCTAAATATTCATACTGCTCTGTCTTTGTGTGGGCAGGACTCTTTGTATGTATATGTGTGTATATACATGTGGGTGCTGCTATTTACTAACGTCCTGATTCGTATAATGATTCATGTACTCCACTTCGATGGTCAGAAAAAGCTGTAATTCAGAAGCAGGGTGTAAAAATAGAACAGCTTCTGTGTCTCTTACTGGTTGAACACAAACATGGGGGCTTGTGTGAGCATGCTGTTCGTGTGCATGTGCGTGTATGTGTGCATGTGCGCATGAATGTATATCTGTGTGGGTGTATGTGCTTTGATGAGGCAGGGAGTGAATCTCATCATCCAAATGCCAGTCAGTGTGTGTAATGTGTGAGATTGTGCCCCTTCAGACCAATAAAACCTTGTTGCTGTCGCACCTGCACATCAGGAAGGGGAATTGTAAATCAGATCCTTGCATTCTTGTCTTCTCATCTCTGAGAAGCTCAATGGCCTTGTTTACAGTGAAGTCTGTGAAGTAGCATTCTGCTCATGGTTTCTTTGTGCCTTGCAAGCATATTACAATAACCTGAGTGGAAATGAAATGTTCTCTAATGGAACTGCTGACAAATACTGCAATTAGCCCAATCCAGAGGGAGCAGCGCCACTCAATGCATCCCCACTGAAAACCCAGGAGGAGACAGGAAATAGCCTCTAGTTCACTTAGCTTTGCATACAAGGCAGGCCGTTAATGCCTTCTACAACCTACTTCCTGTCCAAAACCACATTCTCATCATGCATAGGATTCATTAATGGAGCGCACAGCCAGCCAGAGTTATATTCTGTCACAGAGAAATGCATTTGAGTGTCGCACCATCCCAGACGTCAACATGACCATCAAAGCCTCGGCTCTGTGTGTTGATAGTTACTGGGGCTGGAGGCTGTTTTCATATTCAGAGTCAGAGTCGATCAAAGGATCGGTAAATCAGTAATTATGAATGAGCATGGACACTTTCATGCCCAGTAGCAGGTAATAGCCGTCAGCAGGAAGTCTGTGTCTGCTACATTAATGGTAACTATTTGGCATTGCCATGCTGTGTCGGCCTTTGTCAGCAGGTGCCAGCTGTGGCTTTTTGCAAGGGGGGGAATACATGAGATGGAAGTGAGAAGGTGAAAAGAGATTACTTTTCTACTGAGGGGCAACACATTCAGAGCTAATCCTAAATGGACTCCTATTGAAATGCAGGATTATGTTTATATATGTTAGCACAGGCCAACCTTTCTACATCCTTTCTGCTCCCCTTTTTAGTCCACTGGTTTACTGCTGCCATAAAGTGATGCCTCCGAATTGTAATTGATTCTTGCAGCTCCTGATACTTCACATTTCCTGAAACATATTAGTGACCACATGTACAAATTTTGGCCAGATATCAATCATTGGTACAAACACGTATAAATAATCAATACTTTATCCTAACTTGCTTTTAAGCTTTACCTTTTGTTTTTTGGTTTTGTTTTTGTTTTTTTGTTTTTCGCTTTCCAAGAGAAAACACCTTTACAAGCCATGGTACTGTATTTATTGGCCTCTCAGTCTGCCCTTGTTGTAGAGATGGCTTTGTCTTTTCTGACGCATTGACAAAAAATTACTTATTGGTTTATGTGTGAATCCACAGGAGGCACACGATGAAAGGCAGAAGACGGATATTGTGCTTTTCTGTGCTTAGAATTCATCAGCTGGCATATTATTGGGAGAAGGGTAGCCGGGACAAGGAAGAAAGCCTCCCAAGGGACACACTGAGACACGGCAAATGGGCAACAATCCATCCTGATAAAGACAATGAAATTCATAGACATTCAACAGCACTGTTTTTAGAATAAGAAAGGTCACCAGAGAAGACGGGCAAGGGACTCATGTGTGACTCTAATAATCCCTACGTGGGTTTGAATACAGTATGGCGCCAGATGACACTTTAATGTCAGGTATGTCTTCTTTATGGTAACATACAGCCACTTTACCTTTCAAAGCATAAAGAATGTTATTTAAGGTCAATGTAGTGTATAAAATGGCTTTCTTGCAACAGTAGACATGAAATATTTAGGTGCAACCCTTCTGGGGCCTGCTGCTGCTGAGTGTTTATATATTCATTGGGCTGTCTTGTGGGATATAACTTCTCAACCAAGGCACAAGCTAAGTAGTTATTGTCTCCCATTACTATATGATTGGTGCACAATGAAATAGTGCAATATATGTTTCCATTAATCTTTTTTTTTTATTATTATTATCCTATGGAGGATTGGAAAGTCAACAACTCCAACCATCAGCTAGTTTGAAATACTTTCATGTAGCTGAGTTACAACTGTGCTCATTTTTGGAGAGCGAATTAGTGATAATTTACTCCTGCACATCACAAGTTATTCATATGTAGTTGAATCCACCTCAACTCTTCCATGTCATGAAGGGTGAATTTTGACTGACTTGAAATTATTGTTGACTTCTTCAAGCTATCGTTTGAGTTCATAATGCATGAAGTTATGGAGACAGTCGAGTTTCTGGATCTTTGCTCTGGAGTAGCTTCCCATATGCAAGACAACGGATATAACTGAACTCTACAGTTATGGTTGAGAATCACGCAGATAAATAAATATTGCTGCCTATATATCATGTTTTTTGCGAGTCTGTGTGATATGCTGGTTAAAATTTTGTAAGCTTTTGCACCCTGAGCGTCTGCTCTTTCAGCTTCAAATTCTGAATTCAAAAGAAGTGGGAGCTGCAGAAATGTAAAAAGACCATTTTACCCCCTTATTTTGTTGCTTTCTCTCTTCTTCTCACCAGCACAGGTATTTTCCTGCATTAGGACATTATTGATTTCTTCTACTGCATTTAATTTATAACGACCTCGGGGAAATGAAAGTTGCCTTTTCATTGTTTAAAATACTTTTGCCTTGAAAGTTAGTTTTTTCTTTTAAGCCTTACAAACATTTGGTTTTATTGCTGAGCCGCCATTATTAATCTATGATTTTCTCTCCCAATCTGTCCAATTGTCTCCTATTTTGTTGCCCTAAAATAAAAACTAAATCGTGGCTATACGTAGCAGTGGCCCTGGCATGTAGCAGGGAATGAGTGAAAGATGTGTGTGAGAGAGAGAGAGAGAGAGAGAGAGAGTGAGCAAGAGAGAGGCGTTCATATTATGGGCTACGCTATCTCCAGAGGAGCGTTTTTGTTTGTGTTGGTTTTGCATCCATGCAGTGCCATAGATCAAACAGACATACAGAGTTTAATTGGGTTTGGAAACGAATATTGTGTGTCTTTGTGTCGGTGCATTTCGAGTCACACAACTTGTCCTTTCTCTCTCTCTCCCCATCTCAGTCTCTCTGACTTTTCATACTCTTCCCTTGTTGCATAATTCATGTCTGTACTTTTCAGAGCACAACACAAGGGTTGATATTCCATATGCATCTATTATAGCGTAGATCCTGGATAATAGAAAAAGTCACAACAGCATCCAGAAAATCTTTTCATGGTGCTGTTAAACATTCAGTGAATCCTATCATATTGTCGTCAGTGTCTCAGATTGGTTAAATATTATTAACCTTAAGACACCAACACCTGCATGCATATGAACAATGAAAAGCACCATTCAGTAATTACCGGGAACCAATCTCCACTTTTAAAAGACATTACTGATATTGGTGTTATGCTTCTCTATAATTACATTTTTTCAAAATTTCCTGCCGAAGCACAATTAATCACAATAAAATGGGACCTTGACCTTGCTCTTGTGGTGTGGGTTTTTAAAATGTTGATATTTATTTACCTATCATTAAATGTAGCGACATGCATATCAAGACGCATTGTAGCAACTACTACAATTCAATCACCTGTCATCCACAGCATAAATATTATTTTCAAATGTATTTGATCTAAGTGTCTGTGTGTTTTGAGGTTTTGAGTGAAATGAGGCTGAGAAGAGCGAGGATGCTCCTCTCATCTTTAGTTATACTTTGTATGTAGTATTAATTAGCTAGTTTAAGAAGATTATGAACATTTGCATATTGGCATTGTAATTCTGAGCATGTTAGCAGGCTGTGTTAATGTTGGCATTTGGCTCGAAGCCTCACTGTGCCCTAATGACTGTACAGCCCCATCGTGCCACCATAATGGTTTCAAATAGGATTGGAAAACAATTATCTAACTGTATCTATCTAATTGTATGTGCCAAGAATATCAGAATATTTGGGGAAACAGAATTTCTTATTTTAATTTTGGCTACATCATACCTAAAAAAAAAAAAAAAAAAAAAAGAAAGAAAATCACATTCTCACAGTTTCTTCCATCCATCCGTCCATCTTCATCCACTTATCCAGGGTTGGGTCACGGGACATAGTTTCTTTTCTTTTTTCAAAATGGTTTTTCTATAACAAAACATTTTGCATTCATCCATCCCCTTCCTCTTGACATCGTTCACATGATTATAATAAAAAAGAGACGTCCTTGAGCGGGAAAAAAAAGCAATAGATTTGGACAGATTGTGATTTGACAGCATATGCTAATCCCCTTAAGATAACATGTCAGTTTTTTCACACAGGTCAAGTACAGTGCAGTGCAAGTATGCAATGCATACCTCCACATACCCCTCACACACACCAAGGTCAAACCACAGTGCTCTCCCCCATCGTGTTAGTGCAGTTTTAAGGAAGCACAGAATAATACAGTGAGAGAGAAGGACTGACAGTGACTCAAAGAAATGCAGACAAAGAGAATTTGGTAGTAATGTGGGACACTGAGCAGAAAGAGTAGTGTGAGGCTGCAGGCTCTTGCCCCACACTGGGCAGGATGAGTGGAGGATAAAGGCCGGGTTGCAGGGATCTCAGGAGGAGGATGAATGCATTATTAAATCAAATTTTGACAGCAGAATGAGCTCTGATTTTAGAGCCTGCGATGAAGGAACATAAAAAAATAACTTGGGAGTCCTCCAGTTCAATACTGCTTTAGCATATTAATACAATTTAGATTACAATGTGCATTCAACTCCACAGCAACAGTTTGGAGAAGCTCCTTTCTGTTTCTGTTTGATATGGCTGAATCAGAAGGTAGACAATAAACTAAGCATTAGTGCCCGGCATTTAAAGCAAAGACAAAAGTAGTATTTCACTTCCAGCTTTGCAGATGTTTTTCTGTCTCTTTGATGGCACTGCACTGAACATTTTGGGGTTTGGGACCGCAGGTTGGACAAAACTCACCAGTAGCCAGTGTTTGTGGCTTAATGTGAACAAATACCAGCAGCCATGTCAAATCTTTGGCAGCTTACTAATGTCCATGCACAGATTTGTGTAACGTTAGCATTTACAGGCTTTCTGCATACTCTAATAGCCATTCTCAATGATAAAATTAACATTGTATTGGTCATTAAGTAGTATAATATACATATTTTTTCATTTCAGATGAAATTTATTAAATTAAATTGAGTGAGGACGATTGAATTAAATTACTTATGAGCAAACTTTCTCAATTTGATTATTTTTGATTGAAATGAATGGAATAAATAAATAAATTGATCTAGACTTTTATCAGATAAGACAATTTACAGCTTTTAATTGCTTTAATAGAATTAAACTTTATCTACTTCTATGAAGTCGTTTGAGACTTTATTATATATATGTTTGAGTCTGCACAGACATGGAAGCCACTTAAATGGAGGCATTCAACAGCAAAGCAGTCAAATGTCAAAATGAATGTTAAAACTACTACTACTAAGTCAGTTTTTGTGTGCTTTACTTACATTAATTGCATGTAAATATGTGTTTCAGTGAATGTTTGTGTAGCCTGAGTGAATCCCACTTTGGACATAGTTTTTTGAGCTGTGAGGGCATTAATGGTTAACTGTCTGTGGACAGAGGCTAAAAATAGCTCAGAGCAGAGAGGTGTGACTCTACAGGCCTGGAAAGAGGTCAGTGTGTTTCCACCTTTCATGGTGTGAGCATCATGTGTTAAAGCTCTGCTCAGGCCTTAAATATGCACACAAACTGCCATGTGTCCTGGCTTTTCAGGTTGTTTTTTTTTTTCAGGAATTTGTAATCCAGACAGCATGTCTGACCTTCCTCTCACCTGAATCATATGTGTCCCTCAGCCTCTCTAATGAGAGAGTAACTAGAGAAAGATGCCGAAAACAGACGCAGAAACAATCTTCATTACTTCATTACTTCAACCCAGGGCTGAGGGAAGACCAGGTGAAGAGCTATGATTCACTCCCTGTGCTTTCAAGGGGAACGCAAGTTGAAAAGGAATAGGTGATTACAGGTACTCTATTTAGGGAAAGAAAAAAGAACTGAAGAAGAAAGAAAGGAAGAGGAAGACAGAGAGGCGTCAGTGGTGAGAAGAGCTGGAATTCTCTTTGTTCCTACTTCAAAGGCCATTCATCGGCATCCACTTCCTTTCAGTCAGCGCTCATTTGAGATATCATGCAGAATTTTAAAAGTGTGACTTTGCTCTCTGAGCCTAAGGTCTTCTACAGAAGCTGAGCTATGGCAGGAGATTTGAAGGGAGTAACGGCCGTTCAGGTGATAATGATTTATAAGGAAGTGAGAACTAGAGTTGCAGATGACGCCAGTACGGCAGCAATGTTGCAGGCGTCTCATTTCTTAGCTGTCCTGAGGAAACCAGATGCACTAAGTGTCACCGAGTGTGTGTGTGTGTGTGTGTGTGTGTGTGAATGTTGTGTATGTGTGCACAGGAAATGGCCACAGGTGGCATTGAAACACAAAGTGGTTCCAAGCTGCAGACCTCCTGGAAACAGAGCCATCCCCAGAGGGGTTTAGCGCTGCCATTGCTCACGCAAGGAAAGATCCCAGCAGGGAGAGTCCCTGAAGTTCACCTTTTATCTCATTCCCCGCAGGGCCATGGAGTTTTCCATCGACTTCTTAGGGGCACTGTGTCCATCATGGTTTTTCTCCCTTTGTGCTTCCTGACAGACGTGGAATCTGTAACAGAGCTGTGGCCATGTCTTGGATAAGCCATGGCCCTTTGGCTTTTGCACAGACACACACATACATGCATGTCCTTGTTACTGATTGCTGAAACATGGCTGGACTACTTCCATGTAGAGCTGCTTGTGTTGTATTGGGGATCTGGCAATGAATACTGGGCAAAACAGAAGGTCTGTTTATGAGGCAGTCGATTGTTTAACGCAATCTGTTTTTGTTATCTTTTCACTAGCTGTAATATCGAGCCATTTTAATTGAGGCTGCTTTCAGATATCTCTTTTCAAAGTCAAATGTGCTGATTCAAATTAAACTTTCAATTGCGTTTTGGTGCTTTGTTGCATTTAATGTTATAATGTCGTCGAACTGAGTTCCATAAAAAACAACCAGGTCTGGCAGAGTGCAAAGCAACATGCTCAGAAAGGTTCCTCTGAATCATTTTACAGACAGAACACAAACAAGTACAACTAGTGTGAATATCCTAGATAGCTGTACTTGACTTGACTTGAGAATTGGGCAGACACGAGTAGTCAAACACAGCTGTCTGCCAGTAGAGCAGAAACTTTTTGACAGTATTTCTTAGATTTCTTCCAATGTATAAGGACTAGAGGATAACACCGCTGCTACAATAAAGGGTATAGGTCCAAGTTAAAGTGGAGGCTACAGAAATGAGAGGCTTTGTGAGTTATAGCCTCCAGGAGCTTTGGGAATTCAGCACTAGATCTCTCCCCTTTGACTGTAAGCCAGAGTCCTGAGTCCTTTTTCTCCAAGGAATGAGATGGATCTTAGTCTCTGTTACACTGCTGCCTTTTCAAAATGCAAAACATTACTTCTTCCATTTTTTTTTTTACTTGCTGCCTTCTTGATTTGTTCTCCTTTTCACTTCTATTTTTGCTCCGTTACTAAATCATGTCTTGTGGACAAATCCCACCTCATTCTGCGTGCTTCCTGTTCATTATTCCATAACAGCTGTGAGGCAACACACACAACTTTAGCTATGACAATAGAGAGTTGAAGGCCTCGAGTTTAACCACTCTCTCACTGGAGGTGGAAGGAAAACTAGGATGAATTATTTGCTGCGTTTCAGCTTTGCAATGACATTTCAGGTTCCAGGGATTGCGTTGTTAATGCTTAAGCCAGGGCAGGTTCATCATGTAAGACAGAATATGATACAGAAGGAAATCCTGGACTATGAAAAAGGGTAATTGTTTTATTATCATAGGTGGCTGCACACATAAAGAGCCTTGCTCACATGAGAAATTGGTTCAAATATATAAATTTTGTTTTTAAACTATAGTTCAGGACAAAGTCAGTATGACCATACAACTTTATAAGTTAATTGTGTTTTATTGTGACTCAAATTGTGTTTTTCCTCAGTGTACTCAGAGAAAGTATAGCGCTGTCACAGGAATCTAAACCAAGAAATGATCACATAACTATTATTAATGTGTGCATTTGCTTGTGTGTTATGTGTGACTGTGTACCCATGTGGTTCTGTCGTCTAAATGTAGTACTCACAGGTGATGTCATCTTCATTAAGACGCATGCTCCTGCTCCCACACACACACACAAACCCACACCACTCACCAGCATATTCAAACAGAACAATGGAAGAATACACTGAGTCTTATTTTTAGAGGCATTGCTCATCTTGGCATGATGGCATGCTTTATTCCTCACCTTCTATTCATATGCCCTTAAACCATAACTGTGCTGGCACCTACTGGTTATGAAGATGTCTCTGAAGCAATATTTTAGCCAACTCAAAAAAACAAATTATATTGTGATAAAACCGTGCATTCAGTGTTTTTTCGGTTTGAATTTTTTTCCTGCAGTTAAGTCTCCTTTTGATGTTTTCATGTTTTCTCCTCCTTGATTTCCTGCTTTGTCTGTTATGCTCGCTCTGCTGCGAGCCTACATACACCCTACCCACACCTCCCATCAGCTCCTTGATCTCCACATGAAACGCCACACTGTTGCTCTGCAGCCAGCCTGCGCCTGCTGCTCTGGAGTCTAAGCAGCAGGCTGACAGTCGGCAGAGCCTTACAAGGCTATTCTCAGCTGCCGCTGTTGTTACTGCTGATGACCCGCTAGACCTGTTCCGCGGTATACTGATGTTCGATATGGAGCGTGGGCCTTGTAGGAGTCACAACACTTTAAACATTCACTCTCTCTGGCTCGCTGGAGCTCACCCTACATGCTGAATTTAGCTCTCCAGCTCTGTCTTTTACGGCCTTCTTGCTGCGTAACTGTTAGCTTTCTTTCTGCTTATATGCAGTCTTGCTATGCCACTTAGCTTTATCTTCCTTCTTTAGCGAATGATATATTACTTTTAGTTCTGCACTGTCCTTTGTTCACTTCCCTCAGCACTTCCCCTTTTTGTCTTGATTAGTGTATAATCAAGACAAAAAGAGAACCGAGTGGGCAGTGCACACGGATTCATTCCAATGTTCAGTTTAGGGCATAGCTATAGATTTCCGTCCCACTTCTATTTTTCTTCACAATTCATTTTTGTTTCCTTAATTTCTCCATACAGAGATAAACAAAAATAGCTTTTTTAAAAAGCCCTTTGGGAGTGTGAAACAATTCTGCAGTTAATGTGTCTCCTTTTCCTGCAAAAGCCTATACCAGGGAGGGTATGGCCAACTGCATCCCTTAGCCAGTCTTTGCCTAAAGCCATGCTGGAGGGGGGTACACATTGTAGGCAGAACAGATTAAATGAGCCAGGAGTCATTGGAGCCTCAAGGGCACCACATTTTGCCCCAATTAATTGTGTTTGTCAGACCGTGAAAGTCCAAGGTCCCTTCTCTGGCAGTAAGGAAAGAGGACAGAAAGGTCTTGTATGGCTCACTGGTGCCTTCCTCTTCCAGACTCCTTCTCTCTTGTTCGCCTATCTGAGCTGTCTTAGTAGCTGGCCTGCGACTTCAGGTACGCTCAACTCTGACACTGCCAAGTTTCAGCTGGTTTTATTTTGAACCACTTGCTGATTTAGCAGTTAATTTAAAGCAAACTTTAATTGTCTTGCTAACTTGATTACATTTCAGCCAATTACGGCTGTTTTGGAACAGAGCTTGAAATGTTTTGTCATGGAACACAGCTGCAATTTGGCTGCAATGGACCTGAGGGCCTCTGGGTTATTGTGAATGTAATTGTGTGCAACTAAATAATGGAGCATCATTCACATAGGCAGCATGTAGTTAGCCCTAATGCAGCCCTCACTGGCGTGTTTGGGCATCTGTGTGTGTCCTTATGTCTAGTTGCCAGGCTTTGTTTATTGTGCATGGAGTTTGCATCTCAGAAAAATTGTCATGTTACAAGCGACAGGGGGAGAAGGCGCAATTTTGTGCTCCTTTGCCTATTGGTTGTATGATAGAAGTGGTGGCTGCTAACTTTGGTGCTAAGGTTAATATTTTGAATAGAATGAAGTGTAGCATCTAAAATTGGCTCTTGCAAAGGTCAGTGCACAGAGCTTGACTCTGTAGCATAACATGCTTTTGACCATCTTGTTCTTTTCTTCACATGTTACACAATATGAGTAAAAACCAATTTGACGTGTGGTACAATATCATGTCATGTTTAAGATGAGCTGACATTGAAGGATGGGATGTGAGAGAAAGCAAGCGTTCACCTTATGTTTTCCGCATATAGGGATGCTTGGTGTAGATCAGCCCACAGTCATGTAGCAAAGAGGCTAATTTTGGCCAAAGGCTTCTTTCTTTGCTTGGGGCTAAAATAACATGCATTCTTGCAAATATTCCTCTGGTGTATACACACAAACATATATAGGAAGAGGCAAGGAGCCTTCTGCTTCACACACATCAATTTGCTACTACTATGGAAATGGGATAAAAGACATACACAGTTACATTCACGTTTACACTGTGCTCTCACATGTTCGCAGTCTCTGAAATGGAAAAGATTTCAGCTCAGCTCCAAATGTTTACCGAGGAGAACTGAGCGTCCATCTGTATTTATTCCACAAATGTCTTAGATGGTTGTTTTGCTGGTGATCAAATTAATAGATTGCACTGCACATCATTGCAAACACTGGGAGGAGGGCCATTTTCTGTGTGGAGACAGTAACAGAAATATCATTTAAATCTAAATGTTAATCATAAGAGTGTGGTTTATGTGGTAGAAATAATACTTGTTTCAAGGAAGCAGCTTCACCCTATGTTCTTTGAGTAAATCTATCCTCAACTATTTTGCTTGCTCAGGAGAGTGATCTAAAAACTGGGTTTTAAATGAATATTTTTCTGTCCACTGACACCAATTAGTCCCCAAAACATTCACTAAGTGGAAAGTGACAAATAATTTATTTGACCAGTGTCCCCTTAGGTTAGCTTAAAATCTAAGTCTCTGTCTCTGTTAAGGTTCACAAGGATGGCCCTTAGCAATAGCTGCCAGGAAACATACTGACAGTGAACATAGGCAGAGTGGGGCGCACAGCAGTGCAGTAGAGTTTAGGTAAAGCACCTTCTCGGTTCCATGCTGCTCTCTGTTCTTTCAGCGTAGACAGTCAAACATAAAGCGGCAGCTGATACAGAACGTTTTTCACCCTCTCACAGTTTTTTTTGTGCTCAAGCAGGCACACATCCAGAGGCAGACAGCAGTAATGTGTATCTTGAATTTTTGTATGTGGCTGGCAGTGTATATTTATGTGTGAGTCTGTGAGTGTGTGTGTGTGTGTGTGTCTGTGTGCAGTCAGGTCTTGGTGTTGTATATTCCTTCCTGGTAAAGTTGAAATGTTTTGACAGAGCGAATGGCCTCAACATACTCAGCTCAGCGGAAGGAATGTCAAACTGCGAAGTCTAACTCTACTGTACTGTGTGTGTGTGTGTGTGCGCGCGCGGGCCTTTTTGAATCTGCAAATACATATGTATTTTAACTCTCTTTTAACAATACTGTTTATAACTTTCTCTGCTATATATAAATTAAAGTGTTGATGGGGGTTTTGTTTGTGTCAGCTGACCCTCTGCTGGGTTGGGGGGGGTCAATGCCTGTATCGCAGGTTGGGGACATAACCATTTTTGCTGTTTTGAAAGCTGTTGTCTTTGCTGCCTAGGCCTGCCTACATTTGCATATACAGGCCAAAAATCTTCTCCAGCTGTTTTTGCTAAAGTTAAGCAACTTATTCCTGTGGATGGAGATGGATAAAAGTACAAAGGAAAATATGAAGAGCACCGGATTTAACCGGAAAGAGGTGCGTTTATTCCAAGATGGTCAAGGGGAGAGCGGGCCGGGGAAAGGGCAGAGATTGGCTGGCACACCAGCTGCTTTGGTGCAGAGACAGCAACGAGAGGAGCAGAAGGCGACAACAGCCAGCTGGAGGGGGCAGGGAGGAGGGCAGAGCGAGTGGTAGAGAGGACCAGGCAGACCAGCTGTCAGACAATCTGCACTCGCTTCAGATACAGGTGGGCCAAAAGATGTAAACTCTTCAGGGATAACTCGCGCAAGTGTGAGAGGTTAAAAGAGAGCCATGAATGAAGAAGTGAACAGAAGCCGGGTGTCTGCACACGTGTCTCTGTTAGCGTCTGTTACGTCTGCAGAAATATTGCAGGTGTAAGAGCATATGTGCAAATATGTTTAGGTCTGACCTTGGCCTTTTTTTTTTTTTTTTTTTTTTTTGAAGTGAAGCAGAGCAACACATGAGCTGTAGCGCCACAGCATGGCACTTTTACAATTCTCTCAATAACAAAGCAGACACTGTATGTACTTACTGTATGTGACAAAACTGTGTGCATTCTCATGGGTTTCCTTTCTCCTCTTTGCTCTATGCCCTCAAGCCAAACACCTATCTTTAATCAATCCATAGAAAAAAGGGGTTATCTGTCAAAGGCCCTTCAAGAATGAAAAAGATATCACCTGTCCAAAGAGATGTCAGATCCTATACCATGATATACTCTACAAGGAGAGGATGGACTACATCTGGCGTCATGTGCGTATCTGTGTGCTTAGTTGAAAGTAAGAGCCAGACAGAGGTTGCAGCCAAAGAAGGAAGAGTTTAAGACAGAGCATGTCTTGAAAGCGGGGTGAGGGATCAGCTCATCTGCTCACATAGTGACAGAGGTTACTGCAATCCCTTTCAGTGGATATTGAGCTCATGAAGAGGCTATCAAGAGAGCTGGAGAACGAAGTGGTCATCTATCAAAGCCTGTTGTGGCGTAACCTCTGTTTGTTTATTTTGTATTCTGGATAAAGATTTATTTTGATCAAACATGTCCTGTGATGGAGAGAGAATTATTTCTGTGATATTTCTTTTAAACTGAGCAGATGAGATCTTTTGACGAGCATTTTGATTCTCCTAACACATCTGTATCGTTGCTAACGGGTCCGTTCAGCCTGAACAACATTGTTATGATGTTATTGACTGATGTTGTTAAGTGCTGTGAGGAATAAACAAATCATGAGACTTCTGTCTCATTACTGTCAAGCTCTGAGGTGCATTGGTGAAAGTGGTTTACGCACATGTGAAGGGAAGTTGGTGGGGGGTAACGTGAACAACAACCTGATAGATTGGCTATCTGCTGCATTAAAGATGGCTGTCTGACGGATTAGTATCAGTGGCATTAGCACTGATGTGTGATGGAAATGATTTGTGATGCCTGGATTCCCCTGGCTTCCATCCTTCTCAGCTGATCCCATTACTGCATAGAGGCTTTAAATCATCTTCAGGCCCTGGTTAATGTACGCCTGTGGGTGTGTGCATCTTTATTAAGCACGTCTGTATGTGTGCCTGCATGCACATGCCTTTATTATTTACATATGTTGCGTTACTGTAATTCACTGCAAACCCTGATCTGAGAGCTTGTTTGTGTTGAAGACGGCATGTTTCTTTCCTACGTCATTCATCGCCATGGTTACCAATTAGCTTATTGTGCATATTAACAAGTTGGCCATTTCATGTTGGACCCAGCTTTTAAAATAGAAAATGTTGATTTTTCTGCACTATGCTGAATCCAACCTCTCCTATGATTGGACTTGTTGTACCGGCCTTATTGCCTTTGGAAGTTATTTTAACATTTGACCTTGAGGAAAAACTGACTTCCCTGGAATTAAAATTTAATAGTGCCTCCCTGTAGCCTGCCCTCTTTTTTTGCACTTCCACTTCCCCAGTGCTGGCTCTCTCGCTCTCACTCTCTCTCTCTCTCTCTCTCTCAGATCAGTCAAGATACAATCAGACAGAATCAATAAATGTAGGTCAGCTCAAACTGCCTCTCTGTACCACACTATATGGTTTGATCACAGTTTTGACAGGCAATAAATCAGCAGCTCATGAAGCGGCTTCTATTTTTAATGTTTTTCAAATCATTTTTTTACACTGTCCAAAATATTTGTAACTTCCTTATAACTTTTTTTTGGTAGTTTTTCTGTTGCACTTCCATGTAGAATAACACCTCATCAGACGTCAGCTATATGTTCCATATCCACAGGTGCATAGGTCCATATCCACAGGTGCTGTAACACAAACCCAGTCCTCATTACATGTCAGGATACGTGACCAGCTACTTCTCCCATCAAAACCTAAGCTGGCAACCTGACACTACACCTACACCTCGCTGACCATGTGCTGTTGATGACAGTGTTGCTAGACCGGCACGGTCAAAGATCAAATAGGTGCGCATGATTCACACATCAACCTGCGACTCCATTCTGATTCGAAAACTAGGACTGGTCTTTTCAGGGTAGCGTTGTAATGTGGGAGGAGACCTGCCTTGGATATAGGCTTACAGAAGGAGCTGTGATGTAACTTGGCCCAGCACTGAAGGGCCAGCATGTCAGTTCAAAGGTTGCCTTTACTTAGCAATGAGGGAAATGCCAAGAATGAATTATTGATGTGCTACAAAGCCGTGGAGCAGCGGAGAACTGGGACCTGAAGATAAATAATGTCTGCATAGTACAATAAATATTGCGTGGGACTGGATGCATGCATGTGTGTATGCGTGTGGGTGGATTTATGCATTGGTACGGGTGTGGGGGCAACTTATGTGCTGTGCTATATAGTGCACACTTGTGAAACCGTGCAGCATATATTTATGGTGACACTCAAAAGCTTTTTTTTTTTTTTTTTTGTACCCACACAACCAAACAAAAACACCTACATGCACACTTCCCCCACCTGCACTGCCTTCTATGGTTCTCTTTCCTGTTGTGAGTCATCTGCACAGTTGGGGTATGCGCACGCGCACACACATGCACACACACACACACACACACACATATACACACACAGGTGACAAATTCCTATAGAGCTCGGAGCAGTTTTCCAATATATCTGCACAGACTGTCTGACATTTGGTCAAAGCCCTGGGGGCTTCTACACATCCATTCCACCCCAGCAAAGAGGCCTGTCACTGGGCCTCCTCTCTCCCACAGGTGAGCTCCCCGGAGTTCACCTGTTATCTCTCTGCCTCCTGCGCCTGAGGCTTTGCCTTGACTGCCCAGGGTTCTCTCTGTTAAATCTCACACACACACACACACACACACACACACACACACACACATACTCGCACATACTCCAAACACACATGCCAGTCTCGCCAGGCAGTGAAATAGGACAGGAGGCTGGGCTCGAGACACCTCTCCTGAGTCTCAGTGATGGCCTAGTTTCTCCTGCAGCCTACTTTTCTCTACTAACACACCCATCCAAACAGCTCACTTCATTCATAAGCGCTGATCCATGCTGACAGACTGACTGTTGTTCACTACTGCCACAGTTGGTTTCGGGGAATATCGTTTTTTTTATGCTTACCTGGTCAAAACATTAAGAGCATTTCAGTATTTCCAGTTATTTTACAGATCTATACAATGTAATATCTCAGCATTTCTGAAATTAAAGTGTAGAGCAAATAAACAATTAGAATCTTTGACTCATCCAGCTTTTCTACTTTGCTTTTCATTTACCATCTGTCCAATTCATCCCAAAGATTTTTGACCTTCAAGTCTGCTGCCCCTCCACCATGTGGCAATGTCCAGTTCTTTACCAGTGATTTGGCTCATTGTATGGTATTAATTTGAAACTCTGACCAACTTGTTACCGGTCCTCTTCTCACCATTCTCATATGACACAAAGTCCTGCAGTGCTGTCCTGAGGGCGTAGTAACAGTGTTGTCCAGCACTCTCTTTATAAAGGTAAAGGATTTGTAGGCATCAATAAAACTTGGGCGCCTTTAGGGAATTCTTTCCATTGACCTTTAAGTCTTCATTTAGTTCCATTGTTGCAGGAAAACTGTAAGCTAAAAGGTTTTTTAAATCGGTTTACTATTATTTCATTTTAATAAAAATGGGAGAAATTATCTAAGACTTTTATACTGTAGTGTACGCTTTTTTTGGTTTTGCATTAAATATGTGTAAAAGTATCCACGAGCTTCGAATTTACACTGTAAACTTTTCATTGATAGAGTTGTCAAGTTGAGATGATATGCTGTTATCTCCAGTGCTCTGACCAGACAGCATATTGACCAGCCTAAAGCAGATTTAGAGACACCAGTCAGCTCTAGTTAGCTGTATTGATCACCCTTCCATCAGACTTGGTCGTAGATCAGTACAGTCGATGCTGCCATTATTCCGGACACTGATGAGAAGAGCCATGTTGCCTATGTTCACAGTCAATAAGTCAGGCAGCGTAAAACAGTGTGTGAGAAGCTCGGACTGGAGCAAGCCAATATTTTTTGCCACAGATAAACAATCTGACAGAGACATCTTTGATTCAGGGAAAGATGAGCAGCAAATTGTGTGTATCAACTCCTGCTCCGCCCTGAATTCACTCCTGTGAATTTTTTTATTTATTATATATATTTTTTAACTCTCCAGAAATAGCAGCCATACATCATGTAACAGAAAAGTGCCTCTGAAGTTGTGGCTCATACATAGTGGTTGAGTATGAATTACACTCCAACGCAATGGGTGGGTTGTTCACCCCTGATAAGTTAGATTAGTGCTAAATGCTAACTGAGATGGCTCTGCTACCACAAATGTGTTTTGCTCCCACTAATGGGTAATGTGGCCATGCTCTAATGTAACCTGTCGCTGATGTTAATGTAACCCTTTTAACAGCAGTGACATGGCACTCTGAATGCTGCTTGGTGCTGCTGCTCTCACAACGTCCCCATGACAACAGGCAGAGGCCTCTTTTGTGTTGAAATGGAGGATGAATGAGAAAATATTTTGGGTTTCTTTTGGGGGGGATGTTGACGACTAGGAAGAAGTCATACACACACACAGACACACACACACACACACACACACACACAGATCTCCGTGTGGACAATTTACTCATTTCCCTTCAACTCACTCGAGGCTGGTTTTTATGGATCTGTTTTAAATCACTTGATAAGCAACAATTTAATCCACAAGCTGCAGGATGTGTAACATGGAGAATAGCTTCACCTGAGAAATCACCTGGGACTGTGGGAACAAGGTGTGGACCAGAGCTTAATTAATTTACATGTCCTTTTGGGAAAACGTTCAATAGGTCAATACTTTAGTCAAGTCAGTCATTCTAGACCTGCTACACTGCCAGGGCCTCCATGAACATTTTTTATAACTACTTTGTTGGCACATTTGGATACTTATTGACAAACTGATGCTGAACTGGGCTGTAAAAATCTGGTAGTAAGTTGCTGGCAGAGATCTGAACCAGGGAATTCTACAAAAAAAACAAACAACTGACATCTCCATTGAATTACATGATGGTCAATCTCTTTGTGTTGAGCTCAGTGAGTGACTCTCGTTTCACTTAGCACTTAGCACTCAGACAGCCGCTTCACTGTTGGGGGGCGTGCATTATTAGTGACCCCCTCAGAGAATTTTCCCGACAGATACGTTCCTTTTTATTCCGAAAAAAAAAAATGACCGGGTTCCGGTCTCTGTGGAGGGGTCCAGTCTCTCGTCTCATCTAGTCTGGTCTGGTCTAGTCTCTACTCTCTGCAAGGGTCCCGTCTCTGGTCTGGTCTAGTCTCTGGGGAGGTCCCGTCTCTGGTCTAGTCTGGTCTGGTCCTGTCTCTGGAGGGGGGGTCCAATGTCTCGTCTAGTCTGGTCTGATCTGGTCTAGTCTCTACTCTTAGCAGGGGTCCCGTCTCTGGTCTGGTCTAGTCTCTAGCCTCTGGTCTGGTCTGGTCTAGTCTCTGGGGGGTCAGGTGTCTCGTCTAGTATGGTCTGATCTGGTCTGATCTGGTCTAGTCTCTACTCTCTTCAGGGGTCCCGTCTCTGGTCTGGTCTAGTCTCTGGGGAGGTCCCGTCTCTGGTTTAGTCTGGTCTGGTCTAGTCTCTGGGGGATCCAGTGTTTCATCTAGTCTGGTATGATCTGGTCTAGTCTCTGGGGGGTCCGGTGTCTCGTCTAGTCTGGTCTGGTCTAGTCTCTACTCTCTGCAGGGGTCCAGACTCTGGTCTGGTCTAGTCTCTAGTCTCTGGATGGGTCCGGTCTTTGGTTTGGTCTGGTCTGGTCTAGTCTCTGGGGAGGTGCCGTCTCTAGTGTAGTCTAGTCTGGTCTGGTCTAGTCTCTAGTCTCTGGAGGGGTCTGGTCTGGTCTAGTCTCTGGGGGGTCCGGTGTCTCGTCTAGTCTGGTCTGATCTGGTCTAGTCTCTACTCTCTGCAGGGGTCCGGTCTCTGGTCTAGTCTGGTCGCCGTTCCTTCTTATTGCATTTTTATGTAAAATGTCGGCCAGTTCTGTTATTCCGTGTTAATAATGATTTCTGTCTTGCAAAGCAGACTGGAGTAGATCATGAGGATCCTTTTCACACATATAGATTGAAGCAGAATATGAATCGAATCGTTTTGAATTGAAAATCGATTTTGAATCTAATCGTAGCCCCAAAAATAGGAATCAAATCGAATCGTGAGATAGCAAAAGATTCCCACCCCTTATAAAAATGTAACTTGTGGTTTATGTGGGGGAGAGTACGCACACACACAGACATGTCGAAACAAATGCACACACACGTACACCCCAGCTCTAGGATGGGAGGAAATTGTCTGGCCAAGTTAAACAAATTCAATCACTGTGACCTGGATGGGAGGCAGAGTATATTTGAGATGGTGAAATGTGCTCTACCGTTCTCTCTCCCTTTTTCCATCAGTTTATCTCCCCTCCCTCCGTTTGATTTGGTGTTTGTCTCTGCAGGGGTCACCCTCGATCCCCCTGCCCTTCTGTTGTTTCTGTTTCTTCTTCCCTTTGATCTCTGGCTGAAATCTGTCCCGGGACGAACCAGTCACCTTGCTGCTCGGTTCAGTGTGGAGATGACCTTTGAACTCCTGGGCTCTGACCTTTCTTGTTCTCCCTCCTCACTATTCCAGCCTTATCTTGCCACACAGCCGCTCCTCTTTTCATCTCCTGAATATTGGCTCCAGCAGGGGTCAAGCATGGGGAGGACACGGAAGGGCAGGACTGAGCTACAAACATGATATAATTATTGTGTATTCTGTTGTATGGCGATGTGCAGATAGACAACAATAAGCAGTCTCTGAATTTAGGTACCAAAATCCTTCTTAATTTTCAAGATTTTTATTATGATATATTTAATGTGCCACTTGAGTTACCTTTTGGACAAGTACGCACGCACAGATGCAAGGAAACAGAAAGAAGCGAGAGGGAAAAACTCTGATGCAATACAAGGGTTAAATCAATGAGAGTTGTAACTAATTAACAAGAAAATGAGGACAAAGTGCTGAAAAAGGGTTAAAAGCCTACAATCATGCTAGCAGCTCTGTGAGGCTTTCTGTAAACACTGCGGCGCTTCGACCTAAATACCAACATCAGCATAAGAACATGCTCGCGCTAACAGTGTTTATATGCTGATGACTAACACATCGTGTTTCCTCACCATTTCGCTGGAGCATAGTGTCATCTGCTGGCATTTCAGAATCAGTTTCAGAATTTAACATAAAGCGGCTGATGATCATAGCTGGATGAAAAGAGAGTTATTACAAGTCATCCTGAGGTAGTTTCACTGTCTTTGGACCACAAGTATCTGCAAAATTTCACAACAACCAATAGTAGTGAGAAAATTTCTGACAACGGCAATTTTGCTGTCAAATTAATCTGAACCATAAAACGTGTATATCCAGTTTGGGTACTGACCAGCATTAATGCAATTCAATATATCTGTCATGATAAGTCATAAATAATCTGATATATTGTTTGGGCTCTGACTGTGTGGCAGGCTCTGTTTCTCTTCTCCACTCCCGGCTGAAATCGGTGTTATGTATGTGCCTGCAGCCTGTATTGTTGTCTTGCACCCAATGAAAGTGATCAATCTGAGCATTCCTACATTTCTCCAGAGTTTTGTGTTTTTACGAAGAGCTGTTAGTTCTTGTTAGCGGCTTAACTGAGCCACATAACTATGCCCCAGCTCATCAACCTCACACCTCCTTCCCTCTGCCTCGCTGATACATGGCTCTGTGTACCCAAGCTTACAGAGATAAATGGGTTCCTATTTCAATTACCAACTGCCATTACTGGTTTTATCCATACATCCAGTCATATCGGCCCTCTGGGGCCTGAGCATATCAGCACTTGGGGAGATATGCATACTATCGTAGCTTTGTACATAAACACCCTCAAATGCATAAGAAATTCCCATATGCCCATAGATGTGCACACGTACAGATGCACGGATGTGTTAATGGTGCTACTTTCCATGGTGAAGTAGGTAGTATGCAGGCAGTCAGCAGTGCAAGCTTTGGGGATTTTCTTATCTCAGATGTAATTCATATTTAAATGTTGTTATGCTCCTTCTCTTCTGGTAATTGTGTTTGCACTTCCTGGTTACTCTTGGAAGTGGAGTCACTGAAGCGTTCTGTTGATAGCACTCTGCTAAACATTAATTACAAAGACAGGCACACACATACGCAGACACACACACTCATTCACAGACATCCTCACACACAAATGAGCAAAGCTTGTGACAGTGTCCCTGGCTATTATTCACTGATATCCTGGCAAGTAAGTGTACTCACGCCTCTTAATTGGATTGGAAAAATAACACCCATAAGATCACAAGTAGGTTTTGAAAGTGATGTTCAGGAGCTTGAGTTAGTTTCAGGCGCATGGATGGTTAAAATTGAGCAATGGGGCAAGTCATGAATGGAGCAAGTGCCAACTACCAGTTGCTAAATTACAGCAACCTGTTAAACAATATAAATAACTTATATATCCGGGCATATTATGTTTAAATTTTAACCACAAATGATAAACAACACGGACAATATTTTCACCCTTTCACCCTTAATGTGATAGACCTGCTGGAAAACAGCTGGCTATTTACACCTCCAGCAGACCCAGCAACATTAGTATTCATGTTACTGTGTCCCTGAGGGATTCAGCTCAATAATCACACCCCTTTTGCTCTGTTAAATAAAAAAATAACATGGACATCCAGGCGTACCGGCAAGGTTAAGAATGAATTATCCTGCTTGTACCATGTTCATTTAAACTTTGTGCTACTGTTATATTTTTCTGTCTTGTGGTAAATTATGCATCTTTTATCAGTCTGGAGAAACAGCTACCCAAATGGCCAGACCTTAAATAGTATTTTATTTTAGCACAGTGACAGAGAAGTTACCCCAGAGTGGCACAGTTGGCTGAAAACAATGCAGACTGTCTTTTCAGAGGTTCATCGCTTTGCGCTGGATCATGGTTTGCATTTTGTTTTTGCCACAAGCAAAGTGTCAAAGTTAGTCTATTCCGAGTTATAATGAAGAAAAGTAAACGTATGTTTCGGAGAATTGGCAGCAATCCCTCAGTGTGGTTCACCATGCGGTTGGTTGTGGAGTGAGTGATGATAATGACCTTTCCTCTATGACTGTGCAGCGTGAGAGTAATGCCCTTCACTTTGTCAACTTATCTGTGTGTTTCTTTCTCCCATTCCAATCTCATCACTTCACAAATGTAAATGAGGAAATGACCCATATCCCTATAGTGCACTCTGGATGACTGAGAAAGAGGGTTTTGAAATAGTCCTGAAGCTTTTGTGTATTGATAAAAAAAAAAGAAAGGAAAAGAAACAACTGACACCTTTACAATGTAGATTTGTATCAGAGTTTTTTTTTAGTTTGGTTTTTGTAGATGAATTATTCTGATGTATTTTAGTTAACTACCAGGTGGTGGATGGATCTCCACTTACTCCATAGCGCAAAAGGGAAAGTTTTATGGAACAATAACCATCATGCACAGATGGTTAGTTGTTGTGTTCTCTAAAAGAGGAAACACAACAGTGGTCCAACAGTAAACACCAACAGCATACACAAGAACAAAAGCAAGTTTCATGCTGCAGTCTAAGCATTAAGCTGCTGCATAAATAGAAAAGCAGACATTGCAACTGTGGTGTTGTAATTAAATGTCCCTCAAATGTCCCCCTCATATGTGAGTGATTGGAATTGGAGCTGAAACGCTGTCACAGCACTTTTGTTATGCCTTTTCATTCACATAGTAAATGCAGCAATACGATGCTTTATTTCAGGCTGAGAGCGTCGCCCAGGCCCTGATGAACCACTCACACTACAATGAAGAGAATAACTTACTTTAGCTGAGGTATGACATAGAGGTTCACACATTGAGACTGTACAATAACATGAAATGTGGAGATATAAGAAAAGCTACAAAAGGAAACTGTCGGGAACATTTTTTGATCATTTTCGCAGCTCAGCTCTTTGCTTTCATAATACCAAAGCCTCTTTTGGGGAGATGTCTAAAACTAGGTCACCAGTGTTAATATTGCTCTGAAAAACACATTCACGATTTTAATTTAGTTTATACCTGTTGCTTTGGCTTATGAATGGGATGTTTGAATGGTGCCGTGAGCAGATATATACAGTTAGTACAGTAATCCCTCGCTATATCGCGGTTCACCTTTCGCGGTCTCAGTGCGTCGTGGATATTTAAAATGATTCAATGTAAATTAACATCGCGGATCCCTCGGTACATCGCGGGTTTCTTGCGGCTGATCAAAATTTGGCTTAGTCTTCCCAGATGATTTCGTACATGCCACACTATTGGCCGATAGAGGAGACACGACCAATGAGAGCATGCTGTTCAGTATCTTGGGCCCTGATCGGCTTAGTGACTGCAGCCTCAGTTCCCAGCATCCTAGCTTTCATCATCCCACGCCGCTCAGTTTGCTTCCTACGCACAAGTCCGCTACATCGCTCAGCATCTTTGTTTATGTGTAAGAATGTAGACAAGGTTTATGAGAGTGTGTGGAGGCTTTATAAAAGCTTTAAGATGTAAAAATATTAAGAAATCTACATTACAATACCCTGATGAATCACTTTAGCCAATCCTGTTTCTACTCTAGGGATTTTCACCTATCGCGGGGGGTTCTAGAACGTAATACCTGCAATAGTCCAGGGATTACTGTACTTTTTTTTATTAAATCTTCTTTACTACATGGTTTAAATATTACATGGTAAAAACTGCATTTTGTTGCGATTTTATTGGCAGAAATGAACTAATCAGCAGATCATGTATCACCAAAATTGAGAGATTGGTTGTAACATTGGTTTGTAATGTGAAGCAGCTGTGCTGGCAGGATTCTCCATAACTTCCTGTAATGTTGTATTCCTGGGCCTTGCTTTTCCAACAAGCCTCATATGAGACACAGTAGCTATTTTTGAACCTTTTTCACTTTTTTCAATAAGCACACTTGTTAAGCAAATCAGCTCTCTGAAGTCTTAATCGAGCTCCACAAATCGGGAGAACAATCAGAATTCATGAGCATTGAGCTGCCTGAAGGGAGAGCTGAGATTATTGTAGCTCTGATTTAATCCACATTAGGATGTCTTTTGAAGCATATTTCACCAAACATATCTGACCCTCTACGTATTTGCGTTGGCAATATCTGAAACTCTCCTGTGATTTCCTCTTGCAATATCTTTCTTTCCTTCTTCCTCTCATTTTTCTGCCTGTTTCTCTGTATACCTGTTGTTCCCACCCCCCCCCCCCCCCCTTTTTTTTTTTTTGTTTACTGCAGTGACTTCTGTTGAGGTGATTTTTAGATGGTTGGCCCATCCCCAGCAGAGCAATGTGTCATCAGAGTTACTTCCATCTGAGTGACTGGCCATGAAATGTCAGATGAGAGCACAGGTGGATGAATGGCTGAGAATTAAAGGCCTGGAGAGACAATCTTTCACTCTGCTGAACCCAAAAAGAGCCAAGAGTCATCGGCCTGTGACAGGTTCCCAATAAAAATGGGACTGTACTACCACTTATGGATATATTTATGAAGCATCATATTTATGACCGCTCTTGTAACACGTGTATTTTTCAAAAATCGACCTCAGTTGGGTATATGAATTGTTGATTATGGTGAAATAAGTTTGTTTTCTACACTCAGAGGCACTGACTGTGTTGAAGACAGTGGGAATGCATAATAATCACACTGTAGGTCTTTTTTTTTTTTTTTTTTTTTTTTTTAATAGGGAGGAGCGATGACATATTACATTGCTTTTACTTTTGGTGGTCATTCAATGGCAATTAGGTACTTTATTGTACACCATCATATTCCCAGGTTAATTTCAAGCTAATTTAAAAAACTGCAAACTCCAAAAACAACAACAAAAAAAAAAAGTTGTAGCAGCTGTTGGTTTTGCATGCAGCATAGGAAGAAGTCTGCCATACATAACAGTAAAACACAGTTATAATCACTTAAATCAACTTATGTGTGAATTTGAAGTCATTTGTTAAATCCCCATAGTGGTATTTTAATATTGTTTTTGAGCCCTAGCCTTTAATAACTGACCACAAATTTTAAGCACCTGTTGTATGAGAGAGGGAGGCCATCATTTTGTCCAACCCTTTCTGTGTAGTTAACACAGCTAAGATTTGTAACATAATGTAGCAACAAGATACTCAGCAAAGTTGTTACAAAGTGTGGTCACCAGTCTGTTACAGGGCTTACATATAGATACATACAAACAACCGTTTACACTCATATTGCAACCTGCCTACAGAAAATTTAAATACTAAGCCAATGAGGCAAAATTACCACACATACAGAAAGGATCAAAATTAACAAGATTGAACAAAATCTGTTTGTTGCACTCTCTCTCTCCATAACTCTGTCATCAGTGCAAGGCTTGGATGATCACACAGTAGTGTACAATGAGGTGGCAATCTGGGGGGTGAATGGTATAAAATGCTGCAGCTCAGGATAGTTGGGCTGTTGTTTATTAACAGGCTTGGGGAGTAACGGATTACATGTAACAGCGTTACGTAATTAGGATGCAAAAAACAATGTAACTGTAATCCGTTACAGTACAGAAAAAAATATGTAATCAAATTACCGGTATATTTCATAAAAATGGGGATTACTGAGCAGGATTACATTTTAAAATCAAACGGGATGCTGCAGACACATGTGCAGTGCACACGCATTGCTACACTTTACGACACAACACCACAACAAACCAACACGCAAAACGACTACCCGCCTAAAGACGTTAAAACGCTTCACCATCATTATGGCCACTGCCGGGGAGAAAAATGCCTTCACTTCATGGAAACTACGGCATCATTTTGCCTTTAAATCAGAAAAGGGGAACAACATCACCGTAGTGCAAGTTATGTCAGCTGTCAAAATACTGTCAACTGGACGTCCAACTTAAAGAAACATCTACAGGTATGGTGACAAACCGCTAACGTTTGCTGAAATACACAGAAATCCAGTAAGCTAAAGTTACAGTTTGTTAGCTTGTTAACCTGTCAATACAGGTCATTGAATACTGCTACTCCTGCTACTACTGTACCATAGAACTACTACTGGAAAACATTTGGGACTGTTAGGAGCTGACTTGTGTCGTGCAAAAAAGTGCTTTAGTCCGTCAAAAACTGAATCACCCAGTTTACGTTATATACATCTAATATCGTTACAGCTCCAGGATAACAGTCATAAACATAACGTCATGTCCTGTTGTATACTGTATGTGTTTGGTCTTATACTCTTGCTTATCCTCTGCATTATTTTACCTGCTTTGTGCTGTAAATTGTAACCATCCAGTCTCTTTTTAACACTTTAAAAGCCCTTCTTGGGTAGGTTTACAGAGGGAAGCAAATCATGTTTTTAGTGATAATAGTAAAATTTCTGCCAGAAAGGGCTGTTGGCAAAACGTCATCAAGGCTAAACTGCTTCTGTGTGCAGAGGAAATCAGTTTCGGCAGATGATCGTGTTAAGCACACCAGTAATTAAAGTCATTTCATGTCGCAGGCAACGCAGACACCAGGGCTGGGAAATTACATGTAGGTAACTTTGGAGCATGTTAATACCTGACACACACCTTTCAGGTGGCGATTTTTTACATCTAGTAATAACTATAACAATAATAGTGATTGTTATAGGTATTGTCATCGAGGGAATCAGTGGTGGCAAAACAGTCATGTGCAGAAAGATGTTAGTCCAGCGTATTGAGAGAGAATTCACTGCCATGAAAGAAACCTTGACTGCAGCACTTCAGAAAGTGACAAATGTGTGCACAACAGCAGACTTGTGGACTGCACATAACAGAAGCTTCTTTGGCATGACATGCCACTGGATTGAGGAGCAGACTATGGAGAGGAGGTCCGCAGCTCTGGCCAGCATACAAGGGAAGGGACGGCATACTGTTGATGGCCTTGCTGCAAAAATCAGTGAAATACATTCAAAGTACAGAATACAACACAAAGTAAGGGCCACAGTCACAGACAACGGGAGCAACTTTGTTAAAGCCTTCCATGAATTTGAAACAACTGAGGAAGCAGCACCAGACGAGTTGGGTGATGGGACGAGGTTCCTGGATATGAATGCCATTCTGGAGATGAAGGGAGATAAGGAACTTCATTTTTTCCTCCCCCCTCATCAAAGATGTGTAGCACACACACTCAACCTTATCGCCACCAATGACGTGGATTAAGCAGCATCAAAATGGGCATCCCAGAAAGTGTACCAAAGTGCAATGGGTAAGTGTGCTTCTATATGGAACAAGGCACACCGGTCATCAGCAGCTGCAGAAGCAGTCCAAGATATTGCTAACATGAGGGTTTCTGTTCCATGTGTCACAAGATGGAGCTCAGAATATATGGCCATTGGACTGATTGGACTTACAGAAGATCAGCTGAGTGACATCTGTGGAAGGCTTGGAGGGGCCAGGCTACACCCTCACGAGCTGACTTTTCTCAGGGAATATGTAGCCATGTTACAGCCACCCGCTCAATCCATTGATCTTCTGCAGGGGGAGAAAAAGTGTTATCTTGGGTTCTTCATTCCAACCATCTTAAGCCTCAAGTCTAAACTCTCTGACAATCTGCCAAAAGTGATCTACACAGCAAACGTCATTACTGCAGTCACTGAGGCACTTGACAGTCGCTTTGGTGCCATGCTGAGCAGCCATGAAGCAAAAATGGCAAGAGGGAGGATATGTGCAAAACATTGATTCAGGAGGCAACATCTTTGGAATCCAGAGCATCTCCTGTAACTGACAAGAACAGCACACATGAGACCGATGGTTCAGATGAGGATTCTTTTGTGTTTGTGAAGAAAAACAGGGCTGACAAAAGCACAGCTGAAGAAGAGGTAGGACGGTTCCTCGATGACACTGTGAAGAGCCTGGATTCCCTACGTGCATTTCCCTTGGTTAAGCAGCTCTTCATGAAATACAATACTACACTGCCTTCTAGTGCTCCAGTTGAACGTCTGTTCAGTTATGGAGGAAACGTACTTACCTCATGTCCGATGACCACATGGAGCAAGTCCTCCTCCTTCATTATAACAGAAGGTTTTACCCAAAGTTAGGTTTTGATTGACTGTAGGGCTACAGTTGGGATTCACATGTAACCATTGGTGCTTTCTACATATTAAACTCAACTGCAACTGTGAAAGCAGCTAATGTTCTTTTATGATGTAAACTTTTATCTTGTCTTGCAGGTAATTCAATTTAGAACCTCATGCCTTAAATTTTTATATGGTTTATTCATTTCTATTTATTGTTGAAAATTATATAGGTGGACACCTGGTTTGTTCAAAAAATACAGTGGACATTCTTAACACTAAAATAGAGCCTTCTTTGTTTATTGTGTAAAAGGTACATATTTTATGTTTGCTTTGAAAAAGCATATTTTCTGTTAACTTTAAACAATACACACAATAGACACATCTTCTGTACTCTCGTCTTTATTTGCATGTTTGGTATTGAAGTAATCTGAAAGTAACTAAAAGTAAGCAGTTACATTACTTTAATATTGTGATACTTCGCGTAAGTTACTGATTACATTTTGTAACAGGTAACTTGTAATTTTACCAGATTAGATTTTTAAAATAACCCTCCCAACCCTGTTTATTAATCACAGAGTTAGCAGAAAACAGACTTTTCTGTGTGTAAGCTTGCATAGAAAACAATAGCTGTAGGTGTTGTGACATGTGATATATGCAGTCGGTGGGGGTGGGAGGTCAATCAACCACAAGGGATTGTGGTCCACACAGAATCACTTAGTCTGTGTCTGAAAGGAACAGGGAAAACTGCAGAGGTATCACATGGGATTTGGTCTGTAAATGAAAATCCAATTCTCAATACTTCATATGCCCCCCCCCCTTTAATAGAAAACTTCCTATTCCAAATATATCACTCAAAATGGCATTATAAGCTTCCTGCACATACATAAAAGCAGCTTATGATCCACAAAGTGAAAACAAATTCCAGCAACTCATATTTTCTCTGTGAACAGTTCATCTCAAGCTGTGGTGCACACAGTTTTTAGTAAACCTATATATGAGAATTAATTTTTTTTAAAGCATATATTGTAATAAATTATTTAGCATTAAGAATGCGTGTGTGTACGTGCCTGCTCTCGGACTGGTTGTTTTATGTTCCACCTGTGGGCTGGCTGTGTTTATCCATGTGAATATATGAGGCTTAGCTGTGCTCTCCCAACCTGACATGACATTACCTGCCATCATCACTGATCTGTGTCTGTCAGCCCACAGACCAGCTCTGAAAAGCACATCCATCCCAAATGCCCTCACAAGAGCACTCAGTCCTACTCAAAAACCTCCCACTTCTACCTTCTAGACTTTATTAATATAACCCGTGGAGACTGTACCATCCTATGATGGGACAGGAAAATCCTGACTGAGCACTGACCTTCCCACCTGACCTGTGTGTGAGCACATAGAAACATATACACTGCTCAAAAAAATAAAGGGAACACTAAAATAACACATCCTAGATCTGAATGAATGAAATATATTCTTATTAAATACTTTGTTCTTTACATAGTTGAATGTGCTGACAACAAAATCACACAAAAATGATCAATGGAAATCAAATTTATTAACCCATGGAGGTCTGGATTTGGAGTCACACTCAAAATTAAAGTGGAAAAATACACTACAGGCTGATCCAACTTTGATGTAATGTCCTTAAAACAAGTCAAAATGAGGCTCAGTAGTGTGTGTGGCCTCCACGTGCCCGTATGACCTCCCTACAACGCCTGGGCATGCTCCTGATGAGGTGGCGGATGGTCTCTTGAGGGATCTCCTCCCAGACCTGGACTAAAGCATCCACCAACTCCTGGACAGTCTGTGGTGCAACGTGGTGTTGGTGGATGGAGCGAGACATGATGTCCCAGATGTGCTCAATTGGATTCAGGTCTGGGGAACGGGCGGGCCAGTCCATAGCATCAATGCCTTCATCTTGCAGGAACTGCTGACACACTCCAGCCACATGAGGTCTAGCATTGTCTTGCATTAGGAGGAACCCAGGGCCAACCGCACCAGCATATGGTCTCACAATGGGTCTGAGGATCTCATCTCGGTACCTAATGGCAGTCAGGCTACCTCTGGCGAGCACATGGAGGGCTGTGCGGCCCCCCAAAGAAATGCCACCCCACACCATTACTGACCCACTGCCAAACCGGTCATGCTGGAGGATGTTGCAGGCAGCAGAACGTTCTCCACGGCGTCTCCAGACTCTGTCACGTCTGTCACATGTGCTCAGTGTGAACCTGCTTTCATCTGTGAAGAGCACAGGGCGCCAGTGGCAAATTTGCCAATCTTGGTGTTCTCTGGCAAATGCCAAACGTCCTGCACGGTGTTGGGCTGTAAGCACAACCCCCACCTGTGGACGTCGGGCCCTCATACCACCCTCATGGAGTCTGTTTCTGACCGTTTGAGCAGACACATGCACATTTGTGGCCTGCTGGAGGTCATTTTGCAGGGCTCTGGCAGTGCTCCTCCTGTTCCTCCTTGCACAAAGGCGGAGGTAGCGGTCCTGCTGCTGGGTTGTTGCCCTCCTACGGCCTCCTCCATGTCTCCTGATGTACTGGCCTGTCTCCTGGTAGCCCATGCTCTGGACACTACGCTGACAGACACAGCGAACCTTCTTGCCACAGCTCGCATTGATGTGCCATCCTGGATTAGCTGCACTACCTGAGCCACTTGTGTGGGTTGTAGACTCCGTCTCATGCTACCACTAGAGTGAAAGCACCGCCAGCATTCAAAAGTGACCAAAACATCAGCCAGAAAGCATAGGAACTGAGAAGTGATCTGTGGTCACCACCTGCAGAACCACTCCTTTATTGGGGGTGTCTTGCTAATTGCCTATAATTTCCACCTGTTGCCTATTCCATTTGCACAACAGCATGTGAAATTGATTGTCGATCAGTGTTGCTTCCTAAGTGGACAGTTTGATTTCACAGAAGTGTGACTGACTTGGAGTTACATTGTGTTGTTTAAGTGTTCCCTTTATTTTTTTGAGCAGTGTATAACATACATCATACTCGTGGTTGTGTGAGCATGGTATGAGCAAGAGATGGGAGACTGGCAGACGAAAAGGGGGAAGAAATTCATGGGTGCACTGCACCTGCTGAGAAAATATGTCGCCCTCCCCCTTTCGCTGCCTATCCATCTCCTTCCTTTCTGTGACTTTCGCCGGCACCGCCTTCCCCACCTTCAGTGTCGTCTCGCAATGTCAGAAACGGCTCTAGCATTAATCTAGACAGGAGGGAGAAAAATTACTTCTAACCTCACTTATCACATGCACACACATGCACTACTTATTCAGCTTTTGCTTTTTTTTCCTTTTTCTTTTTTTAAGTCATGCTAGCCCAGCTTTATCTCTGCGTTATGTTTAATGGCTGAAAGATGGTATCATCAGGGACAGACCAGCTTGACTAAATGGGAGCGGCAAATTGACTGTAGTATTATAGGGCCCCTATCAGACAATCTGATAGGAACCCATTAAAGAATGCTTGCAGATGAATATGATTAGCTTTTTATTCCTCCTAATGGAAACATCTTCTGAAGAGGGAAGGGGATGAAATGTTTTGTAGCGATAGGGCCTTTGGAGCACTGATGGGATTGTTATTGCCTAATTTGGGTAGAAAGACCATTAAAGTTCTTGGAAGAGACAATGAATGTTCTCTGTAAGTATATTCTCACTTATGGCTGTGGAGCTGCGCTTTATTGTGTGTGGGCAGTGCTTTGCTTTGTTGATGCAAAAACTACCCTCCACTTAAATGGCCTCATGTTGGGCTTGCATTTGTTGAAATCTGTGACTAATGACTATGAAGTTTTGTCTCTTGTCTCATCTCCCCCTCTCCAAAATCGACTGAATTGTTTTTTGTTTTTTTTTTTCTTTTGCGTGTGTGTGTTTGTAGTTCATGTTCTGCATTTTTTTTCCATCTACAGTGGACTGGCACAGAAATGCTTCATTAGAATCTAAAAAGACCATCATGATGACAACTTCTTGTGCAGATTATTGTTTGTTTATGGAAAGTCGGCGGGGTACCTTGTGCTGGGTCATCAACTAAGAACCAGTGTGACTCTGTGTGATCTGTCGAAAGGCACAATTTTATTCGCACTGTTGAGCAACATATTTCTGCATATCTGCAAGAAGTCAATTTTTCTATTTAAGCATTGACTGAATGGTTCTAACTGTTCAATGCCATTTATACACAGAAAGCCTCCTTCTCTTCTCTCAACTTAAAACCTGTTTTTAAACAAGATTCAAAGTACTGCAGTAACACAAGATTTCTTTATTTTAAATCTAAATTTAAGGTTTTGCAAGAGTCTTGTTATATCTGAAAGAGACGTGTTGGGTCTATTTTTGGTGTTTGGTCTAGATCTGCTCTATACTGAAGTGCCTCGATATAACTCTGTTATGATTTGGTGCTATATGAGTAAATTTGATTTGATTCGATTTACAATAGACCCATGCGTGTAAGACTGCATGTGTATAAGAGTCAGTTTTTGCATGTGCATGGGTGCCCAACAGTAGTAAGAGGTTGACTGACAAGGTCTGTGCTCTGGCAATCCCACAGGGGCTTGTAATATACAGTACAGATGCATCAGGGTACCAGCGACAATTGCTCTTCTGTCCTTGTGTTATTAGTATCAATGTGAAAATGTATTGTTCCTTCTGTCATACACTGGCTTATAGCACTAAGAAAAAAAAGAGAAAACTTATGCAGAGTAAAAGTGCAGTGTATATATATATATATATATATATATATATATAGGAAAAGTAGCTTTGTCAGTGATTTTTGAATTACTTTAACTGATGCCTTAACATATAAACAACCCTTTAATGCTTCAGCAAGCTCTGTTAAAGGTAATTGTACCTATTTTATCTACTGCTCGGTGGTTTAATTTAACGGAGAGCAACACATTGTGTTTTATATGCCCATTACAGGCTTTAAAAAGTTGAGTGGATTAAAAAAAATATATATATTTAACTGTCGAAAAAAATCCAGGTAGCTCAGAGTTGTGTTTATGTACTGTGCAGTGCTGAAGTAAATGTGCTTTATACCACTGATACATGGATGTACAAAAATTGGCTTTTTCCTTCTTAAGTAAACCGTTTTGTGTCTTCTGTGTACTGTGCCAGTGTGTGTTTCCATTTGTATTTCCCTATGTAATTCCACCTGTGGGTTATTGACAGTGTAGCTCACTGAAACAGCTGTGTCTTTCAGTTTTTCACACTTTCTGACGCATCTCATTTTTTTTCTACAGAGGTGAGCGTTACAAGACAGAAAAGAGACGGGCTTTGCCTCTGCTGCCACGTTTCCTTTCAAGGTCTGAGGGCAAACCCAGACTGCAAATTTGAAAAAGCTATCTTCACCGATGAGTGTGTCCATGAATCATTAACTCATTTGTCTCTTTACCCAAGAGAGTCGGTATTGTGCACATTCGAACTTGTCCAGCACAAGTGCTGTGTATTAATGGCACAGTTTGAAAGATTATTCTATGGCTGAGATATAAAATTTAGCAAGGATCAGGCATTTTTCATACATAATTCTTGAGGATGGAGATAGACACAAATGTTTCAACAACTGGTCTCCACAACTGTCTATGACGGCCAGCCAGTACACACACACACACACACGTTAAAGGTGATTTGTTTCAGTCTTATTTGCAGTCTGTCTTTTTATTTGCAGTCAGCTCTGATAAATTCAGTGGATCTTCTTGTTTAGCTGGAAAACAAGAACAAATTACCTGCTCTTTTTATTCATGAATAAGAAATGAACACTGTTAGGAATAAAAGGTTGTCTTGCCAGTTTAAGCCATGCTCTTTTAGCATTTGAATTTCTTCTCCTCTGTCTTCTGTCCTTCCTCTCCAATGTTGAGTCTTGCAGGTTGGCTTTATCATTGGAAAATTAGGGATTTATATTATAGTTATTGCAATTCTCTTGTCTATCTTTGAAGCTGAGAGAGGAATGCTTTGGACTTGCAAGTATTTCAGATTGAATTGGGCTAAATGGCTTTTGGGAAATGTCTCTGGTATTCACCATGCGCCCCTCTTTCTCTCTCTTTCTAAAGGTTAATAGTATCTGGTCTCGGTGAATGAGTCAGTAGACTCCACTGTGCCATTCGGCCAGAGAGCTTTGGTAGTAGCTGCTCGCTGTCTCTCTTGGGATGGGGTAAGGCCCACAGGTTAAGATTTAATCTGATGTGGATGAACACGTGCATTATGGGGAATCCTAAAAATAAAAGATGAAAGCCTTGTGCACGGAGAATGAACGGGCCTCATGTGGCCTCTGTGTGTGAGTGTATGTTTGGTCTCTACAACATTGGGCCACCACAGATTTTATCAAATGCATAATAGAATGATCCACTAAATTCATTCCCCATCTCTCTTCCCATCACAGGTACGGAGACATGGTCCCGAAGACGATTGCAGGAAAGATCTTTGGTTCGATCTGCTCTCTGAGTGGGGTGCTGGTAATTGCCCTGCCTGTCCCTGTCATCGTGTCCAACTTTAGCCGCATCTATCACCAGAACCAGAGAGCTGACAAGCGGAGGGCGCAGAAGGTACAGGTGAACACAGTTTTATTTCCCTTCAGCTGGGCCCCAGAGGGTCGGACCTTCAAACCGCCAGCCGAGACGTTTCTCTCCCCAGGAGGAAGGGACTCCACGGGGTTCAAATCATCCCGAAAGCATGCATATTCACTCACAGTAAATATTTACATTAACTGAAGGTGTGTGATACATTGTGCGTGAGTATCACTGCATCACTGCACAACCCTCAGCTCCATATTTTCCTTCGCACCGCAAATATCATTGAGTTTTAGATGCTCGTGTGTTCTTTGCAAGATCTCTGTGCAGCTTAAAGTATAATTTGCTATATTAGCATAGCTGAATACCTGAATTTCATTGGGGTCAAGAGGCAGCTCCTTCCCAAGTAAGACTCCTTAATCACTATCAAACGTCTCCAGATATTGATGAATGATATAAATGAATAAAATGTTATAATACACTCTCTCTCTTCCTCTCACTCACACACACACACACACACATACATATATTCATCTGTCCGTCCTTTTGTTCTATTCTTGGGAAAACAATATCTCAGTAACAGCTTGAGGGAATTTCATTACATTCGGCACAAAGGTTCACTCTGACTCCAGGATGAACTGATTCAATTTTGGTGGTCAAAGGTCAAGGTTACTGTGACCTCTCCGAAAATTTAACACAAATGTCTAATTGGATTAAACAAAGTGAGGAAATTCGGGAGTTGTCAGAGGTCAATTTCACTGTAACATCATAATTTTTTGCAAACACACCTCTGGCCTTTATTCACTTCCACAACTGTAACTAGTGACCACATATCCAGCCACTTGACTGTTGGCAAAGCCATACAACCATCCAAAGTGTAGTTGTTAGTAAAACATATTTTTAGAAAGGTTTTGTGAGTTCTTTAATAGTAAAACTAATGTTCAGACTTCGTACTACGTACATTACTGTAAGTAAATGGGTAAAACAGGGGGGCTAAGATGGAAAATTACATCTTCTTCCATGTATAAATCAAGACTATTTGGTGAATGCTTGATCAAATCTGATCCAACAACACACAGAATTAAAGGAATAGTAATACATTCTGTTATATGACTTTATACTGTGGTCAGTGTGAATACTCTTTTCTGATTGGTCGGCAGGTGTGCGTTAAAACCGTTTAATGCACACGCAGTTCGGCTAAACTTTGTAGGCTAACTGCTCTAAATTCATCCGCGCCTGTAACCATAGCAACATAACGAGCCCAGGTTTATTTTTATTTTATATACATCATTCTATAAACAATAACCACACTGTGGAATAATTTCGACCTAAATCAAGCTAAATTTGAACTTTTAATAGCCTACTTTTGGCTTTGTTAAAGCGATTGAGCCACAGTGCTCATCCTGTCCTACTGTGACTACTGTAACTGGCGTGGTTGTAAAAGGCACTAGTTTATTCCTTTTCATGACAATGGTAAGCTCTTGCTTCAAAAACTTTCGATTTTGAGTGCAAAACTTTCACCAAAAGTTGGAGAGGCCTTTTATTCCTATATTCTTGGAAAATGACCATGGTATAAGCGAGTTAATCCACGAGTAGGTGTGCTTCAAATGGTTTTAATGCATTAAAAACATTTGAAGTGCACCTACTCGTGGATTAACCCTTACTTATTCCATGACACTGAATTTCTTGAGCTGAAGTAAACATACTGCTCGGACTCATGGAGGGATTCTTATTTTGCCAAAGTGTTCTTTAATTCTACAACCTGTTATTATTACTCCAATTGTGGCCAAAAACCCAAAACCTTGACTTTTTTGGATTATTCTTGTGAGAAGATTTTATCAGTGCAAGTATCATAAAAACAAAAAAAAAACACAGAGGTACAATTTCATGAATGGATTATGTAAACTTGTGTTTAAACTGTGGAAGGATTAAAGATCCTGTCTTCCTGCGGGTAAATAGCCCACACTTTAGCCCTTTAAAGAATCACGTTGTGCTGTGTTGTCCATGAGCCAAACTGGGAAGCAGCATCAGCTGGTGCACATTTTAAAAAAAAGTGGGCTGGTAATCATAGTTTGAGGGCAATCTTGACAGTTTCTGCTCTCTTGAGATAGATAGTAGTGTGTTTGTTGGAGCTTGCAGACATGCACACACTGACACATATTTTCAGAGTCCATTCCTCGCTCTCATCGCCCTCTCACACCTCTCTTTTTTTTTCCACTTCTTCTTTTGCTTTTTTCTTCTCTTGTCCCCTCGATTCAGTTCAGCTCAGCTCTTTCTCCATCCAAACTCCCCCCCACCCCCACCCCCATTTACTAACCTCCTCCCCTTCCCTTTCTCACCCTCTGTGTGATTACTGCCATCCATCTCTGCACATGCTGTCTAGTTGTTTAAATCTGTTTAAAGTCTTGCGGTCCAACCGTGGCCTGACCGCTGCCCAGTCTTAACTAACCATAACCACTGTCTGCCAAGCAAGACTCCACCGTAACACAGCCAAGTGAGGGGGAGCTGAAAAAGACGCAGAGGAGGACAGAGACAGGGTTGAAAAGGTTGGAAAAATGATCTAGATTGAAAACAGGCTGGAAGCAATGAGATGCATATTACTGAGACAGAAAAAGAAAAAGGAGAGGAGCTTGACGATGAAGGCCAGAAGGAAGGAATGAGGGAGCAGCGGAGGCAGCAGGAGAGTAGGAAGTGGGGGGGAAGCTGGAGGCGGTGTGTGTCCTAATGCTGTGTTCTTTCCTGAAATAGCTATCACCCAGATGAGGTGCTGGCTGGAAGGAAGGTGTGTATGTCTGTGCATCTTTTTGAGTGCATGAATTCACGCCTGTGTGTGTGCGTGGTTTGTTTTTTCTTTTGTTTTTTTAATCCACCGTACTTCCTGTCACTTTAGGCCTGACCTTCGTCTGTTCCACCTTCCAGTGTGTTCTCCTTTGAGCCGCAGTGTGGTGCAGTGTCCCACACACCGCTCGCTACACATTCAGAAGTACAAAACAGGTTATCTGTGTAGCATGACAGTGCTGTCGTCATTAACCAGCACTAAATGTCTCCCTCGGGCCCTTGAATGCCTCCCTGGCTTGCCTGCAGTGAGGTCAGCAATTTCGTCAAGCACCCATAGATCCACCAGAGAGGTTTTCTCCATTTCACAGCAGCATGACTCAAACGCCTTATTATCACCTTCATGATAATATTCCACCCGGATTTGTTGATCCTTAAGAGAGTTATTACAACAGCAAATCAAGGCCTAAGTGCCAAGGATGATGATCGGTTTGCGAATGTGATATTTTGGAGCATTTAGGAGCCACAATCTGTGTACCATCTCCATCTTTAATTAGCCCACAGGATTAAGTGTTGCTTAGCATTTAAGCTTGTGTGCTTCAAACCAGTGGAGCACGTCTTGAATCACACAATGCGCTAGCTTTTTGGAAATTATTTGATTATGCATCCCGTCCAGATGCGAACTTTCTGCCTAATTTGATTGGATGGAGGGTATGGGTGGGAATCTTTTACTATCTCACGATTCGATTCGATTCCGATTTTTGGGGCTACGATTTGATTCGATTCCGATTTGATTCACAATGATTTCCTCTTCAATCTATAGGTGTGCAAATGATCCTCATGATCTACTCCAGTCTGCTTTGCAAGACAGAATGATATGAAGACATTAAAGTGTCCTTTTCATATTTATTAAGTTTGAAACATTTATCCAGGCTTAGATGGAATTGTTGCAACTGTTGCATAAAAGCAATATCACATATTGCTAAAGTAACAAAAATAAAAGTGTCTCTTTATAAAAAAAATAGTGTAGTTAAACATGGGTTCCTCATTTTGCAAACTTTGCACACTGTGAAGCTCATGTCAAGCTCGGTCTTCCCGAGCATTCGGTAAATAGGGCCTTTTAAAATCCGAGATCATGGAATTAGACATTAAAAACGAAATTCATTGTAAACACGGAATAACAGAACTGGCCGACATTTTACATAAAAGTTTTTTTGTTTTTGTTTTTCGGGAATAAAAAGGAACGTATCTGTTGGGAAAATGCTCCGCGGGGGTCACTAATAATGCATGCCGCCCTACCTATGAATGAATAAATGAGAGAATAAATAAATAAATAAATAGATAAATAAATAAATGTGGTGACTTGAGCATAGTGGGTGCGGTTCCCAGTAGGGGCACCTGAACATGTCTAGGTCAATTGGTGACTTGATGTAAATGTATGTGGTGACCTGAGCAACACAGTGGCGTAGTGATTAGTGATGTTGCCCCACAATAGGAAGGGCGCAGTTCGATTCCCGGTGGGGGCACCTGAACAGGTTAACTGGTTAACTGGAAACGATTGATGGACTGGGCTACAGCAAGGAACGGCGAACAGACCAGACTACACCAGAGACAGGACCTCCCCAGAGACCGGACCCCTGCAGAGAGTAGAGACTACACCAGATCAGACCAGACGAGACACCGGACACCCCCCCCAGAGACTACAGACTAGTCTCTGAGAGACCGGACCCCTGGAGAGAGTAGAGATCAGACGAGATACCAGACACCCCCTCCAGAGACCGGACCCCCCCAGGGACTAGAGACTAGACCAGATCAGACCAGACTAGATTAGACGAGACGGGGCTGGTTGAATCTCTCTTTCCTCCATTATTGTAGTTTCCTCCTTGTTTTGGTGCTTACCGTGCATGTATATGTTCCAGAACCGGCTCCGTGGTGACATCAGGATGTCCCGCATACAAAATGGAGGCAGACAGCCTGCGGATTTGTTTTATTTTTTTTTTATTGATTTTGGGGCATTTTAAATTGATTCTGAATCGCAGTAAATGAGAATCGCGATTCTTATATGAATCGATTTTTTGGCACACCCCTAATGGAGGGCAAGGTCGATCAGTCCGTCCAATGCTTTGGTCTTGACTAAAATATCTCAAAAACATTCGTACAGCCATTCAAATGAAATCTAATGCACATTTAGCCTCAGCGCAAGCTTTTAAAGGTGTGCTTGTAAACACTCAAATGGATTTTACTGCCTTTCTTTAACTACTGTTGACATGTGTACAACTCAGTGTATGTTACATCATATGAACTTAATGTTCTGTGACTCTTGGATGAAAGACCACAACACATCATCACACTACAGTGTAGCTCCTGTGTGATGGAGCCATTATCATTGAGCAGTGCACCCTTCAACTTCTAATGACTGATCTGTAATGCCCCACCACTGTACCGCATTACTCAGACATGCCATATCTTTCAGTGACTGAAAGACTGACCATTAAGCCAATCATTTAGTCAGTGGCACTGGTCATTTACGCAGCATTTACAACCTGCACGTGGTCGTATTTCACAGAATCAATTTGTTCTTCGATCATTTCTTAGAATAAGGCTGTGTTTAACTGACAGTAAAATAGGATAGCTGTTCAAGATGTCCTTTCACAGTGTTCAAACAATGACTGGGGAGCAGACAAGCGGGAAGACAGGGGGAAATACTGGGAGGAGAAAGCGCAGCATTAGTCCCTCAGCATTTTCTAGCCTCCTGTCTTCCCCCCAATTTTTTCCCTTCTCCTTACATGCCTTATCCAATCCCTCCCTCCTTCCCATCCACATCCATCTTTGTTCAGGTCTAATTGTTAGCTGTTCTGGGGTCCCATTACAATTATCCATCCATCTGGGTGGCTGTAGAGCGACAGCCCCTGATCTATCTCACTGCACAAAGGAAAGATACTGTACACATGGAGGCCACTAGTTGCTGTGTGGTGTGAATGACCACACACCTCCTCTATTCTGCCTCCCTATAGTCTTTAGTGTCACTTTAATTTTGACAGTGAATTGAACACTGACTCGAAGTCCTTCCCTTTCTTTTCACATGATCTCGTAAAAAGTCCAATCTGCAAGGGTTATCCTTTTCTTGCACCTCAGAGCTTATTTGCATAAAGGTAATAATATCCTCAGGTAGGTTTTATTATAAATTCTGCATATCACACCTTCAAGAGGGCAAGATTTAAATGGAGAATCACAAAGGACGAGTGATACAGAAGGATTAGAGAGTTGGCAGGAATGCAAATGAGCTGGACTGATCGGTTTCCCTGGTTCTGTGAAAGTCCTTAAAGCTGGAGTCAGTGTTGAAACCACAGGCTTCATGTTTCGTATATTTAAGTTCATTCATTAATTCATTATCTACCGCTTATCTGTTTCCGGGTCATAGGCAGTGCTGTAACCAATCCCAGTTTACATTGGGCAAGGGTGGGGTACACCCTTGACAGGTCACCAGTCCATCACAGAGACAGACAGAGACGGACAACCACTCACACTCGCGGGCAATTTAAAGTCACCAGTTAACCTAAACATGATGTCTTTGGCAGTGGGAGGAAACCAGAGTACCTGGAGGAAACCCACAGGGAGAACATGCAAACTCCACACAGAAAGGCCCCATGCCCGGGAACTGAACCCATGTGACCTTCAGCGCTGACCACTATGCCGTCGTGCGGCCGCGTATATATCACAGTCTCTCACAGTGAGACTTTTGGTGCAGATGTGTTTCGCTGAAAAAGAGGCGATAACTGAGCGTTTATTGAGTTTTGTTTTTACCTCCATATGCGTCACTGTAAAGTGCAGTCACAAATTTCAATTTAACATTGATTATCTGCAGCTGTCTTTTTTTCCTCTTTAATTAAACTAAAGAGCATTGTGTTAACTGCTCACCAATATGTTGTACAAGCTGTGCAGGTTTGTTTGGCTTTGACATTAAATCTGTAGAGCTGCAGAATCTGTACACACAGTATCTCTCACTGTGTGGTTTCCATTATTGTTCCTGCCTCTGTGGGAAAAAAAAAAAAAAAATTTGTCATATTTACTTTACCATCTTGTATTTTTCTTACTTTGACTGAAAATCTTTCTCAGGTTGGATCAGTTGTTGTTCTGAAACTTAGTGAATAATAAAATTACTGTCTGATGCGGTTCATGAGCATTTCACTGGCTCGGGGCTGACATGGAAGAAACAAAACAAAACAAGTTTTCGTCTTCCCCTATAACTCGCGAAGCCTTTTTCTTCTAAATCTTCTCACTGTTTTCTAGCTTGTTCTACAGAAGGCTGAATTTAAAAGGTGAAGATGACTTCTGGCTTTAGCGATTGAGTGTTTTCACCTTATGGACAATCAATAAAGTCGTCTGTACATTGCAAGACCGACTAAACGGAGAGATGTAGGAATGTTGATGGGGCACTTCACTGAGAGGGGTCAAGAGATGCGCTATGAATTATGACCATCATAAAAATAAAGAAAACAAATAAATAAAAATCTGTATCACAGCAGCTTGAGAGCAGAGCTGCACTTTTCTCTACAAAGAAGAGGTAATCCAGGCTTAGCAAAGGTATTTTGTCTCTGAGTGGTGTTAGTCTAAGGTTAAGCTGTCTGTACTACAGAGGCTCATAACTGGGACCAAAGGTGTCAGAGGACTTGGTTTCCTCCGAGTCAATTCTTTCCATTGTTGACACTTTCCTGACTTCACAGACTCTCACATGGATTTTTTAAGAGTCAAATTTTTCCCCAATTTCTTATCTCCTTCTTGTCTCTTTTTCTCTAAAGCTCTCTTCTTCTTTGTGTGTGTGTGTGTGTGTGTGTGTGTGTGTGTGTGTGTGTGTGTGTGTGTACCGAGGAGAAAGTAACTGACTTATTTCCTTGTGGCAGGGATGTCAACATGTATAAATGCAACTCTTAAGATGAGTGGCAGCTGCAAAACAAAATTAAGCCCTTCCACAGCTTTTTGTGCGTGCTGTGTATATGTGTGCATATACAAGGGTGTGCCTTCTCATCAGATGGTCTCCTCTTTCACTTGTATGGTTGCAGGGCAGGCTTGAGGCAGAACCTAATCTTGTCTCATTGCTCCGCTTTTTCACTCAGCCACACAGGGAGTGTAACAAAGCTGGAATTCACAAGGTGCCATGAATTTTTTAACTTTTACTTTCAAGTTAAAAAAAAAAAAAGAATTTCTAATAAAACTTCCTGGCAATGCTCAGCGGAGTATGGCATCGGAGCTAAGTGGATATGTGGCATTTTCAGAAGTATTTGATGATATGCCAGTTAAGATCCCCCAGCTGGCAGCATGTGGTGTTAAAATGAAACATTTGTGCTGGCTTGCTTCCTGTAGCTATAATCTTTAAAGTGTGATTGATCCTAAATTGTGGCTCCTTGGCAAGAAGAAAAGAAACAAAGAGGAGAAAAAAGGTGTCTTGATCAGTTTTAGGCCTCTGTGTGTGTGAAAGTGAAAACATCTGCACACTCAAGCAGGGATATCACGCATCAAACCGATGACGAGGTGGCTGTTACATCTTTATTCTTTGCCCATGAAAGCATGCACCTGTGCTCAGTAAATCACGTTTCGTTTAATAGGAATTGCAAGGCCTACATTTTTTTGGTTAGTTCTCTCTCTAAATAGATGGAGGACTTGCTTTTGCTTTGTTTTAAACCACATTAGTATATATCAGTAAGGCAGAAAGCTAAACTGACTTAGCCTGCTAAGCAACACAGAGCCACAGACAAAGATATCTTTGGCTTCCTTCTTATATTCTAACTTATAAACATGACTTAGCTCATTGAGCTGCTGAGAACAGAAGAGTATTTTTGACGCTTGCAAAAGACAGTTTTCTTTGAACAATATAACATACTAATAACACTTGTTATTTCATTCGGATGGGAATAGAATAATATCTCTATGAGACAGAATTTCCTCTCCTTTGTGTATTGATTGGACACTCATTTGTTTACTGAAGAAAACTGGAGGAAAAACCTTGTGCTGAATCATTAGGCAGCTTTTATGCACCCATTACCTTCACTATATTCTGTGTAAGTGAAAACACCGCTCTAGTGCCCAGAAATTTCCAGATTTTATTTGTTATGTAAGAGAGTTTTCGTTTTTATTCTGTTTTCTCTGTGTATGTCAACACCACGTAGCATGATATGGTCTGTTAATGAAACTGGCTCAATCTGTGGCTCCACTTTAAAGTCAAGATGGGCTTCAAACACAGGCCGGGTCCCAAAGGTTCTGGAAATCTATCAGGGAGCTGCAGAACTAGATTCAATCTAGCAGGATATGTTCTTAACATCCGTTTCCATTACCCCTGCGCTGCCTGGCAACCACCGTCACAGTCACTGGCTCCTGTTTGCATGGTGACCCCAGAGAGACAAACCCATCAGCTGAGTATAATGCCAAAACACAAAGAAGGGGTTATCCCAAAGGCCTATGGGAGTTCTACAGCAGCACAACTATATGTAGGTGTTGGAGTGTGGGGGCACAAAGAGACCAAAAGGAACCTGTCAAGGAGAGATAGCGAGGGGGGGTTGACGCTAGAAGATGTATGAAAATAGGAAGTGAAATTTGGAAGAATTTGGTTTTATACTGTACAGTACTGTAGATGCTACAGTGCAGTTTAGTCACTTTGTGTGTGTGTTGACGCGCACTCCTGTTTGTCTCACTGGCCTCTCTTTAAATAACTAAATCACAGCATGAGATACCTGCAGGTCAACAAGCATTGCCGTACTTTAAGGGAAATTCATGTGAGAAAATGAGCTTGAGGTGAGGTGTTTCTGCTGGCTCTCCATATGGTTCATGAGTATATGTATTCAAAATTACCTATGAAGATGAGGCCTGCATGTCTTAACACACGTGGAGATATGCAAACCCCCCCCCCCCCCCCCCAATGGTGCATGAGCCTCCTGCTAAATGAGCTGTCTGTCTCGTCAGTTACACAGCTCACATTATCCTTCTCTCCATTTCCCTTCAATGAATCCATCCCTCTATTTTTAAAAAGCAGAAAGCAAAGCGACAGAAGCTCTTGACTTAGACAGAAAAAATGGTGGGCCAAATTAGGTTATCCAGTAAAGGCACAGTAAGAGATTTACAGAGACGCACATTTCCAACCATGCAGTGTGTCAAAGCTACTGGTGTATTAAGAGTTCACTCCAAAGACCAGAGTATTTTCTGTTCTTCCTCTTATTTCTTCTCTTTGTCCATTCTTCTCTGTTGCCAGCGGTTTCACGGGAGAGATGCTATAGTCAGAGAAGGCGGGGGGGGCTGGACTTTGCACGAACTGTGCTGTGGATGTTTCATATCTAAAGATGCATTCAGTGGCTCATGAGTAAAGATGTAGAGCAATATGGGCCTTGACACTTCCTTGATTTATTTTGCCATACAAAACTGTGAACACAGCAGCACAACACCTATATTGAAATTCAGTGTTTCAGTGTGTTATCGAGAACAACATTTAGGTGCTTAATTCATACAAGGATTCGACTGTTCCTGTCCTAGCTGCTTCTCTTACTGATTTGAATGTGAATGAATATGTTGCAATGTAGTCACCATAAATCATTCATAAGTATCACGGGGGGATCAGAGTGAATTTCGAACAGAAGATGAAAGTGAATACCTCAGCAGCATGTTTGATTTGATCTGTAGGACCTCAACATAAGTATCGAGCGAGTAAGAACGCTGTATCTCAAATCAGTGGGATGTGTCAGGATGATACCCAATCATTCTGACCTGTGGTACGCTTTCAGCACTGGCCAACATGTCTCTATGGTTTCTTGCTCTCTGCAGAAAGCCCGCTTGGCCAGGATACGAATATCCAAGACAGGAAGCTCCAATGCCTTCCTCCACAGCAAGCGTAACGGCCTGTTCAACGAAGCTCTCGAGCTCACGGTAAGAGCCAGAAAATGTTTCCTATTACACTTTTTTTTTTTTTTTTTTGTGGTGACCTAGGATACCTGACTTTTGCATCTTCTCGGAAAAATTGTTCTGAGGATTTCAAAGCAGGCAATAACCACGTATCTGGACACAGGCCTCGCTTGACCATCCTTTGATTATTAGTTCTTAGAATGCAGCCAGCGTCCCATCAGAGCAGCACTCTGTGATCACATCCACTGAGCAGCATTTCTAATGTGAGGATCCCCGAGCCCAGCTGTCCATCTGAGGAAATGGCTTCGGGCGATGCAGCAGGAAATGTAAACACAACTCAAGGATGTTCCATGCTTTGCCAAAATGTTGTGGTTCAAAAGCACTATAGTGGCCTGGGGCTGACACAATGCAAAACAAAAACAAGTGCTTCGTCCTCCCTCACCCTCTTGCTCTATGAATTTCTCCTGATTCTGTCAGAAGTTATTAAATAGTTAACAAATGGTTGACAGAAAAAAGGACAAACCTGATCACAGTTTGTTTCATATATTACATGTGCAATGCTTTCTTTAAAGAACTAATATTAACGTGAAATTAAACGAAAACGTTTGAATTAGGGGAAATTATAACTTAGTAATACAAAGCCATTATCACAGTCACAATTTTCAGTCACTGAAAACGCAATAACAGAACCTTTTTTTCCATATTGTGCAGCCGCAGCTCAGAAGTAATTAAGCACAAATTTATCAGTACTTAAAGACTTTTTTGCATGGATACAGTCATTGACATTCAAGAACCATCACTCATCTTTTCTGGCTGCTCAGATAAACGGAACTTTCATTTTCTTTTTGTTTCATGTATTTTGAGCGTTTGCATCAATTAGCATAAACACTTTAGATCCAAAGTCATCAGTTACCATTTCATAAGCTCTTGTATTAAAATACAAGTCAACGCAATAATATCTTTATAGTCGTCCAGCTGAAGTGTAATTTTTGTGCAGCTATTTAGTAATAACATTTGCAGCGTCGTGCCGAGTGACACAGTGTGTTTTTGTCGCTTGGCAGATCAAGCTGTTTCTGCTCTACAGTATGCTGGCCACCTGGGTGGTGAGCCATAGCCGCCTCCAGACTGCTGATGCAGGGTCTCATGTATAGAGAAGGACTGAAATAACTCAGGCTAAACACCTGTGTTTTACTGCTGCGTTAGGTACAGATAAGCGGCACCAACACAGGTGAGCGGTCTTGGCTGGGCCAGACTGAGTCATCAGAGCAGGAGTTCACCTCCTCAGCAGTGAAGCTTGCCCTGCTCACAACACCAGCCGCCTGCTTAACAAACCGAAAATTGCTGCTACAAATCTTCCAAACATGGCATTTTACTTGCCTCCTGGGTGTGCTGTGAAGCATGCAGGATCAGGACAGTAGTTTTTGTCTTTTTTTGTTTTGTTCTTTTTCGGGGGGGTTATTATGTTTTGTTTTGTTTTTTTCTTTTTTATAAAAAGCTGAATGACAGTTTCTTCTGAGAAAGACTGATGCAACGCATTGAAAGATTGTATATTTAAATAATTCTGACAACTGCAATGATGCCACTTTGCAATATACTGAAGAGACGTCTGCCCAGCTAAGGCTATTAGGGCCAGTGTTTATCTGAAATTTGTGCTTTCTGTGCACCAGTTCTTCTAAACACCCTCCTTATATGTTGGATGTATAAGGGTATTAAAATCACCTAGTAAAAAAAGTTGATCTAGTAAAATCATATAAACACATGGGCTTAAAAGTAACAACTGAATGAATGAACTGAGTATTACTGACCAAATGTTGCTTTACTTATTTTTACTGGTTTCTTTGCTTTACCTTGAGCATCCATTCCACCACTAATCCATTTGTTCTCTGACTTACTTCGCCACTGCGAGTGCAAGCAAGTTTCATATCCAAACCACCACATAACTAGAAATAATCCCCCCTTGTTCACGCACAAATGCAAACACAAATAAACATGCAAACAGGCCACCCCATTAAAAAATAAAGATTATGGAAAGCAACTCATTAATGCGTTGCCTGTTGGTAGCTTTTGAAATAACAGAGATGGAGGCAAAATGTCAAAATGGAATTTTTTTATATGAATTGTATATACTGTATATCCATTAGGGGGGAGTTGTGCTAGAAGTCTCCCTTCCAGCACAGATCAATGCACTGGCTCCACTGATGATAGCAGACATACCACGTGGGGTAAGAATAGTAATGTTCCCTGTGTCTGACTGGCATGACTGCGGCCCCAATGGTGGTCTGTTCTCAACACACAATTATCAGCACCAGTAAAACTCTACCTTTCTGTTCTCCTTTTGTCTTCCTCTCCAACTGAAGCAACCTCCATACAAGATGAACCTTTCAGACCAGGTACTGAGACAGCAGCCAGCCACACGCCTCCCACATTTGATCAGTGCAGCCCTAAAAGAAAACGTACTATAACGCTCATTTTCTGTGCATCCGTGTGTTTCTCTGCACGTGTTTGTGTGTTACAGAGTTCCACAGAGGAGGAGCAGCAATTAAGCAAGTCTACTTCTCTATTAGAGAGCCAGCACCATCACCTGCTGCACTGTCTGGAGAAGACAACCGTGAGTGCACACAAACACACACACACACATCAGCTTTTTTTTTTCCTGTAGCTCATTAGGTGAAAGGAACTGAAATCCTGTTACAGTGTGTACAGATCTACAGTGTTTGTATGTGCAGGGTCGGATGCAGACTCACTGTAGTGTGATGTCCACTTCGCTGCATCTCCCTTACGACGCAAGCTCATCTGTCTGCACGTGACATGTGTGCTGTCTGTTTCAGCCTGGCACAAGTCAGCGCCAGGCACCTATGTATTTGTGAAAATAGACCTCAAGAAGTCCAGTATGAACATATGTTTAGGCTACAGTTCTTTGGTTACAAACATCACACTCACATATAGTATTATCACGTCAGCAGCAGAGAAACATCCAATCTCGTCAGGATATTAATAAGAGGAACAAAAGAGTATAAGTAGGAGTAAGAAAAAAATTATTTATGAAAAGAAGGAATAGACTTGCACTGTCAGGGAGTGAATCACCATAGAAGCATATCAGAGGTTCAAGGTCCTTCCAATTAGAAGGATCCTCCCCTGAAGCTCAGGCACTGGGTGCAAGAGATGAGAAGTGCAGCTAGAGGATGGGAATGTCCTCGTGAGAGGGGAAATTTCTGATTGGAGAGATAATTTTAAAGTTTGACAACTTGTGATTTGATTAAGGCGAGAATGAACGGGAGGAGTATATAGATGGTGGGAATCGGTCCGTGTGACTTATAAGGCAATGCAAGGAGAACGACTTCCTGACAGAACATCTGCAAAGCCTCGTTTGTTTAATGTTGTAGAATCATGTTTGTGTCCAGTGGATTTTTAATGTAAGACCAATACCCCCCCCCCACCCCTTCAGCTTTGATTTGCTATCTACCAACCCAGCTCTTTAGCCTCTACTGTAAATGCTGCACCAAAGTCAGAACTTACTTTGACTGGTGGACAGCAAAAAAGACGAACGTTAGTAAAGGAGAGTGAACTGCAAAAATGAAAAATAAGCCGAAAGACGCTGCAAATCTCTGAGGAGGTGATGAGAAATTAGGTTCATTTGAACAGTGAGTAGGTTCACAGCTACAAGAGAATAATAGCCATGTGATCTGGGTTAATATACAAATACTGGTAGGAAAAGCTTCATGAAATTCATATTATCGAAGATTGATTTTTAGCTAAACTAAGCTTGTTCGTGTACACACAATCACAGACACACACCTGTATAAAAAATAATCACACATTGAGTTATTGACCCAGGCTTTGAAGCGGAAAATGACAGTCTGTATCAAGCCGTTCACAGTACATAGTCATAAATATAAATGTTGTAAATGTCACATCTTTTTTAATGACTCTGACCCTGTCTTCTCCTCTGGGCCGATTTTGTTCTCTTTGTCTTTGTTTGCAGAACCATGAGTTTGTGGATGAGCAGTATTACCAGCAGAGCTACCTAGACGCGGGGCTGCAAAATTACCCCTCTCGAAGCCCCTCCCTGTCAAGCCAAGACGGCATGACGGGCACATGCTGCACCCGCCGGAGCAAGAAGCATCACACCCCTTTACCGAACGCCAGTGCTGCAGCACACATGCAGCCTTTGACACACACGCACACACATCAGCAAGGTTTGCAGGAGCTCAGCACCATCCACATCCAGCCCCTCAGCACCAGGTGAGATCAGGATTCCCGCTGGTCACGGCCAAAAGACTTCAGTATTCTTCAGTATGTCTGCAGGGATTCTTCTAACATGAGTTTAATGAAAAATACCGTCATGCACCGCTGTGTGTAATCAGATTTCCAGGAGTTACTTTTTGACAGATTTGCAGTGAATATTTGTAGTGGCCTCATTTTCCCACAGCTTACCTTGTGACCTTATTTTGGCGTCTCAATTGGAGATTTAACAAATCAAAAGGCGTTTGTGAAAGAAGATTCATTTTCAATGGATGCTTTTTTCATTTTTGCTGATATACAAACTACACTAAGGAAGCTTGTTACCAATCTGGACTGCAAAATTTCAGCAAGAACCTACTCATTGAATCCTACTAATGGCTACAGGCTAATAAAAAGGGTTTCTATCCTCAACCACAATTAGCCAAATTGTTCATGATGTGACTAATAACAACTGACAATGGGCTGCTAATTTACTGTCAAATTGTCCCCCACAATATTAACTGAACATTTTGCTTATTTTTAGTTGTCCATATTAGTGAGAAAGCTAAATACATTTTTCCTGACGATTTATAGTAATTTTTACCTTTTTGTTACAAGCTGAAATTAAAGCCCAACCAACTCCGTATACAGCCACAAAACTGTCCATCATCAGCTTTTGAAGGGCTTTTGGTTAACCTGTTTGCTCAATGGTGCCTTCTTATGCTCCCATAAGACTCAGAGCAACATGAGCATGTCATCAGTGATGCTTTTCAAGTCATGTGGACCAAGTATTTATGTCCCTTTCATTGTTGGTTTGGTCCTCAAACTCCAGAGGAGAATATATTGAGTTTGAGAGGCACTTCAACCAGCCACTGTTTACTTTGACTCACAATTGTTTGCTTGAAAAGGCTGCGAGCCATTTTATGAGCAGCTGCAAGCTGTGTCAGGCTGCGGAGATGTTCAGTGGGCTTGGCACCACTGGAAACCCATTACTATTATACTGGGTCTTTTAGCCAGAACGGTAATGCTCACTTTTTAACCGTGCAGCCTTGATAACTGTCTGTTTTCAGACACCATTAACACGCCACCTGTCTCTTCTTTCTTTATCTCCTTTTTCCAACTGAGGCAGCCTCCATGCAGGACGGACTTTTCAGATCAGGCACGGAGACAGTTTGGGCTGGGTCAGTTGGTTTGATGGTCAGGTCAAAAATATAGTTTAGTGGAGCACTAAAAGTCCCAGTGATGAAGCCTTGGGAATTTTTGGACAAGTCGTGTTGATCCAGTCATGCTGGCGATTTAATTTTAACACAGGATTTTCTGGGGTTTGTTCAGACTGAAAAGGATTAACTACCTTGATTAAGGGCTCCTCAAAGGAAGCTGTCAAGAGAGAGGAAGGTTATTAATTCCCTTTTCCTTCACAACAATTGGTGACATTCACAAACCGCAAGTCTCAAACCCAAGTCCAAAAAGTACACTGCTAACTTGCTATGAGATGTTTCAGATTATTTATACCAATATCCTTCAATTTGTTTTCCTCCTACTCGCTACAGCCGCTCCAGTCTAAACATGCGTGTAGACGAACCAGCACCCCTGAACTGCCAGAGCAGCCAGATCACCACAGCAATCATCAGCATTCCCACGCCGCCAGTGACGACCCCCGAGGGTGACGCTCACCTGCCCGCGGGTCCCGCCCACCAGAACGTTGTGAAGGTGTCCGCACTGTGAAGACTGAGGTGCAGACACGTCACGTCACAGAAAGACAGATAAAGACTCATCGAGGCAGACTGAGGGACAGAGGAGGACTAGGAATGATGGAGGAGAAAGCATGCTGAGTCCTAGTCTACCCATGGTGGAGTCTGCCCTCTGCTGGTCATGTACTGTAAGGACATGGACGCCCTGTACAGACAGAGGAAGGCTTTTAGATACAGTATATTCATGTAAGTGGTTGGCATGCATGTGTGTGTGTGCGTGCGTGTGTGTGTGTGTGTGTGTGTGTGTGTGTGTGAAGGAGTGGGAAACATTCATAGGGAGTCATTTTAAATGAGGAGGCGAGTGAGACTGTGGCTCTGAAGTGAGTTCCCACAGTCATGTGTCACTGTGCACAAAGCACCTTTTTATGATTTTTCACTTCAGTTTGACTCTTATGGTTCTTTTCATTAGCTGGAGGTGTGAGGGAAAGGAAGAAATGAAAAATTAACACATACGCAAAACTTTTTTCTCACACTGACTCGACCCTGCCCTTTTTTGTTTTGTGTCATTTTGGCCTACTTCACTGTAGATGATAGATATGTCACTATTCCTTTCCGGGTCCAATATTATTCCAATTGAGTAAAAATTCTTTAAAAAAGTGAAATATGGTAGGTATGTGACAATTTTACCGATGAGTTTCATATTTGTGAATGAGTGTATGTGACTTTTTGCTAGATAGAAGATTTGTGATGTTTTGGATAGGAGGTATGTGCCTGTGTGTGTGCATGGGTGTGTGTGTGTGTGTGTGTGTGTGTGTGTGTGTGTGTGTGTGTGTGTGAATGTGTTTGTCACAGTTGATTGAAAACTTGTGTTTCAATTCTTCTGGAAGTCTCTATGGCTCAGTATACGGTATATTTGACTAGCTGCCACTCTGAAGGGTTTATGGCACATTTTTCTGTCTGAAATTCTCCGCTCCAAGCCTTTTACACAATATGTGCCTGTTTTTCTGGAGTTAAAGAGAGATTTATTTGTTTTATAGTTTTCTGAATCCCCCCTGCCCCTCTATGTTATTTTCCATTTTGGCTCTTACAGCCCAACGGACCTCAAATAACTCAACACAGACATTTTGAAAAAAAAAAAAAAAAGGAACCATTTAAATTCAAACTACCACCATTAAAAGCACAAGGCATTTGCAGAGAATTTCTGACACAAATCTGTCCTGAGCCCGGGTCCTTTGTGAATATTGTTAATAGAATATTTTGTAATATTTCACCATTGTTTGGCAGAACCAGTGAAGCTATCCTCTCGTTCTCTCTATCTATCTCTCTCTCGCTTTTGCTCACTCTTTCACACTCCTCTCTCTTTCTTATTGTCCTCTTGTATCCCGACCTCCTGTGTGAACAACAGTATGCTTTCGATAGTCTTTATAGCTGTCAACAACCCCCCCCCCCCCCGCCGCCCCACCAAGCTCAGCAGTCGTTTTTTCTCAAAGCTGTTGAGTATGTGTGTACTCTATGTGGTTCGGAAAACTTGATGTTTGTACTTTTTGTCCTCTTTGGTGTTTCAAATTATTTTATTTATTTTTATCTTCTGGAGAACACAAAGCAGGGAAGACTGTTGTAACGGTGACCACGGAGACACGGAGGACACTTGATGAGCCATCCACAGATCTCTGTCACCAAAAAAAACAAACAAAAAAAACAAAAAAAAACATGTGACTCTGTCTGTTCTCGTGAATTACAGGCCCACCCCGAAACTTTAGTATTACCCGCCATCAAATCCCATCAAAACTGACCTTTGTAAGTACGGACAGTGACCTTTTAGCCCTGCTTCTCTCTTAGCCGAAGCCTCTCTCTGCTGGCCTTTTTCATCTTGAATGTCATTCTGAATCCAACAGCTGCAGAGATGGTTAGATTTGTCTTTTTGGTTCGGTGGATGAGACCACCTCTGAAGAACAGCTTCAGTCGGAGCAGGTCCACCTCTGCGCGACATAAATGAAATACACTTTCGATAAAGAGCACACAGACAGGGCTACAGATACACCAATATATGAGCATATTGTCCGTCAGCCAAGAGCATTTTTCAAAAGCAATACTAGAATCGGTCCAATATTGTGTCTGCCCATATGTAGCTGATGTTTCTTCTCTTCCTGTAGAGGTAGTAGTGTATTTAAAACGACTGTCAAACTAGCGGCAAAATGTGTCATTAACTTTTTAAAAGAAGAAGTATTAACTATTTACTTATCTTAAAATGGAGATACCTGATGAGCTCAGCCGAATTTTACACATGCATTTGTACTAAGACTTACAGTTACACATATCATCATCATATCAGCACATATGGGTGGCAATATATGGCATATTGTTACCATATCAGTGCATCACAACACTTAGACCCCTCTGTTGTGTCCTGTGTTCTCTTTGATCCTGAGGTACGTATAAACCTGAAGAAAGGCAAAAATATTTGACTGAGTGGGAACAGGGTGTGTTATTCTACATAGCGAGCTAATACTCCTGCTGGTAATTTAGTACTGTACACTTTGACAATGGCTACCTAGATCCAGTATTAGTGTTTAGTCAAAATGTGTGCAAATGAACCTGGAGTAAAAAAAAAAAAAAAAAAAAAAAAAAGCACTGGCAGGAAGAGCTTTTTCACTAACTGGGGATAGAGACATTGACTTCATATTCACAGCATCAAGTCCGACATTTAGAATCTATAGAAAACTACAACAAGGATCTGACAAAGGTGACGGCAGAAGTGAGGTTCCTTGTAGTTTTTGTTGCAAGGACCGTGATTAAATGTGATTTATTTCCTGCTTTCCTGTGTCACTACTGGGTGCTTTGTTACAGCAGCACTCCCAAAATAATACAGTTTCAATAATTATGTTAGCTTATTTCCGCTCAAAGTGTAAAGGGATTTTATTTTGTTTGTTTGGGTTTTGTTGTTGTTGTTGTTGTTGTTGTTGTTGGGTTTAGTTTTTTGTTTTTTTTTGTTTTTTTTTTTTTTTTACAAACAACAAAAACAGAGGTCTGTGATTGTGTATGTCTCTCTCTCTGTTATGTACTCTCCTTTTACTGTCTTTTTTCTGGGCTCGGTCAGTTTTCTTCTCACTCTTTGCTTTGCCCTCCTATGCCACCCGTCGTTGTTGAGACTACTGCTGTGCATATCTTGTCAGGTGTTGGATATTATGTATGACCTTGTCTTGTGTCCTGACTGTGAAACGCCTGATAAAACATCTATATCTGCCACAAATATAAATCCTGTGGGGTCTCTTTTTCCGTTTCTGTGTGTGCACAAGACAGTGGCTCGGGTTTATTTAGCCTCAGTGGTATTTTCAATCCCAGAAGATGCCCTCCATGTGCACAACTAAACCTTCAGTCTCTCAGTTTCAGTGGACATCCTGGGATGGAGGACAAGATCTTGCTGAGTTCTGAGCGAAACTGTCTGGTGACTAAAGTGTAGATGAGAGGATCCACCGCAGCTTGCATGCAGGTAAGCACCATGGCTGATGTTTCCAGCTCCCTCAGCAACTGTGGAAAACACAGCACAGAGCTCACGATGGTAAAAGGACAGTCAACATCTTTCCAAAAAATAAAAAAAAAAACATAGTTTCCACAGCAGCTCCAGTATGATGGGCGGCTGTGATTGATCAGTGAGTAATTTGTTGGTTCATTTTTAAAAATTAACTAAAATCTCAATAACAACAACAAAAAAAAAGGAATCCAAAAATGTCCACATTTTCAGAGACTGTGGTAACATTTTCATGATGCTTATTTTGTTCTAAAACAAAGGAGATTCAGTTTGTATTGTAAAGAACGAGAAAAGCAGCGAATCTTTCAAACCTTTTCTTGGTAAGTTACTAAAGTCATCAGTGATAATTGCAATTTGCTGAGTGACCATGATGAAAAATTATAGCCTGCTTTAAATTTGAACTTTCTAAAAAAATTTGTATTTAATGTAATGGAAAATATACATTACATTAAACACAAATTTAAAAAAAAAAGTTGATATTTTCAAAGATTAGACCAAATGTTTTAGGACTGTGTTACCATGCACAGGGTTTAAAAACAAACAAACAAACAAAACTGCTAGACTCACTCTGTCGGTGTCCTGCCAAGAGTTGACATTCATTATCATAATAACCACCATGGGCACCCAGAAAAGCGTGAACGCAATGATTATGTACCCAAAACGCTGCGCCACTTTGCCCTCCATCTGTTTCTTGCCCCGTTCTTTTGCCCCGGGGGTCAGAAGGCACACTGCCCCGACGATCTCGGGTTGTCCCCCCGGGGATGGAGTCCCCCCTCCTGCCGTGGAGGACGTGCCGGCCTCAGCCACCAGAAGCACGGTCCGCCGGGGAGGCAGCGGGCTGCTGGAGCCCACCGGGGGCAGAGACCTGAAGGAGTCCCGAAGACCGGTCCCTGCCGCCGTGTCGGCGGGGACGCTCAGCCAGTCCCAGACGTGCTCGGACACCGTCGGCCTCAGCTGGACTCCCCGGTTGAACAGTTTCTTCCGGTGCTGCCTCACCACCATGAAGATGCGCACGTAGTGGACAACGATCAGAGTCAGGGACAGACCCCAGACCGGGACCAGCACGAAGGGCCCAAACGGATCTGAATACCGGAGGTCTTCCTCCCCTCCGTACCCCAAGACGTGCGGCCGACAGAGCATGTAGAGAAGCACCTTCTTGGAAAGAGTCAGAGAGATGACGGCCAGGCCGAGGCCGCACGCCCAGATGGACAGGATCCAGAGGCGGACCCTCGCCCTCCTCTTCCTGGTCTGGAAAGGGAAGGCGATGGCCTGGAAGCGCTCTATGCTGATGCTGACCAGGGTGAGCAGCTGGACGCAGCTGCACAGGGCGTAGGTGAACTGCTGCAGGGCGCACACCGGCACCAACACCCGGCTGCCCGGCCCGGAGCGCAGGAAAGAGGAGAGCAGCAGCGGCGTGTCCACGGCGCATTTCAGCAGGTCACTGGCGGCCAAGCTGACCAGCAGCGCGTTGTTGCAGGTCTGCAGGCTCTTGGTTCTGGACACAACCCAGCAGATCCACAAGTTCCCGGGCAAACCCAAGGTCAAAGTTAAGATCAAGACTGTGCAGTTGAAGAGGAGGAACACGATGTCCGCCTGGGTCTCGTTGCGCGCAGCCGTTTGGTTCCATAAAGTGTAAATATCCATCATTTCACCTGTTTGCTCTCATTGAGGCTTTAAATGTGAAACCTCACTGTCACACATCCCGCACAAACAGGTGACAACCAGTGTGCTGTGGCCCAGGGAGCATAAAAAGACATCCACCTCGGCTCTGATGCATTAAGATGATTTAAATAGGTAAAAAAAAACAAAAAACAAAACAGACAGGTGGTTGTTATTCTAAAAAAAAAAAAAAAAAGCTGAAGTGGGACTCTGGTTTAAATTAATTGATTCAAGGATGTTTGCCTTTTGTGTTGCCCAGCACTGATTGGGTGAATGGTAGGTAGCCAGTGATTAGTCTGCAATCAGGAGCTTGTGGAGTGATCTGACCTTGCTGAAGAGAGCACATACAGCCACCCCCCACTTTCCTCTAGACATTAGAATATATTGATGGACCGATCACAAAGTTAAATCTACATTTAAGCTGAACTGGATGACATTGTTGATAAATTGATGTCTATTTGAAAGAACTTGATGTTAAAATCTTGACAGTGATGAAGCGATTAGAACCCCACAGTAAGAAAGTTCTGGGCTCGAATCCTGGAGCCTTTCTGTGTGCCGTTCATATACTCCCTTAAGGTACTCCGGCCTCTTCCTGCAGTCCAAACTCATCCCCTTGGTGACTCTAAATCACCTTTAGGTGTGAATGGATGTTTGCCACTGTCTGTCTCTATATGTGGTGATAGACTGTCCTGGCCCTCACCTTGTGTCCTGCTGGAATTAGCTCCACCCTGCATGGACAGTCAACAATAATAATGGATGGATGCACCTTGAAAGCATCATTGCTTGTACTTGTAAACATAGAGCTGTAAAAGTAAAAGGCAGAATTTAATGCCCCATACCTTTGATTTATTGGAAAAATAATCATTTACAATTCATGGTATCAATTTGTTCAAATATACACACTCAAACAAAAAAGCTAAACAAAAACACAGTGAGCTGTATATTAGATCAGAAGTCCAACAAAATTCTAACCACGTCCTGCAGTCCCCATTCACATTAGGATGAACCTGCAGTCCTGGTTCATCCTACTGAACAGATGTAGACACGTCACTGCTTCATGAGTTCTTCCATGTAGACAGAATTCATGCGATAAGCAGCCATCCAGTTCTGAGCTACACTGTAGTAGCTTTGGTAGCCCTGCGCTTGAAAAACAGACATGGAAGCGTAGTAATCATTCCAGGCTCTGTAGCAGGCTCTCCAATACATTTCAGTGCTGCATTCGGGGTCATCTTCTTTTTCATCTTGTTCACCTTCATCTCTGTCCCTCTTTTCCGAGAGCTTTTTGCTCTGCTTCCTGAGCTCCTTGTTCATCTTTTGTAATTTCTTTTTGCCGGTTTGTGTAGGAGCAGCCTGATGGGTTTCCGTGTCTGAATCTGCACCATGCATCAGATCACAGCTCTCAGGCTGAGAGCGATCGCCCCTACTTGATGGACCAGTTATCTGATGATGTATTTCAGGTGCAGAGGTGGTATAAGCTTTGAGATTTGATTTTCGTTTGGGACTATTATCAGTCTGAGATTGCGTCGCTGCTCTGTATTCGCCTTTTCTAGTGTGATTTGAACCTCCCAGAGTCTCTTTATCCTGCTGCTTCTCGTCCATGTCCGAGCTTGAAGAACCAGAAAATGGCCTTGGATGTGAAAAGTCAGCTCTCCCATGTTTTCCATTCCGTGTTAAATTTTCAGCGCCGTCGTCAGTAAGTGTCACAGACTCTCTCCGCCCGTCATCCTCTTGACTTCCGAACTGCCTTATGATCTCCACTGATCTCCCCAAACCTGTGGTGATGAAGCTCTCAAAGTCTTGCTCAGCCTCCTCAAAGGTCATAAATTTTGACCTGCAACTCTTGAACGAGCTGAGAGGAGGGATCTTCGGGAGAGCGTCTTGCAGCTGTTTTCGAGTCTGCACCGCCTGAGGAGGACTCGCTGGCGATACATTTCTTGCATTCCCTTCACCGTCTGCTCCCACAGAGGGTGCTAGATGGGTCTCCTCTGCCTTTTTTGGTCCACTGAGCTGTTCAGGTTGGTCGGCGATGGAAATAGCAGGAGAAGGCATGTCTCCCTTGTCACGCTTCTTCTTCTTCTTCTTCTTCTCTGTCCTGGAAACAAGCTGGGACAAGGAACCTGGAGTGGAAGCCTCAGGGCAGACATCCCAGTCACATGGCTCATCCATCAACCCAGGCTCTATGGTGGCTGAAAGCACAGAGGATAGATGAGACTGGAACTATCCTCCCACATTAACGTTAATAAAATCTACAAAGTGGTAAGAGTTAAATGCGCTGCAACTCTTTAAAACACACATGGACAGGACTTACAAGGCAATGCAGACAAACTCAGGCTGCACTTTTGGGCAATGGCCATCATCTTGTTCTCCTCCTCACCATGGCAACAATAGGTCACCGCCAGCCCCTGAGTGCCTACAAACAAAATGTAATCATGATGATCACCCATTCCCATAAGAGGGAGGATTGAACAAGGGTATGTGAGTTTGTATATCAAGGGATGGCAGGTGCACATAGACACAAGCAAAGACATATGCACATCATGTGCAGGCTAAGATTGAATTAGCTTCTGTTCTCGAGACAACACATGTAAGGATAATAATAATTAAATGACATGATTAGGGAACATATTGACCTTTCGAGAGGGGTCAAACCTGCTAATCCACCAGTGGAAAGAGGAAATTAATGAAGCACATCAGGTCTAATTCAGAGCAAAATAATAGGTCTTTTCATCATGACAAAAAAATTAAATAAAATTTGCAGGGATTGCACACTGAAGTGGTTTTGTTTTTTGCTAAATATGCTATTTTGAAAAAAACATACATGCTGAAAAAGTTAATGCTGCAAAATGCAGCATTTTTTTCTCTTTTTAACGTTAAGTAATAATCACCCTGAGCTATTTTAAGTTTGGCTTTTGAGTTAAGTTAGTGGGCGAACTGAAAACAGCTTTTTGTCTTCTACAAGATGTGATACAAACACAAGACAGACTGCAATAATGATCCAACTTCCCTGCAGGCACCCTTTCCTTCTCCTGCACATTTCACATCTCCCAGTCAGTCAGTCCTGACTGGGAGATGTGAAAAGGTGAAACTGCTGAGTATCACACAACGTTTCTTGTGGTTGCCTCTGATTTCTGGTTCCTGCCATAACCAAACTGCACTGGTGACTAACCAAAACGTCCTGCTCGTCCGATTCTGTGCATGTAGGTTTCCCAATCCTGTGGTATGTCCAAGTTTATCACCAAGTTGACTTTCTCTGCGTCTATGCCTCTTGAAGTCTGAGGGGAAAACCATCACGATTAAAGCAAAGCAGCTGATGACCACACTTGGAATAGATTAGTGAAAACAAGAATGCGAGTGATGGGAAATGTATGGAAAATAAAACACGTGCATCTCACCAAGTCAGTGGAGATGAGCACCCTGCACTGGTACTGCTTCAATTTGGACATGGCCTCCAGTCTCTGGTCCTGACTCAGACCACCTGAACAGTTTATCATACACTGTCACATCTGAGCAACTTTATTCTAACAATATAATTCCTATGTCTGTTCTGTCTTTCAAAATAAAAAGGAATAGACAATATTAGAGAATTGAAACAAAATGCTAAAATTTTTCTTTTCCCGCTTGTCAACTGTGAGAATTTGATGAATCTCTTTGTCTTATGTGACAGTAAATCGAACGAACTGCCTATGAAAATTCTGAATTTAAATATCAGATATAGAATCATAAATTTAATGTTCAAAGTTTCACCTAATTTACTAAATCAATAATAAAAACTTACATGGACTAACTTTCTGCTGATTAATTATCATGTCACACAAATATCACTAGTTTTCAATGCCGCCTCACCTGAGATACAAACAGCAGGTAAGCCTTTGGAGGACAGGATGTCTGCCAGATGCTGAGCCCTGTTGGAATAAATCCAACATCATTTCAATTAATGCTTTTAGAGGACACACCATCAATTTTCTGTTATGCACTCAGCAGCAGCAACACAGGGAGGCTCTGCAGTGAACTAATGCAGTACCTTGTGTGTAGGTTGGAAAACACCAGGGCCTGGTTGAATGGGATTTTACTGAACAGCTCTAATAAATGCTGCACTTTCTCCTCGAAGACCTTGTGAGGTAGCGGATGACACTGCACCAGTTTGTAATACTGTTTCAAACCTGGCAGGGGTTACACAAGGACAACACACATGAACATTAGTTCAACTATATCAACTGAGTTCACACAGTCAGTGACAGCTATCAATATCAATGTTAATTTTCTTTATCTCAGAAAAGCCATTTATTTTCCACCATTCACATTGCCCACAATGAAGCAAAAAAAAAAAAAAAAAAAACCTATTAGCAAACACAACGTCTAAATGTGCTGCTGTCAAAGAGATAAATGTTTTCACCGCAGGTCTTACGTTAGTCTTTGTTTACTTTCAGACAGCTCACACCGTCTGGAAGAAATTACATTTTCTGCCTGAAAATAAATGGCCTGGAAACACGTCACATAACAAACTTCATTATCCCATCAATGCAGTCTTATATTAATGCGTCTCTGGCCCCTGTTCAGACCTGGCATTCATATGTGACAGAACAAAAAGGGTCTTACCTTTGAGGCCCATGTCACTGGGATTGAGTCGAACAAAGGTGGGCTCCTGCATGTAACGGGTAAGGTGCTGCGCAAGGGATTCTGGGTATGTGGCCGAGAGCGCTAGCATCTGTTTGTTCACAGGCAGAGAGGAAAAGATCCAGCTGAAGAACAGAAACAAGTGGGGAAGGTTGACTTTTAGCATTTGTACATTTGTGCATAAATGTATTGTGAATGTATTTCATTTATCCAAATATGTTACATGATGCACCCGTCTATTAAATATGATGATGAATATTGTTATCCTTAAACATGAAACCATAAAAGATTGTGTCCATCTTACTTTATCTGCTCCTGGAAGCTGCCCTCCTCCAGCAGCTTGTCTGCCTCATCCAGAACAAACAGTCTGATGCTGGCGGTGGACAGCATGCCCAGCTCAATCAGCTGTTTGATGCGACCTGTGTTCACAACCAGGAACATCGTTACAAGACACAAATATTACAGTTACATAAACAGGTTGCGCCTCTTTACTAATATTTCCCTTACCGGGCGATCCCACAGCTACATGGCACCTCTTCAGGTGGGGCTTGTCCTGACTCACAGGCCTGCCCCCAATGAAAACATGGCACTCCAGACCCTCCATGGCACAGCCAATGGCCATCACCACTGAGTGGATCTGCACCGCTATCTCGCGGGTAGGAGCCAACACGAGAACCTGCAGCAAGATAAAAAAAAGGTTGTTTGTGATGAAAGTTGGATGTCGAAAAAGACTTGCATTTGATTAAGAGTGGGTTAGAAACACAGACAGGTGTTGGGTGGGTCCCATTTAGCTAAAGCAGCTTAAACTCAACCGATTAAGAAACCAAAGTGATTACTACTCATGACCACTGGTGCAGTAATAAATAAAATGTCAGTTTTTGTCTGTAAAATATTTAGAACAAAAGTGTATTGATCAGTGAGATTTTAATTATTACAAATCTATTTTTTATTTTTTTTTTGTACATGTCTATCTGCACATGTAAAAAAAATAATAAAAAAATCAGTGGACAAACAGCATAAGTCCACATAAACTTCCTCTTATCCACCCCCACTTCCTGAAGAATTACATACATTCATATATACAGGTGAACATACACATGGATAAAAAGTCATTTTTCATTCATTCCAGTTTGCAGCTTGATCTCCACTGGGGAGTAAACCCACTCACCTGAGTCACAGGATTCTCCAGGACCAGAGAGTCCAGGGCAATAGTGCAGAATACGCATGTCTTCCCTGTTCCAGACTTGGCCTGGACAATCAGATCTGTGAATGTAGATAGACAATGTGAGACTATGTAACTAGTGGAATAATGGTGATCACAGTTCTCACCCTCAGGGTTAATTCAACACGAATGATCTGCTGCATCAAACCAAGGGCGGTCTTCCCACGGGTAAACCGTCCATTCACGTGTTTACTCACAGTACACTAACTGCTCTCATTCATGTGCAATCAATTATTGTGTGCATCAAATAGTTATTTTTAAACGTGGCGAATAATTGCAATGACACCATTTTAGCCATCATTGCACTTAGGGGCGTGCCAAAAAATCAATACATATAAAAATCGCGATTCGCATTTGCTACAATTCAGAATCAATTTAAAAATTTCCCAAAATTGATTAAAAAAAAAAAAAAAAAAACAAATCCGCAGACTGTCTGCCTCCATTTTGTATGCGGGACGTCCTGACATCACACCACGGAGCCGGTTCTGGAACATACACATGCACGGTAAGCACCAAAACAAGGAGGAAACTACAATAATGGAGGAAAGAGAGATTCAACCGGCCCCCGTCCTTGTTGAAGTCAAAGATTTGGACTCATTTTGGTTTTTAGCTAGAGCCCTATAAAATCCGTTTTAATTTCCCAAATTCAGTTTTAATTTTTCCCATATTCATTTTTTTTTCTTCTTTTTTTCTGGTTTTTAATTTTTGAGAATTCTATTTTTAGCATTTTACGCAAATTTAACCCCGAGACAGTGTTTTAAGTAATGAAATATAGACAGTATCTTCAGTTATAACTGAAAACTTTAATGCTTCCACACATTTAAGCAAAAGCATAGCAATAAAACAATGAAACATACATCCCACAAATTTGGTGGGGGGGGGGTCGGTTGTCTCATCTAGTCTGGTCTGATCTGGTCTAGTCTCTGGTCTAGTCAGGTCTGGTCTAGTCTCTAGTGAGCTCCCGTCTCTGGTCTAGTCTGGTCTGATCTGATCTGGACTAGTCTCTACTCTCTGCAGGGGCCCGGGGTCTGGTCTGGTCTAGTCTGGGCGCCGTTCCTTGCTGTAGCCCAGTCCATCACTTGTTACCAATTAACCAATTAACCAATTAACCGAACCGTGCCCTTCGTATTGCGGGATGACATCCCTAACCACTACGCCACCGTGCTGCTCAGGTCACCACATTCATTTATATCAAGTCACCAATTAACCTAGACATGTTCAGGTGTCCCCACTGGGAATCGAACCGCGCCCACTACGCTCAAGTCACATTTATTCATTCAATCATTCATTTATTTATTCATTCATTAGGGGGGGTGTGCATTATTAGTGGCCACCTCGGAGCATTTTCCCGACAGATACGTTCCTTTGTAATCCAGAAAAAAAAAAACGTATGTAAAATGTCGGCCAGTTCTGTTATTCCGTGTTTATAACGAATTCCGTTTTTAACGTCTAATTCCGTGATTCCGTGATCTCGGATTTTATAGGGCCCTATTTACCAAATGCCCGGGAAGACCGAGCTTGACATGAGCCTCACAGTGTGCAAAGTTTGCAAAATGAGGAACCCATGTTTAACTGCACTATTTTTTTTTATAAAGAGAGACTTTTATTTTTGTTACTTTAGCAATTTGTGATACTGCTTTTATGCAACAGTTGCAACAATTCCATCTCAGCATGGATAAATGTTTCAAACTTAATAAATATGAAAAGGACACTTTTTTTTGACTCCATTTGTCATTCTGTCTTGCAAAGCAGACTGGAGTAGATCATGAGGATCCTTTTCACACCTTTAGATTGAAGCAGAAATCATTATGAATCAAATCGCTTTGAATCGAAAATCAATTTTGAATCAAATCATCCACCCTAAAATAAAGATGGTCAAAATCATCCCCCTTCTGAAACGGCCATCCCACGTGTTATTTTATCAATGAATGTGGAAATATTATTTCAACTTTTTGTTTTTTGCGCATATTGGGTAAAATACTATGGGCGCGGAGCACGCGCACTTACAATGACACGACGATTTTTTTTTTTTTAAATTGACGTCACCTCTCTTAATACAGCCATAGCGCAGGTTATACAGTAATCACACAGACAGGAGGAGAAGAAGAAGGAGAATGGCCAAGCGACAGCTTTTTATATGTCACTAAAGGTGGAATTTCTGGACAGGGGTGATAACAACACAGTTAACGATGTTAGTTTGGAGCTTACGTTTTTTCTTCTTGTTAACTAACGCTAGCTAGCTAACGTCAGGTTGGACTTTACATTCACAAAGTTAATGTCAGAATTGATTTGCTTTGGGAATAAATCTAACCTAATAACAATCTGTATTTGGCCACTGCTGTTTTCTCCATAGATGGTAGCCAGGACCAACCTTGTGCTGAGAGATTTGAAGGTTTAATAACTAAATTTTCAGATAATTGGACTCTTTCCCTGCCAGCATGTACCTTAAAAGTTGCCAGCTAGTGAAAGCAATTTTGACATTTCTATGGCTCTCTGAAAACTCTCATGGTATTTAGTTATATGTTTAAACAGTGGTATTAAAAGGAAGGTGAGAAAACTATTTTCAGACATAAAGCTGTTTCATTTTATCTTCAGTTCTTCTCTGAATGTTGGGCATTTTCATTAAAATATGTAGTTTCCTAACTACTGGAAGAACAAGCTGCTGCGCTTTTAATAATTTATAAAACATATTTATGATGCTGTCTTTTTTGTTAAAATAAGTGTTAAAGGGTTCTCTATCCTTACAGCAATAACATCACAGTGTTTGGTCAGTAACATGTTACATTTCTTGTAAACATTTCTCTAATTGAATATGAGGTTAGGTGACTGCCCTCTTATTTTAACCAAATCCACCATCCCCCCCGATTTTTTTTTTTTTTTTACAACTCCAGTACTGATTATAGCTGTATATTCAGCCTGTTTTCTGCTGCTGCATCCAACACACACATACACAACACAACCAAACGCACACACCTACACAGACAAACAGGGACCTGAGTCTACGTGCTGGTGGACCCACCGAGTCCGCAGCGGCCCAGCGGGATGGCCTTCAGCTGGATCGGGGAGGGTTTGTAGAAGCCTGCGGCAGACAGTCCGTCCAGCACGGCCGGAGACAGCAGCAGGGAGCCGAAGTCGATCCCGTCCGACAGCAGCACGTCGTCCGTCCGTTTCCGACTCTCGATGTCGTGGGCCGCTCTCCGCACGGAGGAGGCCATGCTTGATCCACTGATGCCCGCCGATGGGCTAACTGCCGGTTAGAAGGCTGCAGAGAGCCCCGCAGCCTCTACCGCCCTCCGGTGGCCGGGAGGGGGACTAGCCTGTGCGGGCCCCCCGAGCCGTGAATACGGCGGAAAGGGCAGATTGACATTGGGGCAGTGGCCCAGTGGTTAGGACTGTTTCTGCTCAGCAATAATGTCCAGGTTTGGGTTTAGTGGTTTGTCTCTACATGTTACTGTCCAGGTTCGGGCCCCAAACCCTCAGCCAGTGTCTGCCGATTGAGTCCTGACTGATAAAAGGTTCAGATAATTCACGGATTGAAATTGTCCCTCTTTTGTTTGCAGGGACCAAAGAGGATCACCAGGGATGGCTAAAAATGGATCATGAGCACAGACTCTGAGTACCTGAAGTCCCTGAAGTCCCACCAGACTGGAGAGTCTGTCTTTGTAATCATTTTGGCTCCCTCTTTTGCATCCCTTCATGGGACCCCTGAGGCCCAGAGGCTGGACCCCACGGGAACGTTTTATAATCTTTCCATGTTAATATATAAAGAAAGAGAGTTTAAAAAAACTGAAAAACTATATTTGTACCAGATTTAGCTATTAATCAATTTTTTTCTGCACAACCCAGCAATTTAACTTCACAACAACCCAGAGCAACACATACAAGATCAGACCGGTCACCTAAAACCCTTTTTTGTTTTTTGCTTCACTAGACACTGTGGAAATCAGATCAGTCCAGAAAAATAGAGGGTTTTTTAATGGGTTTGGTGGGAAAGTCAGATTGTACAGGGTTTTAGAAAAGGTTACTTTGTCAGCTGTGTCACTGAATCCCAGCCTCATTACTCAGGGGCAGCTGTAAAACTGACCAATCATGGAAAGTACCGTGTTACATGATTCAGGCAGGATTAGATAGTATTATTGTCTTCACAATCCGGATTTTCGGATTTGGTTTTCAAGAATTAAATGTCATGATCTGGAGCCTCTGTCGTCTCACTGAGCTTATTAAGAGAAATCCATCCCCATCTCTTCTTTTCAGATGCACGAGAATAGATACAGTAACATGCAGCATCTGTAGAGAAGCATCTGCCTATTGTCACTTACGTTTTGTGATATTTTGTGACTCTGTTTTTTCAACTTTTGCACATTTTAAACTTAATTTGGGTTTGTTTTGATGGACCTCTGATACAATTGTTCTTCCTAGGAAGCAGTTTGTGGCATCACTATGTTATCCACACTGCTGTCAATCTCTCACTGAGCGAAATGGAGACTGCTCCCCTCCAAGGAAACTCATCATCTAACAGCCCAGACGACACGGAGCTCCTCTCACGGAGCAGCTACACTATCCTGGCCGTCATCATGGGGGTGATTTCTGTGGCAGGTATCATCCTTAACATCCTGGTGATCGTGGTGACTGTGAGACACAGACAGCTGAGGCAACCGCTCAGCTATGCCCTGGTTAACCTGGCCATATGTGACCTGAGCTGTGCTGTGTTTGGAGGTCTGCCCACCACAGTGACCAGTGCCATGGGATACTTCAGCCTGGGACGTGTGGGCTGCCTTTTAGAGGGCTTCGCTGTTTCCTTTTTCGGTGAGCCAACTCAGAGCTGCTTTGGATCAATAGTTTACATGTTCAAGTCTGATTTACAAGCGTTCACAAATAGTGTCAGCTGCAGCAGTCCGTAAACATTGAGCTAGAGGAAAAATACAAAATTTGGGAACTGTGAGTGATATATAATCATATGTGACATTATTGCTGTGATAATACTAATGCAATAATGAAAATAGCACTTTGTAGTAAAATAGAGCTATTTTAAATCACTTGCGAGTAAGAGAGCAACATTTCCTAATAAAATGTAATTGAGTAGGAGTAGGAAATGGCATAAAATAGCCCGAATTATACTTGGTAAATGAGCTTTATCAGTTTCCACAGCTAAATTCATCAGTCAAAGCTCACAGAAAAGAATTATATCTTTACTCCTTTCTTTTCTTGCAGGGATAGCAAGTCTGTGCACAATAGGAGTTATTTCTGTTGAACGCTACATTGTGGTGTGTTATCCCATGGGTGGGGTTCTCTTCCAGACCAGGTACCAACCGTCAGGGTTTGACTTTGATGCATCACACAGATCTTAGAAAACATATTCTTGTTTGTTTCTTCCACGAGCATGAATTTGTTGCCCGTAGACATGCGGTGGCTGGAGTGGTGCTCTCCTGGGTGTGGTCGTTCATTTGGAACACACCACCTCTGTTTGGTTGGGGAAGTTATGAGCTGGAGGGGATAAAGAGCTCCTGTGCCCCAAACTGGTACAGCCGGGATGTTGGGGACATGTCCTACATCATCATTTACTTTTGCCTTTGCTTTGCTGTGCCCTTCTCTATCATCATGGTGTCCTATTCACAACTCTTGTGGACCCTTCGTAAGGTGAGTAATGGGCATATAAGGCAAACAGTATATTTTTGTTTGGACATCATTATGAAGTCTTTTTGCTTGTATCTTGATGTTTCATAGGTGACCAAGCTGCGACTATCGGAGGCTGGCAGCACAAACCGTGTGGAGACACAGGTGGCTCGTATGGTGGTGGTGATGGTGTTCACTTTCCTTGTCACTTGGCTGCCATACGCTGCCATGGCTTTAGCTGTCATCATAGACTCCAGTCTATATATTGACCCTGTAATTGCTACTGTGCCTGTTTATTTAGCTAAAAGCAGCACTCTCTACAACCCCATCATATATGTTTTCATGAACAGAAAGGTAATCCCTCACAATGCATGTTTCTAATTCACATATACAAAGAAATAGAAAGTTGAGTCATTCAGGCATAATATCATTTTGCGCTTTCATTTCCCTGTATTAACAGTGCGTTTCGTATATGTGTGTTTCCAGTTTCGAGGATATGCTATTCCTACAGTCTTGTGTGGATGGAACCCATGGACCTCAGACCCACAAATGATTGAGGGTGAGACGACTGCTGTCACTCTCAACAAGGGCCAAAAAGTGTCATCTAAACAATCTTTAAAAGAGTAGAGGTGTTTATGGATGGACAACCACAAAATCTGAACTACTCTCAAGCAACAACCAGAAAAAAAAAAAAAAAAAAAATGCAACTAGAGGATGAAAGAAACCATCATGACTTGAAACTCCCTTTGTGCTCTAACTTGTCTTTCTGAGGCGTCTACAGGTATATATGTAATATAAAGACAATCCCATTTGTCTTGTTCTCTGTTATGGATTTTGTCAATAATTATTCCTTTTAATCTCCCACAGTATTACAGTAAATGTGTCAACTTCACAGGCTGTTAAGTTTTGTAATTTTAGAGATTTATAAAATTTTATAAATGGATTTATACAAAAGCCTCTTTGTTATGTTCTTTACAAACTACTCGTTTAGCTAAAAATAGTTATATACATCAGCATGCTCACTCTGTTTATGGACACTTTTAAAATATCTCCATGGCGCACATAAAATAATCCTACCCTACATTGAAATTTAAGTCAGTGGCTGGATTGCCTGGGTTATATAAAGCAGAGACCAAATGAAACCTCAGTGAAAATCTCAGTGACAGCTCCTAAAATATTGCAAGCAAATACAATCTTCTGTGTTGATTTATCCAAAAGTTAAGGAATAAAAGAAGCCAGGAACTTTTAACAAGCACACTGTATATGCGGTTGATATTACAATTATATACCTTCAAAGGATTTGTGACAAGAAGAAAGTACTTAGATGATTTTTATTTTTATTTTTTATTTATTTTCTATTAGGTGTACACATCCCCTTTAGCCTTTTCAGGTTTGTGCTCAAGCATGACACAAACCCATCAAACACAATCAGACCTTTGTCACCTTTATATGATCTTTATGGCTTTCGTTGTTAAAAATTAAAATTATCAGTGTTTTATACTCCTTTGCAAAATGAAATTTCACTCCAGCCTTTTGGATCCAGCATGTTAAAACAGCAAAAAAATATAAACCTTGCCATCAGTCTCACAGTTTGATCATTCACAGTCATTTCCCCTCTCTAAATAAACACAAATGCAATCATACTCGTCCTATTACCTTGGCTTTTTTTTTTTTTTTATTGGTTACAGAAGTATTGCTATGACTTTCAATAAAGAAAAGGGAAAAAAAGCCAGAATGTAAATAGCTGTATCAAACCTGTACATGTTTGTTTTTATACAGGGTGAGGGATCATCTATATACATGCTACATACCGTCACACTCTGGGTAAATAAGTAGTCCTTCTGACAGGCACAGACATTGGCATCACTTCACCTTTTCGAGAGAAGGCTGCAGAAGTGAGCCGGGGGTCAGTGCCTGAGGAGCAGGAGACTGTGATCCACACCGTCAAGTCATGTCATAGACACAGTACATGTCAAACTGTTGTGTGCTTGAATACCTGTTGCTTGAAGAACAGACTTTGGACCTGTTGTTTCTGACAGCTTGTAACAATAACAGCATGAAACAACAGTGTCTGAGGGCTTTAGGTTCTGCTAAATAGTCAGAGACTTTAGTGCCCCAGGCTATTTAAGTTTTTACTGTACTATATATACTGAGGTTGAGTGAGATTTGTCATACACGCCATCTGGACCCAATGGTGGCAGCACATCACATCATTGCTGACTAGCGTGTTGTTATTGTCATCAACTTTATTTAAGGTACAGTCTCCAGACTCACTGAGGAGCCGTTACAGATTAATGTGGCGTTTGGTGTGAATAAATCATGTAATATGATCATGTCCCATGCTTAATCTAAACCAACCGGAGGTACTCCTTGTCCAGCAGCAGCTATTTCACATACCAACCAAAAACTCAGTGAGTTTAGTACAAAAACATGCTTGAAGAGATCACAAGTAAAGACATGAGTAAAGTAGTCTCTGAACAGCAACATCATGGTCGAACTAACAGAGAATGAACAACACAGATGACTAACAGGTTGATGCGAGGAAATGAGTTTTCCTCATCACAGAGTTCGCAAAGGGCTTTGGGCCATATTTGACGTACTATGCTATACTGGGGGAGACATATGAGACCAGCTGTATCTCACAGCATCCACAAAACGAAGCTTGCAATAAGTCCTGAGCTCAAGGAATGTGCAACACGTCCCCAGGCAGTCGCCAACTGTTCCAGCGGGAACACAGTAAAGACTGAGAACAGCATCCTGGAATTAACATTGCTTCTGACAAGTAAAAATTACGATCATATATACAGATAAAAAAAAAGAAAGAATAAATGCATATGGAGTCAGGTGGGAAAAGGTGGACTTGTTGAAATGTCTACTTGTGATTTTAAGAGGTAAAATTAGGTGCAACGAGATTATCAACATCAACACCTATACACCACATGACAAGTCGAGACAACTTCGGAGTGAAGGCGAAAGGGGAAGGGGGTGTCTAAAAATAAACAGGCAAGGCTTTGTACACTTCCTTAACCTCTCTGTCCTTCACTGTTGTCCACCTTATGTTCCCAGCGTCTTGCAGCATAGTGTTCCTTACAGCATGTGAGTGTGACAAATTAAGTTATTATTTGTACAACTGGGCTGTGAGTTGTAGAGTGCTTTTTATTGTCGTGTGATAGTGTCCAATGCTGACCATTTTCCTACGGTTAGTGAATTGTTTTGTCTTCTTCTTGTTGTGTCTTCTTTAGTGTACTCTACATCCCACTCTGCTTGAGTGACTGATGAGGTAATGCAATGACAACCACCCTGACTTCAACTGGACAATAAGGTGCTAAAGTTTATCTTTGTAAACTCCAATGGTCTACACGCTCTTTGAACTTTCAAGCGAACTTTCAAGTGTGTGTATGTATTCTTCTTAAAACTCCAGTGTGTGGGATTTAATGGGATCTACTGGCAGAAATACAAAATAATATTCCATATGGTGGGCTCTTCTTCCACAGAACCTGAAATGTTTCTCTGTAGAAACTGTTTTAATAGTAGTCCAAAAGGAACAAACCAAATTCAGGCTCTGGAGGGGGCTTTTTCACGTTTTTAGCAGCACTTGAAGGCCACCGCAGTTTCCCCTGCAGGCATGGAAAGGGAGGAGTGAGGGGAGGGATTATCAGTTTGTAGCAATCTGCAACTTGACCACTAGATGCCACTATATCTTACACACTGGTCCCTTAGAGACCATGTAGTAAAGGGGTTAGAGATTGGGCGAGGGTCTAGGACTGAGGTGCAAAATTCAGAGTTTGGATTCAGGCTGAGGCGTGTTATGAAAAAGCAGAGTTCTACAGCTGAGTCTCTTCAGTCCAAAACATAAAGAAAAGTCACAAAAGAGGGTGACATGGTTCCTCTCTCTTTCCTTTGTATCCATCAACCTTCATTTCCTCCCCCTCACCGTTCACTGATGCAGCAAGTTCAGTTCAAAATCCCGAGTCAGCCCACATCCTAAATGCTGCCTTCCTCTGGACAGCAGCTGTAGCAGCAGCGAGGAGATCTTCATACTCTCCCATTTTCTTCCAGCATCACACACGTCTCTCGTTTTAAATCTGTCTTTAGGTTCAACTGAGTCTTTACATTTTTAGTCAAGTATGAATTCTTCAGCCTTAGTTCTGTGTTGTTTTGTTTCTGTGTGTGTGTGTGTGTGTGTGTGTGTGTTCTTCAGTGTGTTTGCATGTGTTTACGTTGGCAGGGTGCGTGTCACTCCTTCAGTTTGTGTGTGGCAGGGTCAGTGAATGTACGTCTGACAGGACAGCTGTCCTCCTCACCTCAGCGTCCCCACCAGCACTAAAACAACACACTCTGCCTCCTGCTCTTCCCCTGGGCTGAGAGAGAGAGAAAGACATACAAGGAAAAAAAAGAGAAAGGGAAAATGTGAAAAAAAGGTTAGAATTTGAGTTGGAGACACACACACACACACACACACACCTTCAGATTTCACTCCATGCCAACAAACAAAATGTACATTATGGGGCCAAAAGCAATAATTTCATCAGAAAATTGTGATCATTATTCTTGCTGAGAATTTCTGGGTGTTGCAACGAGGGGGAAAGTTTACATTATACAAAAAAAAATTTTAGTCAGATAAAACCAAATTCCACCAAAACTCTGTGATTGGTGCTTCAAACAGCACATATAACTGAACATTTCACTGAGTAATCCAAACCACTGGTTTCAGGGCTTAAAAATAATTATAATGTTGCATGTCGCATCTTTCTTTTCTTCCACATTTTTCACTGCCTCTTTAGTGTTGGCTATCAGGAAATACAGAAACACTGCCCCTATAATAAGGTCCCGTGTGGCTGGGAGTTTTGTCATGTTGTAAAAGAAAATGATCTAGAAATCTGGGATTAAAAGGACATGAAAATGTAGGGACAGCTCATTTTGACCACATAGTGCACTATTATCACAACCAGGATATTTATATTTGCATAATAAATTTCTATAATATGTAAAACTGTGTGTGTAATCCATCTGAATCTCAAATTAAATTATACTTACCACACATTAACACACTGTAATAAAAAAAACGACATCCTCCTCCATGCTAATAAGGTGCATTTATAACACACAATCAAGCAAGCACACACTAAAGCAAACTCTCACTTACAGACTTAAGCTACATCTCTCGCTGGAGAAACCTAAACAGGACTGCAAATGAAAAGAATCAAATGACTCCCTATTTTTGGATCACTTTTTTTTTTTTATTATGAATATATTTTTTCTCTTTTTCTCCCTGAAATAAAACACTGGGAGTGACTCACTCAGAAGAAGAGGATTAGGTAAGTGAAAGCTGAGATGACGCCTGCGGCTACAGGCCTTGCAAGGAGGGGGAAGACTGGTAGGAGCAAGAATCGGGAGAGAAAGAGGAATTGAGCCAAAAAAAAAAAAAAAAGGAAAGGGGGATGAGCTCTAGAAGGTGTGATATAAAGTCTTATTTTGGATCAGGGAATGTAAGGAGGGAGGAGAAATGCAACAACATTTAGTCCAATTTAGCAATGACGACAATGTGCAGATGGACAGAAGAGGCCAGATAGGGAAAAAAAAGGAGAGGAAGAACTGAACAGGAGACAAACAGAATGAAAGAGACCGTATTTACCAGAACAATAGGGGCCACTCAGCCAGTGGAAGTGGAGGAGAGATTGTGACTCTGAGCCCTGGGATTGGCTGCTTCTCTCTGGAAGTACTGCGAGGGTGCGGAGCCTAGCTTATGGGCCATCACTTTTTAGGGTTTAGGGGGGGAGGGTGGGGAGGTCGGGAATATTGAGGTGTTACGGAGGAGTTGGAGTAGGGTACACAAGGGAGATAGAAAGGATTAAGGAAAAGATGAACATTGCGAAAGAGCAGAGCGTGGCCACCAAGAAATAGAAGGGACAGTTCATCAGAACAGGACAGAGAGGCAGTGGAAGCAGAAAGAAAGATAGACTGAGACTGTGATAAACACAGACACACTAAAGTAAATCTACACAAAAGTCAAAAAGGCACATAAGGCATGCACAGTTAATGAATACTGTTTCACACAAGGGTAAAAGTAAAAATCCTTAGCCACAGTGGAACTGGAGGCTGACTCAAGGTTTGGCTGAACTGCTTTGATAATTTATCTGTGATGAGGTTTCTGTTTATAGGTCTATGGCTTTATGTCTGGAGTGTAAATCTTTCAACATCATTTATATGTAAATGAAACCATAATTAAATTTTTTATCAAGTAATAAATACGCATAAAGAAGTGTTGCAAAATCTTTACTTGTCTAGCTTTTTGTTCATTATCGTGCCAGTCCAAATCTTGTTGATTTTTCCTGAGGTATAAAGGGCAAACAGTATTAATTTGTGTCCTCGTGACAGCCACATCTGAGCTGCTTTCTTTAAAATGAAGTTCACTGGAGCATTCTGAAATTAAATTTCCTTCGGCCAGTCAGGTATGGTGGTGCTTTAAGTTAAATAAGTTAAATACTAATACTAACATAGCACTATGTTCATATTGACAGTACAAACACGCAGATGTCTAGCAGCAATAACGTTTACTGTATTTAAATGTTAGTATAGGCTTATGAACACTTAATCACAAAGTTAGGCCGAGTATGACGACAATGTTGTTAAGGTTGTATTTAATTCCAGGCTGACGCACTAGACAAATTCAAAGTTTAACCTGTAGATGGCACTAGATGAAAAGTTAGGGGATTACCTAAATCACTGCAATTTGGACAATATCTAAATTCTATTGAATTTCATCTGATAGCTCTCAAGGTATTTTGCTTCGAGCCAAAAACATATCACTAAGGTGCTAGAGTTAAGGTCAAGGGATGTCATGGTTGGAAAGCTATGAATTCCTGTGCAAAATGTAATGCACTGATCTACACTCTATTATCATCATCTAAATATTGCATATCCCCTTTTACAGAGCAGAGATGTTACTGATACCAAAGAGACAACATTCAGACTAAAATACAACAGTGGCCAGAAACTTACGTCACACAATCTATTGCCAAAGATCATTATTGCTTTAAATTGCTGCCAGAATTGGGAATCTGTATGTGGTGGATGCATGAACCTGGTGATAAGAGTAGGAGGCTTAGTGACATGTATGACCACACAGTGGCATGGTAGACGACATAAAGCACAGACAGCGAGAAATCGACAGAAGAGTAAAAAGACAGGAACAGGACCTATTCTCTACTATGTTCCCACTGGGAATTCCTCATTCCCTGCTTTTTCACCTCAATTTTTTGGATCTTTGACGACTTACTTGACTCTGGGTAGGCTGACGATCTTTTTCCTGGATCTCTCTGGAGCTGAACGCCTTTTACGGAGAAGATGGATGCAGCTAAAATAACAGCAGAGGGTTTGTGAGACAGCGTGTTATGGCCAGTGTCAGTGTCTAACAGGTCAGATTGTATTTACTTACTGTCAGCCAGTGTTTGAACCTGATCTCCAAGACATCTAAAGTATGAGTGTCTGAGGGCATCCTCAGCTGAAACACGCTTCTTAGCCTCAAACTAGAGATACACAAAGATATGACAAAGAATGGCATGGATACGGGATTGTTAGCATTTTATTGAGTGCTTTAGGCCAACATGAGCTAAAATTTGTACATTTGTACGGGGCAATTTTCTTTACCTGTAGAAGCATTGACAGCAAGTCGTGACCATCGTTGTCTATTCTGTTTGAGCAAAAGCAAAAGAGAAAATGATGTAGAGGAAGAATGACGGGTCAGTGAAGTCAAATGCTGACATTAGCTATATGGAGAAGTGTATTGTTCCTGCCATTTCGACAGACACAAGGCAGATATACCTGAGTACACTTCTTGATTGATTGTAGGGTTGTTTTCCTGAAAATCAATCTTGCATTTTATCAAATTACCTCTGACATATAGCACTCACTTAATGTGAACACACACACGCCCATATATGCGTGTCCATACATCCAAACCTACACACCTGGGTGCATGGTTGACGAGGGGTTCTGCATGGTACCGGGGGAAATTGTACGTCTTAAACTCTTCACTGGTGGTAATACCTGGCCAAGTCTCTTCTGTAGGAGTACCTGTTGAAGAGAAACAAGATAATTCAATATATACGCAGTATATATACACACACAAAGACATAAAAAAAAACCCATGGATGGCAAACAAGCAAATGCTCATCCATCTATCAGTGGTGTTGTCTTACCTAGGATGCGGAATATGAGGTGAAGCTCATCTTCCACAGTCGATCCAGGGAAGAGAGGTCTGCCTGTGATCATTTCATAGAAGATACAGCCCACACCCCTGGACACAGAGACATGCATCAATTCAAAATACAAAGATCGATATTTAGATATAAAAGGAATTTCTACTAAAGAATTCTCTTGATTAAGTTACATAATGCCTATATTATTCATGTATAAAGTGATCAAGGACTGAAAAAAATATCTGGGACATTTCATCTTCCATGACAAAAAAAAAAAAGGCAAATTAAAATTATGAGTTCTTTCCAGATAGAAGTAATCCAACCCCAGAATAATTCCACAAATAAAGCACAGATATTTAAAAAGTAGCCAAAAACTAAACACCTTAGAAGACATAGTAACATTCAGATATCCTCCCATCTCCTGCTGAATAAGTTAACTGTGATCTGCAGTATGTTTAATAAAATGTGACAATTAGAGTTAGCCACTTTGGATACAAACAAAAATAACACACACAAAAAAAAAAAAAGACAAACAAAGCTAGTATTAAATCTGTCTGTAGAAGTGTGTTTGCTCACCACATGTCAATAGGTGTAGAGTACTCGGTAGAGCCTAGAAGCACATCTGGAGGTCGGTACCATAATGTCACTACTTCATTTGAGTAAGTCTTCGTAGGGACAGACTTGGCTCGTGCCAAACCTGAAGTCAAACACAAACAAGGAAAACTTGCCAATTATTGTGTCGCAGATTAAAACTTCACATACTGAGTATGTTCAGAAATACAAACACTTTGAGGTGCAACTATTTTAAACACTTTCCTATTATTCCACAGAGCGTTCTGAGCATGGTCTTAAATGGGAAAATGATGAATTAGAATTACTTCCCAGTCTTTACTCATATTCCTGTTTCGGTTTGAATATAATTTAGAGTTAATTGGCAATCTACACAGCAAGACAGCACAAACACTCCTGTATGTCTAACATTCGTGTTAGTGGTTGGTCACTTGTCCTGTTGGCTCTAAGGAGTAGAATGGCCTCCGGGTGTCACTAATGTGGCTTTCATGGAACATATGTTAGATAAAAAATAATGGATAAAAGGCTTCAGATTTTTAAATTCTGCAAATTACTAGTAGCAATTAATTTAGGTTTCCACATATTGCTTTGAGAATGGCAGTTGTCAAAGGTCAAACCAATGGCCCTGCCTGATTATGATGTAGTGACTCAGGTAAAAGTGTTGCCATACCAAAGTCTGCCAGTTTGAGCTCTCCTTTTTCATTAATGAGCAGGTTCTGGGGTTTAAGGTCTCTGTGTAGGACCTTCCTTCTGTGGCAGTAAGCCAGACCTCGCAGCAGCTGGAATAGAAAGATCTGGAGAGGAGACGAGATTCATATGAAGTTGCCTGTAAGTTGAAGAGTAGTGTTATGAATTCAACAACTTTTCTTCAGTAGTGACTTTTAAACTTACCTTGACATTGTGAACACTCATGATGCTTCCACAGTCATCCATATACTGCTTCAGGTCTTTTTCCTGATTAGGGACAGAGGGAGGGACAAAGACAGAGCAAAAAAGAGAAAGAAGCAAACGAATCATTTAGATTTGCATTAATACAGCCTTTAAAAAACAAGGACCCTAAACATGCACAGAACAGATACTCACCAAGTACTCAAACACCAGTGTCAGGCACTTGTCAGTGTGGATAATGTCATGGAGAGTGACAATATTGGCGTGCTTCAAGTCTTTCAGTAGAGACACTAGTAGACACATAAAGCAGTGTCAGTTCAGCAAAAGACGAGTGGTGAGAGGAAATAAAACATCTCATAGCTCAGGAAGCTACAAGGCACAACAGAATAACAGCAATTGCATGTCCTTACATCATTATCAAAACCTTACAAGCTCCCAGGCTGTCTGCTTCTTTGACATGTGAGATGCTGACTTTAAAATAGTATGATTTCAACCTGCTAACAGCAGTTTAGTACCTTCTCTGATGGCTGTGCAGGGTGCACCCTCCTCATGCTCCAGTCGGATCTCTTTCAGGGCCACTAAATTGTCTGTTAACTTGCTTCGACCCTTAAAAACTGTAGCATAGGTCCCCTGTAGAGATACAAAGTATGTGAATGTACAGAAATCTGAACATGTGAGATTGGATGGAGTGGATGGATTTTTTTATTTTTTTTTTAATTGATCTCACCTCTCCAAGTTTGTCAAGTTTGATGTAGGTCTCAAGTTTCCCAAACCCAATTTCAGACTGGAAAAAAAAAAAAAAGTTGAGGGAGACAAGAGTGTTAGCATTGTCAGGGCCCACTTGTTTTGGCTACAGATCTGGCCAACTGTTAGGTAACTGTCTCTAGAATCAGATCCTCAAGGCTAAGACGGTTAGTCGAGATTTCTTTAGCTTGGTTTCTCCAACGTCTCCAGTACGCAGCTAAGCATCTCTGCTGTATTTATGCGACATATTATGTATCATCTGTGTATAAAATTACCAGCTTTCGTTATACGTCCACGTCAGCATTATGGTCAATGCACATAGTAAACATCGATTTTAAATGTCACAAGTCTGACTGGATAGTGAAAACCTTCCTAATGCTCCTCTAGTTATGGTATTTTTACAAGTATTTGGTATTTATAATTCATAATTAATACAGTAAATAAAATAACAACACTCATTATTACTATGTGTCTGCAGACTCTGACACTGGCATTCCATGGTTCATGTCACATACACACTTAGTTCTCCAAAGTGCCGACTCCTCCTGTCTTTTTAATGCCGGACAGTGACGTCATTATCAGTTGCACATATATTTCTTGGCCACAGGAAGTCAGTATAACAACGGCAGCAGAGTTCTTTCTCTCCAGACAAGAAATTACATGTTATTTCTAAACATTTCCCTGGCTATCCAACAGGAACACTTCATATCTGGGTGCATATTATAAAAAAAATCCTGAATTCATCCTGTACTTAGTTATTTCAGATTGGGCAGCATAACATACGTGGTCCCTGGGTTTCTGAGTGATGAATTATTGATGGATGTAGCTATGTCAAGCTGTGATACCCATCGGCCTGTCAGTGTTTCTCCAGCTCCTTCCAGTCATTTTTCCTCTCTTATATGTCTATCTCTGTCAGGATCATCTCAGTCTGCATTCATCGCTCTAAATCTACCTATCTCTCTCAATCTTGCAAAAATATTCTTTTCCCCTTAAGCACACACAATCAAATAGACACAGTATATATATATATATATGAGGGGGAGGGTCTCCAGTGACCAAGTTAGCTGATGAAGCACGTGATCTCTTTAAAGGCATGCATAAAAGCCAGCAGCCAAACAAACTTGGACACAAGGAGACACACTCACACACTGGAACAATTGTGTGTGCATGGGTGCACACGTAATTAACATTATTAAACAGACATACTTTCATTTACGAATTAGAATAAATACCTCTTTTAAAATAATGTATGCATGCTACGTGCACAGGGGTGTACTGTATCTATTTGACTGTGTGTGCTTAAGGGGAAAAGGATATTTGTGATGAGACATACAGGGTATTTGTGATGAGAGATACAGCCTATGCTGAAATGTAAACAACTCCCCCTGCGCACACACACACACACACACACACACACACACACACACACAACAGCATGCTGCTTCCATCTCTTTGTGACAAGGGCTGTCAGGAGCTATTGCTGAATAGTGTTGCTCTTTCAGCAGGGGAGTCAGTCTCGTGAGAAAAACAGAGGCATGCATATTCAGTGGCACGTACACAAATATTCAAAAACATACAAAACACACACACCCCATCCACTCCAGGAAACACATCTGTGGCCTATTGCCTTTCTCAGACACTAACAACTGCACTGTCTATGTACCTTAGCATCCTTTTTGTGTGCATTTGTGTTACTTTGCATATGCTTTCGATGGCAATGGGTTCATTTCATTTCCCAACGCTCCAGTGAGCTTACTCAGCAGAACTAGGTCAACGCAAGTTTTAGTGGGGGGGGCGCGCACATGAAACCAAACAACACCGGTGCTCTGACTAAACCCTGCTCAAGAATTGAGGAAACCTACAGATAGGTTGATGGACAGCAGAAGTAATAAATCTGAGGAGAAAGCTGTCTGCAATTTGAGCGTGCAAAGAAAAGAAAGTCCATTGCACATTACATTTTTATTTTCTCTCTATGTTGAAGCGAGAGAAAAGAGGATGGATTCACAGTATTGAGTGGGAGGAGGAAAATGACAGGGTTCTGCTAAGAAAAGAGATGGCAAGAAATGAGAGACGGGAGGACAAAAGAGCCTTTTCATTAGCATGATATAGCAGGTCCTAGGGGCCTCAATCAACCAACCAATAAACATGTAGCTTTGTGTCGCCTTTTTCATGAAAACCTCCTCATAACAACAGGCGGGGCTTGACCCGAAGGAATGGACTAAAGCTTTAGCTAAGTCTTAGGGTATCAATTTTTTTTATCATTTACAAATTGCATTATACAGTGACAAGCAAACACATTAACCCATCTCCTGCCTAACCCATCATTAGTTTCATATTTTTAAAGCCCTGCATAACATCATTAAGTATAGTAGATTCAGATAAAATATCATCTCTCTCCTTACCCCAATTGAACACTGAATAATTGACCATCAATGGACAACAGCCACAAGAGAAAACTGATAACTTCCCTTATGTTCTGTTGGAAGCGATTCAAAGATCGGAATACACGGTTTCAGATGTGAGGATCTGTTACGGCACGGCGGACGCATGTTCTATGTTACGGTAACAAATGACAAGCACGCTGATCACCAGAACACAATTACATCACTGTGTTCATTTTTAAGCTTCAGCACTAGGATGATATCGAAAATCTAGCTCTATCGTACCATCCTATATATTCTCTGCAGTCCAGCAAAGTATGGTTTAAACTTTCATTGCAACAGCCACTTGTGCTTTCTTAAATTTCCCTCCACATATTTATTTACTCTTGTTTGCAACATCCAGTTTTTAAATCAGACCTCCCTATCATTTATTCCCATGGTGCCCTCTTGTTATTCCTCGCTGCGGCTTTCCATCCCTCTTCCCGGCTCTCTGGTCGAGTTCAAGGTGTCCCAGTGTGTAATCCTATTCAGGAGAGGAGCTGCAGCAGATGAGTCTGATGCTGCTGCTGAATTATTGATTGATCTATTGCATCATGTACGTAGAATAACCCTAAGCAGTAATGGCCACGTGCAAGTCAGCAATGTAAGACAATGTCTGCCACTCATTTACAATGTTGAGAAAATAGCACATCTACACACTGCTCTCTTCTTCTGAGCCACCGTTGTGTCATAAATGCTCCTTCTTCCGCACAAACCGTTCCTTTGATCTCTGTGAGACTCTCGAAGAAAAGCTGTGTCATTAAACTGCTTCAAGCCGAGAGCCGGAGGCCGGGCACTGGTCCTGTTCAATAATTACTGCAAATATGGCTGATGGAGGCCAGTCCTTTATGCTTTCCCAAAGAATATCCAGGCTTTCTGTTCAGGTTTTAAGTAAAATCTATTTGTAATGCATAGTGAATTAAATTTTTAACGAGAGCAACTGTGTGAGATGAAAAGGGCGGGTTTGCACCCACGCTGCATATGAGAGAAAAAAAAATTAAGATCACAAAAGAATAATGTGGAATTCAGTGCGACCAAAATATAAACCAAGCGAAAGAACAGGAGTACTTCAGTTGCACTACAAACGGGTGCATTGCATATTCATGAATATCTGCCCATTACTATCCATCAGCCCCCTCCCTGTCCATCCACCAGCAAACACCTCCTATCTCTCCCACCCCCAGTTTCATACTCATAATACTCTTGGCCTGGATACATTATACAGAGTTCATCTTTCACCCCCTACGGAGCTATTGTAAGCTCTATAGCATATCTAAGTGTGCATGTACAACCCGACTATGTTTGTTTGGAGTATGTGTGTGTCAGTGGATATAAAGGCCTGAGTCAACCATGTTAATGGTGCACAATAGCAACGGGAGTTCATATTACTTTTTTTTTTAAGCAGAGAAGCATCAAAAGAAAAGCACAGAGCCAGCAGTACTTGCTAAAGTACACATAGAGATGCTAAGTAGGGACCAAGAAACCAGTACAGAACAAGTTTTGGCTCTTTTGCACCTAACTAAATAGCTGCAAATGTACACAAAGACAGACACACACTGTGTACTGACCAGTGAAGCACGTCGTAGCCTGCGGCTCATGGGTTTGTCAAAGGGCGGGCTGTTCATGGCAAACTTCTCCAAGTAGCCCTCCGGTAGCCTGATATCAGCTGGGAGAGACAAACGTTTGTTTATGTCCTGAAACACAGAGTGAAGTAAAAGTTTATGAGCATTGTAATAGATCAACATAATACTGTAACCTGTAACCCTACAACAGCAGTTTAGATATCTAAAACATCCCCCTAAACTGATACAGACAGTTCTGCCACTTTTAAGTGTGATGCAACATTAGCTATAATAATAAAAATGAAATAATTACACTTCAATAAAGTGATTAAAGATGTTAAACATGACTTGACATCTCAAACAATATCAACCATTTACAATCATTACTCAAGACTAACATATTTCTTATGTACTCGCCTTTGATGATATAGAATTGACAGATCATAATCCTATTTCCTAAAATTCTTTGTCAGGCCTCAGGAACTTGGCCTACTTCTGAGACCAAACAAATAATACACATTCGGCTTTCTCCAGCTGTCAATCAGTTTGTCCAGCAAGATCATCCAGTCAAATGTGAGCTTTTGATTTACTGAATGAATGACAGTTACGTAACTATTAAGTCAGAGTGAAAGGACAAGAACAAGACCACTACATAATGGGACCAGCTCCAGACTGGTTGTTGGCAAGCTTCAGACTACTTTTCAAAATAAATAGTTGGCAGAATGAGAAGGTTATTAAACTCATCTGGAGACCATCTGGAAACAGTCCTCTAGCTATAAAATTTGCCTTGTGCTGACAATAGATGCCTACTCATAAAGTGTGTGTGGCAGTCAGAGTATAACTTCGGGGAGAGACTTTAAGATCAACATTTAATGGATCTTTTGCCTGATGATGGCCTACTTTTTACACTTTAGCATCAAAACTGCCCACAACCTTGTACCTGGATCTTTGTGCTGTTCTAGTTTTTAACTAAACTTGATCACAGAGCACATGTAAAATGAAAACATCCAGCCAAACTACTCCACATAACTGGAATAACTCTCCCTTCCAATCTCCTGGTGAAACTACTATTCCCACAATGCATCAGTACTATATGCTCCCCATGTAGGACATGCTCACTGGCAAGGCGCCAGTCGTACATTATTTCCATGGCAGCAGTGTGGTCAGCCCAGTCAACGGCCCCACGGTGTGTGTCCCTAATGTGAGTATGTGAAGTGATGTGTGAGTTTACATGAAAACGTTGAGCAGTGTGTATGCGTGAAGATGAAAGGCAGATGGATTTTATGCCCATAATGGGTTTATCTGAGCTAACTGGCTGACATTCCAACAGGAAGTATTACACACAAGCCGTCATCCTAAGGACGGTGACACAGTCCCTGTTTTAGCACACTGAATACGTCAGGAAATGTCCCGCAAACTGCTTAAGCTCATTGTGAAAAATAAGTCATACACAAAACATGCACTGACCTAATAACTTTGAGCAATTTACATATTTTTGAGCTTCACTGAACATCTAAGTCATAAAGGTGCAAAACACAAGCGAGTATTGGATAAAACAACACACTATTGCACAGTTGCATGTTGTTACTACAAAAACAATAACTTTTTCACAAATCTAAATTTAGATTTCATGCGATAAAAAAAGCCAGTAACTTACGATGGTCAAAACAATAGATCTTAACACATATGCATTCCCCATACTGTTTTTAGAAGGCCAACAATGGACACAAGTTGACAAAGACACTGACACTCATACCTTCGTATTCATAGACTGACTACAGACCCACATATAAAAACACAGCACACACGTGCTTCCATACTCACAATGCAGAACAGCTCTAGTAGCTCCCTCATTGTCCTCCTTAAATGTCTTTCTTTACATTCTGTCTCCCTCACACACACACACACACACACACACACTTTCAACAACGCATGTCTCTGACCTGCCACATGACTGCATACACACTGACAGAGAGAGAGAGAGAGGAAGAGGCTGGCACCGTGGTAGAGTGCCATCCACATACATAAGAGGAGGAGGAGGAGGAGGGGAAAGCATGAGCAGAGGAGAGAGGAATGGACAGATTCCTGAGGGGGGAAAGGCAGATGGGGGAAGGGGTGAACAGAGGGGGGTGGCTGAGAGGAAACATTGTTTTTCTCTTCTCTCCAGCTATCATTTTGTCCTCCATTGCTCCTTCTCCCTCTTCTCTCTTATCACCTTCTGCACTCTGCTCTGCTGATTCCCCCTATTTCTTTGTCATGCCAATAATCATCCCCTTTCCATAATTATTCTATCACCCCAGCATTTACATATCTTCCTCCTGCACCCCCCTACTTCTCTCTCTCTTTCTCTCTCTGTGGTAAACATGGTCTAAATTAGTCCCTTCCTCTGTTAACAGCAAGTCAGAAGCAGCAGCCAATGTGTCCTGAGGCATTTCCCGTAATACTGCTGCGCTCATCACTTTGGGACTCCTTCCTACGGGCACACACAGTCTGACCGAGACATGAGCACAGAATACAAATGGCAACTTTATGTCTGCAAACAGCACAGGTTCGCACACAAAGACATGCAAATTCATTTAGATCAGTAATACCTATACTGGTCCACTATTATCATACACAGTTCCTGATTCTGTAGTTGTCTTTGAACATCACGTGGGAATTAATAACCCTATTGAGTCTACTGAAAAGATCCCAAAGCAAAAGCAACAACTACATCGATGACAGTAAAATCAACGGTGAATGATCTTAAAGGAAACTGCAGACAGGGAAAGAAATCCTGACAGTGAATTTATAAGGCCGAAACTGACCTCACAAAGTAGCAGATAATATTTCCAAAATAACACAACATTAACAAACAATCTTGGCACATCTCCCTTTGTTTGGATTTTTAAAAATGTGTTTTTATGACTAAATTAAATACTGGTTAGTTATTTTGCTTAAAAAAAAAAAAAAAACTTGCTGGAACTTCCTAGTGAAGAAAATAAAATGACGACACTGACAGTTTGGTCCTTAGTTACTGTAACTTGTTGTTTTTAATTGGCAAACATAAAAACATGCAGTACACCAAAGCCAGTGATTGGTAAAATATGGGGACTCTCCAGTTTATATTCCTACCATACAGTGCTCTAGTTAGCATTTCCTTTACAATGAGTAAGTCCATAGTGAAGCAGTAAATGTCCAGGAGTAATTAGTGAAGGCATTGTTGAATCTTAGTGAATAATGTTGTGCCAAAGTATTCTTTCCTCTGGTTAGATGAACAAGTGCAACAAGCCTGGTTTGTATGTGTGTGTGCGCAACAGATGTATCCTGGCTGCCTGTACCTCATTAGAGATCCGCCGATGGTGGTTGTTCCTCATGCGGACCCTGACTGGACTCTGGACTTCATCCGAAGACGTCCCAGATGCCTGGTCGCTTTCTCCATCTGAACCCATCTTCACATTCTCATGGACGATGCCTGTAAAATATAAATGAACAAATCAAAAGCTGACCAGATTCACCTTTAAAAAGCTTTCAGTAGCACCAATCATCTCAGATCTTTTGGGCTGTTTTCTTGTTTTGTTTAATGGAACATATACTTTTTTACTGCATTCTCCTCTCTCTCTGTCCACAAGGACACAATCTATTGCCATTTGGGGATTCGATCACCCCTCTTTGAAGCCAATAGTAGACTCCCAATCCAGAGATGATGGATTGTACCACCAGCCACTCAAGGGTGTTGGCCGAGTGTGTATAAAATGCTATTGGTAAGAGGAGCTGGTTTAAGATTTATATTACCCTGCATGCAACGGGAGCTTTTCCATTGCTGCCTGCCACCCCCCCACTCTCACACCTCCATCCTCCCCAGAATCCATCTGATTAATGAGTCACGGTGCTGCAGACAGGCCTGCCTCCCTCAGTTGGTGTGTGAGTAAATGTGGGGGAAGGGTCCTTTCACTGTATGATAGCTCTCAAGTCTGGGTCACGTACACACAGTATGTGTGAGTGGTGTGCGTGGTCAGTGTGTGTGTGTTTATTTTGTGTTTAGGGTAGCAACTTGGCAGATGTCAAAGTTCACTCCTTTACATTATTAACACCTTACTTTACCGTCATCTACTGTTTACACTTCAAACAGCCACCATCAGCAGAGAAGAGGGAGAGATAGGGGAGATTAGGAGATCAGGAGACAATTGCCTCAGGGAGAATTGATGAAGCAGAAAGAAAAATAATTCCCTTGAGTGACTGTGACATCTCAGGCATAGGATAGAATGACTAAAAGCCAGATAGGTAAAGCTATTTATTATAGTGCACTGTCTGTCAGCTACAGAGAGGAGTAATACCAGCTGAGGTCAGTCTGAGGTCATTTATGTGTCTTTTTCATGTAATCAAGGTTAGAGAGAGCAGTAGTAGTAGAATTTGAGAAAAGGGTAGTCTAATCTGCAAATTCTGTCTCAAGACTAAAATGGTTAAGATGCAATTTGAACAGCAAATCAACCCAATAAAGCAAACATGTTTTTCAGCACAGTTTTCTTTTCTTACTCTTTACAGCTTTGATTGCAAGATTGCTTTTTTGAAATGTTAAGCAGTGCTAAAAGCATAATATGCACAGACCTTTTGGTGATACATCATCCTCTGAGCAAAAAAAAAAAAAAAAAAAAAAAACCTTTGGGAGTTGAATTTACATTTTAATTTAATTGTTAAGAGATTTTCTTGTTTGCACAAACAGGTGACTACCTGTATATCTCATCTGTATACCCTGGATGATAATTTCATTTTACATCTGTCAGCTAGTCCAACTATCTGTTGACAAAAGCAGCATATGCTCGTTAGCAAAACGCAACCCAAACACAATCCATCTGTGTCAACGCTTAGTAAACCAGTTCTTAGTCTGATGTACTGCCTATGGCTTAGGATACAGGGGTTGTACATAGAATAGCTTGGTTGGAAAACTGAGCAATGAGTAGTCATATCAGGAAACAACCCTCACAACCCTGATGGTGAAACATTAAACTGAAGGTAACTGACACCAGAGTGAGGGGAAATTGATCTAAGGATATCTACATACTGACAGACACGCACACATGACCACACGCTCATGTCGAGTGAGTATTATGTCACAGTTCTTCCTCCCTTTCACAAAGATGGTGGGCTTCGAGTACACCGTCCAGGAGATGTAGGTGTGTGAGACTAATCGACTGATCAGGGAGGAAAATTCCATCACCTGGCTCTGGGAAACAACATAATATGATCATCTTCTGCTAATGGATGCAGGATGTGCATTTTTGATATGCTGGCTTCTCCTACAGTACACTTTCTCTCCTCAAAATAAATGCACAATCACACTCACACGTACATACTTATCACATGGGCTGATCTTTTTCATCTTTTACAGGTTCTGCCTGCTCCATTTCCATAGCCAGCTGGCTGGGTAGAACAATCCTCAAAAACGGTAACTTAGCTGGAAATCTAGCAAGTGTTGGCAGTGCCTCAGAAAATGACTGGAAAGCCAGTGGAAAGCATATTAAAAGAAGGTGTAGGTGTAAGTAAGTAGTGAAAAGTAGTGAAAAGTACATGCAAGATTAGAAGTCCCTCAAACAGTAATAAAAATCTTGAGATTTCACTTTCTAAGGCCAAAAATTTAAGTTTTTTGTTTTTTTTTAGTTCTTACTTCAAGTGCTGCTCAGGGTGCAGTGGCTGAATTCATAGTTCATAGTTCATTGAATTTTTTCTTGACAAGTTTTGGACTTCTTCTGTCTTCCCCTCTAAGGCAAACATTTCTAAAACTCTTTATGACAGCGGGACAGCAAACTGTCATGAGTGACAGCAATACAGATCTAGCAGTCCTTGGGCTGATAAGCAACTGAATAAAAAATTCAAAAGAAGAACTTGAAGGACTCTTCGCTTCCCTCAGGGGTTCATGTGATCCCCAAAGATAACCACACACACTGCCATGGGCCAACCCACTGCATTTATAATCTGTAAAGCAGCCACATAAAGGAGATACTATTTTCAAATTAACAGGTTTAAGATACTCAATGTCTTAGGATCAGCAGATTTGGAGAGGAGTGTACTTAGCATAACTTAAGTTCTTTGTAATGAATAAAACCTCAGGACACTTGTTTGATCTTTATTTCATTTTCCACAGGGTGAAATCACTATTTCTCTTAATGCAATGTGAGCACAACTATCACAAGACTTTAAATAACCCAAAGTAGGGTTAATGTTAGTATCATTTACTGAGCAATATTTAACCAAAATCTTTTTAAAATGTGGCCAAACAAAACCTGTTCAGTATATTCTTGGACCTGGATTTGAAGAAATGGATGTTCAGGATGTGTGAGCCTGATGATGAAGATGGGTGATGAAGACAGTGATGAGACTCACCGATACGGTTTCCTGGAGGACGGCACGAGTCCAGCACTCGAAGCATACGGAAAGGTGACAGCCTGAGCGGGGTGTCTCTCTCCCCCACTCTCACCCCCTCTCCCAATCTAGCCTCCCCTGTCTTAGAGTCTCCTACTCTGGGAGCCTGAGCAGAGCACCCTTGGGGGTTGCCTGGCACATCCATTCTCCAAGGGGACTCAAAGCGTTACAGCAGAAAGTGTTGACAAAAATTCCACAAGGAGATTTAAAAGAAATAAAATAAAATAAAATTAAATTTGGATTCTTCACAGAGTTGACCCCATTTCAGTCCAGTCAGCTGCTTTGGGTGGGATCAAGGAGTTTTAACTTCAGGCTGCCCCCTCACCTTTAGGAGAACCCCACAGGTCTTACATTGAGAGGACAGTGCTGACTGCCAGGCACACGAACTCCCTCAGCAACTACTCCACTTTAACTCTCTCTCCTTCTGTCTCTTTTTCTCTCTTGCTGTGTTTTCCTGTAGACACTCCCTCTCTCTCTATCTCTCTCTCTCTCTCTCTCTCTCCCTCTGTCTCTCTTTCTTGCTGTTTCTCTTTCCGCAGTCACAGTCTGCCTGCTGACTAAGGAAGGTCAAACACTGTGCAGGTAGGCAAAATGCTGCAGAGATGGTCCAACACACCCGAGCTGAAAACTGTTACACCCCATCGTGTCATAATAACAGGTGTTCTGTCTCCATCTATGTAATTTAGACTGAAACTCACACACAAGTGCAGAGACTCAAACTTACAGTGCAAGAAAAACACAACCCACTTTCCTCTTTCTGGTGTTCAACTATCTGACCTCTCTGGCTTCCAGCTCCTCTTTTCACGCTGCCTCCCCGGTTACCTCGTCAATTACAGTCTAGTGTCGTCATGTTTAGTCCTGTTTGGCTCCGTCTCTATCCGATCTCCTCCCTTTGTCCTTCCTGCTCTTCCTCCTTTATTCAGCACGGCATGCTCTTCAGGCTGTTGTACTGCTCTCTCCCTGTCTTCACTCCCCTCTCTCGACTGCTCCCTCCTTGCCTCTGGCGCCCCTATCAGTGCTTTCAGCGTTGTTAGTATATCATTCCCTCCCTTTACCTTGGTATTACTCTCCTCCCTCTCATGTGATCCCAATCTCTCATCCACTCCCTCTCTATCACCCTCTCTCTCTCTCTCTCTCTTTCTCTCTCTCTCTCTCTCTCACCTCCCATCTCTACCGCTGTCTCCCTCACTCCTCCTATCTCTATCTGGGTCTAGAGATGGTTGAATATACAGTACAGCCCTCCTTGCTTTCTATTCAGGACCCGATGACAACATTTTCTGCCTGATCAGCCTCTTCCTTGTAATCTGTCTCATTTGGTGTATCTCATTCGCCAACCCTTCCTCTGTTTCTTGCTTCTCCTCTCTCTCTTTCATTCCCTTCTTTCCACCTTCTGCCTCCTTATCCCGATCACTCCCTAGTGTAGAAATTGAAACCCTGAGGCTTCTAAACGATGCCTTCAGCATCCTAGCTTCATACGCTTGCTCTACATTTCTCCCCCCCCCAACCCAAAACATTATTCATGTTCAACATATACACACACTCTCCCCTTTACATGCCACAACAGGACTGCTAAAGCTAAACACAGGCCTACATGGGTCTGTCTGACACACCTGCACACTATACACAGTAGGTTATATTCCTTTCACACATTAGCAAATTTCCGATTGTTATTTGTGGATTACTGACTGCAGATGGCAGCATCACAAACAATCAATGGCATGTTTTCAATAGCATGTATCAAAGTGGCATTACTACATTAATGCTGTCTTTTTTTATTACGACAATAATGAGGTGTCCATCTTATTTGTAAACCAATGGCCTGTTTTGTGATGACTTCACTGGTTGGACTTTTCACACTTGTTACATCTGCTATTACCTGCTCGTGCCGTCCTACAGTTTCGGTTTGGTTTTGCTAGTTTTACTACATGGAAAATTTTGAACAAAGCAGGCCAAATGTCTTTTTTGTGGCATTTTTATAGCATGGGTCTTCTATTCAAAATGGTGAATTTATATTCCGAAATTAACCAAATGTGGTACTGGAAGATAAGTTTACCAGAATTCATATTTCTCTTATGTCCCCTAAGGAAGACAGGATGTCACCACCATAGAAATGGTCATCAAAATAAGTGCTCATGGAAAAAAAGAAGCTTTGAATGGCCTCATTCCAAAATGCCATCCAGATAATGTATTAAATGCCATCTTTCCTCAAAATCTCAAAGATGCATGATTAAAAAAGGAAAAACAGTGCTTGAAATGTGTTCAGCGCGTGCAAGAGAAATCTCTCTCTCTCTCTCCCTTTATGTCAATAACCAGGTTATCCTGATGGCTTAACTTAATGAAACACACTCATGAAGGGAGCCTCATACACCCCACATGTCAATAATGATGCACTAATTATGAAGCTGCTAACATAAAAACACATAACTATACTTGGCAGCAGCCAAGATGTACTGGAATAAATGATCAGTTAGATCTGTTTAAATGTGTGTTCATGGAAACATCACATTAGCTACGCTGGTTAAGGGTTAGGGTTAAAATAGATATTCAGGTCGACAGTGATAACTAACTAAAATTGACATGTGAAGCACTTTTGACTCTTGTCCTTGGAACTATGTTTTCAGTTCGATTCAAGTATAGAATAATGACCATTTAGATTGCATAGACTGATGTAGAGCTCTGAATCCTTGAGCTTCAGGCTGTTTTAAACCTCAAGGACACTAATGTACCATTCCCTTATCACTGTCTCATAAGGGAATCTCTTTTGCAAAAACAAAGGAGATTTCTTTCTTGTTTTGTAGCCACTTTTGCACACTTTTACTTCCTTCAGGATCTTTTTCACATTTTTTTGGCACCTTATTGTAAACATCTTTATTGCGATGTTCATTAGTTGGGCCACATTTTAAATTCATATTAAAATATAGTGTTTTGATCCTCTTTTTTTTTTTTTTACCATAAATACCACAGTCTGCCTCCAGACCATTGAGACAATAAAAATCAAAGTGCATATAACATCCCTGAGGAGCATGCAGGCATAGAGAAAAACACATACAAGGCTATAGGGCGGGAGAATTTAGACTGCAGTAATTACCTCTAAACCTTTTATCTGCATCTAAGGAACCTTATTATTCAATTACTGGGACCAGAGTGCCTACTGTAAGCAAGCGGCTCCATATGTACTGGTCCCAAACACATCGCCCCCTCCTCTCTTTTCTGTACAGCTCTGCAAATCAACAGCATTCTTTAGTAACATCTTCCTTTCGCCTCAAGCAAGGCGCCCTAACGCACATAAAAGCTTACTAGACCAACTACATAAATGGAGTCCAGTCCATTGTTCTTATTAAACCAAGTCTGGGAGTGAGTGATGTGAGTTAGTGTGAGCAAATGGATGGCTAAGAGTGTGGGGAGAGAGGGAGAGGACTAGAGCGATTAATGCAGTGTTAATGCATTACATTAAATCCCTGGCACTGAAGAGATCCCTCATGGTGTACCAAACACAGGAAGAAATAAGGCTGGTCTGAAAAGCTTTCCATCTTTTATCTTTTCCCCATTCTGGTTTTATCTGGAAGGTTAAATATAGTGGTTTGATATATGTGGTGAGAAAGAGATGGATACAGAATCGGAGGACTGAAAAGAACGTGATGAGACATCTGTGGCAGTATCAGAAATAGCAGCCCGCGACAGGGTTGGAGAAGTGTAGGCAGCTTTTCAGCAGAGTCCTCTCTCTCAGTGATACAGACAGGAAGGCAGACTAATTCTCAAACTCTCAAACACAAACTCCAGGTTTTCACAGAGAGAGAGAGAAGGTAATGGTGAAAAGTGAAAGAGTGCAGTGTACGTCTTTCTTCACTGTAAGTACAGTGCAGTGGTAATGGGTGTTGGCCCTGTTAGCAATAGAGGAATCACAAACCAGTAAAAGCTCTCTGGCTCTGACTGCTGGCAAGACACGTCAACCATCCACACATAACCCAGCAGTCAGGGCCACTTACACAGATGAAAAATTCTTTTAATTGAATTCTCCAATGGAAAGATAGCAGGTTAGAAAGAGATGAAGGGAGGAGAGGGAGAAAAGAAAAAGAATGGGAGGGTAATGTCTTTGGGGCAGCCGGAAAAAGAAATTGTATCATCGTGTCGCTCTATTAAAGGGTGCGACGTGCTCTGACTGCTGAGTGGCAAACAGTGAGTCAGCGAGACAAACCAGTGGGAAACATACGCATACACAGCGTACCTCCTAACATTTCAAACTACACCTTATCAAGACTTTAATAATAGAATAGCATCTATTCTAGGTTCTGAGTCAAGCTGTGTGAGTTGATTCCTTTTTAGAGCATTTCTGAGCTCAGAGACAGATGTGGGCTTCAATTGCCATAGAGGGTTTAAGACTGGTAAATTCAGATTTTACGACACTTTACTGGTTTATCTCCATAGTAAGAACACAATAACCACATTCATCCACCTAGCAGCACTGATAATGAAATGTTCTATTCAGCACATGTCTTGGTCTGATTTCCGGTTATTTAACCAAAATATTTGCTTATGTCTTCATGTTAACAAATGAGTTGAATAATTTACTGAAATAATCAGTTAGACTATTCAATTTTACGTTTAAGTTATTGCGCAGTTCTGCTTGTGTCAGTTTCAACAGTACTTAAGATTTCAGACATTTAACATTTTCTCTCATATTGGTAGAGAAACGCTGGTGTCATTAGCAATAGTACTTTACTGGTGAAATGATACCCTTCCCAAAGTTCCTGTTACATGGAGATCCCTATTATCATATTCCCAGCTTGTAGGATAGCAAAGAACTTTGAGCTCTAGTTACAAGACTAGTTCTCTTGTCAATCAGAGTTCAGTATATGCAAAAGCTCCCACTGTGGCCATCTCCAGTTCATGCAGCCAAGAACTGAGGTGATACACAGGAAAAAGCTATTATTACTCTTCAAGGAACAATTGTGGGACGCTCTCCCAGCGCTTAGTTGGTCAATCCATCCTTCCATCGTTACTTTTAATTTCTCCCTCGCGATTGCTCAGTTCCCCATTAATCACTCTCTTGCCTTTTACCAAGCTTCAGATCTTTCTAAAACCATCCAGCACCCAGGTCTTTGCCTCCATTCTTGACTTCCACTTCCCCTCTCCATCCCACTGCTCCTGATATAAGCTGTCCTGCCACAGAGGGAAATGGGATTACTGAAATCCATAGAACCACAGACCACACTTTCCATTACATAATATCGACAGACAGAAGGAAAAAGTGATTGTGTGAGCATGTGGGTGTTGCGAACATGTGCATGTGTGTGTCTGTGTATGTTGGATTAAGGTCATTAGAGTTTTAGCCTCCCAAATTCATAGTTACTGTTGGGAGTCTAGCCAAGCAGTGTCACTAAATATGGCTTTACTTCGACTGAAAATCCACATACGTACAAACAAACATTTGTCACAAAAATGGACATCAACATGACATCTTTGTGTGTGTGTGTGTGTGTGTGTGTGTGCGCGCGCTTTCCACCCACAGGTGGCAGTATTGCTCAGAATGGATATACATTATTAATTCTTTTTGCTGATATACTGACACATAGAATAAAGGCAAATATGAATAAAATGTTGTTTAACAAAGAATCATGACGGACAAACTTGGCTGGGAAACTACAAAGTGTGTGGAAAGTGCTTGGAAAAAAGCACTCCAATTTTTCTCATACAAATTTGTGAGTGTGTGTGTGTGTGTGTGTGTGTGTGTGTGTACCCAGAGATCCAGTTCTGTGCAGACTCAGGTACGCTCTGTCTCTTTCCAGCCCCCCTCCTGGTTCTCTGCGCAGGGCAGTGCGGCCCAGATGACCAGCATATTGACGCAGGAAGGAGGGAGCACTATGGGAGGCAGGAGGGTGCAAGGCGCACACCACCATGGGCTCTGAGACACATGATGCAAACAGACAGCCAGGGAATGGGAGGAGACGAAGGATTTAGGGGAAAAAAAGAGAGAGTGCCAGAGAAGGCAAGAAAGAGGAGAGAAAGTGAATATGGACAGCAGTAGTTCGAAAATAAAAATGAAAGGAAAAAGAGGTGAAAACAGGAAAAAGCACAGGTGGAAAGTGGAGCAAAAGGAGAAAAAAGGGGACAGAAGCGGCAAAATGAAAACAGGCAGATGACGGGAATTGTAGGAGGGGAGGGGAGGAGAAGAAGAGAGAGAGGAAGAGACGACACAAGGTCACACAGAGACCAGACACAGAACGGTAGCAGAACGTGAAGGAAAAGTACAATATGTAGTAGCTAGATAAAAGGGCGGGAATACATACAGCTGCTGTACTCATGTTAGAAAAGGGACAAATACCGGCACAGAGTAAAAGAAATAGCCATGGAAATTGTTTAAGAGATGAGGTATGTGTAGTGGACAATATGTCAAAGACTGATCTGATCAAAACACAGTAAAAAGAGAGACAAACAAAAGAAGCAAACACACTTTAGGAAGGCTGCACAGAAAAGGGAGTTGCCAAATCACAGATGGAGAGGCTTGAATAGATATTTGACTAATTACATTAAAGTCTGGGGATCAAAGTTAAGCTCACAGACAGCAAATTAGTTAATTCAAATTCAAATGCCTTCACTGAATTCCTCCAAAATGTAAGGAACAGCTGGTCAGTATGGATGCTTGGTCACCTCTCTTTCAGACTGATTAGGATTAATGAATTCTTTCTGGCAGAATGTGGGTGGAAGCCCGCATGTCACATCTCCTATATTTCAAGTAATTCCTACATTTCCTCCATACTGCAGAGAAAAATCCACTCTGATCCACAAGCATCACAGCGCAATGTTCCCTCTAAAGTCCTCACACGATTCCATCCCAGTCTCTAATCTCAAGCAAGTCATCCAAGAACGCAGTGGAAGAACTCATATGAGGACGCGCCAGCCTCAACATCATTTCTAACTGGCACCCAAAAAAATGTGAGGAATGTTTTTTACAAATCTTTTGCAAAATCAGACTAAAATATATATATGAGACATGGAAGTCGGGAGGGTGATACAGCAAAGGAAAAGGGTAAGAAAAGATGCATAGCACTTGTAAAAGTTTAATGCCATCATCCTTTACATCACTTCCTCCATCTCAATCCCACTCTCTTCCTCGCTCCTTCTGGAAATGTACTCAACAGCACTTGAGCTATTAAAATCAAAAGATAGGGAAGTAAAAAATAGGAGGACGAAGAGAAGGAGAGAGATGGCAGGAATTAAAAGCAATCAAGCAAAGATGTGAATGTTGCAGCTCGGGAGCTGAAATAACACCAACAACAAACAACACACCTTGCATCCAAACTGCAAGTGAGCCAACACATCTAGCTTGAAACACAGCACAGCTTTATTTGGACAGTGAAACTTTTCTTTTTCTTCCTCCCTTTCTTAGTCGCGTCTTCTGTTTTCCCTTTTTCTCTGAGACAAACGCATCTAATGAAAGCAGGCAACCCCTCTCTCTGTAGCTTCTGGTTTGGTTTCTACCTGAGAGCAAGATATGTGTGTGAAAATACACAAAGTCTGATCACGCTCCCATTATGTTGCTTTAAGGTGAGCACTCTGATTTTTCCAAAGAGGGACATGCAGTGCTGGGAGATGCCCACTGGGTGGCTCTCAAAAGTGATGTTCCTTTGCCCGCTTTGTCCTCCAAGCTGAAACATTCTCATTCGGCAATGTAAAAACACCATAAAATGGATATTTTGTGAATTAAAATGCATTTCCAAAACAGTACACCTGTCAGCCTGGATGATGAAGTAAAGTGAGCAGTGAAGGAATGGCGACAGAGCTAATTATAAGGTTAAGATGATGATGGTTACAAATTAAGGTGGCTCCAGTGGGTTCGGCTCAAACTTTTTATTTTCATTACAAGCAAAGCCTCATTTGCTAACCACTAAATTGTGTATTGAAACAGCTCCTACTGAAGAGTCTGCTCTTTTGTGTGGTTTGCTTGCTCCTGTGTGGTAAAACAGGAGCCATAACAGATTGAGGTTATGGAGTCAAACTAATCATGGTGTGACTCAGAAGATGGTTCTGAAGGTGACACAATTACTCTTTATGATAATAACAGTTCGTCCCTGCCTGCTATGCTCAGAGTCAGCTAAGTGACTGTATTCACATGGAGGTGTAGTTACATGGAGCTGCAAAGTGATGTTGGAAATTAATCCCTATTTACATAATGTTTGCTTGTATGACAGACAAGCATCTGCTGAGATGCTGTTTATGCACACCTGCGTGTCAGTGCACTAGTTTTCATGTCTCACCGTTGTCCCTGGCTGCGGACGGCTCGTCCAAGGCCATCTGTTCTGCCAGTTCAGACAGGGAGTCATCGACGGGCCGAGCACTGCGTAGAGACATGGACAGCCTCCGCTTGATTATCTTCATCCTGTCCATCTTCTCGGCCGCACCACAGGAGGCCACGGGCTGAGGAAGATGGGGACAACCAGCAACATCATTATTATCAACATCATAAGCACCACCATCATAATCATGGACTTTGTTCTCATTATAACCACTGATGGATGGATCCACACTGGCCCACTAATCTTCATTGTACAGTGAAATTACTGCAGTGCAGCCTCTGCGCATTTTCTACCGTTCTTTGAGCTCCCGATGATTGTGTTTGTTCACGCAGCATGTGTTCTCATTGTTATGTATCCCAAGTGCAAACATTGCAGAATAAAAGAAACAACGTGAGAGAGAGACGGGCGCAAAGAGACACAGGGAAAGAGAGAGAAAGAGAGCAACAAACAAAAAAAATGCACAAATGAAAAGATGTAAATGGCTGACTGTGCAGCTCCCCAGAGGTTTCAGACAAGAGCAGATAAGCTGTGATTGACACACATCTCACTGGCTCTACCATCAACTATCATCTACAACACAATATACAAACTACAGTATGCCTCTAGTTTGCTTCTACTGAAAAAAATTCTAACAAAATCATTAAAGGACACAAGAATAAAGTTCTTCATACTCAATCTGCTGTCAATTAGCTCTGATGGAAATCCGGTTTCATCTGACCGCAATCCAACTATGTGCGTCATGTAATTATGTGAGTATACCTCTTGATCCCAGTGAGCTTTCAAAGTTTTATATTGTTAAGAGCAGCAGACATTTAAAATCTGGTTTATGTGCGTATGTACAGTATGTGTGTGATTGCATAAGTGTGTGTTGAAGTCACTTTGTTCTGTTTTACTGGCCTGGAGGTAGAAGCAGCTATGACAGAGTATTTCTGTCTCCCTTCCACTTCCTGCTCCTTCTATCTAACCCATAAGAGCTCAGGAGCTGACATGCACTTGTGCGCACACACAAACACACATATACATACACACACACACGCTGACGCACAAACACACACGGCACCCACTGCCTTTCTCTTTGTGTCCAACCTTGGAGGCTTCAACAAAAGCCATTCATCCTTTCAGGCTCTCAGTCTTTCAGGCCTATTAGAGACAGCCAGTGCTCTGAGGGAATTCAAACCCAGTGATCCTCATTCAGGATGACTGGCTTTATTTCTCTAGAAGATGCGTTTAGGCGAGTATCCATTGCTAACAACATTGCCTCTGCCAATTTACATGAGTCCAGTTGGATGTGGTTTGCACCTCAACAGAAGGCGCTTCTCCAAGATACAAAAAAACCACCAAAAAAAGTTGAAGAAGAGAAAAAAGGCGAGAAAGGAGAACATCTCACATTCATTTCATATCATCCGTCACACATGGATTATCAGTATGGAACAAATCTCCCTCCCCCCTCATTTGCATGTTTTCCCAGACTTCACTAGAGAGAGGAGGAAGCCTGTGCAGACCAGATGTTTGGGTTCTCCTCATGCAACCCTGCATCCCTCACCCATGCATTTTCAGGAATAAATGACTCACATTAAGTGGGAACAGCCGATAATATAACGCACCACCTACTAGCCAGCTTTATCGTTAACAAGCAGTTATACTTGCACCCACCTGTGCACGCACACACATGCATAAACACAATAATGACTAATTTCACAGGCTTCATCTTATCACTCTCAAATTAGCCTAAATAATAATGCAGTGGAAATGTCATTACCAAGCAGCTCAGACTCTGGAGACTTCTGCTACAGCTGTAACAACTATACAACTATAGTATAACATACAGTGGCACTCTGAAGTATCAACTTTATTCATACTATGATGAAAGAAAGGTGTAGTCTTCTCTATAAAGACCAACTCAAACTATAACAACATACATTTTGTACATAAATTACTAATAAATAATATTTGGTTTGTAAACTTTTGAACTTGCTCATAAACTCCAAGATATTCCCTTTGACTGCAATTGTACATTAATTACATAATTACCTTAATGTGTTCATGAATTAACACATACCATTCACAAACATTTGTGCCTTACAATTCTGTTAAAGTGATCATTTCTATGACAGTTGTGATAGATAGATGTGAAGCAACATTAACTTTTCCTTATGTACATATTTGCTACCCTTCTTCAACATTAATTAAAATTAAACTCGACTGAATTTAGTACAATACCTAGACATGATCTAAGGACATAGTGTTTTTCAAACTGTATCTGTGTTCGGTCAACCTGATGGCGGAAAAAAAATTGTGATGAATGTGCGTTGGATGTTGAGTCCTTCCTGTTGCAGATGGACATGGCAATATGAGGAGGTTGGCAGGCATACATCAGTGAGTGGTACAAGACATGTGGCTCCAGGCTGCAGCATGTGCAGGCCACACTCACCAGACACCCAGCAAACCACAAACAGCTCTGATACATCACTCCCACTACAGATGACGGAGGCCACTCTCACTCCTTTAAAGCCACTACACAAGAATTTGTTCTGTTTGAAGCCACAAATCACAAAAAGACAATTAAAAAATAGGTGATATAAGAAATAACACCTATTGCAAGCTTGCACAAAGTTACATCTGTGAGCATGTGCATATCTGTATCCACATGTGCGTGGATGTGGGTGGTTGCACGGATGCGGTAGTACAGAGGTGAGGTGAACTGACACAGCCGTGAGGAGGACAGAGGAGGAACATAGTCTGATTTATTCAAGGCACACACCGTTTGGGTTGCTAGGCTACAGGCTGAAACTTCATTTTCTGTCTGTGAGGTGAGGAGGAGAAGAAGAAGGGAAACCAAGAGGGACGAAGAATTGAGAATTCACAATCCTCCTCTCGCTATCTCCTTTTTCTACACTTTGTCCACATACACATACGCACACACCCACACTCAGCTGTAACTTCCAGCCCTCCAGTGCTTGGAATGCCACACAGCACTGCATCATGTGATACTTTCTGGCCTGGCTCTTGGATCCATCTGCCAGTTATGCCTGTTTGAGGCAAAAGAATGAATGAACCTGAGGAAGGAGTCAGTCTCCACATGACATATACAAACAGCAGCTAGTAGCATGTTTGACACACTCATCTATAAACACACAAGGACACAGCAAAGTATTTCATCAGCATAGCCTCATCCACTTCTCTTTCTTTTCTTTTCCATCAAAAACGTACAAACAAACAAATCATTCAGTAATTCTGTGGATCATGAATAATACGCATGCATGCACACACATTCAATGTGGCAGAGTGGAATGGGCACTCAGTGGCACTCTGAACACTGCTTGGAACAGCAGCATGAGTAATGCACAAATCTGCCCAACTACAGATTCCTACACATATCCACGCAAACACACATTTTAACTAACAGATAACCCTCAAAAAAATAAGCCCAATGGCTCCTCAATGTCTTTTCTGTCACTAAATCTCCAGGGTGAAATGAGAACAACAAATTATGGAAAGAAGACTAACTGCAAGACTATGAAGGATCTAAAGTACCATTTTTAGCCACAAGAGGAGAATGGAGCGTCTGCAATGATTTTAGGGATATCTGGCTCAAAGAGGTCACATAAAGTGCAGAAATATGCCTATGATTTGACTTAGTCTTGAATAATATAGCTGAATCAAAGTTGCAATATGAAAATTAATGATATTCCACAATAGATGTATGGAAAGAATTACTTATAACTTATAAACACATTAAAAACTCATCTAACCCTAAACCCTGTTTTGGAAACATTAACATTCTGAAATTAATACACATTACCTATGATAGTCTTTTGGTCACAAATGTGTTGAGTATTTATAGTTTTGTAGTTTTACAAATTTCTTCATTTGCCAAAAAAAAAAAAGAGAGAGAGAAAATACACACAAGTTAAAGCCAGCCCTTTAGCATACAGTTTGCTGGAGATAATGTATAACAGCATGATGTAATCACCATCATCACAATACGATTCCTCCTTATGTCTGTATATGATAACGTTGAATAACTGAAAAATGAATTATCTATAGTTGCTGGAAGTAAGATCGTGATCTCAGTGAGGTCCTGTCTGGTTAATGGGCTACATGGTTTGACCACAGAAAAATGTATTTACAACTGGGTGACAATCAAACCAGAAGAGGGTGCTTCCTGTGGAGAAAGTTCAGGAAAGGTAACACATTAAGCCAATTTAGTTTAAAAAAAAAAATAATAATAAAAGTCAGAAATTCTATATGATAAATAAAATGCATAGCGAGGTCCTTGTCAAGACTGCACTAATGTCATTTTTAAAGATAACATTATAGATTTGCTGTATTAACACGGGGTTAATTATTATTAGTTTAGTTTAGCAGAAGGGCAAAGGCATTGAGGGGAGCGCATGACTTTGAATCTGAACAGCCCAAACTGAGATGGACATAAATAATTTAAAGTTGGATGATACCGACTGTTCAGAATCAGGCTTTTATCGGCATGGGACCGTTCAGCCCGCTCGGTGTCCACACACTGCTCGGCTTCGGGAAATATCCACCAGGTTGCGGACAACAGCCGCAGGACCGGATCGGATTGGATCGGACCGTGACGGCGGTGGACGAAGCGAAGGTCCCGACAAAAATCCCAACGCCAACTCGACCCGACCGCGGATCGTGCGAAGGGGGCGTAAATACCACGGGAATCGAACCTAAACGTGCCTCGGTTCGTTGCAGAGAGATTCCTCCAAACCTTCCAGGCCTTTTGTGTTTTTCGGCCACTTCTCTCCCCGTAATTTCCTGACGCAAGTATCCGGGAGGAGGAGAGTCAGGCAGGGCAGGAAAAAGTTGCGAGCCGCGCGGCCGGTTCACAAACTCTGTGGAAAAACGAGCTGGATCACCTCAGGGGTCATTTCCACCCTTTAAAGTCGATGTTTAAGCCACGTGGGATAACACGACACACTATAGGATTGAATTCACATTGCTCCAGGCAACTGAAAACAAATGGTTATTTTTTTTAAAAGGGGATCGCTGTTCTTTCTATATGATCCGGATCTGCCCGCTGATATCTTAAGTGTCCATCAACACAGACGCATTATAAAGCCCATAGACACCCCAAAGAGCTTTGTTTTAACGAGTCAGAAAAATAACTCCACCTGCAATGTCAGGTGGTAAGACAGCCATGGTTATTGGTTATGTGTGTGTTGGCTGTCCCGCCGCTGACGCTACAGGATTTAAAACCTTCCAATCGAAGACATAAACAAACAAAAACACAGCTGCCACCGACCTGCTGGTGTTTCTGCTGCAGGAGACTATTGTTCCGCTTGTGTGCGATAATCCCGAATCCACTGCGACAAGTTCCTCCAACTACTTTGCTCGTAAAAAAACCAAAACAAACAAAAAAAGATTTTCTAGCCACCAACCGGGGTAAACTCTTTATCCCAGGGTTTGGCGGTGTGTCGCAGTGTCCGCCGGCCTCTCTGACTGCATCGTCGGCCCGCACTGGCGCATTATTTTAGTCCGGACTTTCCGCTCACGCTCGCCGCCGTCCCGTCCGGCGATGATCAGCCATATCGCTGCTGCTACTGCTACCGCTGCTATCTATGTGTGTGTGTGTGGATTCAGAGTGAAAACGATGGCGTGATCCCGGAAAACACCGCAAGGGGTGTGTGTGTGTGTGTGTGTGTGTGTGTGTGTGTGTGTGTGTGTGTGTGTGTGTGTGTGTGTGTGTGTGTGTGTGTGTGTGTGTGTGTGTGTGTCAGACTCTAACCTCCACCCCCACCTCCAACTACGTCTTTCTATCGCTCTGTATTAAAAAAGAAAAAGGGAGGGGGGAGGGGGGGGGGGGTCAAATAGATTAATTTCAGGGGGCAATGTCAATGGGGAAATTAGCATTCATTATCAATTCCCGTCTAAAGATGCACCTCAGAGGAAAATTGCTGCTGAATAATGTATGGATTTTTAAAAAATTATGGAAATCTGGCAGTATGATCCACCAAGTGCTTAGTTCAGGATCAGCATGACTGGAAATGCAGTCTGAAAGTAAATAAAAGAGTGGTGAGGTTTAAATACATACTGCTGCACACATCAGACAAAGGATGACTTGGCTCAACTGGATCACATTTAATTACAAGCCTCAACAGTCCAGATACGTGCAGGAACGAGCAAATCCCCCTTTTGATATGAAATGGCTGCTATACCTTGGTGGCAAAAAAGTTGGGAACTGATGTCAAGATTTATTTAGATTTCTTTTAAATCAAATGCTTCAAATGTTTTGTTTGTTTGAATGAAATAAAAATTAATGAAACTGAAAAATGTCTGTTTTTTCATGGGAATCACCTGAATCATCAACAATTACGTCAAGAATCATAGATGACACAGCAAACACGGTTCATGGTGTCCTGCCTGAAGGTGTTCAGCGCCCTCGTGTGGTTCCTTTAAACAACAGGAGTATGTTTTTCATTCATAACACAAGTGTGTGTTTTCATACACTGGGAAACTTTGAACTAGTCACTGTAATTGTCATTAAAGATGGACCAAAACAAAAGGAAAACGTGCTATCATGTGCTTTATAGGAATAAACTAGTACATTTTTCAGGCTTGTGCACCTTTGTACAGTTGTTGAGAGTGTATCAGAAAATTGCGCTGAACTTAGCCTGATAACTCTTGGCTGGTTTATAAGATGATTTTAAATAAAGTGACCTGGGATATTGCAACTAGTTAAACACATATTTATACATACCCATCGTGCTTGTTCCACCAAACATTAATTTCTGCTCTTTGTTTTAATTTCACTTTGAGTCACAAAGTGTTGGATCTAGGTGATTCACAAGACAACATGTCACATTGCTGTTATCCCTGAAAAGGGGGAATATGCCTTTAAATTATCAATTGATATGATGAATTAATGTAAGACAAAAATGATTTACTGACCAGTCAAAAAATTATTTGGTTTCAATCTCCATCCATCCATCCATCTTCAAATGCTTATCCAAAGTTGGGTCGCGGCAGTAACAGGTTTAGTAAGGAGCCCCAGACTTCCTTTTCCCCAGCAACCTTGGCTAATTCTGACTGAGGGATCCCGGGGCACTCCCAGGCCAGTGAGGAGATATAATATCTCCACCTGGTCCTGGGTCTGCCCCGAGGTCTCCTCCCAGTTGGACGTGCCAAGAGCACGTCCCTAGGGAGACACCCTGGTGGCATCCTTATCAGGTGCCAGAACCACCTCAACTGGCTCCTTCCCACACAAAGGAGTAGCGGCTCCATTTAGAGACTCTCCTGGATGACTGTGCTTCTAGCCTATCTCTAAGGAAGACCCCAGCCACCCTGCAGAGAAAACCCATTTCGGCAGCTTGTATCTGCAATATTGTTTTTTCAGTCATGACCCATTGCTCATGACCATGGGTCAGGTAGATTGAAGAGCTTTGCCTTCTGGCTCAGCTCCCTTTTCATGACAATGTTGCGGTACAGCGAATGCAGCACCACACCAGCTGCCCCGATTCTCCGGTCAATCTCACGCTCCAGAGTTCCCTCACTCGTTAACAGCACCCCGAGATACTTAAACTTCTTCACTGAAGCAAGGACTCATTCCCCACCTGGAGCTGGCAATCCATTGGTTTCCTACTGAGAACCATGGCCTCAGATTTAGAGGTGCTCATCCTCATCCCTGCCGCCTGACACTCAGCTGCCAACTGATCCAGAGAGCGCTGTAGATCTGAGGCCGATGGTGCCAAAAGGACCACATCATCTGCAAAAAGCAATGATGTGTTCCTCCGGCTACCGACCTGCAACCCCTCCTCACCAGAGCTGTGGCTCAAAATTCTGTCTATGAATATCACTAATAGAATCAGAGACAAGGCACAGCCCTGATGGAGGCCAACACCCACCAGAAACGAGTCCGACTTACTGCTGAGTATCCACACACAGCTCTCGCTTCGGGCATATAGGGATCAGATGACCTTCAAAAGTGACTCCATCACCCCATACTCCCACAGAACATCCCTGGGTACCCGGTCACACGCCTTCTCCAGATCCACAAAGCACATGTGGACTGGGAGATTGTATTCCCAGGGCCCCTCAAGATTCCCTTCAAGAGTAAAGAGCTGGTCCGTTGTTCCACAACCAGAATGGAATCAGCACTGTACACAGTTTGGATGCTCCCCTCTTTCCCCCTCCTGAGGTGACGGACGATCTTCCAGAAACGTCTTGGGGCCATCCGAAAGTGATTCTCGCAGCTGCTGCCCTTTGGGCCCTTCAGCACCTCACAACTGCCTCAAGAGTCCCCAGGGACAACATGTCCTTAAAGGACTCCTTCTTCAGCCGGAGGACTTCCCTGACCACAAGTGTCCAGCACGTGTGTCCAAGGGTTACCGGCCCTTGAGGCACCCAAGACCCTAATACCACAAGGAGAAGCCTCAAACATCAACCATTCAGATTTGATGCCTCTAGCCTCCACAGGGATGTGGGAAAAAATCCTTTGGAGGTGGGGGTTGAAGGCATCTCGCACAGGGGCCTCCCCCAGACATTCCCAGTTTACCTGAACTGCTGTTCAGTGCATATGCGCAGATAAAAGTAAGAGTGTTCCTCCTTGCCTTCAAGCATAAGGAGGCAACCCTCAGGTCCACTGGGGTAAACTCCAACACAATGACGCTCAGCCAAGGGACTTGTGAGTATCCCCACACCTGCCTGGCACCTCACAACCTTCACAACTCCGGAGAAGAAAATGATGCTCCATGTCCCTGGAGCCAGCCTCCATCGCCCAGGTCTGGGTTGCTGAGGTTCCTCACTACCACCACCACCCATGTGCCAGTTCACCTGACCCCAGCAGTTTCTCACAAGGATGGTGGGGCCACAACATAGGGGACAATGGGTGTCCATGTCACTCCGGGCCACCAAAACAAACTTTAGCTTTCCTGAAGTAAATGCATATCCTACAAAATTCCTTTAAATTGACCAAGTTCATTCAACACCTGTTTAAAAGTACTTAAAAACAAACCTTTAACCTTTTACATTAACGAAAGTAAAATGATACTGACCTAAGAATACATCACTGCTGTATAATACCATAGTGTAAAATAGCCAGATATTTCAGTCAACCATGTCAGAAAATGAGCTGCAGCTTCTCTACTAACAAGAGTAAAATATATAATGCATGACTTGTAATTTTACTCAAGGTAGTAATATGAGTATGCCACTTCCTTCACTTATAGTTTTATTAAAAGTCAACTCTGCTGTCCGGCCCATCGTTAATTTAATGTAATTTAAATGAATTTAACTAAAAAAAAAAAAAAAGTCTGGCGGTGACCGCTAGGGGTCGCTGTCGGTTTGTAGGCGCTATGAAGCGGCCGCCCTGCAGTCGTCGGCTCGTCCGTCTTGTTGTTAGGCAGGTTGTCAGGGGCAGCGCCGCGCTAGCTTAGTTAGCCTGGAGAAGATTAAGGAACTTAGTTAAAGATGCTACATTTATTTACCAAAGAAAACAAGCAGACACGTACCCGTTGTCTCTCTCGGATCTCGCCCGTGTCGTCGACCGAAAGCAGCAACGGCGACATCGTCGAATTTTGTCCAAACAGCCACCGTTTTGCATGGGGCTTTGCTCTGTAACTAGCTTTGGTAACGCTGTTGGGCAGACGTAAAGTGGTCTTCTTTAACGTTGCGCAATAAACAAACGCACACGTACACAACTCCTTGTTTCCATCAAGCTTGATTTTCTTTTTTTGGGTGGGGAAAATATGGAGGCCGCTCAGGAAACTTTCATGGATCAGGAAGAATCCGATGGCAGTGATAAACCGTCGGAGTCGCCCTATAATTCTCCCTTTCGCTCCACTCGGCTGCACATCCAGAGGAGTAATGTCTGCTCCCGGGCTTATTTCGTTGTGGTCATGGTCTTCTTCCATGTTTACATCCTGAATGTTATCGCCTTGCTGCTGTACGTGCACTACAACAACGGACCTGGGAACCTTGTGAGTGGAGACGGGGCCTCGGCAGCATCCGTCGGCGAGAGGAGCAGCCCTCTGCCCCAACCTCCCCCGGCTCCAAGAGAGCTGCATGTGGAGGACTACAGTCAAAGTTTCAGTCTGCCTCGCATTGAAGGGATTCGGGTAAGAAAAGTCATATTTTCTGCACGATTAGTTTGCCATTTTAAGTCCTACAGTGTAATGTGTCATCTTATTTAAAGCATTTACTGGTATTTTACAGAACACATTAAACTGTCAGCGCAATTAATTGTAACTTCTTACCAACTCACTCACTCAACCTCACTACATGCTGTATTTGCCATGTTTTGTAAAAAAAAAAAAAAAAGGGCATTATTGTAGAACCCCAACTTAGCCCTGGTATGCTATAGTAATGGTCATGCATTTGAAATCCCATGCAATGGGCTGTTGTTGTGCTCTTCCAGGTGGGACACGTTCAGCAGGTGTCCATTGTGCCAGATAAAACACATGAGATGAAGACACTGAGCTTGAAACCTCTGCTCTTTGGTAAGTGAAGTGTATGCTCTTCTATGTATGAATGGATGTCATTTTATCAGGATTTGCGGTAGAGTATAAAGTTTAATAACACTCCGAGTCATACAAATATAGACAAGCAATATTTAGTTCAAATTCACAGTATATACATTATCTAGTAAATGCCATTTCTTTTACTTCGACTGGTTGAAAGACAATGGTGATACTTGATGAGCTCCTCTATGACCATCGTATTGCATACTATCTCTTCCATACTAAAAAAAGTTCTAACATGACTTGAAAAGACTAGATCAAATATTATGTAAATTTGGTGTCTTAAGTACTCTATCAGTATGTTTCCTTTAGCCATAGTTATTTCATGATTGTTTCACAATGCTCATAATATTAGTTCCTGCATCTGTGATGTTTCCATTTGCGTGCAGCTGCCATCAGGTTCCTGTCTCGTCTTTGCCAGGCATAAGCCTTATTGACCACCAGGCGCCCCCCTTGTACTGTGCCTGTCACAAGGAAGGTGCCACCTCGTGGGTGGTGGCGTGTCATGTTCCTTACACAGGTGGCATCCCTTTCAAGCCACAACTCGACATGCGAGCGGATCTGCCCGCCTAACAGCGGTCCATGTTTCAAAACATCCAGTTTGGAGGCCAGCGAGAACTGAGACAAGCTTACTGGCGTGTACTTAAGCTGGGTTAGACGCAGTTTCACGACTGAAAAGACAGCAAATAAACACAAAGCATCACTGACTTTGTTTTTATGCAGAATTTCTGAAAAACTCATGAAATATATAATTGAGGATTGGACAAGACAGGAGGAAAGAGGTGAATTAATACTGATACTCACCAAAATCACTCCTGCAGAAGGTCTCCAGTGTATCTTTTGTAGAGGAAGTCTCTTCGAGCTCACAGTCCTGACAGCTTGCCACAGGCACTGAAATAGTCAAACCGCTAATTGAATCTGTTGGTAAATTAAGTCAAGTCAATTATATGTCTCCATAAAGTCAATTTCTTACCTCTCCGTCCTACTGCATGAACACTTGTATTGGTGATGGAGGAGATGCACATGAGATGGTCTGCCGGGTACTGGTCACAGCGAAGAATTTCTGGCCATGCGTAGCCATAGCAACTCATGACTGGTGCACAACTGTCCCTTACAGATTCGCACAAACTCCTGCAGGGTGATATAAACCTAATAAAGAAGAGATGGAGAAGGAGTATGAACAGTTCTAAATAGATAAGAGGATTTGTATCGATGGTGAAGTGCAAGCAAACAACACTTGACATTTGCTTGATTTTAGTTTATTTATTTATTTTTTATTATCATTATTCTCTCAACAGAACTGCTAACGTGACTAAAAAGATATAATTGGGCTTTAATGGTTTGGTTTCAACCTGAAACCAAGACCATTGCTCAGAAACTACCATCAATTTGCATATCTTTTAAAAAGGCGTGAACCCTTGATGACCCTACTGCTCTGTAATGCCGAAACGAATTTGACATTTTAATATATTTTCACTGTCATGGTGATTTGACTTTTTCACAATGAAAAATTTTGAAAATTACAATTCCTACAAAATGTGCCTTAAAAGGTTGATAATATATACCAGCATAAAATAAGCTGTAATGAGTAGCGCAGTGATTAAACTACATTAATAATTAAAACTTACCTGTCAAGGCAGATCGGTGCAAAGAGAGAGCAGAGAAATATGCGAGCGTCAGGGTGACACTCTCTGGCTAGCAATGGCAACCAGCTTGCACTCTGTTGTACAGCCTCAGCTGGAGACTCGTGGCCCAGCAAGTTGGGCATCCTCATCGTGCTATAGCCAATATTTTGACACAAGGCCATGCCGGATGGGATGGGCAGACATCGAGAAGAACTGCGGGGCTCCCACAGTCCGCCCTCTCCTATAGACAGCATGGGCCTGAAGCCAGTAATTGTACTGGGATCCCCCCACACCTCATATTTCTCTCCTCCTGCAGCTCCCAGTCTAGTAACATGAGTATTTTCCTTTCCTGTTTCAGTATTCCCCTCAATACTTTCCCTATCCCAGCTCTTATCCTTCACCTCAGAGTTAATCTTACCCTCAGCTCTCACTCGTCCTTCCAGCCCTGCCTTTACTCCACCAGGGCTAGGACCAAGCAGTGATGTTCTGCTTGGCCCTGCAAGCATAAAGAGGAATAGCAGAAACAATCTCTTGCAGGTTAAGTGAGAATATAGCATTGAAGTCATCCTAGGACCAACAGTGAAATGAAGAAATCCTGTTGTTAGTCTCTTGAGTGAAAAAGCCCCCTGTGTGACATTGCAGGGGAGGATGGAAGGATAGGTGTATTTATAGGGGGCAGTGATGGTATTTGCATAGTAATGGGTTAGGGGAGGTGTAGAGACCAGCAGTTAGACAGGGTGGGGCTCATATTAAAGCATTATTAAAAATGTAGATCCGCTTGCATTTATGAGCAAATCTAAGTGTTTTTGACAGAGCTCAAGATTAGTAATTTGGGTGATTTGACATTTGGCTGGTTTTGGATTTCAGCTTTTTCCAACCCCATAGCTTGAACTGAGGAAGAGACTGGCCCTCATGTGGTGAAACTCCTCCAGCCCTTTCATCCCACATTTTCTTCCAACCCACACTTAACTACCCTGTCCCGCCCTGACCTCTTGCTTTTTTCACTTCTTTTCTCATCCACCCATGATGCTAAGAGGGAAATATTGAATTTTTTATGAATATTTTCTGCTAATGACAGGCAGAAAATGCCCATAACATTAATGAGACCAATAGGCTGCTCCCAGTGTGAGATCATTGCAGGCATATAGCCATTCAAGAGAAAATAAGCAACATGCAGATAGTCTCTCAAAGTAATTGAATGTGTGAGACATTAAAATGAAGCACACACTGTATGCTCAATTGTATGTGAGAGGACTTGAACTTAGAACACAAATGAAATTGGTGTTGTCCTGCTGTGTAACCATGGCCTGATTTCTCTTCAGACAAGCAGGTCACTTCCTTTCCAGGGGAGAAAGAGAGGCGGTGGCGGAAGGGAGAGAGAGTAGCTCAGTCGCCCTTTATTTGTATCAGTTATCCAAATTAATGAGGCTAGACTGAACAATAGGGATTAACCAAGTGGGTACAGTGTAACAGACACGGGTGACAAACAAGGCCTCTACTGTACAGGAAGGTAACCTGCCAGAGACCTTTTATTTAGAGGGGTATTGACTGACATACTAGGATGCATTGCTGGGAGGAAACCATGAAATATTATGATGTGAACACTTAGTATCTGGGAAAAAAATCTATGAATCTATCTGATATAATAAATGGAAATTGATCTTCTACTAATTTGATTTCTCGGAACACCAGGCAGACCAAACAAAATAAATTCTGAGTGGACAGATCTCAAACTTAGGAGACCAAAATAGAAAAAACTAAATTGATACTTTTGATGTAAGGAAAACCTGAAATTTACAATTATAAGATGAAAAGATCAAATTCAAATACTCTTAATACTTTATTTTCAATAATTGATATCAGCAATTTCTGAATCCCGGAAGCTTCCATTGGTTCTACCCTCCTTTGGGTGAAGTCGAGTGTTGTCATTAATTGAACCTCCTTGTAGAATAGGCTATACCACAAATGACTCACTGGGGAGTGACGGAGGGGAATAGCTTGTATTTATTCAATGCACGGTCTGTGCATACTGTGACCAGAATTCCTGTGCTTAGACACCTTATATAAGATGCAAGGAGAAGAGAGTAATATTGTAAGAATAGAGCTATAATAAAATAGCTCTTCTTTGCCACAGTAAATTATAGTTTAATGTAAAGTCTCTATGTTCAATCCCTGTGATTTTTTTTTTCTCCAGGAATATTAGTTGCAGAAAAATCTCTCATTGTGCCCTTTTTAACTAAAACCTTTTATTCATATTCACAGACTTTTGTTGCAATATATCTTGTTTTTTAGGGTCTAATCAGATTGTTATTTGCATACACTGATTAAAGTGTCTCACATTACCCTTTGACTCTGAAGGCTTTTGTTAGTCAACTGAAGTAATCCATTTAGTAGATCAAGCGTCACTGTTAACATAGTCTTTTAATCCACTTAGCGTCAATCGCTCACTCAACAGTTTATGTGTAGGAGCTGTCTATTCATTTTGTACATTTGCTGAAACTTCATAGGTTTGAGATTTTTTAAATTAATGTATAATTAAGATAGTTGTTCTCAAAGTTGGGTCTGGAAATCAGCAGGGATCTTTGAGGAGGTTTCTGGTTGATTCCCAGCAAAAATGTAGTCATCTATTTTCACTCTAGTTCCATGCATAGTTAACACAATGACCAAATGTATGAGTGTTTTAGCCATATGTTTTAAACAGTTTCCAATCTATAAGATTGAAGGTCAAAACTCAAAACACATTGGGTGACACTGTCTAATTTGTGTCAGGTCATGAGTCATTGAAAAAGTTTTAGAACTGCTAACTTTGATGCTGGTACAGTAACAAGATTAACTGTTACTGGTGGCCGTCTGACACAAGCTTCTTGGAAAGAAGTGAAAAATTATTTACTTTTTATCAAGTAGTAGCATTACCATTACCTATTCATCATGTGAAATTTGAATATATGAAAGTGTCTGCTCGAATAACAGCTAATGTATGAACACGCCCAGAATTTCAGTTACACTTGTTTTTTAATAGCCTTGCCTAATCTCCAAATAGTTAGATTGGATATAGCCTTAATCCTAACTATTTTCATGGATAGACCGAGGGTTGGCAGTTATTATGATAATCTGGTCCTTTTAATCTCCATAATTGTGCATCTGGAAAAGTTTGGCAGCTTGTTTGTGCTTTCAAAAATCAGTGATTGAAATAAAGTGACTGATTCACGTGTAAATCTCTCCTCTGAAAATCTAGACTCTACAAACTCCACATGATTTGCATTTTGGAGTTTCGTGCATCACATAATTAGGGTTGACATGTGGAATAAATCTTTTTCAAATGAAAATCTTTTAAAGTTATTGGCATCATTGAGTCATGTTTGTCAAAGGCAGCACTGTCCTAACATTTGCCATTTTTCCTCTTCCTGTCAGAAATCCCTGGCTTCCTGTCAGAGGAGGAGTGCCGTGTTGTGGTGCAGCTGGCTCAGCTCAAGGGTCTGATGGAGAGCCAGACTCCAGCACAAAGCCATGGACAAGAGGAGTCAAACCAGCCACTACTTTCTCTCAGCACTGAAGAGGTCTTCAGTCTGTTGGACCTAAACCAGGATGGGCTACTGCAGAAGCAGGAGGTGAAAAGAGAGAAATATCCTGTATCCCTATGCCAAGCAGCTGTATGTGGAAGATAGGTTTCCAGGAAAATCGACTTCTAGTAATGAAAAATTCTGTGAACTGTCAGAACATTTTATGCCTCTCCTTGATATGAGGGGAAAAAAACTTTCCGGTTTCTCCTCCAGATTTTGAGTCACTCACATTCTCGAGATGGAACTTGGCTGAGCCCAGATAACCTGCGGCAGATACTCACTGGTTTGGAAGATCACGCAACAGGTTTGTGTTCATGTTGTTAGTGTATGTCAGGACATTTCAAACTGTTCTGACTGATTCCATTTAGAAAAGAGTGTCAGTTAAGTTCCCGTTTTGGGGACATAAAGTATAAGCTTGAAATACAATTGTTAGACATTTGTAGAAACCAATTACAACTTGCAGTGCAACAGGTTAATTGATTAAATTTTTAACTGTACCCTTTTCAATTAAATTGACTGTGGGATTTTTCCTGCAATGGTTTTGGAATCAAAAGAGTGCAGTAAGTGGCTGACTGGTAGCAGGGATTGCGTGCAAGTCTTTAGTAGTGGCGGGACCAGAAGAGGGTTGACACTGTTTTTGACCTGATGCCATTGTGCCAGGCATTGTACACATCCCAGTCCGGATGTGCCTCATCCTATCTCATTAAAAACTGATTATTTTCTAACCCCCTTTTCTTAATTTTCACCCAGATCCCCCCAACCCCGACTTCAACACTCTTTCGTTAACCCACCAACACCCCTCCTTCTCACTCCTGTCTTCTCTGGCACCCCAGAGCTATTGTTGCGGCTGGGGCGCGGCCTCCCAGGGGAAGTGATGGGGGCCAGACATTCATTCAGCTGAGAGTAACACCATACAGTTAGACAAAGAGGCAAGGAAAAGAGAGAAGGGAGCTGCCTGCTGAGTACTGCAGGCTATTTCATGAAATCAGGATTAAATTAAATTGAGTCAAATTCACCAAAAATTTCAAATAAATTTCACATTTGAAATAATTTCAGACTCCAGTCATATCTGTAGCTATAAGATAGTATTACTTTTGTTTGTATGTTCCTGACAGGGATGCTGAATCTGGAGGACTTCAGATATGTATATGACGTGTCCCAACGTCCAGGACAACAGCGAAGTGGAAAACTTTTGAGTCACTTCAGACAGAGAAGTAAACATACGTGGCTTTACCAAGGCCTGGGATCACACCATGTACTACAAACACTCAGGAACAGGTAAGTAGAAGTGCACACTTTTTCAAACTCTTGGTTGCCCATTCTCTTGTATTTTATCCTACACAATTTCATCTCTTATATTTAGAGTAATCAGTCTGACACGTCTGCCCTCTGCGCTGGTTCAACTGAGTGAGCCACTGCAGGTAATTCGCTTTGAGCATGGGGACTTCAGTAATGCCCATCATGATAGCAGCCCTTCTCATTCAGAGACTATCTGTGCACACACCCGAATAGCAGGAAACACATCTACTCTCGCAGAAGTCTCTTGCAGGTATGTATGACATTGACTGAATCCATTATTTAATTTATATCCATTTCCTTTGCATGATATCCTGGTTAAGTTCTTCATCACGTTGATTGACTTTGCATGTTAGTAATGATAATGCTATAATAATAATAATAATAATAATACTGTGGACATTATTTTTTTGAATTTGTAAATTTGGAATTGTTTGATAATACCTCAAGTTTATAAGAACACCTTTTATGGTGATTTTTTTTTTATCACTAACAGGCAGAATTTCAAACTCAAATTACGCATATATACTATAATCTTGCACAGTCATTCAAAGTTTTGCCTGTGCTGATGAATAAAACAAACATAAAGCCTCTTTTGCTGACATTTTTTATTGTTATCTGTGTTGCTTCTTTTCTTGTTATACCACAGGTATCTTACTGTGTCCTTTTACCTCAGCTCTACAGAGGAGGGTGGTGAAACCACCTTTCCTGTGGCAGACAATCGTACCTACGAAGAACAGGTGGGTGTGTTTTCACAATGCAGTCATAAATCAACTTTTCTTTTTTGCTGCTGTGAAATTATGATAAATGTCAATGACCTAAATGCCACTGATAAGACAGTTCTGACCCCTGCCAAGGAATCTGATACCTGTGAACACAGTGTGCCAAAACAAATGATTAGACACAAGCTGTTTACAGTTTTGTGTGTCCTAGGCACTGGTCCAAGATGGAGTTGATTTGACAGACACCCAGGAGACATGTGGCAGAGGGAACTTGAGAATAAAACCTACTGCTGGGACAGCCCTCCTTTGGTACAACCACCTCTCTGATGGTAGAGGTAAGAACAGAAAGCTTGAATTATTTTATTTGCATGGACATAATCCAGTCAGCACTGTATTGGACTGATTTAAATTTCTAATGGTAAAAACAATGTAAACAGGACTGAATCCAGCATGCAAGGATACTTTTTAAACCCACTGTCTGTGGATTCTCACCTTGCTGAGGTGAAATTTTACCACACTGAAGATCTTTGCTTCAAGTTGAACCCAGAATGTGTAATTTACATAAATGATGTTGCCCGTGAGAATTTGACTTGAGGCAAAAGAAAGGTCCATTTGACAATTTGGAAAACAAACAGCTGATGGGGGTGAAAAAGATGAATAACATCTTGTTCACTTTTCTACAGTAGCTTGTGCCCTGATTCTTCCCTCTTAAGCGCTGTCTTACTCTGCCTTCTATAGGTTGGATGGGAGAGTTAGATGAATACTCCCTGCACGGCGACTGCACTGTTGGACGTGGGGTGAAGTGGGTGGCTAACAGCTGGGTAAATGTGGACCCAGACTATCAGATGCAGGCCCGTTACCAGAGACTAGTCATTCAGAGGCATCGAGCTAAGTCAGCCATGGAGGACCATTACCAACCTCTCTCACACAGTAACCTCCACCAGGATTTATAGCTGGGCCTTTTTAATTAATAGAGACAACAGCCATTCCTTTCAAACTGAGTTGGTCTTGTGTCTGTGAAGCCAGTGAGGCCTGACAGGCCTTTCCACTATGTCAGAGGCTGTAGTTGAGACAACTTGAGAGAACTTGCACAAAATCTCCCAGATATTTTCTCCTTTCAGTAAATGTCTTGCATTAAAGTATGTTTCTTGAACTACTGCTCCATATTTACTTTGACTTAAAGTCAATCCTATTTCCTATAGGAAAGTTTGGTGAATTTTAACATAGATATACAATATAAAGACTTATGGCGGGCAGATGCATTAGTTTCTTTACAGTTCATCTCTAATATATACATATACAAGTTTGTTATATTGCGCCTTAATGGTATAAATTATTGAGAATACCAAATGTGGGATGTTAATTTCGTAAAGCTGCAGTCATGTGTGAGATATAAGCCTGCTTACCTGCCTTCCATTTTGATTTACTAGGCATCTGCCCCTATTGTGGGTCAGTGTTATTTGTTGTCATAGAATTTTAGCCTGTTGTTAGAAGCCATATCACAACATTCATCTATGAATGTGTTCCTGACAGATATTTCCGTGAGATTGTGAATGTCTGTTCTTTTTTTCAGCATTTGTTTTTGAATTAATGAGCTTTGATCTTGAAATATTATTTAATGGTAACTGGACAGAAAGATAGCTTGTCACACGTCTGGGGGAGCCCAGTCCATCAGGTGTGTTTAAATTTAGATCTTTGATATTCCAACTTATATGTTTTTTATCCTCACAACTCCAAAATATTTAATTGTCTGAGAATATTTATTTTATTTGAGTGTTATTTATTCCCACCATTTGGTGATGTAAATTGAAAAACAGCATATTTATTACTGCTTGATGTTGCACTGAATTTGCCACTGTATTTGTTCTACGTCATGAAATATATTAAGCAATGTTTTACCAGTGGTGGTGTGAGTGAGATCATTTATGCACATCTTTTCATATGGACAATGGCCACTAGATGTCACCGAATATCAAATATTACAACATAATCTACAGGCTGTTGAATATTAAAAAATTCAGATTGTGGGGTATAATTTGTAGTGGTATGGTGTCAGCACTGGTTCTATCACAGATAAGTCACCAACATGTGACTTCATTGATGATGATGCCCTCACATTCTGGATGGATACTTATGTTCAGGTTCATGTGAAAATCCCCCTGCCCTTAAACACTTTAAACCATATGCTATCTCTTGTTTTTAATTAGCAGTGGGACAGTATATGGATCTTCTTCATGTAAGAAGATTTGTGGTACAATTAAAATATATATATATATATGTGCTCTTTAACAAGTAAAAGTCCTGTGGAAAAATGTTCCTGAAGTATTTAAAAGAAAAAAAAATATCAAAAGAATATACTCAAAAGTTTAAAACAAAAACTGCTCCTCCTGGTTGTGCTACTCTCTATTCTAGTACAGTACATCTATCGTGTGTATTATATCAACACTTTTGCTCTACTAGAATGTGTACATGAAATATTTGTAACCCAACTAGAAAATACAGCTCTTAAAATGTATGTTTTGCCTCACAAAATGTATTCAGTACTAAAGGCCTAAAAAGCTGATAACAATGATAACAAAGATGTTACGTAAATATTAAGGAGACTGGTGCATGAGACAATTTGGCAACATGGCTGAAAGTAAGCAAAACTGATGCCAATTCTTCTATTCAATCGTTTTAGGGATTCATAAATTGCATCCTTTTAGGTGTAAATTACAGACTGATTTTTTGGCGTTTGAACTGTCATGTACAGCAGGCGACAGTAAGGGCCCAAGACCTTTTTTTTTTTGTTGTTAAAACTATCCCTGTGAGAACACCAGTCCTCCTGTCAGAGACAAAGAGAGAAAATATAACATAAATAGTTAATTAAAAAAAAAAAAAAAATCCAAGCATCACACATCCAACCAGAGTAACACCAACTCGCGGAGCTCCAAGGAATCCATTTTGGAAATCCTGCACACAGTCCTCCAAAGACATAGACCAAATAAGCAGAGGCGCCATCGGAGGCCGTTTTGGGGGGATTTATCTGCAGTTATTTTGTGCGATTTCAGGTCAAGGACAAATAAAGCCGCCCTTGTTGTGACTCTGCTGTCGTTGTGACCGAGCCGGGCTGCTGATGATGCTATGCGCGCCGCACTGGGCCGGCCTCAGCCAATCACGTCACCCGGCGGCGGGGAAGGGGGAGGAGGGTGGAGGAGGAAGGGCGGGGGGGGGCTCGAGGAGGAGCGCGAGCGTCCGTCACAGGCAGCGGACCGAGCAGCGGAGGATCACACAGTGTTCGTCTGTCGAGCGGCGGCGGCATCACGTACAGGTTCATGGACTTCTGACTGGGCTTGTTTCAGCAACAACAACAACAAAAGAACAATCTCTTCTCCCAAAGGCGCAGCGTTATTTTCATTTAACTGTCATCCATGAGATTCTTCAGGCTTACCTTCAAGTGCTTCGTCGACTGCTTTTGAATCTGCCCCCCCCGCCACTCCCCCCTCTTCTCTCTCGTCAACGGCTGAACGGACCGAGGCGCTTTGTGAAAAAATTTTCCATCTCTTGGCTGAGCTGAGGGTTTCCATCGTGTGATAATCCAAACAACAACAACAAAAAAAAAAAAAACTGCGATTTTTTTTCCTCAAATATCAAGAAGGCGGAATAACAAACTCGGGAAAAAAAAAAACAAAAAAAAAAAAACAGACGATCTGAGCTGCATCGCCGCTTCGGTGGCTGCGTCGCCCGGTGTGTCTCTCTCCCGTCTGAGCCCGCCGGGTGTATCTTTAGCCGGGCACATTTATAAAAACTTAAGCAGCCGCCTGGCTTAACCAAAAGCCATCTCCCTTTCATTTTTATTTTTAACTGCCCCCCCCCCCCCCAAAAAAAAAAATTTTTTTTATTTAAAAAAATATATTTTTCTGCCGCTATCCAACAATATGTCACCTGAGTTGGAAGAGACTAGTCAAGGTGAGTTATGACCTTCATTTGGCTGTTAATGTCGTTTTATTTACCACCCAGCAGCTAACAGCTACATCCTGTAATAAAAACAGTAGCCCCACATCAGCTGCACTTAACCTGCCTAAGTCTGTATTTCTCATCGCAGCATAAATCAGCATACGAGTCGTTTTTAAAGCTGCATGTGGTGCTGGACAAGTTTCACTTAAACCAAATCGAGTGTTATGTTGCTATGATATCGAGCTTGTTGACGCTTATCCTGCTTACATGTACACACACAAGTTCACCATTAGTGTTGTATTTTTGGCATGAAACCTCATTCGTGTCCAAGAATAGTAGATTTTGTATCAGTTGTCTGTTTTATCATTATATGAATGTTTCAACATTTAGTGATCATGATCAGTTGCAGCGTGTAGCTCTCCCCTTCACGCCACAGATGATCTGAAATCACAGGTATCCTCTCATTAAGTTGCTCCAAGGATGCTGACAGCCCTCACCTTCCCCATACTTTTCCCCTCCTCTGTTAACACGCCCCCTCAAACTGCTCTGATCTGGATTCAGCTGCTTTGTCTTGCATACAGCACTGAGTAGTTGACATTGATATAATGGAATGGCAATACTCATGTGACACCTGACGTTTGTTTGTGTGCGAGCATTTGGATGCATTTATTCAGTGGTGTGTGTAACAGTGACACAACAGAAAGCCAGCGGTGACGAGAGGAGTTTGATATATACCTTCACAGCTGTCTGCCAGGCTGTACCGCAGCACACTAATCACAGACAGAGAGACAGAGAGAATGAATGGCAGAGGAGGACTCAATGATGGCGGTACAACAGCTAGATGCAATAATCATTGTATAAGGGAGACTAACACTCAAAAGTCCCAGTGAATGTATACAGAGAGCTGCATTTCAGCCTTTTTATAGGTTAGTGGTAACTGGCTATGGTTTTACTGATGCTTCATCTGATGAATGGAAAACACAGTCTTCCACTTCCATTCACTGCAAGTGTAGACCGGGAAACTTCATCTGAGTCCTGCATTGTTGTGTGATATGAAGTTGTGAATATGAATATTTGAGATATCTCTATCTTTGAAATATTATATGCTCTCTGTGAAGAATGCTATATAGATGAATAGTTAGATTGATTTCTGCTTTCTTATCTGCTTTCATTTATCATTCTCATTCTCCTTGTCCTTGTCCTCTCTCTTCCTTTGGTAATCTACTTTAATCTACTAGTCTTTGTGATCTGACCATTATTCATCCTTTCCCATGCAGGTGAAATCACTCTCCCCCAGTTGGAAGCCGGGACCCTGTCCGAAGAGGAAAGCGGGGGATCAGCTCGCCCTCTGGTGCCTGTGCCTGGAGCGGGCCCAGGGTGTGGTGAAGGTGGAGGGGCTGGCCCACCACAGAATGAGGATGGGGCTGCAGCCGGGACTGGAAATGGGGCTGTTGCAGTACCAGTGGTGGAGAGAGAAACTTGGACCAGACAGATGGACTTCATCATGTCCTGCGTGGGTTTTGCTGTTGGCTTGGGCAATGTGTGGCGGTTCCCTTATCTCTGCTACAAGAATGGAGGAGGTGAGCTTCATGAGCACTTAAATAATCAAAATACATTAGACCCAAGTTTGCTGAACCCTGATGTTTTGATGCTTTTCAATCAATCAGTCAATAGTGGCTTAATGGTCATTATTTGTGTTTCATTTATGGCCACAGGGCACTGAAACTGTTTATATAGCCCAGCAATGTGCACAATTGTTCCTCCAAGCATGATGTGAAAGATTGTTTAAAATGTTCAAATTTTATATTCTCTGAACATTTTGATTTAGTGCTTACATTTTGGGATTTGAGAGTAGTCAGGACTCTGCAGGGTGAACATTGGGATAAAAATTAAAAGGTTTAGAGCTACCAATGTTATATACACTTTCAAAAAATCTACATTCCAGAGAAGTCTTGGCATTCGATGGGGCAGTTGGGACAAAAGTGGAAATCAACATGTTGAGACAATGCTGTAACAGATGAAATAGTTAGATAAAGGAGGGCCTACATGGCTGTGAGCACATAGCTGAAAAGCTGTTCCTGCCCACGTGGTTTCGTTTTATATGTTATAGCTACCTATTGGCTAACAACTTTGTACAAGTTGCCCTATGTGCTCTGGCACTGACAAATGAGTTTATTTGAGTTCCTTTATTTGTTCCATTTACACATAGCCTTCCGTTGTGTTAATTTGTCATATAGTAACCTGACCTGGTGCAAACTTACATTTGTGACTTTTCTTATCTCTGCTCCACCCACTTTTAGTTTTTATGAGGTGTTTGGAAATGGAATAAATGGGCAGCGACATGTTCATGTAGCTGTTCCCTAGTCTAGCCCTCCCTCTTCCTCGTGTGTGTGTGTGTCTTGTGACCCACGGCTCTGATACCCACCTTCTGGTATCATATAACAATGGCCTGCCTCACACAGTCCGCCCCCTGTGCTACTGCCTGGCACTCGTGCAGCATACAAAGGTGCTCTTTCCCACTCTGCTCCTGATAAGGAAGCATATGGATATGTCACACAATAACTGTCCTGTGACTGCACCCATCTTTTGCTTTCAACTGCGTCAGCACAGCTGCATACACTACTGTGCCTTATTTTACGCCATTGACCAACACAGGTCCTTGTAACCTTGTAACTCAACAACTATATTAGATAAGGATTTAGTCTTTCATTCAGACTTTTTTCTTATTGGATCAAGGATATGCTCCATGTTAGAGATGGTAAATAGATAGGTATACTGTAAATGTGATGAATTAACACTCTGTTAATGTCATATATTTATTTTTTTTAACTAAGGTGCTAGACCTGAGGGTCTGGTCCTATTATAATTAGAGAGGGTTTATTTAATTCTGCAGACAGAATGCAGTTCCCTGATGCTATTGCCAATGTGTTGGAGTTTGCCAGCATAAGTGTTTTCTTCAGTCATTCCATTCACGCCTCCTACTGCATCTCTTTCCCTTTCACTCTCTTGCTCACTCTCTGTGTCTCTCTTGATCTCCCACCCCTTTCTCTCTTAGGCTCCTGCTCACGAATGTTTCCTTATAAGGCTACAGCCCTCAGCTCTCGGAGAATGACATAAAACATGATGGACTGAATGAGGCACAAATTATCATTCAATAGCACAGTTGCAGAGACAGCAAGGCCAGTGCCTTGACGTGTCATTTTTGTATTTGTTGTAGCTCTCCTACCACAGCGTTGTCCCATTTTCTCTGCATCCCTTTCTTCTAATCTATCATCTTTCCCTCCTTTCTTCCCAGCGTCTCTTCTCTCTGCGTCATCGCAGGTCATGTGATTCCCTCCCATCTGCAAACTGTGGTGGCATCACCGAGTTATATTATTCAAGCCGAATAAATTTCTTGTATTAAAAGTCTAATAGTGCCTTTTTTTTTTCATAGCCTTTTCTACCACCTGCTCCTGATCACAGCAAGTAGTATTTGAGTCCAAAAGGAAATTATTTATAGAAAACACTGACCTTGTTTATCTGTCTACTTTAATTTTTCAAGATTTTATTGGTCTCAGACATTCGAACGCCACTGAATTTATAAAGGGCATTTGACAAGATTAAGCACTTTCACCGTCCACTGAAGCCCATTCACACCATTAAACATAAAAACCTGAGGAGTGTGATCCACTATTAAATGATTTATTCATATTTTCACATTCATATATTACTATGGGGTAGTGTGGAAGCCTTTTAGAGTTTTAGATAGGTGCCTGATTGTATAATCACAATGACCTTTACTGAATGTCACTTCCCTAAAAATCAAATACACAAGAAAAAAAACAAAAACCCATTGGTAGCAAACACATACATACAAACAAACAACACTCCTTCAACAAATCCACCTTTTGTGGTACATGACAATGAAGTCTCAGACATGTAAGTTATGATATCATTATTTGCATTGTAATCCTATTACAATGTAATACAATATTACAATAATCCTATTACAATGCAAATATAACTACTCAAATACTGCTGTAATATGTTCCCTATTAAATAGCCCAACCTTGCCAATGCTTTCATTTGGAGATAATTGTTGTTTTTGAATTTCATTGAATGCTTGGGTATTCCCCACAGTGAGACAATGTCTCTACTGCCGGTTACCTCAGGTACCCTTTGAGGAATTTGTGTGTTGTGTGTGTTGTTCCAGGGGTTTTCCTGATTCCGTACTTGCTGATTGTGTTCATTGGGGGAATCCCAGTCTTTTTCCTGGAGATTGCTCTGGGGCAATTCATGAAGAAAGGAGGGGTCTCTGCCTGGAATATTGCACCCCTCTTCAAAGGTACCTTTCTCTATTCATGGTAATGTGTCTACGACAGTGTGAATATGTATATTTCTCTGAATAAGGTTTTGTTGTTTCTTTTTTTCATATATATATATATATATATATATTCCATGTACATTTCTCTTTCTTTCCCACTCCATCAGGTCTCGGCTTGGCCTCAATGGTGATTGTGTTCTTCTGTAACACCTATTACATCATGATTTTGGTGTGGGGCCTCTACTTTCTCTTCCACTCTTTCACCAACCCGCTGCCCTGGGCCACCTGTGGACATCCGTGGAACACCCCTAACTGTACACAGGACTTCAGGCGCTCCTGCCACAACCGCAGTGCTGCTTTACCTTCATCTGCGGCCACCCCCTCCAACCTTCTTTCCTCTACGTCCCCACTGAACCTGTCTTCAGCTCAGCTCCTCTTCAACAGCAGCTGCACAGAGGCTGAGGGCATGCGCTCCCCTGTCATTGAGTTTTGGGAGTATGTCTTACCTTATTTGAGAATTGTCATGGGGGACTAGAGCAACACGTCAGCAGTCTTAAAAATATACTTTTTTATAAAAGATGCACTTTTTCCCTAAATTGACTTGCAAACAACTGAATTTACAAACTTCCGGCTAAAGTCATTCACTTATTTACTTTGTCTTTAAATATGCCACTGGTGTTGGAATATTATTGACATTTTTAATGAATACATCTCTCTGTCCACTTTCCCAGGCGTAAAGTTCTCCGTCTGTCTGGTGGGCTGCATGAGCCTGGTGACATCAGCTATGAGCTGGTGCTATGTCTCATAGCTACTTGGATCATTGTTTACTTCTGTATGTGGAAAGGAGTTAAATCTACTGGCAAGGTAAAGTTTTTTCTGGCTGTACAATTTATGATGCTTAATGTCACATGTTAGTATTTGGGGTTAATGAGTGATTGAATATTGATGTCACTGTACAAAAAATGCTAATTATCACTATGAAGGTTAATGGCGTGCAGACTATTATTTGCATGGCTTCATGTGAGATTAAAAAAAAAAAAAATGCTGCATTTTGCCCCTTGACCCCAAATCAGCTTTGGCGTAGTGAAGGATCAGTGTCTAGACTTAAACACATATGAACAAAAACATAAGCACACAAATGCGCTCTTCAAATCTACTGATTTGTGTAGTTGTGTTTATTTATATATGTATATAATACATGTTACATGTTATATATAGTTTTCAAATACATGTGCAGCTTAATTTTTCAGTCAGGCTGTATCTTCCACTGATCCCTATTATGGTATATTCTATATATACATTGTTCTGAGTGAATTCCTTTTAATAGTGTGTAAAATGCTCACTTGTCATTCTCTTAAATGCAGCTGGTCTAATACATTTACATAAAAATGGATCATTATTTTGTACCATATGGAGCTGTGTGTGTTTGCATACTTGTGTCTCCAGAGTAGCTACAGCTCATAGAGCAAGGGGAAAAAATAAAGAAGGAGATTGAGCCAGCCACCCAGCTGTAAGCCGATTAGTAGCTTTCCACCATGTAGATGTTTTAGAGCTGGAAAGGGGCTTTTCTGCCCATGTTCACACTAGATCAAGGCAAATATGTTCTTTCTCACTACTTTGCTCTTACCATACTGATTTAGCTGGGACTTGATGCTTTTGCTAGGTACCATGGGGCAGCTTTCTGAGCATAACTTGTCAAAAGACTACCTTCTGAAAAGGTCTGCCAAAAACCCCTGCTATTGCAGGAGGTTTACAAATTGTCTGGCTTTCCATTTACAGGCTACCTTTTCTTCAAAGTAACATGACAGGGTCCATTACACATCTACTACAGGAAGGACCTAATGGGCTTCTGCTTAAGACTTGAGTATTTTCAAAGCAGGTAAATTGCTTAATCAAAGTGATAAAAACATACTTAGATGCAGTTGCATTGAAACATTTGACCATAGCTGATGGACCATGTTGATAAGCACTAAACTTTTCCAGCTAGCCTGTTAAATTCATCATGTAACCACATCTTTTTTTATGTACTTACATCATGTAATGTGAGGGGTTAAAATTTTTACTGTGGAGTTTCATACTTTCACTTAATGCAAATTAATGCATAGCACTCGACTTCACCTCCCCACCCCCAAGTATACAGTACAATAAATCCTGCATTGTCTACAAATGTACTTCACAGCTCTCTTTTTCCATCATTCTGTAGGTCGTGTACTTCACAGCTCTCTTCCCCTACCTGGTTCTGATTGTTCTTCTGGCCCATGGAGTCACTTTACCTGGAGCTTTAGATGGGATTGTTTACTACTTGAAACCAGACTGGTCCAAACTTGGTGAAGCACAGGTATGATTTTTGCATACCTTTGCATTTGAGCCTCAATACAGAGATATGTCTTTAACAGTGTGGAAAAGTAAACATGACAAATTTTTGAACAGGTCAAAAAATTGCTTAATATTACTCACACGTCTCATTTTGTGATAGGTGTGGATTGATGCGGGCACTCAGATTTTCTTCTCCTATGCCATTGGACTGGGTGCTCTGACTGCACTGGGCAGCTATAACCGCTTCCATAACAACTGTTATCAGTGAGTTTATATACAACATAATATAAGACACCACTTTCATGGGAATGAGGCCAACATCAACACAAAAACTACTAATGCATACTGCAGCATGTGAGTAATACCAAACAAACCAGATAAGGAGAAGAATTTTTTCACAATTGAGCTTCTCTCTCTGTGGCAACAACCATGTGACCAAAATGTCAGTTCTCTTTCATTTTTGTTTAGAATGAATGTTTTGTGATGACGGTGCTGTTTTTCCTGCCACAAGAACGGCCATGAATAGACTGTATGAATGTACCAGGAATTATTATTGAAGGCCCAAAGACTTCCTAGCATGTTAATCACAAGTGTCTTTCCCTCTAATAAATATGGAAGTTAAAGAAATCAAGACTGCAATCAAGTGCTGCAATATGTAATTTATACTTGAACTTTATTATACAAATGAACCTCTGCAATGGAAGGCCAATTAGGCCTGTAATGAAGAAGGGGGTGTACTTTAGATTCATTGTCTGTTTTTAGCTGCAGCTGTTCTGACTATTTCTGTTTTGTGAGCAGATTGATGATAGTAAATGTTTTTAACACAAACAGACAGAGAAATGTAAACATATTAAAAGGGAGTTAGCCGCACAGCAGCTGTAGGGGTAATAAAAAAAATATATCACTTGTTGAATATTTGGAATGCCTGTTGTAAAAAGAGTCCTGTGAATATCCTGCCATGTTTCCTCTGCCTTGACCTAAACTGGAAGTTAAAAGATGAGTTCAAATGCTGAGGTATGTTAGCTCAGCTCCATTTCTCACACACTGGAATGGGGATATGTGGAATAAACCGTTCTCAAATCCCAAAGTACAGTACAATTGGGATTTTGAAGCCATTGTTCTTGTTCAATTGCTTTCAAGACACATAGATTGTCTTAATGTGTGTCTTTCTATCCTTGATCATTGTGTAGCAATGGTAATAACAATATCGCTTCCCAAGCCTTTGATCTAGATTGAAATATCTTGAACGACTAGATGTCATGAAATTTGATACATTGGCATTCATTCATTTCACAATGGTTGAAACAAGTGCATGCTAATGAACTAGCATGCTATGTTAGCAAGGATAACAAGGATTTGTGCTACTTCTAGCATAGCATACTAATGTTTTTCTGATGTGGACTGGCCTTTCTTGTGTTGATTACATCCTTACGCTTTCCTCTAAGTACTCCTGCTGACTGATAGCACTTATAGATGGTTGATGGAGCAATGGTGCCTTCTGCACATAGCTGCAGTATGTGGTCTTATGATAACCATGTGATAACCAACTGAAAGGATTCGTACCTAGTGTTGCTAGACTCATCAGCATAGACAGTAGGTCATTTCTGACTGTGCAAGCCAGATAACGCTCTTGACTTGTAGACTAAAAGGAAATTTGATTTCCAACATAATTTATTTATAAATGCATGTATTATTATAATGCTAGCAATACACTGTATGTATTTAGCAATTAGTCAGTACAGCTTCCTCTCACTCTTTTCCCTCTTAGACCTTGAAACAGACTTCCCATTGGTTTACTTACTCTCCTCCTGCCAACTTCAAAGACAAAAGCAGCTTTCAGAGAAATTGGTATTGATTCCCTATTTACCATCCCAGCCCATCCCAACTCTTGCCAGTGTCTGTTTTTTGTATCTAATGTGATCCTCATGTTACAGCATATAATAATGCGTTTTCCTCACAGTGTCATTTTTGTTGTTCTGTTTCCCTTTATTGTCTCTCTTCTTCTTTTCTTTTCTTCTCTATATTTCTGTGCAGGGATGCATTTTTGCTGGCCCTCATTAACAGTGGAACAAGTTTCTTTGCAGGCTTTGTAGTGTTCTCTGTGCTGGGCTTCATGGCTGCAGAGCAAGGTGTGGACATCAGTAAGGTAGCTGAGAGTGGTAAGAATACAGATTCCCCCTGGTTTAGCCACCGAAAGCGCAGTGCAAACAGCTGAGTGTTGTCACTGAGAGCTACACTTTATGCTCTTAATACTTGACGCTTCTCACTCTGTTTCTTAATGTGCAGGTCCAGGTCTTGCCTTTATAGCCTACCCCAAGGCTGTGACTCTGATGCCTCTGGCGCCACTCTGGGCAGCACTTTTCTTCTTCATGTTGCTAATACTGGGCTTAGACAGCCAGGTAACAGTGATAGACACACTGAAATTGTCTGTATATTATCCACTTCAGCTTTACTTAGAGGAGCTGCATGCTAATGCAGGTGTGGCCTGCTTCTGTATTTTGCTGTCGTTTTTAGTCTATAGCTCTTAATATAGAGTATATAAAGTAGCCAATCTAAATTTCTGTCTCTATTTCCCTCTCACTTCCTCTCACAAACAGTCTAGACACATCAAGTTCCAGATTTCTTAACAGCCTGATTGTTGTTTGTCTGTTTGAGCCAGTGCCTACATCCATTGTTTTACAGCCCAGGGATTTGTCAATGAGCTTCTGTCTGATTCACACAGAGCATGTCTGTCTGCTCTGCGATCCATTCATTTACTCTCCCTTTCCAGTCTTTGCGTAATTTCTTCCATCCATCTTTCTCTTTTTTCACGCCATAGCCACGTTACCCGTTCTGCCATTTCTAAAATAATATGCTAAAGATACACTTTAGCTTGAACGAAATCTGCTGGTTCGAAATATATTTCTGCAGAGATACACGTGAGCATTGTTGTGGTAAGAGACTGATGAGTGAAGTCACAGCTGGCATGCTCACCTGCAAAATTACCTGTCAGATGCACCTGCAGTTTAATGCATCCGATATATGCTGATTGGCTGAAAGAGGACATGAGTGGGGAGACATGGGATTGAGTCAGCAACAGGAAATATGTAATTCTTAACCATTACTTTTGATTTGCATGTTTTAAGTTTACATTTTCTTGCTGGACATTTTTGCTTAATATAGCCAACAATGCCATCTCTTCAATACCTTACTGTTATTTCAAAGTATAGCATGTTAGGAGGTTACAATCCAAGTATCCAGGCATGTTTACACGATCATCCCTGACCTTTGTGTCCCTTTGGCTCTTGGTCTGTTCTTCACTTTCGCCTTCTCTCCTCCTCTTCACTCTCGTTTTCAGTTTGTAGGGGTAGAGGGTTTGATAACAGGAATCATGGACATGCTCCCCCCTACATCTGTCCTGGGATCTCTGCGACGAGAGGTTGTAGCAGCCATCTGCTGTGTCATCTGCTTCCTCATTGACATGTCCATGGTCACTGAGGTACAGTTAGGAATTCCTACAGTTTCATACATGGTTGAGTATTATGTGGGAAACATGCCATTTTTTAGGCTGGCAGATTATAACAACAAACTCCCAGGGTGAATGAGATGTCAATCAGAAACTATATTAGAAGCCATATGTTCTGACTTGAGAGTAAGATTTTTTGCTTTCAGATTATTTGAATGATTCTTTAGTATAGATTGTATAATTCTTAATTGGGTTCAGAAAACCATTGCTATGACTGAACTGGGATGAAAGCTAAAACTGTGAAGACAAAGCTGGAAATAGGTCACACATAAAGTATTAATGGGATAGTCTTGATACTTACTGCTCCCTCTGTTTCTGTTAGGGAGGGATGTATGTCTTCCAGCTGTTTGACTACTACTCTGCAAGTGGCATTACTCTGTTGTGGCAGGCATTTTGGGAGTGTGTGGTGATTGCATGGGTCTATGGTAAGACAAGACTGCACAATTACAAATACAAACAGCACAACCCCTCATGCAATTCAGTGCATTATCTCAACATGTTTATGTCATCCCTGCCAGGCGCGGACCGTTTCATGGATGATGTGGCTCGTATGATCGGCTATCAGCCCCTACCCTGCATGAAATGGTGCTGGTCCTATATCACACCTTTAGTCTGTGTGGTAGGTGTTATTCTGTATATTATGCACGTTTTCTGTATGCTTTTTTTTCCCAGTTTGAAGTAGCCGGTGTGTTTGTGTGCCAATAGGGAGTGTTCCTGTTCCATGTGGTGAACTACAAGCCTCTAACCTACAACACAGTGTACACCTACCCCTTGTGGGGTGAAGCGCTTGGTTGGGCATTAGCTCTGTCCTCCATGCTCTGTATCCCCGTCACTGTTCTCTACAAACTACTGCGCTGCAAAGGATCTTTGCGGGAGGTCAGTGTGCATGAGTGCAAATTTATGTGTTTGAGCTTGTGCATCTGCTTGTAATTACCAGTACATCAGAAGGAATGTGTCTCCTTGGACGCTGTCGTTTATCTGGCTGATTTCCTCAATCCTCATGAGAGAAGGCTGATGCATTACTCCCATAAAAGTTCATTGTGTCCTTGTCTTTCTCTTTGTAGCGGTGGCAGCACCTAACCACCCCAGTTTGGGGCAGACATCACCTGGAGTACCTGGCTCCGGAGAGCGAGGCCAAACTGTTACCCCCTGCAGGAACCAAGAACACGCTTCTTTTTGAGAGTGTCATCTAATAAGCGGAGCCCCACAGAACACAGACCCAAGGTCGCCCTTGATATCAGCAAATACATACACAGGCACACAAACTATTCAAAAAACATAAATACCACATTGGCCCAGTAAGAGCAAAGTGCAGATTAGCTGTGCACACACCCACCCCCCCCCAGCTTTAATGCAATGAAAATGCCCTGGACAATGGACCAAAGATTAGATGGGAGAAGAACTGAAACACCCCTACATCTAAACAGTCATCACAGGCTGATTTTTCCTCTGCTCTGCTTTCTGAGTCTACCTCACTGACTCTCTCCTCTCTTTCTGCTTCCCTGCCTTTGTGCTGTCCTTTCCCGTCTTGTTCTGTAAGTGTGATGTTTCCAATGTAGCTGCAATATCTCCCCTTTCTGCATCCCTCTGTTAGGGTTTCAACAGTCTCATCCGTCTCAAAATGTCATGCTACTTTGTTGTGAGTAAGCAAACGCTCAAAATATCCTGGCTAATCTTTCCAAATTAAGGACCTCATATTGGCTGCTCATATGCCATGGTCAGAATGTGTGTGCGTGTGTCTGCGCGTGTGTGTGTCTGTAAAATAGCATGGTGTGTTGGACCATGGCAATGATGTCCTCATTTTCATGTAGCATTGCATCTGACCATTGTTATCTGCCAACTGTATTCTCTTAACTGTAGAAAAATAACTTCCATTTAAAAAAATTATAATAAGAAGAAGCAGAATCAAAAAAGAGACAATGCATCACCACTTCCAGCTGTGTGTTATGAACTTACTTAAGTATCCAGTGTATTGTAGGGTCTGTGAATCAGTGTTATCAATATTTGGAGGGGATGACGATCAGTATTTCCATCTTAAAAAAAGGAGAGAAACTTTAGAACGAACTGTGCAAAGAGCAGGAGAAGGGGATGTGGGGAGGGGGAAGAGGCCTCATTCCATGAAAGGAAAGAAGCAATAAATGACCAGATCAGGATGGATCTACGTGTTTTTGTGATTCTTTATTCACATGGACTCATTCGCTCTATATCCACAGATCATTCTCTGGATGTGTACAGAAACGTATGCTGATTCAATCACATTAAAAGGGTTACACCTTTACATCTGTATAAAAATAAACTCCAAGAGACATTTGTTAATCAAACATTTATAACATTACTAACCAGAATTGTTATCAGAGAGTATAATGGCACCCTTGAGGACATTTATATATATATATATATATATATATTGTTTGCATTGGAGATGTTAATTCAAAAAACCTATAACTGGAAGAGCTCTCACAAACTGCAGTCAAGTGTTTTATTCCTGATTTTTGGCTGCTGTGTCAGTAAAAAAAAAAAAACAGCTCTGGACTCATGAGCAAGCACTTTGAGGACAAATGTTTCAAATCTATGGAACTGCACTTAAATTATATGCATCTGTCTTGGAGCACTTCTAAACGTTCTTTGTTCTCACATACATTTATGAATGTTAAAAAAAACCCAAAAAACGACAGTTTACTGCAAAAATATTTTGATGTGCTATAAATTTAATTCCATATATATGAAACATGTGGCATTAGTTACAATAAATGGTATGGCAAACATTAGATAGTTATGATTGATGACAGCTTGAGACTGGATCCCAAAAATAGGCGAGGAATCAGACGTGTGAATGCTGACCAAAAAAGCTCCTGCCCTTCAAAAATCTAACACCTACCACACCACATCTGCAGTTCAGCTCTGTTTTTCAGGAGTTAGGTTACAAAAGAGCCAGTGACCTCTCCAAGAGAGAATGGCCTGGCCGTATCAATGACAAATATTTACACTGATTTATAATGAAAGACATTTGGCTTCTCTCACGCAAGGGTCAATTGTGTTGATTCATAAATATAAACTGCAAACACAGACATACATACACACACATCACTGCCCATCTGTTCACAACACATCATAAATGGGTTTCCCTTTACAGCTAGCCCCTTCACTCACTCTGCGCTCACACAGGCTAAAAATACAAACTCCTACTGGTCCAATGTTGCATTCTCCTACTCAACCCCCGTCCCGCCCCTCTGGTGTCTCTCATACTCTTACCACAGAGCCAGAGAGCTGCAATGACGTATTGCTGGCTATCTCATTAGGCGATATCATAAAAAGCCTGTTGCCACAGCAACGGCTCCCTGTATTTCCATGGCAACCATCCGCCATGTCAAGGTGGTGCATTCAGAGACAATAAGGACCAGTAGGGAGCAGTGGAACAGCCAGCAGCCCAAGTAAAGAAGGAGGAGGAGGAGGAGGATGAAGGCAGGAGTTGGAACAATCTGACTCCTAATGGTCACATCTGGGTGTTGCAGGAAACGTCCTGTGCAGAATAAGAAAGATTCAGGGTTTATGGCAGAATACATACCAGTAACAATAAGCGAATAAAGCCAGAAGCGATATGAACATTCAGAGTGATGAACATACAAGTATTAAGTCCATCTGCCCCCGTTTCTTTAGAATATGAAGCACTGCATCATGAACTGTCACAAAGAATCTGCTCTTCGGGACGGATGCTGAGAAGAAATTTGCAGTTTCCAGCTGCTCCATGACACAGGCTGAACAGACACAACAATGAGAGGCCGTGAGACAGAAAGCATTAGAAATAAATATTTATACTTGACTGACATGTCGGACACAATGATGTGGCACCGCTGAGGCTGGGACCTTGAAGCGTTCATTATCTTGAGTGCCACTGCCTTGACTCTGTATTAGGGATATTTACTTCTCTTTATGTCTCTGTTTTTGTCTAGTGTCCCACTCACCTTGGCAGCCTGCTAGATAGATGTCCAAATCAACTTCCCCAAAGTCCCTGAAGATCTGGAGGAAGACGACAGACATCACTTTGTTTCTGTCTTCCCTCTTCAAAATAGAGATGAACCTGCATGCTCTCTACACTCAACAGTATCTCAGATGATTGCATATCACCGAAGTGAGCACACATACATTTTTTAAAGTATTCACAGTGACTGTGTCCACAAAGCTGGTTGTTGAAATATCCAAGATGATGCTGTGTGTCTTTGATCCGCAGGTCCACCCCTCCTCCTCATCGCCATGATGCGAAACCTGGTCAATGGTGGTGCCATCACCTGGGAAACCAATGTCTGAATCCAAGTTGGGCATGGCTGTGTCACATTGGTAAGCCCAGTTTACTTGTCCTTTACTAAGGCTGTTTGTTGAGGTTTTTGTAAGGCTTAGGGCCGGCCCTTTCCCTTGACTCTGGCCCTTCAGTTCAGCAGAGACTTTCCCCTCACTGATCTCAAACTTCTCCAAAGAGAGTGTGCCATTGGTCAGGTGGCTGACTGCTTTTCTCTGCCAAGTGGTTAGAAAAAAAAGGTAACATCAAGTAGAAATGTATGTGTCGAAATTAGAGGAGTCAGTTGAACTCACGGATATCCTGATTTTGTCACAAGGTATATCATACTTGTTTCTTGGCCTCCTTCTTCTCTTTTTTTTTCTCTTTCTCTAGTTTACGCCTCAGCTCTTTGTCTTGTTTCCTCTTTGCTGTCAGCAGCTTCCCTATTTCAATTCCACTCTGCACCAAAAAAGATAAAAAAAGTATGAAAGAGGAAAAAGAGAAAAGGAGACGTGTGAGAGCGTGAGAGACAGAGAGATAATGAAAGCAAATGAAGGCTCCTGTAGATGGCAGAGAGATTACAGCTTGTGATCAAATACAAGCCAGTATGCAAAACACACCTTCTCTTGCAGGGACTCCAAATACATCTCAGCATTTGTGTAGTAGATGGTTGTAGATGAACGGAAGATTTTAATTCCTGGAATCTCTTTAGCCTGCAGGGAGACATCATGGTGTAGATCAGGAACTCAGTATGGCTTCTTCTCTCGTTTGCACTTTCAACTTCCCCCCTGTGTTGTTTGACTGAACTGAGATCCCCTTCCACTGATGATCTAACTCTATCTGACTTGGATCCGTTTACCCAAATTTAATCATGCAACTTAAGCTGATGGGAATGTCAGGTATTGCAGGTATTTTGTCACAAACTGAACTACAACTGAACATTTTGATGGGGCTGATTATCAGATAGTGGCAGATAATCTGTCCAATCATTGTGGAGACATTTCACCTAAATCTCCAACTACAAAGGACTGGTTAAAGTAAAAACTCAGATCAGTGTATCAGTCATAAGGAAAATGAAATTACTTTCAACAGTTATTGTTATTTAATATGTTACAGAGTATCTTTCAGCTGTCATTAAAAGATTCTTACCTCCCTGTAGGTGTCTGTGTCCAAGTACAAATCTGTGCTGGGCACGAGACCTAGGATTGAGTAACGAGGTCTGAAAGGTATTAAAATGGCAAAGCTCTAGGAATGTCTCAACAGAGTCTCACATGATGTTTGCATACACATCAATAAATTATAGTTAGCGGCCTGTACATACAGTTGTGTCCTGAAGATGACAGTGAGCATGGAAAAGCCAATAGAGACAGCCAGACCCAGGTCCAGATTTAGCAGGACAGTGCTTGTGAATGTTACCAACCACACCAGCTAGAGGGCAGCATAAACAGCGACAGTCAATGAGGTCAACAGTGATGAAAGGTTCAAACAGTATTTAACTGAGCAGAATGACTCTCAAAGAGGATTTAACCGTACCAGATCAACCTTGTTGGTCTTCCACAGCTCAGGCACGTCCATGAACTGCTTAAACATTCCTTTCAGATTCACAAACACTATAGTGGATAAGACCGCCTGAGGAGCGCACACAGACATACACACCCAAACAAACAGATGTATTCACATTTACCCACAGCCCCACTGTTGTTAAATTGCCCTGCAGGAGAGATACTGGTCATTAGCGAGGAACAGTCCAGGGAGGGGAGTGTTACCTTTGGGAGGTCTTCAAAGAGTGCACCTATTTTTAAAACGGTGATCAGCACAATAATGGAGGATATCACTCCTGCAACCTGACAAAACGCACACACACACACGGTTGTTGTACAGTAAAAGGTCTCGAGTTGAACGTATGAAATAGATGAAATGAGCTACTAGTGTCTCTGCTGTTTCTGCATGTATGTGTGTGTATGCATTATTACTTGTGTCTTTCCCCCAGTGCTCTCCTGAACGAGGCTGCGAGACAAGGAGGACGTCACCGAGTAGCACTGGAAAAATCCACCTACACTGTTACTGAGACCCAGAGCAACCAGCTCCTGGAAAACCAGAAAACAGAAGTTAGCCGCAGTTTGAAGTAATAACAGTAACACAGGACAGTCGACATAAATCCCGGCATTTGAAGGCTAATAATATCGTGGCCTTTGGTGTCTGGACTCTGTGGCCTTCAGGTGAATATAACACTAGTGTGCTGTTTTTTACGGCCATGCCAACACATCGCTGCCATGCTGAGAGCAGTGCCAAGCATATTTAAGACACGTTTGATTGTATAAAGCTCGTTGGGCATTAATGATTTAGCAGGCCAGCTTTGAGAGGCTGGGAGAGAGCCCAACCCATCTCTTTTCAGGTCACAATGATCCCACTCACATGCCTCTGCAAGTCTGTGTATATGCAAATACAGTGATACTGTGTGTTTCACAGATAATAGCTACGCGGCCTCATTAGTCAGAGCACATGTGAAAACATGAAAGTGGAGGAAATACAAGATGTTTCTCAAATTTTCCCATGTTTAAAGCAATGATTATGCAGTTATGAATGCAATAAAGCAATGCCATGACCTGCTGAACCGAGTTAGAGATACAGTGATCAGTAATCTCAGGCTGTGGTTTGGCATGAAGATGGAATAATCAGAGATTGCGTCAACAAGCAAGAACATAGTTCTAAATCCAAGATAGAAGGGAACAGTAAATTCTTTCCACAGTATCTGTTTTCCCATTTATACCGTCTTGTTTTTATACTGATGTCTCTACATTTAACCATATCTCAGATGTCATGAGATATGGTTAAATGTAGAAATATGTCAGCATATATGTCAGATGCATATGTCAGATGCATATACCAAGTAATCCCTAGAAAATGTTGTAGCTGTAGCTCTTTTACTGTCACTATCATCACTTTTGGGCTATAATCCAGAAGTTGATGATAAAATAATAAGTCTTGTAGATGTGGACTAGGGAGAAATAAGAGATCTTTTTTTCTTCATCATTAAATGATTCTAAATGTAATGTGGATAATAATATCACAGAAGTAAAATTGGTATTTGTAAACAATGCTCCTGGGGAGCAGTGATGAACATACTAATAACAAATTTATATTTTATGCCTTTAAAACAAGAGAAAATGTGCTGAGATTAAGCTTGGTTTCAAAGCTTGGTTTTGTTAAAGGAATTTTATTTATATCAAATGAACTGGCAGCAGAAAAAAAATATGGACAAAAAAATCCTAAACCTGTAAATTATTCATAAATGCTACCAGGACCCGGCTTGAACCACATCGTTTTATAGAATAATGTTCCTCTGATGTGGCCTCTATGACTAACTGTGGACAGAGAGTAAAGTCTAACACTAAGCCAAAGTTTTGTTTTAGCAGTGAGTCAAACAGAGAGAGGGACTCCAAATATAACCCTCACAGATTTTTGTGACAGTCACACTGCGTCTCAGTGTCTCTGCCTCACCTGGTTGCTATCCACTTTGTAGCCATGCTTGAGGGCAAACGTTTTGCTGAGGGAGATGTTGATGGCGTAGCCTACGATGGCCACAGCGAAGGCATCACCTATCAGCTGCAAGAATAAAGTGGTATCTGGAGCTCGAGGGGCCTGGAGTCTGCAGCAGGAAGGAAGGATGAATTGTTCAGTCACTGTTTCCGCTGTGATTCCTGACACACAGGAACAGCCCAGGCCTTTGGGACAGCTCACATGTCTCCCGAGGTCATTCAAACCTCTTGACATTAAATGGAAGTGTTTGAGACTCCAGCAGCAGAATACCCGGCTCTTTGCTTACTTATGATCTTGCACTTTGCACAAGCTGTAGCTTCTGGATACAGCCCATGTGGAAGCACAGGCTGCAGCTGGCAGACTTTTCAATAATTTAGAATCGCACAAAACCTTTGCTTTTACAAAAGAACACCAACTTTCATGGATATCACATTAAAAACGAGAGTAGAGAAAAGGAGGGCAACAGAGTTACCTGTAACCTAATTTCTTTGTGGAATGTATTAGTTTCATCTTATCAGCTCTGGCTGTTAGACAAACAGGAAATGTGCTGGTTTTCTGTCTCCATGTTCTGTTTCACCTCATCTCCACTTGCTTTCTCTTTCTGTACAACCCCCAAATCCGTTTCATACACAGAGAACTCACCCGCTGGGGATTTCTCCAACCACATCAATTTTGTATTTACTCGGAAGTCCACAGAAATGGGTGATGATTGTTGCTGCTATGATCTGTTGAAGAAGTATATGAACAATGTCGGTTAAATGCGTGGGTTGAATTTTTACTTTGAGCATGTAAGTGTGAAACAAGGTCAACCTTGTTTGACAGTGGAGCCGGATCTCTGAGGTACAGATGCCCCCTGCTGGACTTTTAAGGGAGCACATCTGCTGAATGAGTGAGAATGGAGAGGTACAGGAAAGGGAGGACTCACAACTATGAGCTCAATGGGGATGGGCAGAGGCAGCTTCTGTCTGTAGCAGGCATTGACTTCTTTGACCACAATCAGAACAGAAAGTGCTACCAGGCTGACCACCAGCTCGGGCACCTTGGTCTGAGGCAGCAGTCGGCAAATATCCACCAGAGTCTGTGAGAAGGAAGGAGCAGAAGGAGAGAGTTGCTCCTCAGTGAATCAGAATTTGTTGAAGTGCAAAATGCTATGTCCAAAAAAACAAAACAAAAAACAAATTCTAAATGTTTGCTAGTTGTTTATTTATTTATTTTTAAGTCAGGGACATTAAGTTTCTGAGATTAATTTGCTGTGTGATAGGCTTGTGTTTCATTTCCTCCCATGTTTGAGACAGAGGAAATGAATGCCAGCTCAGTGCATGGTCACTTATTATCAATTTTTAAGAGCGATTTATGGATTTATTTGAATCAATGATCTCTTAATTATTAAATACTAAGTCATAATTCAGCAATTATTTTATTTATGTCTTTTTTTGTGTGTGTGTTTGAATTAAATTTAGTTTCTTATGCCAAAAAACATCCAATCCATGTCTGAACTAAAAGTTGCTAAAACTACTTATCATATTATAATATTATGCAATATTATTATAATATTTCTTGAATAAAGTACCAGTTGGATGAACACATTTTTCATAAAAAGAAAAATTAAACAGTGTAGGTATCATCAAATTACTTCCTTGTCTGTAACCAAAATGTTAGCATCATAATGCATGATGTACTCACATAGATAACGGAGAGGGGGCCGGTGAATCGAGACGGTGTGACTCCAAACAGGTACTTCAGCTGTGAGACACACACATGGCATGCTGATCCTGTAGTGTATCCACGAACCAAGGGCTCCGACAGGTAGGTGACCACAAAGCCGAACCTCACCACACCTAACAGGATCTTGTTAGGGGGGAAAACAGATAATGACTCGAAAGTAGTGATATGCGACCTGTGGGGTTGTTTAGTACCTTCTTACAGTCAGTTTTTACTTTGGACAAAATGAACACATGCACAGAAACACACACCTGAAAAATTCCTGCCAAGACTGTGAGGGAACATGCTATCTGTACTCTGAAGTCATCCCGGGCATCAATATTCACAGTTTGTGTCCCATTGGTGCTATTTACTATAAAGTTACTGTCAGGTGCCATCCTCTCTGTCACACTCCCAACCATGATGCTGATCACAGCAAACGTACCTGGACGTGAAAATGTGAGGATGTATGCACAAATACACAATTAAGGATCACTTTACCCATGTAGATGTCAGTTTTTTTCATTTAAATGTCTTTCCTGTTCAATCCCAGGCACCCCGTTTCTCACCTATGGAGATGTGTCTGGAAGTACCAAAGATGAAGTAGATCAGCACCGGGTAGAGGGACGTGTACAAGCCAAACACAGGGCGCAGTGAGGCCAGAAGAGCATACGCCATGCCTGGTAAAAAATAAAAAAAAAAAGTTTTTTTGTTGTTTTGGTTGTTTAGAGGAACCTTAAGAGATGAAGCACTTGACAAAAGTCAGGCTTAAGTCACAAATTTCACAAATTATTTGACAAACACTGATAAAGACTCAAGCTGACTTTGATTTAGTGTTCATGACTTAGACATGAGACAAGTGACTCCAGTAGATGTGAATTTTTTTTTCAATGAGACATTTTACCTTGATATATTGAGTCAAAAACACAGCAGAATGCAGATTAAACATAAAAACGTGGGGTAATAACCAGAATGGCACTCATTAGAGCACATCCCTCCATCAAGGCCTGACAATCCTGCACATGAACAAAGGTGATAAAAAAAGAAACCCAGATTTGCCCTTTTCCCCAGATGTACACCAAAATGTTATGGGTGTTTCTCTGGTGCATGCTCAATATTAACAATAATGATAATGAAATATTTTACTAATGATGAAAAGACCTAAATTGAACATTTTAGCAGTCACTAATATGGACTCTACCAGTAAGATGTATCAGGTGTAGGCAGATACAGCCTGAGTGAAGACTCAACTCTTCTTTTCCCACCACAGTAACTTGTGACTTGAAGAAATAGACCAAAAACCTGATTCTGACTTCATGTGTGACTTCCTCCCACACAAAATGAAGCCTCAGCAGGGAAATGGTTAGTTTAGCCTAGTATTGGCTAAAAGCTCGACCTCCATCATCTCTACTGTGCACATTCATGCATACAAACCCTGCGGTAGGTGCATGATGCCCACACTGCAGCCAGAGATCAGGTCCCCAATAGCATTTTCTCTGATGGAGTAGTGAGGCAACCAGCCGAGGACGGGCACCCAGCTCAGCACCGTGTGCTTCAGCCTGGGCACAGAACACCTGCAGCAGCCATCCCAGAAAAACAGCAATATTAGTGATTAGGTCATACTCAGTGTTAAATGGGGGGCCGGGGGGCCTTTCTGTGTGGAGGTTGCATCTTTTCATTGTGCCTGTGAAAGCCTCTTCAGGGAAATCTGGCTAGTCCAAAGATGTGAACATTAGGATAACCTGTGACTTTAAATTACCTGTAGGTTTGACAGCGAGTAGCATTAGTGGTTGTTTGACTAAGTGACAGCCTTTTGATAGACATGAGACCTGGCTATACCCCCCCTCCCCCAGTCACCCAATAAGGAGAAGCAGTATACTGTATATAATGGATGGATGGGTTTTAAATAGTCCAAAATGAATGTGTGCACCTGCAAAATCACTGAGAGAAGCTCATGTTAAAGGTTGAGAAAGATAAACAATTTTATGGTTACTATACGATTCAAATACCTCCACGTGTGTATCAACTTTCATTATCGTTCTAGCACTTAAATGGTTCTTTGCAGAATGTCCAGAGTTTATAAAGTAGTTTCAAAACTGTTTTCAAATTCATTTGATCCACTGTTGCATATCTAAATATGAGTTTAAAGAATGTATTTTGGAGATCAAGACAAATAGTTTGGAATTTAGGTTTAATGTACATGTCATATTAAGTCTGATGTGGAAACAGTGAGAGTCTTTGGTGAAGTGTGTCCACGGGTTAAAGCTGAAATGAACAATTATTATTTGAGGTTTATATTTTTTGGTGTGATTGTAAAGGTAGATTTATCGTAACTAGGTAACCAAATAACTTATTGGGGAAATTGTATTGTATCTCTCAAAGCGTTTTTCTCCTCTTTATTCAATTCCTCTAAGGCCAAAATGACGCTTGAGAAGAAAACACCTGTTACAGTTTTTATCTGCTGGCCTTGTAAAATGATGACAGACTGTCCTGATAAAATCATCAGGTCTGTGCTGCCGTTCACTGTTAATGGCAGTTACGATGTTGCAGTAGATCCCAGGAGGATTGCCACCAGTTGATTTTGATTCTTAGAATGAACATATAGTGAGAACAGCTACATAAACAAATATTAGGTCTGTTTGGATTATGGATTATTGAAATGGAAATATTTGCTAACCAAAATAAGTTTTTTCATTGTAAATGCATTCGGTAATGAACGTTATATTATGTGTCAGACTTGTTATGGTTGGTTCCAACTAAACAAACCATTGATCTTTATTCATCTATTAAAGGATCAATGATCAGTGAAGTAATACACACACACGCTTATTCAGGCCTCATTCACTTTTTCATGAGGCTCAGTGACTCTGAGTAGATAGAGGCCACACACAGACAGCTACAAGCCTCATTATAAAATAGTTTCAGACCCAAACACAAATATCTTTTATTCTCAGTTTACACCATTGGGTGTCTCAGTGTTTTCCAGTTTTCTTTTTTACCTGCCACACTTCCCTCCCCTGTGTCCTCTTCAGATTATTTTTACCTCAGGGATTCTTTCACCCGTTCACCCAGGGTTGGTTTGGTGGACCACGTCCCTTTTAGTGCAATATCATCCAGACGTATCTCATCCAGAACCTCCCTCTGGACAAAATAGTCCCCGGCTGAATAGTCCTTCTTCTCCATGTCTCTGTCTGTCTTCAGTTTCAGCCTTTAAATCCTGCGAGTTCCTTCTTTCTCCTTGAGGGCTTTCTTAAATGGAAGGACAGCCACAGGGAGCTTTTTCACAAGAACAAGCCGAACTCTGTGAAGTGAGTGAGCCGACCTCACTGCTCTGTACTGATTGATAGTGCTTGTTCCCTCAGTTGTTTTTGAGTAACCGGTGAGCAGTTCCTTTCCTTATAAGACAGCAACAACCACCCCACATGTTCCTGATCTGCATACACACACCTGAGGTGGTGTGTGTTTCTGTGTGCTCTTAGCAGTGAACTACAGCTAAAGGACAGACTGGTAAACACCAGAAGCTGTTAGAAACAATAAGTCTTGACAGAGACGCACTGTAACACTTCGCCAAACAAAAACGCCACTGCATTGCATACAACCACATGCTGAAAGGGACTTCGTTTGTAAGCTTTAAAAAAAAAAAAAAAAAAGCACACATCTCTCATTTTTGGAAAAACAAGAGTTTGCTGGTTCTTATCTTTATGGCTGCTAAACCTTCCACATTCAGGAGATAAACTGACGGTATTTTCAGTGTCAGCAGGAAAGGTGCGGCACTTAGCGCCACTGGCAGTGCCCAGTACCTTTGGAATCTTTTATACCATAATAAAGAAAAAAAAAAAAAGTCTCCTTCTCCAATTAAAAAAATGACACCAGCTGATGTAGCTCGCTTCATACTTGATGATATGCATGTGACTAAAAGATATGTGTGAACAGAGGGGCAGGAAATAAAAGGCTTCCCTAACAGACTGAGTCTGCATAAATGAGGTCTATGAACCTTTTGTTTTTGCTGAGCACTTTAAACATTTAGCACATTCATTTTCTCTCTCACACACATTTTCATTTTCTCACACAAAACTTAGCTCTTTTGGTGTATATACGCAAGCTGCTTATATACATACATTTATACATGTGTATATGCTATGATATATATGTTTCTGTATCCATTGTGTAGGTCATGTGTATATCAGAACTTGGTAAATAAAAGCCCGTATACCTTCGGCCACGATAACCTTATAACACAAATTCATCAGTCACTCTCCTGACAGAGCTGTTTCAATTCGTCTCTTTGATGTTCGTGTTAAGATGGTTAAATTTTAAAGGGGTCTTTGTGAAAACGACTTTCATTATTGATTGAGGTATTTGAGGAAAGGAGAAGAGCTTTAAATGAGTGTGAGGCAGGAATAAACTAAAACTAATAAAACCTTTTCAGAGCCAAGACTCTGCAAACATTTGACATGAAATGAAAACATGTCATGCTAAAGTGGTTTACACAGTTAAATTACTGTTAAAACTGAACAGGACAGGTGTATAAAATCATGTGGGAGCAAACCTTTGCAGCTTTCTGAAAATTAACATTTCCCATTTTTTACTTATTGTTATTGTACTATCTGAGCACATTCTGTTATAATAAGTATTCATCATAACAGCCAGGTTACGTGCTTTTTGCAACAGTTTCCAATGCTTTTTTTTTTTTTGTGTGCTTTAAATGATCATTTGTTGTGGTTTCAGATTCCAGTGTTAATAACTGACAAAGCAATCACTATCACAGATTCCCAGTATTTTAAGTAAAGGAGCAACTGACTCACAGGATGGGATTTTCCTTTTGGAATGACTAACAGATATAGATGAGTGTTGGACATGACAGGAAACATTCTTGCATATTAACCCTGGTTTTTGTTACACGTAGATTAATGTGCTGTCCAAACTCACAAACATTTTGATGAGAAAGCACAACGGAAAGCTCGATTAGTATAGACGGAAAAATACATCCTACGGTCCCACCCATGCCTCAGCTCCTTCCCAAATAATTGTACAAAAGAGAATTTTAGTTAAAGTTAAAACGTTGTGTGGCGAACACCACTTAAGAAAATGTTAACCAGAGAAATAATGACGTCAGAATGTGATATTTTTTCCAGATTTTCAGCTTTCTTTATTTAAAGTTGATCTTGTGAGTCATTTTGTAATATAAGTCACAGTTTTTCTGGAGCTTTTCCATGTTCTGTGTTCTTTGCATTAGTAACGCAACCAGTTGGTTGGATGTTACAAGCTAAGCAGTTGCCCATTGCTCTCAGTTATCTATACAAACTGCTTGCAACTGATGCATGAAAACTCATGTTTGTCATGCAGTCAGCCAACTGTAGCCGCCATTTTAATGGTTGTTGTGATGATTGATATACTTTGGATGTTATTATAGTAAAAAAAAAAACAGTGTTTCAGGTTTTCACCACAACACAAATATAACTTTTAAAGTGCTTTTTTTTTTTGTGTTAAATTAAATTTTATTTTTCACAAACATTTCTGTGCTTGTGGTGGAAATGAGGATAAAAAAAAAAATGACAGTAAAATGGTCAATTTTCAAAGTTATTCAAACCTTTTGTGTTTTCACGCTGAAAGTTTAGTACGAAGTTTTCAACTTACATTTGTCTCCATTTTGTGTTTTATCTTTGTGGGTCTGTAACCTTATTATATCAAATCTGTTCCTACATTTTATGGATATTTTAGTAACATATATAATTTAATTTAATTTCTTACATTGAGGTAAAGGGAGAAAGAGACCGAGAAGGAAAAGAGACCCCAGCGCAAAAATGTGACACCTCATTATTGTTCCTGTCTAAAAGCAGAATTGTTCACTACACATTTTTTTTTTAATTGTTGACGACTCACTACAGATTTATCATTATTGAGTGTGTCCTGTTTGCATGTAAATCAAATCTTCAAGTTGTATTTTCAGTTTGGTTGCCGGATGTTTCAGAAATGAAATAGCGTAGATTTTATATTGCTCAAAGTGTATGTTGATCTGAATGCAGGGCAACACCTGCTGAAACTGAGCAGCAGCGGGGTCGCATGAAAGAAAGAAACTCACACACGAAGGACTTGCCCAAGATGAAAAACAAATGATAATGGCATTAACTCTGTGGGAAATGTTGAATGCTGCTGCTCCTCTCTTCTCTTGTGTCGGGTTAACTTATCAAAAAGTAAATAGCAAGATAAATCATTTAACTGCCAGGATGAAGAGGTGAAGTGTTTGATAACCTGCTAAGTGCTATAGATTTGTTTAGAATTTTTCCCTGACCTAGTTTCTTATTATTGCTTCATTTTTAGCTGTGAGTTAAGAAGGAGTAAAAATAATAGAAAAGGTGGAACAGAAGTTGCAAATTGTAATGGAGAAAGGAGGAGGTAGAGAAGCCAGGCTGCGGCCCTGTGATCCACGCTAAATGCTAAGACTTGGTATTTGGTTACAAATGAAATTCTTGGAACAATTCATAAATCTTCATGTGATACAGGCGTAAAATGAAAAGTCAGTGAGAACATTAAAGCTATTACAGTTTATCCAGGGGTGGTGCCTCAATGTAGGTGCAAAACTTGAAATATTTCAGTGTTGGCCATCCAACAGACCAATCTTTCCATTCTTTGAACAAATTTTCTCACAAGAACAAATAAAAAACGTGTCACAAAGCAATTTCAGCCACTTTTCCTTCATGAGTATATTCAGGTTTGCCTCCTCGAAACTGAATCCAGGGAGACCAAAAGGCTCGATGAAGGACAGTGCATCGTGACAGAGCTGTTACTGACACATGTAAGTGAGCGTGATTTACATGTTCTCACAACGAGTGTCACTGATTAATCTGAACTGCACTGTATTGTCTGTAGCAAGATGTTTTCTACCTGCTGTTGTGTAAGTCAGCATGTTCAACAATGCATGAAAACATTATCAGAAAACAATTAGCCTGAAATAACCCTGTTCAGTGATTTATACCCCCTCCAATAACCTGTCCAGTAGACAGACATGACCCTGCTGTAAACCAGTGATCCTGTTCACTGTGTGCGTCTGCATCTTTGTGAATGTTTGACCGTGCCGGTTCATAAACTATGACTCAATATGTACAGGTAAAAAAAAAAAAAAAAACATAAACAAAACTATTAAATTTGCTTCTCTAGACGTTTTAACTACAGAAGTTTTTCAAAAATAAGGGATAAGCTTTTCAAAACACAAATTCAAACCTTGCAGTCTTGTTGGCCCTCATACTTGTTATCTCACCAAGAAGAACAACAAGTTGGATTTATCCAGACAGACAGTTCCTTCATATTATTTCTTTATCTCCCACACCCCTCTCTACTGCATGCGGATTGGCCTCCTGCTCCTCCTGGTCTCAATCCAGGACACCGCTCCTATGTAAAGATTATACTTTGGATACCCCTACCTGAACTTTTGACTGGCCAGTCTGTTTTCCTTCCTTAATTGACTTTCCCTTATCATTGTGACAGTACTGTGCAGTGTCAGGGAACTATTGGTTCCGGTCTGAGAATTTGTAAGTCATCAACAAAGGTAGGGGCGACTGTGGGAATTGTTTGCATAATATGGGGGGCTTTATTTACTTCCACTCATGTATGAAGCCTATAAGGTAACCGATTACTTGGTCCCTGAAAAGGTCCAGTCTTATATGAAATTCAAATATTTTCTACCTTTCTTCCCCATGACGGGAATATTCAACACATCAGCAGCCTGTTATTCTTAAACCTCTGATCCTGACACTTTTTTATTTTACACACTTTAAACAAAGAAAACTGCACATTATTTAAAGCCACAAATGTATCAGAGTGAAACACTGAAGTCATAAGGACTGTCGGTCCAGCAGCTTCTGGAAACCTGAACAGGCCAACAGGACCACGGCACTCGCTGGTCTATTTTAAACCGGTGAGAATGATATAAGCCCCCCTCACAGGCAGCAGAGAGCACAGAGCTACAAACAAACAAACAAACAAACAAAACTGCGACAATACGACAGCCTGCAAAGAGTAGTTTAAGAAATCCGTGGGAGCAGCATCATCTTCTCATTCAGGACCTTTCTGAATGGTGGCTCTGGATTACCTTGAGACACCACCAGTGGTATGACAGCTGTTCTCTGCATGTGCCAAGCTAAAGTCACGCTAACATGCTAACTGCTCTCCGTGTGAACTGTGCATGCGTGACGTGTGTGTTTTTGGCACACCAAGTGATAGCGGAATAGTGTTCAACAGTGTGTTAGTTGGCTAACTGCAGAGAAAATACCCAACATGGGAAACAAATGGAGCAAACCCACCAGATAACAGATACTCAGTCTGACAGGCCCCAGGCGGCTCTTCCTCTGTTTGCTCTAATATGAGTTTTAATTTTGCATTTTATGTCCTATTTTGAATGTGCATAATGATTGATGAACAGCATTTTGTCCGTGAACCTTTTGTAATTGGCGAAGTAAAACAAACGGGGGACGCTCTGTCTGTGGGTCTTACCAGCAGTGACGAAAGTGTATCCATAGTGATCAGTAGAACTAAGCAAAACCTCCTGTAGTGATTCATTAGCTCGGCTAGGGGAAAAAAGAAAAGATTTGCTCTCTACATGGACCAGGTTCACTGAGCATAATTACATTATAAATTCAGCCTTTCATTTTTATTTTGGAAAATGCTTCTTCTTTTTTTTTTCAATGCAGACTTTCATTTAGGCCAGCACAGTCACAGATCTCAGATGTGGTTTGAAGTCAAATTACAAGTCAAACAAAGAACATGCAAACACAACATTAACTGCCAGCCTGAAATAAGTCTCTTTTTGTGACATGATAAAATGAATTTTCAGAATTTGGATTTATGTTTACGTTAAAGCAATGTGTAGGAACTAAGTCCTCCTAATTTTTTCACACATGTGCTCTTCTCCAGGCTTTCTGTGCTGACTCCCAGAACAAATCAGCATGGACCCAGAAGTGCCGGACTCTGCTCATGCAGAACACGGTTCACTTCTGCTCAGACAGCTGGAGAGGATGAGAGCGACTGAGGAGCTCACCGATGTGGTGCTGCTGGCCGAGGGGATTCCTTTTCCCTGCCACAGGGTTGTGCTGTCTGCATTCAGCCCTTACTTCCAGGTGACGCAGCTGTGCACAGATTAACTGAAAAGCTGAAAACACAACAGTGTTTTATATAACAGCTACAAGCAATTCTGTTTACGATTCTTTAAGACTCTGTTTTTTTTAAGCTCCATTATTATGCTGAATTGCCGTGTACAGGCCATGTTTACTTGTGGTCTGAAGGAGACCCGGGGGGGAGAAGTATCTCTCAGAGACACTCCTGCTCAGAGCCTGGAGCTGCTGTTGGACTACATGTACCGCGCTGAACTCCCTCTTTCCAATGACAACATCCAGGGAGTGGCTGCTGCCGCCTTCCTGCTCCATGTAGACAGAGCCTTCAGGTGAACACAAAGGGGACTGGGAAATAAGATGTTGATCAGTAAACAAACAGATGAACAAATAAATAGCAACATGAATCAGACTTGCACTTTCTGTGTAATAGTTTAGGAAAATAGAAGCAATTCCCATTTGGCCTGCCTGTTATCCTGCTTGTCAAGTACAGTATTGAGATACTGAAATGGCCCATGTTTGAGATCATGACAATATTTTGCTTCCTTGTTGCTCTGTCAGGTTGTGTCAGAGCCATATGGAAGCCCGTATGGACCCCTCTAACTGTGTTGGTCTGTACCACTGGGCCAGAGACCTTGGGGCCACTGGTCTGGCAGACTGTGCTTTGAGATTCCTCTGCCAGCACTTTGCACAGGTGGGACATGAAGCAGATTGTCAAATAGTTTTTTAATTCCAAAAAAAATGATTCGGACACCACATAAAGCAGAAAAAATTATGTCAGCTCCTTAAGATCAGCCAACTCAAAGGCTCAGAGCAGATGAACCCTGACGATGCCCATTTTCCTGACTTCATTTCTCATCAATGCCACTAGGTGGCAGGACCTCCTCACACTGTTTTGCACAGCCAGACACAAGAGTTAAGATGCTTGATAACAGATCTTCACTTTAACACTTCTGGCTACAATCCTGGGCACAGCTTTTGATAGTTTTTACTTTTCTCCATCCTTCCCTCTCTAGGTCTGTGAAGAAGAAGAAGTGCTGGACTTGGATGCCCAAAGTCTTGGGGATCTGTTGGGTTCAGATGACCTCAACATATCGAATGAGGAAGTCGTGCTGGAGCTGGTTCTGCGCTGGGTGGACAGGCGACGAGGGGACTCACAGAGTGAGGCCCAGGCTGTGGACTTGCTGAGACGTGTCCGGCTGGAGCTTGTGGATCCTGGATTCCTCCGCAAAGCCAGGAGGAGAAATCCTGTGAGAAGGGATAGGAAGAAATGGCCAGATGATCAAAGTCATGACTCTTAATCCTCATTTATCAGGGGATCAGCAGATTAACAGAATATAATGCCTGTAAACTCATCTTCCAGGTATTGCTGCGGGATGCTGAGTGCTTTGGGATGATTGATGCAGCTCTCCAGACGTCGGGTCTCTGTGAGACATCAGCTCCGCCTCGCCCAGCTCTGCGTTATGGCATGGAGACCACCCACCTGTTGCTCTGTTTGGGTGGGATAAATAAGGAGGGAGTGCCTTCCCGTCGGGGAGGACAAGCTGACCTCAGTTTTTGCTTTGCCCCCCATTCTAGAAAGACTTACTACATCCCCTCTCCATTGAGGGGCTGTGGAGGGATGGGACAGATCACAGCAGGGTCAGTGACACGAGACAACAACATAGTGGTGGCCATAGAGGCAGTCGACCAGCACAGGACGAAGAGGGTGGATATCTACAGGTGTGTCAAAGATTTTAAAAAACAAAAAGTCCCAGTTCTGGTTGGGACCCCCCTAATCAGAACTAGATGTGAACCTCCTGTCTGTCTTCCAGGTACAACCATTCAGAGGCCAACGGCTGGGTGGAAGTGTGCTCAGCACCATACAGGGACATGTATGCTTTAGGGCTGGTTGGAGATGCCCTTTATATGATTGGAGGTCAAATGAAAGCACGCACTCATTATATAATCACAGACAGCGTGGAGAGGTGGTCACTGAAGAGAGGAGGCAGCTGGCTCAGCTTCGCCCCGCTGCCTCTCCCTCTGGCCTGCCACGCCGCTGTCAGCCTGAAGGAGCATCTCTATGTGCTGGGCGGCTGGATGCCACAGGTACACAGAGCTTTAAATAAATACAGTTTTGAGATCTATAATAATTGTGACATTCAAAGGTGTGCTGAAATGCTCCTGAGCAGCAAAATGTATCAAACGTATCATTGAATAGTTTAAGGTGCTTTAACTGAGAAATCTCTTTATTTATGATTTCATCTTTTCTTATTGTTTTTTAAAGCTTGAAAAAGGATGTGTCACAATTTTTCATCAAGTTACATGGTATAAAAATCCAATATTGGCTAATTGACATTGTGATGTTGAGCAGATTTTGTTGTTATTGTGATATTTTATTATTCCATAGGTTATCTCAACATGGTGTTGGCATGAGACGTTGGATTTTAGTGACTTCAAAAACAACAAAATACTGTATCAGTGTCAGCTGGTGTCACAGTCCTACATCAAGTTGATATTGGTGTTAGATATACTCTCATACACTCAAATTCACAACTTAAATACCAAATATCAGTGTATAACAAAATCTGTGGCCTTCTTCTCATGTAAATGAATGAATGAGTCAAAGGCAATGAGATGATTGGGCAGCTTTAGTGCAATTTAGCAATTTAATGACAGATTCAGTGTAGCATTTCTTTCTTTCTTTTTTTTTTTGTGTCTTTACTGTTGCTCCCGTCTTTGTAATTTTCATCCCTCTCCTGCTTGATTCCTCCATATTTTTTTTTTTTTTTCAGAACCAGCCAGATGATGAACCTGACAAGCTGAGTAACCGTGTGTTCCAGTTTGACCCCGGTAAGGACACGTGGACAGAGTGCTCCAAGATGAAGTACTCCAGGTATCGCTGCGGCACGGCTGTCCTCAACGGAGAAATCTACATATTAGGTCTAAGCCACGCTACACCCCTTTTTTGTTCTCTATGAGAGACAAGCAGAGTCAAGCAACATGTGTGTGTGTTCTTCAGGTGGTATTGGATGTGATGGAGAAGACCGTGGGCAATCGCGTCGCTGTTTGAGTTCTGTGGAGATTTATAATCCAGATACAGACACCTGGAGGGCCGGACCCACCTTGCCCACGTCCCTACTCTCCCTCCGAACCAATGCCACCAATGCAGGAGTAGTGGAGGGAAAGCTTTACCTCTGTGGATACTACAAGGGGGCTGGTCAGTTATTTTAATGTCTGTCCACAGGAATGGGTTCCTGTGTCATTTTTTGTCATTTTGTGTCTCACTGAGGTTGCTTTTCCCAATTTGGCAACTCACTATCATCTTTTTGTGTCTGTTAGTTGTTGGTTTACATTATTTTTAGGCCCTAGCTCAGGAAAAATTTCCATCAGTTTAACTATGTGGTGAAACAGCTGAAAAGCATTCTGTTGCAAAACACAAGGCAAACTGTGGGTCCACATCAGCGTCAGGGAATGCCGGCTCACTGCAGGATCTCTGGAAATTACATTTTGGTCAGCCATAACTCACATAGTTTCTCTCCTGACTGCAGGCCGCCATGAGATCATCACCAAGGAAATTTTATCACTGGACCCCGTGGACAATGTGTGGACGGTAGTGGAAAGAAGAGCAGCCATGCATGACAGCTATGACGTCTGTCTGGTGGCTAACCTGAATCCTCGAACTCTATTTACACCATAATGCATCGCCTCCCAACTCCTGAGGAGAAACTATGTTGGAAGCTGGGATGTGCAGTAAATCAGCCTCTGTCTTCTGAGCCTCATACAAATTTATTCTGGTTTTCACATGTGTCAAGAGTAATAAACAGGGAATTTGAGTATCTACTTGTGGTTGCCTTCTCAAAAAATGGCATGGGATAAATGTCTGCAAGAATTGTTTTCTTTTCTTTATAAACTGTAACAATCATCATACCTAAAATTGGTTCATTTCCTAGAAGGTGACTCATATGTTCATTTTATTCATATGAATGTTCTCTAAACTAATTGATTAAGAGTTGGGACACATCATGATCATAATCGGAAAAAACCAGCAGTGTCATCTGTTGGGAGGAAACAAGATGTGTTCCTGTAGGACTTTGAAATGTCATGCTTCCACCACAGCTGGTGCAGTCCACATGATGGTGATCACCTCAAAACACATCTGTTGTCTTTGAGCTTTTAAGAAATGTTATTTACACTAATTAAGTTTTTTGCTGAAGTTTAAAGGAGAAGTCACCCAGGAGATGATTTGTTTAGCCTATAAAGGAGCAAATCTGGCTCTGTCAAAGGTTACAAAAACAAAATCCACCTTCCAGCCCAGGACAACAACAATAATAATAATATTAACGACAACAACAATTATTATTATTATTATTATTATTATTATACCATTTCCTTTGCATTCCTTTCTACAATCTCACCACAAGATGTCACTAAATGTTACCCCGCTCCTTAATAACACATTGGTTCCTTGCTTTGAAGAGCAGTTATACTGTATCAATAAATCAATTTCTTTTTTTTAACCTAGAAAGGTGAAAACCTCTCCAGATCATGTTGGTAAGATTTGACATTTTGACCTGCTGACCTCTGGGGGAAGAGGTAGCTATAATGGCTTATTTACTTAATTGTCATGCAGTTTGGTTCATTAACTGTTTATCTATCTTATGTTGTTTCTGGTCCGAATTCCTGTGGTGACTGTTTTAGATTATTAGATTTTTATTGGCTAAACAAACAAATGAATAACAGGTTTGCATTTTTATAGAAGAGAAAACTTTAATGTCTGCTGCTTATTTCAATTCATATTCTCTTATTTGTCTCACAGTGGGGGGATTTCACACAACACACTAAATACACTGCATAAATATTTATGGGCCTGTGTGAATTTAACATATCGTTATTATTAATAATAAAAAGACTATGAATTTAACTCGCCATGTGTTTTCAACTGCCTTTCTATCTCCTCCTAGTCTCTTCAAAGTCTTTTCTCAGGATTTATTTGGCCTCTGCTCACCGCATGGCAGAGCATCAAGGAAACAGGTTGGACTGAAGTGGCGGATTTAGGGCGAGAATCTGACCCAGCAGACATCCTCTGTCAAGAATGAGCAGCTGGAAAAAGCCACAGTGATCCCCAGTGAGTGAGCGTGACGTGCGGGGATGATGCTGTGAGAGCTGGCCCAGGACTGAGCAGGCTCCACCCAGACCGGACCATGTGGTTCCCATCGCTCCTGTTGCTGAGACTCCGAGGAGGGGCAGGAAAAGAAGTCTCCCGTGCAGTTGTCTGAATTTATTTTTGAGAGGCAAAAGGCCGGTCCGTGGCTCTGAATGGGCATCTTCTCTGTCACTGACCTCAGCCCCTTTTGTTGAGAGCTGTGAGCGGTTTGAGGGATCCGGTCCCGGTGCAGGTGCGCGCAGTGCGCAGGGAGGATGGGCAGACGGGAGGCGGACGGCGGACGCGCCATGAGCTCCAGCAGCCGCTCCGAGCTCGGCTGTCTGCAGGACGCGGCGTCCGGGGGCCACCGAGCCGGAGAGGGGTCCCCGAGGACCGAGGACAAGCGGCAGAGAAAGCCGGAGATGGAGGCGGCGAGCCGGACGATGGAGGTGAAGAAGCACCAGCACAAACACAACTTGAAGCACCGCTACGAGGTGATGGAGACTCTGGGCAAAGGCACCTACGGAAAAGTGAAGAAGGCGGTGGAGAGAGCCAGCCTGAAGACGGTGAGTCAGGAGCTGATGACCTGGTGTGATGGTGAAATGTCCACAGCTGCAAAGTGTCCTGCACTCATCTTTAATGTTTAAGCACACCATGATTATATTTAATAATAAGGGCTGCACATCATAAGGAACCTTTTTCTGAACATGTGGACCTCCTCTGCTGACTCACACAGAAGCATACAAAATGTGATGTACTGCAAATATTTTTGTCCTCACTGGTTTCCCTGATTGTGTGTCTTTATGTGTGTGTGTGTGTATGTATATGTTGGGGGTTTCTGTGTTTTAATGTGATCCAAGTTTGTTGCCCATTAGTTATTAAATATTAATTTGAATTTGAAGGTGGAGTTAAGTTCCTGGGGGGGGGGGGTGTGTGCATGTGAGTGTGTTTTTTCTTTTCTTGTGTCTTTGTGTGTGTGGTTGAGTGTTTGTTTGTGTGTTTGTCGGTGAGCTCATTGTGTGTGATGCTGAACCAAGATCATGCCTCCAGTGCTGCCAAGCTGAGATGCCTTTGGTCTGACTCACTTAGCACTTGAACAAGGGGATAAAATTTCTACAATAGGTCTCCTCCAATAGGAGACTGACCCCCCGTTTACCAGCAACCCAGCACACACACACACACACACACAATACTATGGGTCTGGCTAACAGAATATCTAGGGTAAAAACGGAATGTGGTGCCAGATTAGTTTGAATAATTGTGGGTTTTATGCCTAGAGTCAGGTTCTAATCTCTCAGGCTGTAATATGAGCACCAACAGACGGACTCAAATTCCCCCTTTTGCTTTTTAAGTAAACAAACTCATAGTAATGGGGATAATCTTCAGATTGTGGAAATGTGACTGGCAACATTCTTCTGGCAGCTTTCACTGAAACTCTGCAACCTCCATCTATCATATAGACTATGCAGAGAGAGAGAGAGACTGTGTGTGTGTGTGTGTGTGCGCGCAACACAAGGGAAAATGCTGAATTCCTTGAGTGAGTAGCCAGCACATACCAAGGATTCTTTGAAACAAAACGGACATTATTTTTGGAAACAATTCCGAGGGGCTGCTGTTTGAGAGCAGGGGAGAGGAGACAGTTTTAGAGCCAGGAGGAGGAATAGGAGGAAATGTTTTAGATTAGAGAGCTGATTTATTTAAGATTGTTCCTGTAGATGCCTGAGTGGCTGTTCCACAGGAGGTAAATATGGCGACTGCTCAGGATGAAATGATAATGAGTCCTGGGTCTTATGTGTTCTTGGTTACTGTGCTGTAGGTCATTTAGAGCAGGAGCCTGACTCATCTCTGAAGCTGCAGCATGTTAGAAATAACTACTGTAACATTAGGATGTTTTGCTTTTGTGCAAAGTAGATTCTGTTTTTATACTCATCAGTTTTCTGCAGCTTTCGACTTGTGTTGCATGATCTGTCTTCTCTGGATCTACAGACTTTTTTCAGCCTGCTGATGTGTCAGTTCCTGTTTCTGACTGTTACTTTTCTCTAGTGTTTATTATTGTACATGTTAGTTCACCTCTTGTTTCTTGTCCAAACTAGCCAACCAGGTGACCTGACAGCCAATTACTTCATCTGAATCTCCACAAGAAACCACTCGTCATCAAAATATCAAACTAAAGCTTTAACTGGACTGTTTCACATAAAAATTTGTCATGGAGTGATAAAAATCAAAAATATGATCATGAAAATGTACTATTTTAATTACACTACTTTGTATTGGCCAATTCAGAAAAATCACTGGATCCTTGTGAGCAGTTGCAGCTTTCTTTCCCGCTTTCCTCATATTGCATTATCCCTATTTAAAAAAAAAAAAAAAGAAAAAGATCTTGATATGAGGTCTGAAACTGTGTTGGTTAGTCCTAGTTGTCATTTTGTATTGGGTTTGTGTAGTTGTCCATTTGCAACAGCACCATTTTGAAGTTCCCGGTTATGAAAAACTTAGCTACACACACACACACACACACACACACACACACACACACACACACACACACACACACACACACACACACACACACACACACACACACACACACACACTCTCTAAGTGATGGGGTCAAGGATCTTTTTGGCAGGAAGGCTGTGTAATCCTGCTGTTAAATCTTTCACAGATGCAGCAGAGATCTTTAGTGATGATCAGGCCCTCAGATGTGAATATGTCTCTGGGAAATGGGACAGGAAGTTGTGACGTCTGGCGCCAGCACCCCACGACCTGGAAACGGAAAGGCGGTAGAAGATGAATGGAGGGATAGAAGCTGTGACACCACAAAGTCACAAAACATCTGCAAATATAGAGCAGAAAGAAGAAGAAACAAACAGAGCAATGAAAATAAAAACCTAAAAAAATCAGAGGGAAGAAGCAAAGTTGCATATAATTACAATATGACTTCAAAGATCATGTATCTCTGTACATATTGCTCATTTTTGTTGGCTGTAACATTATAACATGCACAGTATGTTGTTCTGCACCAAAGAATATCAGATTACAGCCACAAGACTCAAATACAAAGCCATTTATGTATTCTACATGTGTCTGATTACAGTTTTTGGCCAATATCTTACACTTGGATTAACAACAGCACTTTGTTGGTGAGAAGGATACTGTAGAGGTCATTCTTAGACATGATACATATGCAGCAATATTTGCATGCACAAGGGCAAAATAACACTTCCACGCACACTTCCTCCTCCTCACACACGTGCCCAGCTAAGAAATGTTCTTAATGCCCTCAAGGCTGAACAATGTGTCTCTCTTCTCTGTGCTCGGCTGATCAGACTTTAATGTCACATTCGGGTGGGTAACTCAGTGCTGACAGTTTATTCAAAGGATTTGTAGAAGAGTTCACATATTTTGAGAGCCTGGCTGCATCCATTTCTTTCACCCATTCTCTTGCTGCCATTCCCATCCTCTCTCCTCAACTCTTAAGCTTATTTCATACCCTCCCTTCCCCTCTTCACATTGCTGTCACAGCCAGCAGGTATTTGGGTCAGAAAGCATTCGCAAGCATGGAAGTGACCACATATTTAATGGCATCTCAAGCTTGGATATATACCATGCAGCTGAAAACCACAGAATGTGTCGCCTGACCTCTGACCTGACTCTGGTGATGTGAGAGAAACAATCCTCCGACAGTAGGCTGAGCACTTGATTATAGGACAGATACCGTTACATACAAAAAGAAACAAAAAAAACAAGTACTGGATTGTGTCACTCCACTGAAGAGACCCGCTCAGACCCCGATGCTCCCTGGAGTGCATTTGTGTTGTGTTGCACAACTGTTGTGGTTGATGGAGCGTGTGAATGGTGTCTTCCAGTGTCTCGTAGATGTTTTTGTTTTGTTTTTGTTTTGTTTTTTTCAGCAGCTGAGAATTCAGGAGCTGTGACCCAAGAGAGGGGCCTGTTTTCCTTTATGAAATGTACAGAATCTGAGAGAATTATCCAGCAATATGATCAGTGCTTTGCTATGATGTCAGCCTCAGCACCTCACAAAACATTCTTATTCTTTTGTCACTTTGTTTAAGCGTATAGTGTTGTTGTGTAATGCTATTTCAGGGACAGTTCCTCTCTCAAAAGAAATTGAAGCAGTCAACCTGGGATCCCAGATTTGCTTCATGTGCATGTGTGTTTTTGTTAATTGGGGGTTACATCGGGGTACAGTGAGTGTCTGGGATTAAGGAAGCAGAGTGTGAACAGTGCAGCTGTCAACCTTCTGCCTCAGACCCAGTTCAGATCACAGAACACCTTCTCTCATCACCCACCCTTTAAAACCTGTATAATCACCTCTAATACCCAGAAATGTGCATTTATCATTTTTCTTCAATGAGGAAAGAGGAAATAATTTAACTGCCGGATTTGGAGAAGAATTAAAATGAGAGGAAACTGCGTTACCTTAATACTCAGTGTCTTCTTCCTCAGGTGGCCATAAAGTCAATCCGCAAGGAGCGCATCACTGACAACCTGGAAAAGATTCACATCCAGCGAGAGATTGAGATCACCTCCTCGCTCCAGCACCCCAACATCATACGCTTCCATGAGGGTAAGAAACACAAACACACAATGTTAATGACTGTTGACAATCATTACAACACAGACCAGCCAAACCCACTAAAAGTCTCCTATCCATTTTTGTATTTCATCCAGTTAAATACATATGTGGATCCATATGAGTGTTTATTCAATCATTTCAGAGGTAAAAAATGTTAGGAGGGAACCACTTGAACTCACTTTACTGAATTGAATTTTTTGGGGCAGTAAACCTTAATCAGATAAGAGTCTTCCCCTCATGAAACAAAAAGGCTGAGAGTGTGCATGATTTCTGGATCCTTTTTGGTTCAGATGCAGATTACAATCTTCACTGATAAGAAAAAAATAAATATTTGAGTAGATAATGTGAAGCAATAGAAAGTCCCTGCAACAGCACAGAAAGTCAGAAACATTTGAATACAGATTCAATGAATGAAAGCCGCTACAGTAAGCTTACAGCCTTTTAATTGATTATATCTCAGTTTCTAAGGATGCAAAATGGCTTTTTTTTATATGTTTCAACTAACCAATACTCATAATTGCTATATTGTGAATGTGTGATCTGTGTAGTGTTTGAAAGCCGGGATAAGATCGTGATAGTGATGGAGTTTGCCAGCAGAGGAGAGCTGTACGATTACATCCAGGACAGGAGGAGACTACCAGAGGCCGAAGCCAGAAGCATCTTCAGACAAATCACATCTGCTGTCCACTACTGCCACAAGGTTACACACACACACACACACACACACACAAACACACACATACATCAGGGAACAACACAGATGCACTGTGGCAGACTAGGGGAAACAGAGGCGAGATTCACAACAAAAACAAGGCTAGAGTCAGTTTGCAGAAAACAAAAAGGAGTATTTATTAACCAGATGATAACCGGATTGAGCCAACTTGGGCTGGTTTCACTCTCCAGGGCCCTAAGTAGTAGAGGGGCAAAGATAGAGAGAATGGTGAGCCTTTTAATTACCATCCGGGGGGGGGCAACAGCTCCCTGGTGCAGATGACCGTCCGGCTTTCGTAGGATGATCCTGTCATATGGCCGGTCTGCTTCTCTGTCCCCCCCCGAGCGCTCAGAAACCAGGTCAATATATACTGGCTGTGATTGCTGCAGGTGTGAGTTGAGTGAGTGGTTGATTAACAGATGGGCTGCAGGTGAGACCACTGCCATGTGCCCAGTGGCTGCAAAACACTCACTGGATAGAAAACTCCTTCTACCACTTCCCCCAACCTGAGCCTAGGGCTCCGGTTGTTTCCCCTGGTTTGCCACAGCACGTGCAGAATTTTATGCTGCGGTATTCAAGTGTGCACAAGCGAATATTGTACCGTTAAATCCACTAAATCCTAATCCTAATACTGCAGAAAAACTTGACTCGCGTTTTTAGATCTCTCTGGGTTAAGAGCGCATTAAGGCTTGATTGTTTCTAACAGTCACACACTGACACATTTAACCGACATGTTGCTTAAAAGAACTTCCATCCTCCACATTACTATAAGGAACAAGTTCCTCTTTGTTGCTTTTTTTTTATTGCTGTGTCTAAAACCAGGAGGAATTATCAAGAAAATACTTCAATCCTATTAATACAGAAGTGCATTACAGCAGAAGTGAGGATCTGTGCCTTAATGTCAGATGAGCTGCACAGGAAGATTTTTCTTTTTACATCATTCTTATTTTAGCTGGTTGGTTTCTGCGTGAGTCCCTCATATTAAATTTAGAAATTATCTTTCACATCCTGTACCTTTGTAGTAGACAGGGAGGTGGATCTTCCAGCTCCTCGTGCCCTTGAATATTGTCCCAAAATAGATATGAATGTTCCGGCATGAATGAATTATTGAATGTGCCTCTGAGGTATTCAGGACACATGGAGGGATTATTAAGGCTTCAAGAGAAAGAAAGAAAACAATTCAGGCATTTGCTGTCCTCATTTTTTTTTTTTTTTTTTACAATTTTTTAAACTATTCTTCAAATCAGTTTATAAAATAGCAAGAATGAAATCCACTCAACCACATAGATTTCTTTCATCCTCATCTCTTCTTTGCATACACTTACACGCAATCACACACACACACACACACACATGAAAAGGCTTACATACTGTTCACAAATTATTGTCCAAGGTCATGGGTCATTTCCTTTGCTTAAGTACTCTGAAGAGGATGTAATTAATGAAATAAAGGAGGCTATTGTGGCTCATTAGCAGATGGATTCAAGAAAAAACAACAGCAGTGTTTTTCTGTGTTACATGGCTTTGTGTGTTGCCACAGTTATCCACAGCAGCATTGTCTCTTCTTATGATTTACTTCCTACTCATTCATATCATTGAAACACTTAATCCACCCGTTGGATCTAAAGTGCTTCTACGGCTCTTCCTCACCGAGGCCCACAGCTGTCTGAGTCCTGTGGCTTCACGTTGGCTTCCAGGTGCTTAATACCATCAGGGGATCAAATCACATCCCATCAGATTAATTAACCCAAACAAAGCACTTCCACATTCCTCGTGATGATTTAACAGTCTGAGAACCTTTCTCAGGGCTCTCCAATATGGTCGCCACATGGCCCTGCTACATGAGGCCCAGGTTGAATATCTTCAGGTAAAATAAAAATGCATTACAAATGCTTTGTGCACCAAAGTCAGAGTTTATTATGTAAACTTCACACTCTTCGGTCTTACGTTTGCATGCAAAGAGAAGATGTCTGACTGTAAGCAGGAGGGAAGAGCAGCACTGGAGCTCATGTTTATTTCTGCTCTCTTGCAGAATGGTGTGGTGCATCGAGACCTCAAACTGGAGAACATCCTTTTAGATCAAGATTTGAATGTAAAGGTAAGGTTTTATATATATATATATATATGTATATATATGTGTGTGTGTGTGTGTTCATGTCACATTCCCACAGAGAAATAGCAAGACCAAACTATTTATCTGTGAATAAAAAATGAACACGTACTCTGGTAAAATCCATTAGATACTTGATAGGTGTAAAATACGTGACAGATTATGACTCATCCAAAAAGTTTTGTTTTTTGATATATGAAGACATAGGTCTTATTGACACACTGACTGATGCTTTATATGACACAGTCTTTTTCCACTGCGGCTTTATTTGCCGTGCTAGAATGAGGCGTCACACAGTGCAGCTGGTAATAGTAATGGTAGTAGAATTATTTTGGTAATGGTAATTTTATTATTTTTCCAGCCCAACAATAAAATAAAAACTAAGCACAAAGCACACACTCAGAACATACAATGGAGGGCTTTCTGCCCACAGTTATTATCACGTCTTGTTAAACTATGAACACTTAACCAGCACAAACATAGTGCCAGATCTTATAAAAGAACCCAGGGGTTATTTTTTTTTTTACCTTATTTGGAGATTCCTCTCCTTATATGGGAGTTTTGCATGTCCAAAAGGGAATGCAGGGAATCCAGTGGCAATCATGCCAATAGGAGGGTTTTGATTGTATGCTCTGTCTGGTTGTCAAAAAAAAAAACACCTTTTGGGCAGACCTCTCAGCAGCTCTTCATTCATTGCAAACCTCAGCTTCACTGCGTTTCTTTACGGCATCCGCTGCAGGAAATGACCAACTGTCTGTGCAATGCATGGGTGTGTTATGTCAGCACAATAGTCTCTCAGTGGCATGTGTGAAAGGCAGGCTGAGCCAGACATGTTGAGAAAAAACACAGGGTCTTGGTCCAAGTTTGACACCGTACATACAGTAATACTTTAGGAATTTAAGAAGCAGACTATAGTGTCCATAAGAAAACAAATCAGCCTGAAGTGAAAAATCTGTTAATGCAGCAATGAATTCCTCATTGCTTTACTGACTATTAAACATTTCATAGAGAACCAGCAGGTTTAGTCAGGAGACATCAGGGAAGTTTTACTGTTTACTTGATCCTGGTTCAGAAAAAACTGATAATTATGCTGCTCATGCTGAATTGAACTCTCCTCTCACGTGATAATATCACAACGATCTCAAAAGGCACTGTGAATTGATGTGACCGACGATCTGTAGGGGCCATAGCTCCTTACAATAGCCCCACGCACTTCCCAGGCACATGTACAGGAGTCATTTGTATATTTACAAGAAAGAGTGTCTTATACAGGAATTTGAGAGGGAGCAATGTGTTTGCCATAGCACTGAAACAAGCGCAGGACCAGCGGTGTGACGGTGAAAGAGAATTTACACTGAGGGGAAGATCCATGCAAACACACAAATGCATGTAGAAGGTAAAGCTATGTAAACAGCACAGTCCACGTGCTCCATCTTCACATTCTTATTGCCACTGTATTTACAGGTATAATATCAACAGTGGGATGATTAGTGTATACACAGTGTCATCTCTCATCTGCGAGGTGTCTGTTTTCCTGTGACTCTGTTTCACAGAATTAAAGCTGTCAGAGTATTTTTAACACCAGACGGGCTGATAGTGGGCTGGTGCATGTTAATAATCTCTTCAGATAGAGAGGAGCCTCGGTATGTTTGCGTACGTCTCTCGCAGCCTCGAGTGAGTGATTGTTCCGTTACGTTGAGCGTAAGCAGCCTGATGTTTTTGGCCTCACACTCTTTCCTCACTCACACTTACTCTGGCAAAAGCCCAGCGTACCTATTTTTGGCTCCTTAAAAAGGGATTTGCTTCGAGTTATTGTGTTTTTTTTCCCCATGCAACTAAATGTTTGCAGTGTATAGCCTACTCAATAAAAAGGATTCTGGATTGCGTGAGAATGAGTGTGCGAGTTTGTTGAACTGAATGTCCGAAGGATTCAGTGTCTGTGACAGCTGATAGCCAATTACATCATCTGTGAATTAAGACTCACAGTCCCACGAATCCCTTTTTTCACTTGACATAAACGTATTGAAGACACAGGTGTATATGAAATATACTTTGTTTTCAGGGGATATGATTATTTTTTTTAGGGTTTAATGTGTATTTTATTTATCATGCATTTCCAGTTTTGTTTGGTCCTATTTTATTGATTTTTCAGTTCAGCTGAATAATTTGTGTTGAACATGCTGTTTTCTCCTGAAATGTGTCAGTGTTAATTTTCCTGTGTTAATTTCCCACTGCATGGGAATTGATAACATGTTGTTCTAATAGTTCAGGGGCTGGGCAACTAAATAAATATAATGAGGATGTGGTGGTTTGCACTGTTGCCTCACAGAAAGAAGGTTCTGGGTTCAATTCCTTGTCTCTCCATATGGAGTTTGCATGTTTTCCCTGTGCCTGCATGGGTTCCCTCCCGATACTCAAGCTTTGTCCCATAGTCCAAAGACCGGAATGCTTTAGCATCATTGGTGACTTTAAATTGCTTGTATGCGTGAGTGTGAGCGTAAATGGTTGTTTGTGTCAGACTTGCATGCTGACCAGGGCGCGTCAGCTTGGATCAGCTCCAGGCTCCACAGCCCTGATGGATAAGAGGTGTAGCTAATGGATCGATTGATGTGTTAATTGGTTTCTCTCTTTCTTTTGTTCTGCAGCTGGCTGACTTTGGCCTTTCCAATAATTTCCAAAGAGGCAGTCTGCTGCAGACCTACTGTGGAAGTCCACTGTATGCTGCCCCAGAGATAGTTCAAGGGCTGCCATACCAGGGGCCGGAGGTGGGTTGTACTTACACACTGCCATTTCTGATTTCCTTATGAGAAGCAGTTTGCAAACATTTCATTAAAGTCACAACGTGCAAGTTCTGTAAAACAAGCTACCCAGTAAATCAGCAGTAGTGTCACCTACCAGCATAGATTGAGCTCCCACCCACTGACTTCAGCCTTCTGCATCAATGGGGAGGGTGTAGAGAGGGTGCCTAGCTTCAAATACCTGAGTGTGCACATAGATGCAGACCTCCAGTGGAGCCCTAACACCCTGGAGGTGGTGAACAAGGCCCAGCAGCATCTCCACTTTCTAAGGATCCTTAGAAGGACTAACCTGAAGAGGAAGCTGTTGGCAGTCTTTTACCGCTGCTCCATTGAGAGTGTGCTAACATACTGCATCTCTGTGTGGTTCTCAAGCTGCAACATGGCACACAAGAAAGCACTGCAACTGGTTATCAACACCACCCAAAAAATCAGTGGACACCCTCTCCCCTTCCTTGAGGAGCTCCACAGCACTCCCTGTATCAAGAGGGCACATAGCATCATAAGAGACAGTACACACCCAGGACACCGGGTGTTTGAAATGCTGCCCTCTGGTAGGAGATTCAGGGCGCTGAAGTCTCAGGAACAGTTTTTACAGCAGAGCGATAGCAATAATCAGTGCAAACATTTAATTGTTGAATGGCGACGTGCAATTTTATACCACAATGCAATTTGTCACTATAAATATATTTCATTTATTTATTGTGTAAATATAACTTTTTATTGACTGAATTGGACTGCACTCTAATTTCGTTACATTTTAGTGCAATCGTGTTAAATTTTAATGTGATGACAATAAAGACTTTATCTCTTATCTATTCTCTGTTTGATTATGAGCATGAGGGTCAGAAATGTTCCCTAGGCTGCTTACAGGCCGTCTTATTGAGTCTGGCCTTTGACAGTTCTTCTCCGCCTGAAGATTATATATTGCATCCAAAAGTTACTAAAACAAAGTCACATACTGCAATTTTATGTTCAAACGCATTGTGTTTGTTTTACGACTTGTTTGTCATTGTGTGTGTTTTTGTGTGCTAGGTGGACTGCTGGGCGTTGGGAGTGTTGCTCTATGCTCTGGTCTACAGCAGCATGCCATTTGATGGAGCCAGTCACGCCACGCTCACTGAGCAGATCAGCCAGGGTCGCTATCACAGACCCAACCCCCCCTCAGGTAAACCTTTGTCAGTGTCCATGACCGTCATATTTACGCTTCCATTCACTAAGTGGCTGATGAAGTAGCTCAGTCCAGTCACTATAAATAACCCTTGACTCTGTTCCTCCAGATGCCTGTGCTCTTATCGACTGGTTGTTGACAGTCCGTGTGGACGAGAGAGCCACGATAGAGGATGTAGCCAATCACTGGTGGGTGAACTGGGGTTATGAAGAGACTGTGTGTGACTGCCCTTTATCTCCCCTCCAAGAATGCCCCTCCCCCCTGCTGGCTCGCTACATCGACTGGCAGAGTCGAGTCGCCACAGCCAGTCACATGACTGTTGACCAGGGGTGCCTGTCCTCAGACTCTTCCTGTCCAACTCAGCGCTCGCACCATCCATTTTACTTTAGCCTACCTCTGAATGAGTGGGGAGGTAGAATACGTGGTGGAATCTCGAGCCTCAGGAAGTCCCGCAAAGAGAACGCCATTCCCCAGACTGCACAGGGAGCATGTAGCAGTGTTTGTGCAACAGCTGCCTCCTCTGCTGTGATTTCCTCCTCTTCCACTATTGAGCGAAAGAAACCTAAAGGTATCCTGAAACCCCAGAGGAGTTTTGACTCAGTCTTTCACAGCCATCCTAAAGAAAACTCTGGCTCCCAGTTCTGTAACAATTCTGCCCAGCCTTATCGAACACACACACTCACCCACACACATGCTGAGGTGCTGTCCACCAGCCTGCCGTCAGCCTCCACATTCAGCCAACCTTCATCAAAAATGCCCAAAAAGGGGATACTAAAGAACCTTTATGAAGGGGAGTTGTGTTATGGCGCATCCTCAGACAGTAGATGCTCTGGAGCAGGAGTCAAAGAGAGTGACGCTGCTGATTTGGGTTCCCACAAACAGCACAACTGCCTCCCAGCAGCAGCAGATAGTCCCACCCTGAGCACAGAGGCAGTAAGAAGAAGAAAAGGTATTTTGAAACGTAATGGCAAGTTTTCTCGCAGTCTGGATCTTCCAGATGACCAACATTTAACATCTTCTCCAGCCCCCGCAATATTCCCAGAGGCTCTGCAGCAGCTCCTCCAGGCCACAGGTCGTGCAGAGGGGCATCAAAGCCGCCCATCCAGCGTGGTGAGTGAGGATAGCCTCTACTCTTCTGATTCTTTTGACCTGCTGGACCTCAGCACCCAGGCCCGTTGTAGGATTTTCTCTCGGTCGATGCAGAACACCTCCGAAGACGACCTGGAACAGTTGACGGTTGAGCCAGTTCGGGTTCGTGAAGACAGGGAGGGACAGAAGGAAATACTAACTTAAGTCAGTGCGGTGAAATTTGTTCTCACTTCATTTTTTGTGGTAATCGGTGACTGCCATCTTGAAAAGACTGAATGAGCAGTGGAAAGGTTACAACTGTAGTACTTGGACTCCCCTCAGCATTGTACTATCAGTGTAAAGCACCATTTTTTAGCGCGTTTGTCTGTATTGAGTGATAAACTAAGCTGTATTCCTCGAAAATTTAACTGTATTCTGGATGTGAGTCATAAGACATTTAAGTGGCACCTAGACGGGATCCAATATCTGCCAAACTGCTCACCTGCACAACAAAACCTCTTTTAGACTTAACAGCAGATTCCTGTTCAAACGAGATTTCAAAATCTGAGTCCTAATGCTGTCGACTAGAGAGACAGAAGCTGTGTATAAATGTGTGTGTGAAAATAAGCACTCATGAATTCTGCTAATCTGTTGGGATCCTTCTGATTCACTAATTATCATTTTACCCGAATTAGCATTAATCCAGCCAATACAAAATTTTTTAACAGGAGGACAACTGTTTACAAATGTACATTATTTGCCAACAACTCTAACTTTTCTCATGCAGACATGTTTCATATTATTGGAATTCTCTTTTACTTTGTTGTCATTCATTATTTTTTAGACATCTGCCACCACACAAGGAGTTGCAGTTGCTGTTAACATTTATTCTGCATACAACTACATTACAGTGTCATAAACCATTCATCAAACATTTTTACACTGCCTATTAACACAGAAAGGGTTAAAGTGCAGTGTGACCTATTCCACCACATGTTCCCGAGTATATTAATACTACACAGTTTTACACTGTGCACCAACACACACAGTGTGAACAACAGACGGATGACAGCACTTTTTCCTGCGACACCACCTACAGTTGAAATTGACGAATGCAATTTAAAAAATGTCATTTTGATCTTGTGAGAAGAGAATGTTGGTCATTCTGTTCGAGCATTTCTTTTTGAATAAATAAATTCTGTGAATTTTAATACTTTCCAGTTGTTTCGTTGTCTCTTGACACAATACAGAGAATTTGAACAATGCTCAAGCTATTCATTTAATACCTCACACTTACACAAAGCTGTGTTCATTTTGCACAATGTAAGTGAGTGAATTGGGGGAAAAAAAACAAAAAAACAGGCAAACTTGGTATGAATAAAAGGAATAATATATCAACTGTGCAAAACAAAAGTTGGAAAAAAGGAAACAATAAGCTTTGACTGATGGTCATCAGCTCTTATAAAAGACTTTTCTAGTCTTTGTAGGCTTTTCCTCAGTCTAATGGAGAGTGCTCATCATCACTGTCAGGTAAAAACATTTTATCTCCAGGTTTGTGAATTGAATTGCTTTGAGGATTATTTAGGGAATATTCAAATTACTCTACGGATTGACACAACTCTCCAACTTCTTTGGCTCATGAAGAATCTTCTAGAGCTGATAAAATAACAAAAAATTTAAAATAATTTAATTACATGGTGCTTATTTCTCAAAAAGCTGGGAGTTCACACATAGAAGCTGTCACAGTGGCAACATGAAACCAATCAAAACTGGTTGTTTTTGTATTCTCATTCATTGACAGCACAGTACCCAATGCAGCACAATTTTGTCAGTGAATTACCACATGTACACTCAACATTCACATCTATGGTATGTGTTTTGTATTTAATGATAATTAAGGACATAAATAGATGAAGTCGATTGAAAGGGACAACATTCGGTGTGCTGTTCGTTTTGAAAAGTGTATTGAAATAAAAACATCACATTTTTGTGCACGTGTACAGGAAAGGCTTGGGCGGGGAAGAAGTTTAAGTACTCTCTTCGAGAGGATGAACTGCATAAAAGGCAAAGCAAGGCCACTAAATAAAGGTCACTGTCATCAAATTTCCATCCATTTTCTGAACTAATCAGAAAACCAGATGAATCACGGCTACATGAGACACAAACTGTGAAAGCACAGTTTTGATGCGTTTGTATTTTAGGCTATTTTAGTTCTTCTAGCTTGTGCTACTTTGTGCTTTTACCACAAATCTTGGAATTTTTACTCCACTGCATTTATTTTATATTTATAGTTACAGGCAACTTTTCATCTTAAGATTTCACCCTGATCATAACAACCTTATTATCTTTATTTATCTTTTATTATGGTAATTGATTTGACTTTTTCTTTTACATCTGTTGGATAGAAGTGTGAAGCATAACTTGACACTGAAGGTGCAACAACATTTGTGGCATATTTGTCATAAGTCTTAATAAGAAATCTGAATTGTGAGCAGTCTTGACCATTACGCTGCATGATCCCATAATGGTCTCCTTCGCTGAGGAGCTCGAGAAACTAAACGAAGATTTAGCTTTAATAGTCAGAGAGTAATTACTGTTAGAAAAACAGCAGATTAAAGCATCTAAGTTGTGTGTGGGTCTCCTGTCAAGTACACTGACAATATCCCTAAGCAGTATGGACCCAATGGCCAAGGATTTTATAGATGTTTGTGTTCCAGACATCTGCAATAATTACTAATGCAGCCCAGGGGAAGGGGTTCACAGCTAAGTCCTCACGACCGAGAGGCTTTTCTTTCTGTTCTGTCATGTGTGGATAAAAGTACTGTTGAGTGAACAAAAGAAGCCAGACATTATTGGTCTTTCGGCTTCTTACGGGGTTTGAGGCAGCTAAGGAACAGCAGGATTACAGTGAATAAATCTTTCATTACCCACATGCTATTGTGGCGATTCCTCAAATTAGGCTTCTTTGGGGTATGCAGGGCCATAGTTGAAATGAGTAGTCAGATATCGACATTATGAGCAGGAAAAATGGATTGGAGTGAAAATGCTTGTTGTGCATAATGATCCCTTTTGCAGTGTTGCTTTGTAGTAATGTTCTGCTGTTAACCCTGAGAGCATATTACAGTAAAGCCTATGCATATAGGGGTAAGTGTTTTGCTTACTAAAATTCCATCTTGATAAATATTTTTTCAGCTCTTGATAAAATCAATGATCTAAATATATCAGCATAAATAGCTTTATTTGTGCTTTATTTGTGGCTGAGTTTATCAATCCCCATACAAAGGAAAGTGAATTTTCAAGGACCTTGGCCTAGAAATAATGTCCCATCATGCTGATGAAAAACCAGTGACTCAGCCTGGTCAGACATCTCCTATATCTGCAGCAGAGGCTTTAGATTTATCTACTATAAGAATTTAAATGTACCAAGACAACATCTGCACAGAGTCTCTTTAAACTGCCATATTTGACCTCAAAATAGAAATTCTTTCTTTTTTTGCCATTCAAAGCAAGATTTGTTTTCTCAGAGTTGAAAGTGGAATATGTCCTCATTCATCTGTGTGTGCTTTTGTTCTTTTAATCATAGTTTTTGTCGTTGCTGTGGCTCTTCTTCTTATTATTATTATTTCTTTTTTTTTCCTCTTCTTTTTACAATTTTTTTTTTCTTGTCTTATTATCAGGAGCTACAACAGAAAGTGATTTTTTTTTACTTTGTATATTTGATGTGCATGTGACAAACTGAACCGACCTTGACTTGAAAATATCACAGATAGCTTCTGGAGACAGACGTAACTTTTCATAAACTCCACCAAAGGATCCATTTTTAGTGGATCACTAAGTGTTAACTGAACCCTACAATATTGAGCAACAGTGTCATCTTGTGGACATTTGATCTAAGTAGCCTAAGGCACTTATTAACAGATTAAATGAGTAGGATAAATTCACATTCTGAGAAATTACATATTGTTCTGAATAATTATGTTTTGTTAAATATAATAATTCATTTTTGTCCTCCACTCCTCTTTGGCTTGCTGCCGTACCTCTGCCTGGGCAAACTCTCTCCTCTGCTCTGCATTTGCCTTCCCCCACTGTTTAAACTGTGTTCTTCCTAGCCCCTGCTGCCCAGTGCTGACATTCCCTATGATGTCTCTCAGCTCAAGGGAGATTTTGGCTAGCCTGACTGCAGTGTCTGCTGTCTAGTTCCGGCCAGTCCTCGTTAGCACCCCTGTGTTACTGACAAGTTAATCTCTGGAGTCCCTAAGCATCATTGAAACTCTGCACTTCACCACCTTAAACTCCTCTACAACAAATGAGAGTGGAAGCTGGAGCTGATCTGATCTGACAGAGTCCCACTGTCAAGTCCTCCTCTTGTTCACCATCCAAAAGACACAAGGACAACTCAAATTTCCACCTCAATAATTTTTATTTTCTTTTGGCTTTGTTTGCTGTTCAACAAATTAGGTTGTAAGCCTTTAAAAAGACAGAGAAACAAATGTTAACATTTTAATTAGACATTTTAAATTAATTACCAATTAAAACATTTTAAATTAACTACTTCACCCTTTCAAATGGAATAAAGAAAAATCTAATTACATGCATTTTAGTAAAGTTTAAGCATTTAACAGAATTTTAACATTTTTAACTGTATATTTTCCTTTTGTATCTTACACTTTTAATTTTTCATACTCCGAATGAAAAATCTTAGCATAAACTCAGTCAATGCTGCAATGTGGTCCTTAACCAATCTATACAGGCATTAAACATAAACTTAAACATATTAAGCACCATTGAAAATACCATGAAAGTAAATAAACCATTGGCATCTTTGGACTGAATCTATAGTCTAGTAGCCCATGCTGGTACATCCAAGACTTGAATTTGCCTGGAAGTCCCGATCGGTCAATCCTCTTCAGCCATTCCTTAGACTGTGCATCCTGTTACAATGCCCTTCTCCAGGACCTGCCATTCGGTGGTGAACTTGGCAGTCCTGGACTGCAGCTTGAATGATCCCAGGTAGCTTTTAATTGTTTGGGATGTGGTAGTATTCCATGGCCTTATTAATGAGGCTGTGGGGCATGGACCCGTAAGTGTTGGCAAGGTCTGGCCAAGCCACAGTTAAGTTGCCCTTGCTCCTCTTGGACTCCAGGATCAGATGGCTAAGGATGGAGGTGTGCTCCAGGCGTCCAGAGAATCCTGGGATGCCCCCCTTCTGGGTCGGGGTGTCAACATAGCCTTCTTTCTCCATTCTGTGGCATTACTGCTTGCAGAGGATCTTGATCTCATCCCTCAGGCTTTGCATCTCCTTCTCCCTCCGATTCAGCAGCTTCTCCTTTGAGCTGGTGGTCTTCCTCTCCTCAATGCCAAACCACTTCCTTGCAATGTTGTAGGTGATTGCAGTCATTGTGTTGATTTTCCACTCCACTGTCCCAGCCAGAGCAACCTCCAGGATCTTATCCAGATCCTCATCCAACTGTTCCCACTCCTTGTTGCTGTTCATCTTGGGCCACCACTCTTCCTTTTGCAGGTTGGAGTTGTTGGGAGGCACCTGCGTCTGACGTGGTGTTGACCCTGTGCTGCAACAAGGTTGCTTCCTCTCCGCACTTGGTCCTGGATTGATGTATCTTAAGCCCTATAGTGTTCCTGCATATCTTGTCGCATTGGAATCTGACTTCTGGTGCCATCCCTGTCAGTGTTGCTTGCGTGAGCATTCTTGTTAGTCGTGTCCTGTCCCTTGTCGTAGCCGCTTGGTCTGTCCCGATGAGCCTCTCTGTAGCTGATGTCATCAGAAGGTGCCCAACCTTCTCAGGGTGTTTCAACCCTTAACCGCTACACCCTCCAGTTGGCGGGTCAGCAGTGGTGGCCAAGTCACTGCTCATCAGCTCCAGCTCTCCAGCCTTCCTCCCTTTTATGCCATAGACAACAAGATGTGCTTTCTGCTGTCTCACCAATCCTGCGTACTGCTGACTTTCCCTCCCTCCCTAAGATGCCAAATATATATATAATTATATATTTTTAAATATTTCTGTTGTAGATTGAGTGTTTGAAGACATTGTAGTCTCCTCAGAGGAAAAGCTCAAAGACGCATAGAAGATTCTCCACTGGGTCATCACTGGAGACCTCTGGGAGACTGGGACCAAAATCCCAAAGGTGCCTTTGTCACAGTGACACCAGCCTGAGTACTGACTCTCCTGTCTTTGCAGTTCCTGACACACCCCCCTGCCTGGCAATCACCTTCATTCACTGCACCTGGTTTGCCCCACCCATCTCCTCACCTGAGGCTCATTCCCCCATCAGTCATCCTATACTTATACCAGTCCTCTTTCCCCTGCCCTCTTGGAAGTCTGTTGTGTGTTGAGAAATGTGGAACACAAGGCACTATACAAACTTCCCTTCTTATTCCTAACTACTGGGAAAGGTAAACATGTAGAGATATTTGTATTTATGAAAATATGTATTTGCATAATTGACCCAATATACATGAACATTCTCATCATGTTTACAAAATGAAAGGTATACACTGTTCATGAAAATACCAAAAGGTGAGAGAAAACCTTTCTCTCATTTTTTGGGGCGATGCTGGAGCCAATTCCAGCCAGTGTTCCAGGTGATGGGTGGGGTCACCCTGGACAGGTCACCAGTCCATCAGAGGGCCAACACACAAAGACAGAGACAAACAGCTACTCACACTAACATTCAGACCTACAGACAATTTAGAGTCACCAGTTAACCCAAACATGCATGTCTTTGGACGGTGGGAGGAAACCCGGGGAGAACATGTAAACTCTGCAAAGGACCCAGGTCGGGAACCGAACCTGCAACATTCTTATTGTAAGGCAACAGCGCTAAACACTACGCCACCGTGCTGCCCAGAAGTAAGTCAATTCTAAAAAATATAAATAAATCTGGAAAGCACTTATGTAATTGTATCTGTCCCTTGAGGTAAACATCTGGTTTGTTGTTTTGGGATTTTGAATATTCATTAGTCTTTTCTTTTTTGCTTAATTGTGTGAGTTTAAATGTAAATCTGTCTAACAATGAAGATTTCTTATCGGGAGTTGTTTTGTTGGTAATTTATTCTTTTATTTCATTTGAATAATTATGCTTTTTGAAATTGGCTCACATAATATAAATTATGAACAGATTTTGTAATATATCGTTATTATAATTATAATATTATATATTAGGGATGAGCGAGTACACAACTATCCGTATCTGTTCAAACATCTACATTATCTGTATCCGTATTTGTACTCAGAGGGGCAGGGCTTAAACTAGAAGCGGGCGTGGTTTTTATGGAAGTTGTATTTTTAAGCCTGAAATTGATATGGGTTGGACAGAAGTTGCTATATTTATAGTAAGCCTCAATATATTTTTATTTACAGCTTAATTTGTATTACACAAAGGTAAGAAGAGTGAGGACGACTAGAAAAAAAAACCTGACCTGAAGAAACAGCGAGAATGAGAAACACGAAGCGGGCTGCATGCAGCACCACTTCTGTTACGAATCAAGTTTTTACCCCATAACCCCATAAAGTGGGGCAGATTTGAAACGTTTGGGCTATTAAAAAGCTATTTTAAAATGATGATGTAGTAGTGTGGATGTAGCCTAACCTTTTATCTCTATCAGGTTAAATGATGATCTTTCCGGGGGACTTGATCAGGTAGTTGTAAATATCGATGTATGTCACCTTCGACCATTCAGTCAGATCATTTCTCCATAAAAATGAAGGCAAACAGAAGAGACAATGAGAAAGACCCACAGATGTGAGTTTTTCATTGTACCTTTTTTTTCTCCGGTACAGCTAGTGTGTTAAAATAATCATCTGACATGTTGAAATAATGTTTTAAGTGAACTACTTGAAAGTGTTTTTTAGATTGTGCCGCCGATTTTTCCCCTCCGGTGCGCGTGGCTTTCAGAGTATGACGTGTTGCACTCTGTCTCTATCACAGGACGCCCTGAGGAGGATTTTCCTTCAGCCCGAGCAGGATATTGACTCCCTATTATGTTTTGAGTATCATGTTTTGTTAATTGTGAAAAAATTACTATTGTATTTAATATGGAATGGAAGTGTACATGGAAAGTTATGAGATGATTTGAAAACTCATTGTGCCTGCTGTATGTGAAATGAAGATTGTTGACAGTTTTCTGTGGTCGCCCGATGAAAACACTGCTCTTTTAAAGAATATAGAGCATAAATGTGAAATTACCCATCTCCCCCACACTTGAAAAAGGTGAATACAGAAAAAAAAACAAAGAAAGAAAGAAAAAAAAAAACGATACCAGTGAAACACAAAGTGATGTAAGGCTAGAGCAGTTTTTTATAACCTATTGGGAGACAATAGCCAGCTGTCTACACCACCCAACCAGGAGCAGGAACTGTAATCAAATTTTGTCCTTTGCTGACCTGGACTGTACATGTAAATCAAGAGAATAGATTTATAAAGCACATTTTAATATGAAAACTGTATGCAAATGTGTCCAACTCACTAAATTTTAACAAGGTTGCAACTCTTAATGTTTGAATGCTTGACATATTGCTATTTGTGTGAAGAGGATAACTTTGGTAAACATGGTCCAGTGATGCATTATCACACAGTCCAAGAGAATAGTACCAACATGCTCATCTGTCAACTGTTTCTCTTCTAACAATTTTCACTACTTCTGGCCTGAAACCAAAACATCAGGAATATCACACTTCCCCATGTCCAAAAAGAAGCACTGGGGTTCCATGTTCATAGTCTGTCTCATATATACCTTATCAGTCAGTCACCTTACAACAAGCATTTCAGACATCCTTCTGACTGTTTAAACCATCCCTGAAAGTCTGGTTCATGAACAGAAGGAGGCAGTCAACAGCCTAAAGAAACAGCTAGAGAGCAAACATGTAGAAATCCTTAGACTCTGCTGTGAATTTGCGAGTGGCTTCAGGAAAGAATAGCTCCTCATATGATGCACCACCTGATCAGTGGTGAAAACCAGGCTAACGCAATCACGGAAGTAGTTAAAGGGTTTCACAATAGCAATAGGGTGTGAAGATCCTGGTGTTTTACAGTACTTTATACATTTTGAAATACTGTCTAGCAACTGTGTTGTTATGAGCCACTAGCAACACAGTCAAACCCTAGAGATCAAGAGGTGAGAGCATCGCTGGACACAACAGTAAGTACCAACGATGAAATATATAACCATATCAAATAACATTACTGACACTGTTAGACATTTGATAGGTGTTGGGTTTTTTGTTTTTTTTAATTAATAGTTTAACAGGTCAAGATGCTAAATCATCCTCTGAACAATATATGTTTTGGGTGCTGGAGGAAATGGTTAATAAACACCTGTTTTCACAAGTAATTGCTTTATACATGCACGTTATGTGACTGTCATCCATGGTGTTTGGAGTAACAAGTCTAGGGAATAATAGCAATTATCTAGAGAAGGAAGTATTTTAAAATCAAATATCTATGTAGTATAATAATATGTGTAATAACAGCTACCTGTCTGTAATCACTTCTCTTTCTTCAACTCTTTTTCTTTTTTTGCCAAATCTTACAGACCATCTCAAAATTCTGCACAGCAACAATAAGACAGAGGAAGAAGAAGAAATGCCGGTAATATAAAATGTTTTTGATTATTCATCAGACTCTATATTCAGTAAATTACCTGATCTGAAAAAACATGCTCCAACTACACACAACACAACCAAACAGGGAAATGTGGTGGTGATATTATGGCTGAAATCCACTTTTTCTTCAATGTTTTGTAGCTTCTGAAGTTGATAAACTCATGTTGTGTTGTGTTTATTTCCAGCATGTACGTCCTGCCATTGATGAATCAGTTTTCTAACTTTCTTGTGTTTTTTTTTATTAATAATCTGTTTCTTGTTACAACTTACAATGTGATGAGCTCTTTTGGCCACTGTACTGGAAAAAGGGGAGTTTAAACAGAGGAGAGATGAAGAAACAACAATAATAGAATCAACAATGGATTGTGTAAGGTGGAAGGGTCAGTGAATCAACCTTCACATCCACGGAATCAAAATGATGCACCTTTCTTCTCTTTTGGATCAAACTGCAGCCAAAAGGACAAGATAGGCCTGAAAAATTAAAACGAAAACGGCTGCAGAGTTAAAAGTAGAAAGACCTGTTCACTGAAGCTGTTTTACCGGTTCCTTTTGGAAAATAATTGAAAGGAGTGTTTATAATTTTTTTCTATCTATTGTTCCCACTAGGTGTTTAACGATCCCATCCATGGCCATGTGGAGTTACACCCACTTCTTATAAAAATCATAAACACACCTCAGTTCAACAGGCTACGATACATCAAGCAGCTGGGAGGGGCCTACTTTGTTTTCCCCGGAGCATGCCATAACCGGTTTGAACACTCGATTGGGTATGTCTGCATGTTCTCAAAGCATCTATTAAGACAATAAATGCAATTAAATGTATTGTATGATTCAATAAGTACTATACTAACAGCCAATCTTTTGTATGCATGTGTACTGTATGTGTTGATGCAGGGTGGCACACTTGGCAGGAGAGCTTATTCAAACTTTGAAAACAAACCAGCCTGAACTTGGCATCACAGATAGAGATAAACTATGTGTGCAAATTGCAGGTCTTTGCCATGACCTGGGTGAGTGATACACCTGCTTCACTTTTGCAAAAGTGTTTCTCCAAATTGAAATTAGTGCTACATTTAGATGGAAAGTTTGGGGTTGTGTTTTTTAAAGAAACAGAGCAGAGTGGATGTGACATGCTCTATTGGGAAAATGCAAATATTCTGCCATCAGACATCATCACAAAAGAATGAATATAAATGGGAGCAGCAAAAGCCAAATTTAATATATATATATTAATGTTTTCTAAAAAAAAATATGATGAGATGTTGAGTTACAGGCCTGTCTAGTTTGACACCACCCTGTTCTTAATATACCATCACATTGACAAAATCATAAAGTGTGTGTGAACTTGACAAGATTATTTTATGTTCATTTCTCTGTGTTTAGGACATGGGCCCTTTTCCCATCTGTTTGATCAAAAGTTCATCCCCAAAGCACGTCCAGATATAAAATGGGAGGTAAGAAACAGTTCAACAATTTTACCTTTAAAAAGTCACCTTAAATCTTGTTTACTGAAACTTTAAGTTTTGCAAAGATAAGTTCTATTTACCGGAGCCATTGAGTTGTGACCGTGTAACTTTTCATATTAACACTATATCATATGCTCCAATGAGTCTGTCTGTGTTGCAGCATGAGGACAACTCTGAAAAGATGCTTGATTACATGGTAAAAGAAAATCAGTTAGAGCCAGTGATGAAGGAGTACGGCTTGAAGCTGCCAGAGGACATGGAGGTCATCAAGAAGATGATTACAGGAAAGACAACAGAAGAGAGAGGGAAGGTACATGTTGGTCTGGGATGTGTGATTTGTATAAAACCCTCTGTGTTCCAAACACCAGTGTTTTAACTGCCTTGTCATCTCCACAGGGGAGTAATGAAAGTCAATCCCAGGACAAGTCTTTCCTCTATGAAATTGTGGCCAACAAAACAAATGGCATTGATGTGGACAAGTTTGACTACTTTGCCAGGTGAAGTTTGAGAAACAGCTACTGTAGAATAATTCACTTTTTATATAGCAGGTTCACTCAGGTGTTTGTACTCTGTTAATGTGTGTTTTCCCCATATGTTTGTCTTTTCTTAGGGACTGCCACCATCTTGGCATCCAGAACCATTTTGACCATCTGCGCTTCTTTCAGTATGCTCGAGTGATTAAGAGCCTAAATGGGCAGATGCACATCTGCTCAAGAGACAAGGTGGTGACAGTGTTATTGTTTGTTTGTTCAATTTTAAATTATATTTTAAACATCAATCCATTGGTCTGATTAGTTCTAACTAACCTAAAAGAAATACTGTCAACAGGAGGTGCAAAATCTGTATGACATGTTCTATGCAAGGTGCAGTTTCCACAGGAAGGCCTACCAGCACAAGACAAACAAGCTTATTCAGACTATGTAAGTACCTTGCCTTCTGCTCAGAACATTTATCTGCTCTTTTGTCTGATGTAGCTTGTTTCCATTGCTTCATGCTTCACTCTTTTATGTGGTATGCAGAACAATGTTCTCAAAAAGATAATGCTTTGAGTTCTTTTATTCAGGATCACAGATGCCTTCTTAAAAGCAGATAAACACATCATGACTGAAGGCTCAGGGGGGAAGTCCTACTGTCTCTCTGAAGCTATTGATGACATGCAGGCCTACACCAAGCTGACAGGTCAGCAGATATTATTGTGTGCTGTCAGGTCATCATGAAAGAACTTTGAGACACAAGAGGGAGGGGGCAAGATACAAAAAGTACCATCTGTTCAGCTCATGCACCCAATTAAAACTGCTTTTACTGATTGTGTTAAAATAAAAAATGTTTGTTATAAAACCAATCGTACATTTAAAGAAAAACATAAAATGAGTTATTTATCACTATCATACTTTCTTAATCACCATATTTACATATGGAACTGAGGGTGTGTTGGAAAGTTTCATTTCAACCTGACAAAAAAAAAGAAAATAATTAGAATACAATGTCAATTGAGGAAATGAGATGATATGAGAAAAACTGAATGAAATATTTATATAATTTCTGTTGTAGATCGAGTCTTTGAAGACATTCTATTCTCCTCCTCGGAAAAGCTCAGAGATGCTAAGGAAATTCTCCACAGGGTCATCACGCGAGACTTCTACAAGTGTGTGGGGAAACTTGAGACTGGGCCCAAATTCCCACCGGTGCGCACTATCTTTGTGTTTTTATGTTGGTTTACATGGATGTTTGACATGGTGACTGTGGCATGTATGAAACAACCAGGGTGTTAGACATAAAGCTTTACTGGGGCACAGGCCCCCCATTTCTCATCTTTTTTTTTTCTTGAAAGTCTGTTGTGTGTTGAGAAATGTGGAACCCAAGGCACTATACAAACTTCCCTTCTTATTCCTAACTACTGGGAAAGGTAAACATGTAGAGATATTTGTATTTATGAAAATATTTATTTGAATTGCATTCATTTACATTCCCCAATGATAATAATGACAGATCAACAGGTGCCATTAATATTTTAGTCGAAATGAGTCATAGCTATCATTGAGGAACTTACTTTAGTTCCATCATGTTAATTAGGTAAAATGACGTTATATTCACATTTCCTTGAACACTTAAACACTACACTGTCCCTGATTGGCAGGTCAATGCTTTACTTAACAAATCTTGCATAGATGCGTGACTGTGTGAATGGGTTAACAATAAACACTTGGTCTCCAATCCTCTTTCTCTCACTTCCTCTTGTCTCCCACAGGAGAGGCTTCCGGGGTGGAAAAAAGAAGTAAGTGAAGACACAAGTGATGGGGACACAGAATGAGAGTCCAACAGCAAAGTTTTTTAAATCAGTCGAATGACTTTTTCTTAATTTTCTTAATCTTGGGTTTTATTTACTATCATGGATTTGGAAAATGTTTGTAAACCTCAGTTGTGGCAAAATGTACAGTAAAAAAAAACAAAACAAAACTTAATTTATATTGTTTTTGATTGGCAGTCATAGTCATACACATAGTAGTTCTTGCATTGATGCAAGTGTGAATGATTTAATAGTAACACTTTTCCTCCTTATTCCTCCCAATTAGGTGGAAGACCTGTGGAATAAGAGCATTGCTAAGGTCGGGCTGAAGGCAGAGGACTTTGCTTTTGTGGTAAGTTTTTAGTTGAATTACTCAGTTGTGGCATAATTCCTTCATTCATTCATTCATTCATTCATTCATTCATTCATCTTCTACCACTTATCCGGTCACGGGGGGTGCTGAAGCCAATCCCAGCTCACACTGGTTGAGGGCGGGGTACAGTACAGGTCACCAGTCCATCACAGGGCCAACACACAGAGACAGACAGAGACCAACAACCAATCACACTCACTCAGACCTGCGGACAATTAACCTAAACATGATGTCTTTGGATGGTGGGAGGAAAGCGGAGTACCTGGAGGAAACCCACTGGGGCACGGGGAGAACATGCAAAATCCACACAGAAAGGCCCCAGACCCGGGAACCAAACCCACAACCTTCTTGTTGTAGGGCAACAGTTCTAACCACTATGCCGCCGTGCTGCCCATTGTAGCATAATTTACAATGGAAAAAAAAAATTGTCTCTCACTTTTTCTCTTGTAGGACGTTAAGTTTGATTATGGGATGAAAGACAAGGACCCCATTGGTGAAGTGCATTTCTACTCAAAGTCTGAACCCAACAAAGCCTTTAACATCCCCAGGGACCAGGTCAGAATTTGAGCAATCAAAACTATTTATTATTTATTATAAGTCTCTATGATACATTTCCTCCTAAATATCTGTTTCTTTTCAGGTGTCCAAACTTCTCCCAGAGTTCTTTTCTGAGACCTTCATCAGAATTTACTGCAAGAAGAATGAGATTGTGGATGTGGCAAAGAAACATTTCCGCGAGTGGTGCGGGGAAAATGGCTATAAAATACTGAAGGTGATATATTTAGAGCAAGTCAAATAAGATAAAGAAAACTGCTATACTCCAGTCCTGACTACTGTCTTGTTCTATGAATCATGGAGACTGTCTCTCCCTCATTACATTCTCACTGCTCATGTTAAAGCTAATGCACTTGTCCGTGTTCTTTATTTACTGCAGGATGGAGATCCAGAAATCATTGCTCGGGTTGGTTGAGAGAACAATTTATATGAAGATGTGGAAGATGCAGCTGAAACCTGAGAAGACAAACACTCGCTAAAAATCAAAAACAAAACAGCGATTGAGAGTGAATGATCACAAGTTAAAGTCCAGCGCTCACCTTTTCTGTTGTCCTGTATCCTACACATAGATTTTACTTCCATCACCTCCATCATCTGTTTTAAACCACCCTCTCCCGCTGCAGGTCTACATGCCACATTTAAACAGAATCACTGTCTGACCCAAAACCATGTACATTCTGAATCTGAACAGAGTAAGTTTCAGGTATGGGTTTCCATCATGGACATTATTTTTGAATAGCCCTGCTAAGACACATCGCATATACTGAAAACATCACAGACATGAGTGAAAAACTTTTACATACACTACTGAAACACTCTCACACACATACATGAAAACCTTGCATAGATACAGTGGTCGGCTGCTGCAACACTGTAAGGACCCCCATTAAAATATTAAATATTGCTATAACAGTCATTTTTGTCTTCCCACAGTGCTTCAGATTCTTAGCCAAAATAGCCTTTGTTGGCCTAGCCACCGTATCCAGTCTGATTAATTGCTTTCAGAAACTAAAGCTAGCCAACCAACCAGCTAAAATTATGCATTATTATTTTAAGTATGATATATATTTGCTCATATCACACGTATGTATGGCATCTAATTTATTAGTAACCACAAATGCTTGTATGAGTGACCATGACTTACTATTTCTGTAGCATGAGATTCCAAAAAAAATTTTGGAATTTGTAATGTAATCTGTCACTTTAAGGTAACATTTAGTTTGTGTTTTGGGGATTTTGAATATTTGTTGGTCTTTGCTTTTTAGGTTAACTGTGTGAGTTTAACGGACATCTGTTACAATATTAGTTTGACGTGGAAGATATTAGATTTTACAGAGGTTGTTTTGGTGGTATGTTCTTCGTTATCTTATTTCATTTGAATGATCGTGCCTTTTTAAAATCAGCTCCAATAATATAAATTAAAAATACAATTATTAATTGATCGTCACTATTTTAATTACATTTATATATAGGTCAAGGCTTGTTGCTTTCTTCAATGTCAAAATCACTGAAAATGTGGTTAAATCAAACTTTGGATATTTTGTTTTGTTAATGATGCGAAAATAAGAATTGTATTTGATATGAAATGAGAGTGTATGTGGAAGCCTATAAAGGGCTAGCTAGTAATTTCATTTGTAATGCTATTTAGATGATTATTGACTTATTTCCCCTGCTCTATTTGAAAACTAAAAAAAAACTAAAAATCTTTTCCTTATTGTTGTGTCCTTATACAAAACTTGTCCATCTGTGGAATTCATACACTATAGCAGGTTTCTGCTGTGTCCCAGTAATGAAGACACTGCTTAACCATAAAAAAAGTAACTGAAATAGAATTTAAATAGAATATATACATGATGTCCATGATGAATGATCTACCACATGATTACGCAGCCCACTATGTCCTGAATGTCCCAAACTATTTTTTTTTCTTACCATGAAGCACGGTAAGTTTTACTGTACTTTATATTGCAGTATATAAATGAAAATAATAAATAATATATTAAACAATTTAATAAATATACTTTCATGAAGATTATGATATTAATACAGACTAAAATACAATAAATTTAAAAAATATTAGAAGAAATATATTGTACATACAGTGTTGGTGCTTTGATCATTGTCATCCCATGTACACGCAGCACTATTACCACTAATAATAACAGTCATGGTCATAATCATAATAATGATATGGGGGAACGAGCTTTGATCAATGCCTGTAATACCCAAAACAAGCGCTCTGGCCCTCTGCTGCTGAAGGGAGGTGGTTGTGACGAAAACTCTGATTGTGTGTTGGATATACACGCACAGAACAATTATTGATTATTTCTGTTATAATTCACGGCGATCTCGCCCATGTTTATATTTGTTTGTGCCTCTTACCAGAGTCAGTATTCTCCTTAATGCATACGTGCTACCTTAAACAGTGAATGTACACCTCCAGGAGGTTCACGTAATTACCTGTGAGACAGTTCGGTTGATTTGTTATTTCTGTGGAATAACCGGAGCGCTTTTTGGCTCTTCAAAGAGGAACACATCTCCTTTCTTTTTCGTCCTGCACTCCTACAATTGACTGCTTTTTCTGCAGATAATACCAAATTCTCCACATCGTCTGACAGTGCGTTGTATTTGAATAACAATACTTAGTTTTAAACATTTTTAGTGTTTTTTGTTTTTTTTTTCGTTTTGTTTTTTGTTATTGTTAACAGGTTTAAGTTGTGCAATTCTGACTTACCTTTGATGTACCGGAGAGGTGGACACTCTCCCGGCCGGTGTCGGTGCTGTACTGGTCTGTCTCTGGCCGCGTGTCGCTCAGAATCACATAGGCAGTCCTTTTAATAATAATAATAATGCAGATGTGGTTTAGTTGTTTTAAAGACGCCGCCATTAGTCCTACGTCACTGACAGAACCCGCTGTCAAACTTCCACCTCCGCTCAGTCACGCTCCGCCCCCCCGGAGTTCAAGTAGTGCAAGCGGCATCAAGTTATCGCTGACTATTACCGGAAAAGTAAGTTTCACCTGAGAAATAAAATCGAAATAAAATCCGAAAATGTCTCCACTGTGGTTTGGGTTAGCCGCGAACACCCTGGAGGCGGGCTGTGTGCCGCTGCGGACCGTCGTGTCGTTTTCGTTTCCATGTGACCTTATCAGATCGGAGATAGCGTTCAGTAGACCTTTATTTTGAAAAGGTGTGTGTGGGGGGGGTCAGAGGAAGTGGCTTGTGTTTCAATTCAACTTGCTGTACCAGTGTAGAAGGAAAACCGGGGTAGTTTCCCTCCGCCCTGCCTTGTCAGCTGTGACTGCCGGTCGAAGTACCCGCTATCTGCTCTTATCTTCTACCTTAGCCGTAGAAACACACGACCGTTAGGCCGACATGGAGAGTCGAAAACGGCCGTTAGAGCCCAACTCGAGACTCGGCCTGACAACACCAAAGAAGAGTGTGCCAGCAGTCCGGCCGGACTCGAACTACATGCATTGGGGTGTGGATGAAACGTGTCTGTACCTCAGAAGGGAAGGTCTGGGAGCCTGGGAAGATACATTTAGAGGTGGGTTACGAGCTTTTCCATCTTAAATTGGCGCTTTTGTGTCTCATTCGTCACCAGAATGTGGTGAATTAGCTGAGAGCTGCTTCTACAAGCTAACAGGAGGCTCATGTTCGCTAACTTTCACATTCATTAGTTTGCTCTTATACACAGAAAAGAAAATAACAGGAATCGGGCTGAGGTATCTGCAGGGGGATGATCTGGAGAAGATTGGTATAGAGTAAGTACGAGCTGCTGTAAGATCGAGATGTGTCACACCTCAACCTAACTATTCCGCTCATATCGAAACTTCACTGTTTCACCCCGCCAAGGTACCTCGGAGACCGTCTGCAGATCCTGCACAGCCTCAGGAAGCTGTGGCACATAGAGACAGAGTCAAGCAAGGTAACAACGGCATCACAATGCTGCACTCCCAAGGCTGTATAGATAAAAATAAAATTTGTTTAGACTAAAGAAGTGGGATTTGTGTGATTAAAAAGCCAGAAAGTGTAAATCACAGAGGGGAATTTCCTTCTCTGGTTCTTCTATCTTCTATGTTCAGAATACATGTCGTGTAGTTTGGTGGCTTTTACATTTTTTTTTGACACTTTGATTTGACTATACTGTAAGAATGAGAGGTACATTCTGTAATTACAGAAACCAATTTGATGACCATCTCTAATAATAATAATGTAGATAGCTAAAGTTAACTACATTATAACCGGGGTGCAACCGGTATCCTCTAAAGCAGTGGTACTCAACCTTTTTTCAGTGATGTACCCCCTGTGAAATATTTTTTCAGCCAAGTACCCCCTAACCAGTGCAAAACAATTTTGGTTCAATAAAAAAGAAAAGAAAAGAGAAAAAAAAACAGTGCTGTGCCATCAGTGACTGCTTTATTAAACTTTGCAACTTATAAACAACAAATAATTATCAACTTAGAGTGCTTAAAATTCCAACTCTTTAAAATTGGATTTTCAGTGAGGTCAGAGAAACCTTAAACTTTGAAATCTCATGTACACCCTGCAGTGCTTTTGCATACCCCCATTTGAGCACCAGTGCTCTAAAGTAACAATCACATGAAAACTTTGGCAAAGTAGCATTAGTGCTTTTGAACATTAGAAGGGCCTCATAAATAAACAAATAGAAATGCTGTTGGCGGTCATTTTGATATTCACTAAGTTACAAATTCTAAAGCAAGTGTCCTTTTGCGTTGTTTTTGTCTTTTGGCAGGTGTTTAATGATCCTATCCATGGCCATTTGGAATTACACCCACTTCTTATTAAAATCATAGACACACCTCAATTCCAGAGACTACGATACATCAAGCAGCTGGGAGGGACCTACTTTGTTTTCCCTGGAGCATCCCACAATCGCTTTGAACACTCAATTGGGTATATTCTCAGTTAAAATATGTGTTTATTGATCAGAGTGGGTCTCTTGTAGGTCTATAAAAATGTGAGGATGTGGCATGGTGGCTATAATCTCTGCAAGGAATGGTCTGGCAGAAAACAAAGTGGGTTGATGTATGTAAAAGGCTCAGGACCATCAGCAGATGTTAAATGAATGCAGGAAAGCAAGTAGTTCTTAATCTCACCTTCCCTAACTTTGTTTGTTTCATTTCAACCATTCACTTTGATTGAAATCATCCCATTCCAAAAGATATGAATGGTCTGTGTACATATTTTAGGGTAAATTCTAGTTGCCCAAGGATTCCTTGTATCGGTCAGTACTGTCTGAAAGACAAAGATTTATTATTGTCAAATTCTAAAATAATATATCCTATTATTTATTAGCTATGATTTGTGGTGCTTTCATTTTATTTTTTGAATTAAGTGATTTGTTGTCTGTTGGGACAGAGTGGGTTACTTGGCAGGGTGGCTTGTACAAGCTCTGAATGAGAAGCAGCCAGAGCTGCTCATCTCTCGAAGAGACATCCTTTGTGTGCAGATCGCTGGGCTCTGCCATGACTTAGGTGAGTAAAAGACATTGTGTGAGCATAATTTGGAATCTGAGTAAGAAGTGGATGTTTTTTATAAGAAGAACTTATTGCAAAATTTACACATATTGAAATCATCTTTTTCATTTGCTCCCTTTTGTCAGGGCATGGACCTTTTTCCCATATGTTTGATGGGCTCTTCATTCCCAAGGCACGTCCAGGAATTACCTGGAAGGTTGGAAACTGATTTATGCTTTTCTTTTCCTTTCTATTGTACAACAAAACCAGCAGAAAAAGAGACACACAAGATTATATACAGCACAATAATCCAGTGTTGTTTAATCACTGAGCAAAAATAGAAATGTGTATGAATGGTACATTTTACTAGTATTTCTCTTAATTGTTAGTTTGAAGAGGCATATCGTCTTCAACCTCTTTCTGTTTCTTGGAAGTGGAAGTTGCTCTGATTTAATGAAATCCATGTCTGATTCACATGTACTGTCTTGCCAAGTCTTCAAACCACTTGATGATTCCTCAGTAAACTATTTGACAACAAAGGCCAAAACCTGCTGATCACAAGTACAATATCCAAGCTCAGACATAAAAAAAAACTGTTACGAATACTAATTGGATACCAACTGGTTGATTCTTCTATCCAATTATTCTTATAGTACTACACTGACTGGTCGAGAACTATATTTGCAAAAAGATAGATGCACTTTTCAGTTGCAGGGGATTTAATAGAAATATACCAAAACAACAGTCATGAAAATGTACCATTATGACCACAAACTTATAACTCTCACATTCATACCCTGTCACCTTTTATCTGGAAAAGGTCTTTGTGTTTAAGTGATAAGTCATTTTGCTTTCACTTTGTACAACCCCATGTTAATAATTGACTATGTATATGTTTCAGCACGAGAATGCCTCTTTAGCCATGTTTGACTACCTGGTTGATGACAATAACTTGAAGCCAGTGATGGAGGAGCATGGCCTGGTACTGCCTGAAGACCTAGATTTTATTAAGGAGCAGATTGCTGGACCACTTGACACTAATGCAGCTCAAGGACAGAAGGTAACTGCTTGTTGTGCCTCTGTGAAATCAGTCAGTGGCATCATTTAGAGAAGAAAAGAACATTTTCAGTATCTCAGAAGCTAAACCTGCATTTTGAACAAAATTTTGTTCATGTAAGATTCCAGACTTTTTCTTCTTATCATCTGTGGCTCTTTGTTGGTGTTTGTCAGCAGAATAGCACTGAAATATAACATTCTGATGAAGCTATTGTGTTATCTCCATAGTGGCAATATAAAGGCCGTCCAGAAGATAAGTCCTTCCTCTATGAAATCGTCGCCAACAAAAGAAATGGCATTGATGTGGATAAGTGGGACTACTTTGCCAGGTGGGTTTTTTTGTCTTTTTGTTTGTTTAACAATGATTGCCCAAATCACAAACAAAAGTCCTAGTTTTGTTTTTAGTTTAGTGAACCATCTTGTTATATGTTTCTTCATTCTGTCTATTCAAAGGGACTGCCACCATTTAGGCATCCAGAACAACTTTGACTATCGCAGATTCCTCAAGTTTGCCAGGGTGTGCAAGGTGGAGGGCCAGAAGCACATCTGTACCAGAGACAAGGTGCCGACTTGGTTACATCTGATTTGGGATCAGCTTTTAAAATTGTAAGCTATTCAGATGATTACTCTTTACTAAAGTAGAAGTAATTCTTTTCTCTTCGCCTCTCTAACAGGAGGTGGGCAATCTTTATGACATGTTCCACACAAGGAACTGTCTCCACAGAAGAGCCTATCAGCACAAAGTGTGCAGCATCATAGAGATCATGTGAGTAGCTGATGTCTCTGATATAGCCTGTTTACTTTGTGGTCATCCTTGTTGTATGGTACACAACAACATGTCCTCAAAAGTGATGCTACATTGGTTTTGTTTATTCAGGATCTCAGAGGCCTTTCTGAAAGCAGATCAATATATTAAGTTTGAAGGTTCAGGAAAGAAGCACTTCACCATCTCCACAGCCATAGATGACATGAAGGCCTACACCAGGCTGACAGGTCAGCAAATACCAATGTGTGCTGTCAACTCGTGGTTTAAGTGCATTCGCACAAAAAGAGGAAATACGACAAAGACCATCTATGCTGTCTCACATGAGGAATTGGTTCGTCATCAGTGCATCAGATTTTGATCATTCACCCACACACTGTTTTAAGGCTATAGTCATTTATGCTCAGCTGTGGTGCATCCTCATCAGGCTGGTAGTCACAATGATGTGGAAACACCAAGATGAAGGATCACAGTCATGGTATTTGTAACAACAAATGGCCACCATCTTCACTGCAGTTGTGTAAAACATGTGAAACACCAAGGAGCAGTTTTTTGAAATTTCACAACCTTCACTCAAAACAGCTTCTCCAAACTAACTGTAAACTTTTTTGGAGGGGGGGGCATATTGTATTGAATATACTATGATTTAATGATTTGTGTTTGTCCTCCAGATAATGTGTTTGAACAGATACTCCATTCGTCCATCCCAGAGCTGGATGAATCAAGGAAGATTTTAGACAACATAGTCCGTCGACGTCTCTATAAGTGTCTGGGCCAAACACAGCCTGACACACCTTTGAGTGTCACCCAGGTGTGTCTTCATATGGTTGTATACACATCAACATTTAATTCATTTAGATTCAGTCTTCAGCGCAGTCCTCATCTGTTGCTGCATGTCAATGTACACATTTTTCTCTCTTGCTCATGCTCTCTGTCTCTCTCTCCCCCACAATAAAGAAAAGATTATTCCTCTTTAAAAAAAGAAGTAATTGTCACAGCCAATTTATGTTGTTTGGTGTTAAAAATTAAGTTCAACTGGCTTGATTTATGTCTTCAGGTGGCGTGTTTTGTTTTTTGGTTTGTCCTTTTCAAGGTATCATTCTGTTTGCTTGCATGCATACAATGAACGCCTTTTTCGATATGATGTCATGATACCACTGTGATGAGATCCACGGTCAGATCGCACATCAATTTACTGCTGAAGTTAAATAGCATCTTACACTCCTGTCACTTTCTTAAGGACATGATTGAGAGTTGGGAAGCAGGATTGGCTGAGGCCACCCCACTGAGTGGTTCCCAGGATGTCAGCCTGAAGCCAGAGGACTTTGTAATCAATGTGAGTTTTTAAAAATTATTATATGTGATGCATTTTCCTTGCTGAATTTTTGTTGTGTCCATTTCATCTTATTGCTCTCATAGCTCTCCCCTTTGTGGTTTGCTGCACTTGTAGATGTAAAAGCTTCCCTTTCTGCTTTAGGTCATTGACATGGACTATGGGATGAAGAAAAAGAACCCAATCAACAATGTGCGTTTCTATTGCAAGGATGACATAACCACAGCGATTCAGATACGCAAGAACCAAGTAAGAACTACTATGGAATTCAAATATTCATTTTTATTTGCCTAAATTGCTTGATTATTTTTAATTGCTGCATAACCTTCATGTACATCCTAAGTGCTCAGTTTGTGTCCTCCTCCTTTGTTACAACTCAAAATAAACCCAATGCTGCTTCTTGTCAGGTGTCAAAACTTCTTCCAGAGCAATTTGCTGAGCAGCTCATCAGGGTCTACTGCAAGAGGAGAGATGAAAAGATTCTGGAGGCTGCCAAGAAGCACTTTGTCCAGTGGTGCATAAACATGAACTTCTCAAAGCCTCAGGTAATGTTTATCTGCTCTGGCATACAAAATTGCACAATATTATGCATTGACAATGTTGTTAAACGTGGGATAAGTATGTTTCCTCAACCTGAGACAGGAAAGAGTTTGGAGATTGCAAAAGTAAAAACAAAGTGTGGGGCACAAGAAACCCTGTGGAGTAGTGGAATCATCTGATCACAGGATCACTTGATCACAAGATGATATCTTGTATATTCAATTTCCAAATGGACACATAAAATGTCACATGTAGAATAGGTAGAAGTAATGAGGTGATACAAATTATTGTGGACTCAAGAGTCGGGTAATAGATTAGGACAGAATTATGTACATCCCCTCCTCATCTTTATGGGGCTAAACTGAATTTAGATCTTATTGCAGTGTGGCACAGCACTTTATCCTTCTGAAAGAAACCACTATGTGGGAATAGCATTTCCATTTAAGGGCTGTACTGTACTGTTTTAGGTGGGTGTTTCAACTCATGCCCAACGTGGGCAGTGGACAAAGGTCAGAATAGGCAGTCTGTGGCTACACAGCCTCACGCAAGTACTATGATCCGCACTGTGTTATGGCATATTTCATAATAGCTAGCATTATGTTTTTCAGGACTGTGTTACAGTACATCTGCAGCATTGGAATGCAAAATGACAGTGATAGGGAAAAGAAAGATTCAAAAATGTACAGCAATAAATTTGTTTATTAATTGAATTTAGCATAATTGGACTGGAAAAGAATTATTCTGCAAAGCCCCAGGATCACTTCTAAGGATTAGGAGTTACTGCAAGTTCTCTCCTGATGCTACATGCACACTACATTTCCCATGCTGATACCAATGTCCTGTGTCTTTATTCACACACAGGATGGAGACATCATAGCACCTGAGCTGACTCCTCTGAAACCCAGCTGGAAAGACAACAATGAAGATGGTGATGACACTGTTGGCACTGTTAAAAAAAATGGAAAGGAAAAGGCCAAAATGAAACTCTTTTGAAGCCAAAAGAGAGGACTTGAAGTAAAAGATTATAATTATTTAAAAAAAAAAAAAAAAAAGGACATCCACTGCTACTCAGCAGTGCTCAGGGTTTTTACAGAAACTAAGCCTTCTTCAGTATAAGCTTGCTTGGTTTTGACTGCTATTGGTCCAGCCACATGGACCACATTTGGGAGTTGAATTGTTTTATAACATGAAACAATTCCCCTGGTCCACATTTGAATTATGAGTAACAAATCATGGTGTTTCTTTTAAGCAAAATATGCACACTATATTTCAGGGCTGTGATTTTTTTATTACGTATACACCTGATGTGTATAAGGTTGTTTTTTTTAATGCAAGTACTTGCATTTGGTTTTACTTTAATTATTTACAAATTTTATCCTATTTTGAATATAGATTTATGTTCTCTTTGTGTTTATACATCTCTGTCCTGTCCACATTTAGGCTTTAAGAACACCAAAGGACATAAACTGCCTCATGAACTTCTTCCAGCCATGACCAGCCATAAATCAAAGATAGCCCTAGTTGGAGAGGCCTGATGAGCCAAAAATCTGCTCATATCCAGCTTTCTGCCACTGCTGCTGAACTATTGTCGTGGTAATCTCAGGAGTCACCATGGCAACCATAGGTGGAGCAACAATTTATTGACATGAGAGCGTTTTATCAACGATAACACTGATATCAAAGTCCAGATCACATTGACACAAACAAACACACAGGAAGTTAATTTTGTTCATATGTGATCAGGGCACATGACAAACACACACATTAGATTTTTCTTTTTCTTTTTTTTTTTTGAGCTGCAATTGTGCTGCACAATTGTGATTTTTTTTTTTTATTTGTTTATTTTTTTGCAAAAACATTGCAGGAACTGTGAAATTAATAAGGAAATAAACAAATAATGGGAAGAACACTTTCAGAAGAAAAAAAACAAATGATAGAAAGATAAGGGTATGATTTGACTGATATATCTCCCCCCGATGAGATTATTGTCCAATTATTGGAGTGTCCTATCCACACTCCAGACCAGCTAGTGTCTGTAATTCACAAATTCGTTGTTTCCCAACACCCAATAAAACATTTACCTCTATCCTTACTACCACCAGACCCCAGTAAAAATCTGCTGTCAAATTTCATCAAAATCCCTTTAATCCCTTGTCGTAAAGTGTCATTGGGTACTGTGAAAGGCACTTGTAAATAAATATTTATCATTATTATTATTATTATTGCTTTGTCAGATGGAATAAATAAGACGGAAGTTTAAACCTTCCCATGGTCCTTGAACTAATCGCTGCCCACGATGTTCAGGTGAGTGCAGGTGGGGTGTGAAAACATGACAAAACTGAAAAATGACTTTCTATGTCTGACCTCATTTTGACTAAAACATTAAAGGCCTCTGTTAATGTACATCAGGAAATGTTTTGGCCTGAGCAGGGACGAGGAAGCAGCAGGTAGGACAGATGGGTCAGTGATTTTCAAACTGTTTCGGTCATCCCCCACTTTGGAGAACAAAATGCTAATGAAATACACCAAGCTTCAAATTTCAAGCGTACACAAGTAACATAATGTTTTATCTATCGTCAACTTTAGTTTTTTGTTTTTTTTTTTTATCCATTTTGTGCTCTTGTATCCCACACCATCCTGCTGTGTGGAAGTTTGTTTATTGCTCCGCTGCAGTTAACCTTCCGACGTTAATCATTGTTTTCGCTCTTTGTTTCTGGTCCACATTTTTTCCTCCCGGTCTCCGATCTCATGTTCTTTTCATTTAGGCTACATTTATCATTGATCACTTTGTTTTTGTATGGGTGTTTTTTGTTTTTTTGTTTGGTTGGTTGGTTTTTGTTTGATTGTTTTGTTTTTTGAATGTAGGATATTTCCTCCTGTGTGTTGCGCCCCATCTGCAACGTCTATATTTCTCATCCATAGTGCGGCCCGACACTTTGGAAACCGCAACATGCAGATAGAGGTCATGTTTCACTTTTGATTGAGGTCGTTTGTGCTGATTCTTATTCATCATGAGTGGGTGTAAAACATTTAATAATAAAATGTCACCTATGTATGTTATGTCTATGATTTACTGCAGTCACCATCCATCATTTTTTTGGGCTGTTTCATAGGAGAGGGTGTGTGAGCAAGCTGAAAACAGAAATGTGGGTAGACGATCATGTGGAGTGAGTCAGCATTTGTTGGTTAAATTTATGTGAAACGGTTTTTATTTCCTATAGAGGTCTCTTGAATAGCTGATCACAAGCACGTACATCTCTGAATATTACTCATTTCAGTTGAAATGTTCATGGTCCTTTCCAGATTTGCAGCTGCATTTCAGGTACAGAATAAAATCGAAATGATTTTTTACATTTAACTAATTTTATATGCATAAAACACAGTTACAAACAGAAAAAGGTAAAAAAAATAAACAAATAAATTCCTGTGCCCACAGTTGCCTGCTGAGCGGATGAAATGTCAACTACCTGTATCTCTGCTGACAATTGGCCTGCATAATTTTCAGAAAAAAATCTACGTCAATTTAACCCTTTTGGGATTACATGCTTTTCTTGAGCTCACAGTAGTGGAGTTATTGTATTTTACTGTTGTTTACTATATTATAATATGTATAGTTTTCTAGATATATCTTGTAGTTATATTTTTGACAGTCATTAAAATTAAAACAAAAAATTGATACCAACTGTCAAGCTCAAATTCCCTTTTACAAACGACCAGTGTGTTATTCAAGAATTTAACAATCTCACTGTAAACAGAAGAAATTGATCATTTTAGTCTACAAGATGGATTTCTGGTTGGCCTGGGTTTTATTTTGATGTTTACTTAAATAAAAATACAAAAGAAAGTTTGAACAAGTTAAGGAAGTAGTGTCATCAACAGTTCACTTCACACAGTAACTTTAAGACATATAATATCATGTAAAGATCTCCATCCAGAAGTGGCATGATTATCTTTGGCAAGGTAAACATATCCAGGGTTCCTTCCTGGGAAGTGGTGATACCACAAAGTCATATACACATGTTCTTCTTTTTCCACCCAGCACTGTGAATGTGTACATGTGTTAAAAAAAAAAACATGAAAACATATTTTTTTTGTGCATGTTACGACCCAGCTCACAGGGGAAAGGGAAGCAATACAAAAACCCAGTTGTTAATAGGTATAAGGTTGTTTATTGTAACTTCAATTCATAAAGATAGTGGTTAACATAGATAGGAAGATAGAATAGACCAAGGAACGGGGCCGGTGGGTGCTGTTTAAATCAAAAACAGAATAAGGAGGACTCTCTATACAGTGCCATCATTTAACTAATTCAAAGTAAAAAGGAAAACAAAGGCTGGCTACCAACCTAACTAAAAACAAAACACGTCAGAAACAGCACCCCTGCACCTAGGGTAGACAACAAACACAATGTCTACAGCAGAAATCAGTCAATTACTAACAACGTCTAAACCTGGCCCCACTTCCAGGTTTCAAAGATCAAAGATTACAAATCACACACAACAAGCTACCAATGGCTGCTGTCTTGGCTTTTTAAACCATACAAACAACCTTCCAACAAAGAGGCGCGCTGCCACTAACAGTCAGCCGCCCGGATTGACAGGCTGGCAGGGGTTTTGTAGCAGTTGGTTCCTGATTGGGCGGCTGGGATTGGCCAGCTGCAAGCAGGCCGCACCAATCAGGAACCCAGGTGAGATGAAGGCGGAGCTGCACCAATCAGGGCAGAGAGGGTGGAGCATCTGGGTACACTGTGCAGGCAGCTTGGCAGACAGGAAAATTAAACACAGCAAAAGTGGACAGAGCAGCGGCCGTAGCAGTGCGGTATTAGTTTAAGCAGACTGTGTTGTGACTTAGATGAAGATCAGAACACATTTTATGACCAATTTATGCAGAAACCCAACTAATCCCAGAGGGCTCACGTGCTTTTTCTTGTAACTGTATACTGCTCTCTTCCATTTTACTTCCGTTTTTGAACATTGAAAATTGAAGAACAGGGTTGCGACTGGGGTGAAAACTGATTCACCTTAAATTTCCGTTTCCTATGCAATAAGACTTGTTGACCACTAGAGGGCATTATATGCTTATTTGCACCAAGCTACTTGATGGTGCTGCGACTGGCTGCTGAAACACCTTGAAGATCAAATCTCATCAATGCAGAATTTAATAATTTAAGCCAGCACCATGCATACAATGCATTATAACCATTCCATTATAACGAGAATAATCATAGCATGACCTTCTGTATATGAGTATAAATCAGACATTTGCTCAGTTGCTCTGAGACAAAAAGTGAACTTATTCTCCTGGGAAAATTGTTTCATTATTTTACAGTTAAAAACCGAAATGAATCAGCATATATGCCTTGAAAAGATAACTTGTGGGATCCAAGTGTGTTTCAAATTCAGCGTTAAGTATTTGAATTATATATAACAACCGAGACAGCATTGATTCTAAAAACATGGGATGAGCCGTTGTTGTTTAATCAGGAAGGTTATCTTACAGGATGTATGCTGAAGCACACTGCCCTGATGCACTCGTCCACATCCTGTGGCACTGTGGCAGGCAGGGAATATCCAGCACACACACACTCACACTGCGCAGGACCAAGGCCAACTGCCTGCTTGCTAGTATTTTTATAATCTTCATCCTCCCTGACCTGTTGCTCCCCTCCTGGCGCCAGTGGTCTCAGCCCTCCCCCTGAGATGCCTCAACCTGACACACACACACATACACACACACACATATGCTCCTGTACACTCAGCAGCCCCTCCACGGATAATTGAGACCAGCTGTTGCAAGGTGCCTCTTCCTTCGACCCTGCACCCCTCCTTCACTGCTGCTGCTGCTGCTGCACTTGCCTTCCTGGCGAGAGCTATTCCCTCCTTCGCTTTCTTTTCTCTCCCCTGACTCACCACCTCCCCCTTCCCCACATGCCTCTTAAGTGCCTTTGCCTATTCCCATCAGTGGTGCTGACTGACGGAAAGGTGTGTTTTTGTCTTGTTTTTTTTTTCTTTCTTTCTTTCTTTCTCTCTTCATTTGTTTCTAGCTCATGACAGTTCACAGGAAATAGACTGAGTCAGCTGCAAGACGTCGCTGGACTGAACAATTGACTTGTGCACATTATGTGATGTTGACAGGCAAAATCAATTCACTTTTTTGTTTTTAACTGGTTAAATCACTTTCAGATTTGTCAAGTACAATACTTTGTGGCAACTTTGACACTTGAAATTGGTCTGAGACTGAGCTGTAAGGAAAATTGGTTCTATTCTGTCAATCACATTTACCAAGGCAAAACTGAGGTTAACAGTGACCATAAGTCAGAGTTTGAATGACTCTTTGATTAATTGACAGAAGGAAAATCAATCAACACCCTTGTCTAAAAAATGATGACATTTCTTGAAGACCTTTTCCAGCCCAAAAAATAATTTGCTGCTACTCCTTGTTTTAATATTTGTGTTGGCTGAACAAGCAAAGATGCCATTTAAAGGAGGACCTGAAATGTTTTCCTCATGGTCTGAAGTTTTTAAGACCACATGATCAGATGACTGAGGAAAATAACTGGCAGATAGAGTAACAGGGAATAAAATTAAATCAGAGGTGTCCCCCACCAGCTCTCCCCCAGGTTCTCCCTCTGTATTACGGTAAATTGGAGGTGAGGTATATCTGGAATGTGTGGAGTTTGGGACAAGGAATGGAGAAGGTGAAGGGGGAGGAGAGTTGCGACAGGCATGTCAGACTCTCTTTTCCAGCTGGTCCTGAGGGGTCAGAATGTGTGTGGATGTGTGCGTGTCATGGCCTCTCATTAGGGGGTGAGACGCTGCGGCTCCAGACCCCCATGGTAGGATTGCTGGGTGAGTCTGCAGTGATCCTGCCACTTTGATGCCCCTGACCCCCACCCCCGCCACTGGGAGGTTAATGAGCCCCAGTGAGCTCTGTAGGCATGCTGTTACTCTGTGTGTGTGTGTGTGTGTGTGTTAGATTTGAGGTGGGGGCATCAAGAAGAGGTAGAAGGATCTTCTGATATGCTTAACTGGTCAGATCAGGTGACCAGGCTGTGTTTTGTTGTTGGTGAGGAGAATAATGTTGGAATAACTACTGGAATAGTTACACCAGCACCTGATCTTTTCTCCCATTCCTGCACATTAGATAAACAAAATAACAGTAATGGGACAGGACCTACCTTTTAGATTTATCTTATCAGCCAGGAAATCACGGATCTGAAGTGCATCATATTCGGTTCCATACCATTTAATAGAATTAGTCATCCGGGCCAAGTTTTTTATTTGTTCCATTTCATCATTGCTGTGTAGCATTTTTGTACTTGGATGAGCTCTCTGTATTTGAAAATGTGTTAAATTTTGAAGATGATCATAACGGTCACTGCAGATAATTTGTTCATGTCTACAGCAACAGTGGAAATTAATTTGGCATAAAGAAAAGAATCGATAGAGAAATTGTGTGAGAATTTGCTTAGAAATAAACTTTAATATTTTTATCATTTGTCAAATTACATTTATTTCAAAGTAATTCTAATTTGTTTTTGTTTGTTTTTCTACATAAAGCAAAACATTGTAATTATCATAAATGAAAACTGTCTTGTTTGATGGATAACAGTTTTGTATCTTTCACCTGTTACTTGCTTCTATTTATGTTAACTTTCAAACGGCTGGTTAGGAAGTCTTTTCAGAGCTTCAAAATGCTTTTCCCTTCCTTTCATGTGTTTGCATCACTTATCAATTTATGTGATTATGAGAGCAAAATGAAAGTTTGTGTCGATCTTTAGTTGATTTTGATTCATTACCTTGACGATCGGTAATTACTGGCCATAATTACAGGCCCCTTTTCCCCATTTCTGTTTATCTGTAAGCCCTGAAAACTGACCCCAGCACTGCTTCACATAGCTGACAGGGTAGTGAGACATGAATGTGTTGTTTTGGGCAGGGCAGTGCAAGCCCTGGCCCGCAAAAGGAAGGCATGGCAGTCCAAAACAGGTGCTCGGACTCCTTTTTACTTCTTTCTTTTTACCATTCACTCCCTTTCCCTCTTTCTTCTTCCCACACCTGTTGAAGTGTGAAGACTCATGCTGGTTCAGCCAGCCAACCCTGAGCTATGCTAAGACAGTGGGGGTCTGAGGGGAGGTGTGGGTAATTACCTAGCTAGTTTTTTTTTGTTTTGTTTTTTTTTTTATCTGCTTTGTCCTCCCCCTTCCTGTGAATTCCCACTTTCAATATCAGGTGTTACTTCTGGGATGATTAGCTGTGTGGCTTTTAGCACTTAAGGCTGAAAGGGGAAGGGCTAGAGAGGCACGACTGCTGGAGTGAAAATGAGAAATCCAGTAATTGTCATTAATACATACGAAAGAATAGTTACAGACTGATAAAACTTGACTGTCTGTGCCCCCTGGTGAAGCACCTGACTGGGCCACAAATGAGGCCTCGGCCCTGTGTCGGTTGTCACCATGACAGAGATGAAGATTTACCCAGCTGTTTGGGATTTGTGGGTGTGTTTTCATGTGTCGCCAGGGAAAGTTTACTCTACAGTTTTGGCCCAGCAGAGGAGTGCCACCGTCCTTGGAAAATCATGTATTTTTAGAGGTGTATTTTTAGGCATTTTACATTTTTCAAATAAATTGGATGATTACATGTTTTTCCAATCCATCCCCCCAAAAATTGAAGACAAGTCAAAAACAGTGGTGCTTTTTTTTTCACTCATCAAAACTGATGATTGGAACGTACAAGGCTTTCCCAAGACAGCAACAATAAGCTCAGGTCATTGACAATGTTAAAGAGAAAAATATAATATTGCATAAATGAACATGAATAAGATGAATACGGTATAGACCAGAGGTTCTCCTGAGCCTCAAGACAGGTTAAAATGTTAAATTAGACACTTGGCAACATTAAGCTGTGGACAAAAAAATTAAAAAAAGTTGTTTTAGCAGAATAACTATCTGAACCCTTTTTTGTCTTTTCACACCTTTTCCATCTGCCTACGTTATCACGTGAGCCTGAACCTCACAAAGTTTTAAACAGCAAGCAAGTCCAAACAAACAAATGAAGATCGTGTGAGGGGTTTTGTTTCTGTAATAAATGTTTTTTCTATTGATTTCAGACCACAGATGGGAATTTTACTAATATATGAATATATGTTAAAATATTTTATTTCCACACACCTTTTCAAATTATCTAGGATTTACCCATATTATCTCATTACATTGCATAAATCTCCTGTGACTCCTGCTTGTTGGCAGAGCGTGTAATTCATTCAGCCACCTATCATTTCATGACAAATCCAACATTTCTTCCTGCTGTAATTACATACAGCCATGTTTCTCATTTTTCAAACTTTCCCTCTGTTTTGTTTTCCTTCATTGTCACTCCCCCAATGTTGTGCTGTGTGGTAGAAACAGCCATGATATATGGTCTTTTTACACACATCCACTGCTGACATGGAAGGTTTATCAGAAAAGGTTATCCGAAAATTGACTTTGCTCTGTAGTGGAAATATTGGTTTGTAACATAATCACTAATGCACACAGTTACAGGGAAGCTCTCGTATTTAGATTGCTTGGTTGAAATTTTTACTGTTAATAAATCTCTATTCACATATTTGCACATCTCCCTATTTATGCCTTTCAGAATGTGACTAAAACAAAGAAAGAGCAAACATCACGTGTCAGAATAGCAAAACAATGAATGTGTGTAATAATCTTATAAATATCTCCTGCAGCCACCCGAGGAGACGGATTATGGTGTTTTGCTTATGGACACTTCAGCAGGGTGAATGTTTCCCAATATAGAAGATGGACTCAAACAAGCAGCATAAGACCAAGCTCATAGTGAGTAACCACAAATCTAATATCGTGATTTGGCACATAAACAGGGCTCTGTCAAACAGAGCATCAGCAGACAACCTGTCCTACCGTCTGAGCTGAGTGTCCCTCTCCAAGTGGTGACAGAAGAATGACTGTAAAACAATAGATTTACAGTAAAAATATTAGATTGTAGACAATATATTCACAATTAAAGTTTGTACCAAACAACTAAAGATCAGCTTTCCTCACATGAGGAAGAATTTGGTACCAAGTATATGCAGCCCAGAAAATCGATCTTAACAAGCAAAGAGGAAAATAGACGGCATTGGATGTTTGTGTTTTGGTTTATTATCTGATCAAATCTAACAGTGAATCTGAGAGCAGCAGTGTCACTGCAGTGAAACTGATTTGGTCACATCTGGAAAGGCTTTATGGGGAGCTTTAAGTGTCACACAGTGTGTTTTGTGTGTGCTTGGGTGGCTGTCATGTGGGAATCCTCCCAGTATTCTCCACAGGGGGGCTTGTTTTCTTTAAGTTTCAAAAAAAAAAAAAAAAAAAAAACAAGCAGTAAGGTAATGACTTCAGTGTGTTGTTGTGTTTTTGTTGAATTTGTGTGACACTAAATTCCGTTTGAGTCACCGCAGATTTGCCAGGTGGAACTGATATCTTCTATTAATGTGCTGCAGCATCCAGTGACACAACGCACCGCAGTGTTAGTGTCTTGGGTGGATGGTGCTTGCCTGTAAACCTGGTGTTTGTGTGTGATTGTGCGTGTTTGGGCACATGTGCGTGCGTGCATGCCACCCTGGTCTCCTCTCATCTAGTTGGGCCCTGTAGCTGGTAATCTGAGCATAGAGATTAGAAAGAAAAACAACAGAGAAGAATGTCTTTGGTTGAGCCAGCGAGGAATTTACAATGGCCTTCAGGCTGATTTGACCTCTCCCTCCCTTTCTCTCCCACTCTCTCTGTCTCTCTCCCTCACACACACACACACACACACACACACACACAAATACCTAAAGGAAAATGATTTTCTTTATAACCTGGGTCGTCCCTTATGTCATACTTTAAGCCATCAGTCTTATCAGTAATAATAACATGTTACTCACCAACTTCAGAGAAGATCTGAAAATACAGTGACATCATTAGAAAGGACTCAAGCGGCTCTGTGTCATCATCAGTCTTATGATCACACAGGTTTATAAACAAACCACCAGTTACAAGTCATTATGACATTTACTTGGAAATAAATCAAACTAAATAAAGCACTGGCACTCAGTAAGAGAGAAGTCCGTTAGCCAAACATTCACCGTCCATTAAAGCCAAATTCAATGGTTATGATATTTTTCTTTGCATTGTCAATGAATAGGAAATAATCCTGACTCTGTAATTGTACAACCATCTTGTTGGCATGAACACATGCAAGTGAAAACACAGGAATGTTTTCCATCTCAGCCATTAATCCCATTTGATATGAACATGGCATGAAGGAAAAGGAGATACATGTCACATTTAAATATGAATGATAAACACACGGCATAACACGACAAACTTAAAAATTTTGAGAAAAAAATCAACATAAGGGATAAAAGATAATGCACAAATACGTACATAAACAAAAAGTAGGGTATTACAGAGACATTGCTTTGAATTTTGGCAAAAGTCTATTTTTTTATTTCTATTGTTTACTTCTATTAAATAAGTGTATTTCAGAAACAACTCTTATATCTGACAAACCTGTATGTATTTTAAATCAGCTCAATGAGTAAAATCTATATTGTTATGGAAGAATAAAAAATGAAAATATGAAGAAGAGAAAATGTTATTGTTGTTTTTGGACATGGGGTGGAGGTAAGTTTTAATACTTTCCCATCTGTTGCCACAGGGACGTAATGGTCTGAAGCAGCTCTCCAACAGCTTGCAGAGATGTCACCATGTGTGCAGGGATGACACCACATCGTTGGGCAGATCGGGAGATTGAACCCAGACGCTTCGATGGAGTTCTAGTTTCGGGGGGGGGGGGCATCTGTGTGGATACTCAAGACATACAGGCAACCGTACCACCTGATCTGATCCTCCTCGCTCTGTCACAGTCCAGTGACCTGCCTTCAACCCAAACCTCCGGTGGGGCATGTAAGTGTGTGTGTGTGTGAGAGAGAGAGAGAGGAGGGGTATACAGGTCTTTGCACAGACGAAGGGGACAGGTGTTAGGGACAGGAGGTGCCGTGTGGCCTGGGGGTGTGGTCAGGTGGTGACACACCTGTCCCTACTTGCACAAGAGAGTCTAGTTACACACAGACACACACAGGCAAGCACATCAGCCTGTCCATGTGTTCTGACATGCAACGTTAGAACAACTAGCCTCCCGTGCAATGTGAACCAGCCCACCACAGCAAACCCTTGCAGAATTTTGTTTTCTGCTCAAGAAAACATGGCAAACCCCACCGTGGCAAAATAATGTGATCAAAACATGAGAGCAGAGGGGCACATGAACTGAGCAGTAGACTGAAACTCATGGCTCCATGTGGTGAATTGCTTTCCATGAAAAAGTATGTTTGACAGAGAGGAAAGGGGGAAGCGGTTGGATGTGATTAAATGGTATTTTCCATGCATGGAGGCATCAGTGTGTCTGTCCTCCCTGTGGATCATTTGGTTTGTTGTTCTGTTGAAATCCAGCAAATCTATTAGAAACAGTGTTCAAGGATCAAATGAGACTTTAAAAGGACACAACTTACTAATGCTATCTGGTGCTATCTGGTCCCCCTCCTCCTCTCCCACATCCACACAGCAGTATGGGTGTAGATGTCAGATTGTTGGTTTGGGGAAGATACACATGATTGGACCCACATCAGAGAGAGGGGTAGATGGACAGGACAGACTAAGTATAATGCCGGGCTCAGAAAGGCAGGCCAAGGAGGTTTGAGTTTGATTTTTTTTTTTTTTTTTCACTTCAAACCAATGGTCAACTTAAGTGACATAACTGGATGCATGTAATCAGGTTTCATGCAGCTCCCTCTAAACCCCATAAAAGGCAGCAGCAGTCCTTACAACCTGTGAACAGACTTTCATGTGGACGTTTCCCTTTAAGAAGACAAACTAATAGAAGGGAGGGCGTTCAATCTCTCTCGCTTGATTTAAATTCAAATTTCTAATATGCACATTACGACACGATTGTCCCTCTGTGCTCCCCTTTTAAAAGTGTGTAAGTGGATACCGGTGAGTGTGGCACAAGCAGTGTTTCTATAAAACCTCAGAGATGTGGGAGATAGGCGTCTGGCCCTGGGGTGTGGATTTCAGGCAGGTGCATTTGCCTGCCCTGCGGCTGCTCAAGGGACAGGACAGAACGGGACAAGAAGGGCGGAGGAGGAGGAGGAGGAGGAAAAGGAGAGGGGAGGCAATCTGTGCTTTCTGCAGTCACACACACACACACAACCTCCAGTTCCCCTACTCATGGGCTAATCTCCACCCATTCTGTCCCCCCTCTCACCCGACACCCCTCCTTCGTCTCCTACCATATCCTTCATTGACTGGAATGCACTGGGACAATAGAACTGTCCTGGTCTTTCGGCTGGTGCCCCCCAAGGCCCACACAGGCCCTGACAGGAGGACAAAAGTGCACCTTGCACTTCTCAGCACCACCAGCAGCGCCCTGGGGGCAAATACCTGAATACCTGTGGTAAATGAGGGGGAGATGGGGAGAGAAAGAATGACACAACGTGAGGAGAGCGAGGAGACAGATGAAAGAAGAGAGGAAAAATAGTCAGCACAAGAGATTTTCTGCTCTCAGCTGCCAAGTGTAACACAGACTTGTCCAGAGGTCCAAGTAAAACAGAAAACAGTCTTCTTATTTTGATACCCTCTCCACTGATACTATTATAATTCAATGTCACTCATTCTTTCATATCTATTCTGACACCTGCTTTTTTAGTAAGCTCCCCCAGTATGCACTGTCTACACATCCTCCTCTCCATTTGTCCTCTTTCATGTCATGACTTGCTGCCTTAGCTCACTTTGTGTGTGTTCACGCACATCACATTCAGTCCTGACAGTCCTTTTATTGCACCACATTGGAGGCTGGTAGGCTAAAAGTTGAAATATATCACCACAGATGGTTCAAGATTCAAATTTGCTGGATTTCACCGATTACATTCATTTCTTATTAACCAACAGCTGTCAGCAAATCAAAGCCCGAGGGTTTCCATCTGATGGCAATCATTGTATTTCACCAACGAGCTGCCACTGTGTCTGGGCGACAGTGTGGTAATCAGTGAAATGAAGTGTGCTAAACCATGTTCACATTACCACTGATACAACAACAATCACTTTGTTCAGTGCAACGAATGCGGGCGTTGCGAGGCTGTGTGAGGTCATGCAACTTGAACAAGGGCTCTGGAAAGTAGAGCAACTAGTAATAAACGATGCAGATACGTCACCTTTGCATACAGTTCATCAGTATTTATGTTCTTGATGGAAAGAGCTGAACATCAGGGAAACTGTAGCCATTGATACTCAGCTTGCGGGATATTTTTGTTTTTGTGGTTAGACATTGGACATTATCTTTTAGTCTCCCACTGATAAAAAATGAAACTAAATGCCAAGAGCTCAAAACGTGGCTTAAATTGTGTTAAAGTATTGATAAAATAACTTAATTGAATAAGAATCCCATAGGAAACCATGCTGTCTCCCTTTTCATTTACATTACATTAATTACATTAATCAGATAAAGTGTAATTGCATTATAGAGTGAGGGATCAGTGTCAGACGTGTGAAATTCAACCCCGAGGTCACTGTGACATGTAGCCCCTCTGTTTGTCAGCCTGGTGTATAGTTAAGGCTGGTGCTGGAGGAGGAACAACCCCTGACTCAAAACTAAAAGTGGCAATTGTTGTGGAGTAGAAGTATGAAGTGGTTGTTTGAGTAATTAAGCGTTAAATTCATTAAAATAGTGTCTATAGACGTTTGGCCATAATGAAAATAATCACAATCTCAAAATAGATTGAACTGTGATGTTTTATAGATATGTATCTTTGTAGGTGAAGTTGGCATTGTTTTGTTTTTTAGAAAAAGACGCATTTCCTTCCAAAGCTTGTGTGTCTGACTTTGTTTCTCCAACAGCACTGACCCATGAGAAATGAAAGAAAGACACAAAACACTTTGACATGCAAAATGAACAAGGGAAAGTCAGACAGAATCTGCCCCTTTATCCACGAGAAGACTCTTTACTCTTTACTTCACTGTCTTGTAAAATTAAATTAAAAAAAAAAAAAAAAGATCAGCTTATATAAATTTTCTTCATAAACCCACATCAAGTTTGCTTTCTGGGAAAATGCGTTTTTTTCATTAATGTGAAAAAGAACCTTGACTTTTCCTGGTATTTAGGTAACTACATTAGTCGAAAAGACACGTACCCATTCTGTATTTTATACAGAAACTGTTTCCAATCAAATGCCCAGAAAATCAACAAATTAGATTAATGCGTGACAGAAGAGTTTATTTATATTGCCTGACTCTTTCAGTGAGGAGAACAGTGGAGTTCAGTTGACCGTGAATTATTTGGGAATAATGGAAACTTGCTCACACACAGCTCTGGATGGCACAAGGGTGGAAACCTGCATGACACATGGTGCATCTCATCCGTTTGTCACTTTATGGCTCATCCTCTGCCCTCTGACCCTTTGGGACAGAGAGGGTCTGTGTTCAGGAGGAAACACTGTACCAGCCACACAACAAACACACACACACACACACATACACATACGCACCATTGAAGGGGACAGCAGGAGTGCGGAGGTGGGCAGGAAATGGCGTGTACCCCCTGCTGGAGGCCATATCCTGTCCTTGGTTAAAACTGGTTTATTTGTCCAGAGACCTGAGCTCTTTGTGTGCATGTGTCGCATAGTTGCATAAATGTGGATGTCTGTGTGCATCGTAACCATCCAGAATGGTCAAAATTGCTCAGTGGGAAGGCGTTCGCGGTGAGTGTATCCTTCTGCTCCCACAGCACATGTCATTGATCAAGTCTACTTTGCAACATGTGGCATTCCTCTGCAAATTGTACTCCCTACTGATTTGATAAACTGCCCACAAACAGAAACACCCATTCTTCAGCAGACACCCCACCCACCCACACACACACACACACACACACAGAACCTCCTCTTACCCCAATGTCCAATCTCTTCCCCTATATCTCTTCTCCCTCATTATCTCCTCATCCTTGGATCTCTGTGAACCTCAAAGCTCTATTAGCTATTTTCTATAGGCTGCGGAAATGTTTTTGTTTTGTCAGCTTGTAAATATTAGAATAAGGAGATTTTTTTTTTATTTAATTTAAATTTTAAAGAACAGGGACAGATTCTGTTGGGACTGAGTGCCTTCTACCAACAGAGGAGAGATTCTCAACGTGGTGTCACTGTGTAAGCGGGTTTGAAACTTTAGCCCAGTGACTTAACCCTGTTGGCTTGAATTTGATACTCCAGTGATTCAGCTCTGAACACACCGCCAGCTCTGATTTCTGCAATACACTGTACTTGACCACAGTGAACCCCTGGCAGAGAGAAATCTACACTTCACAAACACCCACGCTCATACACACTCACACATCTGTGTACACACAAACAGCTGTAGCCGCACCCAGATGCTTTATATCAGTCCTTTTTGGAGGGGTTGTCTTTATAGTAGACTGACAGAATGCTTCCTGCATCCCAAACATTACCACAAAAACATGTGCTGACAGCAAAGAAACACATGAAGAAAACTGCAATTTCAGCTTTCAAAAAATCTCAGTCTCTCATGTTGGAAAAGGTTTGTTTGATTGGCGACACACAATGTGGCTTCCCATTACTCGCATTAGGAGAGTGGAGTTTATGCAGACCTTTAATCTGTTCTGTTAAACACACGCAAAGCTGCACTTACGACTCCACACAGCATGACTGTGTGGAGGGAGGCATGCATTTTCTGTTTCCAAGATGACGCCAGTAAAAACTCATCCAGCTGAAAACTGTCAAACATCAGCATTTGTGTATACTAAAACCAAACCAGTGCTCTTTGTTCCTGAAGCAACACCCAGAGTTCACTGCAACAAAAAAGAACAATACAATTTTTATTGTTTTCATTTACTTAAGTGAAGCAATAGTGGTTCCACATTCTTACCATGGGAATAACACGTGAGAGATTAGAATGAAACGCCTTTTCTTCATAATTAAGTCGCCATAACATCATTTCCTGTTACAGGAAAATCAAATTATTAGTTTGACTCAGGAGCAAACTGCAAGGACAGGGCAGTCCTCTCTTTTTTCCATCTCTAGTTCTCTCTCAGAAAGCAGTATTGTATGTCTGTCACTAATGGCTCAAGAATGTCACATTAGTCAGGGCCCGCATGCGTGACGCTGCGAACATTAAAACACTTTGAGGGGACTAATATGATATTACACAGACCAACACACTCTGAAAAAGAAAGGTGACAGGTCCAGTGATCTCATTGCCTCAAAGCTACAGGGTGATCGACTGCCTCCTACACACTGCAAACCAGAAAAATGTCCCCCTAGCAAGATGTCAAGAGTTAAATTTCAAAACGGCCGAAAAATATCAGAAATGACGGCTTGTTTGGTGTTTTGTTTTGGGTTTTTTTTGTTTTTTTTGTTTTTTTGGGGGGGGATAAATTTGTGGGACACAGAGTTTAGATATGCCAAAGGAGAAAATGGAATATAATCTAACTTTGTAGGATTGTTTGACATGTTATGTGTCTTCTCAGAGAATTCAGTCCCCTGTGGCCTCCTTCTCCCATTCACTACCTGCGTAGGTGTGCAGCAGCAAAATGACTCTCACCTCTTACCTCAGAACAACACAGAGAAGTAAAGGCACACAAATGAAAAATCCCCCTCCATCAAAGTGAAGATCTTCATTCAGTAAGTGTATGTTTGCATGTGTGGCTGTGAGTGTGCACGTGTGTCTAGTCTTTCAGGAGCTGTTTACATTGGGCAAGCTAAGTCATGCAATCTGATCCAAAGCTTTTTGAGAGCCTCCTCACAAAAACCCCCCCACCACCACCACACACACACACATGCGCCCACCTCTCAACACTGTGAGCTATTGGAGGAAATGTGCTGTTACCTCACTAAGACATGCTGGCGTCAGTGTCTGTAGGTCAGGAGGGCAGTGGGGATTGTAGACACATTGCTACCATATGCGCATCTGGGATGTTCACCCTCAGCTGAGACTGTAAGCACGGACTTTCTCCAAAAGTTCTGACAAGGTGACCAGACTTTCACCCTTATGGAGCAGATGGCTGCACAAAGCGAGTCCTGAGGTCCTATGTCAGTCCTGAGGTACCCCTGCTGCCTGACTCTCTGGGGGCACACGTTCTGGTCTCAAGCCTTAAGTTTCCTGCTTCCATCTGTGGCCGCTCCTACAACAGGAAGTAGGTCAAGTAGGTTTCCAACACTCAGCTCTTTTCACGCTGTCTTTTCTTCCCCATCAGAATTTGCCCACTCTGGCCTGCAGGACCAACCGTTCTTGCTCAGCATCACCCTCCTCTTTATGCTTTAATTTTCATTCCCCATCTGCAGCCACAGCTGAAACCTCTCCCTCCCTCTTTCCCTCACCTCTTTAGCATGTGTGTGTCTGTGTGGGCTGACAGCCCAGCAGGTGTGTGCAGGTGTTTCCCTTATCACTCAGCATTGCACAAACCAGCCTGAGCTCTTCGTAACACACACACACACACACAAAGCTCTCTCTTCCCATTCAGAAGCTGTCATGTCTGTCCTGATGTACTCATTAAGAGCCACTAGGTAATACAATGTCTGTTGAAGTGCTTATTATTAATTATTATTAGAACACATAATAAGTGAGTCCACAACAGTGTGTTTGGTTTTTTTTTTTAAAAGCTTTTATTTACATGTGGCAGAGAAATACACAACCTTAAAAAAAAGGCACAGAATTCCCACTTGAAGGCATTTTTGGCAAAATGGTTTATAAAATCATCAATCAAAATCATCCAAAAAAAAAAAAAAACATGTAAATAAATGATAATATTGGTAAAGACAAGTTGTGTCTTTTGGTCAACCTTAAGTGGTCCTTTCATGTCCAGTGACAATACATTTCTGACGTGACGAGAGGGTCACCTGTCGCCAAGGTCACAAGCGAGCATGTCTCTCAGCGCCCCGCGGCCACGGTACACCATACACAGACAGCTGTCTCAACACACACACACACACACACACACACACACACACTTGCTCATTTCCACACACGCCATGTATGTATAGTATGGTGAGGAATGACATCCCCGCATACACCACAGACACACAAACACACCCAAACAGCTGCAACATGGCCAGAGTCCCGGACCTGCCGGCACCAATGGAGTTTCCTGGGTATTAACTGCATGTCCAGCTGCCCTCAAATCACACACACACACACACACACACACACAGAGTTGACAGGACTGCAACCAAAATTTGCTGGGGAAAACCAATGACCTCAAAAAACTGATAAAACTACAATCTTGAAATGTTAAAAAGGCACTAAGTCTTTATAAAAGCTTTCCTGATTTCCTTTCATGGCTTTGCATCAATTCCACAAATGTCTTCTGGGTGTATTGGCTTTAATCAGGGAGGGGGGAATGGGGGTCAGAACCATGGAGCCATTTCAACTGGCTTATGAGAGCAGTCCAGGGAATATGAGTCTATGAGGCAGGGCAGCACCCAGAAGCGTTGTGTTTGTGCAGCAGGGACATGCGACTGAAGGTCCGTGAACAGGAGCCACATTGGTATTTCTTGACTTCAGAGTGAGTCTGCAGGTGAGCGCGAAGGTTGGAACGGTCTGCAAAAGCCCGATTGCAGTGTTGACAAGCAAAGGGTCGTTCACCTGGTCAAAAGGAGAGAAAAACAAAACGTGTTCGCTTCAGGGAAACATCTCATTAACACGCCAAAAGGCCTGTCCTCTGGTCATTGTCTTTCAAATGATCGACAGATAAAACAACAAAAGAGCAGGAACACTGCCCTAATTTACTTAATGCAGATTGCCTTTTTTCATTCAGAACAACTGTGAGGCTGAGATTAGATTGTAACATGCAAAGCAACAACATTTGCTCACACCTCAGGAGACGTCAATGAATATCAAATGAGGACACAGTGCAAGCAGCTGCTACATTTACAAGCCTGCAGAGTTTGGGAGTCAATAGGTGTGATGTAAATGAAAAGCTTTGATGCGTACCTGTGTGTGTGCGAATGTGTCCTCTGAGCAGCCATGGTCTGGAGAAGGCCTTGCCACAGGTGGGGCACACACAGGGCAGAGTGTGTGACCGGATGTGCATCTTCAGGGCTCCCAGGCTGGTGTACTCTTTGGGGCAGTGTTTGCAGTGGAAGGCCGGGCGTGCAGACACCTCTGTGGGCAGGGCGGGCATCTGCTGCAGCGGGGACAGCTGGTGGTGGGACATCTGATGGTGGGACAGCGCAGAGAGGCTGTTGTAGCTCTTGCTGCAGTGGAGACAGTGGTAGATGTGCTGGATGACGTCCGGGCTGGGGGGATCCGAGCTACGTCCGCCGTCCTCCTCTTCCTCGCTGCTGCTGCTGGACGGCGAGCTGCTGAGGTCCAGGGGACCCATGGGCGAAGGAGGCAGAGACACAGGGGTGACCGGGGAGAGGGGCGCAGGCAGGGTGTCCATGCTGCTAAGGAACGGGTTGGTGGGATAGCAGGTCAGGGCAGAGCTGTTGTCCTGGGTTGGAAGTTCAGCCCGAGGAAGGCTTTCTGGGACAAAAGCTGGAAACCAAGAGGAAAGAAGGTCAGGTGGGTTTTTACACACACAATTTAATAAACAACTAGTTATCATTCTTGGTGTCTTGTTACAGCCCGAAACACAAAAAGTCTGTCAGCCTGGCTTTTCCACGAGCAACTTTTCCTCTTAGAAACACGTTTTCTGTACGTTATGCACATGCAAGGTAAAAGTCACCGTAGCTGACTGGAAGAAGGACAAACTCTTACCAGTCTGACTCTCCAGCTGGCTCTCCCTGTAGTACGGCTTCTTGCTGGAGAAGTACTTCTTCACAAGGAATGACCGAGGCATGTTGAGGTTTTTGGGGTCTCCGTTAAATTGGTAAAAACACAGGTTAATACCCACGGTGGAGGTGTCGCTCAGGTGCGATGATCTGCTCCACAAAAACGCCCGGAGAGATCGACAAGACCACAACCAGGCGTGCACGAATGTCCGATGAACCGCAGAGCTGCCTGCTCATATAGTATCCAGAGGGGAGAAGCCACCGGGTGGGTGGGCAGGTCTCCGCCCAAAGACACACCCCGGCTGTCAGGGCGCCACCGGCCCCCTTTTCACCGCAGGTGCCCAGCGTGCCAAAAGCTGCCGCGGAGCGCAAATCTAATTGCGCATTTCACGGCTCTAAAGACCCGCAGGAATATGACTCACTGTCATTAAACAGGCTGTCAATGCAGGTCAGTGGCAAATTGAAAACTTCCATTGATCAGATAAGGACAAATAGAAACGAATCGAGCAGGATTTTAATGAACTTTATTTTTTGTTTGTTTTTACCCAAAGGTGCTGTGACAAGCCAAAGCTGGGGCGTCCTCTGTCGGTTAATATGCTGAATAAACTGTGAGGCGCTGCAGGATTTCTACGTGCATCTGGGATAATACTGAAAAAAAAAATAGATAAAAACTGCTGAAAGTGGTGAAGCTGATGTTCATATCAAGAGATTAAAAGTTGAGATCAGAGTTTTTCACGTTACAGCAATGAACTGTGAGACTTTCATCGCCGTACATCGGCACTTTGTGATGGCTCTGCTCTTTTGTGCGCCTGTTGCTGGGGGCTCTTGCGCCCCCCCGGAGAGGAGGAGAGATTTTGGAGAAGGTACAGGAGACAGAAGGCTCTGTTCTCTTTGCTGCCGTGAACACATTAAAACTTTAACTCTGTCCAATCTGTCGCTTCGCCTCCCAGCGGGGAATAATCCCGATCAGATAGAAGAGCTGCTGTTCTCCAGCCTGCTCTGAGCTGCCAGCAGGGATGTGATGGAGCGGACTCTGTCTGGGGCCAAGGCTTTAAATGGTGTGCCTTCGGGCAGGTGACATACAGAGAAATTATCCCAACAGGAAAGAGGTCCAGAACGATCATTTAATCAGCCAATCAACTCTTCCAATAATACGAACAAGGTGAACAAAAAAATTTGAGAGAATTTTTGTGAAAGTTAACGAAAATACGAGTATTGTGAAAAAAAATTGTTTTAATTTCAGCTGTAATTTTCTTCATAATAGGCAGTTTATTCTACTGTACAAAATGTAAATGCCTTCAGTCGGCCACTGGCACATGTATGGATTGTTTGATTATTTGATCTACTGAAAGTAACTACAGGTAAATGTTGCAGTGAAATGAGACTTTTTACTTCTTCTGCACAACCTGAGAGGCTGAAAATCAGATGCCAGCCACCAACCATGACTGTGACAGTCCTCCCTGGTGCTGTTTAACAACACTGCAGGCTGGGTGCTGGGTCCTCTGTGTATGTGCACCTGTCCAGAGGCGCCATTGTCGCTGCATGCCCAAAAGTTCACACGTCGTTAGGACGCTTGTTGACGCCGACGCCACGTAGACTGGAGGTCACGAGGGCAGAACAGCAGTAAAAAAAAAAAAAAAAAAAAAAGGGGGGGCAAATAACAAACACACACGTGAAAGTAATTAAGTCTGCTGAGGGTTGTATGAGGTTAGTATGATGAACTGTGAGGTTCAGTCAACAACACAGAAATAATGATGAAATGAAGCTTCCACTGGACCTGACAGACATACACACTGTGTAGGAGGCTGTAAGAGTGAACACAGCTGATTACACACTGTTGAAATTGTTCTTTTGAGGGGGGCAGTTTGCAGACAATTTGTGTTACAACATGGTCAGAGTGACCTCATGACACGGGGGGGGGACGTGAAGGACAGATTTGAAACGTGTTCTGTTCAGAACAGATGTTGTTTCCTCTCTGGCCTCGGGGATGAACCGGCCGGTGTTCCCACAGAGGCTCGCACTGTCTGCTGAAACATCACCAGACTAAAAATAAGGTGGGAGACCTGCCTTCATTCGGCCTAATCTGGGCAAGGTTTTACTCGCTCACGCCCAGAAAAAAAGGACATCAGGTAGGGTGGAAGATTAACACTGGTTTTTGTGAAGAAAAAAAAAAACATTCTTACAAACTCATTGACATAAACACTTTAAAACAGAAAATAATATTTAGGCTTGTGACAGTTTTTCAAAATGTATTGTTATTAGTACAAAAAACTAAATAATTAAAATCCCATTCATTCACTCATTCACTCACAGAGCCAAGCAAATGACAGTGGATAAGGTAGCTTCTTCCTCAAGTCATGACCACGCAGACACACGAAAAAAAAACCATCCATAGATGAAGGCTATTGATTCACCATTATCCATAAGAAAGTTTAAGAAAGTGAAAGATTTATAATGTTCAAAATGTCACAATCCAAACTAAATGTACACAAGTCAAATTAATTGCTGATTTTACATTTGTTCATTTGTTAATGAATGAAACTTGACTTTTCTCTTTTTTTAATCAAGCCACATAAATTCATTGTCATTGACCTGCTGGGACAAATCAGCTGTTTTAAAACTCATTTATTCATTTCTTTGGCAACTTCTGCAGGGGAGATGTATATGTTGAGAACCACTGAGAAACACTATGCCATTGTTAATTTCTTGTGACATAAATGCACTTTTTAAATGAACTTGACACAACTTGGCATGTATTTTCAAACACACTTAACAGGCGGATTATTTGCTGCTGTCCAATTTATTGCTAGAATATATTTTATATTGTGTCTGAGCTGATGGTGGTGGCCATATTGTGCTTGTCCTCTTGTGTGTTTGGAAAGAAGTCAGTGCCAAATTAATACCTTTTGTTACTGTACAAATGCCTTTCTCCAAGTAAGTGCAGTCATGCTTTACATTTTAAAGACCACCGAGTGCGTTCAAACGACAGGTAACGGCCACTCCTGCACATTTACATTTGCAGGTCGTTTCCCAGATCGACCTTAAAACACAACAGTGACAACAAGAACAACACAAATGAAAAATCAAGTCAAGTTCTCTTTGTACATGTGCTGATTGGATACAGCAGATCTCCCAAGATGATGCTCATTGAATCTGAAAGAAAAGCAGCAGGGCGGTGATTTGCACCTATCAGAGCTGCTTTGTTAAACCAGTTTACAATACATTTAGATCTTGGGAGGGTCTGAAAAATATCTCCTTTGTATTTGTAGACCCTCTTTTTCTAATCTGTGCTCAGTGATAAAACACAATGTGTGCACCATTCATCAAGTAACAGATTGTCTCATTGGACTAGCCATAGTTAGACATATGTTGTTTGGCTCATGATTGTCAACTCAAGTTTTGGAAGATATGCAATCATCTACAATGCTACTGATTTGTGTTTCTTTACAACTGCATGTTTGATTGTTTGTGCACATAGACTGGTGAGTGTGTCTGAGTGTTGCCCTACAGTTCAGAGGTCCATAAGCTCGGCAGGGAGGAAGATAAGATTATCCCAGAGGAATGCAGAGTATGGACACACACTCCCACACACATGCTGTGTAGTCTGTACACACTCCATGGCCAAGTATCTCCATCACACACCAACGCTCACATGTTTTAGGGAAGATCAATCAAGGACAATCTGACATGGAGAGAAGTAGCCAGCATGCCCTGCAGACTGAAGGATGGTCTGTCTGTTTGGCTCCAAGTCTAGATTAGATATTATTGCAATATTAATATCCAGCCCAGTGTGTTACACAATACTGTTCACAGAGAAATGTGATAAAATTTTGACCCCAAAGTGTTCATCACTTACATCTCACATACTGATCCTGATAAAAGAGTATATGAAACCTTTGTTTCACCCAGTGTGAATATACTGTATGTTTTAACAGTGACAAAGCAATGATACATCTTTTTCATAACCTTGTCGAATACACCATCTCCCACAATGTGGTACAATTTGGCTTGCTAATTAAGTAGTTGAATTTATCAGTGAACAGCATTGTGCGATACCCATATACATCTGCACAATTGGTGTTTTCACCAATAAAGGGGCCACATTTGACCTTAAATTGTATTCTTTTATACAAAAAAGTGGGCAAAATGATTTGATTTCTACCACGTGGGTTGTAAAATTAAAAAAGTTACCTTTCAAAGGAGACCAGGGTAACAGATTTTTAGGCTGTAAAATAAAAATCTAAAGAAATTCCCACTTAAGCGGAACCTTCTTGTGTGGGTCGTCTGTACTCCAAACAATGTGACTGTCTTTGCTGTGTGCCATCTCTGCAGCTGATCCATCAAAGACATCCGTCCCTGTAACTTCATACCTGTTGTTTTGTTAGATAACTAGCTTGTTAAGGTTTACTTTGCATGACGCTATTGCATCTGAATTTAACTGGATGAAAAGTGAAGTAAAATCCATCCAAAAATCTATAGGTTTTACAACAGATCCTCCTGACCCTTAGAAAATTTTTTGTATTACCAGTGTGATCCTCTTTTTTTTTTTTTAAAGTAACATAACAACAAGAATGGGAGATTTTTAACAATTATGTAGCTTTCATTAAAACACACAATCGATCAATATATGAATTCACAGAAGGTTGATTCTTGGTCCTGCAGAATTTCAGAGTAATTTCAGATAGAGGGTGTGATGTGTCATCCTTACCTCCTAATTCTGCTGCATAATACACACAAACACACTAAACCTTGAATTTAACCAGATGTGTCTGTTTGTCTGTCTCTGCTCCAACCTTATCTGGACAGCAGGCAGACACAGCAGCTAACCAACCACAGCCAACCTTTGATGTAATATGTGGGACCATAAAAGTCATTTAAAAGTGAGTTGTTTAGTTTCTGATGAAAATTAACATTCTTGGAAGAAGATAAGAGTCAGAAACTTCCCACTCTTACAAAATCACTGACAAATGCTGGTATTACAAAAATAAAAGGTTGTTATCAGTTGATTTAGGAACCTTATGTTTCAAAATGTCACTATTTTTGTCTTGTTTCAGTTTTCTTTTTTTTTTTTTTTTTTTACATGTATTCATTTTTGGTCGATACCTTCTGTTGTTAAATTTAAAACACTTCTCATATTTATTGATTTCATATATTACGTTCATTTTATTTTCTCCATCTTCTATTTGTTTTCCACTGATTGACGGTCTTAGTATCAAAAACAAATTATTTTATGTTGTTGGTACTTAAATGTATGCAGCTTCAGGGCTTCTGTTACTTTCACTTCCCTGTGAGTATCATCCTGGGTCAAGAAAAATAACAGCTACCGTGAAGTGGCGCCATCCACTGTTCATATGGTGAACTGATGCATGGAGGAACTGTTCTGACATCAACCACATGGAGGCGATCAAAGACCAATAATTATATGGTCCCCTGTCAGTGCTGAGGTCAGAAGTTAAGATATGATGGTGTCTTTATTGCCAAGGTATACAGCATTTTACTTAAATTTCAGAGGTCACATTCAAAATACCATCAACATCAAAATAATGAAAAAAAAACTGTGTCAAATCTAAACTCTCTTGTGCAATGTTGTGTTCATACACAGAGGCATCATGGTATGTGTCTGTGTGTGTGTGTGTGCCCAGCCATGAAACTGTGAAAGGTCAAGTGTTTATTGTCATCCAGCACAAGGTGACAGATCCACATAAACCTGTAGTGTCTGATGACTCAGCAGAGAAACTCTCAGGTTGGATTGTGTAGTATGTTCACTGCTGACATGCTGACAAACAGTGAACTGTGTTACCGGGACAACAGGCCAAATACATCAGACCTGCTCTCCTTGTCTTAATGTGAGTTTCAGCAGGACACTTTAATAAGTATAAAAAAGATTGGACTACTGATATTTACACTTTGGGACCTTTCAGTTTTGACTGAGACTGAAATGACTGCGGCGTCATGAATTTGTCGGTTTTCTTGGCGCTTAAAAAGAAAAGTGGGACACACTTTCTCCCAGGTAGCCTATACAATGCATGCATTCTTCAGCATACCCTGCAGCAGTAAGTACTGGGCCTTCAGATCAAAGTGACGAATGTTTCTCCTCCTTTTCCACCATCTGGTATGTCAGGTTGACATCTGGGGAAGGGATACATGTCATTCATGTAAAGGTGACTCTTTTAGGTCATGAGAATTCAGTATGTGGGTTAAGCATTTTCAAGCACCTGATTAGTAAGTTCACATGAAGGTCTGACCCTCAGTGGTCCTGTTTCACCGCAGATAGTGTGTCCTGCTGAACAACCAGCCTCAACTAACCTGCTAAAAGCAGGTGACACTTGTATGTGTCAGTCTTCCTTTTTTACCGGCCTATCTGTGTGTGTGTAGCTCTTTATAACTTTTTAGCCAACTCTAAAACAAGCGCTGTCCATATTTCTACCGTCTTCTCATTCCTTCCTCGGACAGGAGGCTGAAGCAGCAACCTTTTGACACGACAGACTTAGTTTATCTGTCAGTCAGTGTTTAACAGAAACTGAGAAAACATAGAGCAGGTAAGCTGGTATATCAGTGTGCACGTCTGTAAAAGTTTCTATCAGTGTCTGAAAAACTTCAAAGAAAACCCAAAAAAAGGAGAAAAAAAAAGAGGTGTCAGAATTTGTACGTCTGTTCTTGGCTCTGCCCTTGTGGCCGCATGTCCCATTGTGCTCCTGGATACATCCTTTTGTGAAATTAATCCTTATTATACACAAGACATAAAATATGACCCAGTATTAATCTTATTGGATTGAACCGTATTTTACATTTCTTAAACTGTATTGTACACTTCAGGAAAAATGAGAGTTGCTTTACGTACTTGAATATATCATCTTATTTCAACATGCCTGCACAATAGCTTTGTGCACAGTAATAATAATTAGTCATGTAGTTAGTTTATCAGTTTATTTGGAGACATGAGCTAGATAGATAGATAGATAGATAGAGAGAGAGATACGTTTAGATACTATTTGCTATTTATCCAAGGGAAATTCCACAGTCTAACATACATGCATCATTCACACAACAAGGAAATAATAAGACATAGACATAAAACAAAACAAGGAAGATAAATAGTGATAGAAGACAACAGTCCAAAAACGGCATAGGTATTGAAAAAAAGAACATAAAATTAACTTAACATATGATGAGACGCTATAATTAAAAAGCAGCATCATCCAGCATCCCACAGTATCAGTAACCCCCCCACCCACCACCGATTGAGGCATTTTGCAATTAATAACTTTTCCTGACGATCGACGAACCGCTGGTTAAAACAAAACAAAAAAAAAAAGAAAGGTAGAAAAGGCTTCCCAAAAGGAGTGGAGATGCCGGGGATTGAACCCGGGGCCTCATACATGCAAAGCATGCGCTCTACCACTGAGCTACATCCCCGTATGCATAAAGGCGGAGCTGACGTGTATATAAGTCTGATCAGCACGTCAGCACTGAAGTTATATCAGGCGGTGACTGTAACAGGAGAAGAGTTGGATATTTCAGTTCTGACCGAGACACAGTTACATAATTTCAGGTCTCTGATTCACTCTGGTTTCAACCTTTTAACCCCCCCCTCCACACATGTGTGTGTGTGTGTGTGTGTGTGTGTGTGTGTGTGTGTGTGTGTGTGTGTGTGTGTGTGTGTGTGTGTGTGTGTGTGTGTGTTAAGGATTGACATTTTGGACGAGGTCAAATGAGTCCCAAAGTGTAAAGTGGTCTAGGGCCAGAGACCCGGGGCTTTTTTCAGACCGGGTTTGTAAACAGACATGTTTCACTGACGTCACAGGACGTGGAAAAGAAAGTGCTGCACAGTTTCCTTTGATTTTGATCTATTTTCAGTCTGTTTTAGTTTTAGTTGAGGGGGCCCATCTAAGCAGGAGGGCGGCTTCTTCCCACGCTGCAGGATTGATTTAGTCCTAAACAGACACCTATCACACTGTGATTCTGAAACTCAGTTCATAAACTGAAGGCCAGGGATTTCTTCATCATCTTCATCATCATCCTTACCCTGATCCAACAGGGAATTTAAAAGATCTCCCTGGTTATGTTTCATAATATCCTCCAGAGTAGCACATATGAGGGGCTGTTGCCCCCCCTACAGGGGAGCACAGCCTGTCCTCACTCATGCTGTGTTTATCAGCACACGCTTGCCAAGGACACCACTTCCAGACCCTGTTTGCTTTTAGCCTTGTAGGGACAGACCCATGGGATGAACACATGGCATGAGGCCTTTAAGACAGGAGGAAAGGAAAAAGGGAAGGAGAGGAAGGGTGAGGGGACAGCAACACCTCCCTAACCTCCTTCCTCCTGCTGCATTAAATGCATGACGTGTCTGTCAAGAGGAGGGAGGGGCGCTGGTTGATATCAGCTGTGTTTTTACCCTGCAAATTTGGATTAGTGACAGAGAGTCATCATGTTGAGCCTGTGCTGAGTAAGGAAGAGCAGACAAGCATTGCGTGCAAGGTGAAGGGTTATTTAGGTTCTGTAGAGTGCTGTGGAGGACAGCATGGACAGACCAAACACATGAGAACCAAAATGAAATCCTTCACCCACAGACCTCCAGACATTACAGTGTACAGTGCCAAACAGGAAAGACAAATTATATATGAATCAATGAGACAGTTATTTCTGACAAGGATTAACCATAAGGTTTGTTTTCATAAGGTTTCTCAACACTGTATAATCATAAGGGTAATACATAATATATAATTCAGTACGAGCAGATATTTGTCACCATTGTTGAAAAAGTATTCAGACCCCTTACTCAGGTAAATGTACTAAAAAATTACAACTGCAAAGGAAAACTATCAAAACTTAAATCTTATTTAACTTTACCACAGTGAAAATCTAAGGTAACCCATTGAATGTAATGGAGTACAGGTGTAAATTAATATCAACCCAAACAAAGAACAAATACCTTCAATTGCATAGAACATACACAGTACTAAAATACCTCAGATACATTTTTTTTCTGGCACATCCACACAGACACACACACACACACACACACACACACCGGACTTAGGCACCACAATTTGGATCAAACATCAAAGGTTAGACGCATTAAAAGGATTCAAACTGTTGAAGTTTTCACGCATGTCCTTTTTTCCATGTTCCCCTGAGAGAGATTTACTGTTTTTCACCGTATTTCAAATAACACATAGGGGAACAGTTCATAGACTTTTAGGTTATTCTTTTATGCTATAATAATAATAATGACAACAACAACAACAACAATAATAATAATAATAAGAAGAAGAATAATAAGAATAAAAATCGATTATTTTTTACCAGCCTACATTTCCTTTGTTTGTTTTAGCATCATAGTTAATGCACAGATTTGAATGATATTGATCTTATCATGCTTAGCAAAACAACAAAAACAAACAAACAAAAAAAAAAAAAAATATATATATATATGCCCCAAAATATAAAATCACTCCTTTAAATGTTCAGCAGACCTTTCCTAATGTGCAGGGGTCCCTCTGTGTAATATCCAGGTCATTTACACTGCTGCTGGAACTGTTTGTTGGTGTTAACACGGGGACTGAGTCTGGCTCAGTATCTTCTGGGGCTGCTGTCTTATCATCTGCCAGCAGCTCGTCATGTGGGGACAGAAAGGCCAGAGAGGAAGCGTGCGCTAAAAGTGAAAGCTGCACAAGTAGGTGGGATCAAACCACATAAAAAGGTAATGATGGTAAAAGACGACTGAAAAAAGTGATTTGAAATTATTTTTAAGTTAATGGCATTTATCTGCGATTTGATAAATATCATACTTGCTGGCATAATGTAAAACCACGAAGAGGAGAGATAATAAGATCTGGTGTCCCCTGTTTAGGTTTTGTTCTTTCTTTTCCTTCCATTTAAATACATACCTTCAGGCAGTTTTGGGGCAGTGATGATCAAACACAGAAAGTCACTTGAGCAGAAAACTAAAAAGAAAAACATAGAAGGTGGTTCTGTAAACAGTGAGTGTCAGTGTTGTTCCTTCACACGCACTATTAGGATCTGTTGTGTTTCCATTCAAGGAAGAGATGAGCAATCAAATACTTCTCACGCACAAACACTCACAATAAGATGGACTTCTGAAGCTGTCCATCACCACACCTTGGACTTTAACCAAAAACAAAATAGCAATGTTTACCATGCAGGGTCTGATTGGTTGAGAGCCCCATGTATTTACCCACATGCCTGAGTTTAGCTGTGTCTGCCAGGGCAAGGTCAGGCATGCTGCTAAACAAGAGTTTCATGTCACATTCATGAATACAAGCACACGCAGAGAGAGGGAGAGGGAGAAACTGTGGTGAACTTTCACCTATTTATCCAACCAGCTTGGGAAACTGTGGGAATCCTGTGAAGTCAGGCAGATTTGAGTGAAAGATCTGGCACAGAGAAAAAAGGAAAACAAGCATAAGATGCAGGCAGTTAAAAACGACACCTCTCGGCCTGTGTCACTGCAGCCAGGCCAAATGACTTGGTAATAAATAAGTAAATAAACATGACCCAAAACTATTCAAGGACAACAATTTGAATTATATTTATTGTCAGCCATCAGTTGCTGACATGGGGAAACGTGCTACCAAGACACGTCACAACAAGTTTGGCCAGGCCTGTGACTTCTGATTACTTTGAGAGGACGGGCATTAACACAAGCACAGATGCACAAACTGTTCTTGCTAAATGTTTGTGTTCACGGTGTTACCAGGGTTTGGATGTCATCATCATTGCAGAGTGAATGTGTGTGTTTGCGTTTGTGTGTGTGTGTGTATTTGTGTGAGCTGCCTAGCACCTGGTAACTGTATAGGTCGAAACCTTATCACCCTGCCTTTAGAAAGCTCATACTGTGCTGGACTCTTGCTATCGTCTCGTCTCTCGTCAGTATGGTAATAACAGGACAGTCTATCAGAAGTCTAACAACAGAAGTCTCTCAGGAAGAAGACAGATAGATTAAAAAGAAGTATGTAATAAGGAGTGGTTTCTTTGTTGTCAAAGAGATCCAGCCTCACAGCCAGCCGTCTTGTACATTCACATGTATAATAAAAAATTCCATGACATAAACTGATTGCAATGCATTGTCCTGAGAAAACATTCCAGACTCACGGTCATATGCTTAAGAATGCTTTTGTTAATCCCAAACAGCTGTGCTCAATAAAAGTTGCAGGTAGTGCAACACACACTTGAGGCCATTCTGTATTTACACCGCTTCAGTGTCTTCTTGATCAGCATGCAATCAAAACAATGAGCATGTCAGGCAAAAACATAAAAATGAAAAGGTTATTCTATGAGTTTCTGAACATTTAATTTGGTCATTTAGGAGATACTTTATGATCTCAAATATCATTTGGGCCTATCATTTTTCTAGGACCTGTCATAGGTAAATACTATACATTATAATTCATTTCAATAAATAGGCTAAACTACCTGATTAGTGTCAAATTATGGCAGAATTCCAGATATAAACCTTCAATGTGAGTGATATTCTCATGACGATTGAGTTTCAGCAGGTACAGTGTGACCTCCCACTGTGTGATCCTAAACCCACAGGGCAATGTTTACTTCCTGTCTAGGTGACGTGTTGAGTTTTGTGCAGACTGGTACAGATCAAAGGTCTTGAACCCAGTCAGTCGAGTCAACTGAGCTGTAAATAGTGCAATATATTTCTGCTTTGGAATTCAGTTTTTTTTTTTACAAAAAGGGATATTGGCACACAGGTACATGGACAAGAACATTGTACATGTATGCGACATTTCCATTTTTTATTAGGACTGATTGTATCGACTTTATTATCTAATCACTTGTTAACTTTTTGTGTGTCATTTGCTTGTATATTGTTAAATTGTGCTTTACATGTAATTGTTTGTTTGTGGGACCGTGTAAACGTAAATGTAAATGATCTGGCCTGTCATTTCTATTTTATTCAGTCTCATGTTGTATAACATGACAAACACAGGCAAGCCAAGGTCATAGGCTGCAATACTCTCAAGGATTATGTGTAATATTCTTCAGGCTTCATAGAAACAAAAAACAGGATGATTATTCACCTAGAGAAACACACACACACATAGCACAAACTGCAATAATAAAAGGCAATGGGTCTGCTTTTAAAGCTTTGTGGACTGCAGGATACAAAAATGACCACCAGGAGTTTTCAAAACCACACCTCATTGGTTACGCAACTGCTGCATTCAGGAAAAGCAAATCTGATTGGCTAGTGTGGGTTGATTGGCACATGGAAGAACTCACCAACAAGGCTGTGTGGAAAGCAGGGTGTTCAGGGGCAGGGGGAAAAGGTCTATTTACAAATGAAACTTTAAGTCACATTACCAGCATAACTGAACAAGGAAGGTTGTTAGACAGACATTACATAATGTGGATTTTTGATGTTGGCATCAGAGTCTGTTCCAGGAAATTGCTATTAGTATAGCTGTCAGCAGGGAGAAATATGCAAAAGATGTGATAATATTCAGAAAAAGTGAACTAATAAAAACTACAAAAGAAAAAACAAATCAACAAATTGCTAAACATCCACAGAATGAACGCCTGTACAACACAGAAAAAAAAATGCTCTGTCTGGGGTTTAAAGTCTATCTGGTGGGGTGAAATAACAGCTGCAAAAGTTCCTGCTGAATTCAACTGAATTTCTTTTACCAAGCACCAAGTTGATGGTCTAATAATTTGCTCCCAATAGCTTACATCTTTCCTTGCTGTAAAAATAAAAATAAAAAGTATTTGGCTCTTTATGAGCACAGACTCAGGATCTGTTTACCATCCCCCAGTCCGGATCTCACACAGAGAGGATGCTGAGGGTCCAAACGGATCCGGGATCGGTCAGCAGACTCAAGTTTCCATCTGGGTGCGGGTTGACAGCTCCTCTCGCCCTGCCCCCACCTTGTTACCTAGAAGCCCAGCTTCTGGCTTGTGTAAAAATGCTATTGGTCGGTTTGTTTGGTGTGGGCGGGGAAATGGGCGGAGCCCGGAGTATTGTGATCTCACAATCAGCTGTTTTGTACGTTCTACATTCTGATCCGAGGATCAGCTGGAGGAGCAATAAACAGAAGAGAAATCTGCAGCGGAAAACTCAGAGGAGAGGAGGAGGAAAAAAGCTGCAGATGTTATGATCTAGAAAAACTTCAGTGTAAACTTTTACACGAAGCCCTTCTTCTAAGAAGAAAGCCTTTTATTTTTCTATAATGGTGTTTTAACTACCTCACTTAAAGGCTATCTAAAGCTATGCTTTAAGAATTGTTGTCGTTTCTACTCTGTGTGAGATCTCGTTTACAACTTGAATAATTTTGCAAAGGCAGGTAAGCCACTCTTTGTTTATTTATTTATTTATTTGCTTTGAATGTCTTAACTGGTGTATTTTGGGTCAGACCGTGAGCCTATGGAGGTATCAGACTACACGTCTCTGTCAGCGAAGCTGCTGCATTCCTCACAGGCTTATCTACAGAAAATATCCATCAGACATCAGCCATCATGAAATCATACATCTACACTGACGGAGTTGCATCGCTTTGTCTGTCACTGACTAAATACATGGGTTATCTTTGGCTGCTGTGCGTTTGAATATGCGGTCAGCTATTATTAGGTCATGGATAGATTGGAAAAACAAACTGATTAATTAGGTCGATTCGACGTCCTATTTCGAAAAATAACACTATCCTGCACTGCTGTGTGTCCCTACAGGGCGCCAGCAGCCCCCTGTTGTGTAGATTGCACCAAATGCTGATGTGGAGTCAAGTCGATGGCGGATGTTGATGTTTTTTTTTTTTGTTGTTTTTCTGGGAGGCAAATACACAGGTCACATAGTCAGTCACTGTTATGAAAAATAACCATTTCGGTGTATTGAATCTATCCAGACGATGTTTTTTTGTGCAGACTCGCTGAGCCACAACTGTCATTGCTTTGACCCTTCAGCTGGAGAGCTTATACGGATAATTCATGTTTAACCTGGATAACCAACACAGCCTTGTCATCTCTCGGCTGTAGACAGCCTTCGGATGAGGCCGATGTGTCATTTTGCTACATAAATCAGGGTATCTTTGCGTGTTGGAAGAGTAACACTGCCGCTGTGAGCAGCGTTTTTTGTTTTTTTTTTTTTTTCCATAATGTCAGGATTCAATCTGAGACGATAACCGTCGAAAAAAAGCAGCCTTTCTCGAAGTCGATCGATTGATTTCGGCATATTTTTGCAAAATGTAAATTAGACTTAACAGCCGGTATAAGTCAGCACATACACGATGACAAGATCTTTTATTTTTTATGTTTAATACTCTTTTTCTTTTCCTCCGGTGGCCAAATAAGCTGGAGCCTCACATCAGCGTCTGTGACGTACGCGTGACGCCACATGCGTCTTGTTTTTATTTCGTGAGTGCCCGCCTCCTGACTCTCGGCCCGCCCACCTTTTTAAAGGGCCAATGTCGAAAATAGGATTCATTCAATAAGTTTGATGATGAATCCTAAGATCACGATTCATGCGTTGAAAATCTTTGAGAAAAAAAAACGAAAAAAAAAAACCAAAGGCGCAGACTTCTCAGGTTCATGGGCTAGTTTAAACCAATGTACATTAAGTAATAGGATTATGTGTGTTAGAATTATTTTAGAGAGCTCATTTTTAGCAGCTGACCCTGGTCAGATGTGAAATGGCATCATGACAACAATTTTTCACAATATGATATATCTATAAATACACACAGGACCACAATTATGCAATATACATAACAGGAACTAATCAAAACATTGGTTCACAAGAAAAGTATAGTATTAAGATGATACTACACTTGCTGATATCATCACACCAATATTGTCTAAAGTTTTCCATTAAATGCACCACATTTGTTCTTCTGCTCTCTCCCAGTTAATAGATTTTACTTCAGAGGACATGTATCACCCTCAAAGTGTGGTGTAAATTAGATAAAGCCTTTATACCACCTATGCCCTTTATCCATGATCTTTGAATGGCTGCTATTTGAACTCAGTTGGCAGCTTCACTTGCTGTTTTGGTACCAGTCAGATAGCTCTAATTTAGGTTTAGCAACCAAACTACCAAGCTTCAACATCCCAAAAATATAGCAGGCCATTTTATTTAACTGACAGGATATAATTTTGAAAACATAACCTGAAAAACAAAGTCAAACAAACTGATACAACCCAGAGTATATATCTCTGATTTATCTCAGTATTTGAAACATACGCCCATATAAACAGACTCTCAGCGACAACATTTGTTAAAATGATGAGAAAGAAAAGAGAAATCTTCAGGAGGATATACTGTAAGGCTGCAGTAGGGTTGTCTCTTCCCTTTATATTTCTGGTTACCATGATGATTCTCCAAATAAGGACAGAAAGTGTCAGTTTCCCAACAAGCATCCATGCACATCCTTATCCATGAGTCCTTGATCCAACTATAAAACCTTCTTACCCACACTGTGTAAGCTCTTAGTTCATAACTGGTGGGATATGTGCATGTGAGCAGCTCATACTGTATTTACACAAAGGTTTACTGGGGGCATATCAGGCTGTGGGTCAAACACGCAGTGGAATTATCAGGTTTAAACCTCTCCTACTTTGAAACTTGAATATAAGTAAAATAATAGATCGATAAAACACATGAAGCAACAAATTTAACCTTGAGTTCAAGTGTGTCAGCAGCTATTGGCAGAGAGTTACACTATGTGATTTTCATCATTCTCTCTTCTGCTCCGACATGGTTTGAGCAAATAAAATTCAGTCTTTGAACATGCAGTGGTTTGTCCTATAAGCTATGACTGTTGAAACATCTGTTCAACATTACATCATCATAATCACATGTAGGTCAGGCCCTTTTCTTTCCCCTCAGTGCCTTCTGCCCCCATGTTGTCTTTCTTTGCATTTAAACATTGTTGCAGAGTCAGTTTGTTTGACTTTGAGGGTTAAGATCTTTGTCTCACCTCCTTCCATATCCTCCCCATTCTTCTGAAGCCTGTTCGTCTATCCTGAGACATTGCTGATTGGCTATCAAAATTTCATGGGGGAAGCGAGAGCAGCTCTTGTCCACCAGTTCCTTTCTTACTGATTTCTTTCTCCATTAAGCACAATTCAAATTGTGATATATTTTTTTTATAGAGACAATGTGTTGTCATCGTAGTGTTGTAATTGGACTATGGAAATGATAGAAAATTAAAGAATCAGCTGTTTTAAAACTGACTGTTGACCAGTTTCTCTTTTCAGTGACACATTCTTAGTCATTTCAACACATCAAAAGGCTTTGAGGGTATGAGTCCAAATAAAGTTCCAACTTGTAATGTGTCCTAAAATAACATTGAACAAGCTGACACACACATTGCTTATCTAATTCACCTGACTAGGCAAGAGGAAATAAACCCAAAAAGAGTCTTCCTTTTTTTTAGATGATTGCTCCCCTTATGTTGACAGTGATGCATATTATCTTATTACTATGTGCCTCTCTCTCTCTCTCTCCAGGCCTTTGCTCCAAACCAAGTGAAACCTTAAATTTGCACTACAGAAGCCTCTCCACTCCTGTTTGTCAAAACCGAGATCCAGTAAAGGGCTTCAAGTGGAAAAAAAGAGACTCAAGAGATCAGACAAAGAATTAAACATACACAACAGCAACAAGCGATACATAAACACAAATAAGAAATTCAAAAAGGCAGCTACAGCTTTTTCTTTGGGGACAAAAAACATCACCCTAGTTATCAACACTTGACAGTACCTACAGTCATGTTTCAGCGCCTGAGCAACCTTTTATTTGGGGAGGTGGAGGAAGTGGCAGCTGAGTTGAAGGGGCCCAAACCCTGTGTGACGGAGGCCGATGAGGAGGGATGGATGCTCGTCAATCTGCCGGGTGAGTTTCAACAGAGAGAGTTTGGATTTTAGGGGGGGCTACATCAAACTGGGAGATAGTCATATGGTGCATTATTGTTTTTTGCATGTGTACAATATTAACTAACATTTAAAGTATAGAAGTAGTGGGGTGAAGACTCATTGAGGACATGGTGCAACAACAGTGGTGCTCACCAATATGGCTGCCATACCAAAGGTGTGAAGGCCAGAAGATGGAAACACATGATTCTGTGATTATGCATCTCCTTCCTCTCTGTTTATGATCTCAATCATGACAAAGTCAGTTACTGATTATGACAGTTAACTTTGACTGTTCAGAAACCAACCAAACACCAAAAGCAACATCAAAATACCTCTCAGCAGAATCAAAACAAGCATTATGTCATTGACATAATCAAAACCTTAGAGGGTCAACACAACTAATGATGTGACTCTTTTATGTTTTGTGTTTTCCTCACCCCCTCTTCTTCCTCCCCTCCAATTTTTTTAAACATCCTTACATTCTCCACACTGGTATGTGTGCGCGTGCGTATGTGATCCCCTTGAAATTGTTCCCTTGAACCCGCATGGCGTTTTGAAAATCTACCACATTTGCATCACTTTGCAAATCCCCCCATCCTCCACCTTTCTTGTTATTGGCCTTCCCATCCTTGATTTCATCGCTGCCATGTGCTCAGAGGAGTCTGACTGCATGATGCAGGCAGAGGATGAGACAGGAGCACCACCAATTACACAATCATTACCTGACAGTAACCTATCACATCATCAAGACACAAATACAAGGACTGAATGCCTGGCCCCCATTCTCCTCCCGCCTCATAAGCGCAGCAGGACACATAAAGGTCAAACACGAGTTGCAGTAGCATCATCAGAGCCCCTGTCCTGCCCCAGAACTAGCCCATCAGACTTGGGTGCCACCACACCCGTAACCCTGCCAAGACGGGCCAGACTGTCCACACCCTACTCCACCCCATCGATGTCCCCTGGCTCTGGGAGTGAGTGTGGAGGCAGCGGGGGTAGCAGTAGGGCAGGCTCAGAGAGAGGCTGCATGGATGAGAGCTGGTTTGTCACCCCTCCCCCCTGTTTCACTGCAGAGGGAGCCACAGCAGAGGCCAGCCCGATGGAAGACCTTCTCATCGAGCACCCCAGCATGTCCGTGTATGTCTCCCAGAACAACTTTTCCATGGTCTCCAACAGCAACCTGTCTGTGGTGGGAGAGGAAAGCATTGTCAGCCTGGCAAGCAGCGTGAGGTGAGGATTGGCACCTTTAATACAAGCTTCGTTTCACCTTCACCTCCTTTGTCAGGATCAGTGCGGCTATCACACCAATCACACCTTTTCTCTCTCTCTCAACAGCAGAGTGGCTGAACCACCCGCTGCCCCCGCCACCCGCAGCACTATGCCCACTAGGGTGAGCCGTGGAGCAGCTGCCCAGGCTGGTGCTCTGGCCAAGGTCACCCAAGTAGCCAGGGTCCAGCGTAGCAAAGCCCGCATTGAGAGACGCCACTTGGGCCGCAACCGCATACAGCGCCAAAACCGCACCAGGGAGCAGGCCCCTCGCCATACAGCCCACGCCAGAAACAACTTCCTTCACCAGCCCAGCAAGCGTAACTTCTGCCACTAAGCACTCAAGAACCCAGGGGCATTGTTTACTTTGAGGGCATTAGACACACATGACTAAAAAAAATTTCCCACAGCATATTTACTTTAATTTCTGCACTTCTATTAATCCAGATTCCAGTAGACCAGTAGCTCTTATGTTTGGTAAATACACAAGCTGATTCCACTTGGTAGTTTTATGCCCCGTTGTGCCGTTATGAACCAAGCCCTCTGAGCAGATCTTTGTAGATCTTTATGATGCTTATTGTCCATTGCAGTACCAAAAGAACAACAAAAAAATCTTCACAATATTTATACAGGTTATACTTAGTGTCAATAATATTTAAAAAAAAAAAAAAAAAAAAAAAAAACCTAAAAATTTGCTCTGTTCATTTTCTTTCCTATCTTAGTAAATATTCTTCTTTATTCAAATCTTCCTAAAGGCATGTTTTTTTTTATTCAGCCATTACATCAGCAGAATATTTTGTTAAATTTGAAGATAGTTGAACTAACCAAGTGTGCTTTACTCTGTAATGGAGGAACAGATTTTTTTTCACGGTACCAATGCCAGATAAAAGCAGTTAAAGCTTTTGATTGAAAGTAACTCATGATGTCTTCAGTGCTTTAACTGAATGGGGATTCTTCGAAAATAGGACTTTTTATTTGTATAAAAAAATGGGGCAAGGACATACCGTGTGGTGTGAGAGTGAGTGGAAGATCACTTAACATTTGTTTCTCACTAGTTTGGTTTGGTAACATTCTTAATATGCAATGGCAAGGAAACATGTGGCAACATGTTTCATTATGGGAAACAAGATGTTGTGAGATTTCTCTCTTCTCACTTTGTGAAGGTTGAGAGAAAGTAGAAGATGGTAAGAGTATGAGCAAAACAGACTAAAGAGTAAAAGAAATGAGGTGACGAATTAGATATAGGTAGTATTAAAATAAATGTGGTTTAAATTAAATGGTCATTTGAAAGTGTTATGTAACCCTCAGAGCAGCCTGTAACTGATGAAAGTTCAACATCAACCTTTTGGAAGCACATTTAGAAAATGGTTTGATTGTTGTGCTCCTTTTGATGGTGAATAAGGTGCAGATGAAAAAAAGGTGTTATGCCCACTCATTCAATCGTTAATGGCAGGGATTATGAATGCACTGAATGGATGCAGTGCTTGTCTTTGGGTTACAGGGTATGGCAAGTTATGGTATGTGAAGAGCGGTATTGATGGTAACTCTTTATTTTGTTTTGTTATACCATTTTCTTTTCGTTTTGCGTGACAAATTTTACTATCATTTAACAATTTTTCTCAGTTTTGTTCCAGCAAGGACAGCAAAGAAAACCTGTTCCTATCAGATACAGAGAAAGCACACATTTGGCTTATCAACCAACAAACTAAAAATCACTCCCTATAGATCATGCACAGCATGGTGATTATTAAATGTGTGGTCTGTAAACTAAAGTTATTTGCCCAGCATACATCAGTCACCTTCACCCACAGTGTGTGCTGTGATCTTGTTACCCATGTGAACTCTGAAAGAACGTACAATCTTTTTACACATCAGTCTGTTTCATTTAAAAAGTCAGTGACTTCGCGTTTATAGGACACAATTGTTGGGGTAAAAAATGGGAAGTATACTTCTCCTTAAATCCCAACCACAACCATCATCCCCCTACATTTTGTCTATTAACGTGTACCACATTACATTACATTCTAACAGGTACTCCAAGACTGTCTGTTTCTTTATTGTTAGCACATCCAGCTCTAACAGTGCCCACTTGAAGATCTAGCTTACTGATATGTGTTCAACAACAATAGTAAAAACTTGGTGCTGAAGTGTATACTAATATTTGTAAATTATTTGAGACATGGATGTAAGTTTGCACTGTCATACATTTTGTGAGTCAAAATTTTAGCAGTGTGCTGTGTGCTTGTTTTATTTTTGTTTTTCTTTTGTGATTTTTTTTTTTCTGTTTTTGATTTAAACTGTGTGTGAGAAGATGTACTGACACGACACGTTAAATGCTAGAAACTCTTTTTTTTATGTGGCTCTTGTAAATATTACAAAAGAATTTATAACGCTTCATTAGATGTCAAAGCCTCTCAGGATTTTAGTCAATAACGTTGTGTCTGATAGGACTGATGGGGATCCTCTCTCTGCCTCACCTCTGTGCTCATTAACAAACCAAGATGGCATTTCCGTGGCCAAAAGTGGTGTTTCTGCCCAAACTTCAGTCTCATCTTGATGAGATGGAGCAGCACAAGACTTAGAGTTCATGTGCCATGGGCAAACACTGCCCTCCAGAGGGTCCATTTAGCACAGCATTTATCTGTGGATGCTGTTGAGAATCCAGAACAATGACATTATTCTGTGTTCAGAGGACAGACAGAGCCTGGGAATTCATTAACTGAATTTGAAACAGGTTTTCTCATTTAGATCATATAGATACAAAAGATCAATTGTTTCCCCTTTAATCAAACAACCTACCACAAATTTTATTTCTGCTTTTATTCTTATAGATGTCTCCGTTAATTTATAATATAATTAAAATGTAATCCTTATTTGTTTTCAAAGATGATTATTATGTATCTTGTTGATTCCTCACAACAGTGAGGGGAATGTATCTGAGGTGATGAGTCGAGCACACGCTTTGGGATCTTTTTGATACCTTCCAGTTGTGATTGTGTCTCTGAGGATAAATTTAGTTTGGCTGGTGAAAAAAAGATTCATACAGTGTAAAACAGAATAATAATGAAAGAACACAGGTGAATGTGTGTGTGCAAATTTAAATATCACCACAGATAACCCCATCGCTGCAAACCTGTTCCTGCTTTCCAGTTTTTATTTCTTCCTTTTCTCACCACGTGTCATGTAAAAACGAAATGTGTTCTCAGTATGTTGTGTGTGTGATTTTTGAAAGGTGTGGTTTTAAAATAGAAGTCATCCAATAATGTGGAGAGGGAGCTGTCGCTCAGTGTGTGGAGCTGATATGACATGGGAGATGGTGGCAGGGAAAGGATGAGGCAGGAGGCAAATAGTTTATATATTAAAAAAGAAATTAAATGTATCAGAAAAATACATTAGAAGATGCTTGTATTTTCCCATATAGGTATTAGAACACATCACCAATGGATAGGATATTTAAAATGAATGGCATTGAATGTCTGGGGAGTTTCATATGTTTTACGTTGTGCCCTGAAATGATGGCAGCTTAAAAAACACTTGGGGTTTTGCCCTTGTTACATCTCAATTAGTACACCCCTCCCCCTCATAAGGATGGAATATATACACATATAAAATTTGGTGTATCTGATATCTATGGTGATTGTGCCTTTCACTATTTCTGCATGGTTTTTGTGATGTACTGATTTTTCCATCCACAAAGTGGACGGTTGACCACTGACAGGCAAAACCTATGCAAAAGTCAACGGATGGGTTTTCCAGCATCCATTCAGAAAACACAGGTACCCGCCAAAAAAAAAAATACAACATCAACAATAAATACTCAGGTTATCACCTGAATCTTGTGTCGTTCTTTTCATGTGAGAGAGTAAAGGGGAATGGGATTAGAGCAAAAAGCATTTAATCTATTGTTAGTAGTAGCAGTGGAAAGATTCAAGTACTCAGTTACCTTTACTAAAGTAAAAGCAGTGATACCACAATGTTAAAACACTCAATTACAAAAATATGATTACAGTTACCAAAGTAGCAGTATTCATTATGCAGTAGTATAGTCTCTTTCACACAGCACAATACATTTTACAAATTGATCTTTGCAATTTGCAAAGTAACTGTAAAATATGCATCTAGTAAGCTAGAAACATAAAGCAGCTTTAAGTGGAAATACTCAAGTAAAGAGCAAGACCTCAAACTGTAATTCAGTACCGAGTATTTTCTAATATTTTCCCACCTTGGAGACTGAAATAAATCTAGCTGCAAGTTTGTATTTTTTAACAAAGGGAAGAGGTACACAGATGGGTGTGGCAATGGACTGTAACAGAATGTGGACTTAATATGGGTGGGATGCACAATATGGACAACGTAAAGCCTTGCAAAATTACACATAGAAAGGTGATGAAGCTTAATTTAGCCAAATCCAGTTGGATCACCTCTGATGTTTTTACCAAAAACAAACTGAATAATTTACTGCTGAGTATTGTACATAGCACTGCCAACTAAGGCTCTTAAATCTTGTTTAAAAGGTGAGAAAAAAAAAAAAGAAAATTAAAGTTTGTGAGCAGACTGGATTACCAACTGGGCAGGCAAGTGCCTGGAGGCCATAAGAGCACTGGGTCTGTTATAATTGGACTGTAAATAGCGTGATTAACTACACATTTTTGGAGGAAATTTCTACCTGCAAAATGCAATACCGCCTATGATGTCCTCCATTTTCTGGCCTTGTTTCTAGAGGGGCTTTGACTGTTTTAGTTCAAACTGTGATCGATTGAAAAGTGTTTTAATTTCATGTGTCTAAAGAAAATCTGTTAAGAGCTATTAGCCTACATTTCATATTTATAACATTTAATTAGTGTCTACAATAGTCTGACTGATTGTTTAGCATGTGACAATGGAACAATTCCCCCAAATCCCTGCATCAACACATTCAATTTGCTTTTTGTTATGAACACAAACATGCCTACTTTCATAAACAAACAAACAACAAAAAAAAAAAAAACTAGAGAAGCAACAAGCCCGCATCTGTGAAGCAGGTAAAATTTACCAAAATCTGAGTCCACATCAGCAAAATGACCTGCAGTTGACATTTTGTCAATGAACTGATCATTTAAAACACTGGAGTAAGCCCTGTGGTTGATGCCTGAGGAAATGATGGCCCTGCTGGTGAAATGGGGGGTCGGGGGGCAAAAATCAGCTGAAAGATCGGGGGAGGGACAGAGGATTTGTAGAGAGGGTAACAGGTTGTTATTCTGCAGACCTGCTACAACCTGTTTATCCAGTTCACCTGTTCAAAATAGTTTACAATAAAGCTGGAGTGGGTGCAGCCTGGGTCGGCTGCTTCCCACTGACAGTAAATAATACATGATCAGAGACCCTGAGCAGCAGAAGGACCCGCCATCATTTCTTCACCGGAGAACAGATTTAATGGCCAGCCATCATGAAGTAAGTTTCACATTGTGGGCAAGGCGACTGCACATCCTACATCGGTATTTTTCTTCGCGAAAAAAAAAACCAAAAACGTGCACTCAAACGTAAAATCCTTCACTAAAATGGACGAATCCGGGTTAATATTGGTGTTTGGTGTTACATCTGAAGCGAGGTTTTAATATATATATATATATATCCCTGTATTTTTTCCGCGTCGGGTTTTCTGTTCGACTGGGGAGGGAATGTGAAGCTAACTTCGCTACGCTGCAGCGTCGTGTTTCAGGAGCTCCGGTAATCCTGCAGACGGGAGGAACCGGTTCACCTGCCCGGCTCTAAAATACTAAAGACACACTGGAGGAGGATTATTTTCATTATTATTGAACCAAAGCTGTTTTACAACGATGGTAAGTAACAACAAGCCAGCTTAGGGCTTTATTATCGCCGCCTCCATGAATAAAAATTGACTAAAAGTGAAAAAAAAAAAAGATGCGTTAGCTTGTATCGAAGCTTGTATGTAACCCTAACCCTAATCCGAGAAGAAACAAGACAGGAAGCTAACTACTGTATGTTTGATTTATAGAAGGCTAAAAAACAGATATTAATAAGGTTAATAGCTTCTGTGTCGCACTTCACTTAAAATAAAAAAAGACAGACATGTCAGTATTTGTATTGTGTAGCTACGTTTGCTAGTAAAATGGATGAAACTGCGAGTTAAATAGAGGCTGTAACCTCAGCGTTTACATAAATGTCTCTCGGAGGAAAACTAGTCAGCTCGCATGTGCCTGCTAATCTCTGCAGGTGGCTGCTTACATGACAGGAAAATGCATCATCATCATCATCATCACCATCATCACCACCATCACCACCATCATCGGAGCCACACGCCCGAGTCTTGGCCTATCAAAAATATTTTCTAGGAAGAGGCAGCTGCAGTGATCTTGTAGAGACATAACTTGCAGAATTGAGATATAAAGGGATATTAGAGACCCTGTCTAGCAGTCTAAGTGATTCTTCAGTGCAGCACAGTAACTATAGTGGTTCACTTTGTTATATTTTAGGCCTTTTTCACCGGGATGACAATGGCAGATGTGTCTCTGGTTGTCCCAGACAAGAAAGAAGTGTGACTGGAAGTATGAATGTCATCCCTTAACTCCCTCACTTCGACAAGATCGAGATAGATTAACTGTGAGATTGCAGGACCAACAGTAGTCATGCACAGTCCGGCCCCCGAAATCACAGCAGGGTACGCAAGTGAACGTGTGGCAGATAAAGATGCAAATCTGGAGACAACCTTGGGGAGTGCCTCCTCTCCTGTGGACTACATGAGCATCACCAGTTTCCCTAGGCTGCCAGAGGATGATGGGATGTCTGCGGAAAACACCTTTAAATCTCGCAAAGATGAGGACAATGTGCTGAGTGAGCAAGATACAGGTCAGTTAGATGCTATTCTCCAATATACAAAATATAAATGAATGTCTTCGGGTATCTGTGTATGGAGTAAGCAAGCAACACTGTTTATATTCAATATGAATGGCTTTTATCAATGACAATTTTTGTCTTAAAATTCTAATCAAGTAAAACCCAAAAAATTCAAGTTGCTATCACAAATCTTCACGTCAAAGATTTGGGAGCTACAAATAACTTGAACATCTCCAATCTAAAAAATGACTGATTAAAATTGTTAATCAATTGTAGAATAGCTTGCTTAGGTTAAATTTTTGACTTTCTGTAAGCACTTGGGGCAGATTTTTGAATGCATTTTTGTTTGAGGGAACATATTCAACACAACACATCAAAAATCATTGTCGTCATGCTTGTTCATCTTTGTCTAACCCTTTGGTTTCCACTGCATGTTGCAGACCCAGATCAGTTTTTGAAGTCAGCTCGCCTCCAGCGACTCCCCTCCTCTGCGTCTGACCTGGCGATCCATGACATTGCATCCCTGCAGGAGACCAATAGAGACCCTTTTACAGAAGACTGTGCTTGCCAGCGAGATGGACTGACAGTCATCATCACAGCCTGTCTCACCTTCGCCACAGGAGTCACTGTGGCTCTCATCATGCAAATCTACTTTGGAGACCCACAGGTAGGGATATGTGTCATCCGTAGATATTGTTTTTTAACCATGTTGCAATGTTGTTAGTTTTCTTAACTTATTATAGGATTATGTGTGATTTCACATGCTTCCGCCTACACAAGCACAAGTCAGTTCAAAGATATTTTAACAGTCCCTCCCTTTTCTTCTTTTTTTCTTCGGGTTATTACAAGATCTTTAACCAGGGAGCAGTGGTGACAGATGTGGCTCAGTGTACGTCTCTTGCTTTTGATGTTCTGGGGAAATTGGGGTCCAGTGTTGATGCTGCCATCACTGCCGCCCTTTGTTTAGGAATTGTCCACCCTCACTCATCTGGTATAGGAGGGTGAGTGATAGGAAACACATTTATCTCTTCTAAACAGGAATAACACTGAAACACTTAAACTTGGATAGATGCAAACAAGGAGAGAACTAAGTTGTCTGTTGATGTGTCTTACAGTGGTGGGGTTATGCTAGTGCATGACATCCGTAAGAATGAGACGAGGGTCATTGATTTCAGAGAGACAGCACCATCTGCCATCCACGAAGAAATGATGCAGACAAATCTTGATCATAATGTAGGAAATTTTTTGACTTTCCCCCTCATACCTGTTACAGTTTACAAAAAGAGCATAAACAGTATAATTAAAGTTAACATTCGGCTCTTTCTACTGTTATTGCACTTCAGCCTGGCCTGCTGGTAGGAGTTCCAGGAATGCTCAGTGGGCTGCATCAGGCACACCAACTCTATGGCAGGTAGGATAATAATAAAGTCCTTGAAGATCCGTTTGGATCTTCCTCTTACTGTCATGCTTTATTAATGTTTTTGAGACAAAAGTAGCAAAAAACTGCTATTTATAACTGCTCAAATGATGCCTAATGTCTGTTTAGTCTCCAAAAGTAAAGGAATAAGATTTCATAATGAAAGTGTCCCCAGCTGAAAAGATATGCTTTTTTAAGCCGGTCCTGGGCTGCAATTACTCTGCTATGTCATTATCCTTGTCTTTACGCCTCAAATGATTTGGCTGATGTTACAGCACTATCTTACTTGTCTGCTTCATGCATACAGTGTTTATGTGTTACAGGCCTGTTGAGACTTATATATTAGGCAAAAATTATTTCAAATTGTGTGCATGGGTTTCACAACCAGGCCAAATTCACATGGCTTTTGATTTACCCAGGATGTCGTGGAAGGACGTTGTTACCATGGCAGCAGATGTGGCCAGAAATGGATTTAATGTTACCCACGATTTAGGTAAGTATAGTGTAATTTACTGGAGAATTACTGAGTGGACTCACTGTTACTAATGTTACTGCTCCTGTGATTAAAAGCCCACCAGCATTATCAAATGTTGCTCCTCAACAAGGTGAAGAGAAGTCAGTTGACGGTAAGATGATCTCATCATCATCTCCTCTCTCTCTCTTCTTAGCTGAAGCACTGGCTAAAGTTAAGGACAAAAACATGTCAGATGCATTTCGGGAACTGTTCCTCCCCAACGGCCAGGCCCCCCTCTCCGGATTGTTCACTAAACGTCTTGATTTGGCTTCCATATTGGATGCTGTTGCAATGAAGGGGATATTAGAATTTTACAGTGCAAACCTGACACAGGAGATGGTGTCTGCGGTACGAATTTTTTTTTTACCCCAAACCTCCATCCACGATTATTTGGATTCTGCATAGTCTACATAGGAAGTCAATTACCCATTAACTCTCTGTTTTAATTTGACTTCAGTTTCCTAGATTTTAGCTAAGGTGCAGTAAGTCCTTTGATAATGTGAAAAAAATATTATGTCAAGCTATGTTTACTCCTAATTATGTTGTCTAAATGAATGTTTAAAATATAGTGTTTAATACTCAGTGTGATGAGATTAAAATTAAATATGAAACATCATTTAAAAATGTGTTTTTTTTAGTAAGCTTAGTTATACATAACTAAACAATGTTTGTCTAATTTTAAGATTCACTGCATTATGACTGTTATAATCAACTTTTAGCAGAGCAGCAGACCTTTGGATGACTAGAATACTTTAAGTGTTAAGGTGTTTGTGTTTCTGATGATAACAGTGTACAAGATAAACAAGATAAAAATGTCCTGGGTCATTTTTTGCATTGCAAAATTGCATTTGAATTTTGCATTTTAATAGGTGCAAGCAAAAGGAGGAGTCCTCACAGATGGTGACTTTAGCAATTACAGCACTGTCCTACAGCAACCAGCAGAGATCACCTATCAAGGTAAATATGTCCTTAGATTTATGATTAAATTAAACAAAAACTTTTTTTCTATGGAAAAATCCAATTTTGACATTCAGTCTGCTCTTCAGGTTTTCCAAGCAGGTCTGAAAAGTGAGTCAAGTGTCAAGCCAGATAACTAAGTATTTTTTTGACACCAAGCAGCTTTAATATATCAGATACTTTAGGATAAAATTAGATTGGCCTGGACAATTTCCTTATGTGTTTTCTGCAAAGAAAATATAACCTTCAAATACATTTTTATGGACCAAAGCCACATCCCCAAGTGAACTATGTAAATATACACTTTTTGTGAACATAAACATGAGCTGTCGATGGCTGAAATGCAAATATGGAGGACAAAACAAAATCCCATGAAGGTTGTGTTTTTAAATTTACTTTCTCTTCACAATGTTGCACTCAAAATTTTATCAGTATGTTGAGGTTTTGTATTTGTACACTACATTTTTATTCTTACTGATATTCTGCTTATCTCTGCAATGTCTTATGTGACTCTGCTGCTGAAATCACACAATTTCAACATAGAAATCAGTAAATTTTCCTTAGTATAATTTGTTGGTGTTTCTGAAGGACATCATGTGATGGCAGCCCCTGCTCCACATGCTGGTGTTGCCCTGATCACTGCTCTCAACATCCTGGAAGGCTACAATATCACCAGCCAGGTTCCCAGGAATAGCACCTACCACTGGATTGCAGAGGTAAAGGGCCAACTGCTTTGTGACTATAGAGCATATCAAATTTATTCAAAATTGATGTGGCATTTGTGTTCATTTTGTATCACTCTCCCAGTCTGTGAAGATAGCTTTGGCCTTGGCTAGTGGGCTGGGAGACCCCATGTATGACACTTCTGTGTCAGAGATTGTCACCAAGATGCAAAGGTGGAGATCATTCATTAACTTTAAATATTTAATGTATATATTTAACCCAATCAGTGAAGCTTGCTATTTGAACCCTTTACATTGTTGTTCTCATCTCCCAGCAAATCACAGGCCTCCATCCTCCGCCACATGATCAATGATTCTCAGGCGTTCCCTGTCAACCATTACACTCCATCATTTACTTTGGAGAAGGGTGCAACAGCTGCCCAGGTCATGGTCATGGGCCCAGATGACCATATTGTATCAGTCATGAGGTATATCTAGCTTAAACTGGGCTGTTATTGCACATTTTTTGTTTAAGCATATCTCTGTGATTGAATTAATATTCCTGGAAAACTAAGATTAAGACCTTTGTTTCTTTTTTGCTGCTGTAGTTCTCTAAACAAACCATTTGGCAGTGGGATTGTGACTCCCTCAGGAATCCTTTTGAATAGTCAGATCCTGGACTTCTCCTGGCCAAATAAAACGCAGAGTTCATCACCTAACCCAGTAACTGCACCTGATTATTGGTTATTAATGTATTTCTTTTTTAAAGATTTGTCATTTCCCTTTGTTTCTCACAATGTCTGGTTTCATTTGTTATAGCACAACAGCCTTCAGCCTGGGAAGAGGCCCATGTCCTTCCTGATGCCCACAGCCGTGAGGCCAGCCGTGGGGTTATGTGGCACATATGTGGCAGTTGGATCTTCTAATGGAGAGAAAGCTCTCAGTGGCATTACACAGGTTATCTACGTACTGGATGCATCCATGACTCATCATTAGATGAAAATTAGATTGTAAATAGAAGAGAGTAGAATAAGTTGGAAGCACATTACAGTAGACAGCAAGTTTATTTCAGAGTAGGACTACTGCTTTTTTTCATGAAAGGGAAGTAGTTGTGATGGTTTGGATCTAAGGTCACAGATCCAACTAATGAGATAGATCATGGCATGTGCAAGCTTGCGTCACTCGTAATGCACTTTGATCTCAGGCTTTAGATTGTTAAATACAGCCCTCAATATCTTTTCCGACCTGGTGACATCTCAAGATTTCCCAGGAGACACTGGAAAACATTGCTGTGGAGAGGGATATCTGCCTAGTTGGACATGACACCACTGTGAAGTAACCGTAAACAAACAAAATTTGATTGAGGGATAAATTTATGTTGTATTGTTCAACATGTCAGTTATACTCTCTGATCACACAGGTGCTGATGAATGTTTTGTCTTCACGTAAAAACATGAGTGACAGTTTAGCATATGGGAGACTCCACCCTCAGCTGCAGCCCGACATTCTCCTGGTGGACTGTGAGTTTTACCTTTTGATCAGCCTATTGTGTAGTTTGGTCTTACTATGACAGAGTTCTTTCACAACCTGACCACAGATTTACTGTTTGACTTGGTCTCGAATTACAGTCCCAATAGTGCCCTTGAAACAGTTCTTACACTGTCATCAGACCACAATTGTGTTTATACTATACAAAACAGATGAGTCACTGCTAAGGCAGGAAGTCTATTTATTATCAAAAACAAACATGACATGCTGTGTACAGAAGCGTTGTATTGCTATCGTATAATGTTACGAAGCCCATGTACAGTGAAAAGATTAGCCAGCCATTTTTTGTTGAAAGCAACACAGAGATAAATGTTTTGGTGGCACCAGGAATTATAAAATCCAGTTTCTGATTCACGATGAAAGCGATCCAGGATATTCCTGATCTAATGTTTTGGACCATGCTGAGATCTAAATGTAATCTGATCATTGTTTTAAGTTCTAAGTCAAAGCTATTGCTTGGTTTTAATTATGAGATACTATGACCTGAATAACTAAATGTGCCAATCTTAACATGAGCACAACATGAGTTTGATACACCTGCTGCATGGTTCAACATATTTCTAAGTGGTTTCCATTACCTGAGCAATATTATATTTGAATAACGGGTGTAAATAAAGCCTTTTTCTATTTAATATTGACTTTTCATTGTTCATTCAACTCATTGACCTTATATCATTCTACTTTCTCTTATTGTCCTACAGCTGATTTTCTAGATGAAGACGTGAAGCTGCTCCAAGCCAAAGGTCACAAAGTTGAGAGGATAGATGTTCTGTCACTGGTGGAGGGCACACGGAGAACTAATGACCTCATCATTGGGGTGAAGGACCCTCGCAGCACTGATGCCTCAGCCCTCACTATGTCCAACATGCCCTAGTGTGCCCCACACTTTCACTCATAAAAGCGACTGAGTAATAACTGTAATTGACAATTAATGAGGGAGTAAGGCTGCCTATCAACACTGAAAAAAATTAAATATATAAGTGCTGTTTGACATAAAAAACATCAAACAAAAGTGCATCTGACTTTGCACATGACTCTGTAGGAAATTAATTCATTAACAAATACATTTGTTTCCTGTCATATAAAAAACAGGTGCACCGTTTCATTTACTAATGTTGGTATGCCCTCCTTCACTGTCTCTCATAGTGCAAAACATTTCTAAAATATATCCATTCTCTTAATGGCATCACTCAAAGTCTGCAGGCAATATTATGCTGAGAGGAATGTAGAAATACAAAGTGGATTCATAAATTAATATCAGAGGCATTGTAGTTCCTCTTAAAGAAAGCCATAAGCTGAAGAGCTGTAGGTTTTATTTACTTAGTTGGTGTAGTGAAGCAATTTTAAAAATAGTGTTTCAGCCAGATTTTTCAAATGGATTCACTGCACAAAAATGTGAGGACATGGACGATGTAATGATACACTAAGAGAGCTGCGTTTACAGCACTTCCATGGTCTTTGGCATGTGTTAGCCTTATGTTGTCACACCTTATCTAGACGACGCTAAACTTAACCTCAAGGTTAAAGCATTTAGTCTCCTGCTCCTTCTTTGGTGTGTGACTGTGATTAGATGTTGTTTGGTACACCTACTGGAGTTTTAATTGTTGTGAACAATCTATGACTTCTTTGGACCACTTTAAGACTAACACATTATTTACAAATAATATATCATACAGAACTGTGGTAAGGCCTTCAAATCTTCAGTAATTCAGCTTCAGTTGTTGCATGATTTTAGTCCAGTTTAAAGCTGAATGCGTAGAGTTTTTTTTTTTTGTAGATACTTGTTTTTGGAATGGGAACAGTCTGACTTGATAGAGATGGATTCAATGTAATTTGTCTATTTTTATATGAACATTCGTTGGGTTATATGCATTATTTGTACTGATGTGACACACTGCATTGATGTAATTACTTTAGGTTCTATATTTTGATTAAGAATCAACCACTTTTGTAAACATTGTATTATAAAAATCATTTAAGTTAAGCTCAGAATGGGCAATATTGACTGATCAAATACTTTCTTTCTTTGTTGTTGATTACCAGTGCAATATGACTGCTGACTGCTGTATGGTAGAGTATCATGCCTTAAGGCACTCATTTGCACAACACCCGATGTGTGATTCCATGTCTATGTGGTTCCATGTCTTTGTATATGATTTTAATAATAAAAAATGAAAAAAAATCTCCATCCAAACCTAAGTGTTTGCACACAACCTAACACTGCAGAATGTTTGTCATTTTGTTCCTTCATATATGTGCAATACTACTGTGAAATAAGGTAGCTTGAATTTTACAGATGAAGGTTTATTTTTGGATAAATTTTAAAATTGGGCTGTTACATTTTACCAGCTCCATATAGCCTACTTGTTTAGCAGTCCATTGTTATTATTGATCACTTCATAGCATAGATTTATATAGATCAGTGTTTATTGTAGTTCGATCTATGTCCCCAATTACCATAGAAATCTGTAAACTTTAGTTTCAATGTTCATTTTTAATGAAGCAAAACCGACTTTGTTCTAACAACTTAATTTTTTTTACTCAAACGAACTTTGTCAATACTTTGTCAATTTGGATTTTATTTTGGAAACCGTTACCGGAAAACGTAATTTTTCGTCCAGCTGCCCTGACGTCGATTCTGACTTGCTTAAGATTCATGTTTTGTTAGCTAATCTGGCTAGCAGATGTCGACCGGTTGAACTTATTTTCAGATGAATATATGTGGTAAGGGTCTTGCTTTTCTCATGCGTTCGGTACTGCTTGTGATATTTAGCACATCGGAGCTAACGAAGAGGGAAGCTAACGAGTTGTGGTCCAGTGCAGTCATGATGATTTACCTGCAATGCTACACAGCTAACGCAGCTAGCGTTTGCTAACCGGAGCTTTCGGAGAAGCAGGAACCGCCTCGGCATTATTATTTTTTTCTTAAATAGTGCGGTGTCGTTTAGAAACGTACTAATAACAGTTAGTAGCGACGTTATACCGGCCAGTGACAGTCGATACGGGACATTTGTGTCCACCCCCCGATGTTTGAGCGTTGAACGTTAGCTAACATTTTCGCCAAGGCCCGTGCTGCTGTCGGGCCAACCATGTCAACCAAGATTGAGACAGGACACCGTTTGTAGAAATGATTTCAAATACTGTAACCAACATTCATGCACGTCGCAGAACAAGGTAGAAGTGAAGGTATCTTCATCATAAACGGTCCCGTTTGTGTTCCTTCGACATACTTGCTGCATGATTAGCAACGTCAGCCATAGTCATGTCACCAATGCACAGGTGTGTTGGTAAAATCAGTTTTATAGCCATCTTTATTAGTTAATGTGAATATATAGAAAGATTTTATGGCCTTGTTGCACCTGAAGCTTGCAAGGAACAGCGTATAATTGAAAATTTGTAACTACCCGTTAATTCTGTCATGTCTAAATGTCTGTAACTAATCATTGTTTCCTGTTTGGTGTGTCGTTGCTTGACTCTGGCAATAATGTAGTGCAGTGGTGGTATATGGGATGAAGTGATGAATTGTGTCCCTGTCATGTGGAATTTCAGCATAAAACGGTTCAAACGCCACTCCTAGTTAGAGGGGAGGATGGCACATCGACGCACTCCACCTGAGCTGTCCCAGAGGACAGAGTGCCTGGAACCAGATAATGACTCCGACAGGGACTCTGGTGTTGGGGATGATGCAGGAGATGATGCTGACAGTTGCCATGGAAGCACAGTGACACAAGAAGAGAATGTCGACAAGCAAGATGTCATGCAAGAAAACAGTGGAGTGGGGGACGATTCTACAGTTTTTGTTGCCTTTCAAGGCAATATGGAAGATGAGGACTTCACACAAAAACTTGACACTGTCCTCAGCGGGATACCTACCATGCTTGATATGGGTAAGCCTCTCTCTCTCTTTCTCTCTCTTTTTTTTTTGTAAACCAGTCTTTTCCGCTATAGATTACCAATAATGTCTTTTTTGTAATTGCAACTTGTATCCATTCATTGACACTTGTTAAGGCGCTGAGAGGCTACAGCTGCAGCATGTAGAGCCGTGGAACAGTGTACGGGTTACCTTCAACATTCCTCGGGATGCTGCTGAGCGACTCAGGCTGTTGGCTCAGAACAACCAGCAGCAGCTTAGAGACCTGGGAATTCTTTCTGTGCAGATAGAAGGTAACAGAACAGCCTTCAAATTCCCTTTTCACTTGAACAAAGGCTGCATTAAGTTTCCATATGTGGCATTTCAAAATAAAAGGATAAACACTGGACCTTGTGAAGTAAATTTTAGATATTGATAATTCCTCTGTTGATGTTCAGGGGAAGGGGCCATTAATGTGGCTGTGGGACCAAACAGAGGACAAGAAGTCAGAGTGAATGGACCAATTGGAGCACCTGGCCAGATGAGAATGGACGTAAACTTTCCAGGTCAGCCTGGGCCAGGTATTAGTTAAATTCATGTGTTGCATGGTTTCTCTTTATCAACCCTAATTTAACTGTAAGCTGTAAATTGGCATAGCATTAGTTACTGTTTGTTGTTCGGATTATGGCATAATAGGTACGCAAACACTGATTGTTTTATGGGTCCATGTATGGAATAAAAACATATTTAAAAAAACAACAACTAAGTAGTTGCATCTTCTCAGTGTTTGGTCACTAATATAAATATAACACATCAGACATAAATATTCACTTTTTCCTCCTATTTTCATAAGGAGGGGTAAGGATGGCTAATCCACAGATGGTTCCCCCTGGGCCTGGTGTGGCAGGCCAGGCTATGGTACCAGGCAGCAGTGGACAGATGCACCCTCGTGTTCCAAGACCATCTTCACAGACAGGTTAAAATCTTTATTTGTTGTAAATAAAATGGCATATGGGGAAATTTGAAGTATGTTTTGGCTTGAACAATGTAGAAATTGAAAGTGTGTCATCCTCACTGATAGATGTGTTGGACCCAATGATGCCAGGAATGCAAGTCCAGCAGCAACAGCAGCTTCAGCACCAGCAGACTGGTCCCCACGGCCCAGGTCCAGTACCTTCTCAGGCTGCCCATCACATGCAGGCTCTGCAGGCCGGGAGACCACTAAACCCTGCGGCACTACAGCAGCTACAACAGCAGCATCACCAACAGCAACAGGCTCAACAGCAAGTTCAGCTCTCCCAGCTTGGACCTAGACCTCCATTCAACCCATCAGGCCAAATGGCTGTGTCTTCTGGCTGGAACCAGGTGTCCTCCCTGCAGCCACAACCAAACCAGGGAGGGCCGGCCTGGAGAAAGCACCAACCCCAAGCCCAATTGGTTCAACGCCCACCCTCCCTTGCTACAGTTCAGACACCTAGCCACCCTCCACCTCCTTACCCATTTGGCAGTCAACAGGCTGGACAGGTATTCAGTGCCATGGGACAAGGACAGTTGCAGCAACAACAGCAGACAGCCATGGGTCACTTTGCTGCCCCCCAGCCTAAAGGCCCACAGGGCGGCCCTGGGGGTGTCACAGGACCACCCAGACCTCCTCCACCTCTTCCACAAACTTCTGGACCACAGGTCAACCTCCCTGCTAAGTCCCCTGGTTCCTCCTCTTCTCCTTTCCAGCAAGGTTCACCTGGGACTCCTCCCATGATGGCTCAGCGACCGACAACTCCACAGGGTTTTCCCCAAGGTGTTGGTTCACCAGGAAGAGCAGCCCTTGGGCAACAGGGCAACATGCAACAAGGATTTATGGGAATGCCCCAGCATGGACAGCCTGGGGCCCAAGTGCACCCAGGTAAGTTGTTTTTTGTGTCTGACTGTACTGGTATCTTGGATTTGGGCCATCACAAGAGTGTATGCGCTGTTCAGGTATTATAAAATGTTGCATTTTGATATGCAATATATAATAACAAAATCTATCAATACTTATAGGCATGCAGAAGCGTCCCATGGGCTTTCCAACACCAAACTTTGTCCCAGCTCAGGTGAGTGCCAGTACTCCAGGAACACCTGGTGGAGGAGCCCCTCAGCAGCTACAGAACAACCAAGCAATGGCTCATGCAGGTAAAATGTCTTTAATAGATATGCACGAACAATCTATATAATTGAAATATGTTGTCTGTTTACTGGCAATACACAGACACTAACATGATGAACCTTTGTCACGGCTTAATGTAGCTTTTTTGGGGGGGGGGGGGGGGGGGGGGCAAGCAAACTTCACAGTAGTACTATTGTACTACATAACACAAACATATTGGTACTACATAATTGTTATATTAAATATTAAGGCATGTGAAAGAATTTGTGCTAATGATTTAAAGGATTTAATAAATATTTTCCCTCTCCATTTTACATTAGGAGCTCAGCCATCAGCTTCTACTCCAAACTCAATGCAGGGTCCACCCCATGCGCAACCGATTGTTATGGCTGTACAAAGTAGCATGGCAGGTCCGCCCCCTGGTACAACTGCTGGGCCTAGTATGGGCCAGCAACAACCTGGCCTCCAGACCCAGATGATGGGCCTCCAGCATCAGGCCCAGCCCGTGTCCTCCTCCCCCAGCCAGATGGTTCAAGGCCAGGGTGGAGGTCAGGCTGTCCTCTCAAGGCCCCTCAGTCAAGGGCAGAGAGGGGGTATGACCCCACCTAAGCAAATGATGCCTCAGCAAGGCCAGGGGGTGATGCATGGGCAGGGTCAGATGGTTGGAGGCCAAGGGCACCAGGCCATGCTCCTACAGCAGCAGCAGCAGCAGCAGCAGCAGCAACAACAGCAACAACAGCAACAAAACTCCATGATGGAACAAATGGTTGCCAACCAGATGCAAGGCAACAAACAGTCATTTGGAGGCAAGATTCCAGCTGGCGTCATGACTGGCCAGATGATGCGTGGCCCCGCTCCAAACCTTCCAGCTAATATGGCTCAGTTCCAGGGCCAGGTTGGTCCACAGCAGATGACTCCACAGCAGCAACAGCAGCAGCAGCAGCAAATGGCTCAACTCCAACAACAACAGTTACAACAGCAGCAACAACATCAGCTGCAACAGCAGCAGCTTCAACAGCAACAACAGCACCAGCAGATGAACCAGCAACAGCCCCAACAGGTTCCTATCGCTGGCAATCCTAATCAAGCTATGGGCATGCATGGCCAACAGATGAGACTTCCTGCTGGTCACCCTCTTATCCAACAACAGTTGCAACAGCAGCAGCAGCAGAAACAGCAACAACAGGCTATGTTGCAACAGCAACAGCAGGCAGTTCAACAACTCCCCCATCCTCTTGGAGATCCCAATAGTGGAACAGGGGACTTGGGGGTCCAACAAATGGTTCCTGATATGCAGGCACAGCAGCAGCAAGGCATGATGGGTGGCCCTCAGCACATGCAGATGGGAAATGGTCACTTTGCTGGTCATGGCATGAACTTTAACTCACAGTTTCCAGGCCAGATGCCAATGGGAGCCCCCTGTGGACAGCCAGGTGGCTTTCCCGTCAGCAAGGATGTTACACTGACTAGCCCACTGCTGGTAAACTTGCTGCAGAGTGATATCTCAGCCAGCCAGTTTGGGCCAGGTGGAAAACAAGGAGCTGGGGGAGGAAATCAGGCTAAGCCCAAGAAAAAGAAACCAGCACGGAAAAAGAAAGCCAAAGAGGGAGAGGGACAGCAGCAAGTAGAGGGAATTGGGTAATAATTTGTTTTTCTTTCTGTTCAGCTTTCCCCATCTTGGACAATTGGAGTAAGTTTTATCACTGTTAAATCGATTCTTTGACTCAGCTTCATCTTTTATCTCTTTCCTAGTGGTCAGGATGGGGCTGCTGGCATGGATGATTCTGAACTGCCAAATCTGGGCAGTGAACAAAATTTGGGATTAGACAACTCTGGCCCAAAACTCCCTGATTTCGCAAACAGGCCTGCAGGTAAATGACATTGAATTAATTAATTTCAGTCATAGATGTGTCCTGGTTTTTCAGACACCCATTCTTCAGTTGTAGATTGTTCCCAGTGTTCCTGACTTTTAAGTATTCACATGCCTTTCTGCACTCAATTTAGGCTTTCCTGGCCAACCTGGAGACCAGAGAGTATTGCAACAGGTACCCATGCAGTTCATACAGCAGCAGCAGCAGCAACAACAGCAGCAGCAGCAGCAGCAGCAGCAGCAGCAGCAGCAGCAGCAACAGCAGCAGCAGCAGCAACAACAACAGCAGCAGCAGCAACAGCAGCAGCAGCAGCAACAACAGCAGCAGCAGCAGCAGCAACAACAGCAGCAGCAGCAGCAACAGCAGCAGCAGCAGCAGCAGCAACAACAACAACAACAGCAAATTCACATGCAACAGCAACAGCTACAGCAACAGCAACAGATACAGCAACAGCAAATGCAACAACAGCAGCACATGCAACAACAAATGCAGCAACAGCAAATACAACAACAACAACAGCAGCAATTACAGCAACAGCAGATGCAGCAACAGATGCAGATGCAGGGTCTCCAAAATGCTCAAGTGCAGCAAGGAATAACTGGGCCACAGACGTCGGGTCAAGGCCAGGCCCAGATTCACCCTCATCAGCTGCAGCAGCAGCAGCAGACTCAGCCGCCACACCTGCAGCAGCAGGTACTTTTTATTTACAGTGATAATGATTTGTGTAATCACAGTTTTTAAAAGTTAATTAATTCACACTTAATCTTCATTTTAGCAGCAGCAGCAGCAAATGATGATGATGCTGAAGATGCAGCAGGAGCAGGCGAAAAATCGGATGTCCATTCCACCAGGAGGCCAACTTCCTCCTCGGGCCATAGGCAATCCACCTGAAGTGCAGAGGCTTCCTGTCTCACAGCAAGGCAACATGCCTGTAATGATTAGTCTTCAAGGACATGCAGGGGTCCCACCATCACCTGACAAAGCAAGGGGGATGCCCTTGATGGTGAATCCACAGGTGAAGGCCAACTGCTGTGGCATATAAAAATGTGATGGAGACATTTACCCACCCTAATACTTGTTTGTACTTTTCTGCTTTGTAGATTGCAGGCACTGCACGAAGAATGTCCCATCCTGATGTAGTCCAGGGTCCCCAAGGCACTGGAGCTGAAGAGGCCCCTAGTGGGCCCCACCTTAAGCAGGACAGACCTGGTGGCCCAGAAATGGCAGCGCAGCCAGGAAATGGGACTCAACAGATGATCCCCAATCAGGGCACCAACACTCACGTGATGAAGCAAGCTCCCGGTCCATCACCAATGCCCCCACACACTGGAGCCAGTCCCCAGCAACAGTTACCTACCCAACCTCAACAAGGAGGTCCCATAGCTGGCCTTCATTTCCCCAATGTCCCCACAACCTCGCAGAGCTCCAGGCCCAAGACCCCCAACAGAGCTAGCCCCAGGCCGTACCACCATCCCCTCACTCCAACTAATCGTCCACCCAGCACCGAGCCCTCCGAAATCAACCTTTCACCTGAGAGGCTAAATGCGTCAATTGCAGGGTTGTTTCCTCCCAAAATCAACATTCCTCTCCCTCCCAGGCAACCTAACCTAAACAGGGGATTTGATCAGCAAGGTCTTAATCCAACAACTCTGAAAGCAATTGGGCAGGCCCCTCCTAATTTAACTCTATCAGGCAACAACAACAATGGCAGTACAGGTGTCAATAACACTAACAGCCAGCAGTCTTTCTCTACTGGCGCTGGAGCAGGGGGTGCAGGTACTAAGCCAGACAAGCAGCCTGGAGGTCAGGGCAAGAGGGCAAGTCCTAGCAATAGTCGGAGGTCAAGTCCAGCCTCTAGTCGCAAGTCAGCTACCCCAAGTCCAGGAAGACAAAAGGGGACAAAAATGGCACTCACGTGCCCTCCCCATCAGCAGCAGTTGGTTAACCCTCAGGGGCAAACCATGATGGTAAGCCCTACTTCAGTACCCCCAAGTCCTGTATCTATGCCCTCACAAGTGAGTGGTGGGGTGGACACACAACAGACTCAGACACCCTTCCACGGGGTACAAGCTAACCCTGTTGACGGAGTTAGGGAAAGTCAGGGACAGATGACGGCAGAGCAGCGACAGATGCCTCAGCCTCAACTCCAACCACAGCCTTTGAGGGAGTTATCGGCCCCCAAAATGACAAGTCCTCGTTTCCCCCTCCCTCAGCCACCTAAACCTGAGGTGGAACTGCAGGCAGGCACGGGTGATAGACAAATAACACACGGGGCACCTATGCAGGACTCTGAAGTATCACTTGCTCTCAGGGCAGCTCCAACCTCCCTTAACCAGTTACTGGACACCACAGGCATTTCAAGTCTGCCTTCTCGGCCCGTACCTGTTAGGGATGTCATGGGAAAAGACAGTCCTAAGTCTGCTTTGGATCCAGAGAAATCACACCACGGTAGTTCCCAGAATACAGATGTTTCGCCCCCTGTCTCAACTACTGCCACAATAAATGAATCAGAGACTAAACCCAGACCTGCTGTTCCAGTACCTACCAGCAATCTTAACTTGCAGACTGCTTCTATTCCCAGCTCGCACCCTAGCACTATGACAATCTCCAATACTACCCCCAGCCTTAATCAAAACCCCATCTCTGGTCTTGGTGTCAATCCCAGTCCAAATGTAAATCCAACGACTACTCTTTGTAACACCCTCAGTACTAACACTAATACCACCTTCAGTGTAAGCTCCAACCCAGTCAGCTCTGGCCAGAACAGTTCTGCCTCAACTGTTAGTACCAATTCTGTCTCCAGCTCAGTTCTAAACGCAGCTAATTCGGCTCTAAAACCAAACCCTAGTCCTAAATCTGTCGCAAGTGTTCACTCGGTCATACAGATCCCTTCCTCTTCTACCACTATTTCCCCCAACCAGATCACTGTGTTTGTCACCTCTAACCCCATCACCTCCGCCGCCACCCCCCAGGCACCCACATCTATGGTGGCCGTCCCTAACAAGAACATTAGACCTCAGGACATACGGCAGCAGACTCCTGTCCCCCGACCTCAGTTCATTGCCACCACCCCTGTTTTTATCAACCCAATTTTTCAGGTCCCAGGTGCACCTGGGGCCCCCAATACAACAATGGTGTCACAGTCAGTAACCATGGTGGGGCCTATCCAAGTTTCCACTACAAACATCCAAATTTCTCCTGCCTCGATCTCCACCCAGTCCTCAGGGGCAAACATGACCAGCACTCAGCCTGCCAAAAATCCTGTTGGACAGGTGCAGATTGCTTCAACTATGCCCTCGCCAGCCCCAGTTGGTATTCTCACAACTCCTCCTCAAAGTAACTCTGGGGCCCTAAAAACAGAAACTCCAGGTGAGACTATATCTGTTCAGAAAGCGAATCCTCCAGTCCAGCAGCCATCTGCCAATCCAAGCCCATCCGCCTCATCCTCCTTTCAGCCACCCCTGGCTTCTCCACCTCCTTGCTCTAGTCCCGGGGCTGTGAACACCATTTGGAAAACCTCCATGTCACCATCTCCAACTGCTCAAGTGAAAAGTAAACCTACACAGGCTGCTGCACCTGTTTTTGCTTCAGCTGACTCCCAGCAAAGTCCTGCAGAAAGGCCTGCAGAGGGGCCCAGTGTGGCACCGCCATCACAGGTCTTTCATCCTCCTGCTAACCCAGCCATTCAGAATGAAGCACCAGCTCCCCATCAAATTGCTGTTGCTCCAAATAACATTGCTTCACCTGCAGTCTCTTCCCCAATCCCAGCTCCTGGCCAAGTTGCTGTACCTACTCATATTGTTACCCAGGCTCCAGTTACTGCACCAGTTACAGTGTCAAGCCAAGCCCAAGAAGCAGCTCCTCAAGCTCCTGTTGTTCCTCTAGTTGGTACGACCACAGAAGTTGCTCCTACTACCTTGCTCTCCACGGTTACTCCTGTACAATGTCCTGTACCGTCCATTGTTCCAATTGTTGCTGCACCTGGACCAATGCAGGAGGCTCCTCCCACCACAACCTCTCCAGTTCCTAATACCAGCGGAGTTCCCCTGGTTCAATCTGAAGCCCCAGCTATGGAGTCTCCAATGCCATCAGTTGCAGCACCTCATGAAACCACTCAAACCACCGCAGGTGAGTGCAGTATGATAAGCACAAAAAGCATTAGATATGTCTGGAAGTGTCAAATAAACATGATATCATAAGTCATGCATGAAAAATAGATTTTCCTTATTATGTTTATTCAGCCACTTGACACAGTGCTCATGGGATATTGATGATATATATATTGATGATGATATATATATATATATATATATTACTAACTCATGATTTGCTTTGCATATCCATATGTGTCAGATGAACTATTTCATATTTTCCCAGCACCTATTCAACAAGAAGTCCCACAGTCCCAGGAACCTGTTGCTAGTGAGAAGACGGGTTAGTGTTATCATCTCTCTTTCTTTCTTTTTTTTTGGGGGGGGTGGTAACAAAAGAACAGTTCCATACAGTCTTGTAGTAGCTGCTATAAAAATACATGTTGTCTTCTTTCTCTCCTCAGGTGAAGAGGTGTCAACAGGTTCTGAGCAGGGGTAAGAGTCCTCATCACAGTTTTATTGCAGCGTTGTTTATTGGCTGCGTAATGGTTGATGTGCTGGGGCTTATTAAGGTGTCCCTTGCTATTCATCTTTGAAAAGTTGGCCTAGTCTTAAAACTCGTGCTCTTGAAGGAGAAATGCTTAGACATTTCTAACTCTACTGAAACTCAGGGAGTTCATTTGGTTGGCCAAGGGGGTGAAAACTGAGCCACGTGGCCTCAGCACTTGGTATGTATGATTAGCATGCTATAATATAAATATACTAATGCATGTCAGAAGTTTAAACAACTTATCACAAAGAACATTGTACTACTCCTCTGACCTTTATGGCCATATCTCTTTTCCTGGGATTGTCATAATATGGTGGGAAGCTCTGTTTGTTCAGCACAGTTTATAGTTTACCGCTGTTTTTCCACTTCTATCACAGATGGGCAAAGAAAAGAAAGACGCCCATCAACTTAGTCCCAAGGTATGTATTTTAACATGTTTGCGCTGCAAAGACACAAGCAGTGATCATGTCGACGTAGTGGATGCTGTCGGGATGAAGACGGACAGTATCTGTGGTAGACGAGGAAAAACAGCAGTCCTGAGTGGTATTATATCTTTCTCTGAGTAGAGCAGAGTTAACTCACACCCCTGCATGTTGAATAACGGATCCCTGTGTTGTCCTTCTTTCCTTGTCGTTTGTTGTTTTTGTGTTTTGTCCTCCCAGAGCTGCTGTGGAGAAGCCCAAGGGACCGAGCCGACGTAGCTCCCGGGCAGAGAAGGAGGTGGAGGAGGAGCCGGTAGCAGACAGTGGCATCAGGAAGAGATCAGCCAGGCCTGGGACCAGTGCTGCTGTAAAAGGTAAAGGACACAACATCTGTCACTGTACCTGAATCATATACATGGTACCACCTTTTTCCCTGATGCACTCGTATGTACATTTAACAGAAACTGGAGCGAGCCCCACCCAAGCCAAACGAAGGAAGTCTAAATAGCCACAACTGCAGTTGTGGCAACCTGTGAACTGTACTGTAAATGTTTTTGTTTTCCGCTGTGAATCATTTGATATCGGTTTCTCTGACCCAGATTATGTATTTTCATCGGAGGAGGAAACCATGTACAGACTGTTTTAAAAAGAGTTATGCTATTGTTTTGTCCACGCTATTACGTGAGATTGTAGTTAGAATGTGTACATACAGTATTTGTTTGTGTGAATGTGCTTTTTATATTAAATGCTGGATTAGAAAAACTGAAATGAAGCTTGCCATGATTGTATAATTATGTTGTAAAACTGAATTAAATTTTCTACTGCTTTTGTTCTGTGAAACATGGTAATGATTCATGTATTTTCTTGAGGTCACGGCTATTCAGTTGTTAGTACGGCAATAAACTCCTAGATTAGTTAGAAGTACCTTGTAGAAGGCGGTTGTCAAGTGTAGTTTCCTTGTAGCTGAAGAGAGATTAAAGTGCTGACCGAACCTCCTGCTAATCAGGAAAGCATGTGTGTTGTATTGAGGATAATAGTGGACCAATCTTCTTTGGGTTCATCCAGAAAAGGAATGCTTTCAGGAAGCCTGATATTCAGTTTGATCCTGCAGTAACAATGGACACCATCAGACTGTCAGAATTAGAAAACACAGCGCTTGTACTAGTTCTTATTCAAAGGAATTCTCCAGGCAGAATTTTCTTCCAACAGTATTTAATTGTGGCTGAGAAAAACAGCATTTTACAAAATTCTTTCAGATTAAATAAATGAGCACTTCTTGCATAGACATTGGAGCTAGTTTGCCAAAATAACAGGATGTGAGACCAGGTGAGGTCATTAACTGGTTTGTAGCATTTATTGGGCTATCATTTTTTGGAGATATGCATCTAAAATCAAGGAAATTGCTTTTCTGTAACCTCTCCTTAGTCTGAAGACCAGCAAATATCACACTTTTTATTTCATTGTCATAGGTTTGCTTGTAGAAATAAGTATGAAAGGGAATTAACACACAAAGAGCCATGCTTTATTTTCAGCTCTGCAAACTTAAGTTTTTTTGAAAATGAAATTCACAGTAATAGAGATTAGTAGGAAGACACACTGCAAATCGTGGATGAGGACAACACTACATGAGTAATAGCGATGCATTAGTGGGTAGATAGTATGACTGACGATGAACAAGTTTGAACTACAGTTTCATACACAGGGGCACCAAGATTGAGGGGTTGTGAGATGATCGAAGGGAGACGGAATCGCACAACAAAGTTCCCTTTTTAGTTTTCCCTCTTTCATGAAATATTTGCTCATATGAATAATTTTTTGAACTGAAACCATTGGAGAAGCTTAGAGGGGAAATAACTTTTGCATCAAGCTGTAGATACAACACCTGAAACAAATGCCTGATCATTTCTTAATTAACCAATGTTAATTATGAACATCTTAAACGGTTTTTAATATATCATCCGCTGTGTGATGAACACCACTCTGCCAGAGTGGTGTGTAGATATATATATATATATAACCCAACACCCCTCACATATAAGGGCCCACTTCTCATCATTTAATTACGGATCGATGGCCGATATTGGGACATTGGCTCCACGCGGAGTAGTTTGTGTGTCCAGGACGGCGTGAGCATGCGCAGTCGGTGCAGGTTGGGACTCCATTCCAGTGTGTCAGTGAGGTTTCCCCGCATCCTCAACAGCTGTCTGCGGTGACAACTTCAGCGGCTCAAACAAAAACAGCCCACCATGAGCGGAGATCACGGACACGGAGGCTCTCAGGTAGGATCTCCTCAATGGTAATTATTATCACTATTATTATTATTATTATTATTATTATTCTCAGGTTGTATGAATTCCTTGCACAATAAGTGACACAACTGACAAGTATTAATGGTGTTGATGTGTAGTAATAGGAGGGAAAACGTCAGATAATATAAGTTAGCCTGTTCTCTGTGTTTTTCAGTCAAAACTTTGAAATGATATGCAGTATTTATTTTATTTTCTGAGGCTAAATAAACGCCCTCCCTTCCATGGTATATCTGTATGCCAGCTGAAACTTGAATAACCCGAGCTACCGGCATTTTCAAAATTGAAATATTAAAAACATCCTTTTCCACATTTTCCAGGTCAATTCGGGATCTAAAGGAAGCGGTAGGTGATCCGATGAGGATTTTTTTATTCATAATGTCTCCGATTTGTAGTGAGAATCGTGATCTGTGTACTGTTAGTTGTTAAAAGGACAGAAATGGCGTCCCAGAGACTAAGTCCCTTCTCCTCCACTCTCTTGCGGCTATTGTTCAAAAAGAGGGTCTGAAATAGACACTTGCCGCCTTCGGTTTCTGGATCTGATCAGGTCTTCAGAAAGGGCCCGGCATCGTGTTTATTTTGCATTCCTTACTCGGATAATACGGACGTGCATTGGCGGCGAATTTTGGAGCCGAAAGTGGCAGAATTGGGGCTGAGGACTTAGTCTCTGCGCCATTTTCTTTTTCGGTGTGTAACGGTCAGGGCGCCGATCGCTGAGCCCGACTGTCTGCCGTGATATGGAGGCAGGAGCCGGCCGCTTATCGCCTCTCCCCGCCCGTATCTCCCCACCAGCTGCTCTCCCTCTCTGTCTCCGGGCCGGAGACATTAATCTGCACTGCCAACAGACAAACTGCACACATGAGTTCAAAAGTAGAAATGCACAGAAAAAAGAAAGTTACTACATGATTATTACCATATGTCTTCAATGGATCTTTTTTTGTTGTTGTTGCACAAATTATAGTAACTATTACAAAGTTCAGAACGCTTTTATTTTCTTTGACGTCACTATCTAGTTTTGCTGAAAAGAAAAGTCAATCTGATGGGGTTTAATAGCTGGGATGTGTGTTATTGTTTCATGTGACAAGGGCAGATAAAGCTTTTCTTAAGCTGCCATGACAACAGGGGGCCACGAGGTGATGATCGAGCCAAGTCAGGTCCTTCACTCAGCATTTACATGTTCACACCATTATTTTTTCACCAGCTGGGCTGGGAGTATAAAAGAAAATTTGGCCCTCTTAAGTTTAAAAAGTTCAATATTAGAGGTGATTAATGTTGTGAGGATGTAGAACATTACAGTGATCTTGTGGTAAATGCTATAAGAGGGATAAACAAATGCAATAACAAAAAGAGAAGCTGTAATTTTCCTTTTAAAATTCATTGAAACTTTTGGATAATTTCTCCTCTAGGTAACAGAGAATATACATTGCTTATGTAAATCTGACTTATAAATATGGTCAAGCATTGTCTAACAATAATCAACACTCTGGTTATTAAATGTAATTACTTGGCAGTTTAGCAGAAGAAAAAATGAGGCCCGGGACAGTTTTGTGTCAGTTCTCACCAAATGACAACTGCATCCAACTATAATCTTAAATTAAACTTGAATGTGAAAATAACATATTCTGCAAAAATACGCAGTCTACCTGCATCACCACCACACTAATTAAATTATGTTGGCATGTCAACACCTGATAGCCAAGTTATCTCTGTAAGGACTGCTTTTTGCTCATATATTTATGTGACCACTTCTTAGTGTGAAAATACTTGGGGCATCTAATTGTAAGCATAGAAAATTAAATGTAAAAGTCATCTTGTATACAATGGGCAAAAATGTTCTTTTAAAAAATGATGTAACAATGAAAAACAAGTCTCTCCTTTTTATTGTAGACACTCACAAGCATAAAGACAAGCACAAAGACAAGGAACACAGACACAAAGATCACAAGAAAGACAAGGAACGAGAGAAACTGAAGCACAGCAACAGGTGGGATTATTCGATCCTCTTTTCTTTCTTCTTCTCATCAAATCCACGATGCTACTCAAGTTGAGGCTTTGAAACTATGCAGGTTGCTCTAGAGAGTACTTCTGCATTGAAGTTGCCTACAGTCCGTGAATTATACATTTTAACATGCACTGATCTTAACAATGCTTTATTTTTACCAGTATGAATTCTGGTGAGACTAGTTGTAATGCATGTCAGAAAATGAGGATAGTAACAAGTCGGTGCATTTGGACAAAGATTCTGTTCAAATAAAACATATTTTTTAAAAAGCAAGCATTCACAGAACTATTATGACTCCATCATGTTAAATTTGCCAACACACATCACAAAGACTTGCTAAAATGAGCTTTTATGAATGACATCTGGAGCACATTTGTAATTTGAACCAGTATTCATCTGATATGTTTTCTTTCTTGTCTGGCTGAAATAGTTGTGGGCTGCAGTATATTAGCAGAGTCACGACTTTGGTCGCTCTCATTGGCAGTTGTCCATGACACTGTCATTGGTATTGCTGGTAGTGGCTGCTTTGTTAATGTCATCTTTTGTGCCTATGGTTCTGGAGCATGTCTGATCTCCTGCACTTGACCTCTGACCTCTATGGCTTCTGCGTCCTAGTGAACATAAGGAGTACTCTGAGAAGAAACACAAAGACAAAGAGAGGCTGAAGCACAGCGACAGCAGCTCAGACAAGCACAGGGAGAAACACAAGGAGAAAGACAAGGACAAAGAGAGGAGGAGAGAAGAGAAGGTTTGTTCATAGTTAGTCTGTCTTTTATGAATTTTAGGTTTTGTCATCATTATCCTTGTTACAATAACATAAAAACTTTTCTTTTTCATGATCATAATTGTTTTTTAATTTCTAGCTCTTGTGTTTACTGATGTATCACCATGTGACTATGAGGCAGCATAAGATTGTTTAAGGGCATTTGACCATCAAAAGATGGGAAATCTAAAATTTCTCTCCTTGCCTCTCAGATCAAATCGTCCCATGTAGACAAACCTAAAAAGGAGAAGGAAAATGGATTTGTAAGGTAAACAGCATAACTTTTTTCTGTCTGGTGTGAAATTAAAGTAATTATAAAGCAGCTCAAGCCACAAATCATTACAGAGAGAATTCACTACAGGCTTGGTTATTGCTTAGTTACGATGAATGGGATATTGCTTCGCTAATGTGCGATTCAATATCTTCAATATGTGACTTAGAGACACAAGCCCACCAGCCATAAAGAGCGAGCCTAAAGAAGACAACGGCTTCTACCCCTCTCCCCAACACATCAAGTCCTCCAAGCGAGAGTATGATGACGAAGAGTAGGTATCATGCCAATGAATCCAAGTCACTGTAGCTACATTTACATATCAGTTGTCTATTTCTGTATTCTGAGGTACACTTGGATTATCATTGTCATTTTTACAGGTTTGAGTGCAAGCCCAAAAAAGTGAAGACAGAGCATGACAAAAAGGCAAAGAAGAGGAAACATGAGTACGAAGAAGATGAGGAGGATGAGGTTCATTTAGTTTTCATACATTATTATGATAAATATGTTGTCACATTCCCCAAGCTGGAACATTAGCATTTTATGGCCTGTTTATTTTGTTCTTTCCACTTGCTTTAGGACATCAAGCCCAAAAAAAAGACAAAAGACAAAAAAGTAACGGAAGGAAAGAAAGCCAAAAAGGAAGAAGAGGAGAAGTGGAAATGGTAAGATCTTCCTCAGGAAACTGCAGACTAGGACCAGTTAGCTCTTATAAACAGCTACCAAGCAAAAGGTGCCATATTTTCAGATCTCTCACAGGTTGTATTCTGTTTTCTTTCGGTGATTAGGTGGGAGGAAGAAAGATATACTGACGGGTCAAAATGGCGCTTCCTTGAACATAAGGGTCCAGTGTTTGCACCGCCATATGAACCCTTGCCTGATAAAGTAAAATTTTACTATGATGGTGAGTCTTGTCTGTGTAAAACAAAAAAAAAAAGATTCTTTAATTACCTTTGACCAAGAGTAGAGTATAATTATTCTGTGTTTGTAGGTAAGCCACTGAAACTTAGTGCTCCTGCTGAGGAGGTAGCTACTTTTTTTGCAAAGATGTTGGATCATGAATATACCACCAAGGACATCTTCAGGAAGAACTTCTTCAAGGACTGGAGGAAGGTGAGCCTAAAGAGCTTAAAGTTTATTTGAGGTTCAAGTATTTCAATTGCACGTGCTTCAGATATCTTGTCTTTTCATTTAGGAAATGACGTCAGAAGAGAAGTCAAAGATCACTGACCTGAACAAATGCAACTTCAGTGACATGAATGAATATTTCAAGGCCCAATCAGAGGCAAGGAAACAGATGTCAAAAGAAGAGAAACAGGTAGAGCTGCATTCATACAGTCTCTCTCAGCACTGAAAACATCATGAAATCTTGTTGTGTATTCACATTTCAATGCACTTTTGCAGAAAATCAAAGAGGAGAATGAGAGACTCCTCCAGGAGTACGGTTTCTGCATCATGGACAACCACAAGGAGAGGATTGGAAATTTCCGCATCGAGCCGCCGGGCCTCTTCCGAGGACGAGGCGACCATCCAAAGATGGGCATGCTGAAGCGCCGCATCAGACCTGAAGACATCATTATTAACTGTAGCAAGTGGGTAATCTCATTAACATCATCGCCACTGGCCTCACTGCCATGAATAGTTCCGTGTTATTTAATTTCATGGTCCATAGAACACAAAACCCGTGAAAAAGTTTTCTGAGGTGGCCCTACCAAACCATTATAAGAGAGGTTTTGTGTGACTAGTGTCTGAATTACAAGGGCAAGATGGGAACAAGTGTGCTTCAGAGATGAGAATATATTAAGTGGGCGCTTGTGGAAGCTATTAGTCTAAAGGTCAAATTCAGACATACAGTGTTCTCAAAGTCTCCTGTTCTTCACCATAATCTTCATGTTCAACCTCTTTTATGATCTTCTGTCCCTTTATCTTTCCTTTCATCATATAATTGTCATGTTGTAATTGCTGGATTTATTTATAGAGGGAATAGATTTTTATCTCTGTCATTCCATGCCTCCAGGACTGTGCGTATGCACAAGGGAATTAATAGAAAAACTCATTTGTTTCATGTCCGAAATGCTGGCAAAAAGATTGCACGTGCTGCATGTGTCACATACAGTATGGCAGATGCATCACTGACACACACTTGCACACATGGCGGCACTGTGTCAGAGGTGGTTTTATTGTCCTACTGAGCGTGTCTGCAAACAATAACACAACTCGGAGTGGACTTGTTAACCCCCACATACTGGTCACAATGGGGTGTCTTACAGTGGTATTTCTCTGTTGTCTATTGTCTCATAGCTGCGGTGTTTCTAATATTAAATTAGTTACGGTTTGTGTTAAGTGTGGCTTACTGAGGAATGGAGAAATTCCATTCACATATAAAAATATAGCATCAGGGGAGACAACGCTTCACACACACAAACGCTCCAAGTTCTGGAAACTACTGTGTTAAACATCATCTATTTAAACCTGTCTCCTTTTCTGTAGGGACTCCAAACATCCCAAACCTCCACCAGGTACAAAATGGAAGGAGGTTCGCTATGATAATAAAGTGACCTGGCTGGCATCTTGGACAGAGAACATCCAGGGCTCAATAAAGTACATCATGTTAAATCCAAGCTCCAGGATCAAGGTAGCTGAACCTCCAGCCTCAGCTTTTCTTAATTCTAAACCTTATCTGAAGTGACTTATTCTATCTGTTTTCCCATCATAACAAAGAGAAATAACCGTCTGTGCATGTTTATGCAGGGGGAGAAGGACTGGCAGAAATATGAGACTGCCCGACGGTTGAAGAAGTGTGTGGATCGCATCCGAAACCAGTACAGAGATGACTGGAAATCGAAAGAGATGAGGATCAGGCAGAGAGCTGTGGCTCTGTACTTCATAGACAAGGTGAGTAAAGTACAGGGAACTGGTAATGAAATCTATCACTACCACAGTAAGGAGAATGGGAACTGCTGAAATTTATTGGTTTAAGATTTGTACAGACCAAAACTTTATCATTTCAGTTAACAGTAAAGTTCTTTCTGCATCCCGCTGCCAAGCTTCTGGAATAAATCCAGAGAAAATGTTTCACCCTTAAATCTTGATAGTGATCATAATGTACGGTGTTTCCCTCGTAGCTGGCGCTGAGGGCAGGTAATGAAAAGGAGGAGGGTGAGACAGCGGATACAGTCGGCTGCTGCTCGCTGCGGGTGGAGCACATCAAACTGTACCCCAAAATGGATGACCAGGAATACGTGGTGGAATTTGACTTCTTGGGAAAAGACTCCATCCGCTATTACAACAAGATACCTGTGGAGAAGAGGGTAAGAAAAGGAGAGAAAGGAGAAGCAGGAATGGTGTTGGCCATTTCTGCTTTTATTTGATGGGGGGGTGCTGGGTGGGCTTTTGACATTTATGGGAATTCAGTGTTAATTGGAAAAGAAGTTGATCTCCCCGGGAAGGATGTTTGCACAGACAGGTGATCAGGCACTAAAACCTTTCCGCCTGTTCTGCCTCAGAGGGTGGTCTGTTTCCTGCTATTACCGCTGTGTACTCTCTCAGTCAGTCACACACACACACACACTACACTTTTGTTATTTCAGTTCTCAATTCCTTCAGCACACCTTTGCGTCTATTGTACTTTTTGCGTTTTTTTTCTGTATACCTCTACATATATTTAGATGTGTATCCAAAAAAAACACACCAACATTCAATAAAACAGCTTGAACATGTCACACTGCACAGAAATATTATAGCTCCCCCATGTGACAGAAATGTGATATGTGCATAAATGAACACACTTGAACTCCAAAGTGTTAAATGTAAGTAAGTGATTTCAAGCTCAGCAAGTGTTTGCCTTTCTCTCACCAGGTTTTTAAAAACCTTCAGCTGTTTCTGGAGAATAAGCAGCCAGAGGATGACCTCTTTGACAGACTGAATGTAAGAAACACTGAGAATATCTCTCACTGAATATTTTGAATTAATAATAATCCTCTTGTCTCCCTCCTCTGATGTATCTTCTCCTGTTTTTCAAACTTTCCTTTTTCCTTTTGTGTTTCTCTGCAGACTTCTATTCTGAATAAACACTTACAGGAGCTGATGGATGGATTGACAGCCAAGGTGTTTCGTACCTACAACGCCTCCATCACCCTGCAACAGCAGCTCAAGGAACTTACCTGCTGTGAGTGACAGCCACGTCAGCCAGTTACCAAAAAAAAAGAAAAAAACCACCTCATTTGACTAACAACCAAGTAATCATAGACACACAACATATCTTGGTGTGATTTCACAGATTTAATCTAAAAGCTTCCAGTGTAATAGATGGGTTATGGCATTGATGAGATTTTATATAATTTTATTGCTAAAATGTTGATGAGATTCAAAATAATTTGTCGATCATTTCTGGAAAGACGTCCTGTAAACAAACTAAACTGTTGGGGGGGGTTGTGTTGTATAGACTTTTATCTGTTTTTCAATGTCAATAGAAGACAAGAAGAAAATAATGTTGTTTTTAAATGCTCAGGAAATAGAGAGAGTATAACTGGAAAAAAGTCTTGTTGTTTGAACCCAGAAGACATTAGTGTAAACTCAACAGATTATTACAATGGATATAATAATAGGAATAACTTAAGGCAAATTGAGCTAATGTGAAAGTTATGATTAAAAAATTAAATCCGTTCAACAAATCAATGCCTGTAAGGAATTATTAAGTAAAGCAGGATTGTGGTTTTATCATTAATTGGTGTCTTCAATTGCATATGTAATAGAAAAGGATTGGATGTGTAACATGTTACGAATGGCTTCTTTGTTGTGTTTGTTCGCAGTGAAGTTGCCTTAATATTTGGATCTCTTTCCGGTTTAAAACTGTTTATTCTGACAAGGACAGATAATGGAGCAGAAAATTCATACAAATAAAGCCGCTCGCTCCGGCTCCCACAGGAAAGCAGTACAAAGGGCCTCATAATAAAATATTCAACATGGAACAAAAAGTCATGTGCCACAAAACACACCTGACAGGGACAAATAAAGCAGAACCGCCATGTAAATCATACTTGGTCTGCTTCGGCTCCAATACTAATAAAATAAATTAAGGCATAAAACAGGAATGTTAGCTTAGTTTATAGTGTTGTATGGGAGAGGTGATGCAGCCCAAATTCATTTACAATGGCGAATAAAGAAGTGAAGGACCGTGTGTTGAGTATACACAGTACACACATACTATCTTTGTATTACAATTTATACAACAGGTCACTGTATAGATGATCCAGTTATAAATATATTAGGAATAAAAACACTGGCACAACTGAATTGTGATCAGTTACAATCATATTAAACTCCTCTTTATTGTGTTACTGTTATGTATCCAGCTGATGACAGCATCCCCGCCAAAATCCTCTCATACAATCGAGCCAACCGAGCCGTGGCCATCCTTTGTAATCACCAGAGAGCTCCACCCAAAACTTTTGAGAAGTCCATGCAAAACCTTCAGACCAAGGTAAAACCTCTAAATAGAAATGCTGTCTTGGTGTCATTTCAGCTGCCGTTTTTTTTTTTTTTTTTTTTGTTTCGTTTTTTTTTTTGTGAAAGGTAAAGATGTTCCCCCTCTACATGATGACGATTATGTTCCTCACTGATTGTGTTTTTGTTATGATTGCAGATTGACGAAAAACAGAATCAACTGTCTGCAGCCAGGAAGCAGTTGAAGGCTGCCAAGGCTGATCACAAGGCTTCCCATGATGACAAGAGCAAAAAGTGGGAATGCCTGAGCACTGCTAGAGTTCACAGCATTATACTTTACTTACATGAATTTCAGAACACACATTTTTAACTGTGTGTCTCATAAACAATCAGGTTTATGATGTGTAAGGGATCAACTTTTTGGCCCATCTATATAATTTGTCTCTCCCAGGGCTGTGGAGGTGAAGCGTAAAGCTGTCCAGAGGATAGAGGAGCAGCTGATGAAGCTGCAGGTACAGGCCACAGACAGGGAGGAGAACAAGCAGATCGCTCTGGGCACCTCGAAGCTCAATTACTTGGATCCACGCATCTCTGTCGCATGGTATGTACGTTATGTAGCAGACGGTTTTCCCCTCACTTTATCAGCTATGGTTTGACTGCAGGTGACACTATGGCAAAAAAAAAAAAAAGAAATTAAATGAGAAACTCACACCTACTGTTTAATAGGCCACCTTGTTCCGGGTGGGTGGTTGTGTGGGTTTGCATATCTACGTTGGTGACAGAAAAGCAGGAAATGCTCTTGCATTGTAGGAAAAGGAGTAGCACAAGCAAAAAAGCTAATGGCTGCAGAATGAAAATAAGAGGAAGAAAAGCGTGTGAGAGTGAGGAACAATGGGGTTTGTTTCCAAAAGCCAGGGAGCGTCCCCAAACAGCTCTCCTTCCTCCATGTGGAAAGTCAATGAGGAGCTGTCTGCGGCTGATTGGAAGACTAGGCCACAGAGACGGGGAAGAGTGGTCCACCCTCCCTAACCCATGCCCCATAGCTATTTAAGTAGAGTCTGCTCCTCAAGCACAATGGATAGAGGAATGCTCCATGTTTTGCCAGGTTATAAAGCGTCAGGGATGGGATTCCCCCCTAACAGGGTGGTGCATGGGAACCTGGTGCATAATATGTGTAAGAGAGATGAAAGCATTGAGGTTTTAACAGGTTAAATGGTGCCAATCTGGTATATTTCTCTGCCATGCAGAGAGAAATCTTGTCAAATCAATTACGTGGATATTTGCAAACAATAATAATAACATTTGCCCCAGCCAAATGTTTTTGTGTTTAACCGTCATCTAGCTAGCCACTAAGTGTAATTCTCATCAAAGGGGCAGATATGTTTTCATTTCCATAATGTAGACCCAACTATTTCTATTAATATTAATTACATTTACATGTAAATTTACCTTTTATATTCATTAGCAGTGGAGCCTGAATTGTTTCATGACTGTCATTTTCCGAATCGCCTTCAATCTTGTTTTATATGATGTTGAGACGCAGGAGTCTCTATTAACTCAACAGTTACAGTACAGTTAATGTGATTGCTGGAATTTAATTGTACACTTATTTGATCACTTTTCTAACATGTCCTCATCACTGATTCCAAAAGGGAATTAGTGTTTAATCCAGAGTTAGATCACGTGTGTCTTGATAAACATAGGATTCCTGGCAGTCCATTGGTGGAAATCTTTGAAATGTTTGCCTTGCCACTCAGTGTGTTATACTAAAATATAACTTGAGTGTTACTCGACCTCAAATTAGAGAAGTCATGAAAGTGGAAACATTTAAGGCCACTGGGTTTCTCAATTTAAAATGTGATATAAGTCTGGAATGCCTGTTTCAAGCCCCTTTCGCTGCAGATATTTTGACTTATAGATGAAAAAGGCATGTAACAGCAATAACAATGCTCTGTTCTATACAAGTGTCTCAGAAAAGCAGAATGGTGTAACACAATCCTCACAGCAGACATTTTGGCAACAGCAAAGTTGAAATCAATAACTAATAAGGAGTGCATCCATTTAACGGAGCTGTTTGAGGCTCTGGTTTTATGCAGGCTGGCTTAGTGTCTTGGTTTACTGGAAATTTGACAGAAGTGAGCTATTGTTGATGAAATATGTTTCATCTGTGCTTTTCTCGCAGTGATGATTCAAAATAGTTATTGTGAAACAGTTCAGCACTGGGAAGTTTTGTCATTATTTCAGTATGCTGCATATGTGGCCTATCTCTGAAGGCACTGGATAGAGGACGCTGATATACTAGTGTAGTATTGCGCATCAAACGTTTGTTTAACATTTTCTGCTAAAATCTGACTCACTGTCTGGTCTTCTGCATGGAATTTCCCCAATGTGAATAGTGAGTGGATGAGCGCAGTCATTTTTAGCCTTCAACTGGTCCATCTTTTCTCCACCCCAGGTGCAAGAAATGGGACATTCCCATTGAGAAGATCTACAACAAAACCCAGAGAGAGAAGTTTGCCTGGGCAATTGACATGGCTGAAAAGGACTACGAGTTTTAAACCGACGTAATGTTCTAGCTTTTCTACCCAAACCTTTGATTGTAAAGATGGTTTGTCGTTGATGTCAAATGAATCCACTCTGTGGTTACTGCAGAGTTGTGAAGGAAGAAGCTGTGAGTTGTGACCACAGGTTAATAATTGTCATATATATATTGGTTGTGAATATAGGAAAATAACTCCTCAACTATTTGACTAAGCTCCCAAAGGGCAAAATAACAGTAGTGTGTATGTAGCTGCAGGTATCTGCCCATGATCAAACAACTATGAACGCATTAGTATTATCTTTTTCCAGATATGACGGGACTGAAATTTGTAAGCCATCAGATTTATCAACAAATTCTATATTCTAATAGAATAGTGAATTAACAATTGTTTGTATGGGAGACTGTGAGAATCATCATGAGAGAGGTGGTAACATTATGAATTTGAATTTGTGGAATTTCAGTGTGAAAGACTGGTCCAATAAAAGCCTGGCAGAGTGAAGAATAGAAACCCTAGCACTATGCCCATATAATTATTAGTACACCGAATGTCATTTTAGTTTGTTTGTTGGTTTTGTTGTGTTTTTTTCATTTTGGTTGATTTTGCTGTTTATTTCAGGGATGTACATATTTTTGTCATTTCTCAGTAACTATATATCATGTTTTTTTTTTTTGTGTGTGTGTTTTTTTTTTTATGTGTGCTTCATGCACTGTCAACAAAAAGCCCTTCATTATTCATATGCAAGTTGTGTGTGTGTGTGTGTGTGTGTGTGTGTGTGTGTGGTTGGGTGGGTGGGGGTTTGGTTGTCTGTTTCCACACTTATACAGTGAATATGACACAACCATTTTCTTGGTTACTTGAAACCGCTGAGGTACAGTTTGGTGTTTTGTGTGTCAGAGCTAAAAGAGACAGATATGTTTTTTTAAGGGGGATGTGGATTTTTGCCAAAAAAGGTCACAGAATTTTATCATTGTAGTGTGCATTTTTTGTATTGTTGTAATTAAGCAGAAAGTGAGTTTTTTATTGCTCTCCAACTGTGAATGGTTCTTTTAATATTCATCATTAATATTTCCTGCTATTTGAACATTTCTCATGCTGCTTGCAATTGGTTGAAAACTTATCGTTTAAGCCTTGTAGTCTTCAGAATAAAACATCAACCCACCTCTTTTTGTCCTCACTGGTTTTGCATGTAAAAGTGGCATTGAAGCAGCCTTGAGTATACAAAGAGAGACATAATCCCATCAGAGTTAATCAGATGGAATCAGTCAAACCCAATTCTGAACCTTTCAAAACTGGCTCATTTAGCAATTTTCATTTCTTAGCTCAAAGCCATTGGTGTATAACTCTCCAATAAAGTGCAATAAAAAAAGAAGAAAAAGTTACCTCTTAATTGACAAGTTGGGAAAAGGTTATTTAAGGGGGGAGTACAGTATAAATAGAGTGGCTGTGACTTTAAGAGGCCGAAACAGGCGCTTCCACTGATGGGATGAGCGTCGTTAAGTTAACGTGAAACGTACGACATTACACCGGAGGTAGGGCAATGTCTCCACATTAAAAGGATTAAGTTGTCTCATTGAAGTGCAGCTGCTCTGTCACAGATCTCAGAACAAACCACATAGTGAGGCGTAACTTAAAGTCGTTTTTGATTGAAAATTGTAGCTCATTAACAACAAAAGGCAATCAGCGTAGTTTCGAAGATGCTGATAATGATGGTAGACTGAAATCTTTGACTGATGTTTCTGTGTTTCAGTGGCATTAAGGTACAACTTTTAGAAATGCACACAGAAACGAGATAACACTGTTGCTCTGTGACTTTCATAAATGTATTTATGGCAGGGTACCAACTTAACTTATGTGTGATGGCAACACAGAAAATCCCATAGTGTGATCAAAGGAACAGGAAACTTTCACAAGAATTCTAGCCTGAAAATCATCTGTCAGTCTCACCTATTTAGCTGGATGAAAACAAAAGGCACCCTCGGAGATATCCTGTCTCATTAGGCCTGATGATCTTCTGCTAATAAACATTGATGTGCTTAACAGCTCGGGCTGCAATACCTTTGTGCCTTCATGATGTTCATATATGACAGATGACCTTCAGCTATCGTCCTTTCTTTTTTTTTTTAAATCAAGAAATAATGTGCTTTGGAGAAAAAGAAAAAAAACTAAGAATGCACCCTTACACTGTTAACGCCAAATTTCTTTCTCAACAAATGAAAATGCCCATAACATCGCTAAAAGATGGGGAGAAACAAATAAATATAAAAATGATAATATTGGCATCAAGGTAAAAAAAAAAAAATCAGATGTTGGAGAAAACAAAGTGGCAAGTCTTTTATTGTGAAACTCCGCCGCGGATGTGTGGTGTTCGGCCTCCGGAGCGTTGACGCCGCCGGTGGTCGGTGCGGGGCGGGGGAAGGGTCTGCGCTGCCTCGGCTGAGGAGCAGACAAACTTGCGTAGTCCTACCACGGTTCTCTCCGTCTGCCTGACTGTCTGTCTCCCTCTCTCTATGGACGGCCGGAGGGGAGAAGAAGGGGAAACTGGGATTGTCCACGTCGGGACCTGGGGATGATTTAACTGAAAGCGGTGGGGGGGGCAGAGAAAGCCGGGGAGCGGGGTGGGGGGGGGGGGGGAACGAACACCGGAGAAGAAGAGACGACGGCAGCGGGAGAGGACGGAGGAGCAGCTGCGGCCGTTGGAAATGTGCGGTCGGTCGGGCCGAGATTGCGGCGGTAGGTAGAGCTCAGCTCCGGCCCGGGCGACGTGTTGTTTTTCAGGAGATTTTTCCCACACGAAGAGGTGGGAAAGGAGGGAGGGGAGGAAAGGGGCAGGGCAGCTCCTAGCACCTGTTTTTCTTTTTTTTTTTTTTTGTGGCTAAAAAAAGGAGGAGAAACCAGCCATTATCCCCTCGGCGGCCCAGTGAAATGCTAACAGCCGCCGGCCCCGGCCGTCGCTCCCCACGCTGTGGAAAGAGCCGGACAGCTCCCGTTACCGCCTCGTCCCGCTCTGCTCCTTCCACAATAATCTGATTTCTGCCGGATCCCAAAAGGAAACTTTGTTTTTCTTCTGCAGCAGGTTTACAGGCCCATCGGTTGTTTGTCCCAAGTCTGAATCAGAGTTAAACTCATCCGCCTCACAGAAGCTGAGACCATGTTAGGAAGAAACTTATCTGGCCTGATTGAATTAATCCTCACTGTTTCTATAGACAGTTTATTTATTTATTATTTTTTTATTAGGCTGCAGCTGTCGTTTATTTCCATCGGTGTTTGAGTTTGTCCCTGTGCTGTTACTGGAGGGACTAGACGGGCTTTATTTGAACACAATGCTGACAGTAACCTGACCCAGGCAGAAAAATCAATAAGATCCTATATGTTATGAAATCATTCAGTTTGTTTGGGAACACACAGTTTCTCTGTCTTTACACAATTACGACTCCTTCTCTGTAGATCAAATACAGCATACTCATCTTTATGTCATGTTTACTTGTAGTACCGCGTTTATTCTGTACATGAAGTTATACCATATCTGATTTTATAAATTTGCTTGTAAAAAGCATTCAGATTGTACATTTTGAAATATGCAGTATAATTATTGGGTTCCATGCATGGAATAATTATTGTAAATGTATCAGCAAAGTAATTTACATAATTTTATAAATGGACATACTTAAAGATTGGAGTAAATGGTCATACCACAGTTTCTCATATATTTCAAACTGTATATTGTAGACTTCGCTATTTGTTTAAAATGTGTGGAAGTGGAAAATAACTCGGATCCTGGAAACCTTATCTGCGTATTTGACATTTCAGCATTTATATATATCCATGGGCAGAACACGTACAGCAGTAAAATGTGGTACAGCACACTAGATGTCCCTGGGGAATTGTTGTTTCATGGGTTTCCCCCCTCTCTTGTCCTGCTGTAGGTATCCCTGTCTAGGCCTGGACTAGGCAGATTGTTCTGAGAGGAAGCGGATAACAAACAGGGGAAGTGAACATGGCAGGGACCTCAGGCTTCTTTTCCAACGGACCTGTTCCCTGGATGGACAACGACACAGAGATGAACAACCTGTACCGAGACCTGGAGCTGGGGACAGTACTGACGCTGTTTTATTCAAAGAAGTCCCAGCGCCCGGAGAGAAGGACATTTCAAGTGAAGCTGGAGACCAGAACTATTATCTGGACTCGTGGCACGGATAAAATAGAGGGAGAGAGTGAGTAGCATGTGGGCACAAACTCAACACAACACATACAGGTCAATAGCGAGGGTCTTGGGAACTGGTTGCAGCGTCATGGTATTCCTTGTAGAACTGGTTGGTTTACATACATGCATGACAACTACATAGTGTTGTGAAGTGCTCACAAAAGAATTGGTGTGTGAACATGGTGTGATGTTGACACAATGGTATTGTAAACAGCTGGAGAGTGATGTCAGGCAGGACTGAAGACATCCCTTCAATGATATTTGTTTATGAATTAATATCGATAAACTGAAAGCATTCAGGGGGACTTATCTTGTGGAAGTGGGTGAGTGGTGAAGTGTTTTCTGCAGAGTTGTTATGCGGTCCGAAAGACCAGAGAAAGGCAATATTCAAGCTATATAACAATATTACAGAGAAAATATTACAAATTTTATTTAAGCTCTGATTGGTTAAGGGAAATTATTCTTGTTTTTGCTGGCATGTATGGGATTTTCCACACTCATGTGTTTGTTGTTTGACCTTTAGAACACACAGAAGTGAAACTGTTAGTTGATTTTTGTTTGTTTGTTTTTTTGTAGCCTTAATGTCGTAGTTGGAAAGAGCAGATGTGGATATTAAAGGAAGGAGTACCATTGTCAAAAAGTCAATGGATCACATCGCAGGTACAAATTCAAGGTCAACAAGAAAAAGAAATAACACTTCCTGGAACTCCTCAGGTGCATTATTAGGATTATACTGTAATTTAGCAGGAAGCTGACATTCAGGTTAATCTTTAACAAAACACTGTGTCTAACTGAGGATACGCAGGGCTTCAATGAGTCGTTAAGTTGCCTGTCTCGTGGGTAGCAGGATGCCTTGTGCACAGCTGCACTCTGCTCCGGATGCAGCAGAAAGAGCACACAGAAAAAAAGTCAGAAGCCTTCGTTCTTCTTGTTTTGTTTTGTTTTGTTGTTTTTTTTCAAAGCCGGAGTATCATCTTTGGTTTCATACACATGAGCTCATAGCTGCTATTTGATACTTTTGGAGATGTGAAATGGGCCTAGGTGGCTCATCAATGTACAGAAATAGAATATGAGTGGTTTTACTGGAAGTGTGGGATAATTTGGGAACGATTTGGCCTTCTATGCCCCTGATCAATGGCAGTGAGAGAATGATGTCCATTTACTGCAGAAACTGCCCTGTGGTTTGATGCTAAATATAATGTGCATCTGTTGGGCCCCTTGATCAAAATATTTTATTTTCACATTTTCAGCATTTCAGACTGATTTCTCCGTTTGTTTGTTTTTTATGGTGGCTTCATTGTCTTTCTAGATAGCAGATGTACAGTGGATGCTGTTGTATGCTGTTGTGTACATCAGTCACAATGTGCCTAAATTATTATTAACCTTTTTTTTTACCACCAGAGACCATTTGATGTTAATATGACATCATATAACACCAGGCTTATCTCTGATTTTATTAGACCACTGCTGGCAATGTGGTCAGTGTTTTGCAGTGACATGGGTTTTACACATTTTAGCTGGAAGTACCTTAAAAATAGGAGTTGATTAAACAGGAAACATATGTATACATCACTAGAGCGAGTTAAATGTGTCCGGTCAGCACATTGGCAGATAGAAACTTATTGCAGATATACACTCAATTGGCAGTTTGTTGGACAGACCCCAGCAAAAACGAATGCTATGTAATAAAGTGGCCCTGCTATAAATCCTGGTTTCATGAAGGTTGTAATGTTCAGTGTGGGGTGGAAGTGTTTAAAAGTGATGCTGAATCAGCATCTCCACTCCATCTAAGTCAGTGAGGGGATACTAAACAACAAAAACATCTGTCAGTAAAATGTAATACAGTTCAACATGTTCATGAGGAGTCTGAATATGAGTCAGTGTTGATGGATCTGCAAGGCTTCTCTGTTAATCAGGAAATCAGCACGCCTTTCCTCACAGGACTGACTGAACCAGTTGGTTAATGCACAATTGTCTCATCAATTGAAGATCCCAGGTTTTTCACACTTCATTAATTAATGTCGCCATGCCACAACTGCAGAAAAGATCTACTAAAGATGCAGTAGCTTGTAAACTCCAATGGATGATAGTTTTGACTATGTGTGGCTTTGTAGTATTATTTGAACACCATTTGAATCAATTAGTTAAGTCATTAGGCGATGAATAGAAAACTATTTTGATGATTGGTTAATCTTCTCTGCTGTGAATATTTACAGCTTTACACTGTATCATGTAATTCTATGTAAATTTGATATATATATATTTAAAAAAAGAAAACGACAACACACAGCAAATTAATCTACAATAAACATTACAGAGCTATAGCCCTAACTTTGCTTTGTCAAGGAGAGATGTGAGATATATTCAAGGCAGGATTTGGGAAAACTGCGCCATTTAGTCAAAGTCAAAGTCAACTTATTTGTCAATGAACTCTTTAGTCTAGATCTCAGTGAATGAGCGTCACCAAGCATTCGTTCACTCTGTTATCAGAGTCATCACACTGCAGCAACCGCTGTTGTTTTTAACACCAGTTAAAACAAATTATCAGCCATATCCTGGAAATTTTGTAAATGGTTAGAAATTTTCTGTTAGACTGTGTTAAGTTGACTTTTCAGTAATCTAAACATGGATAGAATAACCTGCAAACTTCTGTGGAAATTGTCATCACTCTGACCTGCTTTTCCCCCAAATCTCTGCAAAGGACACACACCCACATCATCACCTCATTTCTATCTGACACGCTTTTTCTTTCAGTTACACACTTGGCTGTCAGCCCAGCTTATTTACCCAAAATATATTGAGAAATTAGTTGGACATTAACTCGCATACAGCTAAGGGGCTGCACTATCAGGATCAGATTTTTTTTTTTTGTCTGTATGACAACACTGTAATAAAGACCAAGTTGCCAATGGAAAACAAGTAGGTCTCCACAGCTGACCCACTCCATTCACAATGTGTTGAAACAGGGAACAAATGCATGACAGTTATTCATCAGGGGGGCTAAGTCTTCCAGCTAACTTTATCTGATGGGATATAAAGGGAGCTGATATGATCAGCTGATTTGTAAGTGCTGACTGACACTGTGGGCTGACCAGTTACTGGGCTAGGGCTGAAATGATTACTCGAGTAATTCCAATAATTCAATTACAAACATAATCCATAATTACAGACCTATACTCAACTATTTGAAAATTGCTATATGATCAACTTCAACTGCTACAGTTATCTGCTCAAAATGTGTAGATTAACTTTTTTTTTTTCTTAACTCTTGGACAAATCCATGCATTTTGTATTATAATTAGGGCTGTAATTAACCATTGAATAAATTCTTTCTGTATCATGTCAGAAAATGGGGTGCCCTTTCTAATTTCCAGTAGCCCAGGATTATGTATATTTGTAAACCAGTGACTGCCTAGAAAAATGGTTAAAATTCAAATCAAAACAGTTTGTCATATTTTTTTTTTTTTTGTTTTTGTCACTAGTCTGATATTTTCGTTTCTAAATGCAATTCATATCATTGTTGCAGCATCCAGGCAAAATAATAGCACATAATTATTTGTTGATATTTTGGAGGTGTAGTTTTCCCTCCTGCACATCACACAACTAATGGCTGCTTTTATTTAAGTATTGAACTAAGTGAAGATGTGATGACAGTATTTAAATTTTTTATAAATATGTAGTTCTCTTTATTTGTCAGATCGTTTGTGAAAATGCTTATAGTTGTGTGGTCTGTCCTATATCAGTAATTTTACTCAACATTTTGATTATTCTTAAAATGTTTAGTCGAGAATATTGTGGTGAAAAGTCCTCATCAGTTTCTTAAAGCACAGGACTGTTTATCATCTTTCACCAATAGTTTGTAGTTCAGGATATTTAATTTTTATGTAACATATGTCTGTCAGTTTTAGATGGAAAGTAAATCTGCCCAACCTCAGAGTGAATGATTTGATTCAGGTATTTTGTGGGCAAAGATTTTCAGCAATTCCCAGTAATACCAGCTCTTGTCAGGCGTGGTAGAAATGGTGTGGAGGGCAGGACGGAGCACAGGAGGAAGCGAGGAGTTGTGTTACAGGATACCTTCTCGTATCTGCTTTGGCACGGTTACACCTCTGACTATCTCTTTATTTCCTGCATCTGTCTGAGGAAGGCTCTAAATATTTTGATTCAAATAACATAATGGTGTTTTGTAACAGATTAGTCCGTCAAAGCTGCCTTCCTCTCAGCGGAAGTCCGCTTGCCTTTATAGCGGGTAAAGTAAACTGAGATATGATTTAAGTTTACAGAGCTCAGCTTGGTGAATATCTGTATGAGAAGAGACACATTTCTTTGGGGGTTCTTGAGAAGAGTACTTGCACATTCTCACCTATACATAAGCACAGATGTGGTGTGTAGGCGACTGAGGCACAGGATGTGTGGTTCGGGTGCAGGAAGAGGAGCAGGAGCTGAAAGAAGTGTGTGTTTGTGTGCATGTGCATATGTGTTTAACAGGAGACTCATGGCAATAGGTCTTTAAATACTGCTAATGTAAGGCTGATAGGAACCTGTTGAGTTACTTTACAGCCTACATTCTCATAAAACCCCTCTGACAGTTTCTGACTGCTCATTAGTAGAGTCAAGATGGAGCTGTACCAGCTCTTTTACAGCATCTTTCCTAAAGATAAATGAAGTAATCTCTGCCATGCTCTTTTTTTTTTTTTTTTTAACAGTATACAGTAATTTCTAGATATAAGTCTTGTTGGTGTTTAATGACATATTAGTGTTACTATGCACTTTGTACTGAAAATAATTTAAAGCACAAGCAGTGTTAAAGTCACACAGTTGCCCAAGCTCAAACTGGTTTTAGCAATTTGCTTCAGGTGGTTTTGGTTGGTGAAAGATGAAACTGAGGCTTATTTGAGGTCCGCAAGGTCATCATCTTCTTCATATGAAATCCATGTATAACTATCTGTCTATGCATGTCCCTAGCACAAATGTAGCTATATGTGGTTCAGGTCACACCCCCTGTTTGACTGTTTAATGTGGGTCAAAGGGGCTTCATACACGAGTGTGGGCTCTATGCTATCTTACTGTTAGAAATACATTAAAAGAAAATCTGACTTATGAATAACTTAAGAACATGAAATGCTTTAAAGCAAAGGATTTGAAACTAATTCACCATGGTTACTTATGGACTTTTTGCAGGTTAGGCGAAGATGTGGTCATGCTGTGTTATCTCACAAGTTATGAAAGGTGTTGACAAACTTTATCTGTTGTAAAGTGTAACTGTTCAATATCATAGATTCTTCAAAAAATTAATTGATCCATGGATTTGGGAAATCAAACTGAATTAGTGGTGATACTGCTAAAAAAAAATCAGAAGGATGAATAGGATTTAATGCATATAACAGCCAAGCTCTCTGTTAGAAATAGTGCTTTGATGCTTTCCTAACTGTTATATGTTGTTTCTGTATTCCCAGTTGATATTCGAGAGATTAAAGAGATTCGTCCTGGACAGAAGTCTCGGGACTTTGAGCGCTATGTGGAGGACTCGGCAGCACGATTGGACCAGGCTCACTGCTTTGTCATCCTGTATGGCACAGAGTTTCGCCTTAAATCGCTCAGCCTGGCAGGTAACCGCAAATGCAAAGAGAGGCTTGCATACATTCAGATGCTGCATGCATGGTAGTATTTCACCATACCATCGCTGTCAACAGCAAAGCCTTGCAGCTAATAATTTAATTAACTAAAGCCTCCTCTGCTCAACCAGTACTCATACATTTTTAGTTCATTATGCTGTCATATTGTTCTCTATTAGGTCAAGTCAGTTTAAAATGGTACACCCAAGACAACAATTACATTATTACTATATGATGAAAAGTGTTTGTAAAATAGATCTATCAATCAATTCATTCCACTGGTAATCTTGTGTTTATACCTCAGCGACATCTGATGACGAAATGACCATGTGGGTGAAGGGGTTAAACTGGCTTGTGGCCGACACGCTGAAGTCCCCAACACCACTTCAGATAGAGAGGTAAACAACAATCTCTACATATTGGTGATATGAACAGACCAGCATTCATAAACTGCTTAAATTAACTCTTTTTTTTTTAAAGGTGGTTACGCAAGCAGTTCTACGCGGTTGATCGCAACAGAGAAGACAGGTAAGTCAGCTCAGTTAAAAGATCAAAACTATGCAGTGAGTAGGATCACCCTCACAGGGAATAAGCGTACTTAGATTTAACTGAAATATTTGGTACAGCACTTTTGTGCCCTCTCCCTACTGTAATATCTAGAGAAAGTAGAAAATCAGGCTGGTAGGTTTCTGTGAAAGAGCTCGTGTTGAGGTGTAGTGAAGGAACTAAGCCCTCAGCCACACACCAGCATCTCTTCCTGCTGCAGGAAACAGACTGCAGAGGATGGAGGAGATGTACAGAGATGTTTGTCTGTTACATCCCTGATGAAAAAGCAAGCCTTTGTCACACTATTAGGTTATTGTCTTCTGTGGCCATAATTCCAGGCTGACTAGTAAAAGTGTAGCCAAAGAGACGTGAGCCTGCGGGGCATATGTTTTTGCAACTCTTTAAGCGTGTCTACGTGTGAAAGTTGGTTGAAGTCTTTGTGATCTTTGTGTTTGTGTTAGATTTCTCAACAAACTGTGTGTATGTGTTTAGGATATCCTGTAAGGATCTGAAGAACATGCTGAGCCAGGTCAACTACAGGGTGCCGAACATGAGGTTCCTCCGAGAGAAACTTCCGGTAACCACCTCCTACTTATCACAGACCCCTCCACCCCCATCTTTCTGCCCACTTCCCTTTCATTGTGACGTTGTTAGAAGATAAAGATTTATTTTATCATTGTTGTAAACAGTCTTTGTGCTGACATCTCACATTGCAGCTTGTTTTTCAGGACTCAGAGCTGAGGAATGGAGATGTGTCCTTCAGTCAGTTTGCCCAGCTCTACCGCAGTCTCATGTTTGATGCCCAGAAAAATGTAAGTGCATTCTTTTTTCTCTATCCACATATAGTTCTGTCTCAGCTCTTTCATCCTTCAGCTCCCCATCCGATGCCGTGCCAAGGCACCCTTCCTCCCCCATCTGTCTGCTTTCAAATGGCCATGAAATCAATACCAACCAGTTAAAAAAACCCAAATCACTCTAGTGCAGCCCATTACGACACAAACAGATGAGGAGGCAGACTGGGGTCAGATATGAAATGGATGACCTCATTGCCCCCCCATCCCCAGATTCAGCCAATCCAGATACAATAGATACAATTTGCACAGGATGCATCTGTATTTACGTAATGATAACCATACACGTTGATAGAGGAGCACTCTGATTAATTAACTAAAATGTTCCTTCCTTTTGATACATTTTTCAGATGGAGATCCCATTTCTACAAAGGTAGGTCAAAACTCAACCCATTCACGATCTTTCTGCAGCATCATGTGATCTCATGTTTACTGAAGTGAGCAAATACTTCCTCTACCAGGTTCATTGACAGACCAGAACTGAGGATCTCCCTAGAGGACTTCAAGAACTTCCTCCTGGAGTCTCAGATGGTAATCTCTCTGGTCCCTTGAAAATGACATTTATTTCAAATTTTTGTATCACTTACAAACTCCAATTCATCTGTTTCTGTGTGTGAATCTAGGAATTATGGGCTACCGACAACAACAAAGTTCAAGAGTTTATGTTTGGCTACCTGAAAGACCCACTGAGAGAAGTGGAGCAGCCTTATTTCCACCAAGATGAGGTTTTTCACATTCTCACCACTACTCACTTTCCTTTCCACATCTTTTCTTGCTCTTTTTTGGGGGGGTGGGGTGGGGGAGGGGTGTTTGCTCTCTAATGGAAAATTTAAACATGTTGTGACAAGTACATTTTTCTGAAGTCACCCTCCCTCTGGGTTGTTGGTGTAGGTGGAAGATGCTGAGAAATTGACACAGATAGCCATGAACTCAGCCTAAAATGCCTCCTCCAACTTGGCCTCCTGTGAAGGGTTGTGCCAAGTAAAGGGTGTTTTTGTGGTCACCATAAAGCTCTGATTGACTACAGAAAATAGGAAGCTTGCTGGCGTTGGCTGTCTGTGCCTCAGGTTATAATGTGTTAGATAGCAGGTGTACAGGCCATGCTGAGGACACCTTAGGCTGTTGATAAGAGGATCATTTTCCCTTATTGACCTCTGCTGGGAAGACTGTTACATGACAGTGTGCAGATAGGAGAGCAAATACCACCACCACAGTTTTGGCACAGACTGGATCCAGATGTTTACCTCTTGCAGCTCTGTAGACTTATGTCATACATACTTTGACTTCTGAAGTGCATACTCTCATCATATCTGCGTATATTTGAAAAATCAGATCTCTGCGTTTACCTCTTTAAGTTTTGAGAATACAATATTTACTCCTCCTCATTTGTGAATATGGCTCAAAATAATTTGTTTACAAAGGTTTTGGTGACAACATAGGCTCAACATCCTCGTGGTCCAAGGCTGCATCAGATCCTGGCAGTGTTCCCTACCAGAGGGCAGCTGAGCCAGCCTAAGTGTATAAATGTGTCAGGCTACTTGTTGAGGTTGTAATCAGAGATGCACTTGGTTCCTGATTGCGTTGGATCAGTCTGAAAGAAAGTATGAATATCTACCTTTTCTGAAATCCTTTGCAGTGTTTGGAAGCTGTTATACTTGTTTTGCCACTCTCATTTTATATGGTCACGTCTACCTTATATTGCTGTAAATTCAGTATCTTAAGAATGAAATTTAAAGTCATTGTACCCAAATTGGACTCTCTGCAAGTCCAAAGAAAGTTGACTTGAGCCTTTTGCAGACTTGAACAATTTTGAATTTATCAGTGTCTCCTGGACTTTTCCGGGAACTCATTACTCTCCTCTCTCCTGTTTAGTTCCTGACATACCTGTTTGCCAAAGAGAACACCATCTGGGATTCTTCCCTGGACCAAGTTTGTCCTGAGAATATGAACAACCCCCTATCCCACTACTGGATCTCCTCTTCGCACAACACGTAAGGATTCTGGGATGGTTGACGTTGATGCTAACATTTAGTACTGCCAATTGTAATTACGGCCTGGGAACACTGAAGTCTGGCATCCTTTGTAGAAACCTCTAACCAAAGATGGCTTTTCAATTCATTTCATACATCAGATAAAAGTGTATTATTTAGCAACTATGTCTCAGAATGAGATCCAGGCCAGTATTTTGCAGGAAGATGTATTTTTCCTGCTATTGAAAACTGTGTGAAAGGCTGTTCAAATGATAACCTTCTGTCCTAGTTGGGAAACAATACACATTGGAGCAGTGGAATGAAAACTACCATGTTGCTTTTATTATGTTTGAATTGACCAGCTGAATGACTAAGAAGTGTTTACTCCAGTCAACAACAAAAGAATCCTTTTGATTTAGCATAATCAGTGTGTTTAGGCTACCGCCGTACAAAGCGTGTGTTTTGTAGTACAGTTTCTGACGTGTGAATCCTTTGACAGACTGGTTGGACTGTGTTTTGTTTTTTTTTTAAGTCTTTTTTGTGTGTGTGTTTTGACGTTGCTTGCCTAGCTACCTGACAGGAGACCAGTTTTCCAGTGAGTCGTCCCTGGAGGCGTACGCTCGCTGTCTGAGGATGGGCTGCCGCTGTATTGAATGTGGGTAAACACACATAAACACACACACAGCTTTACACTTTATGGAATAAATCACCACCACTTGACTTTGAAACTAATAATTAACTCTTACATTTTATCTTTTTAGTACACATTTATCCAGACATACATTCACAGATTTAGCACTACATAATATTGCTGCACATCAACCAAACCCTTGTCAAGCAGGTTTTTTTTTGTTTGTTTTTTTTTTAGGACCAGCTCATAGTGACTTGAATGGCCACTTTGTCTAGTGGAAAAATACTTCTTTCTGTACAGTGTTGCATAGGCAGTTACATCTTGTCTGTGTTTATTTTTAGTGGACTGCTGGGACGGTCCTGATGGAATGCCAGTCATCTATCACGGACACACCCTCACAACAAAAATAAAGTTTTGTGATGTCCTGACCACCATCAAAGAGCACGCTTTCGTCACATCTGAGTGAGTCTTCATTAGTGCAACTCACGCTGTGTGTTTTTAGAGCAGCCAGAGGTGATGAGAGAATGACAAAGATAAAACCAAACAACATGCATATACATGCGAAATGTTGCAGTGACGTTACTCTTTACTGTAGTAGGAGAGAAAATAAGATTTAAGCAAAAATGTCTGAGTTTGCAACTCTTAAGTTTCAAAATGTGGTCCTCCCTCAGCTATCCCATCATACTCTCCATCGAGGACCACTGTAGTATTGTGCAGCAGAGGAATATGGCCACTTACTTTAAGAAGGTGTTTGGAGACATGCTGCTCACCAAGGCTGTGGATATTGCGGCAGATGGCCTGCCGTCACCCAACCAGCTCAAGAGGAAAATCCTAATCAAGGTCAGGACACACATGGAGACTTGGGAAATTATTTTATCTGTTTTGTGTGCCAATATTTTTCTTCAGGGGAAAAAACACCACTTGATGTTTTGCAAATGTCGTTTATGTCATCTTACTGTATATCCATCTGTTGGTAGCATAAGAAACTTGCCGAAGGCAGTGCCTATGAGGAGGTGTCCACATCCACTCCTTACTCAGAGAATGACATCAGCAACTCCATCAAAAATGGCATTCTTTACCTGGAAGACCCCATTAACCATGTGAGTATGTTTGCCAGCTCTAAGAAGAGTCCTGATGGTGCTCGCAGAAGTCCTTTGTTGTAATATGTTAAGCTGAACATAGCCATTTTACTTTTAGCTGTAAATCAAAGCCCTGTCATCGTCTTGCAGCTGACCACTTTCTTCTGATAAACTTCTATTTCATATCTGGGCCAAGCTTTTTCTTGGATTGTAATGACTGCTTTTCTTGTAAAAAGGCATTTCTTGCTTATTTTGGCTGCTTTTAAGTACAACACATGGGCCCTCTCAATATTTCATCTAATCCAGACTCTTATGAAGTGTTTTTTTTTCCCTAACCCTCCCTTTCTCCCCCCAGGAGTGGTACCCTCATTTCTTTGTACTGACAAGTAGTAAGATTTACTACTCAGAAGAGACCTCCAATAACCAGGGTAACGATGATGAGGAGGAGCACAGAGAGGTTAGTACAAGTTAGTTTGGAGTGCCCATGGGGCTTTTGTTGGATCAGTTACAGAAGGTCTTGCACTGATTGTCAGAAGGGCCACCTTTAAAATTAGTTGTCATGTTGCAGCCTTATGCTGGAATAAAAAAAAATTTGATAAATTTACATCATCACTCATCACGTCACACAGGATCAGCAAGACTGATCATTGAATGATTGATCTTGGTCACCCCTCTTACAAAGATCCTTCTCATTTTCTATTTTTCCACTGGTGGACCCCAATCAAGGTGTAGAAACAGCTCAAAGATGACAAAGAAAATAAGATGGACATTAACTCAGTTCAGATGCCATACAAAGGGTTGGAATACTTATATAAATGCAGACCTTTCTGTCCTGTCAAATATGTTCTGTTGAACACTTCCACTAAAAGAAAAGATATCTATCTTATATGTTTCTGCACACGAGAAGATGTTAATGATAGCTATAAGATGAAAAGCATGTCCCTGTGATTTCTAATCTCACAGGTGTCCAATGGTATGGACCAGCATGTGACAGAGAAATGGTTCCACGGGAAGCTTGGTGCAGGCCGGGACGGACGGCAGATAGCCGAGAGGCTACTGTCTGAGTACTGTCTGGAAACCGGAGCTCCAGATGGCTCCTTCCTTGTCCGCGAGAGCGAGACGTTTGTGGGAGACTACACACTATCATTCTGGTATACAGTGCACATGATTTTGTTTTCATAATTCTTGCACAGTTAACCCCAATTGTAGCTACATTTGCTTGTCATCAGTTGGCTGACAGCACAGGACTATGTAGACTAAATTATGATTCTTGAAATGGACACACTACTGCATTTAAATGTGTGGCAACATACATGTAACATCTATGAGGAACTCTCCCTTAGATATAATACAAAGTGAAACAGGCAGATCAATCAATGACAAACTCCATTATTTATTGAATGTGCATGTTGTCACAGTCTGAAGTTCATTCATGTTCCGTCTGCTATAATGCAGCCTTTGCATGAGTAGAGGTATCCTAAAACTAATCAATCTGTGGGTATGTGATTCACACACAACATATGGAAATACTGTGTGGATACCTTCACGGGTCATAATGTTAAAGCCCATACTGATCTAATGATGACCTTCTTTTTCTCTGCGTGTCTCTGGAGCAGGCGTTCAGGGCGGGTACAGCACTGTCGTATCCACTCACGTCAGGAGGCAGGCAGCCCTAAGTTCTACCTGACTGACAACCTGGTGTTTGACACGCTCTTTGCCTTGATCAGCCACTACCAGCAGGTGGCGCTACGCTGCAATGAGTTTGAGATGAAGCTGACTGAGCCAGTGCCACAGACCAATGCCCATGAAAGCAAAGAGTAAGTCTTAGTGCAGAATGGAAGGAGTGTTAAATAATCAACTGCTGAATGCTGACTTTAAGCAATGCACCTTTTGTTGTCTCTTTCAAAAACTGCTAAATACTGATAAATACACGTGAAGTGAAAAGTTGTTGAAAAGTGGTCTATGCTTTGTTGTTTGCCCAAGGTGGTACCATGCCAACCTCTCCAGGAGCCATGCTGAGAACATGTTGATGAGGGTTCCACGTGACGGGGCTTTCCTTGTCAGGAAGCGGGCAGAACCAAATTCGTTTGCTATTTCCTTCAGGTAACTGAGCCCTATTGCCCCATTAAATCATACTTGTTTATAGCCTGAGTTTACTGCTAAATTCATTTCTAATTTACCGCGAAGAGCACAGAAAAGGACAATGCTATCATATTCTAATAAGTAAAAGTCATATTATTGCAATAAACTTATCAAGTCTGTGATGTCTTTACAGAGCTGAGGGTAAGATAAAGCACTGTCGTGTGCAACAGGAGGGTCAGACTGTGGTGCTGGGCACCTCAGAGTTTGACAGCCTTGTAGATCTCATCAGCTACTATGAGAAGCATCCACTGTACCGAAAAATGAAACTGCGTTACCCCATCAACGAGGACACATTGGAGAAGATAGGCACTGCTGTAAGTACCACCTTACAGTCACAGGCACACTTGCAGCGATGAATAAACCAAAAATATTACCTTGCTTAAGGAGGCAACCTGAAAAAATGTGGTAATGTGGTCTTGCACACATCAGTGGTAGAATCCCTGCAGTTAAATCAGAAGGCCCATTAACACTTTTTTTGTCTAACAGGAGCCAGACTATGGTTCTCTCTATGAGGGCAGGAATCCAGGATTTTATGTGGAGGCAAACCAAATGCCAACATTCAAGGTGAGGCTACACTACAGAGACAATTGACCTACATTGCTAAAGATGGTGAATGTGTTGAAACCATCCACCTTGTCTTTTCAGTGCACAGTGAAAGCCATGTATGAGTATAAAGCGCAGAGAGATGATGAGCTCTCCTTCACCAAGAATGCCATCATCTCTAACGTGGACAAACAGGAAGGAGGATGGTGAGTGACTGACATTCCATTCATTCAGGAAATGGCTCTTCATTATCTATTAGGACCCCCACCTTTCTGCCATCTGGTCAATGCATCTTATCATCTCCTTGTCTCTTAGGTGGAAGGGTGACTGTGGAGGGAAGAAACAGTTTTGGTTTCCTGCAAACTACGTGGAAGAGATCAGTCCATCAACTGCAGAGCCTGACAGAGCTGTAAGGATAAAACGCACAGACTGAGAGAGTGCTACTGTTATCCATTTGTACATTTAAAGTGTAATGAGTGCACCTGCACCCCAGGTCACAGGTCAGGCCTGTTATCCACGGTCACAGGGATACATGTGTAATTTGGATTTTAGCTTCAAAAGGCTCAACAACTTCTATCTTAATCCTCTTCTTTTCTGTCAAGCAGGAGATGACAGAGAACAGCCCACTGGGAGATCTGCTGAGAGGAAGTGTGGACGTGTCTTCCTGCCAGATTGGTGCGTGGCCCCTCCACTTCCTGTTTGACTCTGTGCTGCAGGGCTATAGATCAGACAGTCACCTTGCCAGAGGGCACCTTCCTTTTCTGGCCATCATACGTGCTTTCACATAAACTCCTAACCTTTGCTTTTTAATTGCAAAAGGACAGTCACAGTGTTCTTTGTTTTTCATTTTTTATTCAGTTATGTCTCTTCAGTTATTGTTAATTTTTTGTGTAGATTTTTCTCCCAAATGTATATTTGGTTTGTTATTGACATTTAGTCCAGTCAGTATACAGCCATTAGTGTACCAAGATAAGTGTTGGTACATACTCTCACGTGTCCCCAAGTATCTGAGCCTGTCTTTATGTTTGGGAGGCTCTTTGTCTCCATCTAGTGATCCAATAGGAAAGCTCAAATTATAGCTTTCTAAAACTTTGTTCCACTCATCAATTTACTTATTAGTTGATGAAAACAAAAATTGAAGCTTTTCATAAGCAAACATACCGATCATTCAGTTGTTAGTTCAGCAAGTGTGAAAATTTGATTTTGTGAGATAGTGAATTAAATATTTTTGTGCTGTAAACAAAACAATGCATTTAATGATGTCACTTTTATTCTAGGACATTATTATTGGCTTTTTTCTTCCTTCAGCATGCAACTCAAAATTTTACATTTTAAAAATAACACAGACCCTGTCCAAACCAGAGGCAAGTAAAGTTCAGATCAGTCATTATTATTATTACAGCAGTATTTTCGTTCCCTGTTCGTATTTGTTTTATTTCTTTCATTTACATAATACTTCTTGTTAATGTTTGTAGATTTAAGTAAATTAAAGTCCATTTACATTTTAAATCCTGTTTTTATTCACCTCTTCTAACCTTTGGTTTCCTCCTCAGTTGTGCGTCCCGATGGGAAGGGCAGCAGGCCTCACGTCTTCTCCCTTGTGCCAAATGCATCCATACGGACAGGGACGGTCCTGGATGTTGCTGCCAGCAGCCCAGAGGAGCTCAAGGAATGGGTTTTGAAGATCCGCGAGGTCACCATGACCTCAGAGGCAAAGGTACCTGTACTGTCTCATGTGGCTGACAGGAAACAGTGGCCTTGATTTAATATTGTGCTCCTGCCACATTTTGCTCAACTGGCCACGCATGACTTGCACCATAACCTGTATGTAGGAAACATAAACTGCACTGTGAGCACATGTGGAAGTGTGTCAGCAGATTCATCTGGAAGCTTTTTTGCATTGCTTCGTGCAACCTGACCAAAAGTATAAGACGGAATAAAGGCTTAGGATTTAACTTTGTAAAAATACAAAGTGATGTGTGTTAGTGTTTCTGCAGCTGTATTTAAAGTTGTCTGTATACACAGCTGGAAGAGGGGAAGATGATGGAGAGAAGGAAGAAGATTGCACTGGAATTATCCGAGCTGGTCATCTACTGTAGGCCCGTGCCATTTGATGAAGAAAGTAAGAATTATACACTCTCACTGGGCTGAAAGCACACACTGGAGCACAGATGTGACTGATTTCATACCTGCAGCATAATTCAGTGGTCACATATTCAATACCAATCCTGATGGGTGAGTGCTGACCCTGTCTCCCTGCCTCCCGTAGAGATTGGCACAGAGCGAGCCTGTTTCCGGGACATGTCATCCTTCCCAGAGACCAAGGCAGAGAAGTACGTCAACAAGATCAAAGGAAAGAAGTTCCTGCAGTACAATCGACTACAGCTGTCCAGGATCTACCCCAGAGGCCAGAGACTAGACTCTTCTAACTACGACCCGCTGCCCATGTGGCTGTGCGGTTCTCAACTCGTAGCACTCAACTTCCAGACAGCAGGTACGGCATCTACCTTCTTGTCAGAGATGACAGCAATACAAATACATTTAGCATATTTGTGTTATCCTAATATTTTTGACATTCCATCTCCTTTATGCAGACAAGCCCATGCAGATGAACCAGGCCCTGTTTATGCTGAATGGAAGGAGTGGCTACGTCCTTCAGCCACCCATCATGAGGGATGATAACTTTGATCCATTTGATAGACATTCACTACGAGGCCTTGAACAAGTCACTCTAGAGATAGAGGTACAGTGGTGTGACTGTGTCTGCATGACCATCGCAATAAACATCCACAAAAAAAAAATCAGAAAAATAATCCATAGAGTTGGACTATGGCAACTTCTGCCACAGCATGTTCGTGTTTGGAATTTATGCTCTGAAACAAGTGAAAGAGGTCCTTTGGTGTAAACATGAATTCTTCTTCTTCTGCTCTGAAGGTTTTGGGCGCTCGGCATCTGCCTAAGCATGGACGTGGTATAGTTTGTCCCCTGATCGAGATCGAGGTCTGTGGGGCGGAGTATGACAGCGCCAAACAAAAAACAGACTCCGAAGGTGAGAGCTGCTCTAAATTTAACCCCAGCACTCTCTGCCAATGAAGTCATTCTTCGCCAACACCGAGGAAACGAGTAGTTACTGTTTACTGGATGCACTACACGTGTGTAATTTCCTGTCTGGACCTAGAAAAACAGGAAGTTGTACAAACAACTCATCCATCTGTGGGAATAAAAAGGGAAAACACAGCATAGTATTGACATTTTTCTGAGGCAGTTTGTTGCTGTACACAAAGTTGATTCCAGTTGTCTCATACATACATCTTGTTGGTAAAAACCTATTGTGCGTTTCTTATGTGGCTGTTTTTGTCCTGTGTTCTTTTTGTCTTCTCCAGCTGATAATGGTCTGAACCCCACGTGGCCCCGGAAGTCATTCGAGTTCACAGTGTGCAATTCTGCATTTGCATTCCTCCGCTTTGTGGTTTATGAGATTGACATGTTCAGTGACCAAAATTTCTTGGCTCAGGCGACATTCCCCATTCATGGTCTCAAGACAGGTATGCTCAGTGATAATATGCTCTTTGAGATGACCAAAAACCTTGTTGTAAAGGTGTGATCTAATTGCTTTTTTTTTTTTTTGTCTGTACAATACTAGGTTATCGGTCAGTACCTCTGAAGAACAGCTACAACGAGGATCTTGAGCTGGCTTCTCTGTTGGTCCACATGGATATCAGGAGAGGCAGGGTGAGCTGCTGACTGTTAGTGTGTCATTCCTTAACCCGCTTCAAGTCTGCACTTGAAATCAACATTGCACACACTAATGTCCTGGTGGCTTCATGGACACCAGTTATTTACTCCGCCCAACCATGAACAGTCAGGTGTTAATTTATATATTTTCTATAAAAAATTTGATTATAAGTTACAAAATTTTTGTATAGATTAAACAAGCAAGTCATAATATGTTAATTAGTCTGTTCTTGACAGGCTCGCTGTTTCCAGTCTGTGCAAAGCTAAGCTAACCAGCTTTCTCTAGTTTCTGAGTTAGTTAAACTTATATTCAACATACAGACATGTTGATCTTCACTTAGCTCTCAACAGAAGAGCAAATATTTTCCAAAATGTCAAATGGTTTTTAAAATGAGCCTGTAAGAGAATTCTATAGCAGACATTGTAAAGCAGCAGGTCAGTCTTGATGATGCCTGAATCACGTCTCTCCTTGTTGCCTCAGGATGAAAACGGAGAGGTTCTGAGCCCGTTTCTTGCTGTCGGCGCCGCACCAATGTCAGCATCTGCTCATGCGGGACGCGAACGTTTGGGAGAGTTGAGCTCGGTGTCTTCGACTTCCTCCAGCATGTCTGCTCTGCCCCAGTCGCCGGCCCAGGCCATGGCCTACATGGGGAGAGATGGCTCCTTTGAATCCCGCTACCAGTCCTCTCTAGAAGACTTCAGAGTGTCTCAGGAGACACTGTTGGACCACATGGACCCACAGAACAGGAGGTAAACGTTGGGCATGTTGTTCTTGGTGCTTGCATTGAGTTTTAAAGTGTAGAAGGTTCCAGACATCCTCCTGTCTTTGTTTATACCTCAGGATGTTGCGGCGGACCAGAGTGGGCGGAGAGAACCGTGTATGAGTCCAAGCCAATCAGGATGTATTTCTGTTGCACCCCCCGCCCCAACACACATACACACACACACACACACACACACACCTCAACCCCTTCCTCCTCACCCAGTCGCCTCTCCCCGTACTGATGATGTCACTGACTGCTGTGAACACTGTTTCCATGGAAACGCCCACCACCGCTTTGGCCTACATTTCAGGCAGCTCTCCCTCCCTTCATTCTCCAACACCCACCCCTCTCTCTCTTTCCCTCTCTCCTCCCTGGCGCCCAGCCTCCTCACCACTCGCTTGATGAGAAGAAGGGACTCGGACATTAGAGGGGAGGGTGGGGGCGCTGAGAGGAAGCTGACTGCTGCGGACAGGAAGAAGAAACGGACATTCATAGGAGAACAAAAACAAGGCCGAACAAGTTCCAGCTCTGGACTGGCTATTTGAGTTGTTGGTCCTTCTTGTGTTTTATGTGTGCACAACAGCTGCTTAGTTCAGAGGCTAAGAGGAGGGAGAGAGCTTTAAAAGGTGTCAGTTTGAAACTGTTTCCAGTTATGTTCCTTTGATCTTCTCTATTTGGCGTATATGAATATATATATTTATTCCTGCGATGCTGTTGGCCAGAGAACAGCAGCACCTGACCTGCTCTCAAAGAGCTCCCGTCTCCATGTTTTTAATTATTATAATTATTTAAACCTTTTAACATTCATAATGTGACTTTTTTAATGTATATGTGTAAAACACGAGGGCCCTCTATGGCTTTTTCTTTTTTTATTGTCTCTCTCTTCTCTGCTTTGTGGAGGAAGAATTAGCTCCTGTCTAACACCCTAATCCTGGATTTTTTTTTTGATTTTTTTTTTTTGAGGGCATCAGGAAAAAGTCAAAACTTGTTTGTGTTGGGAGCAGTGGGAGAGAAGTCAGAGTCACATGTTGTTATGTCTGACATGTGTACACAACTTGGCTTTTTTCCATCTCTAACATTCCTAAAAGTTGAACATCATTCCATTTTTCCACCTCGATGAGCCAGTCTGACACATTCAAGCATCCGTCTCCCTCACAGTTTCTTACTCCTAAATGATTATGTCTCTATGGAATCACCTCACTCAGTGATAAAGCTGGACCAGGGATACATGTCAGCCCTAAAAAGGGGTTGTGTTCATGCTGTTGAGTGATAATTTAGTTCGTAACCCCCCCCCCCTTCCCCATTTTTGCCTGTATCATCACCCCCAGAGTTAATGGCAACACTGTCTTATCAGTCACGGGAATGTTCTTTGGGCTGTGAGTTAAACCAACACTGATGGCTCTGCTCGATAATTTGGAGTGTCCAATTATGTACTCACATTTTCATTCATGAAGAACGTGGCAAATATTTCCTATTTATCTGTATACCCTTAATACTGTAATTGTGGAAATTAGAGCAGGAGATTGTGGTACAGTTACATGTTGTGCAGCTGTGTGCTCTCAGGATTTAACATTGAATGTTTTGGAAATGTTGATATTTTCACTGATGCTTCACGTCTTAAAACCAGATTACCCTTTTATTCATTATATACAGGTATGACTATAACTGACAGCTCCATGACTACAGTGAACATAAAACCGTCACTCTTTAAGAAGTGTGTTTTAGTTCAGACATCTCAAAGTGCTTCAGCGCTCCTAAACAAAGGTCTTTTACTGTTTGGATGTTTACGTTGTCAACATTTGGACAATTGGAGCCTCCCACCTTTGAATAAGGAAAGAAATTCTGTTGTGAGCAAGTAGAAAGTTTATAATGAAAGAGAAAGGCATAAAAAATTCTTTCTATGAGACATAAGGGACATTTTGTGTTTGTGCAGCCATGATGTTCCCGGTGAGATGTTGTCGTAGCACCAAGCTGCTTTCCAGAACCCAGTGAGGATCTGAAGTTCCACTGCCATGAGATACAGTTAAATCACCACTGCCCTTGAATTAATGGAAACAAGATGCTCAAACGCTACACTTCAGACTTCATCACTGGTGACCTCAGGTCCTCATTCTGGCATCTGCTCATAAATGTTAGTCTGACTTCTCTTGAGGTAAATGTCAGTGTCGTTAAATATGCACGGATTTCTCATTTCCTGTCTGAAAGTGTGTTTGGGAGGAGCAGGCCAAGTCTAAGCATCAGAGTTTGTCGTAGCTGTGATGATTGACAAAGAGCCTTGGGGTTGGGGGGGTTCTGGGCCTTGAGTCAGCCCTTATAACCAATGGTGTTATCTTTCCAGGTTTGTACCAGAAACTGTTTTCCCAGTTTGTATGTGACGACTCTATGATGTAAACTCAGTATTCCCACTCAGTGTTTGGCCACTGAGACACACCTAAGCCATATGGTATGATTTAAGGTAAAAGCAGGGACAGGAGTGAATACTTGAGGTCTCACTGAAAGGTTTTGACTTTCTTTATTTGTCTTTGCACGCCAATATTAATCCCAAAGCTACTCCATATTACATTTCTTTTTCCTCCAGCGGTCAATGGATGGTCTTAGTGGAGCGCTCTCCCTCCAATTGCTGCATTTCTCTTATTGCTGACCTGTCTGCTAAAGTCCATGTACACATCACATGAAATTAAGCCACATCATTCAGGTGTCCACGCTGAGCTCAGCGCCCTCACAGCCCTGGTTCACCCACACAAGTGTTTTTACTCGTTTTAGCTGGTTGGACCTCCACTCAGCACTGTGTGAGCGTGTATGGACCATGTGCAACTGGCATGTCCCCAACTCTCCCGATTGGTTTAATGTACTTCTTAGGTCGGGACAACAAATAGTAAAGAGGTCAAATCAAACAGAATAAGTAAGAACTCCTGTGTGGGCATTCGAAGTTCGGAGGTTTCATGTTTTGTGCTTTTTTTTTTCTCTTTCTTTCTTCACTCTGTCTGTTTTGTTATTGACAGTCTCATTTACATTTGCCTTTCTGTAATGTGCCTAAACTATGGAGAGGAAAAGTATTCATTTTAATTTTGCCTTTCATATGGAACATATTCAAGCCTGAAAAGTAAATAAATACTTACTACTTTATCCTTCTTTGTTTTAATTAGTTCCATAAGTTGGAGCTACTGCTAAGTTTCCTGTGTCAATGTGTTAATAGCCTGAGATGAGGTGAACTCAACTGTTAGAGGTTAAAAATAATCAGGTGATAGAAATCATTCAGAGCCTCTGAAGGTTTTTGGGAATTTTATTTCGTCTCTTATGTAAGAATATAATTTTTCATATGAAATATTTTAGATAATAGTTAACGTGTCAGCATCTGGCAGATGTGATCATTCTAGTGAAATCACCCTCTGATAGCAAACACCAGGGCACAGCACTTCAACCAATTTAAAATTTGAAAACTCCACACTCAGTTTTTGAGGCCAATGTATTTACATTTGAAGTACTTTTTTATTTATTTGTTTTAGGATTGTATCCCCAGACAGACACAGGTTTTAGTTAAAAGTGAAAATACAGTCGCTGAGCAGCGACTCATTAGAAACACCTGTTTATTCAGGTAATTATCCAATCAATCAATGACGTGGCAGCAGTGCAGTCAAGCTGAAGGTTAGGAGCTTCACATCAAACATCACAATACAAAGTAAATTTGACTGTGACCTCATTATTGCTGCCAGACGAATATTTCTGAAAATGCCAGCATTTTGAGATTTTCACAAACATTTTTTGTCTCCAAATGGTTCCAAAAACCAAGAACCAAAGTTGTGCCGACAGAAAGAGCTGATGAAAGGACAGGAGAACAGCCAGACCAGTTGGAGCCGACCGAAAGGCTGCAGTGACTCTGATGACCATTCTTTACAACTACGGTGAGCAGGAAAGCATCTGAGAAAGAACAATGTGTTGAACTCTGAGCTGGACGGACAGCAACACGAGACCATGTCGAGTTTCACTTCTGTCAGGACAGAATGGAGACCTGAAGCTGGCCAGTCTGATGACTCTGGGTTTCTATTGAAGTGTTGTGTTTCAGTGGCCCCTCTGGTCACCAGGTGTAAACACTGGGATGCTATAGAACAGGAGATCGTCAGCTGATCCTCAAATCTGCAGAAATTATAGGATGCATTCATGTCAACACGAGGCAGAATCTCAAAGGACTGTTTGCTAAAGAGTTCAACAAAACCTCGCTCTCACTCGCTTATCTGTTTCTGGTTCGTGGGGTGCTGGAGCCAATCCCAGGTCACACTGGGTGAGGGCGGGGTCACCCTGGACAGGTCACCAGTCATCATAGGGCCAACACACAGAGACAGACAGAGACCAACAACCACTCACACTCACACTCAGACCTACGGACAATTTAGAGTCACCAGTTAACCCAAACATGATGTCTTTGGCAGTGGGAGGAAACCAACACAGAAACGGAGAAAACATGCAAACTCCACACAGAAATGCCCCAGGCTGGGAACTGAACCCACGCCCTTTCTGTGAAGCAACAGTGCCAACCACTATGCTGCTGTGCTGTGCTGCCATTCACCAAGCCCTGAGGCCCTTGACGTGCCTGGTAAGTTTATACTGCAAATACATATTTAATATTGTGTACAGATCCAATTTATTTGGAGCAACATTATATTTACATTGACATCAACTGTCGATTTATTGAAAATGACTTTGAAGTTATTTTTCAAAAAGATGAGACTTGTGTCTTGGAACAGGACGATGTATGTGCGATTGACCCACAATAAACTACAGCCTAAATGTGTGCTTTCATGAGTCACACGGTGGCTGATATCGGCTGCACAGGTGATTCTAGTTAGTGGGATCCATTTGTTGTTGGTTTTGGCGCTTTTATGGATTTGTCAAGAAGTAAAATTTTAATTCCAAGCAGTAGAGGGATAACAGAGCCAATAACACCCAGAGCCACAGTTTTATTACATTCTGTTTATTCTGCAAATACATCTGTAAAAATTATACAACAAGCCTAAGTATGGAACTCTGGGAAAAGTTCACAGTTCTTTTACAGTCAAATTTATTTCATAAGAAAGTTCCATTAAAAACAAATATACGTACACATCAGTGACGTAAAGAAGCACTTGATGCTACAACACAAACCAGAGTCCATTTTTCTTATATATCGTGTGGCCTTTGTTCATTTTGGACACAACAGGGTGCTTGCCCTCTTTGGATGAAACAATTCCAGATGTGTTCCCATAAAGAACAATCTTATGTTTTATTTAACCAAAGATTATGTACAGTTAAGAAATGAAAAGTACAGAGTAAAAAGGGATGTCCAAAAATAACTTCAAGACGAGATCAAATGAACATCAGTGCTGTGTTTCACACGAGATGCCACAACCAGCCTCGCGGGCACATTCAGAATAAGCTGCAAGCACGAAGTCAAAGTGAAACAGTGCACAGTGGAGGACGAAGCAGAATAAAAACAACAGTAGAAAGAAAAAAGTTCATTGGATTCACTTTAAGGCCTTGGCAAGCACCCCATGGCAAAGAGCTATGTGGTTTCTTGTACCCCAAAACAAACGATGAACGGTATCAACACACTGCTGACCCACGTCTGAAGGTTGACTTGATCAATAACCGTTCAAACCCAACCCCCACCTCTGATGAGCATCTACTGAGGTCTCACTCTCTTACAACTCGTCTCCCTTCCTCATCGTTTTCTTCCTCCACATCTACATTTTCTTTTCTTCCTTTTTCCCTTTGTAGCAGCCACGCAAACAAAATATGGCAGAAAATGCCTCTGCCTACCCCCCGCCACCTCCTCTCTGCACTTCAGACACTGCTGGAAGTTCTTTCTGAAATGGCGGACAGGAGGATATTGGAGAGAGTGGTGTGTGTGTGTGTGTGTGTGTGTGTGTGTGTGTGTGTGTGTGTGTGTGTGTGTGTGTGTGTGTGTGTGTGTGTGTGTGTGTGTGTGTGATTGCAGCAGAGGGGTGGACAAAACGGGAGCAGGAGGGCAGGGAGAGTGGGAGGGTGGGGTGGATGGATGGATGGATGGAGGGGAGGGGGCGGAGTAGTGGCTTTAATGTCCATCTCTTGTAGCGGGGGGAGGTCATCTCTACCTCTCGGGGTGTGAGCGAGGAGGAGAGAGGGGATGGGTGGGGATGGTTTCAAGGTCCGTTTCCATCCAGTGATCCTGTTACAACCACATCTGCCATCTTTAACTTCAGACTCCTGACAGAGACCACCTGCGTCGTAAACTCAAAAGGCCTCTTCAGTCGGTTCCTGTAGTGATCCGACAAGAAGAAATTAAACATCCATTAGCATGGCACTCAGACACACACACACACACACTGCAGAAAACATGGAATAATACAGTGCACTGGTGTCAGGCATGTGTTCGTTTGAAATAAATACCCGTCACAGCCTGCCTCATTACTTATAATTATGTCACTGCATGTTCAACCTTCACACTTCTGTTAGCCGAAAGACATTTCCACACATTACTGTGGTGAGTCATCTTATTCCTCACCATTTAACAATCCCCATCAAAATCAATCAGATAAAAACTAGCTAAATTTTTAAACCTAAATGGCCACTCAGGTCATTTTATTTTCTAACAGGTCTGGTCTGGTTTGCAGGCTAGCAAGTAATCAAATAATCTGGGGCCACTGTGTGGGGTGGGCAGTAGCCTCTATATAAGGAGGAATAATGCATCTCCAGCTAGGCACAAAGTTGGCATCTTCTAACATTGTGTGTTCCTGTGACTCAGTCACTGCTTCCTCTTTGTTTTTTATAAAGTTGGGAAGTGTGGAATTGTGTGTTTGGTTGTTTGAGTTGTGGGCAGTCATCAACGCTGAGTGAGCTGCTTGTATGGCCAGTTAAACCAGCTGAACTCCAAAAAAGCAAATAATGCAACATGTGGGAAGGATTTAAAATTTAAAAAAAAAAAAAAAAAGACAAAGGCAACATTAGTTTTGTTGCTGAAGAACTGGAAAAGGTCTTACTATTGTCCTAACACTACCTGAAGAGTGACATTACAGTTTCCAACAGATGTAGATGTCAGTGAATTTAAAGTTTTGGACTGTCAGCTGGACAAAACAAGCTAATTTAATGTTATTTTGAGCTGAGAAATTATGAATGATTTTCTTTTTTTTTTTATAGACTAACTAGGAAACTAAGCAGCAAAAAAAACCAACAACAACAACAACAAAAAAAAAAAACAGCCCTAGTCTGGATGCATTGTCATATATTCTACTCTTAGTCCATCCTGATGGGACTCGATAAGACTAAACACGAAGACTACCTTTAGGAGGATTCATAGTTTTGTTAGGATTGGCCTCTTCTGCTTCTGTTATGACCCCACACACCGACTGCTCCATTTTCTCCTCTGCTCCTCCTCCTCGCTGTGACTCTTGAGGGGAACATTCCGGTGTTTGTGGCTCGGCTGCTGCGCCTGGTGCTACTGGACTTGGCCCTGTCGCATCAGCTTCAGTTTGTTCCATTTGGGGCAAGGAGGCTTTGGTGGAGAACCAATGTCGCACCAAGTCTGTCGTTAAGCCACTGGCCGAAGCCAGTTCCTGCAGCTGTGTAGAGAGAATCATCCATCTTAGATCAGAGCTCCACCTTAAATGGACGCCTAATGCCGAGGTTTTGCCCATTTTATGTCAAAAGACCTCTGTAAATTACAGCGTTTTAGGTAAACAGTGAAAACAGTGTAACAGCAACACAATTAGCCATGACTAATAAAATAAATGACCCAGTGACACAAGATACAGAATTATATCTATTAGATTCTATAAAGTTAATTAGCCATTTTATTATTCATCATTAAATTTGCAAAAACAAATGAAATCCAGTCGAAGGCTCTGCCACATATTGTTCCTTTATAAAGCTTCTAATAAACTGACTCAGAGGAAGGAAAAAAGTAAATAATGTCCAAGTGCTCCAATCATCATAACCTCTTTGTAGTCAGAGACATTTGGATGCATTGGACGAATCAAGAAGGGATGTTTAGATATTTGCACTAAGAATATATTATGATGCCATGTCCAAACTGAACAGCCTATTTCCTTATCATCTGTCTATAAGCTACGCGTCCTCATAAGTTGCCAAACATTCTGACATTCCTTTGAGAGAAACTGCATCATCACATAAAATAAAAATAATTTACCTCTATCTTTACCTCGATCTTTTAATTTATTTTATTTATTTTCATACTTTTGTACTATAGCTGCTTGCATTCTGTTTGTATTTGGATTCAGTTGGGCTCAGCTCTATTTTATTCACTGGCCTGACATTTCATAATTTTGCAGCACGGGATCAATGAAGTTGTTATCTGGCATGGGGTAGGCTAAAACCACTGAAAAAATAAAAATGCATTTGCTTGTGATGCACACAAGCCAACCAAAGACCTCACAGACCTTAAACTAAACTAAGTACAGCTGGTAATAAGACATGCATTTTCAAAAGAAAAAAATGCTTTATAGATCAGCTTTTTTGAGTAGGGTGTCATGAGAGATTGACGACAAATTTGGGGGAAATACACGACATCGAGCCCTGAGTGCAAAAAAAAACAAACAGACAACAACAAAAAAACCTTTCTAATTGTGTTGCTGACACTTTTTGCATGTTTTGATTCAAATTCTGATACAACCAAGTAGCTTTTAGGTGTCCATCACACTTCTAAACCAGAACACTATACTGAATGTATCAGGGAATAAATTATGCATTCAGAAATGGCTTCAAGTGGATAAAATATATACAATGTTTAAACTGGGTCTTTAAAAAGATAAGTTTTCAAGTGACAAGTGATTCTTTTCTCTTTGCGGTCAAGGGGCAGGTTGCATTGAGTGAATTCATCAAAAAGATTGAGCTCTAAATCAGATGTCAGCATTATTTGGTTAATTTGTTTCAAATTGAAAATAATGATAATAAATCATAAAAAATTCACAGCCATTGCTAGTACTAAGTGATGACTTGCATGCATCAAAGAAGTGAAATTTCACAGGTTTTTTTTTTTTTCCCCCCACATCTCTGTGGCTTTAGAGTCATTTCCATGCAGGTCCTCAAAATAAACTTGGCTTAACACACAAAAACAACTGTGGCTTCAAGATTGAGAAAGGATGTTTCAAAGACTAAATAAACGTGTCAACAAGAAACTTCTACTTTTTCTCCAGCAATACAGCTGGTTACCATAAACGTAAAACTGAATATTAAGACTAAAATCCACCCTGCTGTGTCTTTAATCGTAGTAGCACAGATTTATCATCTACCTCATAGTTTTCTTTTGTTCAGAGCCAATGAACTAAGAAAATGTATGAACACATGTCATTGTCAATACCTGTGACTCCTCCAGGCTGCCTTGGATGTCGAAATGGTTCTGGAGGATCTGTGCATTCCCCTTCAGGAGATCCTCTTCCAGCGCCATGGTCTGATACGACTCTAGCCACTTTAGTAGACCATTTTTCTGCACATAACGGCAGTCCCCAAACCAGCGAACTACATCAGGTCTTGGTAGTCCAGTAGCTGAGATGAGCTCATCATACTGAGTAGCACTGGGCCACTGGGTCCGGGCATAGACCTGCTTGAGCAGGTGAAGCTGATCTGCTGTCTTCTTACCTCGGACGGCTGTGGGTTTGGGGGAGTGGGATGGTTTGTGTGTTGGAGTGGAGGACTGGGATGGTTTAGGGTTGGAGGAGGGGATGGGGCCTGGGGAGGATGCAGCTGTGCTGCTGATTTGAAGCGGTAGTGCAGGGCTATCCAACCCTTCTCCCTCCGCTTTGCCATTGGCCTCAGTCACCTTCAACATCTTCAGATTTATTTTAATGGGGTTGACTTTCAGTTCTCCTGAACTGTCGTCTCGTTGTCGTTCCTCTCCTTCAACTCCTGTCTCCTCCTCCTCCTCTCTGACCACCTGCTCTGCCTCCTCTTTCTTTTTCTTAGCTGCCACTCTCTTCCTCCTCTCAGCAAACCAGCCATGGATCTCCCTTCTGGTCATCTTGGTCTCAGATCGCAGTCTGTCCACTTCTTCTCCAGCTGGGTCAGGGTCTTGAGCAAAACTGGCCTCTAGTGCCTTTACCTACACATGACAGAGGGGTTGACAATGTCAGTGAGTAGAACTGAAGAGACAAGTTGCTGAATTGATTATCTGCTCAATGAGAAAATTAATCTACAACAACACTTCAATACCAAAACTTTTTTTTTTTGTTCCGTCTTCTGGACTGTAAGAATGTTTTAATTTTTTCAGCTCATTAAGTGTCTATTTTTTTTTTAACCAATCAAAAATTCATGTCAACCAAGGTGACATTAATGACCAATGGGCTTTTTCACTATTTTTAGATCTTCCATAGCTTCAGTGAACAACCAGCTGCCTGAAATTTCCTTATTAATTCAGACTGTGCAGCTCCCCATCTACCCACAAAGAGTTATATATAACTATTTGATACATTAATACTGAAAAATTATCCCATGGAAAACCTCCTGTCACTCCGACTACTCAACATTTTATGACTTATTGCACATCAACAGCAGTTTCTCACCTGGTGGGGTTCTCTCTCCTTGTAGCGGATAGCTGTGAAATCAGGTGAAGGTGGTCTGGGGAGTCTGCGGGAAGGTGTGGTGGGTGAGGTGGGAGTCTGCAATGCAGTTGGACTCAGAGGTGCGGAGCTGTGTTGGGGAGTTTTTGCTCCAGAGCTGCTGCTGCTCTCGGACAGGTCGACAGGGTTTGCACTGCCAGCGGTGCCGCTCCCTGGTGTACTCGAAACGCTCCCTGTTCCTGTGCTGGACTTACTCTGCGCACCACTGCTGGTGCGAGAACCTTTGAGGTTGCGGAAGTGGTACCGCCGGTCACTGAACCACTTTCGGACTTCCCGCACTGTGAGCCCAGTTAGGGCAATGAGGCGGTCAACCTCCTCCTGGTCAGGAAACTGACTCACCTGAAAACTATCTTTCAGAGCGTTGAGCTGCTCCTGGGACTTTTTGCCCTTGTAGAAGCTGGGGTCCAGGAATGCGTTTACAGGTGTCCTGGAGCCAGATGTGCTGCTTGAATGCGCTCCAGGAGAGGGTGAGGAAGATTTGGATGCAGGAGAGGATGCATCCTCTATTTTGATAGTTGGAGAGTCAGTGGAGGGGGGATCAATGTCATCTGTGCTCGTGTTGGCTGTGTTATTTTTGTTGCCGTTAGTATCTTTGCTCTTTTGTCCTTCATTTCTCAATTTGCTGTTACTGTTAATAGGTTTGCTGTCTGTGGTGTTTTTACTTACAATGGTCTCTTTGTTGTCGTTTTGCAAAATGCTGGTGTTGTTGGCTTTGCTGATATCTGTGTTCTTAGCATTTACATGGCTGGTAACATTACTATTGCTCTTGTCATTGGTTTCTGCACTTCTGTGTTTACCATTGACACTGCCCACCCTACCATTACTATGATTACTGCTTCCAAGACTAAGGTTGATGACACTAGCTTGACTGCTACTAATAATGCTGCTAGTGCCCCCTCCTCCTCCCCCACTCCTACTACTATTACTGCTGCTAATGATGTTGCTCCCAGTACTGCTGCTGCCCACTGTCCCCACAACCATACTGATGCCTTTGTCTGCCACCAGGGCTGCTGCAGGTCTGGCCTGCATCATAGGCCCAGCTGCCGCCTGGGGCTTAGGTGTGACAGCCAGAGCCACAGGAGCACTGCTGACCTGGATACCGTTAGTCATTACAGGCTGTGTAACGATTACCCCTCCTTGACTAACAAGCGATCCCTGAAGGATATGAGGGATCCCAGTGGCTCCCAGTGACGCAGGCAGGACTGTGATGGTGTGTTGGGCTGGGCTGTGGTTACTCTGGGTCGGGTTCTGTGAGCTAGAGGGTGCTGTCTGGATGATGGTGTTGAACATCTTCCTCCTTGCCTCTTCAATCTCCTCAGGAGACCAGCTGATCCCTTGTTTAAGTCTTTGGGCCGTGAACCAGATCTTTATCTGCTCTTCAGGGAACTTTGTGACCACTGTCAGGTAGCAGAGCTCAGCCTTTGTTGGATATGGAAACTTACTGAAGGAGGTCTTCAAAAAAGAAGAAGAGTCCATGGAGGCACTGTAGGTAGGGATACTGCTCAAAGGAATCATCACCTGAGAAGAGACATGACAAGAAAGGGAGATTGTTAATTGAACTGATTGAAAAGTTTATTTCCAGCAGTTATTTAGAAATTATTAATAAAACCCAATTACCTTGGGGAGGTTTTTGGAGGAAGAGGATGAGGAAGTGGAGGAAACATTTGAGGTGGCTGTGACTGGTGCAGATTGATGAAGGTTTCTGTTTTGAACCACTGACACCACCTGTGGAGTACCGATTTAAAGATGACATTATCTAAACAAAACTATCTCCAATCAAATCAAAGCAGACTTTAAGAACAAAGTGACATTAAAACCACAGAAAGACTTAGCACATACCTGTGTGATTGGTGTCTTGAGCACTGGTAATGATCCAGAGCCATTGACTATCTGAATTGCTGAGGGAAGGGTCACCTTGGTGGTTCCATTGTGGACTATTGTGGGAACTTGACTGACTGTCACGGCAGCAGTCTCTTTTCTCTCAACCTCTCTGGAGGAAGAGATGGACTGAGTGTCTGAGGAAGACTCGTCAGAGACTGGGTGAGACACTACTATCCGTTTAGGCTCAGATTTGCCCTTTAACATCCTCATAATTGGCGTTTTGGTGATGGAAATCTCACTATCCTTCCCCAACTCTGTACCAGTTAACAAAATCTGCTCCACCACAACCCTCCTGTCCCTCTTCCTCAGCTTTAAACTGGTGTTCAAAGTGCTGGGGTGAACCCTTGCATTGTGCAGGGCTAGCCCCTCAAACTTGGGCGCTGAAACCCCACAGCTCACACAAAAGAAGCTGGGGTCAGTACGAAAGTCTGGGTGCCCACTGTACACATGATCCAAGAACAAGTTAAGGTCGTGGGTTTCAAAGTTACAAAGTTTACAGGTATAAGTGCCGGCACCGTCTTTGACAGCATCCCCTGAATCTGGTTTGGAAGACTCTCCAGGGTCTATGGGGCTATGTCCGCCTCCTCCAGAAATCCTGGACTGACGCAGAAGCACAGGAGAGTCCCGATCAACCTCCTCCGAAGGGCGTACAGTCTTGCTTGGTATCATACAAGGAGTAGTAGACTTCCTTTTGCTGGCCATGTTGTTATCACAGGCTGGTCAAATGGCTGCAACTGAGGTGTGAGTGAGAATATAAGTTGTTTCTGGATGACTATATACCATGTGTGGGGGAAGGAGGATGGCCGTACTTGTCCATAGGTCCACGTGCAGTTATCACTGCAATGCTGAGGTAAAACCTGTAAATCAGAGAGAACAAGTTCAAAACATACATTTTCAGATAACACGATACACCTATAACTGGTTGGATAAGTTTGCATCAAATGCTTTCTGTCAAGTGTAAATGAAAACAGGAGGGATATCTTACACTCTTCAGTACAAACCAATTTCTTCTGAACTGGATCAAAATAATACACAACTGGATGTTTTCAAGTAAAATATGAAAAGCATAAATGATGATAAGGCCTTGTGATAAGATTCAGCTGAAGCCCTTAAATCCAGGGTTGCTTGTATGGGGGAGAAGAAAATCACATCTTCCCCCTTAACTCTTTTAGCTATCTCTTTTATGAGGGCATTCAAACAACTTCAGTCTGCTTGTTCAGTAAAGGTTTTTTGGGAGAGCTCATGTCTTACCCCCTTCTTTCCCCTCCCCCACACAACTCTCTCACTTCCCCTCATTCAGACACACCCCCACAGAGAGAGCACATTCAGTATTTTTTTTTTTTTTTTTTTTTTTTAAATCTAGTGTCCCTGCTGCTTCACTAAACACTTCCATAAAAATTTGCACAGAAATATTCACTTGTAAATGTGTTTAAGATAAGGTCTAATTGACAGTCGCCTAAATGGGTGTATCAACAGATATTGCTTGAAAAGATGGAGTGCTCATCCAATGGTAGAAACAGCACAGAGAGGAACACACGAACCTACATGTGAATATCAATACTAAAATTTTCAATTCACCTTTTGATCCCCCATCTCCACAGAAAATGGCGAGGCTTACTGTGGAGGAGTTTTTCCTTCCCTCCTTCACTCCCTCTTTCTCACAGAGGTTGTGATGCAGTACTGGAGGACAGCTCTAGGGCAATTGCTCTCCCAATCTCTCGGCACCCAGCACCAACATGACACCTCATGCACAGAGCAGCAAAAGCTCACAAAAGTTCAAAGGCCTGCAGGAGTTCATAGGGAAAACCCTTCAAACCTCTGACCGACACTTCTCTATGCTAAGAGGCATGTTATTGACAAATCCAAACCAAAGGCAGCTTTTCTAGTAGATGCCACCAATTGAAAATAACCTTTCCCTTCCTGTGCACAAACAGAAGTTTCAGGCAAATTTAAATTTGTCTGAAACTACTTTCAGATTCAGTACAACCTCTTTAGAGTACGATGCTGCTGCAGCACCACCATCTCCCTCAAGTGACCAGAATAAGACAAGTCAGTTTAAGCAAGCAATTAATCTGTCCTTCTCAAATTGGTCAATGGCGAATTATTTCTTATTAGACTGCCCATAAAGGTCACAGTACTTTGCCTATAACCCCTTACAAGACTGAGGTGTGACAGATGCCCTTCCACACACTAACCAAGCAAAGGCAGAGGTGGTTTTTTAGGAAGTCTCCCACTTCAGGCCCAGTTTGAGTCAACTAAAGTGATCTAATCTTACCAATTTTTCACCAATGAAATAATGAGATACTTTATTAAACCTGTGATGGAAATTTAACTTGACACTGGTGATAATTGCCTGTTTTTTTTTGGTTTTTTTTTAAAAATCTCTGACAGATCCTGCTCTTTAGATCTAAGTGTGAGGGGTTAACGGGCAAATGAAGTTTGCTACTATGGAGGGAACGTGATGCCCCTTGCTCCCCCATGCACCCCCCAGAGTGAAAAACTGCCCTTGGCTGGGAATGTTGTGCACCCCTCCTACTCCCCTGCCATTCAGTTCTGCATCAGAGGGCACTGCTCTGCCAAGGCAGGCTGGTCACATGACCAACACAAAGGCTTATGGGTGGGCAGTCTCAGCCATCCATCACGTGGTTCTGCTGGGTGTGGGTGGGCAAGCGAGAGGAGAGGAGAGGGAGAGCGAACTGGAGAGGAAGGTGGGGGATGGGCATCCGATTTGGGGTGAGGAGGCAAGTGAAGGAGGGGTGTTAACGTCTTGGAGGAGGCACTGAGGTGTTTCAGTGAGGAATTTTCCTCCCTGATACCCCCCTTCAACAAACCAACACCATCCCACCCCCTGCCAACCCCCGCTCCTCAACGTCCCCCTCCTGTTCTGAACTACAATCACAGTCTTTTCCTCTGCTCTCACTTCCCTCTCCCTCCCTCCCTCCTTCCTTGCTGCACTGCAAAGCCTGGAATGTTCCAACCCGAGCTCTTCAGCCAGTGGACATAACCTGGAGTTTGGCTTCAGTGCCTCTATGTGCACACACACACATAGGACACACAATGCCAAAAAAGTTTGCATTATTCACTGGCAGCATGAGTGAAATAAAAAAAAAAAACACCCCAAAACAAAAAAAAAAAAAAAAAAAACACAACAGTGTGTGAATGCAGTTGTAGAGTTTAGCCTCAGCAAAGGGAGAAACCAGCAGAGACCTACAGGCCTCACACAGGTAAAGGCTGAAACAATGCACAATGCAAGCCGCGCCATTATTGGTGAGTCAAAATGGACAGACTCATGTCTCAGTAATGCCAGGCGGAGATGACTTCGGTTGACTCACTCGTATGAGCGCATATCGGCCAATGACTTCAATTTGAATGTTGTGCATATGTTGATTGACCATGTGGTGACAGTGGGTTTGTGTCCGTTATAAGTGTTAGCATTTGCAAGTGTGGCTTTCCTGTGAGATACAGAGTGGAGAGAACGGAGGTGGGGTTGGTTGGGGCGAATGTGTGCTTGCGTTTGTGTGTGTGTGTGAGTGTGTGCGTGTGGGGGTGGCTGCCTGGCTGCCTGCATGCCTGTGTGCAAGACTTGTTTACTGAGGTAGAGAGGCTGCCATTTTTTGTGTGCGAGTTCTCCCAGTGACACACAAAGACAATGTTTTTGTCCTCTTGTTCATAACCTATATTACCCATATCTCGTCAATAGCTCAGCACAGCATGACCTCCTTTCATCCCCTGGCCTGACTCTTGTGTAGGCCCGGGCCATAACCTCAGAGTACAGGCCTACAATAGCACTCACACAGATTGGTCACATAGCGTGACTGCATCCACACTAAACTTCTCATCACAGAACCAAGAGTACAGGTGTAACGCTCACATCCATGTGTGACAACTGTTTACTGGGACAGAGAATAGATGTAAAACATGGGCTGCTCTTTCCTTGTATGTTCCCTTTCTTGTTCTTCTCTCTTCCCCTGGCTCTTCACCCTCACTCCCCCTCCTACTACCAATCGTCTCTTCACCCTCTGCTTCCTCTCTCCCTCCCACCATTCCTTCTTCTCCTCCCTCTCTGAGCAAGTTTGGCCCAGGGAGACAGGTCGACAGCGCCACTGGTGTGTTACTGTCCCCATGGCAACCACCTCCTAACCCCCCTCCTCTCGCTCTCCCCCCAGCTCATTTCTCTAAAGCACATGCGTGTTGGCAAACACGCACACACATGGTTACTCAGAACTACACATACACAAAAACACACCAATCCTATGCCATCCAGTCCATGGCCCTAGCAGGGCTTGTTTGTTCCCTACACCCTGTGAGTGGTATTTGGAGAGTCCCTGCCCTGCTCCTATTTCAGTGCCTCCCTCATGCGGTGTTGATGTCTCCCAGCTAGGTGCGGTCGCCGTCGTCAAGACACACTATTGGCTAGAGTCGATGGCGTCTCTTCCTGTTAACTCAGTGCCCAAGTGCCTGTCCAGACATCTGCTTGGACCAATGCTCTATGTGGCTCTTGTGTTTGGACTGTAGTGGCCCGAGGCATGCAGGATTCTTGTATTCACTGTAGGCAACGCAGCCATGGATACATAAACACGCCCGAAATCCTGGCAGATGCTATCTCTTTCAGAGAGGACTGAAGAACCACCTCTGTCCCCCCTGTGTATTTAGGATAATTGTCAAGTCTGCACCAGAAGATCAACCCTTCACCTTCTACAAATCCAGCTCCCTTCTGTTTGTTGTTGGCATACGAATCTTTCGCCATGATTTCCCCTGCCTTTTAAATGCCACCAATCCAGTACTTACTTTACTCCCAACTTAAACACATGGCTCCAGCTCACCATCCTCTGGATCTGTCACTCACTCATACCTCTGCTGACAACCACAGCTCAGCACTCTAAATACATAAATGTTTTGCGTGTCTGAACTTCTTTCCACTACAATTTTAATTCTTTAAACAATACTGGAAACAATAAGAAAACCTCAAAGACGGCATTCCTACAGTGTCATTCCATCTGCTCCTGAGTCCCATTTGGGCTGCTCACAGGTCAGGGAGTGGATGGCTGCGTGGGATGCAAACGGCTGCAATGCTGTGGCCACAGCCAGTGCACGCGTTAAAACTGGGTTGCTGAGAGGGGAGGGAGAGAAAAATGGCGGAACACCATGCTCTGTGCTGTCCAACCTAAAATGGCTGACATCACAAGCTGTTAACCAGCCAAGCAGAGCAAGAAGCTACTACTGCTGCTGACCCAAACCTACTTGTTCTGGACATGTAAGAGGATAACAGTGCTCTCCCCCAGGACTGTGAAAAGCCGACTCTATTTTTTGTAGCCATACTTGGTGGAGATCTGCTAGTTAATCACCATTACATGGACATGGAAAGAAAACGACGAAACTCACTAATGGAAATCCATTAATGATAGATTGGCATACAAGGAGAATCACTTTAATTATGACAACAGCTAATAATGTGATTGTTAATGAGAAAATTACTGGGGAAAAAACAAAAATTCTCATTATGCAATATTTTAAAAAGTGCATTGCCCCCCCCCCCCCAAAAAAAAAAAACAAAAACAAAAAAACCCAAATGTTTTCAGTAAGTGCTGATGAATCTTTTCATACAAAGAAACTCAACCTGTGTCAGCTGGAAACCTGAAAGTGAGAGGAGGACACAGAAGGAAGGAGGGGAGAAGGGTGGGCAGGAGGGGGGGGGCAGTATTCAATGAGATGTACAGCCAGTGAGCTCACCACAGAAACACAATGAAATACATCAAGATGTTTGCACAGCACCAACAAAACAGTGAATATAACAACAAAACTTGGGTTGGACTGTTCAAAACAGCTAGTCATCATTAACAACACAACACAAATGGCTCTACTCTCAGAGTAAAAGGTGAACTCTAGGTGATAAATAAATAGCTGGATTAGGCTGCATGTCTATACCTAGGACTCACGTGGGCTTCAAATACAAATTAGCTGTCTGGGAAAGCTTTACCCTAATCCCCGGAGTCACACACACTCATGGCAACACTGACATGATAAATAACCAAGGCAACAGTGTGAAAACTCAGCAACAAAGAAAAGAGCATGGACACTGATTATAGTTTATGTGAATCATGGCAGCACTCATTGTTATAATAGTGTGTGAAAACAAACTTTAAATATATATGAATACACACACACACACACACACACACACATAAATGTTTATAGGTCTGTTTACACACTGCAGTAAATCACAACCTTTTTAATGGGGCAAACATTTAAAACAATATTAGTTAGAAGTGACTGGAGATCAAAGTGATTTCTAACTTCTTCATTCATAACATACAGTGACCAAATGGGGAAATGCTGCTAAAGCGAAAATCTTTGGGGACGGAATTTAAAATAGACCGAAATCTAATCTGAACAACAGAGGACACCGTTTCTAAATCTGCGTGCAAATAGCGGTATTTTTGAGAAACAGCTCAAACACAAAGTGTCTGTGACTGTATCTTCGGTCCCGGAGCGCGGCCGCGTCAAATATTTCCAAAAATGATGCGTGTTCATCTTCCGCTCAAGTTAGGCGGAGTGAGTCCCAACTTAATGGGCTTGTCTCCATTATATGTTAGAAACAGTAACCAATTCAGAGAGGAGGAAAAGGCGAGCCCCCAGCCCCAAAAAACCCCCACTCTCTCTCCCCCCGTTGGCTGTCGCCATTTTAAGCAGGCGACGTGCAGCTGGCCAGCTCTGCTGAGCCAAAGCGCAGCCCGCAAAGGTAAGGCTTCACAATGGCTCACACAAGTTTGGGGGGGAAAAGGTGTTACACTTGTATTAATGCGTATCATAAAACCACACTCACCTCGCCTTTAGTCGGAGCTCAGTGTATGCAGCGCTGGATCTAAAAAGTTTACAATGATTACGGGCTCAGTGGAGCCAGAAACTGACGTGAGGTTTGGGCTTCACTGATGTCAACTTATAGGTGTAAGCCCCCTCCGTCCATCGGCCGGTGATCAACGTGACACCGGAGCAGGACCCGGTCCTTACGGCGGCCCCCTGCTTTTTGCGCTTGTTTATTTCGAGTGGCTCTCGGTGTTAAAGCGGGCGGTGGAGGGAGGAAAATACGACGGACCTACCGAGGGAAGAGACGGACACGTGACGCAGACGTCACTGACGGTGGAGTTGGCGTGAGAGCTCGAGCCTCGCCGCGCGCAGAGCAGAAGTGAATCAGACATCCCGTCCTGACTTTGACCCGGCACGACGGGCCGGGAATCACCGGGTGGCGGTCAACTTCTCTAAAGACGTCAAAAGCGTTAAAGCTGATGGAACATCAGTTCGCACCTGTCCCCTTCCCAGGTGACCCCTCTTAAAGAGATAGTGCCGGCGTTATGCCAAAAGGTACGCTGCAAGAAGGCACAGCCGGCCCCACAGAAAGCCCTTCCACATACATTCATGTACATGATTAAATATGAGCAGACACTGACATATTCAGGGGCTAAACCAACCAGCTGCTGGCCGTGAACCTTCACATCATCTGCCTCACAAGCCTGCAAACATCAGATGAAATCTTGAATAGTTATTCAAATGAGCAAGAAATATGATAAAGTGCTGAGAACTCATATAGTTCCTTCATCAGTCTCTTTGTTCCCATCAAAACAGCTGCATTGTCCCAGCAGAAAGAAAAATCACCTATCCGGCACACAGTGGACCTGGTGCTGAACATAATCTGCATTATGTTAACCTAATTTTGCTCAATCATTGAAAAGCTTTATTGAAAAACAATACGTTGTAAGTTTGTAGACAAGTCTATTTTGTTAAAAGGTAAGGAACTATGATATACATCAACAAAGACCCAGGGACCAGTTTATTTGTGTAACACATTACACCAGTGTCAACAAAAGCCAAACATTAATGCTGGTTTATATTACAGTGCTTAGTGGTAAACAGTAAGGACAGCTTTCAGGAAAAATAGTTTTTCACTGAGTATGCAGGAGTTTTGGCTTCTTCAGAGCCCTGTGTTCTCCATGGAGGGTGATGTTGTATTAAAAAGCCAGACTATAGGCTACTTTTTGTTGGTATACATTTAACAGAAAATGGAAAGAATTATAAAACATTTTGAAGTAGAACACGGCCCTCTTACTAAGAGGGTATGCATGAGAATATATTTTTGCAGCAGTAAGACTACCGCCTGTAACTCTAAACACATCATATAAGACTAATCTAAGACTTATTATTGATTTTCCATTAAAATGTGTTTTTGTGTGCAGGCAATCAGACTTAAATTAAACACAATGACACATCCCCACATCTTCCTGGATGAGTCAGTGCTCACTGGATGAATTTTAAAACCCAAAGGTGAAACTAAGATGCACTTACTGTATCTCATATTTAGAGGCTTTGAAGACAAGATATTTATTATCACACTTGTTATACAACCACATCACTTAAAAATAAGTACATATGTCAATGTCTTTGAGCTTAATGAATGGAGCAAAATGAATTGAAATATAGGACATGATTCAATGAAGATGTACAAGATAATTGCCATTAACATTCTTGAGAGATGAATGCTGCGTTTTATTCCATCTCATGACTAAAAGAAATCTTAGATGTCCAATCACCTCACATACATACAAACCTAAAATTTTTAATGGCACTTCCATTGGTTATGTTATCATATTTTCTATGCATTGTCAATGCAATTTTTAACATTTCAACAATAAATTCATAGTCTGCCTTTTCTTTAATATAATTGCTCAAAATTCTTCAGTAATTTGTCGATTTTATTTTATGGATAAATCACGACTACAAATTGCTACTTATTTAAATGATGTATCAATTCAGTTAAAACCAAGTAATTGTGGTTTTAAGTAGTGATCAAGACAGAATGTAGCAGGATGAGACGTTGAGTGGAGAGAAAGTCACCATTTTAAAGGGAGCCCTCTGCTGGACAGATGAAATAATGACACTATGGTCTCAATGAAACAGCCCAAACAATGTGGCAATAAAACAGGAAACACACTTCCAGCAAGGGTCAGTAATAAATTTCATTTCATTGTTTCACACATTCGCCCAGTGATTTGTTCTCCGAGTAAAATATATAAACCCCTGAAGTTTGATTTTTCCTTTTCAAAGACATATGAAAACATATATTGACATATAATGAGTCACTCTAATTTGCCTGTTTAATGTGAGTATGAATGGTTGGTCTCAGTATGTCCTTATATTTGAACACTGATTTGTTCAGTATTTTACATGAAATTATAGAAAATTAAGGAAAAATAATACATTTAAATATGAGGTCAATATTTTCCTGTTTTATGTCATTAATCAAGTCATAAAGCCTCAGATTTACCTTTGAGAACCGTTGAGAGGTTAAGTAAGATTTAATTTTCTATATTTATTTCACGATAACAGCTTCCCACGGAAGGAAGTTTGTAATAAAAGAAAAAAGTACTAAAATCATTGACATCAATCCTCTTCAGTATGTCTATTTTAAATTGACCACAGTGGGGAAGAGGCAATGATAGCGATGCCAAATAAAAGGTAACAAAAGATAAACAAACAAAAAATAAAAACAAAATCAAATTCAATATCAGGGAAAACTGAGATTAGAAAAGGTATCAATCCTCTAATAGTGTTGCAGGTTGAGGGAAACCTTTGGAGCAACACATGAAGCCTTACTGAGGTCTTCAAAATCCACCTAATATTTTTCTCATCTTAATTGTGTCTCTTTTTCGGTCTTTACTATTTCTTGAAATTTGTAGAAAATATATATTTATGTATAGACACTTTAAATCCACATTGTCCTTGTTTTCCTATACCTGTAATTTCTTTAGAAAAACATTACCACTTTATTATGTTAATATCCTTCTAATATCAATTTGTAGTTGATTTTTACCATTAAAACCAGACATCTCTAGCTGTCATCGCTTTTGAGAATTAAAGCTGCAAAAATTAATTGATTAATTCATCAACAGTTATAAATAGTAATCAGCAAATAACGTATCTTTATGAATGTAATACCTCTCTGGATATCTGTCTTCAAGAAATGCAAATTGATAATCTGTGTATTGGCAAGAGTATCATAATATAACAGAAATGCCCCCTTGCATCTTCTGGTCCTGGTTTTGAAGAGATACTCTGTAAAAGTCTTCTTTTGATGGAGTTTATATTGTTTGTATTCTGCTCATCTGGGCTAAATAGAATGAAAGTGTAAATGCTACAAAATATATTCACAAGCAGACAATTATATTCTACAACAACTGTTTGATTTTTATTTTATTTTTAGGTTACATTCAATTCTAATTTTTCCAATATTCCCATTTACCAAATAAATGTAGTAAAATGTTCTTTTTTCCTTTTTTGTCTAACCAACAGCCAATTGCCTGATTGATTGTATCAGATGCCTTTCAGTTTTTGTCATTTGACCAATAAATTATTAGCTTCATTATTTCATCTTTAAAGTGACCGGAAATAATGAAAATGACATGTATGTGTGGGGTTAGTGGGGGAACTTCCTGGAGGCTTTAATCCCGTTAATCCGGTGGTAATCTCGGGGTCTCCGTCGCAGGGGGTCGCTGTGGATTTTAGCGGCTCTGACAATTGCGGCCGCAGAAACGTCGCACTCTCTGATTGGCTGTGAGCGGCCGGGGTCAAAGCATTATGCGCGTGCTCAGATGGCCTTATACGGTTAGCGAGAGGCATCTGTCAGATCAGCGGACCGATCATTCCCTTAATACCTGCAAATATTTCACTCTACTTTTCCCTTCCAGTCAGCACCGGAGACTTAAATCCAACTCGGACCGGCGGCACGTTTGGTTTCCGACTTTTCGACGCGTGTAGCTGAAGGAAACAGCAAATAATGACGAGCAGTTCAAAGCGGAAAGAAGAAAGTCATCTGCTGAATGGGGGTGTAAAACAGTCCACATGGACCAAAGCCTTCAGCAGTAACGCTGTTTGGGACGAGAAGGTCAGTCACTTTTCCTTTCTGTCTTGAGCCCAGCCATCATGTCGTAGTGTTTGCTTTTAGGTGCCTCGGGTTTGTACAGGCGGTTCGTCAGGTGTTTATTAAGGCGGCTATACGGAGCTAGCCGCCTTGCTAAGGATTAAAATGGTCCGGCTGGCTCACCTGTCAAATCGAAAGAAACACTTTTACTTGTCCCTGTGGTTTGTTCTCAGGCCAAATCCAAACGGGAAAGTCCACGGATTTTAAGTATTAGTTCTGTGTGTATGACCACCTACCCAATGCAGTGAAGGTATCATGTCATTGAGGGGCTTTTTAAATGTTTATCGGGAATGTCCTCTTACGCCAGCGTTTTGCTTTGAAGTTGTCCATGCCAATATTGCAATGTAATCACCATTACTTAAATTCTTTAAAATTTCAAAAATGTTGGCCGTTTCCCAAAGACTATGATGACATTGGCAATTGTTTTTATTGGCAAACAATAGCTTCAAAACTCAGATATTGGATTAACGCCTGCATAACCCAGAGAGAAGCAGCAAAAGACTTGGACCAGACTCCACAAACTACTTTAATTATAGCTGACCATTCATTTTCTTTTCAAGGGCCTGTAACTAAATCCAATGATACTGTCATATGTTGTGTTGGAAGCCTGTTGTTCTAGTACTTTGGCTATATTTAGGTGTTAGGTGTTAAAGCTCAGGAAACAAAGTTAACCTGATTAAAGACCTAAACCAAACCACCAAACACTTTTTTTTTTTTAAAGAGAAACAGACTTCTCCACTATCAATGACATGCCCTTACTGTTTAGTCTAAACATTTTACTGGAATTGAGTTAGACCAGCCCTGAGTACCTGCATCAGGGCTACAGTAGATGTGGATCACAGATGCCTTAGATTGTTTTCTGTGACTTAACTTATTGTATTTTTTTTTTTCCCCACAGGATGAGTTTTTAGATGTGATTTACTGGCTCCGACAAATTATTGCAGTAATCCTTGGTGTGATATGGGGTGTTGCACCGCTGAAAGGATTCCTGGGAATAGCCATGTAAGTTTTTTTCTGTGACCTGTTTTACTGCGCAGATCCATATTTGATTGTCAATTTGAATGTCATGAAGGAAACACTGAAAATCTAATGGTTTTATGTGTTTCTCTTGGTAGATTCTGCATCATCAATGCTGGCGTCCTTTATGTGTACTTCAGCAGCTTTCAGCAGATCGATGAGGAAGAATACGGTGGCACGTGGGAACTCACCAAAGAAGGCTTCATGACATCTTTTGCTCTGTTTCTGGTGGGGATGCTAATATTTATATATACTGAACAATATATACTTTCACAAAATAACGATAACTGTAATGTTTGGAAGTTAACAATTAGGGGTAGGAATCTTTTACTATCTCACGATTCGATTTGATTCCGATTTTTGGGGCTAAGATTCGTTTCAAAACGATTTGATTCATAATGATTTCTGCTTCAATCTATAGGTGTGCAAAGGATCCTCATGATCTACTCCAGTCTGCTTTGCAAGACAGAATGACAAATGGAGACATTAAAGTGTCTTTTTCACATTTATTAAGTTTGAAACATTTATCCATGCTTAGATGGAATTGTTGCAACTGTTGCATAAAAGCAGTATCACAAATTGCTAAAGTAACAAAAATAAAAGTCTCTCTTTATAAAAAAAATAGTGCAGTTAAACATGGGTTCCTCATTTTGCAAACCTTGCACACTGTGAAGCTCATGTCAAGCTCGGTCTTCCCGGGCATTCGGTAAATATGGCCCTATAAAATCCGCAATCACGGAATTAGACATTAAAAACGGAATTCATTGTAAACACGGAATAACAGAACTGGCCGACATTTTACATAAAAGTTTTTTTGTTTTTATTTCCGGAATATCTGGTGGAGGTCACTAATAATGCACGCCCCCCTACCCATGAATGAATGTGGTGCCGGTGGCGTAGTGTGTAACGCTGTCGCCCCGCAATAAGAAGGGTGCAGTTCGATTCCCAGTGGGGGCACCTGAACATGTCTAGGTTAATTGGTTAATTGGTAACAAGTGATGGACTGGGCTAGAGCAAGGAACGGCGACTGGACCAGACCAGACCAGACCAGACCAGACCCCTGCAGAGACTAAACCAGATCAGACCAGACTAGATGAGACACTAGACCCCCCAGAGACTAGATTGGACTAGGCCAGACCAGAGACAGGACCTCCCCAGAGATTAGACAAGACCAGAGACTGGACCCATGCAGAGAGTAGAGGCTAGACGAGACACTGGACCCCCCCTCCAGAGACCCCCCTCCCCAAAGACTAGAACGGACCCCTCCAGGGACTAGACCAGATGAGACGAGAGACTGGACCCCTCCACAGAGACCGGTCTTTTTTTCGGAATAAAAAGGAACGTATCTGTCTGGAAAATTCTCAGAGGGGGTCACTAACAATGCAAGCCCCCCACCAGTGAAGTGTCCATCTAAGTGCTAAGTCAAACCAGAGTCACTCACTGAGCTTAACACAAAGAGGTTGACTATCATGTACTTCAATGGAGATGTCAGTAATCGGTGGAAAACCAAACAGCATGGGGATAGAAGAAATTCAAAAGTTTACAGTGGATTTGATATTTCCACCAAATATATGGGACGTATGTTTCATTGTTTTATTGTTATGTTTTTGCTTAAATGTGTGGAAGCATTAAAGTTTTCAGTTATAACTGAAGATACTGTCTATATTTCATTACTTAAAACACTGTCTTGGGGTTAAATTTGCGTGAAATGCTAAAAACGGAATTCTCAAAATTAAAAACCAAATAAAAAAAAAAAATTTATATGGGAAAAATTAAAACTGAATTTGGGAAAAAATAAAATGGATTTTATAAGGCTCTAGGTAAAAACCAAAATGAGTCCAAATCTTTGGCTTCAGTGAGGACGGGGCCGGTTGAATCTCTCTTTCCTCCATTATTGTAGTTTCCTCCTTGTTTTGGTGCAAGTGTATGTTCCACAACTGTCTCCGTGGTGACGTCAGGATGTCCCGCATACAAAATGGAGGCAGACAGCCTGCGGATTTGTTTTATTTTTTTTAAATTGATTTTGAATCGTAGTAAATAAGAATCACGATTCTTATATGAATTGATTTTTTTTTTTTTTTTTTTTGGCACACCCCTATTAACAATTTTATTAATCTTTAGGATTTTAATAGTGACTACAATTTACCAAATTAGTTAGTTATGTTGAGGAAAACAAATATATAGTTTTAAAATAGTATTGTAAAAATTCTGAACCAATGCTGAATGTCTTCTTTTTTTTCTGTTATTACTACTGTAAGTGTTACCAACATTACCACACATTGTTTAACCACAGTCTCCATTTTATTCAAAACTGATTTCCCATTGGATTGTGTGAGTTTGTGCATTGCTCCTGATGGTATAATATTCACAATATTATACTGGGGTGTGAAATGCAACATGGTTTTCAAATGTTGCCATGTTTGAGATGAGATGCTCTTGATGAAACAATGCAATGTCACTTCAATTAAGTTTTAAAAAACTTTTGCAGTCTGAGGTATTAGTGTATTATGTATTTAGTAATTGATTTCAGAACAGATAGTAGCGAATATTAATATCTTGTCGTAATTCAGGATTTAACCAGCAAATTTTATCTCACTATTATAAACTTGTGTTTTTTGCATTTATGATGTATGTTGCAGATTCGTTAACTTTGTTAATTGGTCATTAATCAATAGTCACTCATTTTCTTGTCTTTTACAGGTGGTGTGGATAATCTTTTACACAGCTCTACATTTTGACTGAGAGGAACCCATAAGACATTGAATACAAAAAATTCTGTTGAAGTAAAATGTCAAGATACAGGAACTCCATGACTTGAGGAGTGTCAACACTCCAGCATACAGTTTGACCTCTCAGTGTGCACTGCATCATGGGAATCCTATTTTGAATAACAAGATACTGCAAGACCACCATGATGAACATGTTCAAATACTGTGCATCTCTCTTAATTTGAGAGTTCTTCTTAAGGTACTCTCTGGTAGACATCCATTTGTTACATTTCATTTCCCATTCTCATCATCTCTGACGAAACACTAAAGAAAGCAGTTCAGCTGACATTGGCATTTTAATTTATGCTGGAAAAGTACCTTAGTATAACACAGGAGTATGCTTTCTCTTGGTTGGCTTACCACAAGGCCTTTCTTCTGCTTTAGAAGAGTAACACGAACACAGGTTTTTGACACTGAAGACAACCTATATGTATTTATCCCAGGATAGTGAGAGTCTTATCACACAGTCATTATAGTTCAATCAGTCCATGAGTGTGAAGTGTTACCTTTTTAATTTAGGGACAAAATGCACCATATCAGATGTACTAAACCACCAAGGCTAAATTGTCTGGCTTAAAAGCTACATTTTGCTCAAATCATATGCTGGCCTTTTTTGAGAAGCTAATTTGGGCCTGTTAAAACAATAATATAGGTCAGGGGTCACCAACTCCAGTCCTGGAGAGCTACTGTCCTGCATGTTTTAGATGTTTCCTGTTCCAACACACCTGATTCAAACAAGTGGCTCCTTATCAGACCTCAGCAGAGCTTGATGACGAGCTGATCATTTGAATCAGGTATGTTGGAACAGGGTAACATCTAAAACATGCAGGGCAGTAGCTCTCTTCAGGACCAGAGTTGGTGACCTCCGATATAGGTAATGGCATGACAGTAAACCACCTTTATAGATTACTGTTAAGGTACAGTATGTGTTGTGCTTCCTTTTTCATGGAATAATATAGATTTTTCTGAGCTTTAAATTTTTTTTTGGGGGGGGGGGTTTCGCTCACTAAATATTAGCAAGGTAATTTTGATAGAAATCTGGCAACTATAATTTCTTCCAAATGGTCTGTTGTCCAGCAATATATGCAATAAAAATTGGCTCACTGCAAATATTAACATCAAAACACATGCTGGTTGTAAGATACACATATCAGCAAATATCCAATGCCAATGCCAGTATCTGCTATTTGTATCCATTTGCTGTAACTTCTGTCAGGAACTAATCACCATCTAACTTACCTGTCCATCCAAATTAATTCCTTAATGCAAAGAGGGAGGAAACATGCATGTTATGTTCAGAAACAAATGTTCAAAGATGCAAGTTGAAGACCTGTCCTGTGCACTGCCACGATTTGCTGTTTATATACGTAGATGTCATTTATAAATGGCATAAGTTAAGAGGCTTGACATAATTTAAATTGATTATTTGTCACATGTAGCTTCCAGATCAAAGTCTTACCTGTTGTTTTGGTATTAATTTAAATTTCTCTGTAAATTCTGTACAATGTCCCTTTTGTCAAATCCACCTTGTATTACACAGATTTATTTGTACTTATGTTATATCTTGTTCGATGTAACATATTTCTCAGTATTTTATAGTGAAGAACTTTTAAAAACAGTTCTTTCAAAGTTATTGTAATGATACTGTTATATTAGATATGCAGATGGTTTGAAAGGATTGTATTTTCTGATCAAATCTTTTGGGAATCATTAAACATGGGCTTTATTTGGCCTCCATTTTCAGAGCGATGGTATCTGGTTCTTATTGCAATGAAGAGGAAATTGAAGTTTGTTTTTGTAATTGCATTAATTCAGGGATTTTAAAAAGATTTGAAGCAGCCTTCTGCTCAAGAAATCCAAACCACTTTGCTGACATAAACAATGTGACGGCCTGGAGAAACTGGAAAGTCTCTAGCTGTGTTTAAACTTATATTTATCCTTTTTGTTGAAATATATATATATATATTTATTTATTTTTTATTTATTTATTTTTTAAATGTTAGCAAGTAACTTTTGCCACCACAAATTTTCAGGTATCTCAGCATCAGCATATGAAACATTATACGGGTACCTTTAGCTGCTACTGATCAAAACAGTGGACTATACTGTCCACAAACAACAAAAACAAAAAATTCAATAAACATTCAAACAATACAGACTTCAGCTAATAAATACATCACAAAAATTTATAAAGAAAGGAAACGAGAGGGAAAGAGGGACAATTTGAAGATAATGGACAAAAAATTGGCTGTATTATACCTCCATTTATTACAAATCATTGTGGTTTTAACACACTGTTAGTATGAATAAACCTAGCAGACTTTAAATGCTCTCTAATTCACACAAAGGGTGAATTTAGTGAATTGAGGTGTACCTTTTGCCATTTTACATTCAGTATGAAACATCAGCTGCCCAAACACAGAGTGACGTAATCTGCAATGAAAAAAAAAAACATGTGACGTAGAGAGCAAGATGGCGGCTCCCCTCTCCACGATGAAATTTTGGAAGCCGGGTAAGTACGAGAAAAGATACAAATTGGGCTTTTGGTGGAGGTTTTCTTTTGGGGGGGGGGGGTCTGTTTATTAACATACAGATATTATCGTGGACCGGTCGCTGTCGGTTTGTCTGCAGCCTGTTTGGCGGCAGCTGCGTGATGTCTGCAGCCCGCTCAATTCAGGTAACGTTAGCTCTGCGGAGCCAAAGTCTCAGCCAGCAAAATAAACCGCTCAGGACACAATGAGGCAGAAAGTAACACAACTAGGTGGACACATATCAGTTAATGTCACCAGCGAAGGCGCCTTCGTCCTTCACAGGTCTTTCGCTTCGTGGGAAATTGGCATGGCACTGAAGCCCGGCTGCCACCTTCTTGTATTCTCTTGCATATAAATAATCTAAGTTGTGCTCCCCTCCACCATCTGCTCCGCCTCAGGGTCGGAGGCTCCGGGGATCTCAGAGGAGCGAGAGCTCAACACGGAGACCACAGGCTCCCCCATCATATTCAACCCGCACACCGCCCTCTCCATAGAGAAACAGCGACAGAAACTCCCTGTTTTCAAGGTTTCACACCGTCACTCATAAACATCATAAACATGCCTGAGTTTGACTTTAGGACGATGAGATGATCTGTGGGTGATTTTTAATGATTGTCTGGTTGTTTCTAATCCAGCACAGAAACAACATCTTGTACCTGGTGGAGAGCTTCCAGACTGTTATCATAGTTGGCGAGACGGGTTGTGGGAAGACAACACAGATACCTCAGGTTTTTATCGATAATATTAAAATAGACAGGTTGAAATGAGTGAAAACTGGTGAATAGCTTTTGTCGTGTCTTCTCTGAAAAGGACAACACGTCTCTCGAGTTGAATAGCCACAAGGCAGAACATTGCTGCAGTGGACTGATAACCTTCATGTGGCTGAATTCCCATAGTGATTTTACATGTCCTTGTATTGATGCTTAGCAACCTCTTTTTTTCCAGCAGAGTTTAAACCACATCAGCTAGAGCTCAATTTGTGCAGAATGTGCTGTTTTGAAACATTGACTTTTTTTTTTTTTTTGATCCCCCTTCTCTTTTTATCTGACTCCTCTCAGTACCTCCTAGAGGCTGGCTGGGCAGCGGAAGGGAAGGTGATTGGCGTGACACAACCTCGGCGTGTGGCTGCCATCTCTGTAAGAGCTCTGCTGATGTCCTTTTATGGCTCAGCTCTTTCATTGTTTTAATGTGATTTCGGTGCAAGGGCAAGTGTCTGCTTCAAACACAATACTTTTCCTCTCTTCCCTGATGATAGGTAGCCAACCGTGTTGCAGAGGAGCGAGGTGCCCTATTGGGGCATGAGGTGGGCTACACCATCCGATTTGATGACTGCTCTGATCCCCACGCCACGAGGATCAAGGTATTCCTCTGTGGGGGTGTGTGTGCATCTGTTTTCCCCTTTGATTGGTTTTTCTAACCGTACTTAATTGTCCCTGTGTCTGTCAGTTCCTTACAGACGGCATGCTGGTGCGTGAGATGATGGCTGACCCTCTGTTAAAGAAATACAGGTACTCAGGCCCCTCACTACAAAGATTTCACTGCAGATATTTTGACTTGTCATTATTTGGCAGTGAGCCAGTGTGCAATGTACCATGTCTATAACACTGATATTCTTTGTTTTGCTTATGTCATTAGTGTGTTGATGCTAGATGAAGCACATGAGAGAACCCTTTATACAGACATAGCCATTGGCCTACTTAAGAAGGTAACGTACTGCAAGTGATTTAAAATCAAGCTCTATTGCTTTACTTTGTCCTTGACTAGCCCTCATGAAGAAGTCTTACAAGTTGTAACTTATTTTATGTTTCACCCTGAATCGCCTTCTGTTTGTACCGGTATGTTCTCTCACTGTCTTCAATAGATTCAGAAGAAGCGAAGAGACCTGAGGCTGATTGTGGCCTCTGCCACTTTGGATGCCAAGGTGACTGCATCATTAAGATGAACAGATATGCTTGATTAACGTGAAAAGAGACAAAGACAGGCATGGAGGAAAGTTGATGTCAGGTCAGATCACATTGTCCTGACATCTGCAATACACTGATAAAAGAAAGACACAATCAGGCCATGACTGTGCTCAGCATTAAACAAGTCAGCTAAAATGCCTCATCAGACATCGACTATACTTTGTACTTAAAAAAAAAAAAATAAAAAATAAGCTTTTATCTACACATGCAAGCTGTTTTGTGTAACGCATTATTATTGCATACTTTTTAAACCGTCAGATTGAAGGCAGCAAGAGTGCTTTACCGCTGCAAAACATTTGGAAAATATCATGTGATTAAAAAGAAAGAGAAATACCTCCTTACGCTCTGTTTTAATGTCTCTTTCATTTAAAGAAATTCCATGACTTCTTCAATCTGAATGAGTCTGGGGATCCCAACAAGGACACATGTGGTATTTTGACAGTGGAGGGACACACCTTTCCAGTGGATGTTTTCTACACTGTCAGGTACTCGACCCACAGAATCCAGTCTGAGGAAAACTAATCTAACTTGTAAATATGGTTTTTAAATTTGGAAATGTTCTTTTTTGTTCTTAGTCCTGTCCCAGATTATGTGAAGGCCACAGTGGAGACAGTGATGAAGATCCATGAGACAGAGGATGATGGAGATGTCTTGGCCTTTCTTACTGGACAGGTAAGAGGTCATGTCTTTAAGCTCAATGCTTGTTTAACAAGTTCCATTTGACAGACAGGTATAGGTTGTACACCAGCATTCAATTTGTTATTTTATCACTATAATGTAATGTTGTGTTTCCAAGCTCTTATTTGTCTTCCTATCTTTTTCCTTTGTATGTTTCCCGTTAGGAGGAGGTGGAGAAGGTGGCATCACTTCTGCAGGACCAAGCTAGGTCTCTGTCACGATATGGGATGAAAAAACATCTGAGAATTTTGCCCATGTACTCTGGTCTACCCTATGCTGAGCAAATGAAAGTCTTTGAGAGGGTGCCTTCCTCTGTCCGTAAGGTAAATCCTGCCTTGATTTTTGTGGATGTGTAGAAAAAAGTCACTTCATGTTTGCAATTTGGTTATTTTGTATATGACCCATTATTCCTTTTTTAAAATGTTAATGGAAACTGTAAAATATACATAGAAACCAGCATGCATTGTTCATGCTGACCACACTTTAATGCTATGTTGAGATATGCATCAATGATAGTTAAAATCTTTGTCATGAGATGGTAATCAAAAATAATTACACAAAATAATAGCCTCCATTGCAGATAATTCAGCCATGTAATATAGGATTGAGTAAATGAACAAAATTTTATGAAAGCATAGAAAATTTCTAAACTTGTTCCATTGTATAAATGCAACAGACAGGTGTTGACATAGAAGGCTACAGTAACCAATAAAACTGTGACATTTACAAAACAGTAGACTTATCACTGTGCTATTTAAAAAATATTTCTATTTTAACAGGTTGTGGTAGCCACTAACATAGCCGAGACCTCCATCACTATTAATGGAATCGTATTCGTCATAGACTGTGCATTTGTGAAGCTTCGAGCCTACAACCCTAGCACTGCCATTGAGTCACTAGTAGTCACTCCCATTTCAAAAGCTTCAGCCAGTCAGAGGGCTGGGAGAGCTGGAAGAAACCGACCTGGGAAATGCTTTAGACTTTACACAGGTATGTATGTGTTTGCAGGAAAATAAATAAAATGACGTGAAAAAGAAAAAGATGAAATGTAGAATATTGTCTTTTAGGAGAAATGTGCATTGTTAACTTTTCCGGCAAGTTGATGTAGCCTTTTATCATTTTCCTTCCACGGATTCTGTCTGTTTTCTGTCACTTCTTTTCCTTCCCCTCCTGTTTGTTTTTGCCTCTCTTCCTTTTCTCAGAGGAGGACTTTGAAAAACTGCCTGCGTCTACTGTGCCAGAGATGCAGCGCACTAATTTGGCCCCTGTCATCCTGCAGCTCAAAGCGTTAGGCATCGACAATGTATTGCGGTTCAGCTTCCTTTCTGTGAGTCGCTCACTTCACAGGGTATCCACAGGGTGGCTATCATATGTTCATCCACTGTGAAAGGAACTGTGCATTTTTTCCAACTAAAATTTACATTTTAGTTGGAAAAAAATGCCCCCTTGCCTCTCAGAAAAAAAAGTGTTGAAGCCATGAAATTAATGCAGTGATTGACTGTTTGTGCTTTTAAAGATTCTCACTTCATTATGTCTTAGAGTAAATATTGTAATTGTTGGACTTAACATGTTCTTTCATTTATTGTGATTTCATAGCCTCCTCCGGCTCAGACAATGGTTCAGGCTCTGGAACTGCTCTATGCTTTGGGAGGTAAGAAACTACTTGATCAGTGGGAAGGTAAAGTAAAGAGGCATTCTGTCCTTCAGCAGCAAGACTAATGTTCAAAAATACATGCTGTCAGCCATCTACAAGCTAAGGTGTTTTTGCAAAATATGTTGACTTTTAACCATTTGTGTGTCTGCTGGCAGGTTTAGACCATTATGGCCGCTTGACTGATCCCACAGGTGTGCGGATGGCAGAGTTTCCTCTCAGCCCCATGTTTGCCAAGATGCTCCTGGAGTCAGGAAACTTTGGCTGCTCCAAAGAGATTGTTACAATCGCAGCAATGATGCAGATTCAGAACATATTTGTTGTGCCCACCAACCAGAAGAAAGCTGCTGTAAGTGAAAAGCAGGCTTTTAAAAGGAACACGCATATTTGGCACAAATGCTTTCAGCATAACAATTATCCCATTTTTGCTATCTCACTCCTGCAGGCCAGAGAGCACAGGAAATTTGCAGTCGCTGAGGGAGACCACCTCACCATGCTGAACGTGTATGAAGCATTCATTAAGGTATGGTGTGTGTGCATGTGAATATAGCTCATTCAATTGCTGCTGTGAGCCAAGCAAAAGTCAGGGATAAAGTCGACTCTAATCAAAGCTGTGCGACATTGTCCTTTCTTTCCTGTAGCACCAGAAGAGCTCCCAGTGGTGTCAGGAACATTTCCTCAATTACAAGGGTCTGCTACGGGCTGTGACTGTTCGAGAGCAGCTGCGGCGTCTCATGAACAAGTTTAAGGTGCCACGGACTTCCAGCGAAGGTTTGTGTGTGTGAAGTTTATCTTGTGTAATTTACAGGGTTGTATCAGCAGAGCTCTTCCTGTTCGGACAGGATAATGACACTACCTGCCTTTTTTTTCAGCTCTTTGTTTTAAACCTTACAAAGTATGTTTTGCACAGGTGATCCTGATGTTATTCTGAAGTGCATTGTATCTGGGTTCTTTGCAAATGCAGCCCGCATTCACCATTCTGGTTCCTACAGGTGAGAGAGCTCTTAACTCTATTATCTCCTTGTATAAGTTGAACTTGTTTTCAAAAGTAATGTTTTCTTGTTTGTCCTTGTTCACACTACACTGTTCTTGCCTTACTAGGACTCTGCGCGATGATCGTGAGCTTCACATCCACCCCAACTCTGTGCTTTTTGGAGAGAAGCCCCCGAAATGGTCAGTGCACATTCCCTGCACATTATGCAGATGAAGGTGTACAAATGTGTGTTTTGTATAGTAGACATAATTTGTCAGTTTCTTCATTCTCCTGCATTTATGGCAAGCTTCTTTTATTTGAAATTGTTTCAAAGAGCAACACTCAATGTTTCCTCATTGTCTCCTCTCCAGGGTTGTCTTTAATGAAGTGGTGCAGACCTCAAAATACTACATGCGTGATGTGACTGCTGTTGAGTCATCCTGGTTGGTTGAATTGGCCCCTCACTTTTACAAGCAGGCTAAGGTGGGTCAGAAAAACACTAATACACACACACACACCCACACACACCCATTTTATTATTCTCATTTGCCTGCAATTGTGAATATTCTGAAATTGTCAATTCACAATGGTTTATATTGTTATGCCAAATACTTCCCTTTTGCTCATGATATTTTCTGAGGGTCTAATCCCACCATCGTTTGGTTGAATTTAATTGTCTGCTAATAGTGCTACTTTGATTTGACTCTTCCCTGCTGGTTTTCTGTTTCAGCATGGTTCACTGGCCAGCAAGAGATCCCGGGTCCTCTAAATCGCACCACCATTTCACCACAATAAGAGAACACAGGAAAACTCATTGAACTAAACAGAGAAAACCATCTCAAGTTGCCACTGTGCCCCTTTCCATCTCACTGTATATAAAGATGTAATATATATTTATTGACCATATCCTCCATAATTATATGGCCATGCCAGAATGGGATAAAGTGGATGTATTTTATGCGCTGATGTTAACAGTCGTGACAGTTGTGCTTTGTTTGAATGTGTCTGTCTTCTTTTTTGGCAGCAATGTAGTTTATATTTTATCTTTTAGAGTAAATGATGATGAATGTGAGATGACTCTAGGCTGTGCCTGTGTGTGTTCATTCAAGCATGGTCATGTAATTCATTCATACTTGTACAGTGGAGCATCCTGAAGTCCAGAGAACAACTCCTGTGCACAAGGTTCTTCCATACCTCGTTCTACCTGCTGTCATTTTTTTTTTTTAATTGCTGCTTTTTCACAGTTACATGATAAATAATGGAAGATGGTGAAATGTTAGGATGTTTCCCTTTGAGAGACTTATAGTTTAGTGTTTTTGATTCATTTGCTCACCTGATACCCTGTGCACACTTATGTTTTTAATGGGTTCACTTTAATTTAATTTGGATCTCTTAAATTCTGCATGTAGTTATACATATTTTCACACATGTATAATGAAATGAATTTCTTTATTTTTATTCAGTAAACTTTTACATTAATAATGATACTGTGAAAGGACTACTTTACTTTTGGATTCTTGTTTTCCATTTTCGATTGCCACTTAACTAAGGTGTAGCTCAGAAATAGTGGCCTTGTCACCACTCTGTGCCAGGTTTATTTATCAGCCTATTTCACATTTCATTTTCAAATGGAATGTGCCAATACTTATACCCAAGCATTGTAAAGGAGAAGCTGTGAAATCAAAACTACAAATGAAGTGCCATTTCTTTTTTTTTTTCTTTTTTTTTTTTTTTGCTGTGATAAGTGCATTGAAACATGCATCCAAAGCCTCAAAGAAAGAATAGCATTTATCAGATTCCAGCCATGTCTTTGGCATGACAATTGCCTTTCCTCTTATGGTTTGTCTCAGTTTTTCTCAAGTCAGTATTGCACCTTTCTTTCCTTGTTTCCATCCACATCTTCTGCCTGGTGTTCAGTAAGATAGCCAAATATAATAACAGATTTTCGTCCCACATAGACCACATGTGAACGACAGCTTTGATTTTGTCTTCAAATGTTTCATTTTTTTTCTTCAGAGGTATTTGACCCTAAAAGTAAAAGTGAGCAGTGTATTAAAGGTTTTTCATTGTACCCTGCTTAGTTACTCTTAGTTTCAAATCATCACAATCACTGTCACCCAGTTTTACTTCTGTCTGCATGGTCTTTCGTAGAACTTGTTCTTGAGGTTACAACTAGATTCAGTGAACCTGTAATCGAACCACAGAACAATACACCATACTTATATACAGTAAACCAGCTCAAATTAGATGGATATTCAAATGTACCAAAAAAGGTACCCTTGCATGTTAAATGGTACTCTGATATAGACCTATACACTTAAGGATCACCTTGTATAGTTGACCTGTTTATTCTCGTTCGTGCTGATACTTATGAGTATGTATGCAGCCACAGTAGTAATCTGTAGACCTGTGCAACTGCTCACCTCTGCAATAACAATTTTCACCTGCCATCTCTTCCTCACATCTCAAATAAAGCCTTATTGTCATGCACACTATGACTGTCTTGTGATTTCTTTTCTCACTGAACGACTACTGTACTTTTAATGCAGTGGGTGTCTTTGCCAGGTGGTGTCACTGTTATACCACAAACAGGACTTAACCACACTGATTCACTCAATCATCGGTATAAGTGAGGAATTATTTGAGAATGTTTTTATTTGCTGTTGTGGTTTAGAGAGTAACTTTGAAATGGTTGCTCTTGCTGAATTTTGCAAGGCTTTCACATACTTAAAAATAACTTAGTCATAAAATTGTGAGATCCAGAAAAAAAAGTTTTCATTTTGACTTTTTGGGCATAAATTAAGTGTAGGGGTGGTAAAGAACACATTTCAAGAAAAGAAAAAAATTTTTAAACTTTACTTTGTTAAAATTTTATAACACATGCACTGCAGTGGACAACAGGACATCATTGATATCAAACATAAAACATTCAAAAAGAGAGGAAAGACAGGAAATATCTGCAAAACTGTGTGCATCAGGTAAGTCTGAAAGAATTAGAGGAATCAAGCAAAAACGAATGTTCACTACAGTGGACAAAAATGAATTGCCGGGCTTCAACACCCGGCAATTCAGTATTTAAAGTTTAGAGCTGTATGTATTTATTCAGTTTTTAAATTCCAGTCTTCAGTTTGATATTTCATGTTAAGGTAAGATTTGTTTTTTAGATTTCTCTGTTTACTAATGTACATTGAGTGTAAAGCTCAAATGAAGTCAGGTTCCTTGTTTGCACATGCATACTTGGTCAATAGAACTGATTCTGAGATACAGAACATACTAAAAACACTGATTTATTAATACTCAGATAAAAAGATACTGCAATGAGTAGGACATTAATAATTTAAGAATAGTGACCGCACTGAAATCTCAATATTTTTGAAATGTGCTGCCTGGAACAGGGTGGTGCAGTTTTTAAATATCTTGCATTGGCCTGTACTTTCATGATTGCTGGAATTTGAAGCAGTGTAATGCATTTAAAGCTCACCTGGGGAATAAATGGCGCCTTTACCAGTTCACCTGCAGTGGCCTTTGGCCACACCCCCAAAAACTGCGTCACAGTGCAGGAGGGACGGACGGATGGACGTCGGCGTGAATCAGCTAATTGACCAACATGTCCATCTGTCCTAACGGGCTAACGATGCTAACGAGGCTAACGGGGTACGCACCTAAATGCGTCTCTAAATTTGCGACACTGTTTCTATTTCTAAGTTATTTAGAGATAGCAAAGACCAGTGGGGGACACACAATATGCCCGTATTAAGAAAGAGTTATTTAATTAGTTAAAAAGAAAGAAAGAAAAAAGCGCCACCTGTTGATGGGACGTTTGTTACTTAGCTCAGTAGCTTCTGAGCAGCTAACTCTTGTTGAGTTAAAAGACACCTGCAGCGCAACTCTGAGTGCTTTTAAGATACCCTCTCGGTTGGGTAAGCTTTATTGCGGGGTTTTTATAATCTGCATCAGTTTTAGCTGGGTTTACTGTGGAGATAGGTTTACTTATGCAAGACACAAATATCTGGTAAGTATATTATCACAGGTAGCTTTTCTGCTATGTTGTATGGTTAAATTTAATTATTAAAAAAAGAATCCGTAGTACAAAATTAGGAAGAAAACTGTTACTCTTCAGAAAAAAACTGCAATATATTTACATTTTATAGACTGTACCAGCCTGTAAAATGGTGTTGTTAAAAGTTGTGTAGTTATTAAAAGTGTTATGTTTCAAAGATTTTAATAATTAAAGCGTGTTTTTTTGTTAATCCAGCTGTCAGTTTTCTGCTGCTTATGCAAGACCGGCATGCATCTACTTAGTTACTAAATCATTGGAGACATACTTGAGGAAATAAGTCATTTTAGGATAATAAATCATTTTAGGCTCTATAGTCCCCACTGATTTTCCCTTATATTTTAATACCTTGCCTGGTGTCACCGTCAAACAGGTATTAAATTTAATCCAGTATGATATTAAAAAGCTGAAAAAAACAAACAACACCTAAATGCATCTCTGTGAACCCCGCAGAATCTCTAAGTGGGGCACCGGATCAGATGTCTTTGAATATATATATATAAAGAGAGAGGTTCATCTATGTTCTGCTCAAAGTTAGAAAAATTTAACTCTTCTTCAGATACAAACGTAAGATGTTAATAAAAAAAAAAAAACAAAAAAAAAACCCCCACAATTGCAGATTCAATGAAAGAAAAAGTAGTTTAAAGGTAACCTCCACTGTGTTCTGCCTTGCCTGGACCAATTGAGAGTTTTAGATTAAAGGTCAGCTCTTAGCAAAAAAAAAAGAGAAAGTTTTGATAGTAGAGTTAGTTATAGCACACAGTTTGTATAGTTTGTTGTAAATCAGTATACAACTTAAAATTTTGAGATTGTCTTTTTCCCTCATTTGTCTTTTACATTGTTTCGAAAAGAATTGCACTTCAGTGGTTGGTCTTTGCGGTTGTGTTGTTGTAGGAACCAAAATAGAATAAAAAGCTTCCTGAAAAAGCAGTTAGGAGTTTGCATTGTGCAGAGATGCAGAAAATTAAGGCTAAGGTAAATCCATTTTGCATTAGCCGTCCAGACTGACCACAGCCATTGCCTGCCATTGCGTTTTTAGGAGTGAGATTATGCTGACATAAGCCTTTACATGTATCTTGAAATTCACATAGATTATTTATAGTAGTTGAGTTTTAGATGATTCTTTAGTGATCCATTCGGGGGCAGTAGAGAGACTCTCTCTGGTCCCCGTAAAAGCCAGTAAGGGTACCAATGGGTAGAGGTTGAGAAAAGCATGCATTTCATTAGATGTGTGTCCCCTCACCTGAGAGAATGTTTTACCAGTTTTCTTTAAGGAGATTCTTCTGAATACGACTGCAGTTAACAATGTTCAAGATCAATTAATCTGCTGATTACTGCCTTCATTAGCAAATTCATTATTTTTGTTTCTAGAAGGTGGAAACTTATTGATATAAACACCATGTAATTTACAAGAATCTAAAGTGATGTCTTAAAAAACTTGATTACTGTAGTATCATATCAAACAAAGAAAAGCAGCAAATGCTCATTATTTTTTATTCAGTTACTCTCAAGTAAGAGATGTCACATTATTGAATCACTATGGGCCTTCTCATCTGTATTCAGCTGTTGCAAAGTTAATGAATGGTCACAGTCTATAAATGCAAATACTAATGGTTTGAGGGTCTTGCGTATTATTTGGCTGTGAATTGGTAAGAGAAAGCTTTAGTTGTTGTAAAGTAATGTATTTTTAACAGGCACTGAACCATAGCATTAAGATTAACCATGTTTAAAGGTTAAAGTTAAGTCTTGTGACTTAAGTCACCTCAAATAGCTTCATAGCTCTTCAATGAGTCTGTAACTGTTATAGTTCAAATTAGTCAAATGTGAGCAAGTCCACAATAAAGCATTTCTTACCCTACACTATTAAAAGAACATGTTAACCTGTAGTATTGAAAAAAGTAGTAGGACATGGGAATTTTTCTCAATTGTCAATCTATCAGTAATGATTGTTGGTGAAAATGAAATTAAAAAAGTACAGTTATTAGATATTAACTGTATCAACTTTGAAGCAGCGCAAAGTGCAGCCAAGACATTTGTCAATCATAGTGGAATATGCCACTTTCCTAAATATTTTTAAACGCAAAATACATGCTGTTTTTCGCAACTTTGTTGTTCCATAGCTCCAAACTTGCCAGGTTGCTTGCCATGACCAGTTCTGTGCCAATATTTACCATTTTATTCCTTAGGGTACCTGTCTGCTCAATCTTTGTCATTCATATAACAGAACTGACAAAGACATTAGTAAAAAGTATACTTTGCCATTCAAAAGCTTTTCATCTTATTTCTAATCAGACATCAAATCTTAAATAATATTGTGGGGTTTGGTCTATCATAATGATTCACAAAAGGCCTTTGACTCATGCTTTGTGTCTTGTTTTTTTGATATTTCAGTGATTGGAACTATGGTGCATTTGTCTCAGTGCCATTTCACAGAAAGGAAGCTTTTCGCTCCGGGAGGACAACAAACAAGTAAGAAAAGAGGCTAAATTTCTACATGTGTTTTCCAGTTCCACTCAGTTGCCCATTAATGTTGTGTAGCAACATAGATGAGAGATGACAGCCGGAGGTATTAGTGATTAATCGCATACGTGTGACTCTGACAAGGCAAAAGTTTTAACAGGTTGTGTGTATGTGGTTGAGTGTGTCTCACCATATTTCAGTGATGTGAAAAAAAATCATTGACATGTTCTACCTAATTCAAGGAATGTTTAACTGTTTTTAAATGGTTTGATGGGAAAGCCAGTCATGTGTGAATTGTAATTACCCCCTGTTCAAAGTTTGTACATGTTTTGAAAGAAAACATTGTGGTTAATATTTCTCCTTTCAATGAACAACTAGTAATAAGTGCTAGCTCTTGGTGTTTGGAGGATCCTGCTTGTTGTTGGGATTCACAGTCTATTGGAGATTTCCATTCCTTCATCAAAAATTATATATTTTTTTTTAGAATTGTGTGTTGGGATGATCCACATATCTACAGATCATATGAATTAGCTTTGTCTTTACATTTTAAGGCCAATGGGCCCTGTTGTAAACCAATGAACTGGACTGCTTTGTGCAACATTGTGTTGTTTCGTGGTATGATGAATTTCATTAGGGATATAGATTTGTAAGGTATGTAATGCTCTGGATTAGCGAAATACACATTCCATACTTGTTATTTTATCAAATGTTGTCTCAATTAATTTTCTAGAAACCAGACCATAGCACTGTGCAAATAGTGGGATAAAGGACTTTAGCTATCAATCATGATATGAGCAAAAAGATTCATAGTTAATGACATTAGGAATAACAGCCTGTACACAGTGATGGCTAAGCACAAGTTGTTCACTTGCAAAGTGACAGTTTGTTTTATTAGTTAATATACTACCATAGTATACTATATATTGTTTTGTGCGTTTTTGCCTTAATAGTGATTGTGAGCTGCAGCAAGGGGCCACGAATCAAATTTAAAGTTCAGCCACTGCAGTTGGGACTAAAGCTTAACGGTACAATCTTTAATGGAGCAATCCATATCACAATTTCAAAATCTATATACATTTCTTAGGTAGTTTCATAGAAGACCAAGAAACCAAGTAAAACAGTAATCAATAATTTGTTGTTGTTTGTTGATTAACACATATTTCCAAGTCCACCTTGTTTAGCAAGATCAAGTGAGAATTACTTTTGCATTAAAGTTATAGTAATTTATTATTTAACAAATAGCCATATTTCTCTTGCTCAATTTATTTTGTACTCTATTGAAGATTACCTTCAGTTCTGGACATTGAGTGTGGAAGTGATCATTTTTCAGAGCATTTTAGAGCTGTATTTCCCAGTAGCTGTATGCATGAAAAAAAAGTCAAAGGGATTTCAAGCATGGGAGGAATTTTTACATTTGGGAGGGAGGATGCAATCAGTAGCATGGGCCTCGCAGAGGCCTCCTCGGGTGACAAATTGAAAGTGTCTTGGTGTAGTTTATAGCCCTGATCAGGTCAAACGAAAAATATTGGAGGTCTGGGTGAGGAGACAGGCCTGCCTGGTGCAGATAAATGGACTGATCATTTCTTATTGAGAAACAATTCCTAAAAGGTAGTTTACTGTGTGACTGGGGAAGCGGCGAGCGGAGAGAAGAACACGCACCCACTGCTCCCTCCCTGACCCTTCTTCCACTGCCGGAATTAAATGGATAGAGAGAACGCGTGTTTCTGATGGCACTCCTCCGCCAGAGAGACACACCATTTGTTATGAAGTAGGGGTTCTGATGAAGTGTAGGGAGCTCCTCTTTCTTTTTTCCCCCTTTTTTCATCCTTCCTTTCTCAGGCACCACAAGGCCGGCCTTCAGTCTGCTTCACATGAAATGGATGGAAGGAGCCGATTGAATTTTACACTCCCCTGGTCATGATTAATGTGTTTGGTGTCGGGTGTCTTGGCAGTGAAACTCCACTACCACTAGCTGGTGCTCAAGCTCCTCCATGGCTAAATCCTGACAACTTTGCAGAGGGGTTACTATAGAGGGGTGTTAGCTGTTAAAGCGCAGTTTTGTTCAAGACACTGGTCCTATCATTGCCCAAAACCCCTTTAACTCCGCACGCCTTGTATTAATAGAAAACCTCTGCTCTTGCCCACTGGCAAGTTATTATTTCATGGTCAGTTTCTCAGTATGCTCTGTACTCTGTGTAAGTTGGCAAGCTGGACAGTAAATGTCAATTTATTACTTAACCTATTGTTAAAGGACAAAAGACCTAATAGCAGATGCCAAGTCATGTTAGCAGGTTCCTGAACAGAAGCTCATGGTGCCAGGTTACTTATTCCTTGCATGGACCAAGACGTTCACCTCATTTTAAAGAGTGGTCTAGTTGTCTTAAAATTTAAGAGCAAAGTTGTTCAAAGTAACGTGAAGAATTGCAAATGCCTGTTTTTCTATAGAACATAAACTGCAAATAAAACATGTGTTTTACAGTGATAAGATGATTGTATTTTTCTGTGAATTAGAAAATGAAGCCACTATCATGACCAGGACAGGTCCAACCAGACATTCAAGGTATCTCCTGATAAGGGATCCATAATTAATGGAATTAATGGCAGTATGGCTGGAAGGAACAGACTAGATTTACAGAAGTGCCTTAGATGAGAGATCAATAAAGAGGTAACTGAGTGGATGAGCCAGACTAAGCAGGAATAGGAGCAGGTTTAATTTTGCATAAATAATGTACAGTCTGAGAAGAGATAGGGGGATAGAAGTTGTGCGGCCAGCTACGAGGTCCATCCTTCATTTTTACACCAATATTCAGATGCAGTTCATTTTATCTCTAATGCCTACCTCATATTTTTCTTCCATTTTGCTTCACTCATAATCTTCTCTCCTCATCACGTCTGTTAAATATTTCCACATTAATTTTGTTATATACTCTACAAATATCAAATGTGTTTATACAGTTATAGCCCATTTGAAGCCATTTAAGTGGATTGTATGTTGCCCTGCTGAAACCCCCTCCTCCTCCGCAGTCCAAACCTTGCTTTGATCATCAGGACTTCAGCTGATGATGGATGGAGCTGTCTCCTTCCAGGTTGTCATGGCATCTGTTGCATGGTGGCCACTGTATCGTGGCACATCATCAATGCTTGCATGCACACAGATAGCTGTCTGCCACTGTTTGTGTTTGGTGCTGTTTGGTGGGTAACGATGGAAAATAAGACACACAAACCTACCTTTCAGGACAGCCACCCTTTGGTTTTAAGTTGTGTTTCTCTCACATATTATTGATGATCATGTGAATTCATAGTTTTAACTCTGATTAAACGATCCAGGTTCTCTGTAGCTTGACCTACGCTGACTCTTATAAAAACGAGTGTCTGTGCCTCTACTTAAGTTGGGGGAAAGGGTGAAAGTATAGCAGGAGGAGAGGGGAGATAACTGGAGATAAAAACAATGGGAGAGTGACGAAGGGAGGGATGGCTGAATGAGGGAGAAATCAATAGGAAATCAGTGTTTGGGGAGAGCCTGTCGTTTATCAGGTGACACGGTTAAACAGCGTTAAGGCACTAAAAGTGAGGAAAATATGGGCCATCCCCATGCTGTTATTGATCACAGTGGAATGGGGCGGCAGAAGGCCGAAGCCACTAATAAAATAAGACGTATCTGAGTGGGAATCAGCCAGGGATCGATGGGCATGGTGATCAAGGCCAAAAACATCTTCACTGGGATTTAAACTTGTTCTGCTGCCCTGTGCCCCCCTTACACACCTTGGTGTGAGCAAGGGTTGGTGTGATGGTAGGGGGTACGGTCATCCCTCAGCCTGGACTTGCCTGAACTAAAAAGATTTGTGGAAGATGGAGAGGGGTAAAAGCTCAAACTGATGAGATAACTTTTTGAAAAAATCTGCTCTTTAACATTCAAATTATTAAGTTACAGCTACTAAGTACTTGCCCCCTAATCTGTGCTGTGATTTTTGTCTGTCCAGCACATTGGTGGAATGTGTGTTCATATTGGTATTTTGACTCTTTAGAAGCAAATGAAAATCAGAAATTTTATTAATCCTCAGTGAAACTTTGGTAATTTCTTTACTACACATTTAGAGAAAACACCTTAAAGCCCATACCACAGTTAAAAATCTAGATTTCTATATTTTAGTTCTTTCCAGTGTGCCAGATTGGATGGGTTTTTTTTTTTTCAACTTCATGATTTTATGATTTCAACTTAATGATTAAGTCTAATTTTCAGTTGTAGATATTTATGGTCTTTGGTTGGATGGATGTTTTGGTATTGGCTCCATGTTTAATTTGCTGTCTGTGTTGATAAAGAAGCAACATCTGAACTTCAATGTGCACTGAAGCAGTTATTCTATCTGTGTTTGTGTGTTTTTCCTTCAGTCCTTTGTCAGTACCAGAAATTTCTAACCCACCTTGGTGGCATTGTTTGAAAACACATCTTATGTATTTTATTTTGGCGGTCAAGCTGTTTATGACGACTCTGCGCCGTGGACAGCCGGCGCCTAAAGCATTCTGCTTTTGGTTCGTCCATGTGTCTTTTCCCTCCATCCCATTCTTGTTAACACAACATCCCAATAAAAGCTTGAGGGAATTTTTGACAGACATGTTTAATTGGACTCAAAGTGCTCAAAATCATAGTGGCCTCACAAAACACAGTTTGAGCTTGTGAGAACAAAATCACAATAAAACCTTGAGGAAAATTTCTTTAGATTTAACATAATCATTCACTTTGACTCAAAGATGAACAGATGACTATTACTTACAAATTTATATGCAAATTATATCACACTTTAGCTATGAAAAAATTTAAGTGACAGCATATTATATCCAAATAGTTAAATGTCAACATCATTAAGACATCGCAATGTTCTGTGAAACACATCTAGTCAGCATTCAATGATTTCCCCAACACATTTTACACATTGTTTATTTTTTTTAATGATTTGACTACTTTGGCGTTGTCAAATGAGGATTCAGTAGATCCACAAGAGAATCCAAAACAAGTGATTCTCTAAAGTTGGTGGCACCTTAATAAGCGTAAAAGAGGGTGACTTTTTTAAATTTATAGGTTTACTGCATTGATTTATGGTATGATGTTCAGTAAAAATTAATCTCTCACTTTCTTCCCTTTCTTTATGTTTATTCACCCTCTTTTAAAAGCTGCTGTTTTGATAACATCATGCCAGAGGTTTTGGCTCAAAACGGGCCATAACAGTGAAAAAACAGTGAAATCAGTTCTTGTGGCTGTTTAACATCTGGCAGTATGGATTTAATGAGTGTAGAGAACCATAGAGAGGGAGAGTTTTAGTATTATTCCGCTAAGTTCTTTCAGTTTTAGCACCAAAACAGTGGAGTAACTAAAAAGAACAACTCTATACTGACCAGTTTTCTGGCTCCTAATCAGTTTAATTCTGCTTCTCACTTCGTTTATTGCTCACCAGATGGTGGAAGAAGGATTCTCTGAAGCAGATATGATAGCGGAGGTGCTAATACAAGTTGAGGCCTGTGGTCCAAGGGGACAGTCATTCCAGTAATTTGAAAATCCTCTCCATTGTTTTTGTGTAGATTTAGTTCTTCATGAACAGATGTCAGCGAGTTTACTGTCCCTATGTGATAAGGGCATTAGATGTTCTTTGTTTTTTAAGCCCTTGTGGACTAGATCTGCTCTCTGTACTCGGTATATCTTTCAACATCACGCATGTCACACTTTAAAAACATTCAAATATGTGATAACTACTGACCAGCTGCTGTAGTTTTGGGGAAGTTCTGGGCATCGCTGGATGCAGAATCTTTCAGCAAGTTAATCTTTGAGCAACTATACTCTTCACAGGAATTGGAAGGACGTTTCCTGTGTTGAGCAAACATGGGTTCAGAGTTTTGCTCAGGACGGTGAGGTTACATGGGGCATGGGAGAAAGGAAGTGCTTAACACCCAATGTTCAGAATCAGGCCATGCATTTTCTTTTGTGTCCATATTTTTCCAAGCGTTGTGCTGCAGTATGTTTAACAAGTGCTACAAGTGAGCGGCGACTGAAGAGGGAGCAGAAGTGTGACAAATAGCAGCAGATCATGCAGAAAATGTGCAATGCTAAACATCAGTTACTGCACATGGGAGAAATGGTGTGTTTGTGCAGTGTTTGCTGTCCAAGGAGGTCTGGTGGGGAAGTTGGGGGTAAAAAAAAAATAAATTAAGCAGGGTTGCGCTCACAGCTGGGGAGTTCGAATTGAATACATGGCTTCATTTTCACAGTTTAAAAAAATTATGTTGAGGAGGGCAGAAAATCTTGCTGGGGTTTTGAGTTTCTTTTGATGTGTCCAGATGACGATTATGAAATCCAATAAAAACTAATTAGGAAATTAGGAGGCAGATCAATAAGGTTTGCTCTGATGGAGCATGTGGGGTGTGTGTGTGTGTGTGTGTGTGTGTGTGTGTGTGTGTGTGTGTGTGTGTGTGTGTGTGTGTGTGTGTGTGGTCAGTTTCTCGTCAACCCCCCTCTGCCCAGGGAGTGTGTTGCAGCTTTGACCCGGCCAAAGCAATTGTTATTGATACTCCTCTGTGGATTCAGTCTGCTCTAGCCTCATATGGCCATAATTTATATTTTGTTGACTGCCAGTTTCTTCGTCCATATGTAATCTGATTCTTTGGGTTCTCATTTTTGCTAATTCCATCCTTCTAATGTTACACCTAATGTACCCTGAAACCTCTTTATAGCTCGTTATTGCTCCAGCTTCGCTTTACTTACTCAGTTTATTTATTTAGAGTTGGTTTGACCACCAGAAACAAGTGACGTAGTGGTGTTGCATCGACAGGAATGTGATGGAGAGTTGTATGAGGTTTCTGTATTGCCCTTGTCATAAAATATAAATTACTGTGTAGATTGTACAGTCTGGAATTTTACACTTTAGGCACCTTAACAAACATGAGAAAAAAGTTTAATACTCACTAAATCGATGGCTCTTAATGATTCCTATTCCTCTGAAATTCAACTACTCAAAGGGCATCAAGGGCTTTTCATTTCAAATCATAACATAAGAAGACTAACTGGCCCTGGCCTTGACATGAACACAACCAGGGTCCAGCTGGGGATCAGGTCAAAGGGTATGGTAGTGCTCGACAAGGGCCTTAGTTTGGGTGTGTATGGCTGAGAGGTCGGTTCAAGCCCTGGGTCTGTAGGATAATAAATGAGTTGCCCAGCCGGGCCAGGTCGGGCCGGGCCAGGCCAAGAGGATTGCAAGGTGTATTAGACAGTACTCTCCCACACCCAGTCCTCTCCTTGGTCCTACTTGCCGCCCACAGGTCGGTATGGAAACGGGGTCTTATTTAGCGGCCGGACTCGTCCGTGTCCGTGGCTGGTGATTTGTCCTTGTCTAATTACAGCTGCTGGCTGCTGCCTGTGTGCTCATGACTAATGGAGGGGCTGGGGATGGGGAGGGACGAGGTTGGGTGCAAGGGGGAGGCAGCGGGGGAGGAGGAAACAGTGGACGAGCAGACCGCTGGTGATTTGTGGACCAGGCACTCTGTCATTGCCCTGGACCCATTTGTCTTCAAGAGGAGTTGGGAAGAAGAGGGGTGGAGATGGAGGGGATGGTGGAGGTGGTGGTGGGGGCTGCAGGGCAGAAAATGGTTTACAATGACTCCCATTTTCCAGCACTTTCATCCTTGGCCACAGCAGCGCGCATGGTGTGCCAGTGATGGGATGGAATGGGTCGCTGATGTGATGTAGGACATGACAGAAACCTTGACAGCTCGCCGCTGTTATTTCTTTTTAGGGTGTTAGCTTGATGGCCACCCTCCCTCTCCCCTGAGAGCAAGCCTTATCTGTTTTCTCCCTGTCATGTGCCGAGAGCAGAGGCTCTGTAGATTCAATGCTCTGCTGTCTGGACTCTAACTTGGAGACCAATTTTCTCTCACATGTCTCAGACTCTGCACATACATCACCCACAGCTTAGACTTTGGCTGTTGTGTTGTTTTTTTTTTTTTTAGTTCACTGTTAAGCCTTTAGAAGTTTAACTTGAGTAAAATGTAGAGAGATGCAGTAATCATGTACTGTCAATGACATGAACCAGTGCCATATATCTAATTGGGCACTACCACATAAGACTTCACCAGAAAAGTACGTTTTCAGTTGAATTTTGTACCAATTCCTCATTCTTGTCTTTTTTTTGCATTTCCCTCCAGTTATGTACAGCTTGCTAAGGCCACCTGCGTCCCTTTTTCCACCTGGGGTCCTTATTAAACCCGAACTTAGGTTTCATCTGCCACATGGACAGGAAAGACCAGCTGTAGGGCAGGAACTACTAACTCTGTATTGATTTTACAGTTTTTTATTTGCCCCCCCTTTGCTCTTTCTCCAGGTCTTTTTAAGTAAATAAACACCAGATTTGTCATGTTTGTCCAGGGAGAGGAGGGGTCAATGGTGGGGATAGGGGGTGGTGGAGAGAGGCTAAGCCCAGGCCTTGCACCAGGTCAGTCATGATTCATTCTGCCATCTCATGGATGGAGGGATTAGGTAGGATTGTTGAAGGGTGCCTGTGGAGCTTCTCTCTGACCTCCCTCGCTCCTGTCCCTCCCCTAGTGCTCCTGGGCAGCCCCGGTCCTAAATCACTGGCTGTCAGTGTTTTGGCAGAACAATGGTGCAGGGTCTTCTGCTCCATCTCAGGCTCCAGCCAACTGGACACAGTTTCCTCCATCGTTAGTGTAAACTTGTACCCCCACTAGTCCTTCCGGGCCCCTGAGCTCCTCAAGGGCCCAAAGGAGGTTTGGGGTTAGGCTCAGCCTGATGTCTTGATGAGTTGGTGTGGGGGCAGGGAAGAGGGGATGTTGCTTCATGGATATATCTTTTCTTTTTCTCTAGTTCTATATGCAAAGAATTTTATTTACATCATGGAATGTGGGCGAGGGTTTTTTATGTATTGTATGAAATGTTTTCCTAACCGGAGTACTGAGGAAGAACAAGGAAACTTGGCAAGAGCTGCATTTTCCAAATAAAATCAGAACTGAAATACTAATGGCGGTGAAAATTGTAAATATCATGACAATAGTTTGAACTTATATTGAACAAGAATCTGCAGATATTTCAATGATTTATTTTTTTTTCTTCATTTTATGTACTTTTAATTTGAATGCCCTTGGGCGTTGGATAAAATAAGTTAGTTTAAGTAATGGATATTTTAACATTTTCCTTTTTTTTTTTTTTTTAAATTAATTAATTGAAAAAAATAATGCACAGACTAATCAACAGTAAGGTTGCAGTTGCACTGCTAAATGAGAAGTTGACAGACTGACTTATCTATTGTTTTCTCTGACTTCCCAATTTACCCCCCTCCTTTTACTGTTTAAAGTCAAGAGTCCGAGGTCAATCTATCAAATCTCCTAACTGAGGGGCGATCAATATGTCAGCAGCCCAACACTCCCTCAGCAGTTATGATGATGTTCGCAGTGCGCCTGCCTCGGCTGCTGTTACTGCCGCTACAGCGTGCTGAGCAGGGGATCGAACCCAGCCTGTCAGGGGGCCTGACGGAAAGCATGAATCACTATTACTGGAGCTGCTGTTTGCTCCCCAGTGCTTGGCAGACATGTGCAAACTCTGATACACCCTAAGTAGTGTACACACAGACGCACACACACCCCAACTGCTAAACTTCTTCATATAGAGGAATGTATAGACGAGTTAGCCACACTCAAAGTCACTCACACACACACACACACACACCCAAATGTGCTCACTTTATCACTCAATTAAGTGGCAGTTGGTATTTGACCCATTAACTCCTGGAACCTGATCCAGTTTGCCCACCACCTCTGGACTTGTTAGTCCGGTGTGAGCTCAGTTCAGTGGGCCTGTGAGGGCTCCGGTTACCCCTGTAATCTCATTGGAACGCTTTAGCCACGGCTAGCGGATGCCTGCATGTCCGACAAACAGCCTACACACTAATAGCATCATGCTTTGTGTTAACATTTTTTGTGTGTGTGTGCTCATGCACACGCACAAAACAATACTTGTATGGATCTATTACTGAATAGTGAGCACTGGGGGCTGGGGAATATGATGTTGAAAAATAGTTTGTGTGCAAGCAGAATGTTTGTGTGTAGAAATAATATTCAAGTTTACAGGATGCAATTTCCCCTTAATATGCCCATCCTAATGTAATTTGGCATCTATGTAGTGTCTGTGTGCTGGGCTGGGCTGGTGTGTGTTTCTGCTGACTGCTTCTGTTTTGTGTTTGTATGGATGAGTGGCTCTCTGGGAGAGCATTATGCATCCTTTTCAGCATTTAAAAATCATGTGCATGGTGGCGGCAGAAGCATTAGACAAACAAGGAAATATGTCTTTGATTAAAATATCTTTTATCTCTTTATTGATTAAAAGGCTCTGCTTGGTAATAGAATGTACCTGCCCCTTTCCTCTGGAGCTTTTCTTTCTTGCACGTTCAGTTTTTTTCTTCCACCTTCTCTGGCTAAAGATAGAAAAAGGTGGATGTTTTAAGCATTTCAATTCTCCAACTAAACTAAAATTTTCCAATAATGAATGTATGTAAGCAGGTGCAGTGATGAGAAGTAAACAATCATTATCTCACCATGTATTTTTCCAACTCTTGGATTTAATTTTTTTGTTGTGAAGGAAAAATGGAATGAAACACTTGCAGTATGTCAGGACTGAGTATTGATACTTTTTTGGACTTACTGAATTGATTTATCACTATTGAGGATCCAAATATGCCTTGAGCATGCATAAGCATACAACATTCTTGGGCCAAGATCTGGTAATACAGGTGATTGGCTGATAATTTACACAATTAAGTTTTAAAATTAATTACGATATTTATTCTGATGTACGTTATAAATTTTTCTTTTCTTCGTTTGATACAATTTGTATTAGTTAGTATTGGCATTAATCTCAATGTAGCCAGCCAGTAAATCAGTCAAAAGTTAAAGCCAAACCAGTAAGTATGTGCTTTGGAAAAGTGTAAATGATGATGTGGTTGTTGAAGGAAAGCAGACACACTCTCCTAATGTTCCCATGTGGTTTTCCAGCAAGTATTAAAACTAGTAATCATACCCTTGTCAACCTGTCTAACCAAAAGGTCAGTTTTCCACAATTTTTGTGTCATCTATTGCAAAATACTTTCTGGGTTAATAGTTTTTTATTTCTCTCTTGAAAGAGAAGCACTCCCTGTTATACATTTACTCGTCATATTAATTAAATCTGTTACAACTGATGAAATGATTACAGTGATTGATGCACCCGACAATTTAAGAAAAATTTGTACTTTGGAGCATTATTTTATTTCATTAATCGTTTATCAGGGCAATGAACTGTGTTAAACCTATGCATATTACAGCTTCAGAAAAGCAAACATTTTCTATGTCACATCTTGATGGAAAATCTCTAAATAAATCACAAAACAAACTGCTTGTAGTTCATAAACAGGGAAGTTTCAGTTATTCACTAATGAACTGATGTCTCCCTTCTCCTTCTCCTTGGATCTCGAAAGTGGAGAGAGTTGGCCCCGATTGCTTTTTGGACCTTGGCTCCTGTGAAACGTGACGTGACAATATGCTGACAGACACACTTAAACCAAAAACACTGAATGCTCTGGGTGCAATTACTTGATATTCTCTGGTGGCCTGTAGACATGAGGGTCAGGCCCTCTCTGTACCTCATTAGTCAGGTCACAAGACAAGCGTGGTGAGAGGCCAGATCATGTGTTTAAGTCAGAACATGTTAATATGTTTCCCTGTGAACACCGTACTGTCAGGTTTGGTTTTTTTTTTTTTTCTTCTCGTCTCCACTGATGACAATGAGTGTCAGAAGGGGAAGAGTAAGTGTGATTCTGTGTGTGTGTGTGTGTGTTGTGTGCTTGATGGGGAGAGACTGAGCTGAGTCTGAATGAGAACAGATGGAGATGTGCTCTTTAATTAACCCTGCAGAATCACAGGGCTGAAAACAGGCTTCGGTCCGTGAATAACATCCAGCACATCCAGGGTGTGTGTAAGGTGCAGTGTACATGACTTGTGTGTGTGAGGAGTCTGCCGTGGAGTAGCCGGAGCATCGACCCGTTCCCCCATCCCCCTTCCCTAGAGCGGGGCGTTTTATTTCTCATTAGCGGGCAGCAAACTGCTGGGGGATGAAATTTGCTAACAGGAATTAAAAGTGCATTAACACATCTGAGAGATTCATTTCTGCTAATAGTTTTATTAGTGCTGTGACCTTTCAGTTCATTAGAGGACTGTGGGAGAAGGGAGGGGTAGGAGTGAGGCAGAGAAGGTTGGTGAAGAGGGTTTTGGGGCTCACTGTACTTGGGTAGACCTTTGAAGGTAGATACAGTAACAAAACTAACATTATGGTGGGAAATTGCTATAGAACTTTTTGGATTTGTTGGCTACGATTGTCCATTCAAATGCTCCATGTCACCTGTTTTATAAGAAGATGATGCAAACTTGCCAACTGCTGGCTCTCCCGGCAACTGCTTTAAGATGGTGCCTACTCAGTCTCAGGCCTGATGCTCACCTCCCTCCACTCAATTACCATAATTTATAGCACAATGTTTTTCAGGTCTGTTAGCGCTTGAGTGTGTCACTTATCCAGCCAGTTAATTGTTTATGAACTGTGCCCTCCCTCTTTCTCAAATGAAGTGAGAGAACCGAGAAAAGAGCAGAGTGACAAGAACGGTGTTCTCTGGAGGGAATTTAATCAGAATAGTTAACTCTTGTTTTTAATATACTGCTCACCAATCAGTCCAGTGGTCAGTAACAGTGTCCGTCCTAGATGCCATAGACAGTGAGATAGCCTTTGACTTTATCTAACCAGGGAGGGCAGTGGAAAGGGAATTAATGTTTTCTTTCTGTTTTATTGGAAAGCAAGTGAGGCAAGTTACAGTGCAATTTGCTTTCCCCTGTTCCCTATAATTAGCACCTTACAGAAATGAAATAACATTGACGAGAAGGTCAATAATCCTGATCTATAGTGAAATTAATCCTGCTATCGACATAACAAGCAAACAATACAATTAAGAGCAGAGGGTGGAGAGAGTAAAAAAAAGAAAATGGAAGCAGGTCTGAGGAATAGGATGTGTTTTATCTCCTGGGTTCACTGTGCAGAAATCCTTTGAAGGTTTCTAATTAATTCATCCATTGTTAATGAAGGCAAAGTGAGGAACTAGGGATTATACATGAGAAGAGGAAGGAACACAATTAGAGATACCGGCCTAATGATTGCTTTTTTAACTTGCTGTTGTTTCTCCCTTGTACTTAGTTTACATTCTGGGGTACATTTATTGGCAATTTTAAAAAGCGTAGCCTCTTATACATGCCACCACACCATGAAGGTGGTAAAGTTAAACTTAAGTAAAGAAACTTTATACATATTTTCATTTTGAGTTGTTAGCCTCTGCACAATAAAGTTGAGAAAGTTGAAAACTCATTATCAGCCGACTTCTCCTACGATTTTTATGAGAAAAAAAAACCCAACACTTTGGCAGTTCCACAAGATATATTTTCTAACAGTATTTAGCATAATAAATCATAAATCTATGGGTAATCTAGGAGTCCAGTCAGGTTCTCCTGTGGAGTCTGGTGACATCACCAGGCAGTTTGTTTGTCATGGATCCGCTTCCAGCTACATAATAAATGACAACATACATACAACATATAAGTTATCTACTTTGTGTCTGAGCCACCTTAAATGGCTCATCCTGTTTATGTTTACAAAGAAAATGTAATGCTGCAACGTAAATACTTCTCTGTACTTTAACTTTCCTACCTAAAAACTTGCACTGAGAATATCCCCTAAATAAATGAAGTGATGCATTAGTTGAGACGATCCTGACTTGAATTTTTCAAATTATTTTTAGCAGCCTCAAAGAGCCATGTAGGAAAAGCATGTGGCACAATGTAAACTTTACACACCAAATCTGAAAATGGAAAAAACCAGCTGTGCTGCACAAATAGAAAGGTAATGGAACGGAGAGCAGCACAATGCTGGACAAAGCAAGGCAGCGTGTTTCTTCTCTCTTTGGCTGCTCTCATACTTTTAACTCTGGTGTCAAGCTGACAGCGCGGTCAGTAGCCTGGTAGGAGAGGCTCTGTGGTGCAGTAGTACTTAAAAATGCCATGACTAAGTCAGAGACTTTGTTTTTCCTGCAGTCAGAAAGTTAGAGGTATTTAAACATGAGTTGTTAGGTAAAAGATGAGTCATGCGCAGGATTATAGTGTGGGCTGGCTGCCCTGCAACTGAAAAGAACAGACACATGCAGAGAAGTGAATATAAGTAATGCGGAGTGTGTATAAAATATCTACATAAGAAAAATAAACCAATTGCATAAAGCATCTAACCAATTAATATAATACAACTGACACAACCTTATTATGTTTCAGAAATCATAGCTGGAAAAGCAGTCTGTTGAGGTCATTTAGGACAAACTCATTTACAGAGAGCAGAGATGTTTCTCCCACAGTGATCTGATTGTACAATCCATTTTTTTTTTATCAATTTTACCAAACAAAGAAAAACCACTACATTTTCAAAATGTCATATACATATCCATGTAACATTTGGCTTGTGGTTGGGGCTCTGGAGTGGGCCAGAGAGCAAACCCAGAAACCACAACAGCTAGAGAAAGCTCTCTCCTGTCAGTCCATAGTAGATAATCCAATGCCAGTGACAGAAGGGGCATGGTGCTGTTTCCAGCTGAGTAGTTTTAACTGGCGTTTGGACTGGCCTGGAGATCCAGAGGGGAGCTGAGGCCGAGCATGGTGGGCTGCCGGAAGAATGGTGCATCTGAGCGTCAGAGGGTGAAGAAGGATTGCCTTTCAAGAATTACGAGCCATTAAATCAGAGCCTGGAAATCTCAAGGTTCCCCAAGACTGCTGCACAAGGAATCTGGGCTGGAGAAATATTGTTTATGGTTTAAAAGGCCTGGCGATGGATTTATAAAAGAAACATTCATCATTGCAGGAAAACGGAACAAAACATTCCGGAAATAAATACTCACTCTATAGGTATACTTGTCACCCAGACAGCACAATAACAAGTGAATTGGGAGGGAGATCCTTCATTTGCTGGCAGCTGGCCCCCAAATAATGCTCTGTGTCTGTGTATGTGTGTGTGTGGGCACACAGTGGCTTGTTTGAGCATCTATAAGAATGTGTCATTGCATAAGTAAGCAGATTGGGAATTTTGATCCAAAAAATCTGCCTGTTTATCGAGCATATAAGGGAAATATTAAATATTTTCATAAATGGATGATTTATATCCTGGAGGTTTTATCCTTTTACTGAACTTAACATTTATTTTTCCAGTCTTTCCCACTTGATGGGCCAATGCAAGTGAGTCTTCCTGTAAACATAATTAACAATATTGATTCTCCCACTGGCCTTTCCCTGTGATAGAAAAAAAATGGCTTATAGCATTTTACAGGACGGTGGTGGACTTTGATCAGTGATATGATCTTGAGATGGTGTGGTGTATGCTGTGATCTGAATATGTCTGGTGCAAGAGATGGATTTTCAGATTGTTTCTGTTGCTGCAGCTAGTGTGGCTGGACGATGACTCACGGTTTTAGTTTAACTATAATTTTTGCATTGAAATCATTGCACTGAAAGAACTCTAAAAATGAAGATAATAATGACCACAGTCCTTCATTAATGGTATGACACACATTTTCTTGCTATTAGAAAAAAAATGCAGCTCTTGCCATATTGCTATTGAGGTAATATTTTTTATTTTTCAGCCCTTATAAAAATTAAATTCAACAAGTTCAATTTTGGTATATTATCTGAGTCTTAGGAATTAATGTAATACACAGCTGGCAGTAATACTGTGTGAACTGTAAATGTTTATAAAAATAACTTAATTGTACATTTTATGTCTTACTGGTTTTCAGTCATTCTTTGACTGGTATTGTAATGCTTTAAATTTCATTCTATGGTGTCTTAAAAAGATGTTTGCTTTCATTTAGTAAAAAAATTGAGATATCAAGTTGCTAAAGTAAGGATTTTGGCATTTCAAAAGTAAGGCCTAACTTTGTTTTTTCCTTTACATGTGATATCTGCTAGTTATTACTGATGTAAATACTTCCTCTTTGATGATCTTTATTTACATTTCTTCTTTAGCAATGACAGGATTTTCACAGACCCCCTGACGGACATATTGACTGATATTGATGACTGAGGATTTGATCACTGCCACACAATTATATGCATTTTTCCTCTTGGGGATTTTATAGAAATCAGAGTGTTAGGGCGGAAGAAACAAAGCTTAAGAGCAGATGACAATGATGTAGTGCTTTGATAGGGGAAAAAAAGTGTGGGAGAAATCACCATTTGAACTTTGTGTGCGTGCGTGCGTGTGTGTGTGTGTGTGTGTGTGTGTGTTTTTTTTTTAAGAGCAGCATATATAGGTGAAGACATAAGTGAAGCAGTATGTATGTGTCTCAGTGTCCAGGAAGGGAAGCCAAGGTGGTGACAGTCAGCGGGCAAATGTGTGTACATGTGAGCCCAAGTGTGTCTGCATGTTTGATGGATGGGCTGGCAGGGCAAGGCCGTGGATAAGAGTGCAAACAAACTGGGTAATAAATGAGAGTGACAGAGGAGCAGTGATGGGGCCCATTCCCAAGCTCCTGATGCATGCCGACCAGCACTGGCAGCCATTTGTATTAGAGAAATGAGGAAGCTGTCACTGGGATGAAGAGACAATGTTCATTCTTAAGAGGAGAAAGGTCTCCCTCTTTCTTTCCCTCCCTTCGTCTTTTGCTCTCTCTTCCCTACGCCAGAAACAGAAACACACTTGCACTGTGGATTTGAGCTCAGTGGGGGACTAATCAGGGCGAGGTAGGGTGCTAATGTAGGCCATAATGAGTGGAGCTCTCAGTGACACATTACACACCACTAGTTCTTTAAGGGGAGGCACAGCGGTGGAGCTGCTGCTTGTACCCCCACCACACACACACACATCTCCACACACCCACACACATCCAAACACAGGTGTAACTACCAGTCTGGTGTCACCTAGGGACAGTAACTTCATAACAGAACCAACAAGGGGAGAAGAAAGAGGATTAGGTGGCAAATGATATGTTGGAATAGATTCATTTTGAATTGGGAGTTGGCTTTACCAAGTACCTAGTGTTCTGCAAAGCATTACTCTACTACATAGTATCAACACACTGTATTTTTAATCCTCTATCAGTTATTTGACAGCTGTATTTGCTGCTCATTTTTCAGATTAAGATTTTCAACTCATAACAGATTGCTGTTGTTCACTCTTATACACAGATTATTATATAGTAAAATGTACCATCCATAACATAAGAGTGAAAATTGTACATTAGAAAATAAATGTCAACATACTTCACAAGGGAGGCATTTACTTTAGGCCTTTAAAGCCTAGTTTAAGGCTCTAAAATTACTTTTAGGCCTCTTAATTTCAAAAGATTATACTTCCATTGTGGTATAGATATTCAAACACAAGATACTAGTAGTTTGTGAGGAAGAGAAGATGAAAAGGAAGCATGTAAAGCGCTGCTGCATGAGCGGACATTCCAGGACGTACCTGTGTTTGTGTTTGCCATCGGTTTGTTATTTGTGTTTGTGCTAAATCTGGGTGAGCAATCCTTCACCGCTGTGACGTCCAGTGTTCTATGTACCACCCAGACAATGCAAGTACGGCATGGCAAGGCAATGGGGGCAGGCTGCATGTGCTTCCTTTATTTATTTATTTAATTGTGTGTGTGTGTGTGTGTGTGTGTATATGACAGCATAGGGCTACAGCTGGGGGATGAGGAATTTGGGCCTGCACCTGCACAGGGATAATTAATGTGGACAGAGTGGTACCTAAATAAATCAGAGCCTCTCGGAGCCTCAACAGGACTTTTCTGTTTAGGGTCAAAATCTTCCTACTCTCCACTGGATTAATCATGCCTGTGAGCAGAAACAAGGTATAGATGGCGGGAGAGCAAGCTGTATTTATGTTTATTTTGTTTTTGTGTATGTACTTGTGCCCTCATGTGCCTCCTCACAGAGAAGCTGCAAGGCTTTTTCCCCTCCAGATGCCTTAATCCTCAGCATTGTAATGTCTTAGAGGACAAACAAAACCCCAGAAAGTCATAATTTTTGCAGTTTTATAATTAGCCCCACCCTCCTCTACAGTGATGAATAGGTGAACCTTTTGTTTACATTTGTCATGCTACGGTGGCATTGTCACAAATGCGGGAATGTGTGGTGCAGAGGTGCAAGAGGTCAATGCATGCAGAGATGGGTGTGGATGCAGGCTTATGAGATATTTCAGTGTGTGTTTGTGGGCCTCAAGCCCTTTCCTGTCCTTCTCATTCTTTAGTGTGCATATGTTTTCACTGAAGCCTCTCAAGTCGAGCTGTCCCCAGTATGTAGTGCAGGTCTTATCACCGCTCTTTCTCCTATATCTCTGCTGTTCCAGTCCGGTGCAAATCTACGTCCTACTCTGTCCACTCCTATCTCCCAGACTGATATCCTCTGATTGATCTCGTCACCTCTCTCATTTATTATTCATGTTGTCTTTCATGTACTGATGGAGGAAGGGCAAGAAGTGGGAAGGAGACACTACCTGTTTGCTGCCATCTCTGTTTGAATAAGTAGTCAGAGAAACACACACAGAATTAGGAAGTTTTTCTTGTGACTCATTCATCCTTACATGTGTTCAGAGATCTCCTTCAACCTGATTGATCTGTATAATGAAATGAAATAGCCTTGGAATTACCGCCCCATGGGGGTAGACTGAGATGGGCACAGGGACGGAGAGACATGTGCTTATGACTGTTTGGGGGGAAATTAATGGTGCATTTTTTGTTTTTATAATGTGATTTAATGATGCAATTCGTCTAATAAAAAGAACATTTTTTAACATTTACACGTTCATTTACACATTTCCTCCTTTGCAGAGAGAAACCCAGTGGGCCAATACAAACATCTCACTCCTCTCATCCACTCAGAGCGCTGCAGGCCTTTTTATTGCATTGTGATGGATGATTTCAGTTTGGCATTTTTCACCACCATGCAACATCCAAACACCCCCACCCCGCCACCTCCCCATTTTGAGTGCATAAGGAGGCCATCCTATATTCACAAAGCCGACATCTAATGCATATTGAGTGTGTTTTGTAAAGGATCATTTGATTGTCTTGTAAATGAAGCTTTGCCTCTCAGCTGCTAATTTAGCCACATTCCATCTCATTAAAGAGATGAAGGAGAACAAACGACAAAGGCATTGTCTGAGAAATTAACCCCTTCTTTGATTTCAAACTGCCATCACTGCTGCTAAAGTGCCAGTTTGAATAATCTCAGATTATATGGATGTATAGGAATGTTAAAGCAAGAGAACTAAAGTGGATAAGTGAAAATAACATGCAGACTTCCCTTCAGAGCTTTCTCTACCTTTATCTTACTCTTCTGCTTTCACCCCTCCCTCCACCATCCCACCCTGTGCCTTTATCGCTTTAGAGGATGTGCAAGTGTATCTGGTTTCCTGAAGCGTTTAGCACCTTAGCCACAAAACCCGGGCAGGAAGCCCACTCTATTTGCAATGTATCAATTGCTCTGGACAACACTCCCCTTGCCTCCACATCCCTTCAGTCTGCAGCTGGCTCAGCACACACTGCTCCCATACCTCCACATGCAAACGTTCAAGATCAAATCTGCAAGTGCACAGAAAGATTTTTCCTGTAACACCTAGCACTGTGACTATTCTGTAACCAAGACTTAATCAGCACTAGCACCTTGAACTAAATGGGCAAATGCCTCTCTGCTCCACACACACACACACACACACACACACACTCTCACACTCGCTCACTCACTCACACTCTCTCACTCTCTGAGAGAATCTGACCTTGGCTCCAGTTAGTGCCAGGGTTCATCCTCCGGCCAACCTGGCAAGTCAAATGGGTCCGGTACCCAAGACAGAGGCCCCAGCTACTGCAAGGCTGCTCTCATCTGTTACACAAAGAGACTCAGAGGGGACAAATGCAGACACAATTTAGACAATGAGCAATATAAATCTTTATAATACAAGAATACAGACAAACAATAGTCTTAGTCTTTATTTATTGACCTTATGAGCATAAACGTAGCTGAGTGGGCAGCCACATTTCTTTTATGCTAGCACAATTATATCTGTGTGTGCAAGTGTGTATATGACCCATTTGTTCCTGGAGTAAGTATACATGTGTAAGGGAGCAGGAATAAGCGCCTGAGGTGATGCCTTTTGAAAGGCACTTTGGAAATTAAAGCTGTGCCACTGTTCTGTAATGGGGCTTAAATGATCCAGAAAACACAAGATATATTGAGCATTTAATGAAACACACACCACACTCCTTAATTCTGCTCTCAGCTTCACTTGTGTCTGGAAAAACTACTTTATGCTCATCTCACACACAGACACGTGTAAACTAAAATTACAGTTGGTTAAAAATTTAAATCCATCTTTATCTTATATAATTAAATTGAAACCTTGTTTTTTTTTTTCCAACATCTCTTTATTGTCTGATAAGTACATTTAATTAATGGCTCCTCTGTAGCATTTTTGCACATTTGTTTTTTGCAAGTGTACTATCGTAATGATGATGATGATGATATTACTGATATTACTGGGTATCATTTTACAATACTTTTCTCTAACTTACTTAGACAAATGTAAACATAATTGCTTATAAAATCAATTCATTTTTTGTGCTGAATGTCCTGGCTATCAGGGCTTACTAAGGTTGCACATCACACAGTTAATTCAGAAATCTACTTTCTACCTTTACATTTTTCTGTAGAGAACAGTGAAGCAGTCACTCTCATTGTCTGTGAATGTCCTTTGTGGTTTGGCCATACATTAATAATGTAAAGGTAATGATCTCTAGACTAAAGGCCCTGTCCTGTCTTGTCTCCCCCTCCCTCCCTCCCTCACACCATCCCTCCCCCTGTCTGTCTTTAGACCAGTCAAAGGAAGAGTAGAGGTTCAGGCAGCAAAGAGTATGATTGTTGACAAAAAAGGGTGAGTCAAAGAAAGAGAGGAATTCCTGGCTGTCTTGTAGAAACAACACAGGCATCGTTTTGCTTCATTGATTACTCGAGGAAAGGGGGAGGAAGCAGAGAATCATTCTGAGAAAACATCTCTTCTGCTTTTGCCTTCACCCTGAAGTTTGGTCTTACAGAATGATGGATGAGGAACTTGCACTGTGGCCTCTGACGTCCTCTCCTCTTCCTCTCGCCTTATCCTCCTCCTCCTCTTCTTCCTCCTGCAGACACACGCACACACACATACTTGCGCATACACACTCAGATGCACAGTGTTAGCTAGTGATGGATGGGGAACTGGCAGTGTGGCAGTAGTAGCAGACACCCAGAACTACATTGCCACTTATTCATTTGTCTTCGTATTCACATCTTTATTTATGTCTATCTCCACGCCAACATCTAAATATAGATGTAGCCTACATAATGAAAATGTAGCTTTTCTTAAAAAAAAAATTTAATTCTATGGTTATCACTTTAAAAAAAAGTATTTATAAGCTTTATTATACAAACTATATACAAATACAAATTCATTTTTGAATTGAATAATTTAGTCTGTGGTTCATATTAGTTAGAAGTTAATATTTTCTTGCATGATTATGTGATGTGTATGTATAACCTGATATCATTTATATGTTTTCTGTCCTGTGGTTACGTTTCCTAAAAGTCACTCTTTTGAACATGTGTATGTCCTCAGAGTTCAGTTTTTGTCAGACAAGGCAGAAATGATGGACAGTGGGCCGCTTACACAACATTACACATTATTAATCATTTTCCCATTGTTTGAGAGGGAAGGGGGCAGCACAAAGATGAGATGGAGTGGAGGAGGACGGCATAAAAAGAGAAGGAAAAGGGGGGAGTGGAGGCAAAGAAGGAGGGTTAGAAAGCCACAAATAACTACCATCAATCATCAAGCAGTCAACATTTTCACATGTTAGGATTGCCTGTTATTGGCAGTAGCCAGGGATCGGTGTGTGTGTATAGTGCATTTTGTGTATATGTGCTGTCTTGCCCAGTCTGGACTTCTCTCCCTTTCTCACTGTCTTTGCTTCTCCTTAAGTTGACGGCACCAACAACAACAGTTGAAAAATCACCCTCGTCAGCAGGAAGCTGGCAGGTGTGTTAACTCCCCCAGTACCAAATTAGGATGTGCAAGATTGCAGAAACGCCTCGGCTCTCATATCTCCCCTTTTAATCACAAACATTTACATGAGCTTGGATGGAAACAAATATTAAGCCTTAGCCAAGGCTTTGCTTTGGATACAGGGCAAAACCTCAGCACACACTCCACCATCCAAAACCTGGGATCTTGGCCTGCTAGCCTGAGAGAAAGACCTCAGGTCAGCTTTCAACTGTGGTGCTGTTACCTACTGATTTATAGAAATGTTATTGCCCCAAAAAATAAATTAATGTGTTGAAGTGCATATTAGATCATCCAAATATGATCTCTGAGGATTAGACTAAGGAAATTTTTAAATGATGGCCAAGGGTAAGTTGCAAAAAAAAAGCATGACCCTCTCTTGAAGTTTAGAATTTAAAAACCTGTTTGTTGCTAAGTTGGATCAAAAATACAAAATATTTGTTGTTTGGACAAGTCATGTGCCTCTGGTTTATGGAGAAAACACAAAACTGTCCTTGGTGTGTGTGTGTGTGTGTGTGTGTATATATATATATATATATAGAGGGATAAAATTTTATATGTTATTGGCTTTCACCTGCAGCATTTTGACTTTGAGTGTCTGTGCATCATTGTTAAAAACACATTTTGATTATTGTGGCCGTTTGATTATTGAAAATACAACACTAGGGGGTGCTCAAGGTTCATCCAGCCAACTGTTGAGGTATGGCGCTACTCACAGCTCTAGAGTGTGTGTGTGTGTGTGTGTGTGTGTGTGTGTGTGTGTGTGTGTCTGTGTCTGTGTGTGTGTGTGTGTGTGTGAGAAATGCGTGTGCAAGGATGTGAAAATGTTTAACTTTTGGCTTCATATTGGAACATTTTTTTTTGACAGCAAGTGCAAGTCTTTTTTCCTTTTGTTGTCTCACATTATCCTGCCACAAGACCTTTTTATCATTAACTCTGTGTCTGTTTATGTCACAGGTTAAGTTTTTTAGTTACAAAGTATTGCATGATAATAGTTAATAAATTAGGATTTTTTCAGGAGTTGGGTACTTCATATTTAGTTACTTAATGCCATTAAATATGAACAAAGTTGCTGAGTGGACGTAAGTGAATACCTTAATTGGATGTTTTAGATTTTAGTCATGTTGAGACACTTTCACAATTAGCAGGATACACTACATACATATACACTAGTTTCCAGTGTTGCCCTTTTTTATCGTCTCTGTTTTTCTCTCTTGCAAACCTAAACACTAATTCATGAAGTCTTATTTTCAGCACAGAAAGAGTACTTTGTTTCAAAAGATGAAAAATCCCAGTGCCAGACTTAAGTCTTTCTGTTGTGCTGCTTTCACGACAAACGGTTGGTTACAGACAGTCAAATATGCAGCCTGTAGCAAAAATGTGATTCTGAAGCCCTCATGGCAGATTCATGTAGAAGTTCATGTGCTAATTTCTCCGTTGTGGCTCACTGTTGAGAAGCAGTTTCTTGTTGTGGAATTTTCCATCTTTGTGGCATTGGATAAATTCTCCTTCACTTATATTGACATCGCACAAACCCTTTCACTGACCTCCAGCTCTATTGTTGTGGGACTCACTTACCTGTGGCTGAAAAAAATATGATATTAGCATGATTGCAAACTTGATGCATTTTTTTTTTAAAGAAACAGTTACAAAATGGCAACGTTTTGAAATTGGTGCCTGCTATGTTGTGAGGTCTTGGTGTACCACAGTTACATGTTTGTGGCTAGACAGTGTGGCTGGCAAAAACAGGGCCCAGGGCACAATAGGGAGAGATGGCAGTGGCATGGTGGGGTGAGGCATTTCCAACCCTGCACCACTCTGAATGTTTGTGTCACACTTTCAAGTTTGTGGTACAAAAAAAAAAAAATCCTGCAACATATTTAAATAGATTTTTGTTGTTGTTGTTTTTGTTTTGTTTTTTTTCTTGCTAGGGAATATATGCTGTTTATTATCAAAGACAAACTCTTCCATAAATTTTTATTTCATTATAAATCATTTGTCTCATTTTCCACATTTTTTGATTTGTGTGGACACACTGGAACCAGAACCAGAAACTGGAAATAACTCTGGAAATGAAACATTTTATGTGTGTTTTTTTTATTTAGATATTTCATGTAAATGTGTTCATTTACTGCTTTCCATAAAGCCCTAACTATGAAAATTTAGAGAATGGATAAATTATGTTTATGCGATTGTTTTCCTTGAATGTTTCTCCCTCTTTTTGTCATCTGAAAAATAGAAATTCTTTAATCACTGAATCTGATTCAAGTCTTTCCAGGCCCTCCAGATGTGTGGCTGTGAAATAGTGCTAGGAGAGATGGCGCTGACGTACAGGCTCCAGATGAGCGAGACAAGTAATCCTAAACATGGCTGTGTAGAAGAAATGTATGCATCTGTTTATTGTCAACCTGTAGGGATATTGACTGATGATGCACCTGACTCCTTTCATCTCCTCCTACTTCCACGTCGTCCTTCTCTTCCTCCTCCTCCACCACAGTCACTTTCAGACCGACAGAGCCCCCCCAAATCCTCTCCCCTGAACATGGGGGAAAATCATGGAAACACACAGCCAGACTATTCACCGCGCACCGTTATTGAATATGTGACTAACACGCTGAGAATCGCTCTGGGAAATCAGATTAAAAAATGAATTATTTATAAGGACATGGAGCGGCGGTCCGATAGGGCAGAGAGAGTGGAAGAATACACCTACAATATACCCCAAACAACATTACAAGTTTGATCATGACACTTCCGACTGTAGTTATTTATATTTATAATGCTCACAAATGTTCTCCTTTATATTCTGATATTGAAATATGACTCATGGTAAAATTACATGGTAAAAGTGTTTTATTATTTTTGCTTAAATGTTATTACCTACATTTCCTCTGCATCCTCTCCATGCAGTCTAAAAGACAGTTTGATATATTTTCATGGAAGCTATAAAGCTCAATATTAAATCAGTTAAACCACTTTTGTTGTTATTTCAGTTTGTACTCCCTCTGGTACATGAGTCACACTTGAATTAAATTGAAATACAATGTATATAATATAGATTAAAAAAGATACGTGAATTAAAACATTCCGTTATTGATGAATTACCAGCACATTGGACTGTTAATCATTCTAATTTAAGATCTTATTTCAAACAAATGTATTTCCTTAAGGAAATAAATACATGAGCTCTGACATGAATTACTTTTGAAATGTTTCTTTGACAAAGGACAACGGTCTTCTGCTGTCAAACCTAGTCTGGGTTGTGGTGCTAGAAAAATGAATTTCTTCTGGAAGCATTGTAACACAGTTACAAGCAATATTTTTTATCTCTCCACGTCACCAATGCAGTTCTCAAATATTTAGACCATGATGTGCATCGTCGGTGTATTTGTATTTTTCTGTGCACACACTATCTCAGTACATCTTCCTGCCTTTTTATTTAATATTTAACCTGGATTATTCAAAATTTTAATTAAGAAAAAGACACAAAATCCTTTTTAATTCCAGTTGAAAAAAACTTATTGTTGCTAGTTATTGTGTTCAGTCTCACTCACTTATATTCACCATCCTCTGTTTGAGGTGTAACGGCTGGATGAGCAGTTGCACTGTCAACCTCACTGGGACAGCAGCTTCATCATCCTCCTCTTTTGCGTCTTTTCCTGAATGTTTCTGGTTTTTGCACAGATATAGATTAACCGCTCCTGGTTGTGCTTTCCTTCTATCTCTCATTCACTCTCTTTCTATTTCTTGACAAGCAGCCAATGTGCTGACACGGGGGAAGTGTTTAGGCATGAAGAGCTGTGCCAAAGTATTCTGTGTTTAAGTGATCGCTTTTATCTAATCCTTTGCTTTAACACTATGGTCAAACCCTTTTCTGTTCATTTGCCTCTCTTTTGCTTTCTCTGGCTGTCATTTTACATCCTCCCTCTCTGTTTCATTTACTCGCACAAATTTTTGTCCACCTCAAAGTCATATATATATTCACACACACACTCCTGGCCTCTCTTGAAAGGTGTGGTGCTTGAGTCATACACGCCTGTGCAGGTCAATGTGCTAGAAGGAGGTTATGTCAACACCTCTAGCCTCATTGACACCCCTCTCTTGTGGGCCGAACCACACATTTGGCAGCCCCCCAGGTGGGAATTCCGGAGAGTTTCCACGTTAAACACACACAGGTGAAGTATACACGTCATTTACATCTGGAAATACCCCTTTAGTCTTTTCTCCTCACCAGCTTTTCATTTGTTTTTACTCAATTTGGTAAGGTTGTTATAGGTGCTGCCTTGGTGGTGTTTTTCCCTAAAACACATTTGATCAGCAGAATACCAGTGTCTGGAAGTTGTTAATTAATTAGGCCATGCATTGTGTACGCCTTTCTGCTCTAAAACATGAAAGTTTTGCTTGCAACACATGTAGTGCATTGTTTTTAAATCTGTTAAATTTGTCATTCAGTTAATCAAACTTAATTTATTGTTTTTGCTCTGAGCCACACTGTTGTTCACTGGTGTGTTATTACTTTGAATGAGGGTTTGGTTGTTATTTAAGTGCCACTGGTTTGAAATTACAAAACAAATTTGTATGTGAATTTTTGCCTTGTGGGGGGCATAAGGAGCACGTGGCAGCCCACTGAATGTCTGCAGCAGAGCTCAGAGCACATATTCAGCCAAGCTCTCTGTAACCATAGGTGTGTGATGGGAGTGGGAGGAAGAGGGGAAGGATGGGAAGAATGAAGGAGTAGACACATCAGCAGAAAGTTGTTTTTCTGTGGCTTGGAGATTCTATTTAAAGTGGGGTGGTGGGGTAAGGAGGGGAAACGGGGTGGTAGACTTGGAGTAGTCCACAGCCTGGAGAAACAGAGGCAGGATGAAGGAGTATGGGTGGCGGGAGGGTAGGATGCGCAAATTTCCCCAGTTTTTAGTTTTGATTGAGGCTGGTGCGTGTGTGCATCTGAAGAGGATCCATGAGGGTACCTTGCTGCGTGGGCGCGAATGTGTGTGTGCGCGCCCATGCTTGTGTGTAAGTGTGTGTGTGTGGCTGAGGTATTAATCTTCTTTGTCAGTGAAGCCCAGATGCAGGGCCCTTCCAGCAGCACAAGCCCAGACTCAGCAGTCTGCATTGGGCTCTGGGAAGAAGGGATGGGGTGTAAGTGGGGGTTTTATCGAAGGGGCGGTTGGATCCCGCTGGTTGTGCTACTAGGGTGGTGTGCTCTGATGAAGAGGGCAAGGGGGACAACACACAGCAGATTAACTAATGATATTAGCCAGAGAAGACCCTCAGGTAAAACCCAGTAGTTGCAATTAGTGGAGTCTCTCAGAGGTTGCCCTCTGGCCCCGACACACATGCACACATGTACTCCCACAAACACCAGCAACCTTGCATTAACTACTGATGCAAGTCTTTCTTTACATTAAATTCTCACCCTGTCTTATCCCTTTATGAGCTACCCTTTATCCCGCTCCTTTTTCTGCCCATTAACACTGCTCATGAGCCCCCTTCGCTGTTTGCCCACTGTGAGAACAGACGAACTAACATGTTTGCTCTGTGGGAAACACACACACACAGTCACTCAGTGGGAGTGAAACTGGGACTGGGAGAGAGCCGACACAGTCTATTCAAGAGTATGCTGATAAGCACAAGTGCTCAAAGAAAACACACACACACAGACACACTGGGGCTAAAAACTTCAAAGCAGGAGGTAGAATGATTGACATAACAAGCTTATAAACCTCTTTCTCTGGTAGAGTTGCCAGGACAGCAGTGAGAAGAAAGGTGCTTGTATCTGTTGGTGATGAAAGATATTAATGTGTTCACAAAACAAAGTTGATTTCAAGCATATTTTGTAATGATGTATGTAATGGTGTATACTGATGTTCAGGATAGTAATCAATCATGAATTCAACCAAAGAGCAACTGACTGGAGTGAGCTATCTTAACCCTTTGACGCTGAAAATTGCTATTTATTGCTATTTAAGACTTTTTGCTTATTTTAATCCTTCTAAACCAACTGTGTCACTGCACATACATATGGTTAAAATAAGCAAAAAGTCCAGGTGGACAATAGGAATCTTCATTGTAGAATGGTCCACAATAACGGAACACTTTTTCCAGAACACTATCAATCTTTGATATCCGGCAGTTTACTGTATGTCGAAGGAATGCATCAACGGTTAACGAAAACGGATTCACCGACTTCCGGCAACAGTGCGAGTGGAATTACCGTAATAACCCTATACTGACTGTGAAGCGCAACTACTCAGCTTTCAGAAACCGTTGGAATTTCTCTGATAGAGCAAACTTATGGTAATTCGAAGTACAGTGGCTGTTGGCGACTATGAACGGTTTAGAAGGTTTAATTTTTGAGCTACCAACTAGTAATTGCTGCAGTTTCCCTAAATGTGCTTTATGGTTTACACATTGCTTAAGTGATTTATTTCTTGCTTTTGACAACCCAATACCCGCTTGTATTTCAGGGACAGTTTTGATTTTTTTTGTTTGGACGTTTGCTTTATAAATATAGTTGCTTGTTGTCTTTATTATCTGAGAAGATCCTCTCCAGCAGTTTCTTCCACAAAGTTGACAAACACAGTGTTCTTGAGCAATGTGAAATGTTACTTTATCTCCCTCTACATGTCCCCCTGTGAAGTTGTGATCACCACTTAGAATTACGTACACAACCATGACAAAGTGATGAATTACAAGAACTTTTCAAAAACACTTTTCCTGCCTGTGATTCTTTCACTGTATCTCTGTCTCCTTTCTCTTCCCACCCTTCTGTCTTTTTGCATGCACGAACCACTGTACCACGGGCTAAAATAATTTCACTGGAATAATACATAAGGTTAAATGGCCGATTTTTTTGGTATATGTGTGTATGAAAGATGGGGGGGAGTGTTTGAATAGCCTCCCTTGGCTTGTCAGCTCTGTCTGGTCTTTTATATGGCCTTCCTTATTATAATGCTACTTATCTTATCCAAAAAACCATCGGGCTGCACGATTAATTTAGGTACTGTATCCGTGGAAACGATGGCTTCTCTCCTCTCGCTGCTGTCCCTCCCTCACTCCCTCCATCTGCAGGAGATTAAACTGGGACTGGGCTCTACTTTTCTCTCTCCTTCTGTCCATCATAGTGAAAAATTACCTTTTAGTCTTCTTCCTTAATCGCACTGGCCGCAGAGCAATCACACAGGAAATAATGGCTTGGTGTCTGACTGTGCAGACTCTCCACTACAATGCCTCAAGACTGGATTGAGGTGAGAACGGGGAAACCTCACATTAATGATTCTTTGTAAGTGTCATCTTTCTAGAAATACAGATAGCGTAAAACCATCACGGTGTCAAATCTTTGTGGAAATTCATTTATAAATGTTCGGCTGCTTCACAGGACACCTTCTCAAGTCAATTTTCTCTTGCTTTTGCACTCCAGTTCTGCATCCCGGCTTTCTCATTTGTCGTTTATACTCTTCTCCGTGAACTTTACAGAAAGTTTATCCAAGTTAAAAACAAGATTGAATTGAGAGAGTGACTCTGAAAAGTGCAACTAAACACAGTGTTTTATTTTGCTGTGAGTTTTGATCCCAGTGAAAACATCAAAGTAAACACAAAACTTCTCTTTCATTCACTTCAGCTTCTCTGTCCTTTACAAACCTGTACTCTTCCCTTCTCTGTTGCTCAATCCCCTCTACGTTTTCCACCCCTCACTCACTTCTCTTGCAGTTTCATTCGGTGTGAATTAATTGCTCCTCATATGGGAGACGGCACACGATTAGTCTCAATCCTGATAATGGTGTGTGGCTTGGCCGTGGGGAATACACTGCCAATTTGCTCAAAGCGCATCTGCCAAATGATTGGTGTTTACACGCCACATCCCCTGAGGAGTGTTTGTCACGACGCCACTTCTTACATCTCAATAACATACAGGATCCCAAGTAAGACGTCACCAAAGATGCGCACAAACACACATACTGCATACAGACATCATCGAATCCTGCTGTAGCGCAAAGCATCCTCAACATGGTATCTGTGTCCAAACAGAGGCAACTGACTTTGGAAGTATGTTTGAAAGTATTTTAAACTTATTTAAATTTTTTACATGATCAGGGTTTCCTCTTTTTCAAACAGTTTATCTCCTCCCTCTGCACCCCCACCTGCCGTCTCCCCTCAACCCCTCCCGCCTTCCTTCATCTCTCCTCCCTAACACAGTGCTCCTTCTCTGCTGTCCCATTAATCACCCCTCTCTAATTAACAGGCCCACTGTTCCCAGTCTTCCCACTGCTCCCACTCCACACCTGGCCCAGTCCTGCTGCCCAGCAGGCATGTAGCACAAGCCAACACAGACATGCATATCGGGACACAGCACAAACTGGAGCACAGCTGGCAACTGACCACCTCAGAATCGTGCTTGGACGAGCAAAATGATAAGAATATTACAATAAAAGAGTTTTGTTGAATTGTGTGGGAGGATGAGCTGGGCAATAATTTGGAGAGGATGTGTTATTGTACTCATCTCCCTCATACAGTCACCTCATCAAACCTATCTTTCCTGTAATAACTCATACTTTCAACCCTTTCCTCACCCACTGCTCAGTTATGACCATCTTCACCCATCCCTCTCTTTGAATCACATCCCATCTCTTCTGCTTTCCCACTTTTTCCCTGTCCTCCCTCTGCTATCCAGGGTGGCCCGGCAATGCAGTAATGCCATCTGCCAGCACAGCATGCCCACAGCCTCATTTCCACACACACACACACACACACACACACTTGCCCAAAGATGCACACAAACACACGCACAGGTTGGCAAGGACACCTTCCAGTGCAGGATACTCCAATATCCATACTTCCGCCACCAGATCACGATAGTCCCACGCATTGTGTAGCACACAAACACAAACAGCCCTGTTGAGTCACACGCTTCATCTGTCTCCCAACAGGGGGAGTCGGGGAGCATCTGCCGGAGCCGAGACAAGAGTCAGAGGCAAGAGGCTCCTTTTACAGTAAGGGAGCGAATCATCACAACAGTCACATACTGCCTGATCATAGACAAACAGAGGAAATATGACCACATGGGTGTGTATTCCACACTGACTACATATGAATTAAAATCAGGGAAAGTGAACCAGCAATTAGATGCAAAGGCACATTTTTGAGGGAACAAGCTTTGCTTTTTTTGCAGCGTCTTGGAACATCGACTTACCATATACTGTAAAAAATTTCTCAGATGTTTGTACTGCACTAACTTTGGTGGCTATGGGTGAGATATATTGACAGAAATTTGAGTACAAAAACAATGGAGCCATGTATTTTGGATTGTTTGACACAGAAAGTCTGGGTAAATCTGGAGCAGTTTTCAAGCAGAAAATGCAAAAAGCGTAACAGCTGGGACACAGTGCATTAAACATCAGTTCATTAAGTCTTACTAGAAAGCTTTTGAGTGAGCTTTTTTTTTCTTCCCCTTTTTGTTTTTATATTGATGTGTGTACCCAATTAAAAACAGAAGATGCATCATAAGATACTAAAGTCCAGAGCAAAAAAACACGGAGGGCATGATGTAACATATTGTCCAATTGGTTATTTATAAAATGTATTATTTTATATAAATCTGGTTGACTTTGAACAAGACAGAAATAGAATTGATGGGAAATGCAGCAATTAGCAAATTAGCTGTAGGATGTGTTGCTGTTCGAGTTGTGTCTGGTGCTGCATTGGGGTGCTGGGGGGTGGCAGCATGAGTTGGTGTGTGTGTGTGTGTGTGGGGGGTGTGAGGGAGTCACGGTGTGTACGTGCATGTGTGTGAATGTGGTGCACTGCCAGGTGCGAGTGGGGGTCTGTGGCAGTATATTTATTAGGGGCTGTCAGGGAGGTGACACTTTGATGAATGGTGCAGAGTAATCAGGGCTGGGCTGTGACAGGCTGCACTCACAGCCTTCTACCTGCCAAACAGCCCGGTCATATACACACACATACACACACACACACACACACACACACATAAACAAGTTTGTTTATATCTACACAAAAATGCTACTGTATGTATGTGTACAAACAGCCTCCTGTAAATATCCCCTGCTGCCACATGAATAACGTCATCAAGTTCCTCTCATCCCCTCAACTCAGAGCCTCTTGTCCTCATCTCAGAGTCCTCTTATACAAGTCTCTCACATCCCAGACTCCTCTGCCGTGGCATCGTGGTTTTCATAACCTTTAATGACATGAAGATGATGGAACACATTTTTCTGGAGTTGACTAAAAAGGATAAATTGGGTCAACACAGTTTTAGAGGAAAAGACAAAAAGAGACAGAGATTTGTGCTGGAAAAATGCAGAGCTTTGTTGTTTTTAATTGCTGGTGAGAGACAAGGTAGCCTTAATTAGTCCTCATCTTTCTCGTGTTGTTCTGCAGGGTCATATTTCTGTTACTTTTGACTAATTAGTCAACTACTTCAGTAGCCTCCCCATATAAAAATAATTATGGATGGTTTGGTGAGTGGTTTGGTGGAGGCAGTTCGGGAAATAATTACACAAAGTTTTCCATTTTCGTTCAACGGTGCCACAGTCGTGTTTTCCTTTCACCCATTCAATTCTATCTGTAGTTCCGTTTAGATAGTGTCAATTTAAAAATGTCCAAACAACTGAAAAATCAAGCAACTGTTATACACTGTCCTTGGAAAGAAACCACAGTAAATATTGTATTACAACTTAAACACAAAATGGAAATCATTACTTCTCCATGGACCCTCTAATGCTTCCAAACCAACAAGTAATGTGAGGTTGTAATCAAATAATTTCACTGAGGTTTGGTTTTCCAAACAGTTTTCCACTGATTCTATCGACAGACCACAGTCTGGCCCTTAAGAAAGGAGACAGGGGTGGGGGGGTAGGGAGGGAGGGAAACTAGGGGGAAAGAAAAGAGCTAAATGTAAAACTTGGGACAACAGAGGGAAGAAAAAGAGAGAGGGTTTGACAAAGGAATGGGGGAGCCAATAGAGTGGCAGGTATGGTGTCTGCTCAAACTTTTTATGTCCTGTCTGAGTACCAGCTGCAAAACCTCTGGGAACACATGAGCCTTTCTTGATAGCGCCATATCTGTCCTCTATCTCCCCAGATTTCCTCTTTTCCCCACTGCAAAAATACCCCAACCTCTGTATCGTCCAATGTTTAGGCTGTAAAATCACATTTTACCAGTGCCAGAGGGTTGAGATAATTTTCCCGTTGCCAATACAAGTCCACTTTTCTAGAATCAAGTGTAATTTTCTTACTACTACAGTGATCAGCTGTATTCTGTCTTCAAGCTGTTTACATGAATTTCTCATGGCACAGGGCACTTGTAAGTAGTGTAATTATCTCAAACCATTAATAGATTTAAGAAAATTGTAAAATGAGACAAAATCATACGTTACAAAAAGGAATTTTTGGTGTGGTTATGCTGAGAAAATATCCTCCTGAGATGAGGTATATTCAAATATATTTGGGGAAAAACACACAAGGCATATGACAAGAGACTTTCAAGAATACAGTTAAACTTATTCTTGTCCAGAATATTACTTTGTAGACCTTAAGTAACTTTTCTTTAATGAAATAACATTTGATAGAAGTTAATTGAACATCCTAATTAATGACTGAATGAATAAACAGGCCGAAAGGGTTCTCCTTTACTCTCTGCCTGTCCCTCTCAAAGGAGGTTTCCTCGCCAGGCTTGGTGAACATTGACGGAGTAACGCTTATTCTCTCCGTCACACCAATGGAAATCAATTGGACGGTAATTGCAGTAGTTGACCCCTCTCACATTCCCCACCACATCCCATCTCCTCTCCATCCATACATCTTCTACACTGTGACCATAAAGATGAGCCAGAGACAGTCAATTCATTTATACACCAGGCATTTTCCCCTAAACTTAACAAGCCCGCAGCGATATATTTCATCAGGCCTGATAAAATTCGTCAGGCAGATGAAAGACAAACAGGAAAAGGGAGAGTGGAGAGTTTGAACAAAGTTAACAAAAGCAGGAAAAAGGGGACAGTGACTTAAGAGTTTACTGAAATTACAGCTGCCACCCATGTGATTGTGTTTTCTTTGGTGTTTGTTTTGGAGATGACAGGTCAGATGGGTAATGAGTGACCTTTCCTCCATGGCATGGTTTTGCCTTCACACCCATATTAATCTTTCTCCATCACCCCCTCTCTGTACCGACAGTAGACCTCTTGGGGGCACGCATGCACATACGCACACACACACACACACACACACACACGCACACACATGCACATACATACACACGTGTTGATGCATAAGTGAGGTGGCAATGATGAATGGAGATGTTCTTAGGATCTGTTTAATAAATGTTAGGCAGGGCCCCTGTGAGAGCAATGGGCAAGAAGGCAGCATAGGCAGCATATACATAGCGGCAAATGGAGCCTTGCTCACTGGGGCCTGAATTATAGCCTATTTGACCACAATTACACTGGGCACCAAGAGAGGGAAGCACAGCCAAAAGTAGAGGAAGGGGTACAGGCCTCACAGATAGCAGAGGTGGATAATTTATTTATTTTTTTTTATTGCAGACAGTTTCTAATCTGTGATGTGTCAGCTAATATGCATGTACCATATGTGCCATTTGACAGATTTTTGTAGGATCCCACCTGTTGGATTTGTGTTTTTCTCTGTGTCATTATGTGTGTGCATGCTTGATCTGGGAGTGGTTGAAGGTGTCAGAAGTGTGAACATTGAGATATCACTTCTGTCTGGGTAATCCTGACAGGCTTGACTTCTAAACAGCCTGCTAATGTCTATCTTCTGTACATGTAGCTTCAACATATCTATATCAGTCAGCGCATCTAGATCCTCTCCAATAATGCAGGTTTTAACCAAACTAAAGGAGTACTTTGATTATTCCAAATATTGGGCTTTATGTTGGAAATTGATATCGAAATTTGGGTTACTGGTTACTCATCACTCTTTTTTAAAAATTTGTTTCTCTCCACTTTAACATAACAGATAATATACAATTAAACACACAAAATGTCAGGTCTCATTGTACTATATTTAAGTATTTTTGACTGTAGTTGAACAGTAATTGAAAGAATGTAAGAGTCCAAAATTAAATCTTGTGTAGTCTAGTATGTGCATATTTGATGGTAAAGAGAACGAAGTCTCAGAGGTTTCTCCTTTTGTGCATGATGGATGTTGAACTGGATTTCTGTGAGCCCAGTTTGACACACCTATTAACCAGATCAAACAGACTTTATTAAGTCTGTGTGAATACCACTGCACATTACTATATTATTAACTACAGCAAGCAGACAACTGTTAGAAAAGAATCTTTTCATTTGCCTCAAAGTTTATATTTTCATGTTTTATTTTCTCATCTCTCTGGTCCCTCCTACTTCAATACCTGTCAATTTAGGCCTTAACTCTCAGAAGACCCTTTCTTTTATTCTTTCTATCTCTGTTAGGAGCTCGGTCATGGAAGCTTGGGTTCTGTGTTGTCTGACAGCTGCTGCTGCGTGCCTTTTTTCTCCCCCCCCTCTCCTTTAAACACACGTCCTCATTTCTAAACTATCTATCATGCTGGCAGGGCCAGTGGGGCCTTTAAACTGTGGGATTGGCACTTTCTCAGCTGCTGAGCCGGAAAAGGGGCCTGCTTACAGACGGATTCACAAGCGTGGGGCCAGCCTGCTGCAAGCAGGAGGAACAGGAGGTAGCCTGTCTGAGTGCAGGTGGACTGACGATACTCTTCCACTCTCTGAATGTCTGTATGTGTGTTTGTTTAAAGTTTGTGCCTGGAAGACCTATGAATTAAAGTGGCCCCTGTGGTGATCTAGTGTCAGCCACCTCTCAAGGTTGAGATTTTGCCGTTGCTAGCTGCAAACTCTCATTCTCAAATGAGAGTTGTTTTATAGGGTGAAGAGTCGTTTTAAAGAAATTAATTGGAAAGAAAGTTGATGCTTTTGAGATGAGACTGTGAAACAGAGTGTTTGGATTCCAGAGGGATATTCAGCAACGAGTTGACAAACTCTGTCTCACTTGGGAGTGAGAGGTGTCTGAAGAGATGGGAACTGCTGACAACATCTGTGTGTGTGTGTGCGCTTGTGCATCGTGATGCCACATTTGACAAACATGAAGAAATAACAATGCGGTGCTGTCAGCGGGTCTTGTCCCTGGCAGGGGGTTGGAAGTGAGCACGATGTGTGATTTTTCTCAGATGAGCAGAGAACCTGCGATGACGCCTCCTATCGATCTGCACATGCAAACACGCTTAAACCTGACACATGCAAGCCTCTAAACACACACACACACACACATTCAGACACACTGGCTCTGGACCTGATATTGACTGTGCATTCACTGGTAATGTCACTATCCCCAAAAGGTCAGGAAGTGTCAACACAACGAAAAAGTCCAGCTAAAAGTTATCTTATGTACATGTGTCCTAATGCTGAAGGCCCATGTGTCAGTCATACCCCTGCCTCTTTCGGTATGCTTTTCCTCTTGAGACTGGTCAAAAGTAAAGGCCCCTGTTCTACCACCACCACATAGAGTGGTCAAACTATTGCCTCATCATTGTGAGCAGAAGTAAAGATGCAGCAGCATGACCAGGAAGTCTCAGTCTCACTCTCACAGTTTGGCATTTAGTGCCAATTGGCTGTCCCTGCCATGCCCTGCAATGAGGTTATTTGACAATGAAAATAAGACACAGCCAAATGGTACATGGCGGATAGGAACTTCACAAAGATGATAACATACTGTGGGATATTTCCACTGAGGCAAAGTGGGAAATATGATGAATTAGCTCTGTCCTGTTTATCACCTTTTGTTTGTCTGAACATATAATTTCAGTTTAGATTCAGGAAGCCCAAACCCTTAGTTTAGATACAATAACTGGCTGAAATAATGAGATCAAAAGTAAAACTAAGCAGCATTTTGGTCTCAGGAACTGCCTGGTATCCAGAATAAATAGAATTTTAAGAATTATTTCAGGTTAAGCGCATTTTCATTCATCTGATGTGCAGAGCATAGAAATGCACTACACAAAGGGAGTGAGTTCTAACACTTTTTTCCAATGTGGTTGCATTTAGATCATGACCATAATTTATACGTTATAAACCTTGTGTTTTACAAAAGAGTTGATTGGGCAGACATGTTGTTGACCTTTTCTGGTCCATCAGTAGAGGGCAGTCTATCCTCAGTGGTCCAGCAGTGGTCCACGGTATGTGCTTCATTTTGTGTGTGTGCGTGTGTGTGTGTGTGTGCGTGTGTGTGTGTGTGTGTGTGTGTGTGTGTGTGTGTGTGTTTGTGTGTGTGTGTGTGTGTGTGTGTGTATGTGTATATGTGTTCAGTTGATTTCCCAGCACAGTGGTTGTTTTCTTGTGCTCTAATTACACCAAAGCACACAGCCTAGCTCTGTCTTTTTCTGTCTCTCACTGATCTTCCTTTCTCTGTAGGTCCCTGTTTTTCTCAGTTATATCATAACAGACTGGAGTGATGAGTTGGAAGAGGTAACTGTTTGAGTGTGGTCTTTGCATAATATTATTGTGGGGCCCTCCATTCACTGCCTGTTGAATTACTGGAAGTTTACACAGTAAACAATACATGCTTAAACTACAATTGCGTACTAATCAAAAGTATAATTAACTAGCCGTTTGAAAACTGAGCTGACAGATACTTGACAAGAAAATAATAGACCTTAATCCTTCTGTTGGAGTGTTTTTCTAACTTTGTTTAACTATTTTTAAATAATCAAAAACATTTTATTCCATGAGCAAAGCTCTCTTTAGCTGTGATCTTGTCACATTATGGCTCAGATGAACTATGAAGTAATGTTACTTGATGTGGAAAAGTTATTTCTTTAAAGGCAACTTACTTCCATCACAAAACCACAATAAGAAATGCTAAACCAGAAAAATCATAAGTGTATGGTAAAGCATGGATGAGTGAAAGTATTGGGTGCAAAAATAAAGCAACAAATTAAAGCAAACACAGAGGGAATGCTGCAGAGAGAGATAGATAGACAGTCTAAGCAGGCCAATTTCTCAAGGTTTCCTTACCTTCCAATCCAGGTGAACCGCTCCTGGATGGTGACCACTCTGCTTGGTTGTCTCCCAAAAAAATCTAGAGAGAGAAGGCAAGCAAACAAGCTCCAACAGAGCAAAACCAGAGCGGTCACAGTGAGCACTTGTACCATTTCATGTGCTTTTGGGGTTTGAGCTGAATCTGTGATGTGGTTACATATCAAAATTTAAATGTACTTTTTACAAGTAGACAGAAAAGTTCTTATTTCTGCTCTTACCAAGCAGTATGAGAGACAAATTGTTTTGTTTAGAGAATTGGGGGGGGGGGGGGGGGGAGAGCTGTAGGGAGAGAAGTTCAAAATGGCTCTTCTTCCATTATGGCATGGTTCAACATCACTGTGTGAAATGGATATAAAGTTTGGTTTTCTGTCTTTGTAGCAGAACTGATTGAGACATGACCATGACGCCTGTTGTTGTTTGTCAGCAGTCCAGTCTCCTATTGGTTGTGTAAAGAATGATGTGGGGAAACTTGTCCTGGTATACTTTGACCCCTTAAAACCGTCAATCATTGTATGAATACAACCTATCTGAGTATTGCTGCTCACTGCGTGCATCCTTTTATGATCACAAGTTGCCATGAAAAATTGAGGCTGTTAAGGAGGAAAGTGAGGCCTCATTCAGTATTAATATGGCGCTTGTTACTTGAAGTGAAGCTTTCCATCCTTTCCAACAACTCACATGCCTAATGACGCCTCTGTTATTTTCCGTTGTTACCATATATTTGGCTGCAAAACACTGAACTTAGTTTGATGATAAGAAAAAAGGTTGTGTTTGTCGGCATGTGCGACACAGTGTGCATGTTTATAGTTATCAAGTTGCTAAAGCTCCAGCTATAACCTCATACGTTTGGACAAGATGTCTGCCTTTCCCTAAAGGAGTGAGGTTCAGGGAACAGTGTGTTTGACCCTTTCCCATAAATCATCTACTTTCCATTTCAGAGTTTCCATATACAGTCACAAGACTCTGTATCATGCAACTGTATATGCAAAGTGTTATTTTGTCTGCAGAATCTATCAGACATCAGCCAATCAAGCTTAAATGATACTACCCTTATTTTGATCAGACCAAACCCCTATTATGCCCTTATGTTAATGTATTAACCAACCCTTATGGAACTCCAGACTCTTGTTTTTATTTTAAATATGGAAAACTGATAACTTCATTGGATAAAGGTCTGTTGAAATGATTAAAGCCATGGTATTTAAATATAGCTTAATATTTTATGTACGGGGAGAGTGATTTTTAAATTGTTGAAGGTTTGCTTTAGTATTTTTTTTAAAATAAAAAAAAACGCAAATTCTGGTAAAACATATAATTTGATCACCTGGCTTGTCTTTAGTAGTCCTATTGTGCCATCTTTATGTTGCTGTGTGTGAGCTCTCTTTTTCCGGGAGGCTGCAGTTGCTCTATACTTTGTGCAGACCAGACTGTAGAGAGAGAGCGTTTGTGTGTGTGTGTGTGTGTCTGAGTCTGAGTCTGAGTCTGTGTGCGTGTGCATGCGTGTTGGTGTGCATATATTTGTACATGCATTCAAATGTGTCTGTTTGGGTACATACTCAAGATGAGGGAGAGGTGAGATAAGAGTCTGTTAGAAGCATGTTCAGATTACCTTCAATTAGTGTGGACCAGGAGAGACGAGGGGAACAATGAGATATAGATTGGCTCTCCACTGGACAAGAGAGACGGCACAAGATGGAGTGTGTGTGAGGGAGGGAAAGTGAGGTTAATGACAGTCTACTTACAGGCAGGTAATCTCTCTTCCCTTCTCTGTGGGTATAATCAGTTTCCTCTCCTGTCTCCCTGTAGTCATGATAATTATTATAACAATTAACTGAATGAACTGTCCGCTGCTGCTTGGGCTAGACTGTTTCTGTCCTATTCAGCTTCCATCCATCCTCTCCTGAACTAGGTGTTTCTCTCCATTGTCTTGTCCCATCAAACTTCGGACATAGCAACAAATAATTTTACCAAGTGTTCTCTGTGAAAGCTGACTTGTGTTTGGGGGAAAAAAATACCTACGATTTTGTATTGAATTGTACATTTATGGGATTGCATAGACCTTCAGTGTTTGATGCCTAGTTGGTTAAACTCCTACCTTGCATATGAACAAGATGTTGGCATGACAGTGTGTCATGGAGTGTGTGTGATCCATCACAGGTTGTGTAGGTGGTGCTGATAGGTAGATTTTGTCGACACTGCAGTAGGCCAAGCTTGCTCTTTCCTGTTTTCACGGTTTATAAGTTACATTAACATGTCGCAAGCTGTAGCTTTATATTTACTTTACATATAACAGAGTCAAAGTGGCAGTCATGGTGCAGTGGGCCGCACAGCAACACCAGCCTTTCTGTGGGCCATTTGCATGTTCTCCTTGTGTCTGTGTGGGTTTCCAGTTAGTCTGGCCCCCCTCCCACAAGCCAAAGAGATACAAATTTAGGGAAATTGGTGATTAAATTAGTGTCATAGACTGCCAATTTGTCCAGTGTCAATGTAAGTGGAGGGGACTATATCCGTCTCTTTCAAGTGGGGAAACTGCACACATTGTTTCACAGTGCTACCTGCAGTGTGTTCCTGTATTTGATTGTGTTGTGTGTTTTTGCAGCATGTATGTCAGTAAGGTTTCATTTTTGAAATGTAGCGTTTCCACACAGTGTCAAACTGAATTTTACAAGCTCTCTGACATCAAAATCGAATTAATATCTTACTCCACCAAAAACTGATGGCCAGCAATCATGAAAAATTCTTCTAAAGATAAATTCAATGATTACTATTAGTGCTAATCCAAATTAGGATTTTGCTTTTTGGTATTATGTTGAAACATTTTTACAAGACATTTTAAGTCACCCTATATTTGTACCACATGTATGTCACTGTTGAACACTGTGACTCAGTGGTAGATGAAAGGAGCTAAATGACTGAACAAAATAAGACATTTGGTCACAGAATATTGGTAAATATGGTTAAATTCTCAGGTTCTGTGTGTATGTGTTTATGTCCATGTGTAATTGTGCACGTGTGTGCTTGTGCTGAAGTGTGTAACCAGGCCTGTTAAGTTGAAGCCCAGGGCCGTCAATCACACACGGTGGTGGGGGAAGAGGGAGGCTGGTATGCAGATACTACTAGCTGTCAACAGACCACAGGAAAATGGATGCCCGAGAAAGCCATAACTATGATAAATTTACTCCTTCAATTCTCCGAGTTGCCCCCTCCTCTCTCTGTCTCTGTCTCTCACTAACACATTCTGATGGACATGCATGCAGTTCACACACAATGCCCCCTCCTCTCTCACAAGACCTCCATACACTATCTCTGCGAAGCCCCCTCTCCTCCACCAGTCTGTGAGATTGTGACTAATGTATGCGGTAAAGCTGCTCGCTACCATGCCGCACACCAACCCACCACCACCCGATCAGCCCATCCATCTCAGCGTCCGTGCCGGAGACCGCATTCAAATAAATTTGTCACTGTACGTTTATGAAATATTGATGGCAACAGAGAGGGAGATGTGGAGTGAAAGGGTTGGCTGGGGACAGATCAAGAGGTTTGGGTAGTGAAGGAAGGAAGAGCCAAGTGAACAGCAGGGGTGCCATTTTTGACTGGAGGCCAGGTGAGGCTTACATAAAGACATGAAGTGTCGGGACTGCTCGGAAACATTGGCGGGAGCTCAGTTATATCGATGGGGTTTTATATACTTCAAAAGGTCAGACAAGCTGAAGTGCTGCCGAGCCGTTGGTCACTACAAAAGTGAATAACCTGAAAATTGAAAAATTTAAACAGTTCATAGATACTCAAATTCTCTGAAATTACAATTACAAATTTTAAACCTGAATATGTTAGGGCTTTGGACTCTTGCTTTGACAAAAGCAAACTAACTACAGTAATTGACAATTAAAGTAACTTTTACTTTAACCTCTTTGCCAATTCAGAACACAAAACTGTTTAGTTTGCAATGATGTAATGAGCAATGAGGATTTTATTCATTTGTGTTTTATTCATTACCTTGAATTACAGGAGCCTCAACAATATTGTTGTTGAGGACAACAAAAGAATTTCCATTTGCCTCTTTTGCAGCTGTTGAGGCAAAAATATCAGAAAAATGGCTCAATATTACCAAAGGTAAACATTTTTATTTTGTGTTTTTGTTTATAATTGTAGTTTGAAATTAGATAGATCAGTGTCTGTCTGACAGCAAGTTACAAACCTCTGGTATGAAAAAGAGAACTGTCCTATTTGAGAAACATAAACCTTGACTTTGTCCAATTAAAGAAGAAATAATTGGAGTAGTGTGGCCTCAGACATTGTATTACACAGAGGGAGCAGATTCCAGAGAACAAGTTGAACACGACTCATACTAGTACAGAACAACCAGAGAGTTGTGTCCGTTGTGTGTGTGTGTGTGTGTGTGTTTGCGGGTGTTTGTGTGCTACATGCCAGAACACAAAAGTCACAAACATCTCCTCACGGCTGAGCATGATAGGAGTTCTTGGTCAGTAAACTAGTGCAGTTTAATAATGGCACTTTTTGTGCTCCTTCTTAGATAAAACTTACCAAAACATAAGAGAACAGCAGAGTACAACTTGTATTATTCCAAAACCCAAAATATTTTCTCCAGTTATGTGTGCCAAGGTAAGAGACGTTTACTATGTGCAGAGTTATTGACTTAATGGGATTTTTGTGTGATTATGGTGTAGTGCCAACATGATAAGCTCTTCATTGTCTGGTGTTTGGTCATGATTGAAAGAGGAAAATGAGGAGGCTGTCAGTGATATTGACTCATCTCTGGAGATGCATTCCTTCTTTCTCTGGCCTCTGGTAAACACATGATCCTTGTTTTCTCTTCCTCCCTCCCAACAAAATATACCGTATCTATTGCACCCCATTCCCCTTGCCCTCCCCCTGCCTTGCTGCTTTCCATTCATCTTTCCCTCTGTCCCTGGACCTATCAACAAGATGAGTCACAGGCCAGCTCATGTCAGGGGCTAAATGTTTAGCCTGCTTTTAGCCCTCCTAGCACAAATGGACAACCAGAAGTGATCCAAACTGGCCAAACATGATGATGCTGGAACTTTCCACCCTCATTATGAGCAGTCCCATGCTGTATTTTGTCAAAGATAAACACAGTGTCACCAACACAGTGGAGACATGTTGTGCTTATTGTGTATGTGGTGATGCTCAAGGCCACATGAAAAGATAAGAGCAAAGAAGTGACGTTCAGCAAGGAATAGGGATGAAGTTATCTGTGGACCAAGTGCTTGATGATTTGTGATTCTTGCAATGTAAGAAAGCTTTAAAGATTTGTTGTTCAAACAAGCCTTTATCTAAAGAGTCAGAAATTCAGTTTACAGTACATGACTGGTCAATGTCACCAAAATATTAGGATATTTCTAATGCTGTCCATTTAATACAGTTTTATTTGATTTTACTCAAAAATTTGATGTTTAATTCATTAAACCATAATGAAATTAAAGATATCCATATTAAAGAAACAACTCTGAGAAAAACCAGGCCATCCATAACCAAAAATCAATGAAATTCCATTCTTTTAGGGTTTTTTTTCCTATTATTTCTTATTTCAGAATTTAATTTTAATGGCAGATTTTCTGTTCCTGAGCATGGATGATATAAGTCTTGCATAAATCTGTGAAGAGATGTTCTGCCATTCCTCACAGATTGTTTTCAGCTGCTCTTTGTTGGAGGGTTTTTCTGCTTTAATGTCAACTTTAAATTACTCCAAATGTGTTCTATTGGAATCAAGTCAGGGGATATTTATTCAATGTTTTTGAAATTATGGTGTTGGAAGATACCTCTTCTGCCAAGCTTGCTCATTCTCCTTTTCATTCAGTATTTGGGTATACAAACCTGTAAACATATACACACATCTGTGAGTGTGTATGGTCTCTTCTATACACTTGATGCTTCTGATTTGACCTTGGGTCTTTGAGAAGCACCAACTTGGTAAAAACACGTTTGTTGTGTTTTGTAGTTTTTATATTCTTTATAAGTCTCACAATCAATTTTATTACATGTTCAGTAAATTCAATACTTTGTAGAACCATGTTAGGTTAGACACAACCAAGGCCTAAATTTAAAAAGCTGTGATTTAATAGGTTGTTTTACAACCCATGTAAGTAAATGGACATTGGAGGTGCACTTTTGTTACAGTGATGTTCTACTCTCCTATGCATTTATTTAATGCAATTTGTTTTTAACTAAACATAAGATGAAACATAAACATAAGCCCTCAACCTCTTAGTGATGTTGCACTGGGATGTACACTGTACGTGTAAAAGATCTCTAGTAGCCATTTCTGCATTACTTGCTTAGCACCAGATGTCAGGTAGACATTGTCAATGACAAAGGGCCAGATGTTTGACTTGTTAGATTTGGAAGAGACCAAATAGAAGTTAAACAGTAAATGGTGGTCTTGGACACTCAAGATGACCAGAAACACTCTGGATGAATCATACGGTTGCTCCATAAATCCTTCAAGTGGTGAAAAATCACAGCTGTTGTTACATGGAGTTACACTAACACCTTCATTTTGAGAGGCATTTTTCAGAGTTGCTTGAGTAGAATTGATAGATGAGTTTTACAATGAAATTACACCACATTTTGAACATTGTTTTCCCATGAAGAAATTCATATAAAGAGGACTCATTGGGCTGCTGGCACATAATATCAGTTTCTTCAGATAGTTTGTTGCCTTTGACCTCTCTCTCTTTCTCCCACATACACATTAGACACACACATTGCCTGCGACTCAAATGGATCATCAAATTTAAAACCGCATTTCACAAGACCAAGTTTTACCAGAGATTATCTACTTACAGTGTATACTTTCCAGTGTCTGAACTTTACTCGCTCATGTTTTCAATTCTCTTTAATTACACTTTAGCCTAGGGGGCCTGGCTGTTTGTGTTTTGCTCCTTTCAAGTGATGTCATTCTGGGCGTGCACACTGTTGAATTGATCGGTGTCAAAGGGTGACAGATCGGGGTGTCTGGCTGGCTAATGTATTCTTTGTGCATATTTCATCTGCATGTAAGCTTGTGTGCGTGTTTTTTGAATGTGCACTGCATTTTATTCCATCGATGCTGCCTTATAGAACTGTTCAGCCACAGGTATGAGCAGGCCTGTTTATGGTCCACCTGAAAGACGGTTGTTGCAAAACTGTGGAGGTCTGTACTGTAGTATCTAGACAAAAATTTTCTGTCACAACCTGAGTCTCGTTCTTTCCACTTCTTTATTTATCCCTCCTTCCCTTCTTATTTATCCATCTCACCCTCCTCCCTCAGCTGGCACACACGCAGATATCCCAGAGTCCACCCTAAATCACTCTTTGACAGAAAGAGGGAAAGAAAGGGGAGATAGAGAGAGAGATAAAGGGGGTGGAGAGATAGAGAGGGGAAAAAGAGAGGGATGAGGGTTTGAGTGTACATGGAATGAACCTATCAATCCAGGGTGCCTATTATCCCGTGTGAAATGCCTCTCTCTAGCAGACGCCTAGTTAGTGTGCCTGTTCAAAATTAATAAAACGCCAGCCGAGTCTGGGCTGAGACTGCGACAGGCCTGGTTATTGATTAAGTCATGTCACAGGAATGGAAGGCTCTGCCATTAAAAGTACAAATTATGCAGCACGTTTAGCCATGCCTCTTATTCATGTTTGTGACCGGTAAGAGTCACAGGAAGAATGGAAGCCAGCTCCATTTTCTTACAATGTCCAATGTCTATTTCTCTCTCTCTATTATACGGACCTTTTGTTGTATTTAGGATCCTAATAATGTGAGCTTGTGTGAATGGAGTGGGTTACACTGTCAGTGTCTGAAAATGGCCTTGGACAAGACATTCAGAACAAGACAAAGAGGAGGGATACAAAGAACGATTGCTTTTTCCAGTACGATGGGACAAAGAAAACTCATAGTGCTTGTTAGAAAACACAGGGAGATAGAGGGACAAGATGATACACACAGCCTTAAAGTACTTTTTAGGAGTCAGTTTCACAGTGAAAAGAAGCCATTTGATCTTATAACAAATTAAATGATATTATTTTGACACGCAGCCAGATGGCAAGGCTCTCCTCGTCTTCAGTGTGAAAAGTGATGGAGAGAGGGGGTGAAACAGGCATGGTGAGAGGTAAAATTAATTTGTCAAGAATATGTATGTTGTGAGCGCTCTCTGTTTGGTGCATGGAGTCAGCGCTGTGATGTGCAGCAAGAGTAACAAGACAGGAGGAATGTGTAAATCTTCAATCAGGAGGCCTCTCGTCTCCTGTTTCTCTGTAGCACACGTGGCGCTGTGGAGGGAAACATAGGTTGACTTACATGGGCTTGTGTGTCGCGGTGATGAAAAGGTTGAGTGTGGGGTGGCAGAAAGAGATGGATAGGGAGGAAATTAGAAGATAGGTGGCAAGTGTCAATAATTTACAGCAAGTGCCTTGTGTCAGAAAGGGCAAAAAGAGCTGCCATCCTCGGGCCACAGCCACGCTTGGAGCAGAGGCTCTCATTAACACAGAAATGCACGCAGAAATGTACACACAAGCATCCTAGGCATATGTAAATGAGCATTTACACATACACATTCACAGATACCACTGTGCACAGCGATACAGAAATACAGTCACAAACATGCATACCACAAAAAAACAGCCTCTCGTCATTCAACTGGCAGGTCATTAATTTCATGATGCAAAACCAGAACACTAGTGAAGAAGTTGGAGAGAAAAAAATAGCACACTGTGTAACTGTGCACGTCCTGATCCATCCAAGAATCATCCGCCGAGCCCCTTAAGAAAGCCATGTTTATGCATTCTAAAGTCTTTTTGTTGTCATGGTTGTTGTTGTTGTTTCCAAAGCACTGTAAACTCTCAGATCTCAGAGGTGGAGGAGAGCTGTGTGACTGGCAGTTTCTTTGTTGTATGATTTATTACCGATCAAAAGTCAGAACTGAGGCTTCTGTCTTCTGTGACTCTCAGGTGGACAAATGCTGTAATTTTTTTTTTTCAGAGAGATTTGCCATCTGAACTATGACATATCTGTATGTATGTGCTGTTAAGAGATTCCAAACCACTGTTGGACCCGAAGAATCTGTCAACAGCTGCATGATGCACCCTGTTTTTTTTTGGTTTCTTTTAATTTCCTTGTGAGTTTAGGTACAATGACAGAGGGATCTAGGGAGGGAGGAGTGATAACAGAGCAATCTGAGTCCAATTAATCTGTTAATTGGGGCTATTATAGAACAGATGCTGGGGAATAAAAGGAAAATCTCTTCGGCTGTCTGTCTCTTTGTTTATTTTGACTATTCCCTCTCCCTCCTCTAAAGTACCCTTTGGCAGTCAGTGCCTGTTTTCCCTTTTCCTCTTGGCTAAAGAGCCAGCCGTGGCTAATGGCACAGTGTACGGCAGGCAGACTGCCCCCTTGGCACTGCCCGCCGGAGGAGCAGAGGGCTTTTAGATGGCATAGAGCAGTAAAAATTGTTAGCTGAATAAAGAGGCACTGCAGGGAAGGATAGGTTGGCTTTATAGCACTCTGCACATCCGTGTGTTTAACTTATTGTGGCTTAAGTAGCAAACTATGAAAATTTGTTGGATGCCTGTCCATTATTTTAGTATGTTTTCTCATGTGTGCCAGTGTGAATGTGCGTGCATTTACTGTAGATTTCTCCTTGTGCCTTTGGACTGAACTGGCTTAAAGCCCCCCCCCCCCCCCCCCCCCCCCCCAGATGTGAGATGCAGGAAGAGGAGTAGGAGTGTTGGAATGAGGCAACGACAGAGCGACAGAGGGGTAGAGGAGGGAGAGTGGGCGGGGGGTGGGGGGGTGTGAGCTGAATCAGCGGGAAGCTTCGCTAATCGCCGCGGCTCATCTGTTAATGGAGTTAATGAAGAATGGGACCGAACCAAATGCGCTGAGATGAGAGAAGTTCCACCACACTGCATAGGCCGCTGCTCTCTGTGTGTCTCCCCCACATGGTCACATAGACACAAACATAATCATGCACACACACTAGCTCTTTCACAAGCAGTCTTGCAGTCCCACGCTTTTCACAATATTTTCAGCACCTATTGACACAAAACTCCCTGTTTTTGCACCCCCTCGCACCTATATGCACATTCTGCTACTTTCACACTCGCCCCTCCACACTTTCACCGTCACATATGTATACGTACACACTTTCCTCGGCTGTCCTCTTTCCATATGCCTCGTCAAGTGTGCCGCCCCTCTTTAGCCCCTCTGCCTTTCCCTGAGGAAGAGATACGATGTGACACCACTGTGTTTGTGCAAGAGGTGAAGAGATATTCAGCGACGCCATGCAGACCTCTCACCCAGCTGATAAGGCTGAGGGGTTGACAGATCCCTGTGGAGACACACACACAGCCACTGCTCACTTGTTACAGGCTCAGTCACACTTATTAGCAATCTATCAAACACTTGTTATTGACACAGCAGTTATCGCTCAATCAAGATGCAATTTTGAAGTGCACTTCCATCAATCAAACATTCAGTGCATAATTCAGATATTCAGAGAGCCCTTCAGTCTGATTGTTTCCACTGTGAAAGTTATCTAGTGGATAATTGGGCTCAGAAAGTGTAATGAACGCACTGAAAACACATTGGGACAGTAATTTGGTAAATAATTTTCTATGCAATGTGTTTGATTTAAAAAAAAAAAAAGAAATAAAAATGTTAGCAATCACAGTGTTCTTGACATTTGAGTTTGGGTGATTATCCCCTTTAAGTGTATTGATAGGCACCAAAATCTATTCAATGCCCATCTGGTCAGTGCCCTCATATGTGTTTGAAATAACTCCAGTGTAGATTTTGTTGAGATGCAGAGAGTTTATCCTCTGATAAAGTTGATTTTTCAACAAGAAATGTCTCTCTCAGTATCTATCTGTATATGTTCATCAATATTGCTTGTTTATGTAATGATTTATTATTAGAACAATGAAAATGGCCAGAGTAAAGATCAAATAAGACCTGGAATTGTATGTTTCTTGTCATGATTTTTTTTTAACAAATTCACAAAGATTTAGCCATCCCTTTAATTAGCTTGTTTCATAATTTTGGCCAATATGTTGTAAGTACTGAGCGGGACATTTTATATTTGAAATGTATAATATAATGTGTGTGCTCTCTAGTGGATGAATTTGTAATGATGTTAATGTTTTGACATTCCTCTACACAGTATTGTATCTTTTGCATCTCTTTACTATAATTTTGCTGTAACCAGCTGACGTACAGAAATGTTATTACATTAGTGATAAGATAATAGCACAGTACATTTCTTTGCACAAAGAAAAAAGCAGTTTACTTAATATTTTGCTGCCTTCTTTGCAAAAGTATAAACATGGTTAACTTAATGAGCTTGTAGTGAAAGATTCTAGCAAACTTGCACATACGCAGACATGCAGACACACACAGTCTGCTGGTTAATCAGCTGTAAAAAGTACCATATATATCTTTCAATTTCCCCTCATCAGGGTAGGCGCTGGCTCGATTAGCCCCTTAATCTCCTGAGATTGAGACATTAAAGCATGAGTGTGTTCACACATGCTCACACACAACCACAGAAAAATCATCTGCCACATTAGTAGTTTGTTTGTCACAAAATAGCTACACACTTGCTATAAATATAAAAAAAGATGCTTCTATTCTGGAGCACCTTTGGACCTCTGTGGTAAGATTGGTTTCATAGTGCAGATGTGTTACATAAGGGTCATTATGTAGAAGCTGGTCAGAAAACTGGAAGTGGCAGCAGAGGAAGCTTGGGAAGGGCCTTCTTGTAATCCTTAGCATAGTCATTTCTCATGAGCTATTATAGCTCATATTAGAGATGGAAATTCATTCCTCTTAATATTAAACTATATCTATTCCCTCTTCCTCTTTTGTCTGTTTTTATTTTTGTGACTGCACTTGGCAAATGTGGAAGCTTAAAGAGGGAGTTTTATTTCAGTATCCTCCCAATAGGGTTAAACAGAACACACAAGAGATTTCAGAGGATATGATGCATGTTTTTTTTTCTTTTTCTTTTTATTAAAAGTTTGGACAGGAGGGCCGTGGAGGAGATTTAGGTGTATCAAACAGAAGAGCAAAGATGTCTTGGGTTCTGGGCCATTTCCTCCAAGGACAATCACCCCCATCTTGTTTAACAACTCACCCAGCAGGGACTATTACACTCATTTTAATTGGCTTCCACTTTAATTGCCCAGGTGGAAGGAGGGGGTCTCTTTTCTTTTCCTTCTGCTCTTAAAGTTAGCCTTGCCAAAAGGAATTGGAAAGAAGAGCGGTTAGTAGTCGGGGGGGGCTGTATTCTAAAAACCATTAAAACACAAACTTTATTCGATTTGTCTTTTGCTTCCCTTATTTCTCCTTTTTCACCCGGAACATAAGAATGACAATATGTGCAGACGAAGATCAATAGTTCAGGTGGAGTCAGGAAACAGCAGGGGTAAGCTGAACAGTCCTCTTTGATTTTAAACCACCACGCATTATGGTCTGAAACAATTACCCTCCTGCTATTAGCACAAAGCTACCAAATGCCTACACACTGTCCTGAACAGCTGGTGGAGACAGAGAAATTGAGATGGAGATGGGACAGTGAGTTGGTTAATGACAGGGAAAGTGAGACTTTTGGGTTATTTGGGGTGGGGGGGGGGGGTTGAATCTGGAGGAACAGGGAGATAAAATGATGCACAGACAGGTATGTCCTTGTGGTTGGAGAAAATAAAAGGAGGGAAACAGCAGAGGAAAGAGTTGCTGTTGTCTTTCAGCAGATCCTGATGGTCCCCCGTCCGAAAATTAAATTTGGCATTGCTTTTATGCCAGGTGCCTATGCTGACAGAATCAAGAGCTAACCTACTCTACCACCTGAGGCATGTCCCCCCCCCGCCTAAAGAAGAGGAAAGGTAAAAAAGGATGAAGTGAAGTGCAGCAATGTGTTCAGTTAAATGCTAAGCTCCGGTCTAGTGTAGCCCTAATAGTGATTTCACTAAATGAACAGCAATCGTACCAATTAATACAATTGAGTGTTATTCATTACAGCTGTCACGGAGCAACCTCAAACATTCATTAAGCTTGTCTACCTTCCACATTTATTTCTTTTACTCCCTGAAACAGAAATCCTTTTTTGCAAATGAAGCAGATTGAAGCTTTTCGCCTTTTCTTTCCTCAATCAGTATTCTTTGTATTAAACATCTGTGTGATTACACATGAGTTCTAGCTTGCACCACTGATTTTTATTCTTGACAGTGGCAGGAAAGTGTGTCCTGTCTTTCACCTGCATGCTCTGAAGTCGTGTGAATATCATATAGGGTGAGGTGGGGTGAGGACATCAGAGATTGCAGGGATTCAGAGGGCCTTATATCTGAGTGCAGGGATTCCCCCAGCCTTCTCTGACAATAGGGCAGGAAGGAAGGAGTGTGCAGCGTGCAGGAGTGGGCCAAGCGGTAACGACAGACAGAATAGAGTTACACGAGAGACGTGCGGGGCAGCGGGGGCACAACTAGAGAAGAGGAAGAGGAGCATCTTGGCTAACGAAGTTTCCAAAATGCAGTGTGTGTTTTGAATATACTGCAATTCATACAACCCTGGCGCATTTCCAATATAAACATGCAAGCATACACACAAAGAGTACATGTTGTTTGCTCTTTACCTTGGCTTTGTCTCAAGTTCAAATGTCTTCAGAGGTGGAAAAAAGAGCTTTTTAATAAAAGAATTGGCAAGAAAAAAAAAGGCTTTACCACCTTGAAAGAATTGTGTAGAGGCATAACGAGAAGCAGATAGTGGTTTCATATTTCACTGTGGAAAATAATGACTTGAAAGTATTTTACTTCAGCTCCTGCAACCCTGGCTCTGGTCCCAATTTACACAAGTTTTTTTAAAATGATTTTTTTAATTTAGGTTTCCCTCTATTAAACCATTGCCAGGGCTTAAACATGTTACTTTTGAGACTCAAATCTAACTAGATCCTTGAACCTAAACTGAATCTTTTTACGTGCCAAACAAATCTATTTGCTTTATTGTATACATATTTTCTTTTAAGCTTGATCACATTTTACATAACCAGAATAGGCTGCCTCGGTGTCAGCGCCAGTGTTTGTAAATGGTCCCCAAGAGAGACTGCTGTGTTTGGGAATGTGGGTTTTCCTGCTTTTGGATCTAAACTAGAGAAGGTAAAGTTTCCAAGCACTCTGGTGTTCTCAGTATTCAGTCCTTGGTTTGACCATGAATTTTACTGAAGTGTCTGATATCCATCACGCTTTACCGAAACATGACTCATGATGCAGAGTAAGAGCATAAAGAGTGCAGTCTGGCCTTGAGGAGGACAAGCTGCTTATGTCTCCTGGGACAACAGGGACTACAATGCATAGAAAAGAAAGACACACATAAATGAAATTAAAAAAAGAAAAGTGAAACTTAATACAGTGTTTAATTTAAATTAAAAACTATTGTTTAAGGGTTAAAAGCACAAAAAACATTCAGAACAGGAAGTTCAAAAAATGGCTTTTACTTTTTAATCCTTGACTCTCCCTTGCTTGCTTGAAAAGAGCATGAGAGAAAGAAAGAAAGGAAGGAAGGAACAGGATGCAGATAAAGAATTCTTATCTAAATTGCCTTGCCCTTGACCCTTGTGTCTTATGACTGTAAATCCTAAATCACTACTGTATCCTGACTTCTGACCCCTGCTATCTGACCCTCAAACCTACTTGGTGGCCTGCATCAGCCCTTGTTAGTAAACCATCTTATAAATTCAGGATATATTAGATTAGAAAACAGGGATTTTGATAGTATTCTCACTCAGTCATTTACAATAGAATGCATGGTAACTCATCGTCATAGTCAAGTCATAGTCATACCAGTTGTATATTTTTGCTTGTAGTGGCTGCTGGTTAATGAGAGGATAATGACGAAACAATGCATGAACTCTATCTGAGTGTGTGTTTGTGTTTGTTTCATTGTGTAAGACCTTTAGAGGATGGAGGCATCAAGAGCTTCCCTGCAGCTGGATCCTGTCTATAGTTCTTTGCAGGAGTGTTCTCCCCTTAATGACCTTTGGCACATTTTGTTGAACTATTAAATGATTTCATAATGCAGTTATCCACAAGATCTGTGAAAAACAAGTGAATCGCAACAAAAAAAGTTTTGAAAACAAAAAAAAAAAAAAACAGTATGTAAAGCAGTATGTTCAGCAAACGGACTTAGCTGCCCTCTCTGTAATTGTTTCTGAGAAGCCATGACAGTAACTCTAATTTTGATCATGATGGGACTTTGTATAAATTTATCTATCAAACTATGTAATCACAGAGGTACAAGATATATATTGTAGTTTTCAAACATTTAAGACAATGACTACCATTACCTTGTCCAAAGTAGACTGAAATTATTTGCTGATTAATTGAGCACTAAGAAAATTTGTCAGCACCTGTTTGGAAATGGATTTGCAGTTTGAACAGTTAATATTACACTTGGCAGCTGTCTCTGTTGTCTGACATTTTGGAGACAAATAGATCAATTGGAAAATCAACAAAATACTTGATGATGAAGTGATAGTGAAAATATGATTTATGTTGGATGTAGCTGTTTCCTAAAGGAAAAAAAAAGCATCCTGTCATCATCTCTGGTCACCAGAGATTTGTGTTATGGCTTTTGACTTTTCTCAACAGGTTGATGAAGTGAATTTTCTGAAATGTTAAACTGCTGCTATTGTTTGTTTCTGTGGTCAAACAAAATTTGAAAACATCAGCTTGGCCTCTAGGATATTATGGTTAAAATTTTCTGTATATTTTGATTTTACAGCCAACTTTGCTGATTTATTTAGCGGGTAAGTTGGTTTCCAGCCCTCAACATATCTAATCACTACGACATACTGCTGGGACTTAAACTACAACATGCGGTTCATATTTTCAGGTTTATTTCAAGTGACAGAAAAACTATACTCTTCTGTGTATCATAGGTGTTTGTGTGTTCACAAAAGTCTTGTCATTTGAAAACATGAGAGATTGAATTGACTTTTATCAATGTATTGACTACTTCTTTTATTTTTCTTCCAATTAATTTCACTGGTGATAAAGGGATTAATAAATTATTAATAACTGTGCTTCCAGCTGCGGTCTGGCTTGTAGGTGGACTCTGGTATCAAAAAACATCTGGCATCAGCCTCCAAGCCAACACATAAACTACTGACTAACCTGAACTTGTCTGCTGTGCAAGACAGAGATTTACACCACGTTAGTATAACCCTGCCATACCTCACAGTCTGAGGCCTTGACAAGAAAGTAAGGAGAGCGTAAGGGCGATACATAGGTAGAGATGTGTGCCAACACACACACAGACATGGAGGCAGACACCATGACTTACAGCCCAGTTCCTTTCCTTCTCTCTACTGTAGGAAGGCTGTTATTATGAAGACCTTCAATCCTTTTCTTCTTTGTCCCCTCTCCCACAGACTCACTGCAGCCCTGTAACTCACACTGATGTCAAAACAAACACAGATAAACAGCCAAACGCAAACACATGCTCACCCACCCCCACACACACACACACACACACACACACACACACACACACGCTCACACGCACATATGATCAACAGAGACATGAGCGGCCCCCCTCTCTTTTCCACCACCCCCCTCCCAAGTTTGGCTTCCCCCACATTGCCGCCAATATTTCTCATGAGCTCTCGGCCACCATCCCTTCATGAATTTTTATTAAACAAAACTCTAAGCAGATTGATTTCACACCGGCTGCTTTATTGCATTTTTATTTAATTCTTTCTCTCTCTCTCTCAGATGCCGACTTGCTCTTCCTTGCCCTTACCTCAGTTTCACCGCTCTTTCCTTCCTGATGCTTATCCTACTTCCTCTCAGTATTTCCTGTCTGTTTTGCTTCTCTGCTATCTTTCTTTTTTTACACTGTCTTCCCCTCGTTTCCATTCTCTCCCCTGCCTTTCTTCTCTCCATTTCCTCGAGCCTCATTTTCCTGCCACTCCTGATTTATGTTCCTGGATTTGTGGCCCTGAGGTGAGCTGTTGTTGGTGGGTTGATGCGCTTTGTTTTGACTTGGTGTGTGTCTGTGTCTCCGGGCACACAGTCATATGTGTGGTCACGAGAGCATTTATATTTCATGTGTCACCTGATCTGTTAGTTACTTGCTCTAATTTTAGTAAATTATCTATGCTGGGCTCTTGTATCTCAGTGAGTTCCTCTTTCCTGTTTGGTGATTTGTTGTATAGCATCAAATTTATCAGAGAGCAACATTTAAAGTATTTCAAGATATCACTGACAACTTCACAGTACATTTGGTTGATATATATGTATGATTACAATAATGTACTGTGCTACCTGAGCAAATTAAATTAAGCTGCCAGTCAAGCTACAGACTGCCCTCATATGGATCCTTCTCTGGAACAAAACCAGAAAGATATTCAACATTCTTCCTAAAGACAATCTCTCCTGCCTTGTTTGAATGTGGTTGCACAGAGTATTGTATGATCTATTGGTCCAGAGTCTCTCAATGTTGTCTTGATTGGACTGAGATTGAAGGACACTGAAGGTCTAAGAATAGTTTCATTGTAATTTACTTTTCACCAAAACCCTAAATTGTAATAGTTGGACATTTTTAGAATGTTAGTTTCCTGATCTCTGCTTGGTTAGAGTTAGAGTTAAGATTGATATCGCTCTATGAAGTGGGATCAATGTTGATGTCTGAAGGTTAAAATATTAAATGTGTGTGGAAGATTTAAAATGGCATAGAAAATAGAAAAAGGTACAAAAACTGGAGACGAGGGGCTATGACTTTCTTGGCTCTTTTCAAAAGTCATATAATCCACAAACCAAAATCTCCAAAGGTTACAAATTTTCATTTGTACATATACTTTTTCCATATGTGCAAAAGTTAAAGTGAAGAGGTAACAGTGGATTATGTTCTAGATGTTTCCTTGGCCAGGCATAGTGACTTCCTGGAGGCTTGCTGTTGTTGTCGGGTAGTCAGCCGCGACTTCAGGGAGGCAACTTGTCCAGCCATAAAAGTCTGACCTCAGTCTCCCCTAAAGGTTTATTAGACGGTATGCCAACAATAAACCAACCATTGCTGGATTGTCCTCTCTCTATACATACCCTTTTTTGCCCCCTCTTTTAATTTGTGTGCAAAGTCAAGCTATGCCGACTCTTGGCTGTTTCTTTATGTTTACAAACTCATAAAGAATAGTATTGATTTCTATGCTTCCATGCTGACATTATCCAACAGCCTTGTCCATAAGCATTGTGTTCTCTGGTTGTCCATCTGTCCATTCCGTTATTGATAATGTGATATTGCAGGAATGCCTTTGGGGAATTTGTTCAAATTTCAACTTTAGCGGTTTCTTCAAGTTCATTTGGTCTCAAGAAAGAACTGATAAGCTCTTGCTGGTCAAAGGTTAAAAAAGTCAAGATCCCTATGACATCATGTTCATTTAGATCTGATTAGAATCAAATTATTAGAATTTGATGGTCAAAGCTTAAGGTCACTCGGTCCTCACAAAACATTTTCTCAACAAAACATATTCATATTATGACAAAATGGACTTATTTACTTAATTCCTTCACTATATATGTCACGAATCCAGACAGACATGGATGCAAACTACAACTTGCGTTTGGGCACGGGGCAGTATTCTGGCTTCCTCTCACTCTTGGCAAGTAAGCAAAATGTTGAACTACTCTTTCAATAGCCTCTAATACCCCATATGGATGCATCTGCATTTAATGAATGTTGATGATTCATCCACACTCAGAGTTGTATGTTATTAATATGTCTTTGTATCTCATACACAGTTTTGAGAACTGATGCTCAGCTGTGGGGTGGTCCTACTTCTTGTGTTTACAGTATCTGGTGTTGTGTGTGTGTGTGTGTGTGTGTGTGTGTGTGTGTGTGTGTGTGTACAGTGGTAAGCAGTGGTTGTTCCCAATACAGCCAGAAGTGATGATGCAGAGTGAGGCTCCTGCTGGGTGTAATGAGGCTCCCTGCAGCTCCACACTGCTTCACCAAGTCTCCCTCTGTCTTTCTGCCCAGCAGGCGTGTGTTTGCACAGCACTACACCTGGCCACTAAGCCACACACGCACAAACATTAATACACCTCCTTCTTAAATGTTTATTGTGTTGGGCTTTCTTTTTTTCAACTTTGTCTGACACACTCTGTGGTTCTCTGTGGCCCCTTTTCTCCATCCTCAGTGCACCTACACTTAGTCCTCAACCCCTCCTTCATTCCTCCATCTCCTCTCTCAGCAGGAGTTCTGTGTAATTGGGCTGTTGTCAATGGCAAATTAACCTGGATTAGCAGCATAATGACTTCTGGCTGGTGCTGTTGACCCCTCCAAACACAGGCCAAGCAAGGTCATACACAGCTAAAAATTCAAACAGCACTGGCTTTGCCAAAGTCTGCAGTGTGTGTGTGTGTGTGTGTGTGTGTGTGTGTTAGACAGTATGCTTTCCTAGAAATAGATAGAGAAACATATAGTTTCTTTTAGGGAGGAATAACTATTTCATACTGTTATATTCCGGAGCTTGCACGTGTGTATTTGGTGTGTGAGTGACACATGGTATGATAGTTAAGATTGCAGACATTCACATATCAGGCCGGCTGTGGCATAAAGGTTGATATATGTACATGCGCTGACCATGTGTTATGTGTAAAGACCCTGTGGAGTGACAGGTTATCTCTCTGAAGCTCCACACCCCCATGCAGTCTACACCTCCAAATGTGTATTTGGCCTTCTGTCCCACCACAGCTTTGAGGTGGGGGAGGTGAGCCGGAGCAGTACAGTTGGCGTCGGGCTTACTGTAACTGAAATGTTGAATGTCTAATAGATCAGACGAGACAGCCCTGAGGTGACTGTCTGTCAGGCAGACGTTCTCTCAGTTGTTCCCACTGCAAGGCCTTATCTCTGTTGTGTCTGTCTCTGTGCTGTAGCTCTCTGTTTCTCTTACTCAGAAGAGCTGTTTCTCCTTAAACTCACAGCCTTGAACTGGCCATGACGTACACGCAGGGAACTCCATGTTTTGGTAACAGACCATGAGTTAAGGACTGTTGCCTGTGTGAATGGGAAAAATAGCATATTACTTTTTTCTGTTCTGTTGCCATAAGGAAATATTCCTGGTCAAGGGCATCTCTTATAATCTTTTTTCTCTGCCTCCCCTCTTTTACCCCCCCTTTTCTTTCCGTTTCACTCTCTGTCTCTGTAGGTCTTGCATAGCTCCAGATGCACCATTCTGTCCTCGTCCACCCACCTTTGTTTCTAAAACAGAGCCACTTTTATTGCTGCCCTGAGGCAGATAGAGCTAAGCTGAGGAAACAGAGAATCCTAGTGTAGGGCTAGGTATGGAAATGAGCCCTCTGTCACAATACTCAACAATATCTTCTGCACTCCCTCTTATTCTCCTGAAAATAGAGAGAGGGGAGAGGAGACTTTGGATGGTATTGTTCTTCTTGCTCAGTTTTGTGAGAAATTAATTAATTATGAATGAGTAAGTGAGTTAAGAAAAGGGGTTTGGGATTCTATTGGTGTTAACATAATTACAATTCTCTTTTTTAAATGAAGGGACCGGGGCCATTTCTCCTGCTTCTCAAATTGGTTTTTATCGCCTTCAATTTGGGAAAGAAAAGCTGATAAAAACCTTTATAATGCTTTAATTTGGCATCGATTTGCATGAATCTCCCTCAGTAATTATCAACATACCCCTCCCCTCATGGATGACAGACACAGTAGATTCTGATAAGAGAAGGGAGAGTGTGTGTCTGTATGTGTAAGGGTGGGGGTATCTTCTACTCTCCATCTCCCATTTTTCTATTTCCATATCTCATCCCTCTGTCTTTCATTGGGAGAGGCGTGCAGCGAGTGATGGCAGTGGCAGGGGAGAGGGAACAGAAAAATCCTAAATCAAAGCACTCAATTATAGGACTGCAGTAATTATGGGAGCCCTTGAATTGAAGTGCTCTCCGAGGAGAGATTGATAGATATATGGATGATGCATGAGGGGCGGGACGGATAGGTAAATAAATGAATATGCCACACAGAAATACAATGTAGCCTCTGGGCCCGGGACGACATAAATACATGTATTAATCGATAGGTTGCAAACCATCCCAATGCAATTAAAAGGGTATTGAGTGGAGTGGGTCACACTTGGGCTTGAGAGTGGGCTTTGGCAGGCTGTAGTGGGTCAGGGCCCTGACCTGTGGGAGGGTTAATGCCCCCTTGGCCCTTACTAGCCTCTGGCCTGCGCTTGGTGAAATGCTGAGGGTCAGTCCATAAAGGGACTCCAGTCTCTGCGGGGCCCTTTACTGGTCAATAAGACTGAATGAGTTCCATCAACTACCACTGTGAAACTACTCCACTGCTGATAATATTCCAAACACTGCCTGGAGAGTAATGCACTGAATATACTTTATTTTTTCTGTAGGTCTTTTTCTTTGTTAGAATAGATAGTTTTATGAAAAGATAAATGTTACTTTTATGTCCCTCTTCTGTGCATCCATTTACATTTAAATTAAATCCATGTTTATTTGTTGTTGTCTCTCATTCCTGAGAGACATGTCTATCTCATGAGCTATCTGTCTTTCCTGATAATAAGTGCATGCACTTGGGTGTTCACTCATGCGTATGTACAAATGCATGTTTAGCTGTCTAAATGCTTATGTCTGTGTCTGCTTGCGATTGACTGGCTTCAAATCCATCCACATATTAGCACATGCAGGAAGTTTGTCATGGGCCTTCTGCTGTGCCAAAGCTAATTTGGTTCAAAGTGAAATTTGTGACAGATGTTCCTCTTCCCTAACCAGGCCTGGCTGCCAGAGACTACAAACAAAAGACTCGTCTAAGCACAAAGATTAAAAAAAAAACCAAGAAAAGAAAACTGACAGATTGGTGTCTTCTTTTTGCAAAAATACCACACCAAGATTACAGACTCTACAGTTACCAAGATTTCAGTCATAGTATGTATGTGTAGTAAATGCATTGATGCTTGAAAAAGGTCATGTACATCTAAAATGTTAAAAAACATAGTGTTACTGTAAATCAAGTGTCAGCTGTCTGTGTGAGATTGTCAGTCTGTACATTTATGCATCAGTGAATACTGTCCTTGCATGTCCGTCTCATAATTTCTATATATGCTGCGTGTGTTGAAGTCAGTGCTAAATGGATAAATGAATGGGACACCACTGTAACTACAGCACAGTGTTAGGACCTGTGTTTGTGATTAATGTGCTCCTGTCTCGGCTGACAGTGTCAGAGGGAGTGATGTGTTGGGATGAGCACCACAGCAGCCTGCTGATTTACTGGCATCCATTTCCACTGGTGTAAAGTCAATCTCTGTGGAAGGTCAGTGGCCCCCGCATGCACATTAGCGTCTTTTAATCCCCATCCGTCAGGGAAGGCCAGCACCACACAGGAGGTTACTGGAGTACATGGAGGGAGACTTTCTGGATAGTGGAGGGATGTGAAAACAGACAGGTCTCCCCTTTTATGATTCCTCTACTCGGCTCACATGCTCAGTTCCAATTACATTTAAGAGTCAATGGTCATAAAATACACACAGACCTCATACACTTCACATGACAGTCATATTATTAACAAATGCATTCATCAATCTGCCTACCATTGAGTCAAATTTCTCACTTTTTTTTTTATAATTTGTGCCTTATTACACTGGAGGGTGACAGGAAATGAGGGAGGGACGGTTATTCAAAAAATGTTTCTGGCTGGACAGAAAATTGGTATTTTGCATTTTACTTCCCCTCACATTTTAGGCTGACCCAACAGCTGCTGTGCATTTCAGAAAGCTGTTTGGTTGCAAGATGGAAGCTTGAGTTTAAGTCACCATCACATGAGAATGGATAATTTTTTTTCAGTGGATGTTTATTTCAGTGACTTTGACCATGGCATTATTGTTGATGCCATGTGACCTGGTTTACGTGTTTCTGTTACTGCTCATCCCTCTGGGGTTTGCTTGCACAACAGTCTAGAAACTTTACCCAGTTTGATGCTTTAAATAAAAAAAAAAAAACCAAAACAAAACAGCATCAGTTCTGTGGGGGTTGAAACCTCATTGACGAGACAGGTCAGAGGGTAATGGACAAACTGGTTTGGGCTGACAAAAAGGCCAGAGTAACTCAGACAACCACTCTTTAGAACAGGGCAAAAACACGACAAACCTTGAGAGACCAGATGAGAATCTACTCCTGCTGAGGCTGCAGCTGGGCCAGCCTCCCCAAAACTGGACCATTGGAAAAATGTTGCAGAAGTTGTCCAGAAAAAGCTTTAAAAAAAGTGTTCATGGCCTGGATTACGAAATTCATTTGAAACATTTCTTTGAAATTTCGGTTAACGTTGACATGATTTTGTGATATTATTTCTGCACATTTGTTAGCTGCACATTCATGCTTCCAATATTTTGTACCATATTTCAAATTAGCTTTATTGGATTGAACTCAACCTCATGTTCATGAAACTGAAACCAGCCCTCAGCAGAAAAGCATTCAGCCTCTGTACTGCTGTTCCTGCTGCTTCTCTAAACTTGGAGCAGACTGATCTGCATCTACTGCAATTAATACACTGAATAGACCTCAAATATCCCAAACTCTCACTTCAACAGACTTGATTTGAACTGCAGACTTGTGTGATAATTCTTGGTTTGTTCTGTTAAACAGTTCATTTAAAATTTTAAATAGATTTCTACATTTTTGATATACAATACAGATATACAGCTTCAGCTTTAAAATGGACATTTCAGAATTTTCTCTTTCCTTCTGAATTTAGCTTTCAGTGAGCCTTGCCTGCCTTGTCAGATTCTTGGCTGAACAATGAAGCTATAAAACTGATTAAATTTTTTTTTCTCTCAAACCTTGTCCCAAGTGGTGCGCGATTATTGTGAGGGCCAAAATTTGTGCCAGTCTACAGTTTTGTATCATCGTTACACCATCAGAACTTTTTGTTTATTGTGATTGGTGCTTTATTCTATACCAATTCTCAGTAAGTCTGTGTCCCAAAAAACTCGACTTGGCCTGTCTTTAATTTCTTCATACATCTCTTCTCTCTCATTGTGAGCCTCTTTGCGAAATTCAGACTGATTGATTGTCTGACTGACCGATTGATTGGTGTCTGAGAAGCCTCTTTTTCAGTGAAAACTGTAATGACTGGCTTCTTTCTCGCTCTCATTTCATCTTTATGGCCACTTTCCTACATAGAATCATCTGCATTTTTCTCTTTCTTGTGTTTTTCTATCTCTTCCCCATCTACTACACGTTTTCTCCCTCTTGTTCTCACAAAGGCAGGGGGCTCTCAGTCTGCCACACAGTCACTTGGCTCCTGAAGGACGAGAGCAGTAGACAGGTAATATTTTAATCTCGCCCTCTATCTCCCTTTCTTTTCACTCCATTCTCTGCTAAAACATTTCATATTCTAATGGCCTCCAACATATGCACACCCTCCATTAATACCTTTCTATGGATCCCTCAAACTCACCAACAATCTGCTAAATTTATTTAACCCCCCCCCCCACCTTCTCTTTTGCCTTCTTTTAATAAAGAAAAAAAAAATCATGGAATTCGATTGCAGCTTATATATCTTGGCTCAATTGCCTCTTGCTTTTCCCCCATCTTGCCTTCTTTCCCCAGCACCACTTTTTACCCCCCACCCCCCTACTTCTTTTTCTTGCCTTCATTCTTTGCCTGGAGGTTAGCGCTAAACGTGCATCATTCAGCGAAAAACAAAAGGAGTGAATTGATTGGGTTATCAGCTGCTGCTCTGGTGGACCCTTTGATCAGAACTGAAAAGCAGCGCTACATGTCAGAATTCTGCTTCAGCAGCTCTTTCTGAGTTTTACAATTACTACATGCCACGGTCACATCCAAAGTTTCCCCTCCCCTTTTTCCCCACAGTCTTAGGGTTAGGGCCTGAAGTGATGAGCGTTATTACAGCTCATTCTCCTTCCTCCCTGCTGAGCATAGACTGGGCAGATTATGTCCGTTACACTACACTGTTGAGGAAGGCTCGCTGCTAACATGCTACTGTGTTGCTCCCTTGAACGGGGTGTCACACAAACTGTCGCCCACGCAGGACACTCAAAGTGACCCGGAAGAGTCTAAATGTGGAGATTCCCGCTGTACACTGAGTAACAATAAGAACAAATTAATCTCCAGATAAGTTAACCTTGAACTAACATGGAGGAAGTGTTGAAACTTTATAGTTCATTAATAACTAAACAGTGCAAGGCGAGGTCAGAGGGTCAAGCTCAAGCAGCTCTGTTTGCTACGTTTTGCATTTCTCAGGATCTAACATAACCTGTAAGGTCAAGGATAACAATAGAGAAGGAGATTTGCTCTGTTTTGACCCGATGAGAGGCAGGAGTTCACACATCACACCAGATTAATGTGTGTTATATTACAGTAAATGTACATTTGAGGAAACCATTTTGGTAGAACAATACAACAGAGCCTCACAGAAAAATAGAGGAAGTTCGCTGAGAAAATAAACGCTTAAGATTTCAGATGAAAGACACACATGCACACACACTGAGGCAAAAACATTTCCACACACACTGTGAGGCACACATGCACAGAAACAATGGAGTAGTTAATTTCTTTTCTTTACAGAGAGCCTCAGGGTCTAGGCTCCTAAACAGTCACCTGGCTTCCTCTGTAATTGGCTAGCTGGTACTTAAGGCCAACAGCTTTTAATAAGCAATAGAGGCAGGAGCCAAACTGACAATAACTGCTGCCCTACATCAATTATTGGATACATATCCATCACTTGCTGACTTATATGTGACCCCAGGCACCTGCCAGCTGAGGTATTGACTGGCCAGCTCTCCCTAGTGCAAGTGACAAGTTCCATTTGCAATCACATTTATTAAACGGCTGTTAGAATGAGTGAAGGTCTGGGCCAACCCATGTTGCTCCACTAGCTTCAGCTCCTATTAATCTGAAAGCCGCCAAAGAATGGATAAGTGTCTGAAGCGGATAGATATAAAGAATTATGTGATGGAATGATTGGACACTGACCGTCTGTCCCAACTAGATCTTAAGTCTTGCTAGTTTACCTATAAGTGCCCAAACAGAGTTGCCTGTTAGAGCTTTTGTTTTGTTCTTTCAGGTGAATTCACTTTCTACTACCACAATGTAGACATTTGAGTCGTAGGTGATGCTTGATCGTTCCCAAAAATGCACATATCCATTCACAAATGTTTCTAATGTTTCTAATGCCACCCCGCCGGTATATGAACATTAGAGCTTTTGGGCCCTGAAATGTGCTCACTTTATTAGTATGAAGCTTGTCTTTAAGTGTGTGAGGTAGTGTAGTGCAATGTGCAACTTATGGCTCATTAACATGAGCAATAAAATTATTTTTAACAACACTTGAAAGCATTGCTGTTCGTGCAAGTCCAGCTCGTCTTCTCTGGGAAGTGCCTTGACAGAAAAACAATGGGCTTGGTTCACAGGCCAAGTATCCATCAAAAAATTAAACCAGACAGGAAGACCAGAGTGAAAGGCTGGATTAAGTGAGAAGGGTACTAGAGCATGAGGTTAATGGAGTTAAGGTAAGTGCCTCGCTAGTTATTTGGTAGTTTGTTTAACATTAAGTTCAAGTAAATTGTTCATAACTGCAAAAATTAACATTTCTATTCTCTCTTCCACCAAAAAAAAATCAGTTTTAATGAGTAGTATTCAAGTACAATTCCTTCATGTATTTTAATGGATGTTTGTTTGGGCTCAGTCTGGTCACTTTTGTGTTACATTTTTATTACAATCCTTTACAATAAACTTGCATTCTTAGTAACAGAACTATCCCTAAATGACCTTAATGTGTTTAGGATCTACTAAATTCACATTAGTCCTTCATTGAGTCCTTCTGGGTGCATGGAGTTATAATTAGGAATACTTATTTCTGCCCTTTGCAAAATTGTCCCTCAAGCACAAATAAACAAAGGAGAAAGGCACACCTCATTGCTGACAGTCAGTCCACCTCAGATGCAAGGCAAACTGCACTTCAGGCTCTTCCATCTGTTTGATAAATAAGATGCAGACACAGAGTGATCAGAACCAAGGTGTAAAATGCTTAGTAAATCTGTTCGTCTGAATGAAAGCTTATGTGAGAGGACAGAGCAGGGAAATGATGAAGGACCTGCTGAAAAGCTGCATCCTCTCACCCTTTCTGCTCCCCTCCTCTATCCCCCATCCCTCCTACTACCCTCATTCCCTGCCCCATTGAATTATGCCTCCCATAATTGGCTTCAGTGGCGCTTAAAGCAAACAGTTTAAATAAGTAAAAGGCACTTGGATGAGGAAGCAGGGCCTTGCAATTATTGGAACTACATCAGTCAGTGTGCTGCTCTACACAGGGCTCTCTCTTTCTCTCTCTATCTCTCTTACGTATTGTCTCTTGCATGTAGACTTTTTTTTTTTTGGCGTTGAAGTAGCCAGGCTAAGACAAGCTACAGGGGAGTTGTGTGTGTGTGTGTGTGTGTGTGTGTGTGTGTGTGTGTGTGTGTGTGTGTGTGTGTGTGTGTGTGTGTGTGTGTGCCTTTGCATGTGACACACTCAGCCAATCTAGCGCTGAGCTGGCCATATGGGGGGGGTGATAGGCAGCCCACAGGTACAGGATCCATTATCTAATGGCTGTGCCTGTTTAATCACGCGTCACACTGACATGTTTATAAGGCTGAACTTTGCAGTGCTATTACAGACGGAAAAGAGAGAGGGCCACTGCCTCAGCCTCTTGGCCCCCAGGGCAGGCCTAGCCCTTTACCTCCTCTCTCGCACCTATTATATGCTAATTACAGCCATTCCTAAACCATGCTTACAAGGAGTTAATTTAGTGGGCTATTATGCCAGTCTATATTTCAGGGTACAGTGTGTAGGGTCTTTTTGGGGCTTTGGGAGAGATGTGGAAGTGAAGATGAGACAGTGGAGGAAAGGGGTGACGGGTGCTTTATGTCTCACAAGGGAGAAAGGAACAGAGAGAAGAGCAGCAAGTCTACTAGTGATATTATCTGTCTGACTGGGAAAAAAGAGCTGGCACAGGGATTTCGGGTCAAATGCTCAGCGCTGACACAATTCTGGTAAAAAGATACTAAATTTTCATTGCTACATATTCAATTGCAATTTTAGTCAGTAGACCTGGACAGTGATTCATAATGACCGAAGACTGCAAGTTTCCAGATAAAGTGCCAACTTGCACTGAATATAGAGAAATTTATGAAACCGTAAATGAAAATTATTGCGTATTTTATTCCACTACAATTTGGTCAGTTTGTGCTAATTTTCCAGCTGATAAACTTTATTTTTATCATGTCAGTTTTTTATTTCAATATGTAAACCCTTGTCTTGTGTGGTTTTATACATTACATACATATTTTTTCAAAATAAAATGAACTTAAATGAAATAGTTAAATAATTTGGTGAAAATCGATAATTTAAAATTGATTAATTCATAAAATAGTTAATTATTTGATAGAGAAATTGTTGTTAACCATTTTTGTAAGGTGTATTGATAGTGGGAACTGTGAGCATTGTTTTCCAAGAGATTACAGAAGTCCTTTATACTTTCATACTGTCTCTTGCTTTTAGATTACTTCACAGCATCCAAGTAAAAAAAAAAAAAGAGAATTTGCTGCTAGCTGGTTCTCTAAGGAGAAGGGGTATAAAGAGATACAGTGCAGTGCATGAGGGCTAGGGAGGTATGGAGGAATGGAGCCATGAAATCAAAAGGGGAAAGTGGTAGTTAAGAAATCTAAGGGGACAAAGGGGCCCTGTGGAGCATCAGAGCGAAGGGAATGCAGGGAAAAAGATAGAAAGATGTGGAGACAGGGAAGAAGAGAGTCAGATAGATGTGATAGCAGAGACGAAGTGGTGATAGAAAAGCAGGTCCCTGCTCTGGGGGGTAATTAAAAGGGTTTCCTCTTATCTCTTTTAGTGACACTCTGGCACAGCGTCCCATGAACAGTGGATGCATGTACATGTGTACTTCCTTCACACTGAGAGCTTGTCTTGTATTGGTATCTGACAATATGTCTGTAGGCTTGTGAAGATACCTGTGTGCACATGCGTGCGTGTGTCTGTGTGGGCGCACTCACTGTTTATTTGAGACTATGGCTCTTCTGTGGCTCTACCTCCAGGAGGCAGGATGCTATAACTCCATCACCTCCCTGCTATCGACTCCTTCTAAGGGGGATCGATACTGGAATGATGGGCCTCCTATGTCTTCCCCATCCATCCGCTGAGCCATTGAGTGTATGTTAATGTTATGAATTATCGAGAGAACAGTTACTATTGATTGCATGAGGATTATTGGTGGGCTGCATGGCAGGAGGGGAAGGGGGAGGCAGTGCTAAAGAATGACGGGCCAGAAAGGAAGGACAGGTCAAAATCCTGCAGAAAGGTTTAAGTATCTACTAAGACTCCTGACCCCTAAAGGGCTCAGGTCAGAGGTGGCCTGGAGGGCACGGCTGACTGTTTGATGTTTTCAACCAGCCCCCCACACTCTACACATAAGAGTGACTGAGCTCAGAGCACGGTCATCCCGTTTTTCACTCAGAAATGTATTTTCTCACTCTTGCTCATTCTGCCCAGCACTTGCAGTTTCCTGAGACTAACATGGTTCACAGTGTGATTGTTTACAATAGCATGCATTAGTCAGATATGAGACACAGATACCTGAGACAGATTATTTATGTTAAGGGAAGGGTCCTTGAGCTTTTGAAACAGACAGGTTGTCCTTTATTATTCCGAAAATAATTCTCTCCCTCTTTGTCTGTCTGCTCCATTTTCATATGACCGATGTATAACTTGGGAGACAGAGTTGAAGAAGGGGGAGATTAAAGCCTGTTCACCTGATACTGTTAAAACACAGACCTCCGCCCCTCTGGGACACATATAAACATTCACACATACATTCATGCTCACACACAATCATGCTTGCATACGCTCACACTCCCCAGTTTCTATGGTTTGGAATGTCCCTGAGTTCTCACAGCGCCCAGGAGAGAAGAAAAAGACTTTCCCAGCTTTTCCAAGCTTATTGAGCTTAGGGAAATTCTGCAGTCTGAGAGGAGCAGGGCCACTGTTGTCTGGAAGAGAGAAATCCCAAAAGTGACAATCCCATGAATCAAAGTCCACTTGAAAAGCAAAGTGTGTGGCAAAATTTGACAAATGCCCTGAGATAACAGGTGGCCTTGAGATGATCTTTATTCACTGATAAGTTTACCATAGAACCACAATGGTTCGCGTATTCTGTGTGTTTGCAAACACTATAACTGCCACTTTGTGATATACTGTAGTATACTGTATTTAGCCCATTCAACAGAGCACAAGTACAAGAGGAAACATTGTGCTTGCCAACAGCTCTTTATTGTCCCACTAAATTCTTCAAGTCCTCAAACAAGCTGCTAAGCAGTCAGATCACTAAAGCAAAACTCCACTCCCTGACACCAGTACAGAGACTGTTATACAAAAGCCATATTCATCCAACATTGTTTCATTTTAACCATGTAAATATACCTTTATTTAATGTTATAGGTGCCCCTGTAGTTTCGTGTCTGTTAAATTGTATAACTGGTAAAATCATCTGCAGGCAGTAGATAACATAATTTGAACATTTGCAGAATGACTTTGACTCTGTAGAGACTTAGTTGTAAATGCTGTGGTAACAAATTAGAGTCGTCCATCCATCAATCAATCCATCTATTATGTATATCGCTTATCTGTCAAGGTCACAGGGATGCTGGAGTCAATCCCGGCCGACGTAGGGCGAGGGTGGAGTACATCCTGGACAAGTTGCTAGTCCATCGCAAGCCCAACATACTGTATACAGACAAACAACAATTCACACTCACATCTATGGGCAATTTAGAGTCACCGATTATCTCTAAAACATAAAGCCTTTGGATTGTGGGAGAAAGCTTCAAGGACACTGAGAAAACCCATCCAGACGCAGGGGGAACATGTAAACTCCACAGAGAAAAGCCCCAGGCCCAAGAATTGAACCCACAACCTTCTAGCTGTGAGGTGACAGTACTAACTGCTGCATTTTGTAATTAATTTTCAAAGTAATTCTAAAATGTTCCAGGTTATTTGTGCTGAAAACACAAAAGTGCTGGTCTAAATTATTTCAAACAGAACAGACCTTGAAAAAAGCAAAAGGCACACGACAGTGTTGAGTGCTTTGAAACTCTGTAAGTACGTAATTTGGCAACAATATCTACAGTACTTTTGTTTACATATGTGCATACATTTTATGTTTTTGTATGGCAAGAGGGGCATTTTTTTATTTTATTGTCTGGTCAGTGGTTAAGAGAATCTAAAATTTACAAAACACCAATTTTTTCTTTTTATCGTTTACTCTGTCTATATTTTACTGCTCTTGTGTATTTACTCACATCATACCACACATTTATTCGTACACATGTGACTACACTAAGTGTCCCCAGCATGGATTTAATTGATGATGATACTTACGAAGGTTGATAGAAACTTTTGATGAGATGCTCATTTCCTAATCATGTGCTGGATAATGTTACCAAGCCAGATTCCCAAAGGTTTCACTGAGAGCCAACAATCCTTTCTCATAACACAGAGAAGAGTGAGACAGTTTGTGGCTGTACTGCTCATTTGTTTGAATAAAAGGACAATGGGACATTTCTTTGTACATTTTAGCTTGCTTTTCCTACAAACACTAATTATATTTTCATTCCCTTGATATCCGTTAATAGAAAAAGTACATATGCTTTGGAAGATATGCTGAAATAATGAATTAAGACACCTTCACGTAAAAGGTAAATTGAAAGTAGCAGAATGTCATGTGTGATGTCTAAAGCATTCCCTACTTTAAAATGTTCTCCACTCTGAGTCTATAGACATTTACTGGCAATTGATCCTGTATCTAAGTGTTAGTCATAAATTAACACCCCTCTCCACCTACGCCTGACTCTATTCTCATCTGGCTCATCCAATCACACACACGTGGTCGCTGCACTAGTGCCTGACCTGAGCCATGACTCATTCAGCTTCCTTTATTCTGTGATTTTATTTATTTATTTTTTGACTCAGCAGGGAAAGTGCATGTAGTGAAGTAGTTCAAAGACAAATCTATGAGTGTCTGCAATTGGAAACAGGTGTGATGTTGGTAATGGAGATGATGATGATGATGATGATGACACTACGGCAATAAGTTGGAGAAAGAAAGCAGCATGTTAGAGCTATGTGATGGACAGAAGGACTAATGTATAACATAGCTGTCCCTGATGCCCAAAACAATGCATTCAAAGTGGACTAGAGCCCAGGGGACTAAACTGAATGCTGCTGAGATGAATAAATAAAACAGCACTGATCTCTCCTAAGAGCAAAAGCCCAGTCTTGGCCATTTGGTGATCTTAAGGCAATTTGTAAAGGCCCTGCCCAGACTCAGTTAACTGTCTTGTGAGTCACGGTTGGGGGGGGGGGTTGCCCTCCCACTCCACCTGTTCCTGGAAAGGGATCACTGCACAGTACCAACCATCGTTATGAATATTTAGAGACATTCTGTACACTGTGTCAGAGTAATGATAACAAAGACAGTAGTAAGTACACGTCTGTTCCCCTCATCACAACACAATCCCAATCAAAGTTTATTTCGCATTAGAGCTAAAATGATTAGTCCATTAATTAGTCAGTTAATGGGTAACACCAGCTGGGCATAAAAAAATGCATTTTTAATCTTAGCTACGCCTGATTTTGTGAATTTAAGTTACACCAACTGCCCCAAAAGTGACTGACCCTGATCATAGTTGTGCCCTGGTGCGTTTCTTGTCTTTGTTTAACATAGTTTATTTTAAAATCAGTCACCAGTCACAACAATATAAGAACAGCAGAGTTAAGACTCTGAAAAAGAATGCTACAAAACAAGAAAAATGTGGGAACAGGTTAGTTCATTACAATCCCAATAAAATTTAACTAATCAGTGAATAACACCAAAGTAGTCTTTTAATAAGTTCATAAATACTGAGCCAGAGGAAATGGGGGTTCAACAGGGGCTCCTAAATATAAGTTGCTGGATGCAAGGGTATATATCTGGATCCTGCTATAAAGCCTGCCCTTTAGGGTGGAGAGTAGTGGGAGTAGTTGACTCCTGTCTGCTGATAGGGAGCCCTAAATCACTCAGTCCGAGAACAGGCCAGTCTCACACACATGCTCACATGCTCGCACCCTTGTAAATGTCACCTGTTAATCTGGCCTCAAGTGCTGCTCAGTGCAGTCACCCATCAACAACCTGTGCTTTCAAGAGTGATGCTTGGAGCTATGAAGAGGCACAGCTGAGAGAGAGAAAACGTGTGGTTGACAGAAACAGACTTTACGCTGCCACATGTTGTACTGTACAATAAAATACTGTAGACGTCTCTTGTATAAGCCCTTACACACACGCACACACGCACACACACACACACACACACACACACACACACAGACACACGTTGAATTCAACATCATTAACACAGCCAAAATTGCAGTTAAGGCCAAAGGTCATAGGCCAAACAACTAGGCTACCAGTGACAGCTGGGATAAAAGGTCTGTCTAGCTATTTAACCCTTTCTGATGGGCATGCACTTAATGAACACGTGATCCTGTAAATAAAACCACTCACTGTTTGATGACAGTTTTGTCTTCAACCAGGACAAACTCAGGACAAATTGATGGCAGTATGAGCTGCTGAATAATTACTTTCCCTGCCTTAACTCCACCTCTGTGTAACTATACCATGAGTGCACATGCCAGTTTCCTTTATTGTGTAGCAAGCTGTATTGTACTGCCATTTTGTATTCTACTTTTGCACATTTTCAGGGATACTAGTTTAATGTACAGATGTATATGCTTATGCAGGTATATTTCCAAAAAATTCCAAAGCTTGATTTTGTAGGTCGACTTTTGTGTATTAATCACTAACTTAGTGAGTGAGTGATATGGTTAGTTCAAGTAATTTGTTTCTCAAATACCTTTTTCAACATTGACTGCCTTATCACACAATGAAACTACACCATCGGAAGACAAAAATCTAGGTGCAAACAAATTTGGCCACTTATGAATGTGTGGAGCTCACAAGAAGGCTTTTAAATGAAATGATACAAACAATGCTGCTGCAGTTGCCAACATGTGTTTTACTAAACAGAACTGTGCCTGATTGCCAGATTTTTGTTTCTGTTAAAACATGAACATTTCATTATATTTTATAGAGAACTAACTGATTTCATTTTCTAAGCATTCACTGATCCTATTTTGTAATAATAACTTTATGATTATTTATTTGCAAATATGATGTCTGTCACTGTCGTGACTTTTTTAGAATTGACCTTAGGAATGTAAACATGGTGTCACTGTTGTTAATAGGAGAGGTTTGATTAACAAGCATCAGTCAGCTTCCTTTTAAAATTTCCATTGAATTATCTCATCTTGTGTATTCCTGACAACACACTCATGTCCTTGTGTCACCCACAGTGGAGCCCCAACTTCATCACTGAATACTGTAATGGCACCATTTACTGAAATGTAATATCAGGTGTGTGTTTGGATATACATGCGGTTGTATTTGTGGTAAAGACTGGTGGTTCAGTGTCTGCCTGTGGATGACCTGCTCCAAAGTACATGCTGATATGCAAGTAACTGTATATCTGTGTGTGTTTGTGGGTGATGTGACTCCAGGACTGCTGTGAAGCAGCTCTTGTCTCATTAGCATGTCAATTGACTCCATCTGCTTTGCACATGAAAGGGCCAGGATGTGTAGGAGGACAGGAGAAAGAAAGAACGAGAGATGTGGCAGGGCACTGGGAATGGCTGTGTATTTATCTCCACCTTGTAGGAATTTGTATCATACAGAATGCACTTACTAAGGATCACAGGATTCACAAGCAGGGCTCTTGCATTTGTTCAATTCATACACACTTTGGTTTATTATGTCACAGCATTTACTGAGAGGTATCCAGATGTGTGCCACTGTTGGTGGTAAAGTAAAACAATAACAGTATCATTTATAGAGATATTATCAGCATATGTGAGTTCACACTCAACCTTATGTTCTTTATGACTCTTATGGCAGTGCCAACACTTTCATTCTCCTCTCTCATTCTGTGTTTGTGTGTGTCCTCGCAGTGATGATGAGAACAGTCACATAGCCCAGTTGAAAGGAAAAAACTATATCTAGCTGTTGTGAAGTAAACACAGACAAATAAACAAACACAGAAGTGAACTGAGGCAATACATGGGCTGTTGCCATTGTGGCTGAGAGAGGGAGGGTGAGGAAATGAAAGAGGGAGAGGGTGAGAGAGACACAGACAGGGACCTGAAGGGAGGGCAAACTGCAGGTCTATTTCTGCGCAAGGAACTGATCATACACGCTGCTACTGCTCTCTCTATCTGCACCTATTACAGATGCTCTCAGCCTCTTTCATTTTATTAGTCATTATTCTCGGTTAGTTTGTTTACAAGCATTTAAGTAGTCAGATCATTGTCTACTGCAGTATAACATGATTTCTTAGGGCACTTACACACTAATACCAACAGTTTGTTGTGATGTGGAGCATCTGTGACTGACCAGCACTAGTTTTTTTTTTTGTGAGTGCACAGTTGGCATGAGTCAGTGCATTTTTTGGTGGTTTGGCCGATGTGACACCTTAAATGTATATGTAAAATACTTTCATTTGATGATTACTAAGGTCATGGTTTAAAATTTTAGAAGGATAATCAGTGTATTGTAGTAATAATATTTTGGGGTTTTCTCTCCTGACCTGGTTTCCACTCAGGTTTCTTTAGTCCATGTAAACAGTGAAAACCACAATCCCCTCCCAAATGCCCCAAAGGCTGGTTGAACTGATCAGCATGAACTAAACTTCAATGTAAAAGATACTGATCAGGATACAAATCCATGCTAACCATAATTCCTAAGTGAGCATCTCTTTTGAGCCTCCCAGTTACTCCAGGATTTATCTAGTCAGTCGGGTCCACCAGGATGTGTCTCATGTCTCTGGGAGATACTGTCATCTAGGAACCATGGCACACTGGTCTCAATACAGGTCCCTCGGCAGTTGTGGGATCAGCTCTCTAATCCTGTCCACGTGGATTCTCAGTAGTCTACAGAGAGCTGCTGTTCGTAGTTTTCTTTGGGACTGAAGCAGGCTAGAGGGTAAAAGAGGCAATTAGAGAGTTTAAGAAGGGGAAGAAAGATGGGACAACAAGGACATACGATGCAGGGATTTACTTGCTAACCATTAAGATGGGGATGGGTAAGGAGAGAGTGTGTGACAGGTTGCACTGGAGGATGACAAAGACGGACCAAGACACGCCAACATCAAAGTCTTTTTTTATCTTTGCATCTTTCCTCCTCACTTGCTCTTTCCCTTTATACGGTATTTTTATGTCTCAGGGTGTGTGGTGCCAAGTCTTTGAGAGGAAAATGCGTCATTTACACAAAAAGCTCTTCATTTTGTGTCATTTCGGGATGCTGCGCTGCCTCTTTCTCCCTTCCCCTCTCTCTCTTTCTTTTTGTCTCTGAATCTCTGTTTTTGTTTCTCACTCCATTGCCTTGGTTGAATTATTCATGCAAACAGCTAGATTATTTTTACTGGACAGTCTTGTATTTTACTTAAAAGCAAATCAAAATACTTTAAATGCAAAGTGGAGCTCCTGTTGTGTAGCGCTTCGACTACTGACAGTTTTCATGATGTTACCTGTTTTGTTTTGGTTTTTTTAATAAGTTGTTGATATTTTAGACTTATTTTGTCCAACAAGAGTTCAACAGACTTTGAGAAGCTGGAGCCATTGAGATTTTGACTTAGAATTAGGTTTTGTTTTGTTTTTTGGCAGTTTTTGCACTTAAATTTTTTGTCATTTAATCAGCAGATTAGGGCTGCAACAAAAGAATATTTTGTCATTCAATCTTATTTTTAATCCATTGTTTAGAGTGACTCAATAAATGACTAATGTTTTTTAAATGTAGTATGATTAATTGACTATTTGCTTCAGCCTGACATTTAACAAAAATGTAGGGCTAAAGCGCCCCCCCCCCTCCAAGTTTTGGTTAGATACATATCAACTTGCAGACAGAAAATTAACTAGCTCCCAGTTCTTTTCATTCCTTTCCACTTTGTTGTGTTTGCATGCTGCTGGGGGGAAATGGCAGGTGGAGGAGTAAATTTGATGTTGGGCTGGGGCTTTTTGACCAGAATTATGCCAACTCAAGAGGTTTCAGCTGTCTTTGGACACCAAAGCTGTGGGAGTATGTGCTGATATACACATGAGCCAGACAAGCAGCTGATTGCAAAAACCAGTAAAAACACCACACATGTAAACATGCCATTTAGTACGTTAGATCAAGCAGATAAACTTTTAGCCTACATGTACATGTTTGAGTGAGTGTGTGTGTGTGTGTGTGTGTGTGTGTGTGTGTGTGTGTGTGTGTGTGTGTGTGTGAGGGTTAATTATTTGGAAAAGATGAGCATGGGTGGGTGTAGTTTAAAGAAACCAGCAGGGTGAAACTCATCGAGTAAATTAGAACCATATGAATTAATCTTGGCCTCTGAACACTAATGTGGCAGCTCATCCCTTTTCTTTTGGATTGTGAGTTTGATGAAAGGATGTAGTAGTAGAGGGTGATTCACAGAGATCAGTCATATGTTCTATTGGGACCACTCATCTTTTACTCATGGTGTGTTTACATTATCAGCCTTACACTCATCTATTGTTATGCAAAGACACATTTGAAACAGGAAATTTGATTGAACACAATGGATTATGCAGATTCGGGTAAGTCTGTCTGGAGACTCTCGATTCAGTCCTAAGTGTAACCATACATGATTTTTTAACCCCAGTGTCTTAATCCAGGTGCTGAAAGCAGCTTCCTGGACATGGCTGTGACTCTGCCTGGAAAGCCGGTGTCTTCCCTTTAGTGGGAACTTTGATTGGACCGACAGACTCATACACGCTGGTCTTGGTTGGTGGGAGGCAGCTGGTGAGCAGCGTGTTGTTTTTCCCGATCTGGTTTAGGATGGTTGGGCTTGGTTGGTCTGTACCAGCCTGCTGTGTGACCACATCAGTGGTGCTGACAGGCTTTGGAGGGGAAATGATCAGATATAACTGACTCAGCAGCACTTAGTTCTAGTTATGATCCTCATAAAACACACGCATACACACTATTCTGTCCTGATTACATGTTGTACTGTACAGACTTATTCATACTCTGATGTACACTCAACTCCTCAGAGTACTCAACTCACACACACTCAACTACATTAATTGATTATGCTCACACTGATACTGAATATGCACCATAGACCAACACGCTCAGCAATATCATCTCCCTGTTCATTTCCTCTTTCTCTTCAGTTTGATGTAGCTCACAATCCAGAGAGGACCCAGTTCTCTGTGTTAGTCAAGTTCATTCTCAGGCACCATGATGGAGTCACCAGTCAGTGTACTCAGCAGTTCATCTCACTCATGCAGGTGCAGGATCTGCTGATCCGGCTGTCTGCCCTTTCCCGGTGGACCAGCGTGCAATGACCTAATGGTCATATGATCCCCCAACCGCCACCGCCACCATTGTTCTTCCTGCTCCTCATTTTCTCCATGTTGCTCCCACCCTCGCTCTTTCTCCTGACCTCTCTCTCTCTTCTGACCAGAACAGTCATGATGATGTCATCAGTATGAGTCAATAGGTAGGTGCTGCAGCGTCCAGCTGAGTCGGCGTTCTCCGTTCATGGCAGGCTGGGAAGTTGTTCCATATGACCACAACTTAAGCCATCACATCTGTGCTTCACTGAGCAGCAGATCAGCCTGTGCCAGCACATCTTCACTTTACTTTCACTGTGTAAACTGGAAATTGCTGGGTTTTTTTTGGGGGGGGTACTTTTATTAAACTTTGTTGCGTTGTGATGTGTGAGTGTAACCTATTTTAAGTTGCATCTTAAAGTTGCAGGGCTTGTTTTTTATTCTGGGCTCTTTCCAAGTCCACATTTCGGTAAACAAGGGTGAGAGCTGTGGTAGTTATGTTGTAATTCTCTCTGTCATAAACAGTACTGATAGGCTGTGCGTGTGTGTTTGCCCATGCATGTGTGCATGTGTACACGTGCTTGCGTTTGTGTGTTTGAATGTGTACATACATGTGTGTATCAATGGGGGTCTTGTGACTTACCACTGAATGCGGACGAAAACATGTTACACCACTCCAAATTTCCCCTCTGCTGTGGCACTTTCCATAAACAAACTTTATTTTTCACTGCTCAGACAAAACATCCACCACAATTCAGAGAACGCTCCTCATGGCCCGTGGACATGCCCAAGACGTGAGGACAGTCATGCAATATTGTTGTAAATTTTCTTTTCATGCTCCAATACGTGATGGTATGTAATGATATTAGTTACTAAACTATCTTGTACTCTTAACTAATGGGAAAACCTATTTGATTGTAAGTTTTAAGATTTAAATAACTGGTAAAATTAGACATGAGCAATGTCAGAAGACAAAAATTTGTAATTTGGAGTCATTTAAGACAATTGTTATAAATATAAATTTCTACTGAAAGACATTAAAAATGGTTATTAGCCTTACCTAACACTGTGACACAAATATATGATTCAGAGGAGAGATGATTCACATATAACATCTGTTTTAGTTTAGGTAATCGGATATTTACAACCTGATTTCTGCAGAAACATGTCCCTTCATTTGTGGATCATATCCCTGAAAGTGTTCTCATCACCATGATTCTTACATCAACCTATTAAAAAAAATCTTTGGCTGACAACAAATTGAGGGTGATGTTTTTCACATATGTGTTTGAGCCAGTATGAAAAACCTGATCTTCTCTGGGGTCACACTGTATTTGTATAGTTTGCGCTCATTTGTTGTCTGAGTGAGAACTTCTCTCTTTCTCACTCACTGTTACACATTTTTATTTTCCTCTCATTTCTTTCTTCTCCCCATGTCTCTCATGTAGTCTTCCTCCCCCTCTCTCCCATTAGTACCTCCAGAAATGTTCCTCATTATGTTCATTATCTGACCATATGGCTGTCCATGGTTTGTGTCTTTGGGTTTGTGCACACTGTGTGAAAAGATCCACAAGAGTGCATTAAGGGCATAAAGACACACAAGTGTACTCTTTCATACACATTTCAATCACTGACTCACACACACTCCGCACTTGAGCCATATTATTCAAGACCAAGATCACAGACCTTGTGCTTGTTTTGTTGTGGTCTCTTTATGTGCCTGCTGGTGCATGCCCATAACACACACACACACACACACACACACACACACAATGTGAGTGTGTGTGTGTGTGTGTGTGTGTGTGTGTGCGTGCGCGCTTATAGCTGTGCTAAGAGGGCTTTACCTCATAACGTCAGGTTTTTCAATTGCTGCATATTCTCTCTGCTCAGAAACCTGAACATACATTGATGCACAGGTGCATACAAGCTGATGTTTGACTTCCTGTCTCCAGATGAAGACACTTTCCTTTGTATTTTGGATGAAGAAAGTACCAAAGAAATTTGTATTGGAGCCCAGGACTTGGTATAAAATTGGGATAGATAACCGTTGCTGAAGGTATTTCTACCCACCATACATTTCCATTTGAATGTTTGTTCTCATTGATATCCTTAATGCTCCTTAACATAGACGCACAGGCTCATTCTGGATACTTAAAGAATTTCTTAGCTTTGTGTGGTGGCCACTAGTTTGAGTTATTTAAATCTATTATATTTTTTTGGATTATAATATACACTCCCAGTCAAAAATTTGGACACACTTTCCTATTCGTTTGAATGAGAAAGTGTGTCCAAACCTTTGACTGGTAGTGTACGACGTATGGCAGTTTATCGACTGATTGTGTATAGTTAGTATCCACAAAGTGTCCCTGCAATACAACAATCCCACAGACACAAGCGTGATGCTTCAGTGAATGGTAAGACATAAAACATGATCCAAGAAGTCCAGGTTGAGTAACAGATCCATTATTTTGATGCTTTATACACAAAACATTGCACAGTGGTGATAATACTCAAAATGTGCACTTGCATGTTTTTGTTTGGCAAATGCAGAAATTCAGTAGGTCCAGCTGTTGGTCTGACCAAACAAGCTATTTGAACATGTGGCTTTGAGCAAGGGATGGGCTCAATTAATGCAGGAACAAATTAACAGATTAATTGACAATGAAAATAATCATTAGTTTCAGCCTTAGATGTAATGATGCTTGTTAAATAATTAAATGCCTGACAAAGCAGATATAAAACTACATGTCTGCTTATTCTGTCACTCCATTGTCAGTCTTACCCCCCCAACATCTTAATGCAGATCAGAGAGGGCCTCCCCATTAGTCTCTTTCTCGCTCCTTCTCACAGTACCTCTTTGCCAGTACCATAGACTGTGTAGAAGCATCTACACATCCAAAGCAAGTATAGGCACAGCAACACAATAACCTCAGGCCGCTGGTTATTAGAAAATCACCCAAAACTGTCGTCCCCTCAGTCATAGAAGAAAGGGGAAAGATTTCCCAGCTATATTAAAGAAAGGCTAGTAGCCTCTGTCTCAGCCTCCCTTCATCTCTCTCCCGTTTATTCTAATCACACCGTGGCTGTCTCCTCTCCTGCCTTTATTTTGCTCTATTTTTCCATCTCTTTGTTTTGTTTTTCGCCTGACAGTGACTGGGTCTTTCTTGCCCCAGGGGAACAGAGTTATGAGCCTGATGTCCTTTCATAGTCAATTGTATAATGTTCCCTGTGTGTGTATGTGTGGGAGACGGTGTGAAGGGAGTAAGGGAGGGGGACGAGGTGCTTGAGAGAAAATGTGTGCATGTGTGTACGTGCGCGTCACTGACAGTTAGTAGCCCACTGAAAGCACATGCCAGTGTGGGTGCACATTGTTTACAGATCATGTCCTTCTTTGTGGTATTTTGGTTTGGTCCTTCCAGGATGCTGCTATCATGCTGACCTCCGCTCCGTCCTGTCACACACTACTGGAAGTGCTGTAATGATATGTACTGCACCCATGGTCATCCTCTCCTAACGGGGCCAATCGAACACGTTGTTCATTTGTACAGCACTTGATGTTTTGTCAGAGTTGTCAAATTACGCTTTTCCATGTCTTGTTGTTTGTTCTGGATTTTAATAAGTTCTGGATGTGTGTTTGTGTCAGGTGTTTGTCAGTCAGTGTTGTGGATTATCTTAGATAAGAGTGATGTGTCAATGTTGCCTGGGGGCTGAATGTTCTCGGCTGTTTCTCCAAACAAAGCCTCCCTGTGTCCCAGTTTGGTCAGGGCAGTGCAAGGGAGGCTGACTCTGTATCTCCCTCAAATTCAGGCCCCCTCTCCTAGGTTGGGAAACTCAAGCCACCCCCTTCACCTGATCGTGAGCGGGAAGCCCATGGTCTGTGGGTTTTGTTTGTCCTCTGTGTGCTATATTCAGACAAGCTAATCTCACTTACTCTTTGGGAGTAGTGAATACAAGAATTAGCATTACCAGGATGAGTGGACAGAGAGTTATAAAGGGAAATGGTCAGTCATCGTTCTGACATGTGTTTACATTGTGGCCAACTTCATTTTAGTCACAGTACTCTTAAAAGAAAAAAGGTACTTTCCCATGTAGCTTTTTCTGGCATCAGGTAATATATCAGAAACTGGCGTATGTGTTGTAGGTCTTTAAAACCATTTGAATAATAAGAGATGCCACTAGTCGGGTAGTAAAAACATCATACATCATTGTTGGGCATTTCACTTTAATTTCTAGAATGAAATATTTCCCTTGACAAATCTTGCTGGCATACAATGATTTAAATGTATAATTTCGCTTCACTCTCAAGTCAGCAGTGAAGTTGATTTAAAGTTAAGTTTATGTGAAGATCCAAGTTTAACTGATCCATCAGAAAATTATCAGGCGCTTATATCCCCATGCAGAAATCACTCTGAAACATGCTGGTTGATATACAGTATAAGATGATGACTGAAGCTTATGTTAAAACTACACAGAGTTACTGTTGCTTGTTCTACACCGCCCATGAAGATGAAGGTGATTTTCAGCTCTGAGAGTGTATGCGCTGTAATAAAGGGAAGCTGGGAGAAGATTAGATGTGTAATCTGGTTTTTACAATATTGTTTTTGATGGAAATTTATCACGAAGGGCCCATGTGTTTGATATACAGCTGTTTAGATCTGCTATCACACCTGCAGCTCTGAATCACACCAGCCCCTGAAGGAGTTTTATTGGAGAACCAGTTCACAAACTAAGCTTTTGAACCCAGAAAGTAGTTTTGTATGATTATCAACTTCTTGACTCATGTGTTATTAACAATATGCTTTTAGTTAAACTCTCTTTGATAGACACAATTAAAGACCAAAATTGCTTTATTTCATGGCAGTATGAGTCCACATCGCTTGCTCTCTCACATTATGTTGCATTGAGTCCCACACAGGGTGCAGAAGTCTGACTGGGGCTGACTAGTGCTCTCCTTAGCTGGGCAGGGCAGTTCTGGAAAGTCCCTGGCTGAGGATGGGGCTTGCAGGCTGGGGTGGGGGGTGCTGCTGGAGTTTTGGAAGCGAGTATGTTTTCCTGGATCAGGAAGGAGGATGTGGTAGACAGAAGACAGTCCTAAGCTCACCCATTTAAAAAAAAAAGAAAGAAAGAAAGAAAAAAAAACAAAACCCATAACCCCCCTACCACCCACACCCACACACACTACCTCACCCCACAGTTAGTCTTAAGAGGTAAAGAGAGCAGGGAAATTACCCTTCCAGTAAAAGGTAGTCACTCAGAACAACAGAAGAGAGAAAACAGGATGAAAATGAAGGGAGAAAAGTGGTGGGGGAATGACGGGGGTTGCATGAAAAAATGATGGTAATAGTGGCTGTAAGGACAGAGGTTAATTTCTGCATGTTAGGGCTCTGCTAAAAATATGTCATAGTGGTGATCTCCATTGGCAGAATGGGCAAAAGAGGGATTGAGTGGTGTGTGTGACTGTGTGTGTGTTGTGTACAAACAGTAGTCCATCTGGGCCGCCCTGCCTCTTAACCCAATGTCTGTTGCCATTTATCATACAGGCACGAAAACCTACACACACATGCACATGTGCCAGAGAATACATCTGCTGTATAACCACATCACACACTCACACACATACGTATGGTCCACATTAGCCCAGTCTGTGAACACAGATTGGAATATATTCATAGCCTAATAGATTTTTTTTTCTCATGAGATGGAGAATTACAGTTAGTGTGTGTGAATCTGAGACACATGACTATTTTTGTTGTTGTCCAGCTATACTGTAATTGTGACTCAGATTATTTTTGCGTGCCAAAAACTTGTCTCGAATTGTTTGTCTCTCGTTCACATTATCTAGTTTTTTCCACAGTGCCGTGTGTGCACATGTGCTCATTCACTCACACACTGTGTGTGTTGAGCTCAGCTGTATGACCCACTCAGATTTCACTTTGGCACCAACGCTCTTACCCTGGCAGCAGATTCCACACACTTTCTGCTTCCAACTCTCTACTGCTTTCCGCACCACCTGTAACATATGCTCACTTCTAACGAGGGTAACTACAGTTTCCAAGAATACATGGGCCACAAAATATCATATATCCCACTATTGCAGACAAACCTATAGAAAATGCTATGTTCATATTATTTACAGAACTTCTATTAGAATCAGAGAAAAACCCCCTGTATGCGCTGCAGTAAACACTCTGGCTCCACTCTGTTAACTACTGTTGTTTGTCTAAGAGCAATTGTTTAATGTTCAGAGAGTGCTGATTTGAAATAATTATTTTCATTATGGAGCAATCTGTTCATTATTCTTTCAGTTAATCCAATAGTCAAGAAAATTTTAGCAACTGTGAAAATGTCCATCATGATTTCCGAGATCATTAAGCGTGAGTATTGTATACAATTGACAGTTTGTAATTGTTTATCGTAGTTTCCGTCTTCGCAGCTATCATAAGGCCCACACTGCAGGATAGGTGCATAATTAATTGTTTCTTTGATAGTTAATGGCAACTTTTATTAGCAAAAAGGATCCTAGGAGATCAGATCCTATTCATGTTATTACCTACTGTATCAGTTTAATGGGAAAGGTTAATGATTCCCTGCATTAAAGGTAAAGGATCAGGGAGGGCAGACAGATGGAGACCCAGTGGTGAAGGCGACACTGCCTCCTTTAGAGTCTCCTTATGCGGGTGCAACCTTGGCCCCCTCTCTGCCAATCTCCTACCCGCTTCACCACGCCCAGAGGGGCACCGTGGCATCCTCCAGGCTGGCAGCTGTTTTTGGGAGCCGTCCCTTCCTTAACCCCGCATTTTCTCACCTCACAACGGAGAGAGATGCCAAGGGATCAAACTCCCATGTTGAACTGCTTTTCAGTGCCACCACTAATATTTCCACCTCATTCATCTCCAGGCTGCATTAAGCACTGCAGCAGTGAAAGACAAGCTCCTGCTGCAGAGTACAAACACTACAGAGCTTAAAGTAGAGGGCACAGAGGACAAAAAATGTCTTGCCTTTGAGACTGTAAACGTTGCATGAGTGTGCAAATACATATGCAGCCTCTGACAGTGAAAATGACTACAGGCCCATTTCTGCCATGCTCTGCTCAGTGATCCTGCACTCACTGCTCTGACCTCCCACCATGCACCTCTTACCGCGCTGCACTCACAGAATAAATAACATTCACAGCCAACTGTAAGAAACTCTGGGCTTCACCCAAACTGTGGCCTCGCTCAACCAGCTGTGGGAGGCCAGAGCATCGGGGTGTGGGGTGGCGAGTGTTTGTTTGTGTGGTTGCTTGTGTGTATGCTTGTATCTGTGGGTGTGTGAAAGCAAAAGAGATGATTGTTTCTTGATGTACATATATATTGGTCTGTGTGTGTGTGTGTGTGTGTGTGTGTGTGGCTGGATTTGGGAATGAAAGCGGAGGCTGAATGATGCTAGTGACATTTATGTGTTGTACAGTATTTTGACCCTGAGTAGAGTTCTTGGTACAGTAGACGCCCTTTCCCATTGCCTCTATAACAATTCATACCTTTTTCTTGTTTGTGTTTAGGCTCATTAATGACTGAATGGATATCAGTCTTGGTCAGTCACCCACCGCTGTCCAGACTGAAGTAACTCAATGAGTACAGGATGGATTTTCAGTAAATTTTCATGGCCCTGCAGGTAAACCCTACTGACATCGAAGTTCTGCTCTGCTTGAAGTTGCACCATCATCAGGTGAAATTTTAAATCCACCCAATAATTTATTTTGCAGGCAAATAACCTCAGGATGGATGACATCATCCATCAGCTTGAGTTTTATCAGCTCGTCTCTTTATCTTGCTAGTTCATCTCCTGACATAAGATCATTCAATCTCACAAGTGATTTATAGGTTTACAGTCACAATTACAGTAGGTATGAAGTTAACTTCTCCATTAGGGGTGTGCCAAAAAATTTATTCATATAAGAATAGCGATTCTCATTTACTACGATTCAGAATCGATTTAAAATGTCCCAAAATCGATTTAAAATAAAATAAAACAAATCCGCAGGCTGTCTGCCTCCATTTTGTATGCGGGACGTCAGGACCTGCCGGTTCTGGAACATAAACAAGCACCAAAACAAGGAGGAAACTACACTAATGGAGGAAAGAGAGATTCAATCTGCCCCGTCCCTGAAGGCAAAGATTTGGACTCATTTTGGTTTTTACCTAGAGCCTTATAAAATCCGTTTTATTTTTTCCCAAATTCCATTTAAATTTTTTCCATATTCGTTGTGATTTTTTTTTTGTTTTGTTTTGTTTTTAATTTTTGAGAATTCCGTTTTTAGCATTTTTGTAATGAAATATAGACAATTTCAGTTATATATGAAAACTTTAATGCTTCCACACATTTCAGCAAAAACATAACAATAAAACTATGAAACATACTGGTGGAAATATCAAATCCACTGTAAACTTTTGAATTTTTTCTATCCTCATGCTCTTTGGTTTTCCACCGATTACTGACATCTCCATTGAAGTACATGATAGTCAACCTCTTTGTGTTGAGCTCAGTAAGTGAAGCACTCAGACAGCCGCTTCACTGGTGGGGGGCGTGCATTATTAGTGACCCCCTCAGAGAATTTTCCCGACAGATACGTTCCTTTTTATTCTGAAAAAAAGACCGGTGTCCGGTCTCTGTCTAGTCTGGTCTGGTCTAGTCTCTGGGGGTCCGATGTCTCGTCTAGTCTGGTCTGATCTGGTCTAGTCTCTACTCTCTGCAGGGGTCTGGTCTCTGGTCTACTTTGGTCGCCATTCCTTGCTGTAGCCCGGTCCATCACTCGTCACCAATTAACCAATTAACCTAGACATGTTCAGGTGCCCCCACCGGGAATTGAACCGCACCCTTCTTATGGTTATGGCGTGTGTGGTGACTACGCCACTGTCACCACATTCATTCATTCATTCATTCATTCATGGGTAGGGGGGCGTGCATTATTAGTGACCCATCGGAGCATTTTCCCGTCAGATATGTTCCTTTTTATTCTGGAAATAAAAACAAAAAAACTTTTATTTAAAATGTCGGCCAGTTTTGTTATTCCATGTTTATAATGAATTCCGTTTTTAACGTCTAATTCTGTGATTCCATGATCTCGGATTTTATAAGGCCCTATTTACCGAATGCCCGGGAAGACCAAGCTTGACATGAGCTTCACAGTGTGCAAAGTTTGCAAAATGAGGAACCCATGTTTAACGGCACTATTTTTTTTTTAAATAAAGAGACACTTTTATTTTTGTTACTTAAACAATATGTGATATTGCTTTTATGCAACAGTTGCAACAATTCCATCTCAGCATGGATAAATGTTTCAAACTTAATAAATATGAAAAGGACACTTTAATGTCTCCATTTGTCATTCTGTCTTGCAAAGCAGACTGGAGTAAATCATGAGGATCCTTTGCACACCTATAGATTGAAGCAGAAATCATTTTGAATCAAATCATTTTGAATCGAAAATCAATTTTGAATCGAATTGTAGCCCCAAAAATTGGAATCGAATCGAATCGTAAGATAGTAAGCGATTCCCTATTCTCCATCTTGCTGTTAAGTTCTTGAGTCAAACAGATGGTTAACTCTGGGCTTTGTGCCCTTTGCCTCTTGTGGGCAAACTGCCCGCTCCATCCCCAGGCTTGAACAGGGGCTCCCCGGGGACAGTCACAATGCCATTGGGCCTGCTTATACCTCCAATTATACGCCACTAAGTCTGCCTTTTGATTATGTTAATATAATGACCCACACTGTATACAACTATTACACAACGTTTTCCCGGCATTACAATGACACTTACTATGTGCATGGGTTTTTTATGTTTCCTACTGATCGATAAACTCTTTCGTTAAATATATAGGTACAGGTTAGTACAGTGAATAACAATTAAGAAGCATAATGGTTTGATATCACTCACCAAACTAATATGGCTTCAGTAAAGCCTCTTTGGGGATTTCCAGCCAGCTTAGCCTCTGACTCACGGCTGGGAGCAACAACAGCTACCCAGGGGATAGCACACTGAGGGGTGTAAAGGATGGGATTGTGAGGAGGAAGAATTAAGAGTTTGAAATTTTTGACAGAGTAGTCCATGGAAGAGTTTGAAAATGGGAAGACTATGAAGGCATTTGGAAAGAGGCTGGTGACATGAATAAGTGAATGGATCGTGGAGAAAAGCAAGGATTAGCAAGGATGATTAAAAAAAAAAAACACAGAGGAAGTGAGGAGATAGAATTAGAAAGGATAAGAAAGATGAGATTTGAAAGAAAGGAATTTTGAGCCTGAGATGACAGAAAAGGATTGGACTAGAGAAAGAGGAGCAAGCATGGAGCTCGGGAGCTCGGTAGGGAAGTGGGGTGCTAACTCAGAGAATGGATGTGAATAGCAGCCAAGGCATTTTTGTATTAACATAATTAACAGATGGCGTTAGTGATTAGGTTACATGCGACTCAGGAAGCCAGGGTTGTTAGCTGAGTGTTAAGGCTGCACATTCTGTCAGCCGGAAAAAAGATGGGGGAAAAACAATGTCAGGGGAGGGAATTAAATCAACAACACCTACACACATCTAAACACACAACTGTGGGGGTAAGCGGGGTACACCCGTGTACTCACACATACACATATGGAGAAATGTGTGTGAACACACAGGCACCTGCAGACACAATGTCCATGGATGCACACACTCTTTACACACACATAATAAGCTCAGTAACACATGCGCTACTCCAACTGCAGACTTAAAATGCATTGTTTCTGGCTTTTTTTAGTGTACCGACGAGGGACATAAAGGCATTTTATGAGCCATGGCCCACTTTCAAAGCTTTGTCTCCTATAAACGCAGCTTTGATATGAGAATAGTGACATGCTGCTGGGAGAAGACTCTTTGTGACTCAGTAAAATATAAAAATAGTCCTGTTGGCTCACTAATGTGAACGTGGTGATGCCTTTTGTTCTGCATGCCATTGTCTGTAGCTATAGGAAGAAGTGTGGGGGTGTGTGTGTGCGTGTGTGTGACAGAAAGACATTACACCTGGTTTACTGTCACGAGGTACCATTGTGTTAATGCGTTTATATGTGTATGCTTTGTATTATCGCTTTGGTCTTGCTTATACAGCACTGTTCCCATCAGTTGTGATTCTGGCTTTCACCTGTTTGATATTATATTGTATTACTCACTGCTACAAGTCTGCTGCCATGTGAACGTGTCTGTCTGTGTTTGTATGTGCCTCTATCTCTCTGTCTATCATGTCTGGCAATTGGTTTGTTTTTCCTGTATACTAACAGCAGTGAGCTAACTTGTCTGATAAGTCTGTGTACCATGTGAACAGACAGACAGACTATACAGTGGAAACAAACTGTTTGCCTTGAAGCAATAGGTATGTGTGTACGTGTCTGTGTGTGTGAATGTGAGATCATATGTGTGTGCATGTGTTTGTGTGATGTCTGTGTCTTCAAAGCAATCTGGTTTTAATGAGCACGGGATATTGACCAGCATGTAATTCAGACAGGCAGGAATGTGTTTGGACCATTAGGTGCATGTGTGTCATTGTGTTTGTATCTGTGCTCATGTATGTGTGTGTAGGTTTACTTGGTCAATGTCCAGCCAGTTTGAAGAGCGCCGTGGGGACTGGCGTGATTGTGACTGGCCCTCTAGTGGTTTGCAAATCAATCACAGGTCCTCAAACTCAGACCAAAACTCTGACAATGACTACCAGTTTCCTGGAACAGTCTTCTCCCCTTAAATAACCTCACATGGTTTCAATGACTTCTGCTCTGTCATCAGGCGAGTTGGCGTGTGATGATATTGGGTGAATCCATCCGCCCAAGGCTGCTTGGACAATATAAAATGGGTCATTCAGTCTCTTTGTCTCTCTTTTTGGCTCTGTACTCATGTATATGGTATAATTTTATGAGTCTTGTTAGTGGTTGATGGAAAAGATTCTGACTCAAATTTTTTTGAACGTTGGGCACCAGTACCAATCTGTAGTCTCAAAACTCAGCTTTACTATGTTACTGCTGTGTCTCGCTCCCCACTTGTTTGTGTGGCTTGTTTGCTAAGAAACTTAGTATGTATGTAAGTCACTTATTTCAAAACCACTATTATTGCATCTTACATCCTTACATAACTCATCATTTGCTTTTTGGCAACACATTATATAGCTCCTCTTTGTTGACTCTCCAAACACTTGACAAAATTTTCCAAATCAAAAGCATTATTTCCAACTTTGTACTTTAGGTTAGTTTGGATTTGACAGTTTTCCAGATATTTCAGTTTGTTTCTATAATTACCGATGTTATATTTAAAATTGTAGCATGTAATATGAAGAAATGTCATGCAAATGTATTCAGTGAAAGGAAACATGTAGTTCAATTTTCTCCTTCTGTCGAGTATGGTCTTTACAATTAGAGCTGGATGGATGTGTTGAATTAAGCCTGTGTGCCTCTTCAGACTGTGTAAAATTCGGATAGGTGGAAAGACAAAATGTCATGCAGCTAATACATAATAACCACAGAATAGCTCGAGAATTACAGTGTAAGAAATGTTAAAGGAAAAAAATTACAAGGGCCACAAGTAATACACTGAAAGGCTGAAAATTTAACTTTAAGCTGAAACTACAGTTATGTTTTTTGTGATCAAATGTTTTTTATTTAAACAATAACATCAGTTACAAAACTACAGTTATGTTGAGCGCTTTAACATCCAGAAGAATAACATCCAGTCACACAACTGTAAGCGTGCAAGTTGAGTGATCATTTCTGTCAGTTTCATTGGTTCAGTTAAAATTTAATTCATATCACATTGGTAAGTAAAGCTTTAAAATATCAGTCTTTGAATTCAGTAGCTTGTGACAGTGTGTTGTATCTGATGAGGGTAATTCTCTTGGGGTTTATAGCCTAGATCTTGTGATTTTAGTTTTCTACTTGTTACATCAGCCTGCTGTAGCTCCAGTATTGCACCAGCTCTTGTTTTGTTTTACAATCATGTATCAGTATCTCCAGTTCTGTGCCCACTAGCATCCATACTCTCTTCTGTAGCCTTAAACTAAATCCCTAGCAGTCCAGAGTGGAATCAATGCAGCATTAGAGTGATGGTATGCCGTGGCTGTGCTTGGGTCATTTTATGGTGTGGACATGGAAATAGAGGATCAATCAGAGCCATGATATCTTATTACTAACGTTAATTCACCCAGAGCAGTATGGATCCATGCATTAGCCTGGCTGAGCTTTGATTTAGAGTGGAGTGGAATTGAGTGTGGATTGGACTCTTTCTTTCTCTCTCTCTCTTTTCCTTGTTTTGTGTGGGTTTGTGTAGTGTTTCACTGTGTTTGTTTGTCCATCGGTTTATATCATTTATATCATTTGAGGTTTGCCTTTCTGTATAGGTTTGCACAAGCTCTTAAGGGTTTTCATGTATAACATCACTCACTCAAAGCAAATGTCTTGATGTTTACTTCATTAGATTTCATTTATAACTGATGTTAAAATGAAACTTAAATTAGGGCTTCATCACCAGATGAGAATGAAAGGGGCTTAAATTCCCTGTCAAGACAAACCGCTGGTAGACAGCTTCACTTGTGAAACAAAGCTCTGTTCCCTTGGAGCTGGTCATCATTAACGTGGACCCTGTTGCTTTGGCCTTCTGGGAATATTTCCTGGTGGACAATATTTTTGAGGAGTGAGGCTCACCAGAGAGGGGTCGCCCTTGCAAGCATGTTTTATTCATCCAGCCTGTCACCTGGCATGGCATGTTTTGTTTTTTGTTTAATGTTTCTTCTGTGTGCACGTGTTTAGTTGCTATTTTGGTCTGTCTGCATTTCCTCCCCTCTCTTACTCTCTCTCTTTTTCTTTCTGTCTGCATTGATGCTAATGTGTGTGAGTCTGTTCATGTGTTTGTGCGGGTTTATCATCCGTAGAGAAATTAAAACCCAATGACCATATGTTTTGCAGCAGTAGGCCACAGCAGACAGCACTATTGCGGAGTTCAACAATAATGATTGCATTGGGGCAGTTGGAAGTTCACTTGGACCAGTTACCTGGATAGCTAGTTGCTACTGGTGGAAAATGTTTTTGAGCAAACTATAGCTGTTCAGTAGTTTCATTATTAATTAATCTGCTGATTATTGTTTAATTTCTTGTATAGTGAATTCTGCTACATTGCTACAATGCAGCCTCAATGCAACAATGTGGTATGGCCATAATTACCACTAATACATCTCAGTGATTTTAATAATCCAAGCTTTTCTTGGTTATGATAGAATTCAAAATCTATTTCTGCAGATGTTTCACAATAAAAGCCTTCCAGAACAGTGAATTCACTGTAATATGGCCTTTGAACTCATGGAAAGCCTTTAATGTGAAATGGTAAGAGGAAGTGTGGACTTTTACTAGACAGGAAAGACCATCAGCAAAAAATACAGAAAACTGGAGCAGATAAGAAAACAGCAAGGCATTTTTATTAAAATGTTAATAAAAGGTTCATATATATATATGTATAAGATAAAGATTTTTAACAAAGGCCTGTCTCTGTGGCTCTGTGTATCTAGTGTAGGTCAATTTAAAGTTTTTGGATTTGCTAGAATTATTGCAATTATCGAAATAATTACTGTATTTTTCCCATATTTCTAACAATGAAAGTAATTTTTGTGACTGATAGTCTCCCAGCTGAGCCAGCCAAACAAAAATAAACAAATCTTCAACCTTACACAATGAATCCTGCTGTTTAGCTGAAGCTCCTCTCCCTTTACAGCAGCTTGAGACACCAGATCCAAACCACACACACCAGTATCATGAAGTGGGTTTGGATATCAAGCTAACAATTTGAATTCTGTATCTGGGATTTATTTTGAATGTATCAATTACAGCATGTGTTCATAGATTCTTGAAGGGCAAGACAGATGATAGGGTACAGAGCCACTAATCCTGAAACTTTCCTCTCTCACTCTAGCTCAAATTACAGCCCAGTTTCCCCACAAACAATAAAACATAAGCTTACCATTTAATTTTCATAAATATTTCTAAAGCACAAATTCAAATCTAATGTGGCCCCATGCACTGCAATGTACAAAAACACTGACTGAGTCAATCTAAGGGAGAATACTGATTTCAGTCCAATAAATTTACATAATCAAAACCAGCACTGAGGCATTTGGACTGTAAAGTGGAAATAAAAAACTCAAGTGTGCACAGAGGAGACTAGAGAGAATATACCAACAGCGTACAAACATTTTCTTGCTAATTTGCCTGTGGCTTAATGCAGCATGCGCAAACAGAGAGATGAATATAATAAAACAAACTAAATGCCACAGTGGTATTAGTGTGTCTTATTGAGTATTCTGTGGTGAAAGACTAATCTCCCAAATCATGGCTGAAAAAGAGGTTTAGGAGAAAGAATATTCTTGCTTTGGTGTTTCCTAAAATAATATTACATGGTCAAAATAAAATTTGTTAGAAATATTAGTTGTCTATTTCCCACTTAACAGTTTTTTTTAAGGAATCGCTACTTTTATTTTGCTTCAACTATTTTTATATGACTATAACTGGTGATCACAGATTTCTAAAGACGCAGATCTGCTAAAGCTGGCAGATTTAGGTAAATCCACATTTTATTTTATAACAACAGTATTGCGGCTACCTCCTGTCAGTATGCGTATTCTCATCTCACATGCTAATTTAATCCTAAAAGCAACCAAAAAAAAAAACAAAAGAAAGAAAGAAAAAAGAAACCTGAACAACTGTTTATTTACCCATGTCCATGTTATGCCAAATACAAATGCCCTCATGCTTGATCATTTGAAGTGAATGTGTTTGTTTCCAACCCACAAACAGCTGAATGATTCAAATGCCAGCAGGCAAGAAGCTGACTGAAGTTTAGACATGCACCTGTATACCACCCACACAGACATCTCTGTATCCTCTTGTGTAATAAGAGAGAGCAATCAATACTGTCGCAGAGAAAAATCAGAACAAAGAAAGAGGCCAAAGTGGAACTGACAGACAGGTGGGGGAGTAACAGGTTTAAAGTTAATTTGTGCTCCTCTCTTCTGCTTTCTCATATTGTCTCTAGAAGACTCCTCCCCCCTTCATCTGACTCCCATCTTTCTATTTTTTCCCCTCTCTTTCTCTGTATCGACACACACACACCTCCTCTGTAGAGGTCATTTTAAAGACAAGGTTTGGGCCAATCAAACTGAAGTTGTATAGCCCTAGTTGTGGCTGCCTGATTGAGAGTGACATTGACACGATTACGACAGACAAACTAGATTAAGAACGACGTGGCACTCCCTCCCTTTCCCTGTCTACCCTCTGTTCCTCCCGATCTACCCTCTTCTCCCTCCTTCATTCCTCTTTGCTCTTGTAGTCTTTGAGCACACTGTTGTGTTTCTTGCAGACTTTGCCCTCTAATGCTCTACAACAAATTTTTGTCTCTTTCCATGTGTCTCTCCAACAACAAGTTCATGCATGTACATCCAGCCAATCAGAACGATCACATCTTACATATCAGGATTCATTCCTTAAAAGGCCATGTGACTGTTTCTGCCATGCCAGAATCTTAAAAGTTTCTACTTCTCTTGTCCTGGCACTGCTGTTACAATAGAAACATGACCACAGTGCCTGCTTTTACTGGGATGGACCAAACTTGGGGTTTGTCAAGGGGTTGAGTCTTCATGATGTGGAATCAGACCTTAGCGTGTGGCCAGCCTGGGATATCAGAGTCCGCAGAGCAGTGTCTTGTCAGAATTGACATTGACTCAGGATCCTGCTCCAATCTTAACACAACTGCTACAACTTGCTTGAAACTAAGAACTTAAAAGTAGTGATTTCTCCTCTTTCCTTTAAACTTGCCTTTAGTGGTTTGTAGACATGTTGGGGACAATTTGTTGGAACCTGAGGTGTTAGTTGTCACGGCTAATTAACATTTATTAACCACTGTAAAGTCTTGATGATTGTATCCCACATGTGCTGCTGCTTAAAAAATTGTATGGTATCAATGTGACTAAGTGGAGTGTGGGCACTACGGTCTCTAGAAAGCTACAGCAGACATACTCCTCTGACTCCCAGCCTGGGGATGGCTGGCACAGGATGTGACTGTCTGTTAGTAACTCTTGTCATGCTACTGTATATTGACAGTGTTATATCGCCTTTACATCCTTCGTGTGACTGTGTACCTATCATGATCTTGTCGTGCATACTGTAATAATCAAAGGGACAAAGAATGAAATGACCACCTGTGAGTGTCTGTTTGCTGGGTCTTCGGTTATGAGAAGTGCAAGTATTGCTGTGTCGTGCTTTCCCTGTTTACTAACCTTCTAATAACAACATGTTACCTGGGTGGTCAGGAGCTGGGACTCAGCTCCTGACCACCCAGTTTTGTCTATGCCCACTCGGCACAGGCAAAAATCAGTTGTTGTCCCCAAATTCTCAGGAACTAGGCTTGATGCTCGAGATGATGAGACCTCCCCAGACATGAGAAAGCAAGCCTCAGGGCTGTGTTGTTATCTCACTATTACACATAAGTTGTTAGAAATGAAAGAAATAGCCAATTAAACAATTAGTTAATAAACAGAAAATAAGGTATCAGTTTATGGTCTATTTAGTTTTTTTCTACCAAAAAGTCACTGGTCTCAGTTTCCTTATTCTAATACATCATCAAAGGGGACTCTTGCATTTTAAAATAATTTTCGCTTATCCACAGAACAGATATGTTCGGTGAACAGAGATGATTTTGGACAATCTGACCTGGGTAGTAGTATAAAACAGTCCCAGTGTTGGAAGGAATTACAACTTTTGTGCACTGAGGAAGGTCTTTCACACCTATGGCACAAACACATTGCCATTGTCATTACCATTTTGTTGTGATTTGAGCTTTAATTACTTAAATATGTTTAGTGTTGAATTTATACATGCATCATGTGCATCTCCAATGTGCATATGATTGTGTTTGTCAATCTTGTGCTTTGTATGCCTGTCTTTGTAGGCGTTTTAACTGTGTGTGTGCATTTCTGTGTGTGCTTGAATGTGAATTGTGTTATGAGCGGAGAAACACAGTTGGTGGGTCTGATCTAATAAGTGTTCATCTCATTTCTGAGCTTTCTCCTCACCTCCCCTCCTAAACTTTGTTAGTATTGGTAGCCAGATTAGCTTAATGAAGTCCCAGGGAAGTCACTTTCCCTTTAGATATCTCTGTGTTCCACACCTCCACTCTGTAGAACATCTTGCTTCCCAGGACGGTGCACTGGAGCTGGAAGAGTGAATGAGGCAGCCAGGACTTTTTTCTTTTGGGATTCTTAAAACATCAGCTTATACAAGTTCAGATATACACCAAATCAACCCAGTGTAGTCATATTGTCTGTCTTTGAATGCAACACTTGAGTGACATTGATCCCTTGGTGATTGCCCTCTGATCTCGGACTCTTCTAGCTGGCCCCTCAGGGACCAAACCAATGTGCGCCATCAGCCTCTCCCAATCTAATCACTTTCGCTCATAATACCACTGAGTGCTATTAACTTACCATCAGTTCATGGACTACCTTGTGAGAACAAACACACACACACACACACACACACTGTATTGTGCTGACATTAACGTTGAGATAAATATTCATATGTTTTTAAAGCTGCAGTTCAGTAGATTTTTCCTCCAAAAGTGAAGAAACTAGGCAAAGGGCAAGAAAGATAAATAATGACACCTTAATAATTATACAGGTACACTTTCCTTGCGGGCAACCCCTCTGATCATACATCAGGATCTCTCAGCTGAACATAACTCCACAAGAGCTTTCATTGATTTATCATAAGATAAGAGCTGGAGAACGTGAGTGTTGGTGTTGCAGATATAATTTCCTTCATTCCTGTGTTCATCCCAAACACCTAATGTGTGTTTTTATAGCCTAATTTTGAGACAGTAATCTCTCTCAATGTTCTGAAGTGTCTCCATTAGTGATTGCATCAATGGAGTGTTTTAGTTCCCCTTGAGGGATGGAGTGGACGGACCCCATTCTGTATCTTCTCAGTGATCCATCTGCGAGTGGTCAATACAGAATGATTGACCATGTACGTGTGTGTACACATGCTGCTGTGTTGTGCAGGGTTGTTTCTTGGTGTTTTATAAGGTGCTAATAAAAGTCGTTCTTCTAAGATCCTACATGGGATTCATATTTGTGCTTCAGAGACTAATACGTGTGTGTGTGTGTGTGTGTGTGTGTGTGTGTGTGTGTGTGTGCGTGCGCCGGTCTCTTTCATCCTGGCCTATCCCTTGGGGTAGGAGTCATTGTGGGCATGCACCCTACTTCAGACCTTCTTTGATAATCTTCCCTAATTGGTCTGAGTAGCAGTCTCATGAGAAAGTTAATTAAAACAGTGTTGACAGGGAAAATAACAAAATAATTGTGGCTTTGACCGTGTATAGTTATATATGTGTGTGTGCATTCATGCCAATATTTGTGTGTATTTGCAGCCCGACATGTTTCTGTGGCGTATTTGTTGACAAGAACATGACTTGTGGTTCTCTTGGAGTGAGTCATCATGTTTTCTTAGGCAAAAAAGTGATAATATTTTTTTGAACATTGGTAAGAATTTTTTATTTATACTGTATTGTTTTGTTCCATTGCAACCCATTTATATAGACTATCTATACATGCACAAGAGATTATGCATGTATGTGGATGATTGGAAGACAAGCAGATTTACTGCTGGCTTATGTCACATTGATTGTAATTTGCCTTCTATAGAGCTGCATTTTCTGGATACTCTGGGGAAGAGAGTATCCAGTCTCATGGGAGGCAAGTCCTCAGTTTTTCACTTCAATTCTCCTCCTCTGGTTTGTCTGTTCTTAGTTCACTCTTTGCTCATATGACTTTTTGTTTCCTTTTCCATATTTGCTGTTATTTAAAATAAAGATAGCTTAATTCCTGCTTGAGATTTGTACCATAACTTTATATTTTCCTTCTAGTATTAGTGACTAGATAGGTACAAATGCTTTGTTGATTCAGTTTTACCTTAGCATTGTGACATTACAGAAAGGGAAGGAGAGTGTTTTGGGGTATTTTGGGATTATTGGAGGGCATCTAAACATGAATAGACACAAAGGGGAGAGAGAGCCAGAGCAGCAGAGGGAGATATTGAGAATAGCGTCAGAGCATCTGAGTGAAGCTCGTTGGTGCTGCACCTTTTTGTCATGGCAGCCTGTTCAATTTGTTCTCTTCTTCTTTTACTTCTTCCTCTCTCTCATTTCCTTTTTCCATCACTGGCCATCTCCATTTACTTATTGAGCTGTTCTGTCATTGATCTGTCCATCGACTGGCCCTCTGATCCATCCTCCATCTGTCTACCACTGACAGACTTTTAATTGATGAGAGAGCAGGTCAAATTAAGCAATTAGTCCAAGTGGCGGAAAAAGAGACAGAGCGGCATGTCTTCTTCGGGTAGACAGGGGCAAGGAGGGGTGTTGGAAGAGGAGGAGGAGAGGGTAAGAGTGGGAAAAAGAAGGAGAGTGAGAGGGGAGGGAGCGAGGATGTTGTGAAGGATAATGAATGCGGGAGGCATAGGCAGATGCGGAATGTTTACGCTTTTTCATTTTGGAATTTGAATGAATTTTTCATAGCTATTCATAAAAAATCCATCAATATTTCACCTGGGGAGAGTGAAAGAGAAAGAGAGGGAGAGGGAGAGAAAAAAGGACCCGTACGGAATGAGTTGTCATGAAAGTCCATTGAAGCAAACAGAGTCGCTGGAGAAGAAGAGAAAAGAGGGAAGGAGGGATGTTTATGCCGAGGACACAAACACCTAGAAAAGAGGAGGGGGAGTGAGAGGAAAGGATGAGATGGGGGGGGGTGTACAACGTAAATGTCTGGGTGAGAATGAGAACGACGGCTGGTGTGGTATCTGTCGGAAGGTGTGTGCAAGTGTCTATGTGTTTGTGTCTGAGACAAAGCCACATCAACCACCCCCTCTAACAGTAACAGCAGGAGTGGGGTTGTGTTAATTTTCACTTTGTCAAACCCCATTATGTGAGAAGAGCGTCTGATCCCTCCCATTAGCATACAGTGGGCTCAGACACCTGCAATAGGATTTGTGGCGCCTTACTGCTTTTTTCTTTGGGAGCAGAATTGGAAGTATAGAGATTTGAGGTGTCCAACCAACCAGTAGTCTTCCTTCTCTGGTCTTAAATATATTATACAGAAGTATTCCTGTTATTTACCCTACCCTAAATGATCTAAATAAGTTGGACAAAATTATAAACACAGGTGTCTGTTTACACAATTCAACAGTACCACAAACTGCCGCTGCCAAAATGACCCTCAGCTGAATATTATAAATCAATTTATGTACAGTAATCAACTGATCAGACCGGTGACTATAGTTGACCCCCTGCAGCTTCTGTTGAACACTCTCTGGACTATGCCACTACTGTACATCTACCTCGGGGGAGGTTATGTATGATGTCATTTGCATTAATTTATGCCAGCAGGCAGGTCAGTCATCTGTCCACAGTTAGTCAATTAAATATCTAATTAAGTAGGGAGGAGTTTGAATAACATAGAGGTATTGACTGCACTGGCTGGTTGGGTGGGTGGGAGGAGGGAGGGATAATAACTACATCTAAATCAGAGCTCCAACATATGAGAGGGTGACATTCACAAGTGAATATTAAAATAAGCACACTGTATACAATGGTTACATGGCAAAGAAGCACTTTTTGTTGCAAAACAAATTTTATAAAAAAAATCACATTATAAGTAGTTAAAAAAAATAGATGTGTTTTAGTTAGTAACTACAATGTCTGTTGATGTAGATTTAGTAGAGGTTTCTGAGTTTTTACTGGAAGGTTACTGGGAGAATTTGGTGGAAATGTCAAAAGAGAATTCAATACAATTTTTTGGGGGTGATTTATTTATTTATTTATTATTTTTGTGTTCATACTAATTTAATACAAACGACCCAAGGACTGTTGGCAGTAAGTCGGACTGACAAATAGGTGCCATATAATTAGACAGTTTGGTGACCTTCCTGCTGCATCATTAACACTGCACAGCACAAACTTGAAGGGAAAAGTTGCTGCACTTCACTCCTCAGGGTTAAGTGGGTGTTTGGCATCTTTAAAGAATCAACAGTCACAATTAACATGTCACTGGTGTTTTCAACCTGCAAAGCAGACAGCGAATATCATAGTTAACAAACACCACAGAATATTGTGGCATTTTTATTACATCAATTCCACTTCATTGCTGCTGAACAAGCGGTATGTTATTACTGCCTTTTATTTGCCAACGTGACAACTTCTTCCTAAAAAGCTCATTTTGAGCCATGTTATGAGGATTGTACACAAGTTCTTTGTTGAAAGATTTAATGAAAAATGTCAAAGTCAAAATTGTTGGTATTGTTTCTCTATTACTAATTTACTTTAAACTATTTCTTTTTTCTTATTTCAGTTACATCACTTTCAATGTAGTTCAAATGCACCATGTTCAGAAATGTCTGTCTCATTTATGCTCATTTTTATGTGTTTGCAGACTAAGCCTGCATTAACATGTAATATTTATACAATGCTTGTACAAATACAGATGGATTACAGCTGTTTAAGAGTTGTAATTAAGTCTACATAATATCACATAATATCCCAACAACCCTATGTCACCCTTAGTTAAGGAGAAAAAGGTGTGCAGTCTCTTTTTAACACACGGTGACAGCTGTTTCAGCAACCCTTTTCACCTAACACTACTCTCTGTAACCTTGTTTTGTTATGTGCAAAACAACAATGGCAGCAGCCACAACAATGCAAACATATTGCCCTGAACAGGTGCTATAAAACAAGCATGTGTTTCTGTGTAAGTTAGCAGCACAAAATTTATGTTGACTTCTGGCTTAGTGCCAGTGTGATAGCTGGATTCTGCTCTAAAGTGACCATGGTTTGTGTTGCATCACAGTTGTTAAAACACAACTATGCTCTTTTGATGGCAGTGAAACCACAGATGGATAGAGATAAAAGATGATGTGAGATGATTGGCCTCTTGTGGTCACGCCGAGAGGCGACAGAATTTCATGTGGGTCCCTGGTTCATGGAGGTTCCTCTTTGTTTTCCAAGAAACTTTCGCTATAGAAAATGAATCGATTTGAATCAGCTTAGAGCAGCACAAAAACTGTCTGACCCAGCCTAGGAGAAGGTGACAATGCCCTCATCCAGTCTCACAACAGTGAGGTAGTGTGAGGTCAAGGGCGAGTACGACACTTTTGTACCTTACCTTTTCTGAAGCATCATCAAATCAGAGATTATCCAATGGATTCAGGTTGAGCTGATCAACTTTCTTTGATACTAAAGCCATAAATTTAAGGAATCCTTTGGTATCAGGTGGCATAGGTTATCTACTATTAATGGTTTACCTTTTCTGCTGTTAACCATAGAGTGGGTGTCCAACCTTAAATATCATTTTAGGGCAGCGAGTAAGTCTGCATTATTCATTTTTGTCATTTAAATCAGACTTAAAGCAGACGTAGTATGTCCAAAATCCATCAAAGTCGATAAATTCATTGCTGCACACTATGTGGACGTAACTATGTTTTGTTTATGTGAGCTTTGTGTTTTGGGCCAGACAGTCTGACTGATGGGCATATGGTGAGCCTGGTGCTGTGGCACAGCTGACTGCCTCTGACATGACACATAGGATGGAGCCTGGGGGAGATGACTGGAGAGTCCCTCATTCCTTACAGTGTGTTTATGGTCTCCAGGTTTGTTATTTTCTTGTTTGGTTTCTTTTCTATTAGAGTTGATCAGGCTCAATGAATCAGGATTACTCCTACGTCCGTTCTCTCCTTCTGCTTTTCCCTCTCCCTCGTATTTTATCTGACCCCCCCTCCCTCCCGTTTCTCCCTCCACCCCCTACCCTCACCGGCTCCCTCCAGATGTGTTAATCAGTACTCCCTGTTAACACATGATTCACCCCATATGTCTTCTACAGCACAAGACCCCCGCTTGGGAGCTGAGATTGTGCATATGTGTATGTGTTCACATGAGTGAGTGCAACTTTGATGTGTCTTCTCTCCTATTTTCCCCCTCTGTCTCTCTCTCTCTCTCTCTCTCTCTCCTCTCTGCTTATTTTTTGGGTGTGTGAACGTGTGTGTGCTTGAAAATCCACCAGGCTTGCCCAGGCTTTCTCCGAAGGGCTGCTGTTGTCGGCTCAAATCAGCCTCCTCTCCCCATGAGTGAACACACTAATCCATTTGTGTGTCTGAGTACATGTTGTGTGTGTGTGTGCGTGTGTATGTAAGCATGCTAATCCAGGGGAGGGCCCTGCCTAACACCCCATGAAAACACTCCATTCACCAGCAATTAGAGGCAGGGGCCCTGGGCCCTGCACTACACTTCCATTGGGAGAGAGGGAGACAAAGGAGGGAGAGGAGAAGGGAGGAGAGAAGGATGATATGAAACTACCACGGGGATGAGAGGAGAGGTACAGCCTACAATGTTTGCGTCTTTGCATTAAGGACTGAGCAGAATATTTATGTATGTATGTGTGTGTGTATATCTATATCTATCTACTTATATCTATATTCTCTCTGTCTCTATTTTTATATGTATAAATAGTCCCAAGGGATACATTTTCTTGGCAACGGTCAAAGTACAGTACAAGAAAAGCTTACCATCAAAAAAAAAATTATTAATAGATAATTGATAGCATGAATCCACAACTGTTGGTTCTCAATGGCTAGAGATTACACAGAAACACAGAGTTGGATAGAGTCACGGTTATGAGTTAACAGTCTGGGGATGATCTCTCAGGAACACAACATCTTTCTTCCATTAGAGTCCGCTGAGAGACAGGATCTAACTCTGCCTCACTGTCTCTGCTTTTGTTAACAATCTGTCTGTCTGTCTTTGTGTGTATTGTTCAAGTTGTTGTTGTCCATGTAACCCACAGTGAGCATTCATGTAAAACACACAATCTACAGCAAGGAAGCACCAACATTGGGCTTCCAACAACCACAAAAACAAATGCATTGTACATGGCCTTTTAGAGTTACCTGACTTGCAGTCAAATGAGGAAGGTACGAGACATTGTATTGTGGGGGATTTATGTGACTGAAAACACTGACGAAAATCACATCAGGGTAAAAACATGTAAAGTTGCCAATGAGCCCCAATCAGCTGAATCATTAGGACTGTACTGTCTCTTATAACTCGAGTCGCAATATAGTAAACAATCAAACCAAGTGAATCAATAAAGTAATCAGGCATAGTTGACCTTTCATACCTTCATTTGTACTTTACCCGTGTTTGATTGACTCTTTTGTGTAGTTCTTGTCTCTGTTATGTTGTCACTTCTGTCCACAAAATATAAGTGGAAAAAAACAAGATGTTAGAATAGGGCTTGGTGTTAGGCACCATACACAATGGTAAAACATTTCTCTTTGCTTAAAATATTCAAGCTTTGTGGAAAGGTATGTGTGTGTGTGTGTGTGTATATATATATATATATATATCCATCCCAGTGGAAGCATAGCATATTGGTGTGAATTAAGGTCCAGTACACTTGGCACTGGTGCTATTCCAATGGTCATATGCAGCAAAGGTTGGGATTGATGACTTATTTGGTTGTGTGTTCAAGTTCCAAGATTTGTTGAAAGGTCATTTATTTATTAAATTTAAATAGAATATTTGTCAATGTTTCACTTGGATTAAATGATGGACTGGAAGGGAGTGTTGAAACATTGCTCTACGCTATGGCAAAAATTATAGCATCGCTAAGCGAGGCAAATTAATTTATATCACCATTCAGACACAAGACAAGTCAAGATGCTTTATAAAGGCATAAAAATCTATCAAAATGACACATTAGAAGCATAAAAGTCATTAAGAGGAGCATAAAAATAAACAGTGTAAACCCAGGTGATAGTTGAGAGATCTGCATGCTTAGTAGTACATCAGAAATTTATTTACTACTTCATAGATAGCGCTGCTGTCTCTGTGTCACTAAAAATAAGGCATTCTGGGTACATGTTTTTTTTTTTAAATTCGTTTTTTTCCCATTGAAACCTGTTAAGACGACATAATGATAGTATACCCTGCTAAGATAGTCTACATCTACAAGTTAGAAAGTCATTAAATCCAGCAATGTGTTTTCAGCTGTGGCTCATGGATTTTAGAAAAAAGCTGGCGTGATTAGTTAATTTTAGTGTCATGAATTCATTTTGAGCCATTTTGTTCTTCTCCATTCAGTTGGAGAAACTTCTGGCACGTGCTACATTTACATCTATCTACATATCCAGGTATGGAATTTAAGAATTTAACAATCTATCCAGAGAGCTAAAACATAGAGCATGGAATAGAAATGTCTCAAAATGTGCTTGTCATCTTTCTATAAAAATGTAAATGTGTATACGAAGACATTGTCATCCTGGAGTATGGACACATCATAAGGCAGCACTCTACACCTCATCCTCTACTGTTAACTCATGTAACCATACAGAGCCATCATCTCAAGTAATCCAACAATGTCCACCAATGCTATTACCCAAACTAGTGCAGATCCGCCACTTGTGTGTTATAGCTGGCCACAGATACTTAGGCCTGAAAGCATTTTCCTTGGCTTTCTCCAAGCAAAACCGGTATGAATGTTGAGAGAAGGGTTAGTCACTCATGAGGTTAATTTGTTTTCTTCTATTGCTCAGGGGGTTTAGGTTGTACAAGTTTTATTCCATGCAGTTATTCATCTTAAAGGGTTTTGGCCAAAGAATGACAGGATGTTTAATTGAGTTATAGGTAATGAAGATAAATGAGAAAGAATTTCATAACCTCTTACTACAGTGGCATAGCTCTGACTTATGATTTGGTAAAAAGCAGGCTTGCATTGACAGATTGAAGGGAGGTTAAAGGCCAGAGACTGCTGTTAAAGGGGTCCAATATAAATGGTATGAAACAGAAAAGTGCAGCATAGATTAGCGAGCAATAGTATGTGCTGCATGCCTTCTATATTGGTCTGAGCGTGCCTGCACAACTCACCTTAAGTGCTAATGCACGAAACAAAGCTTTATACGAAACATACTGCAGTACTGCTGCATGAATTCACACACTTAACTGTTTTCATTAACATGTGGTGGACAGACATGCAACTGTCCATGCATAACCACTAACGTAGCAAAGGAAATGGTGCCTTCAAATCATCGCCATGGGCCATAACCTTGAAAACTCCAGTTAAAAACATTTCCCCCACTTCTTTATCGCTATTTATGTTGACAGCGCCGGGGCTGTTCAGAACGCTCAATCTATCAAAGCTTTTCTGCCTGTTTCAAAACTGCTTCAGTGGCTCTTAGAGAAACAAAAAAGTGCCTTTAAACATGAATGAAACAGTATTGCTTTTGAACTTGCAGGTCCCTAGCAGTACCCTCCTCCCTCTCTGCTTGTCGTTTCTCCTCCCTCCTGTCTTTTCTGCCAGCTTAAATTTTTAATGCTTGTTCCTGAATAGGTTTGTAATAAAGAATAGGTACAGTAAGTAGCATAAAATATTGATTTTGTACATTTCCTTATGAATTTTTATTCTGTGGAATGATTAAATTTTTCATATTTTCTGCTCTTGGGAGATTTCTGATGATTTCATCTCTGTTTATTGTGTGTGAGCACACAACTGGTGTTCCCAATTTGGGGGAATGAATAATGCAGCCAGTGTCCTGTGTCTGTGTGTCTTAGTGCGTGTGTGTTTTCAAAACACTGGGTTCAGGTGTACCTTGCACAGATAGGTGAGACATAAGTGTGTGCTTAAGTCTCACAAAGAGATACTTTCTCCCCCAGATAAAATAAATCTGAGGTTGCTTGACAGCCAAAGAGGATACGGTAAGCATGTCTAAAATCTTGGATCTGTGAGAGAAAATGTGTGTCTGTGTGTGGCTCTGTGATTTTGTGTATGTATTTCCTTGAGGCTAGCTGTGAAGAGATAATTAACACAATGGTATGATTAGCCATGCAGACGAGTGGCCACAGGCTCCCCAAAGAGACAGAAGAGGAATGAAAAGAAAAAAAAAGAGATATTTCTCTACCCTCTGCTGTTGTACTAAAACTGCATCTCTTTACAGTCCTCTGCTCATTTTAAAGCAAAGTGTTTAATCACTTTACATCTGCCTGAAAACCACTAAAGTGGCTCACTGTGTACCCACATGCACAGGCACAACACATGTACAACTCCACAATGTACAACACAAACATGTAATGGAGCTCACTAATTGAGATCAATAAAAAGCAACGGATATTAGACTTCATCATGATCATGATCATCATCATCATCATCATCATCAGCATTAACCTTTTTTTTTTCCTCTGGTACACATTGAAGGCCAACCCTCGTTTAAGATTACATGGGGGAAAACAGAATAGTTCCTCATAAAAACAATTACATTGCAAAAAAAAATATTATTTAAAAGAGTTAACACTCTTTAAAATACACTTCTAAACCGACCCAGTGTTTTTAATGAAAATATTTTCAGTGTGTTGTAGGTTATTCCGTGGCATTGGGGCACAAAATCTAAGAGTAGTCTTTCCAAGTTCAGATTTGAGCTGAAAACATGTACTGTGATCCCGTCCTGACAGCAGGTTTGATGAGGACTTCCACTGAGATTTATTAGTCTGACACATAGCTCTGAAATATAGACCCCAACAGATAAATGTGAGTATGACAAAACAAACAAAAGATTTTCCTTCTGACCATCCCAAACAACATCATCTCTGAGTTCTGATGGTAAAACTAATATCATAGAGTGACACATCTCATATGATGCCTGGACTCGATAGCAGACTTTTATTGGTTTCACTGAGAACAGTAATTGCAGAATGGTAAAAAGATCAAAAATAAGCTCTTTCGTAAAACACCAGAGGGGGGGAAGGACTTCATTTGTAAGTAAATTGTGAGGTGAGTGTGTTATGAGGGGACCTTGAGCATGAGTTTGAATGGGATCGATGCGCATTTGGGAAAGCCAATGGTGATCAATGAGAATGGATTTAGCACGAGGGCGGGAATGTTGCAGCACTACAGTGACTGAAGCTGCTGAAATAGACTTATGAATATTAAACAGGAGGGGTCGATACCGGGACAGGGCTTCAGTCAACACAGGGACACACTGTTGTGGGTTTGTGCTTGGATGGGTGTAGAGACGCATGTTTTCCAGATATCTAGAAATCAAACTGGTATACAAACCAAGACATTGGTTCTAATATGAATGTTTTTCCTTGAAAAAGGAATTTGCTCTTGTGTTATCTATCACCCAAAGTGTTTCCAAACTGCCGACACACAAGCATTGCCCAAACCCAGACCACCCTACCACCAGCTCTCTATTGCTGACAAGCTGAGTAGTGTGATGGGAGAGCATAGTAAATAAATGAATAAGCAGACAAAGCGTGTTTATAGTACAATGTGACCTCTCTCCTAATATCAACCAGGCTCTTTCTGCACCCCCAACAGATGAACTTGAGGCCCGCTCAAGGGTATACTTGTATAATGATAAGCTTGTGTGTGTGTGTGTGGTTGTGTGTGGGTGAATGAGTGACTGAGTGAATAATATACCAGCTATTAGGAAAACAAATTGGGCTGGTGTTATGTTGCTTGAGTTGAGTGTGGGGTGCTGTCACTAATATGTTCTGACATGGTCCCCCAAGACCTGAGAAGGAGTGTGTGTACTTGTGTGTGTGTGTGTGTGTGTGTGTGTGTGTGTGTGTGTGTGTGTGTGTGTGTGTGTGTGAGAGAGAGAATTTGTGTATGGGCATGTTTGCATTGACTGCACATTGTATTGTTTCAAAATTTTCTATACAATCTCTGATATTAAAGGTTTTCAGTTATTGAAGCAGACCAGTGGCACAAGTACCCAAATCCAACAGCCATAAATTAACTACATCCGAAATGTGTCCATCTGAACAGAAAGTTGCAGGACACAGAATGAAAATTTCAACCCCAAAAAGATCCACATAAGAAGAACAGACTAACTGGACACAGCAGTCACACACATGGGTTGGACAAAGCTCAATCATTAAATTGACTGCAAATAAGCACTAGACACACACATTGATAGCAACCTGATATAATTAAGCACTGAATATATTTTCCATACATAATTTAACATACATGACTTTCCCACACCAGGGACCAAATGTTTAAAACTCTGTGTGTATCTAGGTGCAGAACTACATGTACACACAAAACCGAAAACATGCACACACAATCAGATTTATAAAACTCTATGTACATCTGTTCCCACATGTTTCCCTAATACATCCCAATCATCTTGAAATTGTGCACACGAGCCTTCAGACCCTGCTCCAATTTACTATAAATGGCTTCCAACACGCCCCCAATTGTGTTTTTTGCATATAAAGAGCTAGGCTTCAGTTTAATTTTCAGGAGAAAAGGTGGAATCATTTAAGAAGCTGCTGAAAAAGAAGAAACACACCTTCTCTTTCCATACCTTTACATGGCAATACTTTTTTCAGTATTTCTTTGATACCAAGCAAACATGTACACACACATTTCTCTCTCTCTCAGGCGCTAAGGTAATGATGTCATTTTTTGCCCCAGCGTGGGAGCTGGGATTCCAGGTAGCTGAGACTCTCCTGTCCTCTGTGTCATACCTTCGGAAGCTGTAGCTGAACTGACTGCAGGACAACATGCCATCTTTTAATCCAACGCATTATCATTATCTAAATAGCACAGTGACGAATAATTTGGGGTTTTTATAGACCCCAGAGACAGTTGCATCCCAACTCCCCTTATCCTCACTGCTGCAACGCCATCGGTATCTTATCAGCATCAGAGGTCAAAGTTCATGTTTTTGGATTGTCACATAGAGAACTCTGAACCACAACAGTAAACACTCATTCTTCCAGCTGCTGTCACTCCCCTTGTGTGTTCGCACGCATATATTTGTAGGCATTTGTGTCACGTGCCCCTGTGTCATCTGGTTGTGTATTGTTGCTCTGTTGTCAGTCACTCCACATGCAAGCTTCCTTATTGACCTGTCAACAGCACTGCAAACACTTTTAAGCACAACAGATGTCAATACAAACACACACACGCATTACATTGATTACTTATAGCATCTCCTTCAAATGGTCTACCCGATAGAGGAAACCTGAAGACTCTGGGGAGCAGAGGAAAGGATTGAAGGGGTTAAGAAAGAAAACAGCAGAGTGTAAATTAAACTTTAAAAGCAAATGGGGAACTCAGTTGTCTAAAATGTGAGCAGGTGATTTGGCTGCTTTACCAAAATACACCATAGATACACCTCAAGCACTTCTCAGAGCACAGGCTGGAGGTGTGAATCTGCGAGGCGGTCTGAAGCTGCTCGATTTGTGTACTAGTCTGAGTGTGAGTGTGACTGTGAGTGTGTGTGTGTGAGTGAGTATGGGAGAGGTCCAAGGCCGCCTGTGCATGGTGTAGAGATCAATGTTGCCGGCCTGGCTTGGATATGGAGGGAGCTGTCAGAGCTGAATTAGATGTTAAATCTTTTGGACAAAATGTATTGTGTTCAGAATTTATCATGCGCTGTTTCCAGCTCACTGATGTATGTTATAGTAAATGTTTGTGTGTGTGTGTGTGTGTGTGTGTGTCATTGCGCGCGCACAAGCAAGTGTGTGATGCTGCAAAGGTCCAGACAGAATGTACTGTCTCAGGGCTAAAGTGGCTGTCTGGGAAAATATAATAGATTCTTGTCATGGTTTTCTTTGACTGTGGTTACTTTCTTTATTTCTTATTGTCTTGATTTTTTTTTTTTTTTTTACTTGTTTTTGTCTTTCTGTTCTCAAATCAACCACATTTTCAACTGTCGTCAGTGTTTCCATGTTTCTTTCTTCTGCACGTGTCCTCGGAGGCAGTCGTCCAAGGCAGTCATGTTTCATATATCTGTCTTCCTTTAGACTGTATATCTTAGACCAAAGGTATAACCCATTCATCCCTGCTCTAGTGGCCAAGGCTCCCCACCATCTCTCCCTCTTTATCCATCACTTTTCACCCCATCACTCCCGTTTCTGCTCTGTGTGCTTGAGCGCCAGTATGTCTGTCTACTGATTATGGAGCTGAGTGTCTGGCTAACTGCAATTTATCTGCTAACTACAATACCAGCTATGTTTTTCTCCGCTGAAAGTTAACTCTTTTTTCACCCATCATCTGCTTATTTGTAGTTTAAAATTCCAACTTCAAGTGTACATTTTTATCCCCCCCTTGTCACAGATCTGCGGTTATTTAAATTCACTGAGATGTATTCTGAGTTAAACACAAATTAATTTTGTCAATTGCATCATGAAAATTTTGATTTTGACCCAGTCCTCTTCAAAAAGGCATACCCACAAGATATGATAGCAATGCAGGACCAAGCCAAAGATTCTTTTCACTTCAGTTCATGCTGGTGCATATCTCTAAACAAATATTCAAATGACCACAAACCAACAACAGTTAATCTGAAGGTATTTGGTGCACCTGATGCTGTGGGCTCTGCACCAGTAATTTAGTCTCTCCCAAATCCCTCCTTCTTACCTCCTGGGCATTAAAACTCTTGGGTAGAAACTGACAAAATTATCAGGGCACATAACAAGAGCTGTGGCTCTAATTTACTATCTATTATATACCACATTTACTTTCACGTCAAGTCAAGGGCTGTTTAATCTGCACACCAGTTAATTTGACTGTTCACATTCAGAGTGTAAAATTTATGCACTGCATATGTAGTCACTTCAGAAATTTGCAAACACGTTTCTTTCAATCCTTCATAGTCCATTGATGTGTAAATTATGGTTATGTGAAATTGTTCCTGACAGAGTGATAATGATTTGACATCTGTCAGTGTTGAAAATCACAGCTGCAAGGTACATTGGAATACCAATTACTTTCATGATCAATCAATCTACTTTTTTAGTTAATTATTGGAACATTGTTTTGTTTTTTCAGAGAAATGGTCGAAACCATCAACTGCTAAATAATTCATGTTAATTTATTGTTATTTAAGAACCTGATACAAGTGATTTTTTTTGTCCAGGTTTGGTTAATCACCTATCAAAATTGTGACCTATTTAATTTTCTAATTAAAATAAATGAATCAATCTCGAGAAAACACCTACCGTGAAGCCTGCCATATGAGGAAAGGTGAATGCAACTGTATGATCTCCTCTTTAACGTGGCAGTATCCCAGAATACTCCTGTAAGCATGTAACAAGCAGAGGTGTCTAATCAGTCAGATTTTGAATTTCCCTCCTTATACCACCATCCCTCCTCTGCACACCACACTTACCACACTTATAAACACACATAACTCCTCCACATCCATCCTCCAGTGGTACAATACAGCACAAGCGGAGGCTTCATAGGGCATGGTGGTCCCAGTGAGAAGTCGACTGTGGCAATTAACAGAGAGATGAAAGACACAATGCTGTGCGCTGAATAATTATAGGTGGTTTGATGAGCTGGGAGGGGTTTGAGGGGGAAGGCTGACTGTTACTCCTTCCTAGGGGAGTGTATCCAGTGCTGTAAAATCTGCCTGGATGTAAGTAAATAAAATTGTGTGTGGATTGATCGCCTTTAAAATAAGACAGTGTAAATGGACTTCACAGTTTAGATAAAAATTAAATTTTAGACCACACTGAAGACTCCAGAAATGCTATTATGTTGACTTCAGGGGAGTGACGTTATCCTGTAGCCGTAGGCTGACAGAGAAGACCCAGATGTGGGGACTTCTATTCAGCCATCATGTTCTGCTATTATGCAAAACGCACAGCAAGCTCAATAGGCCTGCCCATTGATCGGCCATATTCTATTGAGGGGGAATATAAAGGAAAGAACAAAACAGCAGAACATGAAGGGCAGAATTTGATTGGTAAATTTGAAAGAGTACTGCAGGCGGTGTGAGATACAAGCAGGGAGAATAAAGGGAGCAAAAGATTGAGGTAGACACAGCAAACAGGAACTCTCCCAGGACTGTTTCAGCCAAATGTATTTAAATATATTCTGCTAATTACAAAACTCTAAACACATACACATTGATGCAAACGCTGTCTGGCATTTTGTAGCACCGTTGTACTGAGGTAATTACATGCACTTGCTTTACACACTGTGTTGTGTCTTTGTGTATGTACAGATGTGTGAGAGATTTTGTAAGTGTATTTCTGTGTGTGTGCGGGTGTCTGAGGGAGAGAGAGTAGAAGATAAAAACAGACTTACATGCGGGGGACACGATAAGCGGAGCCTTTTCCACAAAGATTAAGTAGTATGGATTAAAGCGGAACATGCGGGTGGTACGCTGTGCTTCCTCGCGAGTGAGGATGACTTAAGATGCTATGATATCTCAAATAAAAACATTTACTGTAGCAATTTACTTCAAAACAACTCAGATGTCTTGGAGAATTCAGTCTCCTTTCACACCCAGCTACTGTAAAACACATCTGAAACCTCAGTCGAGTGTTTTAGAGCATTCATTCATTCCACAATATCCACAACATTCCCTCAATTTCACTCATGGCTTTGTGTAAAGGACACACTGTGTTAGTAGTGGGGGTTTTTTTGGCAGGTAGTAGGGAGAAAAAAAAGAGACGACGACAAAGTGACACAAAGAAATCTCGGAGTGTAGTGTTCTCTCACTCTGGTGCTAATCTAGCCAGTCAGATGAAGAGCAGCTCTCAATAGCTACTCTCTAACCACACCTGCTTGTGTGACCTCTTCATTGATTTATTGACCGACGTCTGTCTGGACATTGGCTGGACACACAACCTCGAGCTGTCCACCTTTTTGTTCCCCCACCACCTCCTTGACTTCTTCCATTCTTTATTCATTCACCTATCTGCACATTACATCCATCACTCAGGCCATTTATGTGGCTGTAAAGTCGTTTGTCCATCCAAGGTAAATATGCAGGAGACTCGTGATGAGTTTATATTTCATAGTAAACATGTCTTTTTTGCTGCCAAAGTCGCACAACAGCCAATTGTCGTGACTTATTCACTCTCTAATTCAGTGACAAGATAATGCCTTACTGTCTCATCCTGTCTCTTTCTTTGATTCACATATGAGCCAAAAAAACAAACAAACAAACAAACAAAAAAACAGTTTCATGTTTGGAAGAAATTAAAAAATTCAAACAACACATGCTTAAGAAAGAAAATTAAGATTAATCTTTTTTTAATATATTGCCTATTGATGTATATTAATGCAGCAACTAATGATTATTTCAGCATTAATTCGTCTCACAGTTACCTTCTCTTTTATTATTTCGGTGAAATGTCAGAGGATAGCGTGAGTGAGTCTTAACCCTCATGTTTCTTTGGACCAGCACTCTAAAACCCAAAGATTTATCACAATCATGTGACCATATCCTTTCATTTCAGATCCTGGAAGCAGCAGATGTTTGTCATTTGTGTAAAAGGTTTATGCTGTTGTGAAAATAGCTGGTGATTACTTTTCTAGGATTGACTAATTGATTAAATGGACTTTTCATTGCAGCTCTAATGTATGTGCACAAATTGGAAACAAAGACTAGACATTGTTGCATTTCACTGTGACCATTAGTCCAAATATGACCAGCATTAGTATCCAGTCTCCAGTGTTTGCCAGTGAGTTAGTGTGAAAAAGTGGCAGCTGTATGACTAATACATTTAAACTTCACTGTTTACAACTGTCAAATCTTAAATAAACACAGATGGCTGTCCGTGTTACAGTGACTTGGATCAGCACCTGGACCAGAACAAAGCAGTGTAATTTGAACTAAATAAAAAAGAGAAGCCTATTTCTACAGTGGGAATAGAGGGGAAATGAGGGTGAGAGAGCAAGAAGAAGAGAAAGAAAGACATGTCTCCAGGGATGCATTTTAATTCACTCAATTGCCCTATATTCCCCTGCAGTTTTTGTTTTGATGATAGTGACGCTTTGCATATCTTCACCCTCCAAGCACAGAGGATGTGCACAGGAGGGGGACCACTGTGTGTGTTTTCTACCTTCCAGCATCGGGGTATCGTATTCCACTACACTGGATGGGCACAGGGAGGTTGGGATTGTGACGACATTAATTAGAGACGCAGAAAAGGAAGGAGGGAGAGATTGCATATCAGTGTTATAGCAGGTAGAAATGACAAAAATCATCCAGCTGGAGAGGCATGTTTGCCGTCCCTTGTTTGTCTGTTATGTCTTTAAAAGAGGTGACATTTTGACTCAGGACTCACTGAGTTTTGATTTTCTGTAGGTTTATCACCCTATTCACACTTAGACGTCTGTCACTCAAACTGACATCCCTCTGTAGAAAAGCAGCAGAAACATGATATTTAAAAAGTATTTAACTAATCAAAGGAAAAATGCTGTATTATGGATCAGATGTACATGGGTGTTTTTGTTTTCTTTTTTCAAACTAACTGTTGCTTGTGCTGAAAGTCAAGCCAAGTGTAATATAGGTACAGATCAATGATAATCAGTGTCTTTCCCCTCTCTGACGAGGCTTTCACCAGAGCATATTTGCATTGAATGTACAATATCACATCTCCATCATGTTTGTGTATAGTAAATAATAAAACCAGTCTGTTGTTTCAAGTTGTATATGCACAAAAAGGAGTCCCACTACCACAGACACAGACGCACACACCCCCTCCACTCCTACCTTCTGTCTGTCGTTACTGGTGCTGAGAAACTGTAAACAGTTAAGTTGGATTAAACTGGCTGAGATGTGCGTGACTGTGTATGTGTGCGCGTGTGTAGTGTGGTGTCGTGCTGAGACGAGCAGTTGAACAAAGATTTATTTTTGTTAGTTTTATAGCCACAGTGAAACTCCAGGCCTGTCCTGGCACACTGCCCACCCACCTTTTTTCCAGATGTTACCATGGTGAACCTTAGGGGTGGTATCCTGACAAACAGACAGCGGTTTGAAGACTTGAGAAATGTTGTATGTGAGTGATGGATAGATTACTAGGGAGTGAGAGAGAAAATTGAATAGTCTGTGCTCTTTCTGTGTTGTTCTTCTCCCTCCAGAGGCCAAGGTCTGGTGTTGATTTAAGTCTTAATGTGATTATCACCCCAACGTTAAGGGCTCTGCTCATTCCCTCTGCGACATTGATTTCCATTTAAAACTGTAATTGAGAGGAACAAACATTGGTATTAGCGATTCTCACTCTCCATTGCTCTCTTGTTCCCTTTCTTATGGCATAGACTACTTAGTGTTTCAGGAGTTCACGGAGGGAGAATTTGGTTGGCAGGAGTCCAGGGACAGGGCTGGTTCCTGGGAGCAGAGAGGAGGAAATTGGGATTTTGCCAAAGGCTGTTAACTGTTGGGCCTATATGATAGACCAGGGATACACACTGTCCCACATTGCCTATAGTGACACAGCTATGGTGATCCTGACCTGTATACATTCACTAAAAGTTTGTCTTTAGGCTCATGATCTGCAATGAGAACTCCATATGGCAAACTTTGGTTTGGCGTGCATCCAAAACGATATTAACTCTTTAAAGCAGATATGGAGGCAAAGGAGATTTACCTTCAGAGTAGAGATAGGCAGACAAGTCTACCCACGGAGGCTGGAAGTTGGTGGGAAATGAGTAATCAAGATGATCTTTGATTTTATCTACTTTTTTTTACCTCATTGGAAACGTAAGCACTTGTAGATATTACACATGGATTTGGGAAATTGAACAATGTAATTTATCATTTGAATGCAGACAATAATGACTGTTGCATGGCCCCGGGTAGGTCTGAAGCAGAGTTTCAGTCATTCTCCTCTTCGCTTTCCCCTTTGTGGATCAATAACTCTCTACCTGCATTTATATGCAGTGATGCTGTAGAGAAGATAAAAGAGAGGGAGACGGGATGAGCTGGTGAGGAGTATATGAACAGCATGTTGACGAAATAGATAGAGACAAAACTGAAATAAACATTAGAGAAAAGAAACATCTGAGCAGTACAGTGATATCTTGGAAATGGGGTAGAAAGCAAGAGGAAGGGAGAATGAATTTAGCAGTGATGGGTTGTCTTTTTGTTGTAGGGGAAAAAAAAAACCTGATGAATTGGATAATAAGTTTAGGCCAAATCATAGAGGGGTTTCTTATTGGCTAGACAGATCGATTCACTTTTCTCTCATTTGCATAATAATCCCCATCATCCAAATAAATACTCACACTGGGAGAGAAACTGAAAGTTCAGAGAGAAAGAGATGGAGCACAAGTTGACAATTATGCAAAGCAAAAAATAAAGGGGCAAATGAATAGTTGAAATTGAGTGTGTAACGGTGCAAGTGTCACTTCTTTATCACTGACCAACTGTAACTCAAACACAGTAACAGTGACAATAAACTTGCTGCTGTTACCTTGAGACAACAATGAATTACAGTTAGTGTGCGTCATTACTGCAGTGAAATCCCACCCATTTTCTTGCTTCAAGTCTTTTCAGAGTGTACCTGCGTGTGTGCACTTATGGAGGAGGATTCAAGGGCAGAGCTAAGTGATATTCTATGAGTGAGTGTGAATATGGAGGGGGGGACACAAAGCAAGAGAGGAAGAGGAGGGTGAAGAGAGGGCGAGAGAGACAGCGGCAGTAGATGCAAAGATAGCAGCATTGTTGGGGACCTTTTTTGTTGTGTGGTGTTTTTGTTCCCTTCATCATTCCCACACCTCCTCCAAGTACAAAAGAATAACAGAGTTGACATTCAGCACTGGTGTGGGGAAGCCAGGCAGATGACAAAACGCAATGCACCCTACCAGTGCTGTCACCTGTGTGTGTGCGTGTGTTTTCATGCCTACATCTGTGTGTATGTGCACCCTTGGGTCCCAGACATATAGTCCAGACGTTTCCTACTCAAGGACAAAGTCACAGAGGACATTAAGGCTTTCTCACTTGCCTGGTCCTGCTTTCTAACCCATGTTTTATCTCTTGTCTCCTGTGTGCGCTGACAGTATTTATACAAGATTCTACTCATTCATAAGTCAAAAAAATATTTTACCTTCCATCATGAATGGACTTCATTGATTCACATCTTGCTGTGAAGTGATGATGTTCCCAGTCCGGCAGCACAGCTTGGTGTCGGGGTGTTGTTGGCATGTCGTCTCTGGTGCTGAAGGCCACATTGAAATGCCAGGTGAGTGTCTGAAGGAGAGACAACCTTACTGATCAATCAGGAATCAACTCATTCATTATTCACAGTGAGCCCATCCAATCGCTCTGAGCCCAGGGCCACCACACACTGTCATCAATGCCGCCATTGATTATCAGGCCTCATCAGCGTTTGTTTGGCTTGTCAAATCAATGTCTTTTTAACGACATGCCATTCCCACAGGAGAACACAGATGAATATTTCATATCCACTCTGATCCAATCATAATTCAAAGTCTCTCACACAGCTAACTCTCCTGTTGCTGCTAGAAATACTTTTGTGTTTATTATTCCAGTTCAACAGTTTTGTTTTTTTTCCAGTTCCAGATACCAATTCAATAGATGCTCAAATCACTGGAGAGAACTAGGTAAAAGTGAATTGCATACTACAGTTGGGTGACAATTTAAAGGAGGTCTGAATAAATGAGTGGCTCCACACAGGGCTGGCGTTGTCACTGAGTGGTCTAAAATGATATAAATTATAGGCAGTGCCCTTCACAGTCACAAGATCTTAACCCAACTACACACCACTGAAAGATTTTAGGCAACATGGTTACAAACTATCACCATCCAAACACCACATGAAGGGAAGTCTTTTAAAAGATTAGTGTTCCTCCCTCCAGTGGAGTTTAGACACTTTACCATAACTTAATTTGTCGCTCATCTTTATTTATCAAAAGTCTTTAAATACTAATACCGTTGGTGACTGTGAAGAATAGACCACCACTGTGTGTGAATTGGAAATCTATGTATTGCTGGTTAATTTAACATGGGGACACTTACATTAACAGTTAAATTATTTTCAGAAAGTTTCACTTTCTACTTCTAACAGTCTATGAAATGTCACTCATTGTGCATTTAGCTGACACAGTATGCTGCCTATACAACGACAACAATTCACAAGTTCCAATTAAGTTTAGGATATAAAGCTTTATGAATTTAGACCAAGTGTGGATTTACTTTCTGGTAAAAATAGACAAGATAAATTCTACGAACTATGAAAGAACCTGTGATTCATATAAAATCTGGCAAAGGTTTTACAGAATTACTTTAATGAGTCAAAGATGGGAAGTGTACTTGAGGCTTGGCCTGAGAGCACTGATGGGAAATGAGAGGCAAAATGAAGCCTGCAAGCATGTTTAGCATCATTGCCAACAGCAAATATGACTGCATGTGTTCGAATTCCACAAGTCCTCATGGTTTTATGGTTTACCAGTCGAATTCATTTCAGGGTTGAATATTTCCACTTATTACTTCTGACTTCCAGCTCACCCTAGATCCACCTGTTTGTATAGTGGATATGACAGGTCAGTGTAGAAAAACTAATGCTGACAGTCATAACTGCTGGGAAGTAGAGAAAGATCTCTCCCCTCCCTGTAGTTTGTGTGTGTGTGTGTGTGTGTGTGTGTATGTGTGTGTTCGTGGGTGTGTGTTTGTGTCTGCATAAATCCCCATGACAGGAAGTCAGCAGGAAATGGAGGGACTTCCACTGCAGTGTTTACTTTTACATTTTAGTGAAAAATATCTGTCTTCTTTCTAAACAGATAGATGGCATATGAACAAAGGGGAAATCTCATATGGCCTGCAAAAGGAAATAAGGTTTGTAAATATTATGTACCAGGCTAATATTTTTGTTTGAGGTTTTCTGTTCAAGGACATAATATGTTCAAACATCACATATTTTTTAAGGATGTTTGGTCACCGGCTGTGTGCATGAGTGGTTAGAGTGTTTGCAACATACGAATTAATAGAACAAAATATCTGGTGTTCCTTGTATTAAATGTCTTAAGCTCTGTTGCCAGCCTTCCTTTGGTTTGAATTGAACTTAATTGCAACAATGTCAATTAATTCCTGAATAGCTTCTTGTCTGATACTGTGTTTATTTTGGACTAACAATATGAATGGGAGAGGTGCTTTAAACGAAGAAGTGTTGATGCTAATAAATCCCACACACAAACACGCAAGTGTCCCGCAAATCCCCCAGACCTGTGTCAATGACTCACGACCAGTTGCTGTAATCATGAAAGCTGGAACAGACTCCGAACACAATTCATCGCTTCTGTATCCTTAACTGCTCCCTCTGTCATTCACCCTTTGTTTTTTTCTCCTTTCATCTCTTTATCTGTAAGTTTCCCTCTCTCTCTGTTTGTTTGACAGGAGTTGAGAGGATTAGTTAGATAGGGGAGCTCTGAGGACTCTGTTTACTGTAAAGCACATTCGTGACACATCTTCGCCTTTTCTGATGTGTGTGAGAGAGAAACAAGAGACAATCCCCTCCTTTTCTTTTTTCTAAAGGTATCTCATTGCTGTTTGTTGCCTCGATACATCTCTTTGCTTACTCCTTCATACCCACGTTGCCTTCTCACAATCCCTCATCTCTTTTTACCCCCATGGAGAGCTTCCCTTGTTTCTCAAAGGCATTTCAGTGTTGGCTCCAGGCACATCTTTTGTTCTTTCGTTCCGTATCCCTCCTGTTAGCACCCTAACCACGGTGACTGTGCCCTCAGCCAGGAAACACAGGCTGGCCTGGAGCTTTGTTTGGGGCAATAGTACTAGGTGCAGACAGACACGCTAATACACAGACACATTAGGATGTAGACACACACACACACACACACGCACACATGCTTTCTGTCTGACTTTCTGTCTGTATATCTGTCTTTATCACACACACACACACACACACACACACTTGGATGTGTTCTCTACCTGGGGCTATGAATCAATGAAAGCAAACTCTGAAGTGTTTGACCTCTGCGTCTGGCTGTTGTGCGTCAGCAGGTATTTTCACTCATAATATCGCCACTAGGGAAGACGCACACACCCACACACTAACATACACAGATGAGCATGACCTAGCATTTAAGGAAGAGTTAGGGTTAAAGGTTAAAAATTAATTGGCTTAATGTAACTGTTACGCTTTTTCCATCTTCAAGCAAAGGGGTTGGAACAATGATTTGGTATTTTTGAAATGAGTGAATGAATTAAACCTCCCTTTGTTGTCTGCGGTACAAACAGCATGAAAGGACATTGAAACACGTCAGCAATCATACATGAAAACACATATTATGATGTAAAAGATGAGCATTAAAAGCATCTTGACTCACTTTGGAGATCAGTAAAGGATATTATGTGTAAGTGAATTCTTATTTGCTGATAGGTGAGAAAATGAACACAACAAATTATTCAAGCCAAGTGGGAATCTTGGTCCCTATATAGTTTAATAATATGTCAATATTCATTTTTTTTTATTTTCAATATGCACAAAATTTAAAATTAGCAAAGTTTTTGGTTGGTTTTTTTTTGGGTAAGTGTGAAACTATATTTTAGTCGGTTGAAATGTCCACCTTACACTGAGTTACGGTCCCTGCTTGCTATAGATTCAAGTTAAGCATACATATATAAGAGAAAAGAAAAATCAATAACAGCATTTCCAGAGGGGGAAAATCATTACTTTAAGTAATTTTTAAACATTGTTATAATAAAAAATAAGTTGGCATACTGCCTATGTGAATATATGAAAAGTAGTTTTCATCATTTTTGATTATGTCAAGATTCTGAAGTAAATTTTATCTCATGCTTGCTTTCTGGCCTTATGATATTGCTTTTATATGAACATTTTTGTGAGCATGTGTTTTGGTCTGTCTTTTTGTGTGTGTGTGTGAAAGACAGTCTGAGAGGCAGAGTGTGTTTAGTTCTCTCTGAGTGGTTTAGATGTGATAAGGCTGACAGCCACAGGTTGATATTCCTGAGAGCAGCCAGCCTCTCCCCTTCACACTGCAAGCCTGACACACAGACCTACAGAGCGGAAATAAATAAGAGTTATGTCTTTGCATGGAGAATGTAATAATAAATACATACATCCATACACACACATATATATGTATCCATCTCTACATATATATAAGTATATTGTCCACAGGCATGCACAAACCAGTACTGACCCAGTGTATTACAGGGATCTGTTCATCCATTAATGATTTTCTATTGTAATACTCAAGGCCATTGCAGAATTTAGCAGACCTGGGAATCAACCAGCAAACACTTTGCCATGCAAATAATCCAATGGGAAAAGTCTCAGTTTGTGACAGTTACTCACTTATACACTGCACCTCAAAGGCATCGTGCACTATCTGAGGCCTACTTCAAACAGAGCCCCAGGCTGTGTGTGCGTGCTCTGCTCATGTCTGCCTATCTGCTTGTATTTTTCCCTCTGCTTCTGATTTGTCTCCCACAGGACCCAGGCAGAATGACAGTACCCACCAAACAGCACATCTGCATTTTGATGTGCATGGATTTTATCCATCTAATTTCCCTTATGGGTCAGTAATACAAACACACAATACTGATTTTACATAAAGTACAACAGACCATTATATTTACAACATGGCCTCACAGTTCAAAAACAATTTGGCAAGACCGTTGCCTGTTCAGGCGCACACAGAAACACAAGCTCACACACATGCAGGGCACTCTATTGCCTTCTTCTGCCTATGATGTGGGCCCTGGAGGAGGGCAAAGCAGTGGCATAATGACATTGAAGAGAAGCACAGAGCCTCTTGTATAGAGAAGGAAAAAAGAAAGAAGGAGAGAGGAGAGAAAAGGCTGCACCCTTATTCAATTAGCGGCACTGGCCCAGAGTAATTACTTCTACTCTCCCTAATTCGCATGTAAATTTGCGACGAGCACTGCACTATTTTAATACAATTTAGCGCCACTTTGACTTGATGCCAGTGTTGTGCACATGGAACAGGAGCTTTGTGTGTGTGTGTGTGTGTGTGTGTGTGTGTGTGTGTAAACGTGCCAGGGACATAACCGACTAAGATGAGTCCTTTGTGTGATCTGTTGAAGAGAAAGGCAGTGAGAGTCGGAGAGTAAACAGAGAGAGGAGGCGCACATTAGAAGGAGAGAAAGTCTATAGTGTTGACATGATGATCAGATAAGATCTGATGTGGGACCCGACTGACTTGGTCTGTCCTGTGGGAACAGAAGCTCTGACTCTTTCCTACAAATCTGTTATCACTTTTCTTTTGCCAGCAACAGACACACACATACACACAAACACACGTTCATTCAAATTACAAGCCAACATCTCCAAAAAATAACGAGGGGACTTATTGGCAATGCCAAAGTGCTGCATTATAAATGTAAAGCCACTCTTTCATTTTATATTCATGTGCTGAATGATACTGATAGGTCAGAAAGTATCCGTGACTTCATGAGCAAGTTCAGGTGAAATAATCAGTAAATCCCGATCTGCCACTATCTCTTCCCTCTATCGATTTTCTCCGGCCCATAGATTGCTTGCTTAGATAACTGTCTAATTAGCCCGTTAATTGTTCCATATAATTAGCCATTTTAGGATATTGTCTGGGATGAATAATATCGGTCCGTGTCAAACACTTCCCAATAGTGATTCCCACGTTGCACATCTCTCTGCCCACCACAGACACAGAAATCGATGCCCAGCCCTTTTGCCTCTTAGCTGTTCCACAGGTGGATGGATGGAGACACACGAGAAGGGTTGTGAAAATAGGCCAGTAGATGGGTGGTTAGGTGTATAAGTATGCATGTTTGTGTGTCTTGCTTGTCCATATGATTACTCCGGATGAAAAGGAATAATGTTTATGGGTTTGTTTGTTTTGTTTTTTTATTATATTTATTATTTGTCTTTAAACACTAAATGCTTATACATTTCATACAGGTAAGAGTCCCTCCCTGTTTCCTATTTTTGTATCTCCTAAAACTTCTGTGATCCCAAAAAACTAGAAAGATGGCCATTGTAAGAATCTCACTGCCAAAGTCTAGAGCCTCTTGTGTAACTTAAAATTATTGTGACATTGTCACTCTAAACATGTTTGTTATAATTTGTTTAGTTTTAGTGGATGGTAGTTCATTTACAAACTCTTCACAGTAAACAATGATGAAATCTTACCATTAGACCTGGCAAAGCCTTAGATGGGGGATTTCCCAGTGTGCCTCACTCCCAATTCAGTGGAGAATGGAAAATGAGAGGCAGATAAGGCAGATTGGCCATCTAAAAGCTCCGCACGTCACTTGAAAGGAAGGAAGAAGTGTGGTTTGTTTGAAACCCAAGCAGTGATACAAGAAGAGGAGGCCAAATGATGTTTGGTGCTAAGCTCTGATGTTGTTTATTGATTTGTGTACGGTCTCTGTGAACTTTATTTGAGGTGAAAACAGGCCACACATGGCCATCTGAATTGTGTGTATGGGTAAGCACCAGGCTGAATCTTTAGTGGGGGGCTGTGGCACTGTGTGTGTGTAGCTAATCACATTAGCAGGTGTGTCTCAGCTACTGAGATGATGTAGTTTCTGGCAAGCGCCCTTTGACTACTTTGATGACCTCTGACCATTCTCATCCCATTTCCCTGCATCTTCCTCTCTCTGTTTCTGTCTCTCTCTCTCTCTCACACACACACACACACACAAAGTGTAAGAGGCTCCTTTTACCTGTCCTATATTTGCAGGTTTTACTGTACACAGAGCAGTTGTGTGTAGCTGTACTGTACATAGATGTGTATTGGAGCTGGGCAGATGTCACCTGTTTTTCTCTGTGTGGAAATCCCCAGCTCCCCAGGCCTTGCTGGGCAACCCAGTGACTCACTCATAATTTCAAGCATGCGTTTATCTGTATGTGGTGTGCGTGTCGCTGTGATTGTGTGCGTGCTGGTGCATGAGTGTGAGCATGGTTGTGTTCTTATGCATATATAATGTGTGTGTATTCTATGTGCATACAGATTTTGAGTGTGACTTTACTTCTTTAGTTGCCTGTTTGAAGTATTCTCGTTTGTAGGACGCTTTGTTTTTTGCAATAAGGACCCACATACACACACAGTGACTTTTAAACAGCTCTCACTTTTCACAAAAATTTGTTAGCTGAGGAAACAAAATGACCATCTAAAATAAATGGTCACAATCCTTTAATGGGACTTTTGTGTGTTTGAGTATATCTCTGTATCTGTGTGTGTGCTGATGCTGTACAGGCCAGCCTCAGGTGTCTGATGGAGATCAGTGACAGTTCCCCTTTCACCTTATTAGTGTTGTCTTGTGCTTCCCAGAGCTAAAGGACTGTCTGTTGTTCTGTTGTTTGTTTCAGGCACAGTGTGTCTTTTCCTCTTCTTATGGATCTACATTTTCTTTGAGTTACCATGTTATTCAAAGCAATTTCAGCTCTGGCGCAAAACAACATTTTCTGGCTTTCGTGACATTCACATTCACATTGTCTTCCTCATTCTCTTCTTCAGGATCATTCAGTCTTTCTTTCCCACTTTGTCATTCATTTCTCTTCTGTACTTTCCCAACACATACTCCCGTTCTCTCACTCTCACACACATTTTTTTCCTATTATAAGCATCACTTTGACTGCGTGAGCGTAAGTGGGCAGTGTATTCCTGCACAGGTTTTAGCCATTTTCACTTATTCAGTTCAATTGCTTCAATTCAGATGGCTAATGACGAATGGAATCAAATTAAATATTTACAATAGGCAGAGCGCTCCAGCAGGTACTCTGCTCACGCACAAAGAAAAATAGGTGACTGGCGTTCAACAGCCAAGGACACGTTCTTTTCTTTCCCGCTCAGTATCTCTTTCACTACAGTTTTGACATAGTGGTGGTGACATGAGGGTACGCACACACAGGCACACCTTTTTAAGACTACGGTATAACAAATACACACACACACACATGTTCAGATACACAGACACATGCTTGGTCTATTGACACAGACGCACACAACCTTACTCTTTCAGACACACACATGCTAGACAATATACCCAAGTTGCTGGCAGTCTGATATGTGCTGGTGGATTGATCCAACTCTTTTATCTGCTAAATAACTTACCATTGATTGAGGGGGGCAAGGGGGCGGTGGAGTAGGAAGAGGAGGAGGGAGACATGGATGTGCAGAGAGAGTTAAAGCTTACCAATATCCAGGAGCTGTCCACACTGCCTGAACAAGTCACCATGTCACCCACAACAGAGAGGAGAATGTGCAAGTGCAAGTCAAAAAAGACCTTTGGTTTTGCACCACTATTCCTATGAGTTAATATTGTGTAGATTCAATTATTTTACAAGCCTCCTAAAGCCATCCAGTGCCTTGCTGTTATGAGCCTGGACTCTAACAGGTATTATCTATTTCTTATCATTTAAGGGAGCCTGAGGAAAGTGTTATAGTGGCCCTTTCTTCAGCCTCAGGGGAGCCCACTCTAGACCCATAGAGGGTTCAGAGGCTAATTGGATATATCACTGTGAAAAACATTTAAAATCCCAAATCAATACCTGCCTCTTTAATGCTTTTCCTGAAGAAGTGCTCCTCTCTCTTGCTGCTGACCCCCGTCTCCTTCTCTTTCTCTTGCTCTCCCCACTCAGACCCTGTCTCCTGTACAATCCCTCACTGACTATAAGGGGCCAAGGGATGCTTGTAGGGGTCAGTGAGCAAAGGGCTACTGGGGGCCAAAATAGAGTGAGCCCCACGGGGGTCTTAGAATTGAATGGTAGCTGGTGATGTACATGTGAGAGCTTATGGCAAGAACTACAAGAAATAACTTTGAGTTCAACATTTGTACCAAACATGTACAGTGAATACTACAACAGAGAAAGGGCAGAGCAGCAGCAGCAACAGACAGAATGTGTTCTAATTAGCTACATGTCAAGTTCTGCGTATGTTGGCTGAAATTCTTACAAGAACAGCTCTGACTCTGCATCTAAGCGCTGACATGTTTGTGTATGTCAGTGGTTGTTTTTCTGGATGGATCGGGGTGTACAAGTTGTGTGTGTGTGGAGCAGATAGCAAGAGCATGTAAAAATGAACAGATGTCCATAGCAATACATCTCCTGCATGTGCACATCTGCTGGCATGTGAGTCATGACCATGGTTGAGGGTCAGAGGTCAGCAACAAATTTAAGACCCCCCTCCCTTCAATACACACCTACACATGCACTCACAAATCCCCTTACTACCTCCAAACATGCAGGAATCTTACTTTTTTTTTCATATTTCATCAATCTATGCATTGTTGATAAAACTACATTTAAATAAAAGTGCATAAAATGTTTATCCTGGTTCATAGACTGGTCATGATTTTTTTCCTTATGTCATAACAAGCCATCCAAAACACAAAGATAAAGACAGTCCAATGCAAAAGAAAACCAGCCAACGTTCATTAGCATAAAATGGTCAATTGCTTAAAATGTTTGTATGGAAAATTATGACCAATGAACTAATCATTTAATCTCTTTGATGGATGGTTCTATATTTTACAGTATTAACTTTGTATTCTTATGTGATACTCAATATGCCAAGACACTTTTTTCATGTTGTGCCCCTTTCCCTGTTCTCTCATGCACCACTTCTCTTCAGAGTTCGAACATCTATGCTCAGTTACATTTTTGTCCCTAATCGAGTTACAATGAGGTCTGTTGGATCTGTTGAGTCTGTTTTAGACCTTGCATACTCTCTTTGTGACTTCCTCACTGCTGAAGAGGGAGTGACTGTAACTTAATGTTCCAGTAGCGATCAGTAAGAGGTTTGAAAAGTGTAGGAGTTGTCGATAAAATCACTATTTTTGGGTCCTGTTTGTATTCCCTGCCATTGATCAAATCTCTAGTTGAATGCATAGCACTGGAGCATGGTAAGGACAACCCCTGCTGTGCACTGCCCCTGTTCTGAATGTGCTGTGTGAGCTTGCTCAATGTTTGTGTCTTTGTGTGTGCACAATTTTGGGTTCATAGGAGCTTTAGGGATCAGCTTCTAACTGCCAGGATTTCATACTGTTAGCATTATTGCCTTTGACATAGTTTCATTTCCAGAAAAACAGGAAGCAGAGATGGTTGTCTTGCACTTCTGTCACAGTGGCTGGAGTTAATGTGACCCTGAATGTGCATTGATGTACTTGTGTGCAGTGTGTCGGTATATATGTGGGTATGTATGTTTTTAGTGAGCGTGTGAGCCGATGATAGTAAGTCAGTTCTTTGTATTGTCTTTAAGTTGCTGATCTGCTTCTTTGAAAAGACAATGGTAGTGATATATCACTGTGAGTTCAGCCTTTTTCTGACTAACTGACTGTTATGGGATCTCTTTTTTCTTTGTACAACTGTAGCTGGGGTTGTGAACCAAAGTGTCCAGCCACTCCATAGTCAAGAGATGGAAGTGGGTCATTATGAGCAGTCTCCACTCTACAAAGACGTGTTACATCTGACACTCTGTTTTCATTGGAGTTTGTCCACACTCAGCCTTCAGCTTCACCCCCTCATCGCTTCTCCCATTCCCTTTCCCTTTCCCTCCCCCGCCAACTTCCCTCCCCCCCCCCCACTCCCCTTCCCACTCCTTCCTTCCTCTGTTTGCTTTTGCTCCCTTGATTCACTTTCAATGCCAACTTCTACCCTTTCTTTGTTAAATTACTCTCCCTCACTCTCTTTACTGTTTCTGCTCAACAGCAAAAAAGAGGCTTGGAAGAGGAGAGCAAGGGGGGTGGGGGGGTGAACCCATTATGTTGAATACCCTCTAAGTGGCAAATATAATTTTCACTGACTGTAAGGTGTGTGCTTTTCTGCAACAAAAAATACAGTGATGGATGTTGAGTTGCGATTTAGCATTAGGCTGGAGCACCTGTTCTCCCTCTGAACTGTCTGAGTCTGTAAAGAAAAAGCCAAGAATACATGTTAGCATTTTTTTATTCATAAATTATGTTTCTGTTTGCCAGGGATGACTCACAATTTTATAACTTAGCCTGAGAAAAGTTTCCCAAGACTTATTTGCTTTATTCATTTTATCAAAGAGTGCTTTTCCAAATTGATATTGTCATAAAATGGACCTCAGCTCTAATAAACCATCCTTTGATTTATTCAGATTTGTTATAAAACTGAGAAATAAACTTAAAGTCGATTAATCTACTGATTATTAATTTTGTCCAGAGAAAATAGTGAATATTCCTATTTTAATTTTCCACAGCAGGACGGGACATCTTCAGATGCTTTTGTCTGAATATAAGGCCAGACCCCAAAGACACACATTCACTTTGCTAATATGTAGAACAAATGAAATCCTAAAATTGACAAGTTTGAGAAGCTGCAGCTAACAAAAGTTATGATTATAAATGATCAAAATATCTGGCAATTTATTTTTGATAATGGACCGATCAAATAATCAACTAATTGTTGAAGCTTACCATATAATTATTCACTTTATCATTTGCACTTATAATTATGTTGCTTTCTCTGACTGTTACCGTTGCCCCTTTCAGCCACAGTAACAGGAGAAGACGGGACCACGGCAACAAAATAACATCATTGAAACTAATTTTAAAAAATCACCAAACTATCACTTTCTTCTGCAGTATCTTGAAAGGGGGGCCTTGCTTACACTTCACACGCAGAGCTGACTAAGTACACTAAATTCCAAACTACAGAAAAACTTCTGTAAAAAATCTTTTCCTAAATGTCGATATACTCAACAGATCTTCTTCTTGACTGTGACTCAAGTGTGGAGCTGCACTCAATATAGTCCTAATGGTATAGAAACTAACACGCTATCCTTCCAAATTACTCCCGAAAGGGGAAGTTTTGTACTCTTTTGTGTTTTTCTTTGAGCCTTTCTCCTCCATGATGACACATTTCTAAATGCCTATAAATACAAATATCATCCACGTAGATATCAGTGTAAACAAGAGACAGAAGGTCAGGGCAGAGGACTTTACTGTGCACCATATGGCTTTAGTTTGTCCAGATTAGTGTCTTCATACAGGCACAATGCAGGCGCCCATATTCAGAAATTACAAACTGAATGTAGACAAAGTACATGTTGAAGAAAGAGGGAGGACTTTTTCCAAAGAGGAACCATCAAAATAAATTCTCAAGTTCCCTTACCCGTTTTCATCCGCAGAAACGTTTTCCTTGGTATTTTGGGTTGTGAAAATTAGCCAATAGCTACGAGTTCAATGAAAATGTGTCAGCAGTGTCTACAGAAAGAGGACGTTATACTTGCTTTCATCTGTCTATCAACATTTCTTATTTATCTATGACTAAGAGGCCTATAGTCTCCTCACAGCTACCTGTCTTAAGTACTTCAACTGATGTGTTTTTATTTTTTGAAAGAAGTCATGCAAGGTAATAATTTTCTCAACTATTAAGCAAATTGGTTTAACAGATGAAGTAACTTTTTGGACATGGATATTACAGCATAGAGATCCTATGCAATGATCACTATGCAAAGAAAAATGTAAACATATTTTCAAATGCTATGTAGCGGTAGTTTTTGTGTGTCTCTTCTAACATGTAGTCTGTCAAGACAGTAAGGACAGCTGGCTATAGGCTATAAAAAAAAGAAGAGGATAAAAAAATGTATTAAGGTTGGATGACGTTAGGAATATTCTTATCGTATGTATGTCTGCAAGCACCCCCCCCCCCACTTGGTTCCACAAAATAAGCATACACACATGCTTATTTTGAAATTGCTCCAGCCCTCCTCCATTTCAAATCATCTGCCAGATGCCCCCACTTCAACTGCTGTTAATCATATTATCTGGAATCCTTAGCACTTAAATCCATAACTGCTGCGTGTATTAATCGCAGGGAATCTTGTTATCATGTCTATATTAATTAAAGCCATCTGCCACGGATGGGGTGTCGTTAGGGGCGAGGTTGAGACAAAGCAGTACGGTAAGGGCACATCAAATTGCCTCTGTTGGAAGGCAGTCAAGTTGATGTTTGGGGAAAATGGCAGGTTGCTATTGAGGTAATTTTGTGCATAGTTGAAACGTTAAAATTTCCTATGTCTTGATTATGGATGATGACTGGGATAAAACTAAAAGAGATCTACAGTAAGTTCATGGCTAGGAGTTGTAACATGACATGACAAGCACTTCCTGTTTCAGTGTCACAGCAATCCTCTTTAGCTGGTGATCATATATCCATCTGTCTCTGCTGTCAGAATACATTATTCATTCATGGCATGAACACATGCACGTGAAGGCTTTGACTTTCTGTCTGTAGTCCTGCGGAGGCGAATGGAATCAGACATGTAGCGACCAAAAAGAAGGGGACTGAAGTATTCAGCATGCTACGTTTCAATCACGAGTTCCCACCACACAAAAGGCTGTTTGACTGCCCGTAAGTGATGGTGGTAAAGCACCTCGTCTCTCCTCATGAAGGGCTTGCCCTGGAGGAGGAAAGAGGCAAGCGGAGAAGTGAAGTTCAAAACAAAATAATATTGAACTCAGCATTATTCAGAAAAGGAAATGCCGTTAAGTTTTGATATGTTGCCTTTTCTGCGGCAAGATATGGCTTCCAGGCAGACAGATAGTCAAAGAGAGAGGTGGAGTTATGCTGGGTAGATAGAAGATGGGAAAGGCATGTTAGATGGAAGAATAAAGGAACGGAGGAGTGTACTGTATATAGCCTCTCACATCCATCCATCTATTGCCTTTGCCAGCCCCTCCTTCCCTCTGTTCACACCCTTCCTTCATCTCTCAAACTTCAAGGCACTGTGGAGGGAAAACATGTCAGTAACTGGGGGCATAATCCTGGGCGGCCAGTGCTTCTCACTCAAACATGCACAACAAATACATGCTATCACACACACGAGGCCCCGTCTGAGTGACAGCTGATCAGGAGTGCCTGCCAGCACCCTCCTCTTCTCCTCTAACCCCCCCTCCTCCTCTCATCTCAGCACTCATCTGATTTGATCCATTAGCATTCTTTTCTCTGTGTTGTTCGTGCTACTGTCAGACTTGGTGGCACAGCCTCAGTCTGAAGCAGTTGAACTGTCGCCTGGGGGGCCTCACCTGAGAGGGCTGACAGCTGCCTGCATAATCAGCTCCTCTGCCTGGATCCTGATAGGCCCAGACCAGAGAGCAGGTGGGGGTAGGAGGCAGGTGGTGGGTGGCTTTACAACTGGCTTGTTTCAAAGATGCACATGCAAAATGAAAGTGGGGGGGGGAGGACAACAAGGGATGTATGGAAAAGAGGAGCCATAAAGCATGGTATTAGGTTTAAAAAAAAAAAAAATTATGGGCATCTGTGAGAGCCGCATTTTTCAATCACCCATGTCAGATTTAGAGATGGTGACTTATGAGATATTTTGAGACACTGTAGAATGAAAAAAGTTTATGAATTTTCATATTAGTATTGCTTTCCCAAACATTCAAATCATTTCAAGAGTAACGAATGAGAGAAAGAGGAAGTACTTTTGGCTGCTCTGTAGAAGAGCAACTAAAAAGTGAAATACAAAAACGCTGGGAAATAAGGAAGGGATGATGATGATTGTGTTCTTAGGAGGAGTCACAGGCTGAATGTTGATTTGGAGGAAAGTGAAACTACATTGCAACAGTAAGATTTGAAATGTGACAACATATGCACATTTGCATTTTCATTCATGTGTTTTCTCTTTCGATAAAAGCAACACAGCTTGAGTTTGCATCTCCACAAAGATTGACATTTTTGACACCTTGCAGAAGAATAGATCATGACATTTTCCTCTCATCCGATGAGTAGCAATTGGCAGGAAATCACAAATCTCCTTTTCTTCGCTCAGATCATCTTCTGGAATTGAAGCTGGAATACATAAAGAACATAAAGATTAAATTACAAGACCTCTACCAGGCAAAGTAATCCACTTCAAATGGTGCTTGAGTTTCTGCTGTCCTGCCCTTGACCCCTAACCCTGACACCTGGTTTAGTGCAGGGAAGGGCTCCTGTGCTGGAGCCTTAAAATAGATTTGTCACATTTCACATCCCGGTGTGGTTGTCCCCTCCCCTGGCCCACACTGACCCAGACAACAGCCCCTCTGTTAGCTTCTGTTTGCTCTGGAGAGAGCCCTCCAGAGGCAGGCCCACCCTAAACCTCTTTCTCTATTTCTTCGGGCACTCTGCAGCTGCCCACTCTTCTTCAACTTCATATTTTTGTTCATTTCCTCTTCCTGTAGAACTCCTTAGTTTTTTGGGTTTTTTTTCCTTTTCATCCTAGACTCATTTCTCCTTGTCTTCATGCTTTGTTCAGTTTTTCTGCTTCCAATCCATACTTTCCCTTGTACCTTTTTACTCCCCTATTACTCACTCTCCCGTGAGATCAATTTACCTGCGCGTGGCCAAATCTTTTTCCTCACACAGGACTCCTCTGTACGCAACTGTTGTGGAGTCTTCTCTTCCTCTGTCTTCTTTCCTGTCATTCATCAGCTCTTCATCTCCAGTGTTAAGCCTTCTAGAGCTTCTGCTAACTTTCTGCGTCCTGACTCATTTCAAATTCAATTAAACCTCTGGAGATTCAACTAACTTTTAAAAGGGTAGGGGCATATCTCTCTGTCTCTTTCTTTCACTGTAACTTTGTGGGTTCCTCCTGCTTGATATCTTTCTTCCCATCAATCCCTGCTTTCTCTTTCTCCCTCTTTCTTTCTTGTATAGCATGCCACATTATTACCTTCAATCGTCCATTTTTCTTTGTTAGAACCTCAGCTGTCGCTCCTATCCCCTTCTTCCTCCCTGCAGCTGTCTAAATGGTCAGTGTTGTCCAGGTACATGTTATTTTTGGTAGAGGACAGAAGTAGGACATGGGCCTGTACTCTGTGGGAACCTGACAAACCTTTGCAAGGGAGTAGAGTCTGTTTCTCCAAAATAAACCCCATCAGTCTTCTAGCAAACTTTTCTTAACCCGAATAGAGGTGGTATTACCGAACTAATATCACCATTCACATCACTCTATATCCTGCTGTACAAATCACACCACTGTGCTCTAGATGTTCAGTATGTCCAAGGTAAATACAGGTGACTTAGGTTGAGGCCTGTTTATGCCCAGGGCCAGAGATGATGGAGCCAACACAGAGCAGGTGTTTGGCCAAAGCAAAGGTATACAAAGGTTTGCTATGAAACGAAACCTATCCACTTATTGCTTGGTTATGGTTAAAAAGTGGCCAGCTTTCATGTTCTTTGTTTTACTCTCAGTTCATGAAAAGCCATTTGGAAGACCGCAAGCCGTCCATTGTGACATTGTGTTGATGCACTTTACAGTTGTCACTGGCCGCAAACTTGTGAAGAATTTGCTTGCTGATCTCTTCCCCTTCCCTTTTCTCGTCTGTAATTGGTGGATTAAAAATGACTTGTTTGGATGGCCCTAATGAGATTGTGGTCGGTGAATGAGGACGTATGTTTTTGTTTTCAGTCAGAGCCAAGCTGTATAAACACAAACATTGTTACAGTTTAATGGCTGCTAAGTGACTTGGCCAATGATTGATGTGTGACTGTAATGCCAGTCAATGGCCCGTATAAAGAGAATTGGAATGTATTTTATAGCAGTCAATTCAAATACAATACAAAAGACTATAAAACTACACTGAACATGCAAATGCAAGGACTGATAATGAAAACTTAATTGATTGAATTATTTGTCTGGTTTGCAAAATCCAGCTTTGTAATTTCACCTCACGTGAACATGTTTCATTTACAAATCTGAGCTGATTATTTTAGCCCTCAGGCTGACCCACCCCTTTCCAGAGTTAGATTCAACCTGTGTATGTGTGTGTGTGTGTGTGTCTGAGTGAGTGTCCGCGGCACAGTGTGAATCTCTGGGTTGTGCCCCAGCTTGCATTGCTGCACAGTAAATCACAGCCAGGGTTTTTAACGTCTTCTCCAGTGTGCCTGGGAGAGTCATTAACACACACTAGAATTACAGAACACTCCTCAGCCACCATGCTTACTATGTGTAGGCACATGCCCTCCTGTGTGTATATGTGTGTTTTTTTGACTCGACCACTGTATGTTCAGGTGTTGCCAACTGCTTTAGTTAAAATATTGTGTCATTAAGTTGAAACGTTTGCTTCCACCCTCCCCATATTACATATAGATCTCAGATAGGCATCCAGTGTTTAACATACATTCGACTGCAATTTAATTCTGTGCTGGACTATCATTTCCATAGGATCATATCCATATACTATTACTAGTCTGAACCCTCATGGGATTACTCCAGAGGTTACCCTCTGTTAAAGGTGGGAGGGCAATGGCCTTGCCTCCAAGCTGACATGGTTATTGGAGCAGCTATCGCACCGTGGGGATCTTTCCTGCAAGAAGCAAAGACGATGTCTTTCACAGTCAGATTCCACCACTGCTGCAAATAAGGTCAAACCGTTGTCCCAGCACCTATCATACTTAGCACACTTAACACCAGCTCCCAATGGCTTCACATCCTGTATCTGTCTATGCTCTATGCTCATCTTTCAGGCTGGTGTGTGGACATTATCTGCTGGTGGCCCATGTGCATGCACATAGTCAGATGGCAGGTTTCTTCTATTTGTTCACCAGCTCGGAGTGTACCAGCGCACACAGTCGGCCATCCCAGCTCAAATATTGACTGTCTTCTGTCCTGCAGACTCACAAAGAGGAGACCTGCACTAGGAAAGTGTGTAAGCAGAAGAAGAGAGGCAAAAAAGGGGGAGGCAGTGAAGATAACGATAACAAGACTAGATATAATCCGAGGATAATGCCAGGCTGTGTCTGGGTGTGCACAGGGTGTGAGTCGTAAAAGAAATCCCCAAGAGCAGATTGAAATGAGGCATCATACAAAAATACTGGTATGACCACTTAGACCATTTATTCAACAAAGGAGATTAAGGAATAAAGGCATGCCTTAAATTCAAACCTGCTTTTCAAGTCAACTAACTCCCCAGTCACTATTTTGGGAAAGTCAGTAGGTGAAAACTGTTGTTTTCAAAACGAACTTTTGCCGAAAACACTGCAGCATATCCTCCTAGTTTGTAAAGGAATTAAACATCTTTTGAGGTTCCCTTAACAATTAAAAGATTAAACAGCAAATTGCGATCAAGTCTTGTAGAAATATAGTCCCTGTTGCTTAGTATAGCAGTAGCACTGTAGCTGTTTGGGGAAACCTACTAAAGAGTTAAAAATCCTACTGTGTTCAATGTTAAAGGAACAGCTTACTTGAAAAGTAGTTTGCTATTTGTGGCCTTAATGGAAATTATTTTCTGTGGCATTTGCTTGCAGACATTGGACTAATAGGCTGTAGGTTTCTTGACCTGAACAGTTGATCTGTGACGCACTGAGCTGATGCTCCTGTTTGGGGCTAAATTGGAACAGTATGAGCTCCTGAAGGGTTAAGAGATACAGTGCTGGGGCTTTGCAGCCTGAGGCTGGGCATAGGGCCAGCTCCACTCATAAACATGGAGAGCTTGGAGTGTGTGTCTGTGTACGTGCATTTATGTGCATGTGTCTGTCTGTGCCAGGGACAGCCCAGTGACTCAGAGTACAACCCTGCCCCTTTGGCAGAAGAAGAGCAAAGTTTTAAAGAGACACAAGCAACCTCAGAAGTGAGTGTGTGTGAGAGAGTAATACAAATTGTGGCACGAAAGGAGGCGCTGTGGGGTGTGTGTTTTTCCTCTCATCTCAAAGCTCAGATGGATGATCACACAGTTCTCATATCCTGTGGAAAGATGTCAGGCCTCTGCCACAGGCCCTGCTGGGAAACTAAGGGGCCACCGTGGGTCACACTTATACGCACACATACTCACAAATTTACCTTGTGATGGATTTAAGTAGATTTTATTTTGAAAACCAGGAAAAGGCATATACATATAATGTCTTAGTGAATTGGTGGCAAACAAAAAGTTATCCTGCAATGTCACTAAATAAAATGTCTTGTAACCCGAAGCATGAGATAAACACAAATGCAATGAAAACGATAACAAACATACAAACACTCAAACTTTTTTCTTTTCTTTCTTTAGCTTACACATTCTCAATCAAGATTCTTTTGTCTTTTATATACTCTCCCTGAGCTTCTTTCTCTGTCTCTCTCGTCTTCTCACACACACACACACACACACACACACACCCACCCACACAGAAACACACACACTCATGTACACGCTCACACAAACAGGCGCTGGGCCAGCTGAGTCACGTCTAAATGGCGTGGAGTGGGATTGCAGCTCACACTTACATAACCTTTGTCTCCACACCACTGTCATTATGGCAGCTCAGCAGAGCGGACAGAAACAATTCTTTTAAGTACTCTGCAGCCAGGACAGCCTTGGGACTTGCCATCACGCGTGTGGGTATGTTAGTGTGTGTTCCCCTGTGTGTGCATCCAAGCACATGCTCATGTATGCTCTTGTGTGTTTCTTGTAACTTTTTTTATCTCGGCATCTGAACACCAGTTATCTGTGTGAGTAATGAGGGAGTTAATATTCTCTGCTCCTCTTAGGACAGAGGGAGTCGACATTCTAGCAGCATTTTCGTGTGTGTGTGTGTGTGTGTGTGTGTGTGTGTGTGTGTGGAGAGAGCCTACATTTTGGCAGGCTCCAGTTTATACAGATGGAGCAGCTCTCGTTGGATAAACCACAGAAAATTCCTCCCACTGTCCAAGTTAGCACTTCTTAGGGAGAGAGCCCTGCACCCTCCTCCTCCGTCACCCATTGTACCCTTCCACACCTAGCCTCTCCTGCCTCCCCCTGCCCCTCATGAACCCCTCCACTGCCTTGACCAAACCACTTCAGGATGAAAGTATAGTAGGGCCAACTAGTTGAATAGGCACAACCACGTTTCTACACTTTTCCTGTATAAGACAAGCCAGACCAGAGCAATCAAACGGGAAGCAAAAAGATGACCACATGGCTCTCTTCTCTTCTCTTCTCATGTACCATCCATCAAACACTCTGCTCATAATAATGATGAGTCTCTGGAAAAGTGATTATGTTAATATTTGATCTTTACTACAGAGTGACCAGAATCATGACAAATGTTTTTTCAAAGTAATGACACATTACTGTGTCCCTGCTTTTCCATTTAACCTCAGCTACCTCTATAGCAGTCCAACTTCTTACCTCATGTGGCCAGTGTCATAGCTTATGCACTACTTACACATGCCACTGTGAAATGTAATATCATTATATGCCTTATGGCTTGACACTGGACTCTGGATCCAAATCTGCAGCATGACTAATGGAGGCTTTACAGTTAGTAGGAAACTAGTCTTTTTTTACCCCTCTATTGATTGCAACAGGCTATTTAATAAATTAGTTCCCCGTAATAAGCAGAAAGAGGACTTGATTTAGACTTGTCTAAGCAAACAGATGGCTGAGGTAAACTAATGTCAGGTTAAACAAATGTTTAATTGGGGACAGTTTCCACATAATACACACACATGCACACATGCACACATGTGCACATGCACATGCAGCCAAAAATGATTTCAAGGCGATGCTGTTCCCATGCTTATCATGAATGACCTAATTCCTTCTCAGTAGTTTTCACTGAGCTACAGCATGTGTTTACCAGTGACAGACTGCCTCCCCATTAAAGCTGCTGTTCCCCTGAAGCCACAGCACACATTATTAAGACACAGGATATGGACTCTGAGCATGGTGTCCTACCTCTGCCAGTAGCCACATGGTTTCTACCTGTAAACCCTCTTGCATACACCAATTTTTCTGTCTGCCTGGCGGCTTGCCTAGTGTTCTGCTCACTATAGTTTGTGTTTTAGTTTTGTTTTTTTTTTAATTCTGTTAATATTCCGTTCTCTCTGTTATTGCAGGTCTCTCCAGGCTAACTCCTCTATTTTAATCTTTGGGACTTCTAATCAGCATTTTAACTGTATATTTAACAAGTTTGGGTGAATAAATGATCGCAGTAGGACTGTGTAGCAAATGGAAGTGCAAAACCTGGAGACGGAGAGGTGTCTAAATTCACTCAAAAAAACAAACAAACAAACAACAAAGAAAAAACAACAACACTGCTTCATTCCTTAATGATAAGTTGTCATAAATACAGAAATTGTAGGATCCCCAGGACAACCCCTCACATCGAAGACACACAAAGTTGAGTTGAAGTATGATGAGTTGGAAAACTGAGCAATGCAATTGTTATTAGAAGCAATTAATGTCACAAAAAATAAACTAAGTGAATTAAGGGGGAGGGGGGACTTTGAAAGTAAGAGGAGACGCACAGCTTTAGCATTAGCTGAAAGAAGACCAGAGGGACAATACATTCAACACCCTGCTGCAATATGCTATCTGGAAAGTGTACTACTTGCTCGATAAGACACTAAAAAAGTGTAATGCACTCATAATGAATGCTGTTAAAGAAATCCCCCACTCAGCCTGGATGCTTTTTCTTGCTCCCCCGCCTGCCACCCTCCTTCCCCGAGGCCAAAACTCCCCAGCTCCCCAGAATGGAGTCATTAGCCGGGTGCTAATGGTTTCAGACTTTCTAATTGAATGGGAACCCATTGATCTGTAGGTAGAGAGAAATGGTTCTTTTCATTGCCTCAACATGGGCCTGCACAGCATTTGTCCCCATTCAAAATTAAAGGCCATACACGTTGGAGATATAGGGTACAAGCAGGCATGCACATAACATCAGCAAACACATACAGATGTATATACAGACAAAAAAAACAACCAAAAACACAAAGGAGCTCATACGTTGACTCACCCACATGCTTTTATGTACAATTGCTTTCCTGAATGTAGCCTTAAGGCCTCCTGTTCTTAGACTAGCATACTCTAATCTGTGTTCATCCCCAGAGGGGTCCTGGAGGGAGACTGTGCTCTTCATATCTTTTAAAACACTGCAACAACAAGGAGTTGCCTGGGGCAACAGGGGTCATAGAGGCAGCTTAGTAGAGATGTCAAACTGCCAAAGCGGTCTCTGTGCATGTTGGAGGTTGAAGTGCATAGGGTTGAAAGCTATTGTAATACTGATAAAGCAATGTGGGACTGAGACCAGTCTATCCTCCATTTACATTGGGTTTACACTTGTGTGTGCTTTATCTAATATTACTAATAAGAGCTGTTTGCATGTGTGTGTTTTGGTGACTTTTCTCCTTTGAGATGACCAGGATGATTCAGATTACCACATAAAGGGAGTGGTCTGACAGCTCAAGTGACCAACAAGTAAAAAGTGACTAGTTGTTAGTCATACTTTTCTCTCAGCAGATATTATTGTGGGACTATTAATTATTTAATTAATGTTTCAATTAATGAAGTACACTGATGAGGATGTGTTAGTATGGAAGGAATTTGCATTTTTCCACCAAGTAATAAAAGTAACTCTTTTCAATGATTAAAAAAAAAACCCCAAATGAGACACTACATCACTATTTTGCAATAATAAGCACTATGAATGCTTGTGACATTTTAGGTGTTATTAATTGTGGCTTTGTATTTCGTCATCGTATATCACATACTGCAGCAGCAGAGCACTGATGTTTCTACCATTTTCATTCATTGAACATCATCTGCAGGTTTCATTCACATCTCAATATCATATTTTCACAACTGTTTACGCTAAGAACTGGTAGCTCTCTATGTGTGTTTAAGAGACAAAAGCCAGCTGGTTCTGGTTATCAAGCTGGAATTCACTGTAAAAATTACAACATTTTTTTTTTCCTTTTTTTTTCTCTCAGACCTTTCCCCAAAACCACACATACACACTCATTCTCTCTCTCTCTCTCTCACACACACACACACACACACACACAACCCATAATTATCCAGCTCCTTTGCCTCTCCATGAGGAGGCTCCTGCTGTAGCTACTTCTGGAGAATATGTATTTTACTGCTAGACACGAAAACAAATATACTCACACTTACCCTGATGTCTAACATCGACAGACGCCAGTGGACTAATTCAAAACAAAGTCTTTCATATGAATTTATAGAGGACAGCTCTATCTAGATAATGAAGAAGTTCTACGTCATATGCCTCAGTATGTGTCGGGTTTAAAGACACCTATTATGGGCTGAGTGACATCACGTCTGGGAGGAACCTATAATAACCTCTCTTTCTGCAGATGATCTCTAGATAAGTAGTGTGCTAGAGCATGTGTGTATTTCATTTTGTGTATAAAATAATATCCCTGACTGCTTATGTCTGTGTTCGTATGTTTCTTATATCTGGGTCATTTTGCTCTGTGTGCTTTGGGCATGGGCACATCTGAACACATACTTGTAAAGGAGTCAGTAGCACAGGCAGAGGTGGTCTTGTCTAGACTGCCTAAGGACACTTTGATTTGGGCCACAACGAGTAGAGTAGTACTAGTTTAGCAGAGTAAAGTGACTGTGTGTGTCCTGATGACTTCTGATCTGAGCATGCCCGCAATTTGAACTGTTCTGTCTGTGTGTCTGCAAAGGCCTATGAAATGTAAAGAGGAAGCTATCTTAATCATTACTGATGCTACGTCACTGGCTTCTTAGGAGCTCTATGGAAACCCCTCATAAGAGGTTCTCTGTGGCCAACTTTCACCCATGCCAACATTTTTCATCTGGCAGCCATTTTGTGCCAGCAGCACAGCCAGAGTTTCCAAAGAGGTAGACCACAGTGGCAGAAGGTGGGGAAACAGCAAAAGCCCACCCAGGGGTCCTTAACCCACAACAGCCCTGTTTGACACAAACTACTGATAAATGTATCTAACTGTTGCACGTATCTTTAGTGGAAACAACATGTGTCCATGAAACCCCTTACTAATGTTTATAATGGTGGAATTTCAGTGTAACAAGACCCCAGTTGAATGAAGTGAAAGCATAGATCTGATTAGAGTGGCAGCTGTAAGACACATATGGTTATATCAATTTATTACCCTGCAGTAACCAGAAGCAATACCAGTCTTGGATCCAAGTGCACGTTTGTGTACGTACGCTATTGTTCCTGTGTGCGCATGTTGCCGCAGGACCTACCTCCAAAGTCCACTGTCAATAGCCTCCCTGGACTTTGCCATGCTGCATGCAGTGGGAGACAAACACAACAGCCCAGGTCTGCCTGCATGATCTGAAGTCATCAGGAGAAACACCTACACCTTATGTAACACACTATCACACTGAACACCTCTGTCTGGCTGCAAGGGGACAAAAGGGAGTGAAATATAAGTGGTAAAAGCTGATTATCTTTATGGTCTGAGGTTATTCACCTGTTTGCGTCACACAAGAGACTAACATGAAGAAGGGAGTTAAAGGGACTTTTTACTGTTGCAAAACTGATTTGATTCATTGTAAAATCAAAAATATAAGCAGAAGTTTGGCCTCAGGGATTGTCATTGTCTCTTTCAAAGAATAACCACAATATTGCCTTGGCCTGTGCAGGACATTCTTTCAGAGGCAGTAACTCTTGGGTCAAGTCTGGAAAAATGAAAAAGAAATTTGAAAAGAAAGCAACAGAAAGAAACATGAGACATGAATGAAAGAAAGAGTGGAATAAGAAAGCAAAACCTGGAGGTGAGGGAGGAAGAGAGAGTGATAGATGACATAAACAGACAGAGCGAAAACAGAGATAAAGAGCAGTTGAAGGTGAACTGCTGCACTGGTCTGGCTCCGGGCCTTGCCACTGCTCTGGAGTCTCTCTCACATCCACAGTGACATGTGGTTTCACGGCCATTACCACACCACATTATAGTGTGATGTGCCATAATGTTAGGCGTCCATATGTACTCCACTCTCTGCTGGCTCCATAAAACACACAGGCCCAACTGTTTTTGCTGCTGTCAATGTGTGCTATTGAATCTAGTTCAACTCCTTTTTGTCCTTATTTCATCAAGTGTAAATCTGACTCAAACATCAAGCGCAAAGTTAGAAAAAGCAGATGTCAACATTTACTGTTTGTAATAACATTGTGTTGCAACTTTTTGAACATTTTATGTTTAATTCCTATTTTCAGAGGTCACCATCTGTACATTATTTCATCAACCAGTTAATTAGAAATACAAAACTTTGAGCAAACGATGGAATTGCAAATAAAAATGCTTTGTTGTGTGACAGGGGACCAGTCACAATAAAACCTTCCTTCAACTCTCTATTGTTTTATTCCTCACTGTGAGTGTCTCTCTCTTTATGTGAGTGTGTGTGTGTGTGTGTGTGTGTGTGTGTGTGTGTGTGTGTGTGTGTATATTTTGTGCGTGTTTGTGTGTGTCCTGGGTTGAGGAACAGAAGGTCTCTGCAGGGCTTGCCTGTGTGGGTGGACTCTGGGATTCACCGTGAAAACAACGAAAAAGCCAAGGACATTTCCTAAATAGGAGCTCACAGCATACAATGACTCTGGTCATCTGGTTGTCTCTGTATTTGCATATTTATTTAAAGATATTTGTATGTGTGTGTTTAATTTTAGAGAAAAAATTAGGAAGATTTTTTTGGGATCCAGCCTCTGTCTGTGTCTCCCCATAGTGGATATGTGTTTATATCAAATATGTTTGCCTGTGATCTTGGGGCACAGCTTTCTTTTTTTTTTAATCCATGCTGAGGAAGAAAAGTTCATATCGTCTGCCATCCTGAACTTTCTATAAAGATGTTTGTGTAGGCATGTACAAATCCACTTATCTGTCTCAGCTCAGAACATTATTTTGTTTGTTTGACAATAAGCAGTCACACTGAGAGCTAGATTGTGTCCATGGGTTTGATAGTTACACAGTAGCTGTTGAAACACTCTGCTTTTCAGCCTGAGCTGCAGCCAGATAAGTGGAAGACAAAGACACTATTGTACTGTAACATGTGGCCCAGAGTCATTCCAGCTCATCACAATGACATTCTGCTGCAGGCTGCTGTAGAGGTGGACCTGGATAAGGTCTCGCTCCATATGTGTATAGTAACTCCTTAACTCAAGATTATCTTTCATTGACATCACTGAGTGATTCATGGAGTTGGGGATGTATATGTCTAATAGGGAGTTGGATGTAGATATTCTGACTGTGGCCATGAATAATATTGTTCCTTCAGCATACTGAAATTTTTAAATTGCTCTGCTAAAAGGGAACACCTGCACAAAATCTGATAAATTCTGTCAGCTGCCTCAGCTGACATTAGAGTCAGCATTGTTTGGGGTTGAGACTAAAAGTTTGAAAATTGTTTTAAAAAATCTGCCGGTGTGAAAGCAGAAACACACAAATCTCCAACTGAACTGTTGGCGGTCACCAGATTGTTAATGGAAAAAAATGGAATAAAAAAATAGGAGGAAGAAGTGGTCGGGTATCAGTACATACATACCTTTCTCTATCCATCACTCCTTTCTCACCCTTCCTGTTCTGTATCTGTCCCATCAAATCTTATTTACTATTGAAATATCTGAGGAGGAAATTTAGATTTATTTGGTGTGTTGACTTTTTTGCTAAATGGTAGTTGTAGAATTTATTTGGACAGAGCTGATGTCCACCAGATGGCCGAACTCCCAGAATGTGCGTCTTGCTCTAGGACTAATCCGCAATGTAAATGGATACCATTGATTCACTTGGTTGTTCCCTCTATTTGTTTGATTCTCAACTGTCCGTTGCGTTTATGTTAGTAACAAAAAGAAATACACATTTGACTGAAAGAGTTGGGAGTTTCAATATGAAAGTAGTCCATTAGAAGTGGTGTACAAGTGTGTTTATTGTACTACACTGTCCTGCTTTAGGTTAAATATATAAAATAAAATCAATGTATGAAAATGCTACTTGCATCAGAATAAAATCCCCATTGCTAAAGTTGATTGTTTCTAATATATTATTGATGGAACAACATGTAAGTATAATTGTGACAAATGTAATTTTTTTTCCCCCATAATTTTGACATGAAGGGGGGAAAATGTCTAAATATACCACCCAAGAATAGACTTGATATGACATGATTCAGAGGTAAATGTGTTTCTGACTCTTCCTGGATATGAGCAGAGGGGAAATAGAGGGATAATACTGTTGGTGATGAGGGCCTGTTAGAATGGCCCATGATGGAGAGCTATAAATAGCTTCACTTGGACACTCATCTTGGCTCCTGCCTCGTCGTCCTGCACCACCCTCTGCTCTGCTGTCCCACACCTCCATCCTCTCCCTGTCCTTCCCCAATTCCACCCCCTCCCTGCATGTCTCCATCCCTCCCTCGTTCCCATATAGCACCTGCTCCGACACCTCCTTTGCCAACTGGCTAATGTCATGCTTTGGTACCGGACAGACATCCTCATGCTTAATTCTGTCCTGCTAAATGGCAGCTAGTGCAGAGATGACCAGGCTTACCCACACAGTCCCTCACACACACAATTGCAGCTTCCTTCAGCATGTGCTTATCTCACGACACACTGGCCTGGCGTGACCATTCAGTGACTGTTTAAATAATATCTTTGCGTGTTTGGGATCTTGGAAAAGCTTTTACAAACAGTCATACTATCCAGACATGGCAGTAGGGCTTCAACTAATGATTGCTTTATTATTTTTATTATTATTTATGTAATCCATTAATCACTTAGTCCATGTTATGTCTGAAACTATGTAAAGTGCTCTACATGCTCTCGTCCCCTGCTGAAATGCCTGGTCTAAGCCATGCTTACCTTTCCTGAGTCACCACATCATCTGCCAAAACCTCTTTGAGGCCAGATAACAGTCCTTCACTGCACTGTAGCTGCAACTGCAGCCTCCTTGGCCTGCTAGTAACTGCCTGCTGTTTCACAAGACCCTGGAACAGCCAGGCCCGGAAGGCTTCCTTCCTCAGCTTTGTCCATCATTGGTGTCCAGCAGTCGCAGTGACCACTACTTGACAGCCACAGCTGCTATGGAGTTTTTGATCATGACCCACTGAATTGCACATTCCTAACCCCACAACCCCCCAAATTACGGCCACAGATCAGATGATATGACCACAAAGGCCATCATTGATTGTAGATCTAGACTTTTTTTATCATCAGATAGACTTAGAACCGCCTTATGGTTGTTGTGACCTGTCCACAGCTAGCAAAGAAATCCAGCAACGGACAACCCCTCAAGTTGACAGGATGCAGGCCCTTCTTCTTATTCAACCCCCTCCAGGTTTCTCCATCACCCTCAGGTCATGCCCCTTCCCTGACCCCAGCCACTGACTGCAAGTAGGTGGCTACTCAAACTCCTGTTTGATACATAGCACCCTGACCCTGATTACCACCACATTCAAATTTTACCCCAGCCTGGTGATTGTCTTGGCCTGCCCAGGATTTTAGCATATATAGATAGAATTAATTTGACTATTGTCAATAAAGTAAACAATCTACAGATCTAAATGAAAGTATCAGAGTCCTCTCTAGTGTTTTTAGGAACTAATTGTAGAATACTCAGCATGTTCAAATATTTTCCAGGAGTGAATTCGGTTTACATCAATGATAAATAGTCTTGTATAAGCATGTTTCAAGTTTAGTTTACAACACTACTAAGAAGTACAAGAAACTGTATATAATATATACTTCTAAACCGCTATTTTGGCTGTTCTGACTTTCAAACAAAGATTTCCTTCTCTGTGGTATCAAAAACTCTCTGAACCTTACATAAGAAAACTGTATTTTTTTCCTCCGTCAATGTCCAGTCACTACATCTTAGCTGTTGAACAGGCCTCAAGACGCATGTTCATGTGTATTGCCCTTTCAGGAGCTTTTGGATTTTCAGCATTTTCCCCTTCATCACAGACATCCTGTGTGACCTCTCGTTAGTCGTGGCACTGACCCATGACTTTGTTATTGCCACACAGGGGTCTGTCTCCTCTAAATACACTTTGCATACCCACTGTCTCTGTGCATTTCCTGTCTGCATCATCTCTGCATCCTGTGCACTTAAACTCTGAAGTCCTTCATTGGGGAACTCGGCACAAGAAGCTCTCCTTTCTACAGCCACTTCAGTGACTCGGGGATTAAGTGCAGACTAGAAGACTCAACGTAGCCTTTCACCCTGCATGCATCCTCAAACTAACAGACACACACTCAAAAACTATGAGACTTGAGACTACATTCATAAAATTGGCCACTCCATCAAACTATGCCATTCTATTTCTCTCCATTGTCAATTTCCTTTTTCTTTTATGTGCTTTTTTTATTTGCTCACAGGAAAGGCAGTACTGTAGATTTACAGCACAGGGAAATGGGGGGAAAGGAGCTATCGCTCAATTGTAGTCTTTTCTCTTGAACAATATCTCTTCTGTTCCCCAGCCATCACTCCACTCTTTTAGTCAGTATTCCTCACCTCACCCCTATCCCACCTTATCCCATCACCCATCTCCTTGTCTGCAGCCGTCCATACTTAACAGTAACTGCACTGATATTTTATCCATCTGGGTCTCTCTAGCCCTGTTGTTTTAATATTTACTTACTATGCCGAGAATTCACACATTGTGGAGAGTTGGTTGTGTTACAACCATGCTGAATATGATCAAATCCAATTAACGTTCAGATTTAAAATGGATTTTTCCTTATTGTTAAGACCGTCTTTTTCTTTTTCCTCAGAACAGTGACTATTATTCATGATCCTTCCTTCCTTTTTCAGAAGCACCACATCGCATGTTTATATGTTTTCCAGCTGTGAGGTCATGCAGACTAGATCATTATCCGTCCTGATGTAATTAAAGTATTTATAAGCCAGTGGGGGAAGCAGCTGAGCGAGTACTGAATGACAGTGAGCAACAGAGTAAGTTGAGCCCCTCAGAGTTGTGGAGCCACTGAGGCGTCCGTACCTGGAGCCTGCTAGTAAAACATTTTGACCCCCTCATTATGGCCCATTTAGAGGACCACGTATCCCTAAAACAACTTGTCCACATTTCTTTACATGACTTTTGTATGCAGTCAAGCTGTGGTCACAGCTTGGAACCAGGTCTGTCTGGTTGAATCTGGAGCCAGCTGCCACTTCCATCCTCTGTCATCCTCATACGGCTGTGACGAGGGCTTGCAACATCGACTGCGGCTGAGGCTTTTTAGGAGGAGGAACCGTGAATCACGACATCTCCCTGTCTTTGTCTGTCACTGTCTCTCTCTCTGTCTCCTGCTTTTTATCTGTATCCCTCCACATATGCACATTTGCATGAATTTGTGACCAGGCACGGTTTGAAATTCCTTTGAAAACCACAGTCATCATCATTCACCCATCCCACCCAAAGGCCTCTTGCAGACTGACTTCTGCCTGCCTGGAAACATACATGAACACATATATGAATCAGGCTGTATGTACGCAGCTGTACGGACCCTGTCTGTTTGAAGGAACTGAAAGAAGGCCTTCCTCATCTGTTCTTCTGCTCTCTCTCCCAACAAAAGGAACTTTTTGTGAATGCCAATGTGTGTGCAGTTACATGAGAAGAAGAAATGTCATAAATCTTTTGTGGAGCTGCACAATCACCAGCTTTCGTACTAAGATATCAGTTCAGAGTAGGGTTACAAATACAAATTACGTATTAGACTTGTGTTTTTTCTTCAATCTCTTTGGTGTCTTTCATTTAAAATTTGGTATGTTTAGATTTCTCTTACTTATTTGATAAGTTTTAGTTTTCTCTGAGGTTATTGGTTGTCTTTAAGGTGTCATTTTAGTTTTGTTTGTTGTTATATTCATGTTTTTTATCTCCATTTCCCTGATCCCATGGCATAATTTTCTTTTTAAATCATACCTTGTTGTTTCCAATCAAAGACATTCTTGAAAATTTCATGTTTAATTGATTTCATGAGTTGACTAGAAGTTGAAATAATATATGTTAAAATTGGCAAAATTTAGAATTAAGCATTTTGCTTTCTTTACCTTTGTAATTCATAGATCCATCCATCCATACAATTGCAGTGTAAGTGAAAAACCAAACTCTACATTCACATATTAACCCAGTCCCTCACTTTCCTTTCTCTGCATCTCACACATCCTGATCTAATTCTTCAGCTCTACGCCAATGGGGCAAAAATCATTGCTGTGCAAACAAAACCAGGCTGTTTAGGGTTAACACAGCAGTCACATCTGCATGTACTTCTGCTCATATGATGGTGCTATTTGAAGTGTCTGGGTGTTTTAAAGTGGCAAACATGTATGTTGTCCCCATTTGTTTATTTTTTATCAGAAATTTTACATCAGCAAAGTTCCTTCCTTCTAATGCATTGCTTTATGTATATGCTACATATGCAGGTTGCTTTCAAGCTGTGATTGCAAAGACATTTGCATTTTCACTGATGTGAAGTTCTTTTCGAACTTGTTGAGTCCAGATTGCACCAAGCCATGCTTTTCCTGCTGTTTATTTATAATCTAGTCACTCTGCTGACCTCTCCTCCAGCTCACTTCTCCTCCTTTCCTTCACTCAATGTGCTATTAATGCTTGGTCATTCTTTCCATTTATTCACACGCTTTTTTCCTGTTCTGGCTCTTAACAGCGTGACTGCTAACCCTGTCCTATCCTGTGAGAGCCGGCTAGAACAAAACTGCTGAGCAGATTTTGTCAAAAATGTTTCCATTGAAACTATGATGTGAGGGCACTGAGTTTCGATGTCGTAACATTCATGTCCCTTGGTCTCAAAATGAGTCAGGGTCAGAATGGGGAAGAGGTTAGAAGGAGAGATGAAACGGAAGAGAAATAGCGGCAGCAGAGATGGTCCTCCCTCCTTTCAGTTCCGATAAATGGTAACTTTGTGTGTGTCATGCAGGTTAACCGTTCATTTGATTCACAACTGGACGCACGGAAAAAGCCACAGCACAGGACCATAAGGATACCAGAAAATGAATGCTTACATTTGTAGTTTGAGGGGAAGGGTTAGGGAGCATGTCGGCAGAAAAAAAGAGCACAATATAGAAACAGACAACCAAAAACCAACAGTGACAGTACATTTTGGAATGCACCTAAAAATTATCTTCAAAAAATAATGAAATAATTTTAATTGCTCTTCTGTACCCACTTTTGTCAAGGAAACGAGAAATGATTAATTTTCCACATCGTCAGTTTGTATGGAGCCATTGTTTTCATTCTTTCTGGGCCTAAATGGTTCCACTCTGATACTGATAAAAACTGTAGTTGTGTATATATGTATTTAAATCTTCATTCACACATTTCTGAGCATGTGCTTGGACTCCAGTCTGCCTGTGTCTGTGTGACCACATGTATCACACAGTTTAATCTCATCAGTTGAAAGATTAGTCTCCTCAACACCCTCTCACACATAGCACAGAACATACCACTACTTGTAAAAGACTTGTTAAAGTGTTGGTGTGTATGTGCAGCACAAATATCTTTGATGACATCACCTCTCAGCACCGGAGGGGCAGGAAATCTTGGTGTGGTAAATCATTACCTCACTTGCCCTCTTATCATCCTTACTTACTACTGCCAAGATTACATCAAGCTAACAGAAGGGCCTGACTGAGTGCTCACATTTCAGACATCAGTTTTATGTTCCTTTCATTTATGTTTTTTTTTTTTTTTTAATTAAACACATTTGGGAATATAGTTTGGACCTTCAGGAAAAAGGGGAATTTATAGCATTGTTTAGAATTATTTTCATTGTTTTAGTTTTAATTGTTTGTGCCATCATTACTTTGCTTGCTTCAGCTTGTTTTCCCATGCATGAGGGAGTCATATTAAACCATGCATGCATCTAATCTAGCATTACTTTATGTAGTTTTATCTCATTGACATCAGCTTTACTTTTTATTCTACAGCTGTTACAGAGGTCTATTAAAAGAACTTTATCGACCTCATATATTAGTCTCTTTTCGGGTCTTTGGGTGTTTTGGCATGTGCGAAATACATACAAGTTGTATAAAAATTATGCTATTCCAGTCACTGTCAGTTGTGGCTGATGATACAAAGTTTGAATCTGGAAAAAAAAAGCCCTTTTTCCATCATGAAAAAGGCCTATTTTTTTTTTTATACAATTATTTCCTTTCCTCTGTATTAACGCTTGGCAATGATAGACTGCACTGTAAGCAGATGTATCAGTTACCCTGTGCTTGTGTGCTGATATTTGCTATAATATAAAACTAGACTCAATGTTTGTATAGTGACCATGACGAGGGCTGAAATCTTAATCTTACACCCCTAAATGCATTCTTGCATTCTATATATAAATCTGTCAGAAACAAATGAGTATTTGAGATTTGTGAAATAATACTTTCTGTCTAAAATGTGGATGTCAGCAAACACCCTTTGGCTCTCTCTTCTTGTTGAGCTTCAGCACTGCAGCCTTTTGCTTAGTCACGATCTGAGAAAGAGCACGTGTACAGTAGCTTTTCCACTGTGTAATGCTGTCAATGTGCTGAATCAATCCAATTTTAATAGTTGCATTTCTAACTTTCTCCTTTTTTATGTTTTTTTAGAACGTAAATAAGCCAAGTCATAGTCACATTGTTTTTGGAAAGTTCATCAACAGGATGCAGCCGATGCAGAAGTCAAGAAGGAATTGTGTTTCACAACCCCTCAGATTGTTGGAGCTCCTAGGCTACTTCCCATTTGAGTGCAAGACAGCTGGAGAGTCTCAAAAATACAGATCTTTGTCCAATAACAGCAAAAGACAAACTCTTGCTTTTCTGCTCTTCTTTTCAATAATCTCTCTTTATTCTTACTGTTACCCTCTCTCTGTATTTTCTCACTGTCTTTCCAAGAGTAAAGTACAGCAGAGGGTGGGTAATTACTTTCTGCTCCAACCCTAAAATAACACAACTGGCCCAATTACAGTCTGGGCCTCATTACACAGCCTTGTAGAACAGACGGAGAAATACTAGACCAATCAAAACAAAGAGGGAAAGTGGAGATGTAAGGAAGGACAACATTTGGACGGCAGGTGTTGATTTAATGTGTCTGTTAGGGGAGTGTCCAGGTGGAACCGTGGAGCAGGGTACATGCCATGTCCTGTCCTGTCCTGGCAATGTTATAGGCTCAATCTGGCTTCTCCTCATTCTCCGCTCTTTTAACTTTTCCATTTTGCTACCAACCTTTAATATCATCTTGTCGCTCATTCAAATAGTATCACCAAAAGACACATACGTACACTTTTCCTTTTAACCCGTGACCTCTAGTGTGGTCAGGGTTGGGTAAGGTTGGGTCCTTGCCAGAGCAGCCTGTTTACGCAAGACTCTTCAAAGAGAGCCAGTCAAAGAGCACACTGTACAAGGGAAGGGAAGTGTAAATACCAGCCTAGTGTTGACATAACACATGCTTGCACTATACATCAATTACATATTGGTTTCCCAAAATCGTACAAATACACATATATACATCTTAACATACAGACATAGAACACAAAGATTTTTGCTGTTGGCCACTGGCAGTGCGACTAAACCTTCATGGGTGCTCACATGCTTTCAGTGAGTCTCTGTAAACCCAGACATGAAGACTAGATTCCTAGAAACCAAGAGTGTTCTGGTGTAGATGTGATGTTGTTTGACTTGCTGTTATGGTTAGGCACTGTATCCCAAATTAGACTTACCCCCCTTATTCTCCCTACTGACCACTGCTTGACAAGAAAAGCCTGACAGTTCTTTCTGTGTGCATGTATGTTTTCATATCAGCTCAAATGTGAACATGAGTGTATTAATGTACATATAGTGTAGTGTAAACTTTATTGCTGGATGGACCATTTTAACTCAGTGAACAGTGTCATGTGGCGGTGAAATAGGTTTGGCAGCACTGTTGATTGGGCAAGACAGAACATGGTCTTCAGACTTACTCACACACACACTGACTCACGCACTCACACCTGATTGACTGGGATCTGGCAGAAGGCCAAAGGAAATTTCTTGGGGGACTGTCTTTGGGTCGACCTGTTGACCATACTTTCAGATGCGGCTTGCGTAGGAGTAGGACAAAAACAGTCCAAAGACTTGCATAGGGAACAAGATCTGAGAAGTTACGTATGAAAGGAGATGAAAGACGGGGCAGAGGGCTGCTGTTTGAAGGAAAAGGATACCAGAGAAAGGGGGCGGCGGTTGAAAGGAGAGGGGGCGCTCTGTGTCTGTTTCAGTGCCTGGCACAGCTTGGCCTGGTTACGCTCCAGGCCTCTCTGGGGGAGCCAAGTCTTCTCCCTGGGTGCTGCCAACTCCCTGTGGTGGTGTAGCTACATGTTCAATTATGCTCTGGAGTCTGCCTGTCTTTACCTTTGCCTCATAGAAAACACTCCTAGCCTCCGTCTCATGTGTTTCAGTGTTTGTGTATGTGTTGAAGGACAGGAGAATTAATCTCTGTTCATCTCTCATTGATTGCAGTGGTTCCTGCTGTTTTGTTTCTGTTCCTATGGATCATATGATATTCTAGAAAGTTTATGAAGATTCAGTCAATGGATACAGTAGGGCATAAGAAGTTATTCTATTATTGTCATAGTTACTATCAAATTAAAAGTGGATATGTTGCAGTTTTCATATAAGGTGTTAGTGCAGTATTTTCAGAATCTTGGTGTTTCAATTTGGCAAAAAAACCCTCAGGAAATTCAAGATGGCTGCATCAGACAATCTTTTAAGACAAACTTGTTCTTCGCTCATGTCTGTCTCAAGTTGATCTAAGAAAGAATCACAAATCTCCAGAGAAATGGAAATTTTCATCTAACTGGGATTTGTGAGGCTGCATTTGTCTGTGTGTGTGCACGTGCCCCCAATAGTGTGAATGCATTCCTGTGGGTATGTAAGTGTGTCCATGTGTGTGCCGACTTGCTTGCTTGCGTATCTGGAAGCATCCTTAAGAGGAGGGGGAGCAATTATCACTGCCAATAAAACGACAACAAACAAACAATCATTGTTCTGGGCCTCACCTTGTTGTACCACACCCCTCCATAAACCTTATTTCACCAGGACGACTGACGCAGAGAATGTGCTGCGCTGTGCTGCCTAAGCATTCTCCCTAAAATGTAGTCGGCATGCTACTAACACGTGTATCTGTGTGTGTGTGTGTGTGTGTGTGTGTGTGTGTGTGTGTGTGTGTGTGTGTGGAGAGGCATCTATGTAAAAGGACATTCATGCATTGTACATACACAGAACACCTGCCCCCTAGTTGTGATTTCAATTCACACCACAGGGGTAACTTTGCCATTTATACATCTTATTTTCTGGCCTCAGCACAAAAAAGCATAGGGAGCATTACATATTGATTTTTGGAAATTGTGTAACTCTGTGTGTGTGTGTGTGTGTGTGTGTGTGTGTGTGAGTGTGTGAGACGTGACCAGGACAGACATTGTCATTTGAATGAAGAGATTCACACAATTGTCTTTTTTGTGCTCTGTGTCTGAAGTCTGGGCAAATTTCTAGGAACTAAAATGTTGATCCAGACGTTTAGTATGTCACTGTCTAGGTATAGCTGTCTTTTAGGAATGGGAGCTCATTTCAATGTGTGAAAAGTGCCAGAATTTAGTATAAAGAAAGACACAACAGCTTGATAGAGAAGTTCTTTCTCACCCCCATATACCTCACCAGTGTTTGTGTGAAGTGGGTGTTCATGTTGGATAGTTGTTGTGTCGCAAAGTTACAGAAATGGTCAGATCTCGTTCTCCTTGTTCTGATGCAGGAGGGGGGATTCAGACTTCTGATGATGCACACTGGTACCTTTACACCATGTCCGCCTCCTCTGACACTGAATGTCCTCCCCTTCAAAATTCCACAGATAACATTACCTATGAGCAAATGTTGTTAAAAATAGAAATGAGTAACAAATAGGCAAATCCAGTTGACTGCCGCCCTGTTCATCTGCTCCATTTATACGATCTCTCTCTGCCTTTTAATTCCTGTCCTCCTTCATTTCCCAGTTTAGCTTTGTTGGAATTGAAAGATTGATCCCGGAAGTCCACAAATGTGCGCCTTGCTGGAGGTTTTTTTTGCCATGATGTGGCATCATGGCAAAATGGCCCTTTGGAGTGGAGTGTAGCCCTGAGTGTTTTTGAAACGTGAACAGTGAATACTGCAGCATGCCTGCATTTCGTGCCTTATATACACGCATGCACTTAGACGTGTATGCATGGCTGTTAAATCTGTGAAATATCCCTGCAGACTGCTGTTTTGTTGATGTCTTATTACCCCAGTAAGCTCAGCCGCTTGGGAGCTACATTTGTAAACATCATGCCTGGAGAGGGCTGCATTGTGTGCGTGTGCATCGGTGTGTGTGTGTGTGTGTGCGTGTTTCAGTGGGAAACCTCAAGAGGTAATTTCACTGTGTGTTTTTTCCTCTTTAACAACATATACAAGTAATATATGCACAAGCATTACAGAGAAACAGTGTGTATTTTGACTACCTTCAGGCTGAATGTTTAGAAAATAAACAAATATACTTAAAATATTATATCAGATGTGGATTTCATAAGGCATAAAAGAGGAAACATCATTAAAGCTCATATGGGACCCGGGATGTAAGTATTCAGTGAAACATACTAAATAGGACTTAAAAGGTTTATTGATATCTACTAATAGTTTAAAGCAACACTTGTAATGTGATGCTATCTGGATGGAAATATTTGAATCATGTATAACCAGAGAGATCTTCTCTGCTGATTTACACTCATTTATGAAATGCAGCAGCTTGTGTCTGTGAAGTTTTCTCTGTCTTTGCGTGCTCAAAGTGTTGATCTGGCCTCCTGCCGGTTTGTTTGGAGCTGTCCGATCAGGCGTATGCAATGCGGACGCAAACTGACATCAAAGACATGACACTGCAACCATTCAGAGTCATGGCCTACTTTTCTCTGTCTCTTTGAGTCTGTCCCTGCCACAAAAACACAAACACATATCTACAAGTGCAGTCAGGGTTAAAGCCAACTAAACTTACTATAAGAAGTAAAAAGATTTTTCTGAATGAAATATATCTGTGGTATCTTTGTGAATGTGTTGTTGATTTTGTTTAGCACGTGATGGCTGAACTACCCCATTTCCCGTATTATTAAAAAGATTGTATCAGCAATGTCTCATAAACCTGAATTCAGCTTGCTGTTGGATCATTTGGTGAAGATTACTGTATAGCAGTATCATTTCTTCACCTGTCACTGATCACTGGCCATTTCCCAAATAAAAGTCTGATGGAAAAAATATCATCACTGATTTGATAAGAAGGTATTTAGCCAATAAAAAGTATGTCCAATTTTCCTTGACTAAAGTACTGGATAGTAATTGGGTATGCATGTAAACATACTGCTATGTTCCCATATATATTAATCATAATGATATATTTTGAAATAGAGGAAGATTTTGGCAAAACTGTCTCCCGCTGATGAATAGGTCGAGGTTCTGCTTAGGTGTTTCTACACTTATTCCTGCAGTTAAATAGTCTCCATTATTTTCTTCTAACTCACCTGGCTTACTAATTTATCACTTAAGACTCTTATCACATTTAAATGCTGCTAACTGGAGGATTATAACTCTCTTCCACTTGCCCAGTATAGCACACTTCAGCAAAGACCACACTGTAATCATACTGTATGCATTTCCACTGCACCCACACATCAGAGGATAACCCTGCTGAACTGAAATATTATGGCTCCGCTTAACAGCAAGGCCAGGCAGCGACGGTCTCCACCCTAAACTGATGTGGTGAGGAGACCAGAGAGGAATTACCATTATAACATTATGTTCAACTTTTGTTGCACCTGTGTAACATAAACTATTGTTTTTAAAGTGCCTATAATCAGTATAGTCAGAATAACCATGTTTTAAACGACAATGTGAAAATTGTGACCTACTGAGATTTAAAACTGTAGTTTCCGTTGATTTGAAGAACTTTGCAATGACTTTTTTATTCATTGTTTAGCTGTCCAGCTCTCAGCTTCACTGGTTTATTCTCACTGAGATCCTGCTATGTTACTGTTAAGCCGATCCATCACCATGCTGGATTTGCTTGTCTGCACTGAACCAAACAAAGATGGCATAATGCCGTACCCTTCTTTACTTGTAGATAGCATGTTAGTGTCTGTGTCAGTCCCGACAAGCCGGCTCCCCTCTTTCATACATACGATTCAATTTTGTTCTGTGACTCTGTTCCGAGTTATTGCTGGCACAGCTTTCAGGAGTCGGTGGTGACCAAAAACTGTTCCATTTTAAATACTGCTGTGGAAAAAGAGGATGAAGATTAGCAGGCAATGTGATTTTATTGTAGTTATTGCCTATTTTTCCATAAACAAACATATTGTGCCATACAACATCAGTTGTTCACAGTCAGACATGAAACAATATCCCAGTCAAGTTTGACTTTGGATGTTTTAGAAAAGAAAGAAGACTGGAGATCAAAAGAGAGGTTGAAACGTTGTATCCAAATGTTCATATCAAAAGTAAAGGAGGAAGCAACAATGGTGATTTCTGTCAGTTGCAGGATCATTATTAATTCTATCCTCTGTAGGACTTTGAAGAAGGGAAATCTGGGAGAGAGACAGTAAATGACTTTCACAAGGGTGAGCAAGAGATCTGTCTTACCCTCTCCTCTCCTTTACTGCCTGCGTCTCCCTGTCTGTCTGTCTATCAACCCACAAAGGAGTCATGCAGCTTGCAGGCCGTGACACTCTGACGAGCTTTAGTGCAGTGGTGTGCGGAGTAGGACACACACCCTCAGATCCCTCAGCCTGTTCCCACAGCAGGGCAGACACCAGGCTGTTTATTTAACCATTAGCCTGGGGGAGGGGAGGCCAGAGCTGGGTGAGCACAGGGGGACACATTGCTTTTAGTGAAAGCATTTTCAATATTAAAAGAAGAAATGTAGTGCTCAACTTCTAAGACCTTTTCCTAACTGATTATTTTTGGTAGCTTGTTGGTAAAAGAAACGAGTTGATCTGAAATAATCATCGAAATAAAAATGACAAACCTTTAGCAAATAGTCATTCCAGCCCTTTTCAGATACGGAATACATAATGTTACTGGCTTCACACATCTGTTAAAGTAAGACTTTTTGTTTTGTGAGAGACAGGTGATGTATGTCATGGCTTCATTCAGACATGGCAGGTATTTACTGAGAATAAAACATGGGCTTGTGCAATATTTGGCACCTGTTGCATGAGAAGCAGCGGGGAGCTAGTGTCTGAGTGCAGCAGAGAGTGAGGTGAATCGGAGGTGAACTATAATGCTTTTTCCTCTTTTCTGACATATTTTATGTTACAATGTTATATGTGATCTTTCCATTCGACATGGCCAGTGTTCAAAAAATGAGCTAAACTTGTGTTAAAGTAATCCCTGAGAGACTAAAGCTTAGGTCAGACTGCTCTTAACGAGAAGTTTCAGGCAGCATCCACACATCCATATTTTTGTTTTAAAATTAAGTAATCTGCGTCCAGATGTGTTTTTTGTGAACAAAATGTTACTACGGGCCATAATAACCTCCAGCACAAGTAACCAATGGGCAGTTTTTTAAGGTTTTATTTGGATATTGAGCTCTTTGACAATTCTAAAATAATCCTGCCATTATATTTCCAATTATGTTAAACTGGTTAGAATAGATGTTTCAGATAATAAAAGTGTTACGATGATCTTAGAAGGTGGTACGAGGCTCTCTGCATCTTTAACCTTCCACTGCTTTCAGACTTGCCCGTTGTTCATAAGTATCTCACCAGTCTGACTCACTAAAATTGCCATTGTGACATAAAAGCCTTATGACAAGAGCAGTGCTGCTACATGTGCGCTGGACTTCATTCCCACAAGCCTTGTCCAGACCATATGTCCCACCATTGTACCAGCATTCACACATGTGCTAAATACTTTACTGGCTTCAGGAAGATATCCAAGTGCTGAGGAAAGTCCTTTGGTGAAAAAGCTCTCACTTTACCTTGCTCGAATGGGGAGCTGTCAACATGTATCACTACTACCAATCCTGTCTAGATGTATAAATTGTGCAGTTTTTTAACAGGAGTGTTTATCATGGAACGATCTCCTTGATCCAAATCAGTCAGGTTTTCAGAATGTACTCTCCACTGACACACCACAGTGCCCTTAGGGCAGCCATTTCTGCAGGTCACTCCTCACTTCTTATTGCACTGGACCTCTCAGCTGCATTTGAAACAGTGAAGCACCGCATCTAGCTATCCATACTCTACTACAGGGACTTCTTGAGAAAAGCCCTTTCTTGATTTACCTCACCTGGCACTCCTTCATTGTTGCATGACAAGGGCAAAAGTCGTTAACCCACCCCTCCCCACTGGAGTGGTCCAAGTAGCAGTCTGAGACCCCTCATCCTTTCAATAAGCACCGTATGATGACCTGGTGTTCTCATTGTTTTGCTGACATACCTGCAAAGGTGACAGAGCACAAATTTCAACTAAGCCTGTCGTAGACTTATCTCTCATTCATCCAAGCCACTTAGTATTTTCACCTTCACCTTTTCAGCCCTTACAGCACCAAGGTCACAGGAAACCTGTGGGTCATGCTTGGTGACCGGTTATCCTCCTTTGACCGTGTTGCATCTGGCTCTTCGTCATCCTGCTTTACTCTGTCTAAGATCAGAGCCCGTACTCCTTCTCGATCATTGGCTGCAAACAAAGAAAACACAGTCCATGCTGCTCATCCGTAGTTCCCAGATGGTGGTACAAGTTCTTGAATCCTATCAGAGCAAGGTCACCCTTTACTTGCTCTAGGTACTCAAGTTTGATTGTCCCCTGGGCGCTCCGCCCCCTGCTCAATATCCACTATATTTTAGCTCTGTGTATTTTCTCTCTGTAGTGTTTGGTGCTGAGCAGGCAGTTTACAGTGGGAATTTTTTTTTTTCTGCTGAAAACAGCTGTCTGCTTAAAAATCCCAGAGTCGTGAGAATGAACAAAAACTGTAAATTAGTGTGTTGGACAGCTAAACAATGAGCTGGTCTTTCTCCGTAGGATCATGATTATGAGTGACCCCTTTCCTGTTGTTATTACATGCTGATTTAATACATTAAAAATACTGATCATTGGCTTATCAGCTTACACATTTCTAAATTAACAAGGTATAAACAGTTTCTCTTGTGTGCATAAACAATTATGGTGCACACTTTGCATTTTTCAGAAGCTGGTTCCTCATTCAAGTGCGACTTAATGAGTGCTGCAGTAGAGTAGACTTCAAATTTTATGTTATCAGCAACCCAGCTATCCAGACCAAAGCTGCCCTACAGAGATATTTGTGCTGTAAACCCACAACAGATTGAAATTTATTAGTTACCAAAGCAATATAACTCCCTCAGATGATCTACCAGCCGTTACTATGAATTTTCTAAAAGTCTTCTATAGTGCTAATATTGCTACAAAACAAAAGAGCAGTGAAAGAGAAGTTACTGTAGAAGCAGTTTCATGGGACAAGAGACAGCTGCAATGTGATTCAGATGGGAGAGAGAGATTTAATTTTTAATTTTTTTAGTTTAAGCTTGAAGTGAGGTCTGATTGATGGGGTTATTCCGTCATCCCAATCTACCCCCCAATTTACACACACACACACACGCTTAAAACAGTGAAAAGGTAAACAAGATGGTCCTTTACAGTATATGTGACATATACACACAGACACCAATACATACATTCATGAGTTTACGGTCGTGCTTTCTCTCTTTAACTCTCTCTGAAACACACATACAGACACACAGAGAGCCAGACACAAAGGGAAAACTGTACTTACTGGAGCTCCTCCACCCTGTAATCCTCTCAAACCAAACCAAGCCTGAACACCTGCAGTGAGAGCTATGACAAGTGCTCTGGGTGAACAGCCATCCAATCCAATGTTAGGATGACACAGACACCCATAATGTACCACTGCTTATAAGTTTTCTCCGTTACGTCAATTGATTATTATTTTTTTTTCTCATGAATCAAAAATCCCACCGACAGTTTAGGCACATGATTAATTGCGCAGTTGTTTCAGTTGTTTCAATGTTTTTGTGTTCGTTTGCAAAAGCAAGAAAGTGGAACTAAAATTCTGCAGGTGAAATGACCCTTGGGCTTTTGAGGAAGAGGGTGGAGAGAGCGGAAAATGGAGGCAGAGAGAAGCGTATGGTGTATAATCACACAGACTGGATCGCACTGAAAAGCCTTGGGCCAACACTGACAAACACAGCTGCTTACTGACACAGTAAATCTACTGGATGACTCTCTGCCCTTCTCAGCCTGCCTGCAAACACACAATCATACAAGCACACACGCACATTTGAAACTGAGCATGTTTGAGGGTTTGAGTGCCACTGGGCTGTCTCAGGTTGGATAATAACTCCTGGCCTGTCAGAGGAGAGTGCGAGCTGTCCAAAAAGCTGTCAACAACCCACTTACCCTAAAACCAGCGCGTCTATGGTCTGCGCTTACGGGATCTTTTCAGGCAGTCTTCCCGACACACTTTAACTGACACACACTGTTTAAACCTCTTTGGTTCACACACAGCCTCTTTACTGTAACTGAAGGCAAAAAAACACAAATGTTTTCATGAGAGTTTATTTGCTGTTCAAAATAAACAGATCTTCCTGATATAGAATTCTTGGAGGGAGCTTTATTAAGAAAATGATAACACTCAGGCTGGAAGTATGAATTGTCAAAGCCCATACGATCAAATATTTCAAGTAACTATTGACCTACAAAGGCAAACGAGGGAGATAAAAGCCCCTGTTGTGTAGTTTTATAATTAGTGAATTTACAGATGGCAAAAAAAAAAAACCCAAAACAACATAGCACACAGCATAGTTTAAAATGTACACACAAGAAAAGAAGTCATCCTATTGCTCTCTGTATTACTTCTCCATGATTGATGTGTCTTTCCCTTTTATTTATTTCTGCTTTAAAATGTAACCCTGATGAATCAATTAGCAGAAAATGTTTGATTTATTTCTCTTTTCGCCACTCCCTCTGATGTTCACCCGCTAACTCCTACACTCCATCTCTGCACTCAGCTTTTTCTCATGCTTCTGCTGTCCTTTTCGTTTTTTAATGCAACAACAAAGACAACATTTATTTTTACCATTAATGAACATCAAGAAGTGCCCGACACATTGATGCAAAGCACAGCCAGCTGCACTCCATCATGACTCAGCTGTGATACACTTGAAATGTCTTAGGAGCAAATTATCTGGTCTTCACGAGCCTCATTTACAATAAAGTTTAGAGGTGTTTTGTCAATATTTTGTGTTGCGCAAGTATAAGTACATGTTTGTCAGTTATTTAGGTCTGAGTTCTCCAAAACCTTCTTAGTCCCTTAGGGAAGTTTCCTCTGTGCAAATACGCTATAAGGTATTTACTAGTGAACTGTGGAGTTTTATTGTGAACAGAATACATTATGCGTATTCTCAAGTCCTAAAAAAGGAGTCAAATGCATTTCTCTGTCTTCCTGAAATATTTGTGAATCGCTTTTTTTCACCTGTACGAGACAACTAAAACATAAACCCACTTATTGACGGGCAGCTCAGTAAGCTAATAGTGGACTAAAACTCCAGAGGGAACCTTTAACTTTCAGGCCAAACTTTGTTCCAGAGTAAGTGTTATCGGTCTAGTGATGTGGCAATGAAAAGGTAAAAGAGGAGTGGAGCTCCACACTCTCCTTCCCTCATCCATCTGTTTATCTTTTCACTGCTTCATTGTGGAGGACGGAGGTGTGTGCTTGGAACACGCAACTGTTTAATAGCATCTTTCACTTTTCATAGAAAGTAAATTAGTTGCCTGATGGTTGTAGGAACTCATAATGTTTTGTTCTTGCTGTGTGTGTGTCCGTGCGCTTTTGTGTTTCTGAGTTAATGTCATTAAATGATGTAACGACATTATGCCTTTTCCAAGACTGCGCCCTCTCAGTATCTTCCCTCCACCACCCTCCCTCTGGCCATAGTCAGGCCCAGATGAAAATATGAACTCTGAGAGAAGTTAATCTCCCACACAAACGCAGAGCGGAGGCTGTAACTCAAAACAGGATTCTTTGTGGGAGGCCGACTTGTCCTCATCTCAGAGAATTAATACAAGTTGTCCACTTATGAGGAATGAGATTAAAATGTAGTTGGCTCTTATTAAACTCCAGAATGAACAAAGAGGCATAAAGGATCTCTGTGTGCGAGGGTTAGAAGGTGTAAATGTGTGTGTGTGGTGTACATTAGGCACAGTGTGTGTGCAGGGCGGGGGCTTGAGATTCCCAAACAGGCCTTATTGGAGATGATTACGCTCATAAAACCTCTGCTCTCTAAATTGCCCCCTCCCCCCTCCCACCCAACCCCATCCTCCTCCTCCTCCCTCCATCTGCAGTCTAAACACACTTAATCAAGCACAGGTGTGTCCTGATGCATTTACAGATGCCTCGCTGACAGACAGTCTTTTACAGCAAAACAAGAGAGGATGGGAAGCAAGAGACGCTCTAAAGTCTTTATCTTCTTTACTTAGTGGATTAAAAATCTCGATGACAGATATGAGCGAAAATATGAATGAGAACTAATGTATCACGTGGTTCTTCTCCTTCCTCTCTTCTCATCTCTTGTCTGGTCCTTTGCTCTGTCCTGTGTCTTAATTCATCGCTGGATCCACCACTGTTGGGGATCTGTGGGTTAATATGGTTACCGGGATAACAATCTCCCCCTGCATCACTCCATGATAGATGGCCACCGTGTGTGTATGTGCTGAGTGATTGAGCAAGTGGGTGAGTGAGTGAGAGATAAAGTAAGCGGCGGCTGTGTAAAAGTGTGTGTGTGCCGTCCACGAGCGAGAGTGTGGAAGCGGAGGGGGCAGCGGTATCCGTCAGAGGAGAACAATGGCTTTTAAATGAATCTGGGAGCTCGTAAATCACACAAAGAGAGAGCCCAAATGCAGCACTGATTGCCTGGATGTCAGAGTCAGCGGACGACAGGAAGGAACGAATGAACGAGAGCCCCAGCGAGACACCTTGTTAACGCCTGAACAAAACGCCTCCATTAGGAACCAATGGCCTACTTATGCAAATGAGTCCACATACGCACACTTTCTCTCCTGAAAGTTCTGTCCTTGGGAGGCACATGCAGTCAGTCAGTCAGGGCAAATGTAAATAAATTAAAGGACAAACACTTTTCCATTACATAGTTTTTGGCCTGACATGGCGCTCAGAGATCTTGCAGTTGGTCTCAATAACACTGTTGCCTAATAAAGCTGATCTTCTGAGATCATTGATTGATGTTTAAAAATGTTAAGTGGAAGACAAAGATCTTGCCTAACTTGCTGAATATATGTTTTCCTTAATCTCGTATAATTTGAATTGGCTTGATGAAGATATAATTTCAGTGGCACTGGTACTGTAATGTCTGTAGCTGTTGGTGTATGTGTTAATGCTAAGCAGTTGTAAATCATTAGAGCCAGGCTTCATTATGGTTAGCACGAGTGTTGCCTCAGAGAGAGAGATGAGTGGTAGGCAGAGTGTAATTACAGGTATGTGGGGAGAAAACATGCAATTAGAGATGTAGAGGAGGCATTTTGCACACTCTTTAGCTTGTGTGTTGTGGGGGCTTGTTTACCTCTCCTCTCCCCAGTGGTGGAGTGAATATAAGTACATTTACTTAAGTAAGGTGCTAATGTGCTATTCTGAGGTACCTGAGCTTTATTTGAGTGTATACACATACCCAGAGGGAAATCACTACATTTATTTGACTTTTCAAATTACATTGAAAAAAACCCAGATAACCTTTTAAAAAAAAAAAAAAGAAACCCAATACATTACTGAAGATTAAACCTCTAATTCCCAAATGTTTTGTCTTACGTTTACATTAATGTATCCGTTATTCAACTAACAGACCTAAACTCCTACCATTCCTCAGCTCCCTTTCTCTACAGATCAGTGTGTACTGTTGCAGGAAAATAACAACTGTCAGTGACCAGGGACCACTTGAGGGTTGAGGCCAGGTCAACTAATTTGACCACCCAGAACAACCCAGCTGATGATCCAAGGTTAGAGTTGAGAGGTGAGGAGGTCAGGCTTCCCTGTCGCTTTTCTACTCTCACCTGTCCGTTCAGAGGGAAAGGGAACACAGAAATAGAAAGGAGAAAGGGCTGTGAGAAAGTGAAGGCGCAACAGTAAACTGGTGTCTACAATTTTTTTTTCTGTCATTGACATACAACACAGAAAAAAATCTAACAAAACTAACAACTGCCCGACAACAGTATTTTCTTTCTTTCGTTCTTCTCTCCCCCTCTCACGCTCCCTTCCTTCCTGTAACCATAAGAGTGTGTAATGTGCTGGTTGATTAGGACTTTGACGGTGAGGTTCAGACCAGCCACCCAGACACTGAGGTTAGTTAGTCTGGGTTTTGTGGGCAGACTGTTTGGCTGGGAATACCCTTCTGTTAGTTAAACCTACTTCGGCCACAAGGCTCATTCCCCCACATGCACATTGTATGGACACACATTTTCTTTAAATAAACAACAACGCAATTGCATTATAAAATAAACTGAATTGTCCATTTCTAAATTGTTAATTATCAGGAAAATAAACTGGGAGCTTTATTTTTTAGGTTTTGGGAAGCCCTAGGGGAACAGGAAGCATTGGGGACATCCTACAAAACAAAACGACAGTCACTCCTTGATGGCAAGTGTGACCCCCGAAACACAAGTTATGTGACAGCTGCCCTTCTCCTGACAAGACTTAAGTGAAAGAAAAATAGAAGGTTATAAAAAAGACGGTGCTCCAAGTCAACATGGCCACCACTGAGCGTAAAAAAGACAGGTGGGTATCTGCAATTAGGTTTGCCATCATACATTGGGAATGAAGGCAGTTGGGTGAACGTTCACAGAAGTTGGTTCCCGCACAGTCAACATTGTCTGTATTTTTCTCTGACGCACATTGTGCACATAAACATATGGACTCACAGAGAGACACGCAAATACACAGATAGTATTTACAATACTTAGAGTATTTGGTGACGGGTTAAAGGAGGCGTGGCTGACGACCTCAGTCATAATTAAGAGCCTTGGAGAGCAGAGCCTTTAGGCCAGCCGGGGGCCCTGCCCAGACATACTCCCTCAGACTGCACTGTTTATGTTTCATTAGAGCACAATTATATGTCGCATCCCACTCTCTCTTGCTACCTCTCAATCTTACACTCTCTCTTACGTTCCCTAATTGTTTGGTGTGTGTTGCACGCGTGCATTTGCCCTTTTTGCACTCAGTGGGATCAGAACAGAATATTTTGTGCCCTGCACACTTTAGTAGCAATATTTTTCGTCCACTCAGTCCTTATCATAGGTCAAACAAGGAGATTAGAGTTCATACATTTTGCTATACATACAGAGGTAAGATGTGGGGAGGACCAGGAGCAGAGAGGAACAGGGATAGAAGACGAGAGAAATGTTATGGAATAGTTATAGATGAAAGAATGTGGCAGGGGCTGTTGGAGGAGGTTGTACTCTTTGATGGGGAGAAAGGAGGAGGAGGAGTGCGAGGAGTGCCTTCCAGTAAGAGGTGGATAGCTCATGGGAAATGACTACACAGTATATAGACTACAGGGACAATGCCTGAAAGAAGAAAGGGGGAGATAATCAGGTGGAAAGGCAGAAGAGCCTTAGTTTGTTCCAGTAAAAAAAAACAAAACTTGTGCCTTCCCCTTCTCTTCAAATCTGATGCAGCATCTCTGAATATTCTACCCAGTTTTTTAAAGTAGTTGGGTAGAATGATGTTTGAAGGTAAAAGTGTTCGTAGCTGTTTTGAACGACCACACTCAAAGGATCACAGAATAAACAAAGTTATTTCAAAAAATTCAAAAATTCTTTTATGCGGTCCCTAATTTTGGATGTTATGTTTGAAGCAGTGTCAAGTTTGGATGTGTAATTTCTTAGAACAAACTGACATCTATAAAATTGACATTTAACCAGTTTAAAATTCTGTTTGTGAGTCAACAACAAAATGTCCAAACACAACTGAGTTGATGTTTGACAGCCCATTCCAAAAATTTTAGCCACAATTATGTACATTTTAGAAAACATAATTAATTGGCATTAATTACTTCAAATAAAAAAACCAACAAACTAATCACTATTACTAATGCATTTTTGCACTCAGGGTTCCCTAATAATTTATAGTAAATGATATAATAACACACACATTTCAACCTGCAACAGGACTCATGGAAAGGTGAAAGAGGAAAATTGAAGGAAAACAAGAGGGGATTCAACAGAAAAGCCAGTTTTTCACTCTCTTTCGAACACCAAGGAGCAATTAGCAGCTTTGAATCAATATTAAGTGATTCATGGTTATTTATTTTCCTTCACCAGCACTATCATCAAACTCATTGACACAGACATTTTGAGTCATCAGATCCAGACAGCCAGCCTTGGCACACACCCTTAAATCCCTTCCATGACCAGAAGGCACAAACTACAAACCACAGACCCACCTGATGTTACCACACCGGCAGCACATATGGCCCTGCAACAAGAAAAAGCACACACCATGGGTAAATAATTTACAACCAGTTCAAAACTGGGATTTAAAAATAACGATGGGAAAGGTCAGGACATATCACAGTCCACACTGAGCTTTAGCCTGAGTAAACAGCCACAGGTGGAAAAACCAAAATGCCAAATGCAACATTGCTGTGAGAACATCCAGTTTAATCTGTGACATAACTTGCAGCAGGAGGTGTTTCTAGAAGGAGGCGGCAGAGGAGAGGAGATCATGGCAAACTTGTCTTTGCCTCATTCTCTCAATTCTGCTGGTCTCACTCTCATATGATTCTGTTTGTTATGCCATTCATTTTGCTTTTGCCTCTTCTGCTCCTGATTTCCCCATCTTTCACCATTTCCTGTGAGAAAAGGAAAGCCCCTTCAGAGAAACAGCCCCGGTCCGTCCCATCTCTCTCCCTCTCCCTCACCCTCACCCTCATCCTTGTGGTTCAGCAGACTATGTAAACACATTGGGTGGACTGCAGCTGGTGTAGAAGGAGAGCAGTGGGACATAGTGTGTGTGTATGTGTGTCTGTGTGCGTAGGTGTGTACATATTTATGTGAGCACATGAAGGCACATGTGTGGTAGAATTAGGAGTGACGAGACATTTACCAAATGTGGGAAATTATAAATGTGTGTGAATGTATCTGGAGTGGGGGTGTTACAGGAATGAGATACCAAGGGATTTGGACACTGGTGAGGAGGCTCACAAAATCTTGAGCTTTTGTGGGGTATTGAATGGCTCATTAAGTTGGTGTGTGTGTGTGTGTATGTTTGCATGCATGTGTGTGTTCGTACAACCGTGGACAGCAGACACTGGTGTGCAGGAAAACAGGAGTTGGCTTGAGATCGGCCCAATCAAAGAATCAAAGGTGTGCTGTTGACCACTGCTGTGTATTTTTAGCGTAATATGCTGTATTTTATACATGCGTGCGTGTCGGCACGCCTCCACTGCTCAGTCCCACAAATTTTGTGTTTGCAGAAGGAAATACCTTGACAGGTTTTTGGAACAGCCGCCTGGGTACCCCGTCTCCATCTTCTTTTTCTTCGTCTCCACTCTTCCTTTGGTGTAGTTTTTGGTGTTATTTTACACTTACACACCCTTCCTCTGGCTTAGAGCAACACACACTCCCTCCCCATCATTAGTGTTGTATAACGTCCATTTGGTGATCAGAAAAATCTGATAAAATGATAGCAAATCTCATTCTGTGATACTATTGATGCCCCTATGTCATCAATTATGCCACTATCACATCCTTTCCTAAACATTTTTAATCTTGTTTTTCATAATTAATATCACTACTGATGCCAACAAACATAACTTCAATTTCAACTAACATAATCATTAAAAGAAAGTTACCTAACCAGCTCCATAGTCATCGGTCTTCCCACAACCCAAAGGACTAAACTGCACACAATGGGGGAGCGGGCCTTCTGCTCTGCTGCCCCCCGCCTCTGGAATGCCCTACCACACCATCTGAGGGCACCGCAGACTGTGGACACTTTTAAATGTGGCCTAAACACCCACCTCTTTAAAAGAGCTTATCATTGTTGATTTTATGTGCAATTTTTACCTTGTAGCACTTTGAGATTGCTTTTATGAAAAGTGCATTAGAAATTAAATTTATTATTATTATTATTATTCACTTTCCCTACTCCCTCTATTCTTACTGCTTTTACACACAATCAGTGTTGATGGTTTAACAGCACAGAGGAATGCTGTCACATTTTTTGTACAACAGATGTGCCAATGTCCTAAAATGAGGAAAAGTGGCATTCCACAGAACTGACAGAGGAAGGAAGGCCAGAGGAAACGGGAAGAGACCAAGGATGAGCTGTACAAGTCACTTACGGGTACTGATGAGGATACTTAGGAAGTCTTACCAAGTTGTGGTTTAATGGCAGAAATGAAAGGGAAAGGAAAAAAAATCTGAGATTAATATTGTGGACAGAATAAAGTCGAGGAGTGTGTGTTGCACAAGCATAAGGCAAGGGTAAAGAGAGGAAGAGAGAGGAGCTGAGCGTGACTGTGTAACTAGTTTTGTGCTTAAAGGTCAAAGTCAAGCCTCAGATTTGAAATTGAAATGAAGTGTTGGTTTGGCATCATTCCCGCCTCAGAACTCTATGGAAAGACAGTGTTTTATGTGTGTTTGCGTGAGTGAGTACAGCACACCACCACCTGTATACACATTTACACCGATCAGCCATAACATTATGACTACTGACAGGTGAAGTGAGTCACAATGATGATCTTGTTATAGTGAAACCTCTCTGTGGGTGGGATATATTAGGCAGCAAGTGGACAGTTTGTTCTCAGGTGTTGAAGTGTTGGAAACAGGAAAAATGTAACACGTGAGTCTAAAGATGTGACTTTAAGTTGGGCCAAACTGTGATGTCGGGACAACTGGAGCATCTCCAAAACTCTAGCTCATGTGGGTAGTTCCTGGTCTGTAGTCAATACCAACCAAAAGTGGTCCAAGAAAGGAAAAGAGTAATGGGCAAGCAGCCAAGGCTCATTGATGGTTGGTGGTCCGATCCAACAGAGAAGCTACTGTAGCTACACAGTTGAATCTCAGTTTGTAACCTATGGGTTGCATAGTAGTCATGCTGACCACTGTTCATCACTCCAAGAGCCCGCAATGGGCAACTGAGCATCAGAACTAGACCACCTAGAAATGGGAAAAGGTGACCTGGTCCGATGAATAATTTTTTTTTTCTTTTACATAATTGGCTGTGTGCATGTGATTTGCTTACTTGGGGAAGACATGGCATCAATATGCACTATGGGAAGAAGCTGGTGGAGGCAGGGTGATGCTTTGAGCTATGCTCTGCTGAAACATTGGGTCCTGCCGTTTATGTGGACGGTCTTTTGACACATACCCCCCTAAACATTGTTGCAAACCAAGTCCCCCCCTTCATGGAAATTGTATTCCCAAATGGCAGTGAGATATTTCAGAAGGATAATTCTCCAAAATGGTCCAGGAATGCTTTGAGGAACAACGGCCAAATCAAGGTGTTGACTTGGCCTCCACGTTCTCCAGATCTCAATCCAATCCAGCGTATTAGGGATGTTCTGGACACAAACACTCATCAGGCCTCTGCATTTTAGGGCATTCACATTACACAAGCTTAGATATTGAAATCAATCAAAATCCATTCTTACAATAGAAATACTTTTCAAAGCTAAAATTGGTAAGTTAAAATAAACAAACAATTTAATTTGTAATCTATAAAGTAAAATATAAGATGGCAATGTAAACTGTTTCACTGACGTAGTAATCTAACTGAGAATGAGACACCAGATCACTGAAAAATAATTTTTAATAAATTACATTAGATGAATGACAAGCTGGAAATGGCCTCACATAAACGTTTTTACTACAGTATTTTTAAATGTAGATTAGAGATCAGTACATGTGTGAAATCTGGCAGACTTGAGAAGGTCACATGCAGCTTGATGTGTCAAGTAACTGATGATGAATCTAATTTAAACGTCATTCACTACTAACAGGCTTTCCTCCAAGAAACTGGTTAGTGAAAGTTAATGTTTTATTTCATAAAGGTGTAATTGGTGAGGTGATCCATCTCTGCTGTATTTTGCTCCAGAAAACCCTGAGAAGAAATTTGTAGCTTTGTAGTTCTCTTTTAAACTTTTAAAGTGCTGAAGCTAGTTTGCTTATCTGTTCATTGAAAGGCAGTTGCAATCATCTTCCACCACTTTTCCTTGTGTGTTACTGATGCAAACAGATACAGTGGGCATCCCTGGCCTGACTGTGTTTCCCATCCTGTGAATAATGTAACTAGTGACAACTGAGACTGACGGAGAGGGACGACCGAGGGAAGCTAAGCTGCTGTTGAGCACTAGATGGATAGCACAGGGTGAAACAAGGAACAAGAAGAATGGCTGCCTGCCAGAATCAGGTGCAGAATGCAGGGTAGAAAGGTGTCCTTCCTCAGCTCCCCCGTGGAGGGCACCAGCCCATACTGAGCATCCCATGTCCCAGTACCCTTTGCTGTCTTTAGGCCACTCTTCCTCCTCACTTACCTCAGCTGTGTCATGAACCTTGCCCTCAGTATTTTCAAATGTTTTCTTCGGAGCAGAAAACATCTTTGTGCCAAACTGAAGAAAGAGATTGTGTCAATTAAATGGTATGTGCTGTTCACCACAAATCACACACACATGTTCTGTCCCCACAAGCCCCTCTCTCTCTCTTTCTCTCTCTCTCTCTCTCTCTCTCTCTCTCTCTATATGTTGGATGGAGCCAGTGAGTTTTATGGCTCATGTCCGTTGTGACAGTGTGAAAGGCACAGGAAGGAAAGGCTGTGCTTCCTGTGATGCTCCTGCTGCTGTGGACCAGAGCAGATAAGAACACAAACACACACACACGACTGCACACGCAGCCATGAACAAACAAATCACAGCACAGGTCCCTGCTGCCTGTGCTACACCACCTCCCTCTGCATCTCCCTGACAGAGCCGCTTCCACAAGGGTTGGCCTTAATCAACCCCCTGCACACCCCTACACTTCCAGCTCCGCCAAACACATTCTGATTTGTGCTCGTCTGAACAATTTCTGCTCCCAGCTCCAGCTCAAAGTGTTTGAATTGGAAGTATTAGACGAACACTGGAGGCCGTTAGTTTCAAATAGGCCAATAATCACTGTGCAGATTAACACTGAACTATTCAGGTTAGTGATACGAACAATCATCCTGGCTGCTTTGTTATAAAATAACAGTTGTAATAGCGGAATGTGTTTTTTGTGCATCCTTTGTTTAGTTAAGTAACATGTATGTAAGAAAAAAGAGAGGCATCTTTTTCTGAAATAAGTACAGAACTTCCTGGAAAGTGTAAATGCTGTGCTTTCCAGGGTGAGACTGCTGCTGAGAGTCAGTGCCTGTAATTTTTTTGTGTGCGAGTGTGTATTGGTGTGTGTGTGTGTGTCCGCTGACGTAAGCCCCTCTATCTGATGATGCCCTTCTAATCCCCACAGTGATGTGTCATGAATATGGAGTTTAAGACTCAAATCCCCAGAGATACACAGGCTATAGATAGCTTGCTCCTTCTACGAACACACACACACACACACACACACACACACCCCTTCACCACCAGTCCCTCCTGGGCACGCACAGTAAAGTAACAGAGTCAGAAGAATTTCAATGGATGTAGGAAAAAACTGAGGAATGCAGAAAATAAAGAACGTGCTTATGGAGTTGCTGATTGGCTGTTAAATGTAATGTTACCTGGATAACTCAGGGTTATTTCAACTGCTCAAGCCCTGGAGACTGAGCATCAGTCATTGGGAATACTAACAATGTAGCCACCAAGGTAATAGCTGAGATCTTAGAATACTAATCAGGTCTCCCAGGATTATTTTATTAAATAGTTTTCAATTATTTTTTAATACCTAAAATCATTTACTGCCTGGAATATGTTCAAAGGCAGCTGTTTTCTGTTACATAATTGGGATAGCTGTGTGCATGTGATTTGCTTACTTGGGGAAGACATGGCATCAATTTGCACTATGGGAAGAAGCTGGTGGAGGCAGGGTGATGCTTTGAGCTATGCTCTGCTGAAACATTGGGTCCTGCCTTTAATGTGGACGGTCTTTTGACACATACCCCCCAAAACATTGTCACAGACCAAGTCCCCCCCTTCATGGAAATTGTATTCCCAAATGGCAGTGAGATATTTCAGAAGGATAATTCTCCAAAATGGTCCAGGAATGCTTTGAGGAACAACGGCCAAATCAAGGTGTTGACTTGGCCTCCGCGTTCTCCAGATCTCAATCCAATCCAGCGTGTTAGGGATGTTCTGGACACAAACACTCATCAGGCCTCTGCATTTTAGGGCATTCACATTACACAAGCTTAGATATTGAAATCAATCAAAATCCATTCTTACAATAGAAATACTTTTTTTTTTTTAAAGCTAAGATTGGTAAGTTAAAATAAACAAAGAAAAGTCAGAAGAATTTCAATGAATGTAGGAAAAAACTGAGGAATGCAGAAAATAAAGAACGTGCTTATGGAGTTGCTGATTGGCTGTTAAATGTAATGTTACCTGGATAACTCAGGGTTATTTCAACTGCTCAAGTCCTGGAGACTGAGCATCAGTCATTAGGAATAATAACAATGTAGCCACCAAGGTAATAGCTGTGATCTTAGAATACTAATCAGGTCTCCCAGGATTATTTTATTGAATAGTTTTCAATTATTTTTTAATACCTAAAATCATTTACTGCCTGGAATATGTTCAAAGGCAGCTGTTTTTGGTGAATTGATGGAACACCACAGAAGTTTACCACATTGCAGTTGTACAGAGACAATCTTACGGGATTGTAACGATACAGATTGCAGAATGGCACCAGAGATGTTTTGGTATAAGTTTTTTTGGGGGTGTGTATTAAAAAACATACAAATTTTCAATTTTTCTGACAACAATCTGAAAACAACCAACATTTTCGCTACTTGACTTAAGGAACAAGGCAAACAAACAAACAAAAAGTCCAATGGAGCAACAAGGGCAGTTAGAAAGACAATCCAACATAATTACTAGGTCAGAATAAACTTTCATTGGTCAGAGATCAAATTTAGAAACCAATATATACACACATACAGTGATAATAGCATCAGAGTAACTACACAGAAGTGAGATTGTTATTAAAGTTTATTGTACTTGTAGATGCTTTCAGGAATTATTTCTGACATTTCTAGTGCACTGACCTTGGGTTTTACCTCCACATAAGGCGGTTCAGTTAGTATGGCTGAACTGTGTGCTTGTTCACAACCGGTCAACTGTGTGTGTTTTTCGTCTTTGTTGGACTTGTATTGTTGTCATTGTTGAGCCAGAGCTCAATTACTTTTGTGAGTACAAAGTTAGTATGATTAATATCAAGTATAAAAAGCAGATCTAAGTTGCAATAAATTGGAATTACCCTTTAATACTAAATTAAGTAGTATCAAAACTCACTGCATGGTACCGCACCAGCATGTGATTACAATTAAGTGGGAATTGAATAATTTATGTCACAAATAGCTGAAGTAACCAGCTTGTGTAAATTTCCTTGTGTGTGCATGTGATTAAATATGTGGGCTATATTGGTATTTAAGCTAAGAGGGACTGGAGGGGTGTTATGTTTTATTGGAAGCACTAACCTGAATGTGTGGTTCCTCAGGTTGATGTGGCCTGGAACACACACAGATACATACTATAGGTGTTAAAAGACATAATGTAAGAACAATCACACTCTTGGCCTTACCCTGACACAAGCAAGCATGCACGCACACGCACGCACACACACACACGTATTCCACCACGCCCCAAAAGCTTGCCAACCCATATGGCTTGGGGATAATAAACCGAACAGCCAGCAACACGTCTCCTGTGCTCCCGAGCCAGGCAAGCCAAAGGAATGCACAGTTCACTCCCTCTCTTTATCTGGCGCCCACCCCCCCCCCCCCCCCCCACCGTTTGTCATTCTCTGTCTTTTCCTGCTTGACTCTGAGGCATTGAGTGAAGGACCCTCTGTTAAAATGAAGAGGTATGCGCCTGAGTGTACGTTGGCGCCCAAGTGCTTGTTTGTGTGTTCGAGGTGTGCCAAAGAAACCAGTCTGACGAGTCCATGAAGAGCTTGCCCTTGGGATGGAGGAAAAGAGGGGAAGGGAAGAGAGGGGAAGTGGGATGGAAAAAGGAGGGAGTTTGAGGATGAAATGAAAGGGTAAATAAACAGTTTTTGGTGGAGGAGAGAGAGAAAAGGGGGATAGATGATTGGGGAGGAGAGGGAGCTGGATTTAGAAAAACTTTTGCTTGGATGGACTTTGCAGCATCTCCTCCTCTCCCTGTGGCTGAAATGTTAAATCTGATTGTGACTAAACACACCTCCCTAGTTTCTTCCTGTGTCACCCCCACCCTCTCCCTTGCTCCTCTGCGGCCAGGCCTCATGCCCCCTTGCCTGTCCGTGGTGCAGTGGGACAACTAGTGAGGCCTGCAGCAGGAGGGTTAAGCCCAGGCCTGGATTTGGAGCATGGCTGCTCTTGGTTGAACAGGATCCAGGCCCCCTGAGGGCTGAGAGGTGGGAGTGGAGGGTAGTGGAGGGATGGAAGGAGGGAGGTAGGGAGGAGAGTAGCAGCAGCAGAAGCAGCGAGCAGTACAGTTCTGGATCACCTTCAAAGAGCTCCAATCCCAACGGAGAGACTGGATTCCTCTGCGGAGAGAGGGAGAAGGGCGGGGGATGGGGTGGGGTGGGGGGAGACATGGGAGACGAGACAAGGGGAAAATGTGAAAGAGAAAGGAAAGAATTGGTTTGGGTTGTGACTTCTTTTCCACTTTTTTTCCTCCCTCCCCTTTTTTTTCTCTTTCTCTTTGTAGCGTGCATGCACTTGCCCTTCATACGGCAGGCTATACTGAGATGATCTATCTGTGTGCTAGAGCAGGGAGACATGGGAAATCTGGCCCGCACAAAGGTGTCGTTGTGCCTCCCTGGAGCTTCCTTTAGGGGCCAGCATGCGTGGATGTATGCCTGTGTTTGTATGTGACAAGGATGAGTACGAGTTTACTTTCTCCAGCCCCCCCACCCCACCTGCCAGAAGGTTCTCCTAACAGGCAAACACATTCCCAAAAGCACCTCCAAAAATCCACCCAAGGGCATTTCAGACTGCCCCCTTTCCATTTGATTCTTCTGCATGTGGTGGATGACTTTCAAACTCTGTCCCTATAAAACCTCTTATATAATGCAATGCAATTTAGTTAACCACAGTTATGATGAGCTTTTTTTTTTTTTTTTTTTTTTTTCAAATATGGGGCATATTGTATATTTTACATTTGTGTATCATTGTGTTTCTGCATGTGCATCATTGACAGACCTTCATCCTGAGTCTGGGTCAGCAGTTTGTTTAGCATCAATTAGAGGCTCTGTGTTCCTCAATGCAAGCGTGAAGGGAGAATTAACGTGCAGTGGCACATTCCCACCAGCGTATTATTACACACACCACCTCAGCTGGAACAGTCTGAGCACGTTTGTGCATGTGGATGTCTTTGTGTATGTGTGTGCTCCGACATACATGTACATGTGCTCATAGGTAAATGATTCAAATTCAAAAAGTGCTTTCATTTCTCCTTCTCTCTTCTCCTTGCTTTGCTCTCCTCCTTTTTTTTGAATGACTATGGTCTGACCACAGCCATTTCCCCTTAGCCCTGGGTTTGCCTAGCAACACACAGCACAAAGTTTCCATAGAACATGCATTTAATGGGAGCGAAGATATATAGATACTGGAGAAAGTTTCTTGTAAAGACAACAGGGTCTAAAGTTTTCCTGCTCTGCTCTCACACCAAGTCTGAAAAACACATGTTCGCTACTTTTAGTGCAGACTTTTCTCTTAAAGGCAACCAGTTGAGGAACTATACGAGCATTTGAGGCTAAACCCGACAAATATCAAATCAACAAAAGCATTAAATACATGGTATTGGTATAATAAATGAAACACCAATGTAATTGCCTCATTTTGTGGTGGTGAATTGGGATTTTATTATCAAAGTTTTGGTTCATCCTTTACAAAAAGATGGATGGGTCTTACAGTGATCATAATTCGAACCCTCCATCTTTCTGAAGGTTGTAAAACAATTTATGTCAACCACTACATGGACATTAATCCTGATGGCTAAAAAACCTTTTCAGCCTGAAGGAATAATTTCAAAGTCACCAAAAGTCAATCCAACGCACTGTGAGAAAAAGACAAAAAAGGTACTTTGAAAAGTTCTGCCACACCTATGTGATTGTTTTTTTATATTCTCTGTAATTATCTGTCCAAAACTGTCAAACTTGGCAAGTGGGCAAGTTACAACATGTTGACTTGCCTTCACTTGTGTGTGTAGACATGAGATAAGGCCAAAATTGTCAGTGTGCACTTTATTCACTTTATATTCACATGTATATTAAATTGTGCCATTGTTTGCTCTGTATTGTTATAAGTACTTGAGGCCTAAGCCTGAAAATGAGCCTTAACTCAGTTGAAATGCCCTCAGGCTGTGTTGGCTGTTGGCCAACCTGGAGACCTCAAATACCTTCATGTACTGTAAGTTTAGATAAGATCATAAGGTGGAATTATATTATTATGTTCATAACAACTCAGTATAGTGTCATGCTCCTCAAGACATTTTGAAGCATCAACACATTCAGACATGCTAATAGAGCTATTATTTTCTTTAAAAACACTTCCAAGAAAGATATGTATCATTCATGATCATTCAACATTATTATGTTAGAAGTGATTAGAACGTGCTGAACCCTCTTATGGATTATTGGATTGAATTCGTGCCAGGAGGTGTACTACACTTGGGTCCTTCAGTTTGACAGCATTCATGTTGCTTTATACTTTGATCACACCCTCAGTATAAATAAGGAATATAGTTTAATTTCTTTTGTGGCTTTTCACTCTTTGATTTGGGGGGGGGGGGGGTCTGTTTCTTTGCCAGGATAGAGGTTTCCAGGCTTTGCCAAGGTATGCCCTCCTCCCTCTCTCTCATGTGGAGTGAGGCTCTACCAGCTTGTAAATAGTGAGATAAGTGTGGTTTACCTGTCGCTGGGGTGTAAGGTGCACTCAGCAACGCCCTGACATGTCTGTGCCAAAACCCAACTGGGGTGTAATTACCTGAGACTGGGTCAGCACTTTATCCTGGGTAAAAATACCTGCCTACTTATAGAGGGGGAACAGAGAGGGCAGCTCCATGCAAAGGGAAGCCTGTCTCCACACATCCAGCCAACTGCTCCGCTATGTTGGGTAATGCCCTGGTAGTTTGTGACTCCTTCAGAAGAGTCACATAGCATTACTTCACAATCTGTCAAAGGGGCTCCCAGACAAAACCTCTCCATCTTCTGTTTCTGCTTTACATGGCTACGACAGGCTGACCTACAAAACACTTGTACACTCGTCCAATGTTCCACTCTGCCTCTTAAGGTACTGGGCTCACATTCGGCTGCGGCTTTCAGCTCAGTACCTTTCCACACTCACTGCGTTCCCCCTCTCCGCCCCTTTCACACCACATCTGTCTCTCTGACCTCCGAGTCAAGGACAGACATCCAAAAAGATATACAGAGGACAGCTCTGCACCAATCAGGAGACAGAGAGTGTGTGTCAATTAAATGGTATGTGCTTATGCCGCAAATCACAGACACATGTTCCCTTCTCCCCTCCCACCCTGTGGCTTTTGCCTCTCTTCTCTACCACCTAATCATCCTCATTACCTAATGAGACCCTACTGTACACACAAACTCTCCCCTCTCCCCATCATATATATGTAATAAGAGCAGCCACATGCTCACAAAAAAATGGCACAGTGAATGCATCTGAACCTCCACCACACTATCAACTGTGTGGCTGTCACTGCCACGACACTGTAAAGCCTCTAATGCCACAGTAATACTATTGTAGTGTGTATTATCAACAGGACAGTGAGCACAGAATTAGGCTGGCAGCTGGGGAGGGGAGAAACCCCTCATTAGCTCCCTTCAATGTATCTACTTCCCCTAATCTCTTACAATAGCTTAATCTCTTTAAAAGTGCTGCAGCTTAAATCCAATCTGCCTAAAACCTGACACGTGATTGAGGTCAGTCCCCAGTAAACCCCAAACTGTGGGGTCTCAACAACTCCACAATCCACCTCCACCCCTATAGGCCACAGCACAGTAATGTGCAGGTACTGCGCATATGTTTTCCACTGTGGAGAGTGTGACAGAGCCAGATATGTAGATGTGTATGTCTTTTCCTGGTTCAGACACTTATCTCCTTCCACTGTCAACCTTATGCTTCGTGTTGGTCGGAGCGCGGCCGACCCTTTTCAAAGCCTCCCTTCTATCTCACCCTGGTAGTGGAGTGCCGTTCTGCTCTTTTTATTTTTGATGTTTTTCCATAGTGTCTTTTGCCTCCAAACCACTTACAGATGTTGGCAGTGGGGAGTGTTGTGGCAACTCCAAACTAGGAAATCTAAATAGAGATCAGGCTGTAAAATAAAAAAGAAGGCCCATAGAAAGAGAAAACAAGAGGAAAGCAAGAGAGCAAATGCGAGAACTGGGTGAATGGGTGAGAGAGAGAGAAAGAGCAGAAGACAGTGAGCATAAGTATAGAATTAGTTAAGACTGAAAAAAGCTTTCTGGGCATGTCAGAGTAGTGATGTGATTTGAGGGCTGCCTTTTTGATTTGTTGGTGGAACTTGGATTGAAACTTCTTTTTTTGGTGTTTTGTCCCAGAATTGCATTTTCTGATTTATTTCCCAAACAGCAGACAAATATAGGCAGAAAAAAACAACCAAAGTCTGGTTTGGTGGCGTTGCTCCTGAGGCAGGAGATAAAGTTAGAACAAATATGTCATTCGCCAAAAAGGCATCTAAGACAAGACATATTTTCAGCAAACTACTTTAGTTTTTCAGTTGCTGATAATGAAACTTCTTAAACGTGTACATGGTTAAAAACCGCAGCTTCTGATTCTCCTTTCAACCTACAGCTGCCTTGGCAAGTCTTTGCATTAAATACCAGATGTAGCTAATAGAAATAACACTCTTCAGTTGTAATTTGCCTACTGGAACAGTTTGGCTGGGTCGAAGGTAGACTTGGCCTGGTGCAGTGGTGGTAGCTCCATGTTACCTCCCTCCACCTGTTTTACAGGAAGTAGCCTTGTCCCAGTGGATCACAGAGGAAATGTGTTGAAATGCCACATCCTGCGCCGAGCTCAGAGTCAGAGTTCACTACAGCTAATGCTTATTATGTCCAGGCAACTCCTAGAGAGAAAAACAGCATGGAGAGAGAGAGAGAGAGAGAGAGAGAGAAGTGGTGGCGTATTTGCAGTCATGCCACTCCCTGCACAGTGATTGTAAAGATGAGTGACCTGTCTCCCCCCTCCTCCCCCAGTGCACTTTATTTATTAATGGATCCATTCAATTATTTACCTCACATCTTAGGGCGACAACAGGCTAAAGCGCAGTACACTGAGTGGAGATGATACAGTACACATGCACAAAGCACACACACAGGGCTCATTCAAGGCAGCCCAGGTACAGTAGAGTTAATTGATTAGTAGCTTACACGTGTACATTCTACTGGTTAATAGTATGTAACCCCCTATAGACATTTTAACCAAGATAGTTGGCCTTCAAATTCATTTTTGGAAACAAAGTTCCCAGAAATTCATGAAAATGTACACCACGCTTTTCAGGAGCCCAAAATGATTTTCTCTGAACATTGCTTCACACTCAGAAATATTCAAGTCTGAACAAAGAGTGATAGAAACAAAACAACGGGTTCGGATTGATGTTGTTTTCCACTGCTAGAGACAGCTCTTGACAAGTGATGAAATGAAGTTTAATGCTGAATGTAAAATGTTCCTCTAAGACTTGGATGTAAACAGTTGGTAATATTAGAGCTAAAAAGGAGCTGTATGCGGCTAAACAGACATACAGCTCCTTTAACTGACACAACCATATATGAAATAGTGAAAGTGTTATATTTTTACTATCTATAATCGACAAATTCTGCTGCCACATCAATGCCTCAATCACCGTGGGGAACAATTTGTTGTATTTAGAATTTTTAATTACAGATTTTTTTTTGCCAATAATACTTCCATGAAATTGTTGGTTCAAAAATATAGTAATTGATACTGAAATATTTCCGCATTACCTTTGATAAAGGATCCGAAGACTTCACCCACGATCTTCAGTGAAAGTCGGCGGTGCTTAAACAACAGCCAGTGCCTTCACATGTCCTGATGAAATATGGCTTGTATATCTTTAAAAGTCACAAGTGCGTCCTGTTTGCAGTAGAGGTTGATGGTTCAAACGTATCATTGACCGCCCGGTGTCTGCTCTTATCTTCTCCTCCTGGCCTTATCCCTGCAGTGGCCAGACATGGATCAATCTCACCCGGAATTGGGTTTCATATCCCGGAAGCAGAGATGTACACATGGGTCACTTTCATTGACTCTCTGCGGCCATGGTCATACGTATCCATCATACAGACCATTGACCGTTGTGACCATGAAACTACAAATTAATCACGAAGAGAGGCTGCGGTGGACGCTGTCAGCGTAAAGGAGCGACTACTTTTTGTGTGCAACCATGAGCAAAATGGAGCCTTTTGAGATATTATCACTTGTTTAGCTTTAATTACAGTGTTACATGAACATACAGTTAGAAAAAGTTGTAGTTTTACTGTCATGCATTGGGATCACTTAAGTGTAATATGAGCATTTCTGCCAGTTGTAATTTTCTACATCAAAACGTAGTGTGCCAAACACCAAATAACCTCAAATTTTAAATCTAAATACCGGTGAAGTGGTGAGGTAAGGATTGATGTGTGTTTTTGTTAATATGTCTGTGTGTGTGTTAGTGTGTATGTGAAATGGATACATAGCGTGAGAAGTATACTTATGTCCACCTCTTTGCTCCAGTTTGTGTATTATTAATCAAAAGGACGATGGGATTATTTGTGTGTTAGGAGTGTGCATTGATGTGTGCCTCTGCTTTTGTGAAACAGGCTTAAGATAAATAACAGACGTAGTAATGCTGTCACGATCTGGACTCCAGACAGGACAGAGCTCGACTGAGGAGTGAGCCAGAGAAGAAGTGGAAGGATGAAGAAAGAAATGAGGGATAGATGAGGAGGAGAAGATAGCGAAGATTGATCACCACTGACTCCAGCCCAGGGTGCTGAAAACTGTGAGCTTCCAACAGCCACGCTGAAACACACACAAACACACACACTTGCACACATGCCTACATAATATGGGGAATACACAAACAAACATTTTAAAGCTAATGAAAGTCTAACGGTACTCAAAATTATAAATGAAAACACAAATACATTGATACTGATTAGAACAACATATTTGTTTCATTCTCTATTCTTAGTGTACTTGTATTGGTCGGTGGACACACACACACACACACACACACACCCTGAAAACCCCCTTCCATATCTGGTTAACACTCTCAAATATGTGTCTTGTGGGAAAAGCTCGCTTTAATTCCCCAGGAAATCAGTGAGATTTAGAGCAGCAAGGAAGTCACTTCCAATGAAACTCAATGGACCGCTGGTGGAACAGTGGGCTGGACCACTGTTTCGTGTATTTCTGTGTGTCCGTGTGCAAAATGCCTAAATGTAATTTTATCTAAAAATAATTAAATCAACATGATAGTACAGAAGGTGTTCAAACCGATGGTAGTAATTAACATAAGCATTTGTTTTTGAACGGAGCAAATATGATAAAATTAGCAGAGAGATTAGCTCGCTGTTGTTTGGGAAATTATGCAGGATGCAAATGAGTTTGTGTTGGATCTGGTCTGAATGTATAGAGCCGGCAGAAATGTGCACGCACACTTCACAGCCTATGAATTACCTTCAGCAGGTCTGAGAGGAGAACTTGGAGAGTCTCTAACAGCTGCTGGACATTTGAGGTCCAGGCGGTGAAGAGAAGCAGGCCAGGTTTGGAGCTGTTGTCCCCGGACTCTTCAGTGCTGTTGCTGCTGCGTTTTCAAGGAGCTGGAGGTGTAGGCAGGCAGAGCAGGCCGAATACAGATAGGATCTCTGTGGGGGGGTATGAATGTGTGATTGGAGACTAAAATCATTACAGTACGCCTGGTCACTGTGTCCTTGGTTCTTCCGCTGAGCTGAGGTTGATGCTTTCCTCATCTGCCTTTTTCTCCCTGAGTCACTTTACTTTTCCTTTTCCAATTTTCTGCTACGTGTTTCTTTATCAAGTACAAGACTTCATTGGCTCCCAGCAGAAACACGCACTCTTTTAAACAAACTTTTAACACTTCCTGAAGATAAGCATCTGACATAAAGTTGTCTTCAGGCTGTCACCTTCAAACATCAGTGATAACACAATCAGCGATACAGCAGCAAAATGTCACCAATTTACTTTGATACATCCATTTGTGCATATCACCTACTTTATACGTTACATTGTTGGAATGATATTTGGGTTCAATTTGGAGGCTATTCATTTATCACTTCCAGAGATTTATCATCAAGGTAAGGCAGCAGAATTTGAGCCTCACTGCTGAAATAGTTGGCAGCTTTTGGTGAACTTTGAATTGAAATGGTTGTTTATTTCTTTTTCTGATTTCTCAGTGAGACACTGGTGATTGCTCTTTGAGTACTGAAGCCACAATACTGTCCATAATGCAGACCGGCAGTTTTCTTCCTCTCTGTGTCTGACTCATTCACACACACGCAGCAGGTTTAATATCAAATCTTAAAAAGGTGGAAGGGATCTCCCTTTGGACAAGTGAAATCTTGTTTTTGTTCTTTTGCTTATCATCATAAATGCATAGACCTCTTTCTCTTGGTTCACCCCAGCTGCACTCATGCCCCCAGGCTGCAGTGGCTGTACACACACATACACACACACAGAGAGAGAGAGAGACTGTAAACCAGCCTCGCCTTCCTCGGGTCTCATTGGTTGAGCCTCTGCCTAGCGGTTTTGCCCTTGAGAATGTGCAGACACGGGGCAGATAATGTTCAGACACTAGAAACTCTAGACCGGGACCAGTTCAACACTTCTTTTACTTCCCTTTTACTACTTGTGTTTTACTATCCAGACATGTGTTTTAAAAAAGGCGACTTTTGTAGATTTTTAAAAAAATTATAATTATTATTTTTTATGTGCGTGGATATCACTGAAGCCCCCCCCCCCCCAAACTCTGCAGGGTCCTACATTTGTAAAGCAATGAATGTGGGGGAAAAAAGATTCCCAGTCATTTTGAGCGCATATTTGCATGCACCAACGATTAGAATGGGCACAGACTGGATAAAATATTTCCAGTGTGTGGACACATGGCAGTCATAAATTCTATTAATGCTACCATAACTGTATCACACCCGCAGTTGCAGGCAGGGGGATTACTCTGAAGCCGATGGCTGGTTCCGTACGTAGGCGTCAGGGTTGGACTTTTTTCATGACTCAAATTGTGTAGCAACAAACCAGATCTGAGCCTTAAAGTGCATTCCAGTCCATGCACACCGAAAAGCATATATATATACACCACTTAATGTAAATGTGGGGTTTTCATATATTCCTTCTGGTATGTTGCAAGGTCATAGATCTCCTTTTACCGTGCGCTCCTGTGTCGGCGGGGTTTCTGCAGAAGTCAGCATGCCAGCAGAGGCCAGCAGCATGTGCAGGAATCTCCCTGCAGCGCCTCATGAGCGGCCAGACCCTGGGATCTAATCACAGTAGGCCAGTAGGCTTTGATCCAAAGTCATTCTTAAGGCTGGAAATAAAATAAACGCCAGGGATGAATGACATGCAAACTACTTCAAGTCGGCCCAAATGACTTCTTAAAAGAGGAGATAATTGTCGTAGAACTTGCACAAAATCCTGCCTGTTTAGTGTGAGTGTTGTGGTTACAGTCAACAGCTTTTTCTTTCTTCTTCTTTTTCTTTTTTTCTTTTCTTTTTTTTTTTTTTTTTTTTTTAGTTATTGGCAGTCAGTGACTTTGCCCTGGTGTTACTGTCGCTGCAGTGTGTGGGAATATGAGCTGCTTCTAACGTGTTGTTACTGTGACTCAGTCTGCGCCTTATTTTGATATGAAATCGCAGATCTTGCATGGCCGCAGAAAAAAAGGCTGAGAAGTAATTTTTTTTTTTTTTTTTGCCATTTCAATGACTTTAATAAGCAAAATAGGAAACAATTTCTTCCAAAAACAAAAAAAAAGTCAGACAAAACAGAAACCAGCCTGAATGAAACGGTTCAAATTTAAGTGTTTAACTATTATTTATATAAACAGGATTGAAAATTGATCCCCATCGCAAAGTACACGGAAACGGCGAAAACATAACAACAACCTGCTGCTGCAGTTTCAGTTCCATTTCAACACAGTTGAATCAGTAATAAACCAAAGATTGTTAAATGCGTGACTTCTTAACAACAGGTTCAAATGCAAGCACCATGCTTATTTGATATGATCCAACAGTTTGTTAATTTAAATCATTAAAATAAAAAACTTTAACTATGCATCTGGCCAGCAGAACCAGAATAATCAAATAATAATAAAACAGACAAAAAAACAAAAAACATGTTACATAACATACATATTGTTTTCATTTTGAGAATTTGCACAACCTGAATCCCCTTTTTTACTGACCGGCAGAAAAAAAATCAGGAAAACACAGAGCGTTAACAGTCAAACTTTGTATTAAAATGCTTGTGTTATCTAAATATGAATTCTACATAAAACCCCTGACAAGTAAGTTGTTGCACCTTTTTTCAAAATATTGTTAAAAATATAAGTCCTTAACATTAGGCCCAGTGGAAATATGCTACAGGTGTCCGCCAATTGAAATGAGAGGATGTTTGGTCTGGGTTTGATGTGGTTTGGTAAAGAGTTAATAGAAAGGCAGACAGCACATTTCTGAATTAGTGGCACACAAGCCACATTGAGTAAATTAAAATTACAGAGAGTACTAACCCAAACTGTGTGTGTGTGTGTTAAACACTAGGTAGAAAACTTGGAATCAGGACTCGGTGCGCAAAAGCCTTTTCTGTGAGTAATATCTTGGTCACATGTTTGTCTCGCCTGTGTCCAGATATTGCTGAAATAAAATTTGCACTCAGGCCTGTCTTGAATAATATTTCAATATGATATCATAGTATGTCTTCCTGGAGGGAGGTCTGCACAAATTTCAAAATGAAAACTCGCAAATCATCATCCAAAAGTGCACTTGACACACAAAGTTTGTTGTATTTTAAATGCAACTGAAAAAAATGCGCTGCTCTCTAAATTAATACCCCAAAATGATAAAAAAAAAACAAAAACAAAACCCAAACGTTAAAAAATACATGAAATAAAAACACAACTCAAAGAAAGAAAGAAGTTCAAACCAGCCTCCTCAATCTTGTTGTGCAGTTTTGCGGTTGCATAATATTTACAAGCTTAAAGAAACCCGCACCATATGATACTGCACCGGCAGTCCTGCTGTTCTGTCCCCGCTGCAATTCTCTTACCCCCCGAAACCCCCATGGAGAAGCGCAGATCAACAACATGCTCTTAATATACACGAGAAGATGAAGGTACAAAATAGAAATTATTACCGTACATGTCCAGCATGCAGGATTAATATTTAATGCAGTTTTTTGTTTCAATATATATTCGAATATAACGAAGCAGGCAATAAATCAATGAGATGTTGCATAAAAGGTCCCCCCACCCACCCCAGTGACGGGTTAGTAGACAGAAGTTAAATTTGCATAAAGTGGTGTTTTTGCTTTTGGAGTTTTTTTTCCCCCAGATTTCGGGCCCCACTTATCTGAATGTGAGTCTCATTGATAAGTTGCAGACTGCCAGAACAGGCCTACTTGTTGTTTCATAACAGTGTCATCATTTTAGAGAACAAAATTACAAGACAACTGCCTCGACGCCATCCCACACTACTTACAGATTATTTAAAAAGCTGTAGAGAGAGATAGAGAGAGAGAGAGAGAGAGGGAGAGAGAGAGCTAAAGAAAAAGTTCATCAGCCGATCCTCTTCTTTGAAGAAGAAAAAGTCTCTTCACTACAAGCAACTAATCTACAAAGATGCTGCGACTGATCAGACACTCTACATTGCTCTTTGTATCTCAGTTGACACGTGGATGGAGAGATGGTTAATATATGAGAATACTATTCGATGGATTATTCTTCTAATGTGAATATAATTGTTACCGTTATTCGTATAATCATAAACAGTATGGGAGGTGTGGATTATCATCGTTTGTTCATCAGCCAGTCAGTCACTTGCGGAGAAAGGAAATTATGGGGGGGGGGGGGGGGGGGGGGTTGTTGTGAAGGGTAAGGGGAAGTTGGGGGGGGGTCACAAGAAAAGGCTATGACAACTCACATGAAAAACTCTGGTGATGAAGGGTTGTCACTGGTCGAGCCAGCCTCACGGAACCCGTTACTGGCCCCCGACCCCGTCAGTTTCTCACACTTGAGTTTGTAGGCGTCCCTCTCCCGCGCCAGGCGGCTGATCTCCGCCTTCAGCTGCTCCACCTGGTTCATCAGCTGCGTCTTCTCGTTCTCCAGCACATGTTTCTGCTGCACCCGTTTGAACCGGCAGGACTGCGCGTAGCCCCGGTTCTTCAGGGTCCTCCTCTTCTGCTTGAGGCGGATAACCTCGTCCTTGGTGAAGCCCCGTAGGTGTCTGTTGAGCTCCCGCACCGACATGGACACCAGCTGCTCGTCGGAGAAGCGGTCCTCCACGCTGAGTCCGCCCCCGGAGCCGTGGTGCGCCGCCGACTGGCTGAGGTGGCCATGCGGATGGTGGTGATGGTGGTGGCGGTGGTGGTGGAGGGGCTGGTGGGAGTCCGGTGAGACCGGGGACGGGCTGTCCGGGTTCTGGCTGTGGTGATGGTGATGCTGGCTGTGTGGGTGGTTGTGTCCGCCCGGGTGGCCGGAAAGTTCCTCGGCGTGGTGCGGGATGCCCCCTGCATATGGGTGATGGTGCTGCTGGCCGTGGCCGTGGTGGCTGTGGTGGTGATGCGGGCCCCTGTAGCCCTCGAAAGCTCCTTGCTGCTGCAGCTGTTGTTGCACATGCGGAGGTGGCGGGTGGCCGTGGGCTGTGGCTCCGATCAGGGCCTCCACTGCGTCCTCCGGGGTCAGGCTTAGCGTCTGTGGGTCTATCTGCTGATGGTACCCGCTGTTTGGCATCCAATACAGCTCCTCTAGGTGGTTTTTCTGCTCTGTGGGGCTGAAGCTGGGTGAGGAGGGCACCGAGCTGCAGGGTGTACTGATGGGGGTGGACGACACAGAGCCTTGGGGTTGGAGGCGGTTACACTGGCGCACCCCGTTGCGCTCCAGCCCGGCCAGGCCTTCTTTCTTCACGTCAAACTTCATCAGGTCAAAATCATTGACATATTCCAGAGCCAGAGGGCTGCTGGGTAGCTCCGGACCCATGCTCAGCTCTGCACTCATGTTGCTGTCGCGACTCTTTTGCAGATATGCAAAGGTAGTTGCAAGCGTCGATAAAACTGACTTATTAATCAGCGTCTCTTCTCTCCGTTCTTGTTTCATGCAATAGTTCTTTTGGCTCCTCCACCGCTGCGCACTGACTTGCTGTAGCATGAAACACCGCGTGATTGGTGGAAAAAAAGGAAAACGAAAAAAAAAAAAAAAAAAAGTAGTGGAGGAAAACTTTCAGACTAATGCTCTGCACACGGTTTGCGTCATATAGCCTACTTCTGCTGGGATAATCTGGAGAGACCAGGCAGGAGGTAGAAAGCAGTGCGTCTCAGTGCAAAAGTAAAAACCTCAGTCCCTTCAGTAGAAGTGTATTGCGACACACAGACACACAAAAGAAAAAGAAAAAAAATCATAAATAATAATAATAAAAGAAATACCACGTTTGGTCGCTGAGACGGGCACCAGTCCTCGTTGCAACTTCTTGGTTGTAAGTCCTTTTTTTTTTTCTCCAGGAAAATGATAGAAGCAAATAAGCGGAGTAAATAGGGCGTCTGATTTTCGCTGAGAAGCAGCTTTTCCAGCTCTGCACCGCAGAGATTCAAAGGCTTGCCTCCCTCTCTCTCTCCCACTCTCTGGTATCCAGCAGACTGCGCTTGGATCCAGCCGATGCTTTATCCTTATAGCGCACCGTGACGTCGAGCCGAAAGGCTGGATCCGGAGCGCTCTTCCAATCAGAGCGGCACTCTGCGCTCAAATAGAGGAAGAGGAGGAGGAGGACAGAGAGGGAGAAGGGGACGCATCGTACGGTCCTGACAGCTTCAGACAGTCAGCTGACCGACTTCCCTAAAAGCAGGAGGTGGGAGGAAAGGTGGAGGAGAGAGAGAGAGAGAGAGAGAGAGAGAAAAGTGCCTCTCTCTCGTGCTCCTCACGAACACTGATTTTCTCAGAGAAAACCAGCTCGGATATTTCGCGGCACTTTCGGATCTGAATGAGAGAATGTGAGTGAATTAAAGGCTTCATTGCTGGAAGCTCAGTGGAAATTCACCAAATCGCACTTTCATGGCACGTCGACCCCTCAGAAAAACTCCGTTAAACACAACTTTCGGTCTGCACGCCTCAGTCCAGCCCGTATGAAGAGGACACTGTGGAAACATTTAGCAATAACAGTTTCCAAACACACTTTGATGCGTTTTCCAGAGAAGGTGTGAAACTGTAGTGGCATGCTGCCACAGCTTCATTGTACAAGTGCTTGAGACAACTCCATGTCTCGTGGAGACAAAATGATCGTTGACAATTCATTTATAACAACAATAAAATCAATTATCTGTTTCATTACACCTCATGTTGGTTTCGGTGTACATAAGCTTTCAGACCAGTCGACACCAAGGCCAGAATAAGGCAGGAAAAATGAGGTCAACAACAAAGTGATATTGTAACGCAATTCATCAAAATTTAACAACACTGAAAAGTTGAATCTTGACCTTTTCAACAAACAAGGACACATGACTTATTCCTCTCTTGTTGCAGACACAAACACACTTGGCAGTGACTGCTGGAGGTGTAGACAGTATTATGATGAACAGTCACAGTTTCATTATTGGTATTAGGTACATGTGTGACCCTCAGTGGTGATCTGATTGTGACCTCGCTGCGCTCAACTCCCTGGATTTCTTTTTTTTTTAAGATCTTTTTAATCTGATGCAACCGCAGTATATTAGTCTGACTTTGTGTTATAATCATTATCGGTTAAGTGTAATTGTTTCTGGTGAAAGAAAAGTTCAGAGCCTGTTATTATTACTCCCACATTCCCACATCAGGCTGCTCTTGGCTCGGACAGTTTGTTTTACACCGGGGCAGCTGCACAACAGGAGGCCGAGCACAAAACAGGCTCAAGGCTGCCCCTGCGTGGGCAACGCAATAACCGAGGAGGCTGCTCACATGGATTTCCTCCTGTTTGTTGCTTTGTTGTTGCTTAGTTTTCTTTATGTTTTTCTCCAATCTCCGCACGTATTGCCCGTTTTAAAGGTCACACTCTGCAATCATGAGTGACAACAATTAATCTGTGTCATTTGACTCTCATAAACACTCAGCGCCTCATGTGTAATCGCCCCAATAACACTGTCTAACAGGTAGTTTGGCTAAGGCAGGGGAAGATCCTTTAGTGTGTGTGTGTGTGTGTGTGTGTGTGTATCATCGATTTAATCTGTATTTAAATTGTCTAAACAGACAAAATAAAAGGAAATGATTTAAGCAAATTTCTGGTTTACCTACGAAAAAAGAAAGAAAAAAGGAAACTGCTTGTAAATGAGTCAATCAGAGAGATCGATTAGATTATCATTTCGTTTCCACCTCATATCCACGGTTGACTACAGCCACGACCAGAGCCCTATTGATCAGGCTGCATGTGCCAAAGATGAGATCCGATAATGGAGGGCTTATTTGTTTAGTTCAAATTCTTCATCAGTTTGAGTTGTGAAGCAGTGTATCAATAAATGAACTCTGAATCCAACTCATGTCGTACAACAATACTCACCAGGGCTCATATCCTCATATCCTGCTTTACACGTTTAATTCCCAGACGAAGTATTTGTTCATGCAGCTCTAAGTTTAATGTAAAAAACAAACAAACAATAAATGAATGAATAAAGAAAATAAACCCCCCCCAAAAAAAGATTAAAATCAAACACTGTTAATAAACATCTTATAAAGAATATTAATAGTTTGATGAGGCACCTTTTTAACCCAAACAACTTAAAATAAACTACAGGATGGTTTTTGTCTGACCAACCTATTTATCCCTGCCTGTTATTTTGAATTATTATTATTAGTGGTATTATCGATAGGGTTATTATTAGTAATATAATATTTTGCGCGCTTGCATAATTTTTTAACCAATAATTTGTTATTTTGATGCGATGATAAATGAAGTGCGCTTCAAAGCCAGTTCTGACTTTATTTGTTCCTCTTAGGATTTTTTTGTCTTCAGTCTAGAGACGGTGATCATTTCCCCAGAACCTCAGACAATCTGCCTTTTCTTGATGAGCCCTCATCTCACCATTTACTGATGCTCTCAATTACAAATTCAGGCCAAGTTTGTTTTTCTTCTTCTTCTTCTTCTTCTTCTTCTTCTTTTCTTTTTTTCTTAACCCAAAATCAGAAAAGTGCAGGTGGCGTGTGCAATTTCCATTTATTCCCTTTTTCTAAAATCTCTGAACCTGCAGGGCGAGCTTCTCGGTTCTCGGCTCCAACGTCAAAAGCGCCCAGAGCGAATCTTGCCGAGCCGAGCCGAGCCGAGCCGTGCTGCTGTGAAATCTCTTCCCAGCGAGGCCGACCCGGCGGCAGCCCCCATTAGGTCGTAATGCTCACTAATATAGCCCGAGCCCGCCGTCTAATAGATCCGGGCAGGCCTGCCGGCGGCTCTCCCCCTTCGGTAATAACGGGCTGTAATGGAGAGACGAGATGTAAAAAAGCGTCCATGTCAGCAGCATATCGGTGGTTAATGATCTATTAAGTGATCCGTGTGCTTATGGACAGCGAAAAAAGTGTTGATGCTTGCTTATTCGCCCCCTAATGAGAGTCCCATCCTACGGATTTTAGGAATGAATAACAGAAATAAAATCACCTTTAAAATGTTACATTTAACAGTTGATGCATTGGAAGCTGCAGCGGCTGCAGAGCTTCCCACAGCTCACATCTCACACCTGCAACAGGCCCGCTGCTTCTGCACCGGAGGCCCGCCGTGTGCCTGCAGGAAGAGGCACGATCCACCCCCCCAACAAATGTGGATTTCTGTTCTGCTCCAGGACTTATCCATGCATGTGTACCCGCTGTCCGCAGGCAGGGCACTGCCAAGACCCCTCGGATGTGTGTGAGCTCAAACACCGGCAGGATGGAGTGACTATGAGGATTACTTTTCCTTTTAGAACCAGAAGCAGACTTTGTGTCTCACTCCGAGGTAAACTAATGGCTGTTTCATTTGGTGGCGATTTGGCCGTTTGGCGTGCGTAACGATGAACTCTAATGGTCCTCCCTGCGACCATTCCTGAAGAGACTGCAGAGCTGAGCGGGAGGCAGCCGCGGTGGAAGGCCCGGGAAGGGGAGAGGCAGAGGGAGGGATGGAGATGGAGGCACGGTGCTTTTTGGAAGCGCAGCTGTGATGGACTGTGACGCAGGAGGGAGAGAAGATGCGCGCAAAGCCCCCGGCTTCAAGCTCCAAAAAGTTTCAAACGTAGCCGCTTTCATTACACACTAACTCTTGATTTTGAAACGCAGCCTCTTATAACCAACTTTTCATTCAGACAGCCAACAACCTAAATGAGAAATATCTCTAAAACTTATTCTGCTATGTGTGTTAAGATTTATCTCATTTTAAACTGAGAACATAACTGCCGGAAAATATCTGAATGTGCATTGTTGTCAATTTACCATTAGTCACAGCTCATTATAGCTCATTTATGTGCACAAATGTCAGATCATTGAAATATTTAAAAAGCATTTTGCCCCTTACAACTGCAAACCCAGAGTGTGTAAATATGTGCAATTAACTAACTCTGTTTTCTGGACTAAAATGACAGTTTTAAACCATAAAAGTGTTTGTGAGCTGCTCAAGTCAGCCTGCATGAGTGTTTAAAATTTGAAGGTTGATTATTCTGACAGTGGCTCCCTTTAACATCACTAATCTCACGTCTTCCGTTTACAATGTGCAGTTACTCAGGCATTCTTGTTTACTCCAGACTGATCGATTATCTCTGTGAAAACATGTATTATTAAGACGCGTCGTCTGTGTAAACAGGCAGGGGCCAGTCTGAGCAAAGCCAACATCCTTATCGGGGTAATTGACTGAGGAGTCTTTCAGGAAAACAAAACAAAAAAAAGAGGTGAGATAAGTGCAAATTCTGGCAATCTCATTAATATGAAAAAAGCATCGATTTAACAGTGAAAACTTGATGTTCAATCTTAAAAAAAAGAGAAAAAAAGTGTAAGAAAAATGCACTCTGCATATTGTCATCCTCATGCAGGCGCCTAGTTTGGATGGTCGTGATTCTCTCCCGGTGTTATCACAGCACAGCCACTCAGCATGGACCCGCTGAGAAGGTGCTTGTGTTTGCAGGGAAATTAGTGCTTATTTCTTGTGACAGAGCGCCTCTGGTGGCGCATTCACTTTATTGCTAATAGTCTGATGTGAATCATCTTTGACATGCAGTCTGTCTTTTTGGCTCTCACCCCACACTGACAGCATCCAACTCCCAGAACTTAGGTTGTTTTTGTTTGGTGAGGGTTTGGTTTTGGTTTTGTTTTTTTTTTTAGTTTTGTTCTTTTTTTTGTGTGTGTGTGTGTGTGGGGGGGGGGTTAAATGACAGAGAAGCTCAAAGGATATAGAAATACAATGGCGAGGCCAAGTCATAATCGTAGGCCTTTTCGCAGATTAGATGTCTCTGATTGACGTGTTGTAAATATAACAACAAATAAATGTCAGTATGCACTGTACTGGCTTAATCCCTGAAGAAAGAGGACAGTAAATCTGCCTTTTGCTGTGGTCATTTCATTAATGTAAATTGCAATGCTATGTACAATACTTTGGCCTCATTCCAGCTGGCTCTTTGCTGCTCTGCTTATGCATAACATTGGTTTTTATCATAAACTGAGGCTGTGCGGCCACAGAATGTAGGAGACGCCGCAAGAACCGAATTTCAGAGTGCAGGCATAATGTAATTACAGCCTGGTATTCTCTGGTCACAACCACAGTTTACATCTGTATTTTGTAAGCCGATAACTGGCTACTGTGATTCTGAAGAAACATACAAGGAACTAAATTCTTATGATGAACTGAATTTTTCATTCTAATTTCTACTCGTTAGTAGCTTGATTGATACGGCTAATGTTTCCCATTAAATTAATATTTAACAATTGTTTCTTCCATATGAAATACCGTCTTGTATTTACATGCCAGTGTTGAGGATCAGTCTTTGTTGTGCGTGGCATTTTTGACTGGTGTTAGATCATATTTCTGTCTTATATTAAATTTGCACTTCATATAGAGTTCTGGAAAATATACTTCATCTATAGTGGACCAAATACATCACTAGTGTTTTATTATACTATTATAAGAGTGAAGAAAGGGATTTGACAGAGCACAGATGGTTCTGTGTTATATCTGAGCACACTCTGTTTTGCTGTGAGTGGAGTATAAATGTTTGTGATCATAGATAATCTGTTCTCACTGTCCACTTGTGCTCATACCAACCAGCAGACCCCAGGTCAGCTTGTTCCTGTGTTTGTTTGTGTGGGCTTGATTGATCTGGAGGTGGGTAGATGCTACATGGGGCAGTTTGAGGAGTAAGAGCCGAACCAGCACTTTTTTTCTCCTTCAGATCATCTCCTCTCCTCTCCTTGTCTTTTTTCTCCGCTCAGGATAATCCGGATCTTTCTATCCACCGTCTTCTCTTCATGTCATGATCTGGAGACTTGTCGTTCACTGTGGACCTGAAGCTGATGCTCTTATTAAACATTTGTACTCACTGCGCCTCCACATATCCCCTTTCTCTTCCTCTCTCCTCTTCTGCCCATACTCCCTCACTGAGTGACCTCCTTGCCTCTGGGCTCTCTCACCCGTCTCCTCTGGCCCTGGCCCTGGCCCTGCCCACCCTGGGTCATTTATCATGGGCCAGGAGGGGAGCCCCCGGGCCTGCAGGCCCCTGTCAGCCCCTGCAATCGCCTCTTTGTGGCTCCTAGCAAACAAGTGTCGGATCAGCAAAAGTCTATTAAAGCCTGGTGGGCCTTTCTGAGCCAATTGGGTTCGGGTCACTGAGCTGCTCTCCTTGCTGCTCCGAGAGCTCTTTGTGTCGCCGCCGTTCGCTGACACAGATCCTCACAAGATTAATGATTTTTAGCAGCCATTTGGGTCTTATTCGCAGGGTCCCCCTCTCGTTCTTCTCTTTGCCCCTTCTCGTCTTTTCTTCACTCATTCTGGCGTCTTTTTTTCTTTAACCTATATCTTCTACTACCCTCCCTCTAACATCTGATTTCTCGCTTCTTGCTCTCAGGTTTCCTCTTCTCCTCCTCCCTTTCACTGCAAGCACAATCTATGTTGATCATTTGATTTCAGTTTGTGAGGTTATTGCCCATGTAAGTGTGATTGCCTCTAATGGCAGTCTCATATTTATCATTTATCAACATTTATGTCTGCAATTCGGATTTTATGATTAAAGTAATTTTAATTTATAGTTTTAGTTTTCTAGTCCTCTCTGATAGAGCTAAAGGATGCTCACAAACCAGCTTGAGCATCCACATTACAGTCCCGTCTTTCCCGCAGGGTGTCTCAAGAGGCTTGGAGTAATTTGAAATCTTTGAGCCACTTCCACAACTTCTATGTTGCCATATTCTCAGTGTTGTTTCCAGTAATTACTGCAGGTTAAGTGCACGTCCTGGAGCCCAGTGGAGGCAGCTCTATCCCTCACCTGGGACATGACTCAGCGCAGTTAAGGTCATCCGTCCATTTCCCTGACCACTGGACCGCACCCCGACCTACTCTAAACCCACAGGACAAGCACTATTTACGAAGGACTCATGTTCACTTACATCATCTAATGTAATGACTGTTTTATTTACTACCTGAACTTTTTAGAGAAACACAACCTCTCAACGGTGCATATATTCATTCGAACTCTGCAAATGAATATATTTTTTGCAGCTTCTCTTAAACTGTAAGAACTCCTAAATGGTTCAATGTTGAAATAAAGTGTAGCCAAAAAGTGTATGCATACCTAAAGTTAAATGTTATTTTTGTGAAATTAATAATTTTAACATTGAAAGTATTCACATGTGAATATATGTTGTCTGTCACTTACAGCTGAGGCACATTAAGAGACAATACAGACAGGATGGGCAAGAGCACTGCAAACAAAATCAAAACTAATCTAATTTAAGATCTTAACATAAAGCAAATCTCTTATTTGTAAACTGGCCTGAACTTTAACCCTGTAATAACTGTCAACATACTGACACTTTGAAAGTTAAGCTTTTTAACTAATACCTGCATATTTACACATTCAACAGTAATGGAGTAACATGTTCATTTTCCAACATTCATTTCAGCTTCGTTTTAGGCATTTACCAAATCCTGGGGGACAGAACATGGAAACATTCTGTCTCTCAGCTGCTAAATGCACCATGTTTGCCAGCCAGGCGTGAACCGTGTCTGTCTACTGTTTGGTGTTGAAGAGGTAGCATACAGTGAGCTTTTCCCTTAAAAAAAAAAAAAGAAGAAAGAAAAAGCAGCCTGCCTGTAAATGACGCATTGAGAGCAGTGAGAATGAACCAGAGCAGCAAAGTTGCAGGTCTGACAACTATACAATGAACTGAAACTCTTTAAGGCTGAGCAAAGCATAAGATTTGAGTGTTAATTCTCAGCAGTTCATCACCATAGGAGACTCCTTATACATTGCCACATTGTTTTCATTTTCATTGGATATATTTTTTATAATAAAAGCATCAATTATAACTTTGATATGCGTTAAGTTCAGTTTTAAATATATATATATATATATATATATTATCTCAGTGCCATCATGACATTACTTCATAGTGGAGTCCGTTGTTAACATCGCTGCTTCCTGTTACAGGATCTGTTTCATCTCTGTTATATGCCTGATGTGGTAAAATGTGGGGCAGCAGTGGGAGAAACCATGTGTGCCTGTAGTGTATATAAGTGTGTGTTAAGATATACTATTCCTCCCTGTGTTGGCGAAGCTCAGACTGAGACTGCAGTTGCTCAGCATCTGCTTTCATCCGAAACTTTCTCTGTGTGTTTATAGCGTGTCTGTTTAAGGACTGAATGGATGAACCCAGCCTGCTGTCATGTCCATCCACCTGCCCTGTTTCCTGTCTGATTAATCTTCTGTGTGTGCGTCTGTGTGCAAGTGTGGGTGTGTGCTTGCATGTGTTTGTTTGCATGTGAGGCTGTGTGTGTAAATGGTTATAGATGGGGCGACACCACTACTCTGGCAGTCTGAATCATTACTCAGAAAGATAGGGAGAGACCCAGGGCCAAGGAACTCCTAACATCCTCCTTCCTACATCTACTCACACAGACACACACATCCCCGGGTTATTCATTTCTAAGGAGAGAGCCTGGCATTTCACCGCATCCACCCCCTCTTATTAAGAGTCTGAAGCCACGGGTTCCCTCTTGTAGAGGGGGAGAGAGGGATGGGGTTCGATTGGGCTTTCCACTCTTTGTTTGCACCTTTCTTCTTGCCTGTTCTCTCATCATTTCTCTTAATCTTTCATTTCCATCTCTTTCTCTCTCCCTCTCTCTCTTTCTTTCTTTCCAGGGAAACTGTCCACCACCTGACGGCTGTTTGTTTCACAGGACCAAAGGTGATGGTGAAAGAAATGCCCCTTCTTTCTTACAGTATGTATTTGTATATGCTTTTGAGTCTCTTAACATAACCATCAGCAGTTGATATGTAGGGAGTAGAGCCTGTGGATCCTGTGCGGACAGGTACACGGAGGCGGACTATTCAGAGAGACTATGGTGAAGTAGCTGAGTTTATGAATGTACAATTTAGCAATATAATTGAAGTTTGTAGCACAGTTTCCTTGGTACGTTTATAATAATCATTTGGTATTTATAGCAATTCTTATCCAGTTGCACCGTTATTTGGTTCAATGTTTTGTCTCTTTCTAGGCTGAGGAGGAGATTTTGTTTTGGGGAATATATGAGAGCAATTACAGTCCCATAAAAATGACACTGTGGACCTAAAACAAATGGTAAAATGGGAATATTGTTGAATGTCCTCATTGCAAAATCCCAGAATACACCGCAGTACGGAGATAAAAGATGTGTGTGAATATTTGCACCTAAGTGTGTCGTGTGTGTTCATACATTTGATTTTAAGTAAGGTGTGTTTGTGGTCCTTAATGCTTGAGCAGTACATGAGTATACGTGTCTGTAGCAGTATGTATGCATGTGTCAGAATGAGGGGGGGTGGTGGGGGGGTTTATATGTACAGGAAGAGAGCCTGTAAATAAATCTGTTTGGGGATTGGGGGTGTGGGGATGAAATATGGTCACAGGGATGTGGAGCAATGTGAAAAACTCTGCTACGCCAGGGAATAACAAATCTACTGATGTCGCCTCGCTGCAAAATAAATACACTCCCCTGTACAAGTCATCCATCTGGACTATGAGTCGCAACAAAGACGCCCCCAATACATTCCCAATGCACCCTGACACACACACACACACACACACACACACAAACATTCATACAGCAACCATCTCCCACAGCAGTCATATTTATTTATTTGTTCGATTGTTTGTTAAATTAAATGGAAACTGCTAGTTGGGTACTGGAAATTGAATTTATTGTGTTTTTGTTTTTTTTGTTTTTTTTTGTTTGTTTGTTTGTTTTTTGTGAATGAAACATACCCCACCCCTAGAATGCTGACTGTGTCTTTATGGCTGATGTGTAGGGTTGTTGATGAAGGGTGGGTGGGGGGCACGCAGGGCATTTTAACTAATGATCGATCACGAGAGATTAAATAATTAAATTTCAGCCTTGACAATTTAAAAGTCTCCCCACACAGAGTTGACTGAATTAGGAAAGAGGGAAAGATGAAAGATTCTGCCTGCAGCAATGTTCGGAAGGATTCAACATTTAATACATTACAGGGGGAAGTGTGTGTGTGTGTGTGTGTTTGCATAGGGATGTACTGTTTTTAGCTCATGCACATTCACGCACACACCCTCTGTCTTTTTCTGACATAGATTACAGTAAATATATTCAACTAACCATGTAGGTCCCTCAGTTTTATTCTTCACTGTCCTTATCAGGCCCTTTTCCATTAGACACTCCATTACAACCACTGCAGCATTAAATGCTCACATGTGGGGCATTGTGTATCTGTACTTTAAGTTCTTTCTTTTTTTTTTTTAGTATCCACACAACAGCAGCATTTTGGGTTTTTTTTTACTATAGAATTCAGTTTTCTATTTACTAATTAAGGTCTATTCTTTTGGCTTAATTGGGTCATGGAGAGTTGTGAGTAAGTGAGTGTGTGTGTGTGTGTGTGTGTGTGTGTGTGGGTCATTCTGTCCCTCCCAGGGATAAATATTAGCCCTCGTTGTTTGCAAATAGGTGATGTATGGTGGCCATATCTCTTGGTGATGAATGTTTTTTAGAAATTTCCTCTCCTTTATCAATTGACTAACAAACCCATGTATCACTGCCACTCTCTCCCACTCCCCACATAAATTAAATAAGCAGCTCTCTCTCTCTGCATCGCTCTCTCTCTTCAACTTCTCAGTTTTACTCTCATCTTCCACGAGACTCTTTTTATTAGCGTTTTTAGCTTTATTTGTTCTTTAGATTGTTCTTCCTACATTGGTTACCTCATTCTGCACGCCCACACATTAAACCTACAGCAATCAGCATTGATGTGTGGGAGTAATAGTAATGCTGTTGTTACATACATCTCAATCACAAATTTCCCTGTAATGGGATGAAGACAGTGAAGGGTGTTTCTCACCAATTACCAGCCCGCCTCCAGCATATTATTTGATGTACTCATCATCAGGCACCTTTTGACGTGCATAAATATGGATCTACGTAACAAAAACTATGTTTACTCGTTCCTGTTTATCACCGTGATGCTCACTAAATCTGCTGTCTCTCAGATGGACGGCTGGTAAAGAGCTACAGGCTGGAGCTGGGTGGGTTCCTCTCTGTCACAAGATGATGACAGGAGGCCGATTATGCCAGAGTGCCATATTGTAAACTACTCATCATTAGCGGGCCCATCCTGGCTAACGACCACACTGGAGATAAACAGGGGCGATATGGAGAGCCATCTTAATCAGGAGGGCCATTTAAGAGTGGGGCTCTGTCATTAAGCACAGCTGTATCACACCAGGATATGGGAGATGTTGAGCTGTAAAGCTTTAGAGTGAAGCCAGCTCAGGTCCCAGCCTCGAGCTCCGCAGGGTTTTATTGTTGTTCTCCCCTTTAAATCCACAGTGATCAAGAATAGAAAGATAAGTGCCTAAAACATCCAGCCAAATCAAATTATTACCCATCATTGACAGTCTCCAGTCACAGCCTCCCAGGGACACTCTCAAACCTCAGTCAGCAGGGAGATGGGGGAGTTGAGATGAGTTGAATTTCGAGTTGTTGTGAATCCCACTCCCTCAGTCCTGTCTCTTCCACTGTGTTTGTTCCCAGTCCTCCCTTATGTCCTCATCTGCCTCTGTGAATTCTTTGGCTTCCGAGGGAAAACAAACGGACGTCTAATAATGAGAACGATCCTCTTCATGACCACTTAAAGGAGAATTTCCTGTCTTTGTCTTATATATCTTCAACTTTCCGGTGAAAGGGTATAAAAACCGGTTAAAATAATTAATTTCCCAAACTTAGTAAATATGTTTATAGTCTCACAAACCAAAGTTTACTCTTTACACTAAACTTTTACAAGCAAGTAAAGACACATTTTAAGGTTTTGTCACGTATCCCAAATTGTCTTTTGTCCACAGCTTCATGTTTTTGCCTTTGCCTCATTCCAGTTCATTGGTAATTCTCTTATCTGAGAAGTAGTAAGTACAAAATGTTTTTTTTTTGTTGTTGTTGTTGTTTTTGTTGTTTTTGTCAGACAATGAGTAAAATTTCAATTTACTAATCCATTGACTTTGTTAAGATGATAGTACCTCTTCTTTCATTTTCAGTTTAATTCTACCATTTTACATTTTTCAGGCTCAGATTTTTCCATGTTTCCTGTTTTTCATTTCTCTCAATCCCTCTTTTCCTGCGTGATTTATCTGGTGCATCCAGTGTCCTTCTCATATCTCCCAATAACGCTCCCTCAGATGGACAGGCCTGAGTTGTCTGGACAGGCCGTAGCTCTCCCCACAAATGCTTGAACAATTGGAGGTAAATACGTTGGAGACAGCCCATTTGTTTTGGGCTGGCGATGATGCATGCTTTTGCAGCGAGCAGCACATTTTTACCACGCAGCCCAAAACAGCTGTGAGTAATGGATTGCTCTGGCCTGTCCACTCATACTGCTATTTTTATTATTGTATCCCTTATAGTTTTCATTTTTCATATCAGGGAGAGAAAGAGAGAAAGTGTACAGCATTCCCCTTCAAGTATGTTCTTTCCCTAAAAGAGGCGGGAAGTGAAGGCCCCATGTCCCCTCCCCCTTCCACTCACTTCATCATCTTCCATCAACCGTCCCTCGCTGTTTGTAGTCAGACTGAAAGATTTTGTTGGATGCCAGGAAGAGACAAATAAGGGATTATCAACAGACAGAACAATAATTCAGGCTGGACAGCGTCATGATAATTTTTCATCGATCCATCACTGCGATTATCTGGCATGTTGTCTGGTTCAGCCTCTGGGGATCTGCAGCTATTGTGAGAGGGTAGGAAAGAAGAGGAGAGAGCTAATTTCACCTAAAAAAAAAAAAAAAAAAAGCACAGCTGAACAGAATGTACTGTAAAAATGTGTCCCGACTGTGGACAGTTAGAGTGGAAAAAGCTCAGCTCCAGCTTTGAAGATGATTCACTAAGTAGCTAAAATTATCTCCTGCTGCTGGCCCCAGGGAAAAGACTGGTATTTTGCATCGAGGCAGTCACATGGGCACCTATAATGGGTGCCTCTTAATTCCACTGACAGCTTTACGGGACCTGAGTTATGGAGTCGCAGCCATGTTGCTCGTTAGGCCCCAGCCTGGCTTCACACTGAGTTACACTAATACACCTCCCCTCCCCTGCCCTTTCCCCCTACACACACACATTCATGAGGGGTAGCCCATCCTCACATCCAGAAAGCTACTGGCCCACACAACTCCTTCACACACCTTTCTTGTATAATGGGGGTTATTTGTTCAGGTTGTTCAGCTGATGCTAGTATCAGATTTATTTTCCTCAATTCTGCCTTCATCTTAAGCTTCTCTCCTCGACTTACATTTTCTTCTCCCCTTATCCTCTCTCTCCCAGCGCCCACCAGGCCAACCCCGCCTCCCCCCGACAGTAGCAGGGTCCTGCTGGGTGATCCATCTTTGTCAGCCTGCTAAAATGATAATGCCAATTAAAGCAGAGGAGTAATTGCCCTCCACTGCCTCTGATCCCCTGCAGACCCTCAACAGGAGCCATGGCCCCAAATACGAATGAGACCGGGGGGCCCTTGGAGGCCCTTGGAGGCCCTTGTCAGGGCGAGCGTGAGGACAGGTGGGGCGGGAAGGGGAGGGGTAGGGGAGGGGAAGGGAAGGAGGTAGGTTGGAGGGCGTTGTGGGGGAGGAGGGGTGATTTGTAACTTTTAACCTCCACTGATCACCGATGGCCTTGACAAGGAAGGAGAGGAAGGAAAAGGAAGAGATATCTCACACACACACAGGGGTAAAGCACATAAACACACGTAGCCAGAAACACATGGATAAACACACACACACACACACAGTCAAGGTCGCTGTCAAAGGACTTATGGCCCCTGCCATTGCACGCAGACTCTCAGTGTGAGGAGCCTAATAGGAAGTGAAAAGACTACCCGGCAATGAACTGTAACACCACTGATCAGAGGTGACATAGCTGCTCTCTCAGGTCAGCCATGCAGCCATTATTGCCACAGTCACTATCACAAATTCACTTTTAAGGTTATTGTCTTCCTTCTAATAATTTGGTAAGATCTAATGAATGATCTGTGTGGCTTGCTGTGTCCTCTGTCTTTTTGTGGAAGAGAAGCGAGGGGAAGGTGAAGAGCTCAGCTCCACTCAGTGTTTGGTTATATCAAATTAATTCATTTTTGGTGCATATGGAGATCATTTTTCTTTTTTCTATAGTTTCCACTATAAAAAAAACTTGAACATCTCCATGTTGGACTAACTGTAACTGGTGAATGTTTGACAGCTTTACTTAATAAATTATTAACTGATAAACTGATGAAATTGTAGTTTTCTGTCACCCGACTAAACAAGGTCACATGACAAGCACAAGCTTTTACCACCAACCAGGCAGCCATGACAGCTCATGCATCACAGCATACTTGTGGCAGGTCGTGTTGAGTGTGCGTGTTTGAGTATATTATTACTTCTCGCTTCCAGGAGTGTGTGGGTGCGAGACTGAAGTGTGTAGGTGGCTATTAACACAAACTCCGTCACCCATCATGACTAGGTGGCGACCTATGGCACTGACCAGCGGGAGAGCACAACAGCTGAAGAACATGACAGAAGGTGCTGGGATGAAAATCACTCCGCTGATCCACGTTTTCAGGCTTCAACTAGTTTGAAAAGGTAAGCATAAAGTAATAAAAATGGCACTATCAGTGTATTTGAGCTCAGTCTAAGGTGTTCACTTTGTGGCGTTTCTCTGTGAACGTTTGTGTGAGACGCAGGTGTGTTGCGTGATGGGTGGAGCTGTTGACAGGAAGCTGCTGCCTGAACATCAGGAGAACAGCTGACTTGCTCCACTGCAGAGACCCAATGATTTCCATCGCAAGAATAATGATCTCTAGAGCCTCAGTGTGACGATAATCTCCTCTAACTTCATCAACGCAATTTATGCCAGCAGACCACCAAATGCTCTCAATATGTTCAGCATTATGATCGTCCTCTCAGCTAAAATCATAGTTACTGTAGCAATAATCAAACATGGAGGCTTACATTGATTCTGAAGGGCTACTCTGCGCTGTGTGTCGCGAGGCCTTAGCACCACGTTGTGGGCTCGACGCTAACATTGACTTATTACAAGGGTGTGTGCCGCCAAATCCATAATTAGACTCCTTTTGTTGCCCCCGTTGTTGTTGAAAATGTAATTATGAAAGATGAAACACAGCCTTCAATGAGATGGCTGTAAAATAGCATAATTAATATGGGCTTTTGCGAGAACAATCCCCGCTTTACGGGAGCCCCGTGTTGGCCGTGAAATTAATTAAGTGTGCCAGGATTTATGGTCTGTGCTCGGAAATGAAGAGAATTAATCGCAGGCCGAAGATGGATGGTTGCTGGAAAATGATGATGCCTGGGACCATGTGGGGAGGAGGCGTCTAACTGCTTTAGGGGGGTGCTCTAGGAGGGGCAAGGAAGGTTTTGACACAATTACACACCTCTACATAACAGCTGGGCCAGTGGTGGGATAGAGTACTATTTGGGCCAGCTTGGAGTTATGAGTTTTTTTGCCTCTTCACCCACCTGCACTTTTTCCCTGGACACCAGGTCCAGCCTGAGGTGGAGGTAGCTTTGGCAAAGAGTATATATCTTCGAGAGCAGAAGAGAGTTATGTTTGTTTTGTTGTTGTCTGTTTTTGCACAGTTGACTGTGTGTGTATGACATGAAGGAAACTATTGAGGAACACAATGATGCCAAAACCTTCACCTTCAGCGTGAGGTGATTCAAATCCAACCTGAGAATGATCATAATGAAACAAGGTGCCATTTTAATGCAGTGGACATGCTTGCTTCTTTTTTTCTTTATTACTCAATGAAATATGTGTTCATTGTTGCACCTGTATGAAAATACAAGAAACCGAAATAAATAGATATGAATGAATGGACGGCAACTTTCACTGGACAGTACCTGAAATTACAAAGTAGCCAGTTTTAATATCATACACAGTTTGACTTTGAGCTCCTACAGTGTCCTTAGACCCAAAAACAAGTCGTGAAACACAACCTCCCCACCCTCCACTGACTGTTAGGTGTGTGTGTGGGTGTGTGTGTGTGTGTGTGTGTGTCTGTTGTAATAATGGAAGGCTAATTACCTACCTCCCATGTCCCTGGACAGCGCCACAATGTCTGGGTTAGGTCTGTGTGTGGGATGGTTCATGATGGTAATTAGCTTGATACACACGCACACGCACACACACAGACAAGATAAATGAAGGCTTGGGTGGATGTCTGTTGTTGGACAGTTGATTGGGCAGGTACTAGGGGAGTGTCTGGGGTCTCCGGAGCATGTCCGCTCTGATAATTGTGTGTGTATCTTTGTGCGTGTGCCTCCGCCGAGAAGAAGCTCTCAGCCCAAATTGCTGTCTCTTGTCTCATTGTCAGAGTGATTATGAAATATTGTTTAATTTACTGGGTGGTAGAGTCGAGTGTGATTTTGATGAATCGGACCTTTTATTTCTTCATTGCCTTTATTGTCTAGTGGTCAGGTGTCCTATGTTTGTGCGCTCAAGTGTGTTGAGGGCAGTGTAATATACAGTTTCGTAAACTACACTAATAGAAACGTTTGGAAATATTCGATCCATCAAAGCTCAAAGTCGCAATAGAGGCGCAATAAAAGGTGCATTGCTCAAAGGTGGAAGGATTGTGACACTACATTAAATTACATTAACTCGGGAAACGCTTTTATTCAAAGTGATTCACAAGTAAGGCAATTTAGAATTACAATGGTCTGCCCTGGTCTGTCCCTGTGTCCCTTGTGACAGCTTGAGTTCTGTCATTGCAGGTCAGCATGTCTCCAAGGTGACAGTTTAACTGATTATATAATGTCATCCACTGAAACATCATAAAGGTGTTCAGTGGAATGAGCAAATCTTTTGTCACTGATGTCATGTAAATATATTTTTTCTTAATTTGAAGTTAATCCAATTGTCTGGTTTTTATTTTCAGACCACCCAGATCACCTGACTGAAGCCTTTGGACGTGGGTAAGTTGAATGATGGGTTGAAGCAATGCAACAGCAAGAGTAGTTGTACATGTATGAAGCGGGTAGGAAGTCGTTTGGCAGAACAGAAATAGGCCAAGTAGAGAGTTTTTATAAACCAAGCTAATGTGAGAATATGTGTGTGCGTGCCTGCGTGATAGAGAGAGGGAAGTCTGGTGGGCCCACTCTAACTGATTATACAGCTATCGACAGGGACCCAGAAAAACAGGCACTCACTTTCCTCTTGATTGAATTAAACACCTTTTATGGGGCAAATCAATGGGTGGGGTGGTGGATGGCGGGGATGAAAGGAGAGGAGAGTTGAACGTGTTATGATATGTGGAGGTGAAATCTGTCTTTACTCCCTCTCCCGCGTTCACACTCGGCCGGCACACATACACACAACCTCCCACAGACAGGTGAGAGGTCTGACGCCACGTTGTAATTCAGACAAATCAATGCTTTTAAAGCATTTAGCCACCACTGGTGATGAAGTACAGTCAGAATAGGCCTGAACCCAAATCAATCACAATTACACATCACAGGCTGGGACTGTACAGTGAGCAGACGGAGGGATGACTGGACTTCACTTCTTTTACAGTTGGCCCAAAGATGATTAGTAAAAAGAAGATGAACTATCAGACACCTCCTGCAGAGAAATACAGCGGGTCCTCCTCACGGCAGGCATTGTGACTTGCCATTCTTGATTTTATTGCTTACACTACGCTTGCTTTTCCACAAGTAATGTGTTCAAATGTCAGATTATAAGTTTATAATTTCCTGGACGCAAACCAAATTTATATGTGCAGCTCTGTTTGTGCTTTTGTGACTTTATTAGTTTTTGGGGAAATTTGTGTTTATCAGATCCTTGTTTGGCATCCGGGGGGGACTGTGATTATGATCAAAGGCAAATGTTTTCAGTCAGATTGTCTTTAAACGGTTCATGGGTTTCACGAATCACTTCAGAGGAGGATTTTTTTTTTTTACGTTATACTTTGTACGTGCCGTTTTAGCTCTGCACCCTTAAGACACTTCAGGAGAAGGCAGCAACACAGCTCTCCGATCCCCAGTATCAGCCACAGCAACAACAGAGCCAAGCAAAGTGATATCATTCCCACAAAACTGGCATAATCAATACAAATCAGGACGCTGATCACTTTGAAACTCAACCGTCCTCTAATTACTCCAAACTGACCCAGCCCTCCTGACCATAATAGTTAGGAATGGGACAGTATGACCTCATGTTGCCACAGAGAGACCCCCCACCTGCTGCTCATCCTAATCAGCTCCTCGGACTGCACACTGTGTCCACTACGACCACATGAGTCACCAACAGCATCCTATCACTGACCCCCAATAACCACCACGCTAACTCCATAGTCTGGCTCGGCCAATCTACGCTGCTGTCAACTCTGGCCAAACCAATTAAAGTGTCTAATGAGCGTCTTGTATAACACTAACACGGCCATTAAAGAGCATTTAAAGAGAGTATGGGGGTATCGGGTGGAGGGCTGTGGGTTATGGTGTCATGGCTTATTAGTATTCAAGCAGCGTTTGGTTTCCATTACAGCAGCATTCATGAGCGCCTCAGGTGTCTCGATGGATCCAACGCAGACGATGTGATGATTCACGCATCTAGGACTTTATAAACAGCTTTTACACAGATGAGAACAATCTCCTCTCATAAAGAGCACTTTCGATTTCATTTGCGAATACAGATATATGCAAGAAAAAATAAATAAATAAAGTGTATATGGAATGTGTTTGAGAAAACAGTGACTTGACAGTATTACACAGGCACTCAGTTTAATACCCAGCCATAATATTGCTGAGGGAACAGGCCCAAGGCGCTACTCTCTTTTATTAGTCATTCACTAGGATTATGGACACATTGCTTCCATTACCTAAGAGAGAGGAGCAGAAGCCCTGTCCCCCTGGGGATGGCCAAATAACTCTCTCTCACACACAACACATACACACACACATTAACATACACTCTATGGCCTAAATAGATTTGAGTGTCGGTGCACAGATGTACACACACACACACACACACACAAAAACACACTCCATCATTAAGATGAACACAGGCTTGGATGAACCCCTTTTACCAGCAGGATAATAGAATCAATACTGCATGTAAATAAATGGCAACTAAATAGATCCATAATAAAGTTGCTGAGAGACATTAGATCACAAAGACTTAGTGAATGCCATTTCTTTTTATTCTTCTTGTGCTCTCATTTTGTCTGTTTGTTACACCGTCTCAGATTATTTTTGTTGTGTTGCTCCAAGTCTGTTACCGTCACACTCTTTAGATACGGTGTCTGTGCCTCATGCGGAGATGAGGGGAGGTTACATTTGTTCAGGTCAAATTTGCACAAATCAAACCAACACACGCGCTCGCACAAACACGCAGCAGCACGCGCACACACGTCGGTTTTGTCGAAGATGAGATGTGATGAGGCTGATGGATGGCAGCAGAGAGAGAAAGGATGGACAGATGAATTTGATTTGTCTTGAAGCAGAGGAACTCTGAGGTGGCAGGGCCCCGCATCTGTGCTTTACTACTACAGCTGCAAATACATGTATCAACATAAATCAATTACCAATCGATAAGATTCTGCAATTTGCATAAATCAGACTGTTTTGAGCAGTACAAGTCTCAGTTATTTCTGTTTCACACAGAGTGAGAATGCTCTTCACCTTCCCTTCTGCACTCATTATCCCTCCATCTCACCACACAAGCTCCATGACTTTGATGTGACATTGCTTACAGAAGAATATAGTGCTCTCTGGGGATAGAGATTGGCATCTGTTTTAATGTTGTACAACCCTCAGTTCCGGTGAACAGGCCTCTGCTGGCCTTTTTTTCTTTTCCTGACTGATTTGCTGTGGGCACAAAAGTTAAATAACTTTAATTACTTCATCATTAAAATTACAGTAACCAAATAGGCTTCATATACAAACAGCTACTTGGCAATGTTCCTGACTGTAAAACAGCAGGTGCTTACCTCAGGGTCAGGAGAATCTGAAGACCAAGTTAACACCTTCAACTCATTGTTGTCACTCAAACTTACTTTGTTACCATCGTCCATCTCTCCATGGTCGAGTCCCAATGCTAATGTGTCCTTTGGAGACACTTTGGTTGGTGGTCAGGGGTCAGCAAGAACACCTTGACTGGTCTGCTGCTACACAGCCCCATGCTTAACAAATTGTGATGCAGTGTGTGTTCTGACACCTTTCTCTTAGAACCAGCATTATCTTTTTCAGCAGTTTGAGCTCCAGTATCTTCTCCGTTGGATTTGACCACTTGGACATCAGTGGGCTTGGACCTTGTCTTCAGTTTACTTATTTAATTCAGTTTAAGTATGTAATGGCATAAATGTTACTCATGTCCTCTTAGTGGTCATAATGTTACGACTTACTTGAGATAAAGTGCACAAGAGCAAGCAGGGTTGTTTCAGGGTAGGGGCGCTATGAAGTACACCTGTATGGTTTGTAAATAGGTACAAACCATACAAACTTCGCTGGTGCTGTGTTTGTCGGTTATGTCAAGTAACTGCAGCTGCAGAGATGGATGACATTATCAATCAACAGCTCAGATTCCCTGACTGCCTCACATGTGTACCTCATACCCTAAATCCTTAGAGGAAATACCTTTTTGGGCTCAATTAAACCATGAGCAGAAATTCATGTTCAAACATTTGTCATTTAATAGAGTCAGGATGCACGAGCATGAAAACACGAAGGGTGGAAAGTAGCTGCCTGTTGACATCAATTCAGAGAATTAATGTGACCCAACAAATCTTGTTGTTTTATTTCCACCAGAGCCTCCATTATGCACTTCTAGTCGTTAGGGCTGATACTTAATGATTGACATCCAGTTAAAGTGCACCTACCGTCCATCGCTTATTATGATCCACTCCTGTGCACCTCACACACATGCACGATTGCCTGCATGCTCACACACATATTCATATTTACCCTCTTTAACACACAAACACACACAGCCAAGCACCCACTCTCTTAAACCCCAACGTGGGCATAAATTTCTCCAGCTGTGACTTAAAAGACAAATAGCCAATAAAAGTGCCAGGGGTGTTCACACATGCGTTTCTGGCACAATCAAATCAATTTCCTCTAAGTAGTCATAAACATGTTCTCTTTTAAAAGGTGTAAGAGGGTTCCCATTATCCCCAGGCCCCCTGGCCTGCTCCTCCACCCCAGAGGTCTCTCCATGGGGGACAGCATCAAGGCCTAATCTATTTCATACCACAAGACTCATGTGTAGCTCCATGAGACAGAGAGAGCAGGACCTCAGCCACGTCCAAGCCTTCGAGATCACAAGACTACGTCCATTAATCAGTAGCAGGCAGCGCAGTGACAAAAAGATTGCCTGGCAGGGGGTTAAAGTCTGGGTAGTTGGGCTCAGTCCTGCAGGAGGGACTAGGCTGTGCTCAAGGCATCTGAAGGAGGACTAGACAAGGGGCTCTGTTATAGTTGATGTATTAATCAACAATTAGTGTGACTGAACTGTGATTGTTTAAATGTGTCAGACTTCTAAAATCTCTCACATCCGTAACCCTTTTACTTTTGTCTCCATCCTTCTTGCACCAGTGTGTGTCCCATTGTAATGCAGTTACTGTAGTTGCCTCAGGGGGGGTCCTGAGACTACAATTACCCTGGTTGTCCTTCTCATGGTAAATGATTGTAATTGTAATTGACTATAACCAATTTTTGCATATAAGGCCCATGTAAAACATTCCACCCCCACCTTGCCAAACTTCCATGTGCCCCTCTTTGCTCCATCTTCACTGTCTGCTAAACATTGGGCCTCCAGTTTACACTCATGGGAGTTGACACTCAGTTCCTACAAATCCGGTTAATATTCAATGGCTCATTAAAGATTGATTGTGAGCTGTAAAAGGGAAAATCACACACATATAAGAGCACAAAATCCTGCCTTCAGCTTGTAATTATACTTTATGGAAGAGGTCCTGCCAATCCCCTGGTCCTTGTTAGTGAAGGTTAGAGATGTATAGACCTGCATGGTGGGGACCATGGCCTGGCCCAGGCCGAGCCAAACCTACATGAGCTATAAACGTCAGGCCAGGGCAATCAGGAACAGGATTGCCCCCCTGAGAGAGCAGTTCATTTCTACTGCTGAAATATTTAGGAGTCTGAGCATGCCCTAAGAGACCAGAAGAAGCAAATCTTTGACACAGCCCTGTGTATATGCTGGAAGGAGTAATCCCTGCACATCCGGTCCCAGGTGAGCTTTGCTGATGCTACAGCAAATTGCAGCAAGCGTTGTAATACAGTATTGTCACATATTGGTTTTTATTTAATTTATGAGAATTATTGCCATTGCTTTAAGAGCTTAGCTTTTTTTGAGGTTCACTATGTTACAGTTGAGTTTTTTCTGAGGCAATTGTTTATTCTGTCTTGGTCTCTTCTTCTTACTCTCTCCATCCCCTCTCTGTCTGCCTGACCCTATGACCTGACTAGTTTCCCAGGAGTCTCCAGCCTGGGCAATGCTACAAACACAATTTCCGTAATGTCATTTACGGCATGGATGAGGGAGAGAAAGTCCTGGCTGTCAAATCCACCTCAACGCTGCAGTGAAGAAAACGCAACCCGACACATGACAGATTCTTAGGTTTGTACAAATGGACAGATCCCTGACGCCCCTCCTTCTCACTGCAAACCTCTCACCTCCTCTCTTCCCCACCCAGCAGCACCTTTTTCCTCCTCCTCCTACTATGTTTTTCAACCACCCCCTTGCCCTCACCCTCTCCGCTTAGAGTGTCACTCCCTCACTGTCGCCATGTCAAATGGGCAGAAATTACTGCATTATTAAGTGTGCGTGGAGGACCGAGTCATCTCATCAAATCTAATTTAATCAGGCTGTCACATGATTCCTACACGTGTGGACGTGATGCATAAATATGCAGCCTTAAATGGCTGAAAATTAGGCAGACCTAAATCTGCCAGCTAGTGCTGCATAATTTTATAATTTAAACAATAAACTGTTAGTGTTCAAGGTGATATCCTACATGTGTAACAAATACACATAAACAGCAGACTTTTGCTATTTTTTTCCTCCTTCCTTTTGCCATCTTCCATTCTGGTTTATCACAACCTTCACCTCCTCCTGCTGGTATCGTAAAGAAAGGCACAACCCTCTCAATCATTGGCTCAATCAATGAAGATGATTGGACCAGTGAACAGGAACACATTGGGTTAACACCTCCAACCTGCTCTGCACCTGGTGTGACCCACAGCCACCCAGAGTTTGCTCACATCCCATTCGTCACTGCAGTTTTTCCTGGAACAGGGGGATAAGATTGAATGGGCCGCCATGGAAATATGATTTTCAGTGCGCATTGTTAACTCACAGGGGAGAGGCTTTTGCCAAATTCTATCAAAGTGTGCAACTGTGTATTAAATGACTATCAAAAGGCCAGCCATCATTTTTCATGCTATAACCATGGCGTGCCCCAGGACTAACCCCCCCTACAATCACAAAGAAGACTATTGCTATTGATCTTTGGAAATGTGTGGACAGCAGATTTGACAGTGCCTCAGACAAATAGAGGGGAGACAGTTGAAGTTGAATATGCAGTCATTGTTAGTATATCAGCGGTCTGCGTGGCGCGTGCAGAGGGCTGGGCTAATATAGCCACTTGCTCTATCTACAGATGAAGAGGGGACCTCACAGTCATTTTCTTCCCACGCTACAGCCAAAAGTTTGGTGCTGCGCTGTAGCGATCCATATGGAAGCAGGTGGGCGCGGGGCCATGAGTGGGCGAGAGGGGGTCCCAGTGGGCGGCGGGTCATGGATCTCGAGTTGATGAAACATCAGAATCTCCCACAGCAGAGAATGGTGGCTGAATGTGGTCTTCAGTGTGTAGGAAGAGAGCTGGTTAAAGTTTAACCAGCCCCATCCTGTTCTCTGCAAACCCTCCATCAGCCAGCCAGAGCCTGGACTGGCCCCACAGCCTCCACCCCCTCTGACCCCCACCCTGTTAGGGACACAAGTGATGGATCGCCCCTGTCATTGTGCCCTGTGAGGGGACCACAGCAAAGAGGGACCTGGACTCCTTGTTAATCTGACCCTCCGAGCCAGAGTGGACAACACAACACATTATGACAACCCCCCCAACCCCCCTCCAAAAAGGAAAAGGAGAACACATGGTATGTAACTAAACTCACCCGCCTACATATGAGCCATAGCAGTCTTCTCTTTTCCTGTTTTCACCCCCAGCCCCTATAAACCATGAGAGGAATGCCTTAGAAGCTGGGCGCGTCTGGTGAGGAGTATAAAAAGAACAGAGAAAGTTGAACAGAAAGAGAAAAATGAGCGGTGGATGCAAGAGACGGCGAGCAGCTGTGTGGAGTGACAGGACGCAGACTAATGACTAATGGCTCTGGATGAACTTGTGATATTGACGAGTGATCAGTCATTTACTGATGCCATCTCTGCCCCAAACCATGTGCTCTCTCGCACAAGGTTTTGTAATTTTGCAGCTCTTTTTTTCTCTGGATTGAAAGAAAAAAGATCAATAACTTCCCAAATGATTTTATTTAAAGAAATAATAGTAATAAAAAGGGCTTGGATAGAAAATAAAACATTTTGACTGAAGACAGCAAAGTATTATGAGTTATATCAACTCACGATATTAGCCATACTGTAATGTCTACTTTAATTAGTCAGTACGATGAGTTCGCCAACTTTTTCACAGCCCCCCATAAAGCTTGCAAGATCTTTTTCATTAATAAGTATTTTTTCTTAAGTCATCAGCACTTACAGCAGTTACAGAAATCCTCCATCTAAAAGCAGAATCGAAATCTAAAATGATGACCACCAATGATGATCACTCTTAAAGCTAAATTGTCAAGCCAGTTAAGTTAAACAAAAAGCTCTTAAATTTTAAAAAAAGTAAAATGCCAATTCAAAATAACTCCAATGATGAAAAAAATAAATGAATCGTCAAGCTAATTTGTAATGGTCCTCCCCATGATTATTACATGTTTCCCCTGGGCTGAGCTGGCAAAGTAGTTTTTCTGGTTTGTTAAGGAAACAACATGTCAAGCTCTCTCTAGGAAATGTAATAATGTGAAGGACATGGGTCAAGTTTACCATTTGGAGGGGAAAAAACTTGAATCTGTTTTCCTTCTTTTTGTGCCAGTGGGGTCATAGCTCCACCCATCTGGGTTGAAACTGGCGACATGGGGTGTCAGTCGCTGACAGAGAGGGGCAACATACTGCCTGAATAGGGAGACTTGATCACGGATGGACGTGTGTGTATGCATGCATGTGGGTGGAGGGGTTAACACACACACGTGCTGCACCTCTCTCAGCTGACTCTGAGAATATGTTTGCGTGGGACAACTCCACCAAGACCCATCCATCAACCAGGTCCAAATACGCCCTGCGCCACTGTTGACACGGGGTTAACAACTTGACACTGACAGAGGTGGGCAAGGCCTGCAACAGAATGGAGGCTGAGACAGAGTGAGAGATGGATTGGTCTGTGATCGACATCCAATTTGAATTATTGCAAATATTTCCATTTAGCAGAAAACTGAGTACATTACGAAGGATACAAGCTGTTGGACAAGTGAGTGTTCAATGCAGCAAGAGTGAAAACAAGCATTGATGTGTCTCCTCATGACCTAGTCCTTACTTCAGACTATTGCTTCAGAACTAAATAGACAAGCCTGTCAAAATGGCCGCCAGAGATGAGTTACATTGGAATTGTTCATGAAGACATTAAACTTCCTTCCTCTCAGTAATCACTGTGCATTATTACACATTAAACATGCACTAATGTACAAGTGATCAATTTTGTGGTAAGACAACAACCAGAAAGTGATTAAAAACTTTTAGGGTGCATTGATTTAAAAACTACTTTGTGGGCTATGTGGAAAAAAAGCTGGAGCTGCACGTAAAGTAGTAAATCAGGGCCCATGAACAGGTCTGGATGCCGGGAAAGTTCGCATCCAATGGAGGCCGAGAATGTAGAGTAAATCTCTGAGTGGCTGTGGCAGGGATGCAGGTGGAGGAAAGCGCTAGGGAAATGTAGCGTAATCTCAGCCTCAGCCAGGTTATCGGCCGGGCTTTTTAACACAGGGGCCAATTTAATTGCACTTAAAGCGGAATGGCAGAACATCAATCTTGATGAGTGGATCTGCATCACAGTTCTCCCAGGCCAATCTATCACTATCTATGCCTCTGGGTACCCCCCCAACACTGACACACTCATACATACCCATGCTCCCCTGCCATCACATCTGCATGTTCCCATCATCTTTTGTTTTTTTTTTCCCCAGAAAATAATTTTTATGTCTTTTGTTTGGATGTTTATTTGCCTTTTCAATAATCATGGTTTTTCCTATTGGCAAAAAATTCCATGAAAAGACAAAAATCAATATTGTGTTAATCCATCTCTCAATATTTCCCAATTTCTCACTCTGAATCAAAGCCCATCTGTTCTGACTGAAGACATCAATATTTAAAGACAGGCCACAGATATTTATTTTCATTAAAAGACAATGTGAAATAATTTCTTTAATTAGCTGTACCCAGTCTGCTCAAACAGGATAAATTGTTGCATTTGGTGAACTACAGAGTATTTGGCTTAACTCGTAAGGACACAACCCAGGTTGAAAAAAATACCACAGCGCAGATCATTGATGTGTGTGTTTTTATACTGTGCACCACTCTAAACTATTAGTGATTTTATTTATTTTTTTATTTATTTATTATTATTATTTTTTTTTTTGTATTACAAGGTATTCTAATTAGTGCAAAACAATGTCAGCTGAACACAAGCACATATTCCCATTGACTGGAGAAGGAAATGTTGGAGAACTATATACAGGCATTAAGGCTTAAGGCAATAGCTCTGTGGTTGGAGAGCGGTGACTACCTCCTATGCCATAAGCATCTTGAACTCTTAGCGGCTGTGGAACACTTAAATACAGAGAGCACTGGCTTCATGAAGACCATAAAGTATAAAGAGGACTTGAAAGCAAGGGACAGAACCTACAGGAGTAATGATCCCTTAATGTGGTGGCCTCTCTAACTCAACCTCTCACACTCTTTCTGCCCTTCCTCCCCACTCCCACCTGCTACATTAGCCGGGATAATAAATGAGACTCCGTCATCACATGCATAAACTTTTCATGACCCACCTAACCACCCTTATCAAATGTGGATGTGATTGGGAAGGTGACGGATGAAGAGGTGGATGGTCAGGTGTGAAGGAATGGGTGGACTCCAAAGCAGGGTGAAGGGGCAGATGCTTCTCTGGTGGATTAAGAAATTATTTAATATTATGTCAATGTAGGAATGATGAGGGTAGAAACATGGGAAGAGGAAGTGTTAGAATAAAGGATGAGGAATAAAAAATTTGAGTAGAATGAGGAAGTGAAGAGTGGGAGGATGGGAGTGTCTTAAGTGTTGCTCTGTGGAGCTGCTCTGAATGGGCTGGTAAGATGGAGTGGACAGGCTCTATTGGCTCCGTGAAAGGCGCCTTTCTCTTCTACATGATAACTTTGATCCCTCCTGTTTCCACACACCAGTCAGCAATATTGTCAAGCAGCAGTTGGTTAAGACTTTAACCAAGTCCTGGTGTAGAGTGCAAAGGAGGAGCCCCCCCATCTCACAGTCATTTTAACTGATATATTTCTATATTTCTGGTCTCCGTTGTCTTTAAATCTACCCAAGAAAATCTGTTGTAAAGTTGAAAAGTAAAGACAAATATCTTAATAGTCTTTGCTTTGCTTTGCTTTGCTTTGCTTTGCTTGTCGTATGTGCCAAAGACCTTCTATGTTATTACACAAGAAAAAGTCAAACTGTTTCGTCATCACGTAAAGATGCATTGCATGAAGGCTGAGGAGTTATATTTTTTCTCATGATGAAAAAAACAACAAGATATGTAAAATCAGAGTTCTTATTCTGGCACAAATCTTATTTAAGCCTGGAGCTTTTCTCACTGTTACTATCGTGCCGTGTTAGCTGTATGACTGATAGTGTGGATGCACGTTAAACATGTGTGACATGTAGTTTTTGTTCTGCCTCATTAACGAACGGCCTGGGTATGAAGACATCAGATTAAAGGTAATTAAAATGACAAAAACATACCATCATTCCTAATGCAGCTGTAATGACAGCCTTAGTGTTGCTGAATGCAAGCCCCCTCCACCTCTTTTTCCTCTCTGTTCCTCTTCTCTGCTCATCCCTCTCTCCATCTCAGCTGTGACTACAGAATCATTAACCTGGTTCTGTGAGTAGGATGTGCTGACAGAACAATCTGCTTTTGTGCTTCTTGTCATCTTCAGGAAATCAGGGCTTCCCCCTGCTGTCGAGGTAAAGGACCGCTGGATGATGAGTGTGTATCACATTCCCTTCACCTCTTTCTTTGTCCATCTTCCTCAACTACTTATATATGTTGAAAAAAAAAAGATATATACAATTTACAAAGATATTCAATATGTCCAGAATCTCTGATATTGGGGAAAAAAAATAAAAAAATGTATCTTTAAATTTAAATTGCAAATTCATGATGGGAGAAACATCTGTGGGCTAATTTCTATTCTTTCAAGAACCTTCACCCATGTACAATATACTAAATAAAGCGCCAGGCTTAAATATACTATGCATATTGAGAGGATGGAGAAAGTAAGCTTAACTTCATACAACTGTCCACTACAACCCCACTGAAGAAATCAGTATACTCCATTGCAATATTTTTAACTAAAACTGACAATTAGAAACGTCACACCAACAGTATTTAAAGCAGGACTATTACTGTATCGCATGCTATTATTAGGTGTTGCTGTTATTTTGGCCTCCCCTCTGTGTGTGCACGTCTTTCTGTGTGAACGCCCTGATGTAAGTGATGGAGTGGGCATGCTCTGTCACGAGCAGCACAGAGTTGACGCTTCCTTTACATGGCAGCTGCAAAGCTCCAGTGATGTATCAGAGTCAGCAGAAGCATTGATCAAAACTGGGGTTAATCATTGCTCCGGGAATCCAGAGATAGAAGCTGCCTGGGGAGACTTAAGCCAGGAGAGTGGGCGGCTACACCACAGGAGGCCTGCAGCTCTACAGTAAAGGAATGCTGCCAGGAAGACATAAACACTTGTCTGTTTATCTCACTGTTCAACTATTATCTGTTCATAATAACAAAATGTTTTGCACAGGTTTAAAAGCATGTGTTCGGATCGGTGGGTTGGGGGCTGATGGGAGAAGCAATGTAATCCCCTTAAATCGACTAATTTCCGACATGTGGGCAATGTGATGCCGGATCTGTGCTGTGTCTACTCAGCAGTACCCATTCACTCCCCAGAGCTGGAGAGTTAATAATTCAAAAGAGAGAAGGGGAAAGAGGCCATAGGCCTGAGTGACAACAAAGAGAGCAAAACAGAGACCAGTAAGGGTGCAGACAAAGTGGGCTCCATAGGAAAGAGGAGTGCAGCAGAACCATGGAAGGATGGTAAGAAGAAAAATTATATGACGTCGCCGTCATGTATTTTTCCAAACATCTAAACTGACCCATAGACTCCACTGACTCAACCATCAGCAGAGGCCTTTCCCTCCTGTCCCCTCTCCATCCTTCTCTCCTCTCACTAGCCGTCCCTCTGGGAAGACCTGCCGTCACCAACATCACCATCGCCAAGATCAAAGTCCCGGATGTTCTTGACAAATGCACATGAAGCTGTGGAGGAAACACGCATGAAACCCACAAATAACAAAGCAGAGAACCACACATGCCCATATGCACATACCCGCTCTCACATGTACAGATACTTAAAGGAATGTCAGCAATGCCAGTAGGAAGGATGACGGGCAGTTGGAGTACAAAGAGGTCCATCTCCTCAGAGAAAAGGAAAAACAGGGCAATAAAACCGTCATGTCAAGGCAGGAATCTGCTGATGGCACACATACATATACGCAAGTTCAGAGAGACAAAAGAGAATCTGTCAAGCAGATAAAGCCATCACTTCTCCTTTTCATCCCTGGTTTTGTCCAGAGGTGTCCCCTTTTCACCTCTCCTCTGCCCCGCCAACACTTGTCAGGCAAGAGAGTCATTAATGTTTAGCTGGGCAGTGATGTCAGGGCTGACAGCACTCATCTGTCTAAGAAGACAAGATGAGAGAGAGCACGCCAGCCCATCAAAGGATGCCACTTAGAGAGCAAGAGGGAAAAATGAGGTAGAAAATATGAGTGTAGGCTGGATGGACAGGGAAGGGACCCATCTTTTTTTTTTTTTTTTTTCCTTTCAAAGTTAAAGGTTACATCACCAAGGTGGTATATAAAATGATGCCATTGTCATCTCCATCCTCCCTTCCTTTTCTATCCATCCACCTACACAGCCCCCATCTCTCAACCCATCCACCCCCCTCCACTTGCTTGTCAGCAGTTTGATTCAGTACCTGCAGCTTAGTTACTCATTGAGCCGAGGAGGGACCGGAGCTGGTGGAGGTGTATGGACGGGTGTCTACCGGCAGCCGCTGGTGGTTGGGGGCTGCTGTTTTGACAGATCTGCCTGCGTTGTCCATTCCCTCCTGTAAAGACATGAGACACAAAGCACAGGAAATGAAGGGAGGTGAGAAACTCTGAATATGAATGGTACATTGCAGGGGTGGTTAATAATTGGGAAGTGTTGGACTATTAATCTGAGAGACAAGGCGATCTTCGGTTTTGTGTCTGTGCATTGCTGTAAAGCTGACATTGTACTGTACAGCCTTCACCACTGCAGTTGTGGTGTTTCCCATAAGCCATTCAAAGTAATATCACAACAACAAGAACAGTTTAAAGTACTTAAATAATCCCAATTAATCTTTTATTTGCTTTAAGGAAGCTCTGATGGAACTAATGAAACTTCACCAAAGCTAAGAGAGGAAGCGTTACTAATCAGTTCTGTTTTTACATTTACAACATGTGTTTGTGCCCATGTGAACATGTCAAAAAAATCGCAGCGCAGCAAATAAGTGTTTCCCTCCATATTTTTAGATGCGCTAGAAGTTAATAGAGAAGGTGCTTTGACTGCCATGACAAGTTAAGTAGAGGGAGCGGGACCATTGTCTTCCAAATCAGCTGTCAGTGTGTTTCTGCTGTCAGCAGTTTGACTCACTACCTGCCTGGTTAATCATCGAGCCACTCCGAGCTGCTGGAGGTGTATGGCCCACCATCACGGGCCCCCATCATCCCCACAACAGGACAACATCTGATTGACAGATTAGCAAGCACTGGCACTTTTTCAAAAGGGGGGGTGGAGCATAGTTATTGGAAATGGAAGGAGACTTGAAAAGGAAGTGTGGTGTAGAGGAGGTGTATGTTTGTGTGAGAAGGGAGGGTGGAGGAATTAAGGTTAACAGGTCTTCCCTATAATGAATACATAGCTGAAGAATGTAAAGATGCAACATTTCTTGAATGGGCTGAAAGTTTTTGCAGTGGAGAGTGAAATAGATGGCTGAAATGGCAACGCTTGCCGTGAGTTTAGTGTATGTGTGAGAACAGCGAACCAGCCAAAGCAGAAAGTGCATGCCTCTGTCCTCAGCCATTTTCAAAGCTGCACAGCTCTAAAACAGAACGAAACAAAAACCAGATTGTGTTTTAATGGTGTAGAGTTCTCCCTCAGGGTTTGCTGGACAATGAACACTCAGGTAGCAGTAGGGAGACAGTCTGACAAATAAAGAGGACTCCTTTCAAAGTGGTTTGCCTCCCCTAATGGACATTAATACTGCTACAACTCCCCCACCCTCCCTATTTATGCCCAATCCAGTCCCCTACCCACCCACCTCCTTTGATTCCCTCATGCATGCCCGCTGAGGTTTGATTTCAAATGGAAAAATTAATGGGAGAATAATAGCCTTGGGCCTTACGCTCCTCCACACACACACATCTAAGTTGGTCGACGGGGGGGGTTGATCCATTCGCTGCACTTGGTCTGCTATTCCATTGTGACACAAGTGAGCACACACACACATGTGTTCACCAGGGACCTCACCCCCCCCCCTGCTTTACACCTTAGAGGGCTTAACTTTCAAATATTAGTACAGTGGCTGAGCGGGTTTCAAATAAATAAATAAAAAAACCAAGATGCAATGATTAGCAATTCTCCTGATAGTTCTATCAATGTCTTTCATATTCATTTTCACTTGCAGGAGCATTCCATCTACTGATACACAGTAGCTTCAAGAGCCATTCAAAGTCCCTTTCCAGGATTTTCACTAAACAGATCAGATTCGATTTTCTCTCCTCCAGTATGTTGCATATGATTTACAGCAGTAAAGCACACAGGATGCTTTTAAAGATAAGAACAAATATAAACTTTGTTATCCCTGCAGCTCTGAGTACCTCTGGCACATAGTGGCAGGAGTCCGATTTTAGGGGGGCTCAAAAATAGATGCACACGCACACACAATCTGTGCAAGTTTCACTTCAGCTGATACAGTGCCAAGTTGGTTGCAGGCATTACAAAATCAAAGTTAAGACTCATTGCTCTTAGGCTGTGTTTCTGTGTGTGTGTGTGTGTGTGTGTGTGTCTGTTTGGGGTAGGGGGTCGGTTGTTAAGAGTTTAAAAGCGGAAGACTAGTTGGTGTAGAACCAGTATTGATGTCGGGGAAGCCCACTGGCACTTTCTGTTCAAACATTGGCTGGCCTGCTGAGCTGCAGCGCCCGGGTGGCAGGATTCCCGCTCTTCCTATTTCTCCTGACTTTGAGGAATTTTACGGTGAACAAACTCCCAGCGCTCTTCTTACACGCCCCACACCTCCTCAGATACCTGCCTCAGCAAAACTTACGGGATATAGAATAAAAAAAAGAGAACTTTCGAGGCATTTGAGGATTTCCTATCTCTTGTCATCATTTCTGTATCTCCTAGGATGTTACAAAACTATTTTTAATACCACAGATGGCACCATCCAATGTTTTTTTTTTATGTTAAATGTTCTTCTACTGAAAGTTACAGGTGACAGATGGGAGTCAGTCATCCTAATTCCTACCTCTCTGACTGCAGATGTATTGTGAAATGGATGTGAAATAACCTACACCATGAAGAAGTCCATCTTTCTGGACCTGGTCCAAAAGGAAATGGCTTCAAACTGCTGCCAAAACTCAAGCAGACAGACAGAGAGGAGTCGATGAGTGTGCGTTGCGCTAAGCCCTGACTGATGATTCAAAAGTGTCCACTTTCAACAATATTACAAAAATATTGACTGAACTTCTACCAGTTTCATTTGTGACTGTTCACATGTCAGGCGGCTCTCGAGAGGCCGGAATATCATGGAAGCTGGGCTTCAATCATGGTAGCCGTAGGTGGAAGAGGAGGTATACAACACATTAAAAGAAAACAAAGGGCTGATGAAGGGGTGTCTAGGGTAGAGTGATGGTGCGACACACTTATAAAACAATCCACCGTCCCCACGACTCTTGCAGTGTGCCTTCAGGCACATGTAGCATTAATTGCTGCCTCCACAGAGCCTGCAGACTGCGTATACTATCTATTGCTCGCATCAAAGAAACCACACGCTGAACTTTATGAAATTTTTATTCAATATTTCTCTTCTCTTCCCCTTTTCCCTCTCTTTCTTCCTATTCCGATTCCCCACCTTGGCCCCCCTCTCCTTTTTTTTTTTTCTCCACACCGCCACCAAACAGACAAGAAAGACTTCTCTCTGCCATGTTTTTCGGCTCAACTTCCTTCCTGCCCAGAAGCACTCGAGTATCTCGTTAGTTCTCTCACAGCTAACATCTCTCCTCCATCTGCCAGGAGCAAAAACCTGATCGAGGAGGGGAGGAGGTATAAAGAGAAGAGAAGAAAGGGGGGACTACATCAAGAAGTTTAGTGAGTGAGATTCTCCGTAGAGGTAGGTGAGAAACTGCATTATCATTTAGCTCCAGCAATTACAGATAGAAGCACACAAAGGAAAGAGCGGAGATGAGAGGGTTTTCTCTCCCTGTGGACAATGTACACCAAAGGGCCTAAGTTTCATCATAAAGTTAGCACAGATTCAGCTACATGCAAAATCACGTTGCAAGATCATTGTCGGTGTGACGTGACTTTGCCCTGATTTCTAATACACAAAGGTTTGTAAAAAGGTTGCCTTATTTAATATGTCCCACAGTTCTTTTCAGTAAAACACAGTCCTTTTGTCGGATTATTCAACTGATGCACCCTGCACATTACCTTCATTTTAACTGCGCTCCCTTACACACACAAACACAAACACACACAGAGGTCATCCATCAAAGCAGTGAGTGTTGTTTCTTACCCCCACAAGTCTCACACACACAGGTATAAATCACTGCGCCTGATTTCTGGGGCCAGGGTTTAAATAATTAAAGAGCTTTAATTTATCAGGATTTAACACCCCCTGACAACAGGGCTGACAAAAGAGAATGAGATATATCGAGAAAGCAAAAAAAATGAAGATTACACATGAGAAACATACAAAATTATTACACGTTTACTGGAGAAGGAAAAAACAAAAACAAACATCTTGGCCTAAGTGGCACAAAAGACTACGTGAAAAGGCATTAAGGTTCTGCTTTACAGCTACTTGATCTGGGTGTATGCAATTTTATTTACTTGTTGGTAGACGACAAATTCAAAACTGTTTATGGAGAGTTGTACTATGGTTGTGACAATTACAAGTCAATGAAAAACACCACATTTAAAATTAAGGGGACAATTCACAATGTAAGAACCAAAATACCAAACATCAGGCAAAAAGTCAAAGAAATTTGTTACATCACATGCTGCCAGAATTTGGAGGGATACAAATAATAATTTTGCTGATCACTCTTGGCAGTGATATTCAGTAATATGAATACCAGGAGAACTAACCTTTTTTTTTTGTTTCGTTTTCTTTAAGAAGCATCGCCGACAGTAGGCATGAAACAAACAACAACAACAATGCACGACAGTAAATTACAGTTAAGTCATATCAACTGTCAAAAAAAATATTAAACTAATAATCCCACCAAAACATCAGTTTCCAAATGCCTGTGACATTTTTGCATGCTGCATTATAAACAAACTGCAAGTGAAATGCAAAGTTGGACAAAAATACATTTACAGAATGAAGTCAGTGTTGGATTATGCCTTACAAACAGAGCCAGAAGGCTGGTGAGGGTCAGCTGCTGTCACTGATGGTCAGAGAATGGTGGAACACTACTGCCCTCCTATGGCTATAAGCATGCAAAGAAACTCTCACCGCATGAGAAATCACAGAACTGACCAGTTATGATGCACTGATGGTCTCCTACTTGCATGTTTTGGTTTGACTGGATAAAATATTAGCCCTATGAGTTTTGGAAGTCAGAAATAAGATCTACCAGCAGGCACAAAGACATAAGGGAGAAACATTACAATGAAGCAAACAGCCATCTCTGGCTTTGTTTGACCCTCGTATTATTTATTCTTTCCAGTAGATCTCTGAAAACAGAACAAACACATACTCTCTCACACCCACACACACTTTACCCAGAAACAGCATAAAAAAATTCATCTGCCTAATTAACTCAGAAACATAAAAACAACCCCCTCCTTTGAGAGTAAACATGCATTGTCACTCTTGAGTTGATTATTATATATTATTGTTAAAATTACTTGTCTGATGGACTTCACAGAGTGAAGTTTGTATTTTGCTGGCAATAGTTAGCCACCTAGTGGTCAAACCCTTTTATAACATCAAGTATTGACAACAGGGAATTTTAATTACAACTTTGGAAGTTTTTGGCTGTACAGTTAGGCCCAGAAATATTTGGACAGTGACACAAGTTTTGTTATTTTAGATGTTTACCAAAACATATTCAAGATGTATAATCATATATTATATAATCAACATGGGCTTAAAGTGCAGACTCCCATCTTTAATTTGAGGGTATTCACATCCAAATTGGAGAAAGGGTTTAGGATGTGTAGCCGCCTCTTTTTCAAGGGACCAAAAGTAATTGGACAATTGACTCAAAAGCTGTTTCAAGGACTAGTGTGCGTTATTACTTCGTTATGTCATCATCAATTAAGGAGGTAAAACCTGGAGTTGATTCCAGGTGTAGCATTTGCATTTAGAAGCTGTTGCTGTGAACCAACAACATGCGGTCAAAGGAGCTCTCAATGGAAGTGAAACACACCATCCTTAGGCTGAAAAAAAAAAAAAAAAAGAAGAAATCCATCAGAGAGACAGCAGAAATGTTAGGGGTGGTCAAATCAACAGTTTGGTACATTCTGAGAAAAAAGAAGTGCACTGATGAGCTTGGGGACTCAAAAAGGCCTGGACACCCACGGAAGACAACAGTGGTGTATGATCGCAGGATCTTTTCCATTGTGAAGAAAAACCCCTTCACAACATCCACCTGAGTGAAGAACACTCTCTAGGAAGTAGGTGTATCAGTATCTACGTCTACCATAAAGAGAAGTCTTCATGAGGGCAAATACAGAGGGTTTACCACAAGATGCAAACCATTAATCAGCCTCAAAAATAGAAAGGCCAGATTAGGCCAAAAAACATCTGAAGAAGCCAGCCCAGTTCTGGAATAGCATTCTTTGGACAGATGAAACTAAGATTGTCCTGTACCAGAATGATGGAAAAGAATAAAAGTATGGAGAAGGCTTGGAACAGCTCATAATCCAAAGCACACTGCATCTTCTGTAAAACATGGTGATGGGATGGGCATGCATGGCTTCCAATAGCACTGGGTCACTAGTGTTTATTGATGATGTGACAGAAGACAGAAGCAGTCGGATGAATTCTGAAGTGTATAGGGATATACTTTCTGCTCAGATTCAGCCAAATGCAGCAAAATTGATTGGATAGTGCTTCACAGTACAAATGGACAAAACATACTGCGAAAGCAACCCAGGAGTTTTTTTTTTTTTTTTTTAAGACAAAGAGGTGGAATATTCTACAGTGGCCAAGTCAATCACCAGATCTCAATGCGATCAAGCATGCATTTCACTTGCTTAAGACAAAACTTAAGGCAGAAAGACCCACAAACAAGCAACTACTGAAGACAGCTGCAGTAAAGGCCTGGCAAAGCATCACAAAGGTGAAAACCCAGCATTTAGTGATGACCATGGGTTCCCTATTCAGTCATTGCCTTCTAAACAAAGTATTAAAAATTAACATTTTATTGTTGGTAATTTTGGCAATTCCTAAACGTTTCATAGGATATTTTTGTTCAACCCCTTGAATTAAACATGAAAGTCTACACTTCAATTGCACCTCAGTTGTTTCATTTCAAATCCAATGTGGTGGCATGCAGAGCCCAAATCATGAAAATTGTGTCACTGTCCAAATATTTCTGGGCCTGACTGTATGACACCATGTCATAGATGAACAAACAGCTTAATAAACATAGTTTAGTAAATATTCAACAAACTATCAAATCTACATACTCAACTGGAGTAAGGTAACACCAGAAACACAGTATCACTCCTAAATCAGACAGTACAATATGCTTTTTTAACCATATTGCATGATTTATTATCTGAATTACAAACCTATAAATTCATAGTTACAAGACCAATTCCCTGTGAAACTGATTACCCACAGTAATGCAGTACCAGCATCCTCATGATGGATGAATGATGATAAAGTGTGGTATTCTGTCTTCTCAAGACATCACCATCTCTCTGTCACTTCACTGGATTGCTCCTCTGGTGGATTGTTCCTCACACTTCAGTTGTCCAAAAGAGAGCGCTGTAGAGCCTCTTGGATCATTGTGTGCTCATCTGTGGAATAGTCCTGCAAATACACGGGTAGGTCAAAAACAAAAAAACAGACACAACATAACTTCACTGATCAATTAAAAAAAAAAAAAAAAAAAGGTGTATAGTCTTTAGGATCTCAACCTACAACAAAGGTATCATAGGAGAAGGTGTGCCTGATCTTCAGATGCTGGAAAAAGTCAGCGCTCCTGTAGTTAGGGTCCCCCCAGGGCATAGAGGCACAGATGGGACATACCTAGACAGAAAGTAATAAAATAAACATGTAGGAACAAATGATTGATCATATTTAGATCCAAACAGCGTGTGTAACCTGAGAACAGCTGATAGTCACAATAGAATGTGAATTTCTTACTACTTGACGTGCATCTCGAGCATGCTGGGAAGTGCAGTGTTCAACCAAGCCGTCCTGATCGAGGTTCTGGCAGTTGCAGTATGGACAAGTGAAGGTGTAGCGATTTGGCACTGGACTGTGGGAAAGAAACCAATTAAAAACAACAAATAATTAAATATGACATGCTGCTAATTATGTATCTTCAGCATTTTGTTCAGCAGGGAATTGTTTTTTTAAATACAGGAATGTCATACTATTTGGTGCACTTTGGATTAAGTGATAATAATCATTATATCAATTATTATTGACATAGTATTGATATTATGACATGAGAAAAAGACACAATCATTTAAGATTTTGGCCAAAATAAGCGTTGTCCTTTTCTGGTTGGAGCCTTGCAGCAAATCAGTTCCACAGTAAAAACCACAATCTGATCATGTGTGTCTCAGTTTTCTTCTTTTATCTCCAGGGGTAAACCAAGTGCAAATTTAGTGTGTATGTTAAGATATGACAACACAAATTTCCATAGAAGACTGGTCAACCATGTCTCAATTACAAAAGGCTATTTACCATAACTATTGTCTTTTGCATTGATGAAGTCTTTATTTTTTACAAACAACTTGCACACTGAAGTCAAAAATGATATGGTTAAACAACCAAGATGTCAAGTATAGTTACAAATCATGCAGAGTTTTAGAGCAGATGTAAAAAAAAAAAACAAAAAAAACAAAACACTGTTCAAGGGTCATGTTTCCTTGGCTACATCACACTGGTAAACTGGTTTTCAGTCTACTGTGATGTTGATGAGAACATGTTGTTGTCCTAAACAGATTTCAGGTAAATTCTTAACTGTATGTAGAACTGTGACATCAGTCAAGTCCTGCGCTGTGCTTAAAATCTCACTACACTGTATTTATTTTCTGTCAGTTTCTTTGAGTATCAGTTGGGTGTGAAATTAACAGAATATAATATATTCACAGTATTTAGTTGCCTCAAATATCTACCTAATTGTTCCCTCTGAAAAATCAAGCAAGGCCTTGTCATTGTTATTTGTTAGTGGACACAGTTCATGAGTTTGAAGGCTTATCAACTGCTAAAACGCTGCTCCCAGTTTATAATAAGAGACAGGTTAATGAGAATTATCTTAACAACAGTTATTTGACAGTAGAAATGCAGAGCACCTCTCTTTCTATCCACTCCTGAGCCTCAGCCTGGTAGCTTTACCATCAAACCAGTACCATTGCCAATAAAGTTAAACGCAAATGGCGACAGGAGGAGTATGTGAGACTCCTTCTTCGCAGAGCAAAACTGTTTCAGCACAACAAGGCACCAGGAACATTCATACTGCCTGCCCCAGCTGATGAACAGGACAGGTTAAAGAAATGAAGGTTAAAGAAAGAAATGCAGAGCAGCCAACTTGTCCCCTGTCGGCATTTTGCTCCTAGAAGGTTGTTGAAGGTGGGCAGGTGTCGGTGGCTTATGCGACACCACAACTTACATTTCACTTTTGTACAACATATTGGGCATTCTTTATGTTGGAAACAAGTTTTTTTTTCTGTGATTGTAATCCACCTCACCTGATGATGGCAGGCTGACTCAGGGCAGTGGTCCTAACTCCCTCCTCAATATAGTCCTGGTATTTTGAACAAGCAGCAGTGTGGCTCCTCATCTGAGAAAGACCAATCTGAAAATGGAGAACACAAGTCAATAACCACCGTACCACTACATGACCAACATCGTGTGACTGTTCATCCATGTCATTTTTAACGCTGAGATTGTCTGAGTATAAAGACTGAATTTCAACATCGGTTTGGTTATGTGTAGTTATGATATATTCAGCCTTAATGGTTTCCTTGTGCATAGTATTGACCTGTCCAAACCCTTGCAGTTCACAACAAACCATTAATGGTCATTCAGAAACGTTATGTCAGCTTTTGCACAGTCATACCTGAACTCCACACCCTTTGCAGGCTGCAACAGATGACTGGATGAGGGCCTCTAGTTCAGCAGCTTTAGTCCAGTGGCCCAGTGATGCCCGACATACAGCACAAACAGGCTTCTGTGGACGCAAACACTCGTGCAGACAACTCTGGCAAAACCTGATAAGAGATGGGGTTAGGAATATGATGACAAGCAAGTCGAAAAAAGGAAGTCATCGAGTGCGTATACATGAACGTTTCTATCCCAGTCATGTCCTAGTTTTGAATATATGACATTCAGCAATGAGAAAAGAGGTTATTATCCCTGTATAGCAAGTATCTAGGTTGATGATAATTTGTGTGTAGATTTGTCTTCATATCTCACCATCTCATAGCTTCCTGATTGCTAGTTGTGCTTTAAAGAAGGCATATCCAAGTTTTGCAAAACCGACACAGACCCCATAATGAGATTTTAAATGCACAACATGTAATCGAGATTCTTAAAAACCTGATCCTAACCAGGATACTAGAGCAGGTGATTCATTTGACCTCCCTTTGCTTATCTGAAGGAAATAACTTTGGCCATTTCTCGACTGACAGTATGGTGCACAGTCTAACAGGTGAAACTGGATATTATCCTTTAGTGGACTAGCATTATAAAGCTGCTTACAAGAGCTTCCTGTAAATCAGATGGAAAGTCCCCACCTCAAGAGGGCGCATGAACTTGTAGTCCTTCAGGATGATTTGACAAGTTGGCCAAGTGGCAATTTAAACTACAACTCCCACGTGAGGCCTCCTCTTTGATGTAAACAAAACTGAAACTGATTTAACAGGCTGGTGCTATGTTTTTTGTTTGTTTGTTTATTTTTTGACAAAAAAATACAACCAAGCAAAACAGAATGACCGGATCCCATTAGCAGCACACACACGCCCGGTCGATGTTTTGCAAGTGTGTCTGCTCGACACATTTAAAAACAAACCGTGTCCATATTATTTTTAGCTAGCTGCTGGTAGACGAGTGTTCAGGGAGGACAATTGAGGAGAAAACCGCTAAATACTCACGTATGGCCGCATTGTGTTTTTACGGGACTGTCGAAAATTTCGAGGCAGACCGGACAGACGAACTCTGACACGTCGCTGCTCCCGTCGGAGATGTTTTTCTTGTGCTGTGCTGCGCTGAAGCCTCCGAGCATCGCCATTTCTTTTCTTCACTCAATCTGCCCCCACCGAGCACCGAGGGGGGGGGGGGCGGACGACGTCACCGGCTGTTGGTTCCGGTTTAAACAGCGGGGGGCGGAGTTAAGTCTCTCTGGAGGACACATGTCTGCAGATGAGCTATAATGAGAAACTTGGTTTCACTTAAATACACTGAAGTAGCTGGATGAAGGAGGTAAAATAACGTTTAGATTACAGGAACAAAACACATTACATATCGCACAGGTGGAGATTTAGGACAGTTACTGAGGTGCAGGTTATTTATGTATGTAAGACAACTGGTTGATGTCAGACACACACACTTGGACCATACAGATGTGTGTATATATATATATGTATATATATATTTGCATGTTTTTCTCTGTAATAAAACCAAACAACATTTGCCAACAACTGTGTTGTTTAGTTTCCAGCTGTTTTGATTATTCTTTGTCTATCTTGCACTGCCACCCATTCTTTATGTGTAACTCATAGAGACACACAGATACACCTGTAGACCCTTAGAGACTGCAGTTTGAGCATCAGCACTCCCCCTTTACTAAAGACTGATAAAAACATGTAGTCTATAGACTATAAACCATCTCCAAGCCCACTTGATGTATTAACCTCAGGACACAAAACCAAATACATAGACAACTGTCTGATTTATATTTGATAGTCTGCATTTGCAATTCAACAACAAAATACTCACTGTGATAAATCACATGGACAATTTAACACAACTATACGAGTAGGAAGATATGAAAAGAAATACTTCACGATATAAAGCCATATTCAATTTTTTCCCCCTGCTATAATCGTCCTCTAGTTCTTATTCTCTAGTACTCTGTTATACTCCAGTTTTATAATGAAGAATGAGCTAATGACATAGCTCAGTGGTAGAGCGCATGCTGAATTAGCACTGACTGAATCACAAAAATGTGAGCAAACACTGAAATATTTTAGCTTTAATTAATTTTGTTTAAATTAATTCATTAATTGACTGATTTATCTACTGGTTAATCTTGATTATATTTATCTAGATTTTCAAACTTGCTCAACGTATAAAATTCCACAGAGACCAATATTCCTTCTCCAAACAATTTATTAAACATTTTAGATAGCTGTCCATCATTCAATACCATCTGAGAGGCTTCTAGCTGGTGTCTGTATTTTGCAGCATGGCAACGTAATCCAATTTACAGCCTCAGCTATAAAATGAAATGTTGAAGAAGCAGTCCTGCTACAGGTGGTCATTAGATGAAAAGACAAAACACGATTGATAGAATAACTGTGGTAGGATTACTAAAATGCTTTCACCAGCCTCCCTGTGCATATCATAAAAAGGTTTTTCTCTCATATTTACTGCTCTGTGCGTGAAGTTGAGTATATCACAGAGCTGGGGAGAAATATTTTCAATGAATATACTAGTGACAAACTCTACATGTGATTCCCTTGTGTCTCCCAGAAAACACCCCTCAACACTGATGGCGATCAGGATGACGGCTCTGCATCCCTTCATCCTCTGCACGTGGGCCACTGATGCTGATGGACTGTCAGAGCCACGCGCATGCGCGCCGTGTTGATGGGAATTTCCAACAGTTGAGGAGGCGTAGCTAGCCGCGGCTAGCACTTGTCAAAGGTAAGCTGTGCGGCTGGTGGTGTTTCTGTTCACAAAACGGTGCGATATCTCATTTGGGTCAGAATTAGACTTAGTCTCACATAAATGACGCTATAGTTACAGCGTATGTTTATATAATTGATTTTAAAATCGCTAAAGATTAATATCTAGCGTTGGACCGCCCTGCTAGCTACACCAATTGTTAGCTAGCCAGCTGCGCAGAAATGGGCGTTCACTGCTTAGCTTGCACTCAGCTGGGGGGGCACGCTAGTCACAATGTCGGGTTTTGTCCAATTTGTGAGTCATGAAGAATTCAAGAATAGGCTGTCCTCGGGCCCTTCCTCTTATTGTCCACGTTGGTCGGGTGGACGCACTCCGTTGGATTTAATGCGCAGTAGTAAGGTATGCTGATGTTGGTGGCCAAAGTATGCTAGCTGGCTAACCGGATGCCTGATAAGGTTGATGTGTGAGGTAACTGGAATAGATCGCCAGGGAACGGGAAGCACAAATCCTTCCTCTATTGTGGTTTGGCTCGCAGCAGACTTTCGACTTACTCCTACCTACATGTTCAATTTTGCGCTCATAATTTGTGAACGCTACTGCTAAGTGCAGGTTAGCATGGGTCACACGCCTGTAACATAGTACTTGTAGCTTACATATTGATTGGAGCAAATTGGAGTGCAAATACAAGAGGTAGGCTTGTCAGCATTAAGCCCCGACGCTTTTCATGTGCACTGTATTTTACTTGCTTTTTTCACTTTTTTTTTGCTTTTGCGCTCATCACGGTGTGAAGCTGTCAGTACACACTATTTGGTGTGTGACCGACACAAAACATCCCACACATCCTCATATCGTCCTACACAAAGCACAGACTCTGTTGCTCAGAATCGTTACGCCTTAACATCCTAACTATTTTCTAATCTGGTGTATTTTAAAGAAACGATTAATCATGGTTGTTACACATGCATTCTCATTTGGACTGAATTAGCATTGACTGAGTCACAAAAAAGCTATTTGGCCCAAGTTTCTTGCTGATATTGTGTGTGTCAGACTGAGAGATTGCCATTTCATTAATGCTCTCTTGTGTCATTACAGCTTGGAGACACCTCAGAAGAATCACATGACCATGAATGATTCTTCATGATGAGTGACCTTGAACTCTGCACATTTTGAAACCAAGGAATGGAGTAGATAGAGCTCTGCATTTACAGAGCAAGAAGCAAAAGCTGCTCATGACCTCAACTTGCACGACATAGGCCTGTTTGTGTGGAAACAAGTCAGGCTTTGAGCCACTACCAGAGATGCCCATAAGAAGGCATCCCTGCAGGCTGTAGCCTAGCTACGCCAACTGAAAGCACCAGACAAGTGTGTCTCTTGTTTAGAGGATGTGCTGCTGACTGGTCACATCTCATCCCTATTCCACTTCTCCAGAACGTTAATAACGTTGAGTGTGTGCCAACATGTACAGTGAATAATGGTGACAAAAAATGATGCCTGAATGTAGCATCCTGGGGCAGAGTATGCTAAAACGGGCGAGGCTCTCTCAGAAAAGTGTGACAGCTGACTGATGGTCTGCTGCTGATAATGGATGCTAAGTTAAAAGAGGACCTGTTTCGGAGGTATGTGACGGCACTTGAAAGGCGTCTTGAGGAGGGAGGGGAATACACTGGGATTGGAACAGCACCAGAGGTGGACAAAAGCAGACACAAGGACAGTGAGGCCCTACTGTCCACAGCCACAGCTTTGCTTGGGGCTTACCAGCCAGATCCAGCACAGCGATTCCGTATGTTGCGTTTCTATGAGCTGGTGGAGAACTCACTCCGGTGCCAGAGAGGAGGCAACCTCAAGAGTCTGGAGAGAGCCTTCCATACCCTGGAAACCATCTGCACCAACCTCTTGCTCTTTCCTTGGAAAAAGGAATTCAGATGTATAAAGGTGAGTTTAATTTTTTTCACATGGTTTGTCATTTTATACTTACTTAAAGATGTCATTACGGCTGACACCAATCAAGATTCGGTTATTAAAACACCATGAGCTTTCCCTGATATATGCATTTTCCAAAGCTCTGTATGAACATTTTATAACATCTCTACAGCCTCCTTTGTTGTAACTGGGCCACTGGTCACAAAGACTATTGTGGTTTTTAATCACTGATGTTGTACATAGGAAGGACCAAATACTTACAGATTCACAGTGTAGTGTAAGGCACAAATTAAATTTTTGTTTGAAATATGACATCAATGACATCAAGTTTAAGAAGCACCTGATAACTAAAGCACACAGTAACACAAAGCTGCCCAACATTAGCACCTGATACTGTGACCATAATTTAAACTTCCTATTATGTTATTAACATTCATTTTTGTTAGTTTATTGTTTAGTTTAGAGTATTTATTGTTGTGAATATTTACTTTCACTAATCATAACATCATGCAGTATGTTATATGTAAACGAAATGTACACTAAGACACAGGTCACAAACCTACAATTACTATCAAATTGCTTGTCCTGTTTTATTTAAATGCTTTCCCTTTCGACAACATCCTGTATGTGAGTTAAAATATTCTAATGCTCTAACATTACTTGCATCTGTATTCTTTGTGAACACTGTAGAAAGACAAACCAATAATGGAGGAATTGCATGTTACTATTTTTGGAATAGACTAGCTTTACTGTGTCAAGTTCTTATAATTGACTGACATAAACGCTGATGAATTCATTTCTCTTTTAGACCTTCACTGGCCCATATGTGTACCATCTGCAGTCAGCCATTTCTGATGATGAACTCCGATCTCTAATGCGCACCATTGGCTACACCTGTGACCATGATTCACAGTTCCATTTGCAGGAGCACCCAGGAGGTGCAAATCATCTCCGCCAATTGGCGTTTGAGCTCTTCCTGGCCCAGGCAGAGTGTCGTCTTCTGGGAGAAGTAGTGGCACTTGCTCGCGGTTCAGCCTCAGAGCTGGAGGCCCTGGAACTCCGCAGGGGTTGCAGAGATGATGCGGCTGGCTGTGCTGAGGCACTTCGTAGACGTGATAGCCTTGGGGCAGATATGGCTCGACTGTCAGTGCGGCCATTGGATATAGAGAGGCCTCATGCCCACCACCTGAGGCGAGGTAGCCGACCATCAAAGTCTGTTGATGTTACAGATGGGGCTGGTCACTGGCATGCAGCAGTTACAAAGCCTATCTTGAAGGCCTCATTGAGTCTGCGGAAGGAACCTCTGTTTGTGGATGCAGAAGAGGATATAAAAGATGAGATCATCAGGCCCAGCACCTCGGCATCTCTCTTCTCTGCAGTAGCTCCACCTTCTTATAGCCCTATTGCGGATTTTTTCCCCATTCAGTCCCCACCCCCAGTGGATGCTTACACATCCTACCACCTGTCCTCTTTGGATGAGATTGACTTGTACACTGAGAGGGGTGGCGCTGGGACAGGAGGAAGGCAGACACCGTCTCGACCTCCATCCAGAGAGCCTCGGGAGGCAAGGGATGGGTGGCTGCTCAAAGCTCATGGAAGTGTCAAGTGTCAGGGTTGTGGACTTGGCTGCTCAAGTATGGCTTCCTGCCAGAGATGTGACATGATCCTCTGTTCTGCTTGTCACGATGTGGACCCCTCCCCATGCTGTGGCCTCCAGGACTACCACCCTAAATCCCCACGACCCCTTGATGGATACATCCCTGTCAAAGAAAAGCTCTCCGTCTACTCTAATACTCACTCCCACTCCCATCTCCACCCACATCCCCTCACACTGACTCACTCACACTCTCACCCCCATCCTCACCCCCAGATGGTGGAAAAACCCCTCATGTCCACTAAGCTGTTTCCAAGTAAGTCTGTTGCCTTGACAACGCCAAAGGGAGGCAGCAGTGAGCGAATAAGTATGGGGGGATCTCGGTGTGGGTTTTGCAACAAGCCAGGTGCATCACACACCTGTGTGAACTGCTCGAAAGTGTCATGTGACTCATGCATGGGCTTGTATGCAAAGGATATGTGCACACGAAAGAATCCCCAGCACAGCTTTGTGCCCAACCATCAACTCAACTTCAAATCTGGCACCATATCGCATCTGGTGTACCGATAAATCAGGCACAGATTTATTTATTTTTTTCATTCTTAACCCCTCCCTTGACCTGCAGCATAGTCTTGCACTATTGCTTTAGCTCTGTTCCCATTGAAACAACTCACTCACTATCTCTCTGTTGAACAGCCTCTTGAACTTTGTACATTTTCTCTTACTGTCAGTAGGGCCCTGGAATGCATATGCCAGAGAGCCATATCATGTACCCATCTCTCTGCCTTGTACAAGTTCAGGCCTTTTATCTATTTCTTCTTCCTCTCGCCCTGCTACCTGCTCTTGAGTAGTCATGTGATGTTGTAGCGCTTCCCAAGTTCCTCAAATTTTGTCCTTCTCAAAAAGGGAAAATCGAGAAAAGAGTTATTCCTTCTCATCTTGAATGAATTCCGTCCAAATGAACATATATTCTTTGCCTAACTTCTCAGCTAAAAATTCCTATAATATATAAATATAAATATATATATATATATAAACAGTATATATATATGTGCGTGTGTGTGAGTGAGTGTGTGTGTGTGTGTGTGTGTGTGCGCGCGCGTGTGTGTAGAGAAGACTGCTGAGCTTGCATTCTGACAAAGCATCTTTTTAAACTTGAAAATAGTAGGAAAAACAGAAATCATACACTGGAAGTCAGTAAGTCCATAGTATATATTTTTAATCTCTATTCTCTAGAACAATGTGAGACTGTTAAAAGGGCATGATGTCTAGCATTGGGTTTATTGGGGTATAAACTTATGTCTGTGGTTGTGGGGTGGGACATATTGCAAAGGGATGCTATATATTCTATTGAAAAGATTCTACCTTGTAAATTAACCCTCAATTGTTTCTGGTTATGCGACTGAGGTTTCAGTGCTGCTGTTGACTTGAGACATTGAAGATGTGTGGTATTGACTTCTTTCTGGTAAATTTCCTGTTAAGTTGTGTCAGTTCCAACCTCCTCACCCCATTCCACTACATTCAAGCCTCCGTGATCCATGATATTGTATTGCCCCCTTACCAGAACGGTGGTTCCCTGTCAGTCTCAGGTGGGGTCAAAAGAGGCTTCACGCCAGGCCACAAGTCAGGTGATTGCAGCTCTTGGATGGTATGTGAGCCTATCGATTGGATTTAGACAGCATGAAAGTGTATACACTGACACGGTTTCTGTCTACCTCAAATGGCTTCAGCTTATACACCCATTTAGACATTGTGGTTTCAAACTAGCCCTGAATGCTTAAGAAATGCGTTATTTTTTTTTTATATTCTTCTCTAATTTGCAACTCGGGTTTCTACAGCCACTTTTAAAGGTTAGCAGAGGTTATTCTTTTTTGCGTGGTCTTTATCTAGACAATGTAGCTTAGGGTTTTGTATCCCTAACCTGGTTACAGTTATGTTAGGCACGTGTACACAAAAACATGAACAATGGCAAATCTTACAGTTGTAAATAACTGTAATAAAGTAACTGAGTAACTAAATACAAAAGTCTGACTATACACATCAAAGAGACACTGGAGTGTCGCTGTAATTTCTGTGCCTGTATTTTGTGTTGGTGGGCTTTTTGTGTTATGCTTTTATGCTTTTTGCTCATTTAACAGTGAAAATGAAAGGAGTCCACTAATTCTATAGAACAATTTAGTAGACGCAAGACACTAATGGCTCAAAAATGACAATTCAGTGATGCTGGATTGACGCCTTTCTGCCACCATTTTAACAACATTTAACATTTTAGTTTTGCAACCGTAGTATTAATATATTTTACAGCAATTCATGTCGGTGTATCCACCTGCTTGTGCACCACAGTAATATCAAGTGTCCAGTCATATGAGCTTGGTGGTAGTTTGTAATGGGTATAAAGTGTTACTGGCATTTTATAGGACCCCAGAAGCGCCCTCCAAGGCCCTTGATTAAAGGCTGATGTGGTTACCATGAGTGTCCTAAGGGAGGTGGTACCATTTGCTGTGGAAAAGGTTGGATACATTACAGATAAATAAACTCTGCTAACATTTAAAACTGTGATGTAAAGGCTTTGATTATCCATATAAGAGGGGAATTTATGTTTATATGTTGTAGTTGCAACCAAGGGCTAATTTTAAATCACATTTTATTAAAAAGTGGGTTCTTTTGACAGACTTTTTAGGCTACTGTAGCCTCCATGTTCTGTCAGGAATAACCTCCACATGCCTTAAGCTCATTCAGCTGTCCTGTCCTCGTGTTTTACATTTTTTGGTGTTGCCATTTACATTTTTCTTTTTTTTTTTTACCAGCTTGTAGATTGAACATTAACGCGTTTTTGTCAGGCTACATTGACTAAATATGTAGCTTGTTCAAAAAATTAAAAAAATACACACTAGTAACGATTAACATGGTGGCTCTTAGATTGCAAAGTATTGCATCCTGAGACAACATTTGCGAAGAGATGAATTCAGGCAAATTCAGGACACACTTTGATCAATTTGACAACATGTAGTGAGAAAACTGATTTCAACCAAATACACATTTGCAATTCAAATTCTGAAAATATCTTCATCAATTTGACATATATTGCGAAAACTCACAACACAGTGGTGTTTCCGGGGGACCCTAAAAAGAAATGAACTTGGCTTGGACACACCTTTTGAATTCGAAAGGATTAAACAACAAGTGTGCATGGATGTATCAAGATTAATGTATATACATTCGTCCATGCAAGTATGGCCGATCTGGGAAAATCAGGGAGACACAGAGCCACAGGTCAGACACTAGTGAGTACTTGCAATGCGATTGTGTTTTTGTGTTGCATTTTGAGAATATGCAGCACGTGTATGAAGGTGTCTAGTGAATATTAACAGCACATATATTTCCTGAATTTGCTTGTATTTTGTGTATTTGCATGTGACTTCTCAAGTTGCAGTGCATTGAGCTCTCAGGGTGACTGTAGATGAAGCAGCACACAGGGTTTATTAAATGGAGCATATTTAACTAGTATGAATTCATGTTGTCAAAATTATGCAGAAATTCACACATTGTAGATACAAATATATATTTACTATAGGCTTAAAGGGAAGTCAAATATGATGTATATAATTTCATTTGCTTACAGATGGTAGCAAAGACACATTTGGTTAGAGGGGATGATAGTTGATCTCATACTTCTATTCATTCCTTCCCTTTAAAACCAAATTTTGTGTTTTGCATCTACATCATGTTAAGCAGCATAAAAAAGAGGTGTTTTGATACCGTTTGGATGAAGCTTAAGGGTTCCTTGAATGATCTTGGGTCAACATTAGCTAACTAGGGTATCACAAAAGTCTTGATCGACCTAAGGGGAGGTGTGCAATTGTATTTTCACTAATGAAGCATTTCTAAATAGTTTGAATATTTATCATAGATATATTTCAGTTGCTTGACTCAGATCATTGCAAATCATACCAGCAACAAAAATAACTTTCAGAAGTTTTGAGCCATGTTGCAAGAGTGATCATATTGCCAAATGAAGAACAAATATCTTATTTGAGTAGAAAACAGAAACCTGTGGCTTGCCTGGATGTACAGTTAATGTAAGATAAATCTGTGGGTTTGCAAAAGTTTGTGTATATAGATGTTGGCCTTTTTAAAAAGCCTAGAAAGAAAATAATCATCATAGATACCCACCCACTCAACATGGGACATGGATATGACTCAGATTAGTGGACTGATGATTTGTAAAGGTTATTACAAAGGGCTAAAAAGTTTTGAGGGCTGCTGCTAAGTTTGTGGGCACTGTTTTAATCTTTTAGTGAATACATTATTTGTCAATGGTGAATATTTAATGTGGAGCTTACTTAACATTCATCAGTAGAGACAAATTACTGATGTTGGCTAAACAAAAGAGGAAGTGGTATTTTTATTTTTTGTCATGGAATACATTGAGCCATTTGAACATGATTGGTTTAACCCACAGCAGACACACTCAAGTCATTGTGGAAGTCAATACTCCCTTTACCTCTTTGTGTGGTTATCTTACTGATATTAACAGTGGTGGTGTATTTAGGCAGCCCCTTTACCATTCCCCTTTTCCCAAAGTCTTTCTTGACATGCTCTGTACAAGGCCCTAACCCATACCTCTTCTCCCTCAACCTGACACGACCCCTCACCCAATGAAAGTCTTTCCTCTCCACTTCCACCTTGGCACTGAGGATCATTGCACAATGTCTATGTGAAGGGGTATGGACCTTACGATCAATATGTGGGCATTCATGGAGGTGGAAAGGGAAATGGCCAAAATATTTAATTAGTGGATTTTATATATATATATATATATATATATATATATATACATATATATAAAATTGAAATGGAAGTGAGATTTTATAAATTAATTTAAAGAATAAAATTCTGTGAAAAATTCTGTTTCTACTGGCTTCACTTTCTGTGTCATTGACTAAAACACTGTTTACATTTTGTTTTACTGTCTTGTCATCTGCTGAATGTACTCTGCTGTTAGAAAAGTATAAAGGTGAGTGGTTTACATGCTTAGACACAATGGAAACTTAGTATGCCGTTTAATGCCTTGGGATTTCCCTGTGTGACCAGTAGATGGTGATAAAGATCCACACATACTGACTGAAGTGGCATGAAATCCAACAGTCTTGTTGGGAAATACATTGCATTTTGGCTGCTAAAAGGGAGATTTATTTGCATGTAATTCCTTAGCTTGGAATGCATTAGTATTGCTATGCTTATCACCTGTGAGGCTATTTTGAATGAATACTAAGGCCCAATGATTCTCTAGTCAGACTAGTAGCAGACTTGTTTCTCTCCCTCTTGCCCCTCTGAATTTGCCCCAATATATAATAATGTATTGTCTAATTTCTGTCTTCAGGAATTATTCAAGTTATTCATGAAGCATTTTATTTTCTTTGATAAGTGAAGAAAGGACAGGTTGTCTCGATATCAAATGCCGCTCCAATAAAACCGGATGACTTGTGCTTCGAGAGGGCAAACAGCAGTCATATGCTTATAAATAATTTGTTTATTGGGGAGTGGGGAATAATGAAGTACTTCACTTGTAATTGTACAGATGGAAGAAACCAAATGAGGATAACAGTTTGTGTGGCACGGACATCAGCTCATCTCTCTCTCTGACCCCCTTTTACTGAAACTTAAAGAAATGAGACTTAGAGTCAGGCATCCATCATCAGTCTAAATAAGATAACAGTAATAACTACAACATTTCCTCACAGGGGCTTTGTGTTTGTGTCCCACAGTCATGTAAACAAAGTGAACTCCATGGACTTGAATATCTTCGTATATATATATGTCTGTCTTTGTTGTATGTCTGTGTGTGTGTGTGTGTGTGTGTGTCTGTCTGTGTGTCTGTGTGTGTGTGTGTGTGTGTGTGTGTGTCCCTGGCCCACAGTAATGAACAAAGTGAACAACATTGACTTGTCTGTGTGTGTCTGTTTGTGTATGCTATTTAATGTGTGTGTCAAATCTTCAACAATTATGGACAAATAAGGAAAAACTTCCTTTAAGAGGCAGAAACCTCGGGCAGAACCAGGCTCGGGGGGGGGGGGGGGGGGGGTCAATGGACCTGTATAGCTATTGCTGTACAGGTCCATTGACTTTGTGCAGGGCCCCGAGGCACTAACAGTGTTTGAATCAGCACCTACATTTGACAGGCAGGTTAAACATCTGATAGCTGTATCTTATCTTAGATGATCTACAACATGGGAAAAACAGAGATGGATGTCAGCAGAACCTCTGCAGTGACTGAAATGCAGAGCGAGTCCCTGCATCCTGCGCTGTCCTCTCCTCTGAGACTTGTCAGAACTGTGCTGACTAATAGTGTTTATCAGCCTTGGAGGAACCTTGGACACGGAGTAAAGAACATTACTGCTCAGCAGGAGAGGAAGATAATGACTGGTGACACACTGCTTAGCCTTTGAATAAATCCACCAACAGTAGCAGCATTAATGCCTCCTTACTTAATGGTCTCATTGCAGAGAGACTACCAGAGAAATTAAAAAAAACAAAACAAACCCAAAACATTTCTTTTTTATGTTTTCCCACAGTCCAAAGTAATTAAGAAATAAATCAAATTTGCCCTGTATTGTGTTACATGAGGTTACATTTTATTTTAGTTGTTTCTACTTAAGTTTTATGTATTTTTACTCCTTTTATTCAGACATCTCCACAGTAAGATGTAACTATAATTGTTGAAGAAAATGGTCCATTGCAGGAAATGTGCTCCCTAAGACGCCGCTGATGGAAATTCAAAGTCTGTAGCTCATGGCAGAAGATCATTAACTGAGAAAGGTGAGCTCAATTTTTAATGGGCTACATTTAGAATGTGAAGGCTTGTCATTCCTAATCAGGGCAATAACAGACACACATTTCCATGTGTTATGTACTTCTGTGTATTCCACCCACATAATGACAGTGTTAGCTAACCCCGCACCTACACCCAGTGTAAGTGATTCACTCATAGATACACACATGCACTTGTGTGAAGGTGAGAGGAATAAGCGTTACCAGGGATGCAGTTGTTGAGATGTTTTCGGCTGATGGGAGACTTGTGTTGCTACTTAATTCTGTGTAAGTGAAGGAGTGTAATGGTTACACTTTTTTTTTTCACACACACAATCTCTCTCCCTCCCTTTCCACTTACTTTGTGCTGCATGACTACATGACGCATGACTTTGAAATGCCATCGCTGTAAGTAAGTATCTTAAAGGGTTGATATTCATATTATCACATATAATTAAGCAATATCTCACTATATGATACCTTTATGTGATATAATAAGCCTGTTTAGTGTCCTGAAGTGAGCTATTGCATTTATAAAACGGTTATGAAGTGTGGTCAAAAAAAAGGTAAAGGTAATAGCTATGCTTCTGATTTCTTTTTATCGATATGCATTTTTTATGAAGTACAAAACAGTAAGAAAGATAGCCATCTTGTTATATGTTGTGGAATCAAATTAGTTTCAATCAAGCAGTTTCTGATACTTGCTTTCTCTGAAGTTCTGAGAAAATTGGAGTTAGATTTGACTGTTCCAGCCTCTAAGCCTTGACACACTACCGCCACCTTTCACCACTCCATCATCTCCTTTCTTTCATTCCCTCACCACAATGAAACAGCCATGGGCCACTTTTACGTTGTTACAAAAGAGAAGCACATAATTTGTTCTATAGTGCAGAAGCCATTGACAAAAAGTGCAGTCTTGTTGTGATGTCAGTGGCATTGCATTGTGATGGATACAATTTTCACTGCAGCCCTTTGACTAACCCAACTCCAGCAACACATATAACCTTATTTACGAAAAATAATAAAAAATCAACAGTGTAAAGCGGATGTTCTCGATATATAAAACATGTATTCAATTCCATAAACTTTGTTTGCTTGGCATATCAGTACAATTGAAAGAACTTTATTTTTTGTTTGAAACCTCATTTGTACAGATGGCACAGAACTCATACACAAATACACACACGCACAAATTTCTTTTTAAATAGATAAAGGCAATACTCAGTGTGCCTTTTATTAACCTGTGAGTGTGGATGGCTCTGAAAATATCTCAGATAAAAGGAAAGCATGTTTTTGATAAATATTGAAACATATACAAATGTTTACTTAATACTATTTTTAGTGTGAAATATAGCATTTCTTTGCTGAGTTTGGCCCCAACTACTGGGCTCTAAAGAGCAGACTTGTTAAAGACAGTCAAAACTTAGTATAGGACCATTTATGGTTGAATCCTGATTTTTAAACTGCGAGGTTGTCTGACAAAAAACAGGAAACACTGACCCTCGTTTTTGAATTTCATTTTCACAGAAAAATTTTTTCTGCTTGTACTGAAAAAGTGTGCTCATTATAGCTGTAGAATACAATGTATAGGCCAGAGCGTTTCACTGTGTCGCAAATGATGCAGGGCAATGTTTTAACACTGAAAGAAATAAGAAGAGAAAAGATCTTGTGCCAGACCAAAGTAAAGAATTCATTTATTAGAAACAAAAAGGACATCAGTCAGAACAAAATTGCTGACAAAGGCTCAATAAAAGTGAGCTTGCTAAAAAAAGATGAACTGACAACTGAACATTAACATAAAAATAAAACAAGGTTCATTCTCAGCACGGTGCCCACGGCTCGCTGAAGGGCGCCTGCTCTTCAGCCTCAGCTGATTGCAGAGTGAGGGCAGGTGAGCTCCCCTACCTCAGGTGAAGACCTCAGTCGCCCACAATCAAACTGCTCTCCAGCCCTAACAGTCATGTTTTGGAAAAAAAAAAAGACTATGTATGTGGTGACAATGTGTTTAAAGAACACTGCAGGTTGTAAAGACAACATAATGCAATCTGTTTGTCGCAATGACCTCAGTGACATTGCTTTGGCAGAAAATGTGAGTTTGCACAGTTCAAATACTCCAAAATGCAACCACAATAAATGACACCCTGTGAGTGTCACTGCTATGTAGCACCTGGATTCAAACCTAGACTTACAATGTCACACTCACACTTTTCAAATGGGACTCATTTTGAAATGTGCTCTGACCCAATAAGTTGGGTAAAACAAAAACATTATCCTCCTGGGACTTCAAGCCTGTTCGGCATAGTTTCTAATTTATCTTAACTCTGCCTGTCCTACAACTTCCTCAACTGGAATAAAAATGCAATTGTGATCAGAGAAATTATTATATTGGTATGGCCAGAATTTGTATCAGACATATTGCATCTGTTGCCAGCAAGCTACTGTGAAAGTAAGTTAGCCACACGTCCACCTCTGCTTCAAAAACTTTTCGTTGAAAGATAAATTAGCAGGTTAGAATCAGATTCTACAAGCTGGTTTTTTATGCTTTTAACAAAGCAGATTCTGTCAACATAAACAAAAATCTCTTCAGATTGTGTCCTCTGGTTGTATAATTAAAGCTTTTGGTTGTTTTTTTTTATATTTGTAAAATGTCAGTGTTTTGATATTATCCACATAATCTATGCCCAGATGTGTTCGCTGAAGTTGCTAATAATCATTTTGTACATAATTATGTTAACAAATGTTAATTTGAGATTTATCAAGACAAATGAAGGCAATAAGTGTTTGTTGTGGGAAAAAAAATGTGCTGGAAAAAATGCTTGACAGATAATATCAGTTTAACAGGATCTAAACAGAGACGAAGATGAAAGCAAAGAAAGCTGGCAAAAATCAACCAAAATTGAACCTTTTTTCGATGAAACACACTCACAAGCTCCTAAGTCCTCTTTTTCTTCATCATTCTTGCCAGCACATTGATCTTTCTGTCCTCTTGATAGGCTGTGTGATCAGCTCATCACTATTCATTTACGTCAGCCCCTCAAAGATCTCTGCCGACCTGAAAATGAGTGATCTCTGGGAAGAGAAAAGGCAGCTTATTTCCTGTGGATGGTTTGGTGACAGGAGTTGGAGCTGCTTTGATTTTTTAAGTGGTGCTGGTACATTTAAGCATTTTCTGCTCATGTGTTATGTGAATATACAGTTCATTTAAAATTTTATATCTAGTAGAGCAAAACAGGAAGTTTTTAGAATTAAAAAAAAAAGAATAAAAAAAAAAATATATATATATATACTGTATTTCACTGTGTTCATAATTTCAGTTGATGTTACACAGTGACACAGTGAAGAAAACCCTGTTTGATCATATGAGAACTACACACAAGTGGATCAAAAGGGTGAAACAAGACATCTTTTGTAATTGGTTATATAAGATGTGCGTTACATAAGTCCGTAGGGAGAGCATACATGCTACACTGTCAGTGCTCCCCTCAGGGGAGCCACCAGAGTGGAAAGCCTTGAGGTGTTAAAGGACCACTGTGTGTGAACACAACAGTCAGTGTGCGTTTCTACGTGTCTGCCTGTATGTTTGTGAACCAGGGAGAGTTGGGCTTTGCTTTGGTCAAAGGGAGCCACTGGGAGACACTTGCTGATAAAGAGTGATGAGAAATGATGAGATGGGAGATGATGAAGTGATGCAGCACAGAGGAATTGGAATTTGAGGAATATGCTGACAAATGTGAAGGAATTGAGAGACGGGGAGAAGGGAGGAGATGAAGATCAATGGAAGCTATCAGCAGAAGAGCTGAAAGGGTTGCGTAGTCTGTAGAAATTGACTGAGAAACAGACGGACTTGTCGACAGAGAGCGAGATGGGACTGACAGTGGAGGAGGCCAAGACAGTGAAATGGGGAGACAGGAAGACTGACAGACGGAGTGAGGGTGAGCAGGAAGAAGGGATGATGGAGAAGAGGTTGCCCGGATGTGCCATCAGTCTAACTCAACTGAGTCATGGAGCATGAAAACAGATAAACTATATTCTGCCAAACTCCTATAGAATTCACCCTGCAAAACTGGGAGAGATAAAACTAAGTGGAACAGTCTCAGTGGGGAAGCTTTAATTGATTATAGTGGCAGTGATGCCTCTCAGCGGTTAGGGAGCACCCACAGTACTTGGTGGAACAGACCTGTATTCATTCAGTGGAAAGTTAGACCCACCTAATCGTGGTTACTGGCCCTTAAATATGGGAACAGTCTCCTGTGCCTGCTGTTCACACTCAGCAAGAACACAGCAGGTCTGTCTGGTTTAGTGAGGTGTAGGTCGAGCTTACAGATGATTAGAGAAGAGAAAGTTTTGCAGTAAACTTCAGTTGTTTCTAAACATGGTTACATAGCAATTTTTTATTCCTTCATCTTCTACCACTTATCCGTTTCCGGGTTGCGAGAGGTGCTGGAGCCAAGACCCAGAGGCGACAATCATAAAGTGCTTTTTTTAATTTTCAGGACACCACCTTCGCTAACATCATACAACAACCACCATCAACACAGAAGAAATACTTTTTATACACACAGCTCCCTTCTGATAATCACCCACACGTACCATCATAAAGTCAAGCTCACACACATACCCATACAAACATACAATAAATATTGACATAAATATTTACATAAAACCATTACCAAATATAAATCCAGTATCAATAAGTATATACACACACCAAAATCCCCCTAATAAATAACCATAAGTATTTGCACTTAAAGCAAGCAACTAAACTCTCCTCAACCCACTTCCCACTGGGCATCTCCCACATGGAACTAATTAAAGTGTCCAAATTGCTGGTGAACTCTTTTTCCTGAACACCTTGAGAGGAAGAGAAGCAGCAGAGGTAAGTACGAGCTTGCTTAAATGTACTGCTTTTTTGCCCACTCGTCTTCTCCGTGACCTGCCACTCAACGCGCATTTACTCACTATTCTCAGATTAACACCAGTGGAAAAACAACAAGCTGTAAACAAACAAAATACTGTGAGTGTGTGTTTTCATTTCACTGATTGATTTTTTTAACATGCCAGAATTGTGCTGAAAATTTAATCTTTCAATTTATCATCACTCTCAATTTGCCATAATCACGTGTATGAAATATGACTTGTAATGGTGTTTAAGCTTCCTCTTGCATGTGCACAATTCAAAGACATTGGGAGCCATTGGACCCACTCTTTGTTTGTCTAGTTTTCCAGAAAGTCGATGTTGTTTTCTCAAGATTTATTGTTTCTTTAGATGCATTTTCTGTGCATTTAAATAAAATGATTTGTCTATTCTGTATCAACAATGAGCTTGAAGCAAAATTTGATCAAAATGCTAGTTTTCTAAAGACAGGAAGGGTTGACCAATTATTATCCATTAACTTGATTTTATATATATATATATATATATATAATATACATATATATATATTATATATTATATAATATATTATTATATATTATGCCATCTGAATCCTTTACTCACTAGACTGATGCCTTTAAATTTGCCTCTTGCTCCACAAGTTTCTCTTATCCATGCCCTTCTCTCTCCTTCACAGATAATTCCCGTCTCCTGTGTGGTTGAAAAGCTCAGATGAATGTCTCGATGGACATATCCATTGAAAAGAAAAGAAATGCCAAGATAAGATCTGGGTAGATGAGTGAGTGGTGAAATTAAGACCAGGAATGGCCCCACCACCAGGCTGAATATACAGCAATCTAGGCTAGGCTCTATCTCTGTTGAGGAAATAAGTAGTTTGTGTGCCAGCCAAAAGCCTTATCACACTTTCACTTTCACATAGTAATCAGGGGATAGTCTCCCAGGATTGTGTGAAGGCAAACAGATGGAATGAACTGTGCTTTGGAGAAACATCTGTGTGTCTGTCTTATCTTGAACAACGGTGTTTCTGCGTCAAACCACTTTACCTAGTTTGGCAGAAGTTTTAAATCCGCAGTACCTCAGCACATAAGCATGAGGATAAGTGCAGGATGTAATAATGAATGAGGATGAGGACATCACAAAGCATAAAGATAATGGTACAACTTTATATGAACCGCATTCTTCCTGAGAGTTGCTATCTGCATATTTCTATTTCTATTCAGCATATATGCTGAATAGAAAAGCCAACATAAAGTTATGGTACATGAGGACTGAAATAAACTGTTCAATTTATGGGATTTTTCTGAACACAGTCCTCCCATTAAGCTATCCTAAATTATCTACCTTATTTCTAACTTTGTGCCACTTCAGTGAATATTATACCACGGTCAGTGTGAATACTCTTTTCTAATTGGTCGGCAGGTGTGCGTTAAAACTGTTTAATGCACACGTAGTTCGGCTAAATTTTGTAGGCTAACTGCTCTAAATTCATCCGCACCTGTAACCATAGCAACATAACAAGCCCAGTTTTATTTTTATTTTATATACATCATTCTATAAACAATAACTACACTGTGGAATAATTTTGACCTAAATCAAGCTAAATTTGAACTTTTAATAGCCTACTTTTGGCTTTGTTAAAGCGATTGAACCACAGTGCTCATCCTGTCCTACTGTGACTACTGTAACTGGCGTGGTTGTAAAAGGCACTAGTTTATTCCTTTTCATGACAATGGTAAGCTCTTGCTTCAGAAACTTTCGATTTTGAGTGCAAAACTTTCACCAAAAGTTGGCGAGTCCTTTTATTCCTATATTCTTGGAAAATGACCATGGTATAAGCGGGTTAATCCACGAGTAGGTGTGCTTCAAATGGTTTTAATGCACTTCGCGGAAGCAAACTAGTTTTTCGCCTCCACATCGTGCATTAAAACCGTTTGAAGCACACCTACTCATGGATTAACCCTTACTTATTAAAGAGAATTACAGCTTCACTAGTGTTCAGTGAAAATCTTAGACATCGCCAACTAAGGCCAGATCACCGTCAAAACAACTACATGAACATCACTGTTTCAGTTAAGACTGAGATGAACATCATTATCCTGAATCAGATCGAAATGTTTCTGTGTGCACCTCTGACAGGAAACCTAAATGTACTTACTGCATCACTCTGAGGCAAATAAGTCTGTGGTATGTTAATGTCTTCTGCAGTTGCTGTTGCTACACAATGGAGGATATGACTGATGTTCAACCGTCTAAAGGTACTCTTTGTTCTGAAGAATGCACACCAGGACTGCACTCCTTGAAATTCAACTGATGTCTAATTTCTCTGCTTCTCTGACATGTGACATGGGTAAAAGCTTGGAAGTGACAGCTTGGCACAGTATACTGCATTTTTATGTAATGCTTGTTTTCAAAGCACTTTACAATTTATCCCTTGCCTCATTTATCCATTCACACACACATGCAGCAGTGATGGCAGCCAGCCAGCCTGCAATCACCACCATCAGGAGAAACTGGCCTTCAGTATCATGCTGAAAGACACATTGACATGTGGGGACAAGGAGCTGGGGATCAGCCCGCCAACCCTGTGGAGAATGAGAAAATTCATCCATAATTAAAATGAGTTTAATTCCAAACTGTTAAGATCGCTCAGCTGGTACAAAAATCCTAGAAATTTGAAGAGCAATCAAGAAGTCAAACACACTGATGACAAAACCCAGATAGTGTTATTATCACATGCCCAGGAGCACAAATAATAAGCAGTTTACTCTATTTTCCATGCAATGTAAATATGACCATATGATGATGTGATCACAATGGGGATGGGAGGTATGTCTTCACTAACAGTGCGTTATTTAGAAATGAAGGGCCATTATGTGTGATGCAAGTGTGGGATGAAAATAAATGAGGAGTAAAAGGGATGATAGAGAAGGCATACAGTGCTGTCAGAGTAATAAGATTGGCCATGGAAGTGCTTTAACATCCAGATTCAAGGAATAATGGGGGTCAAAACAGGCCGCTGCTTATGCACACACACACACACACAAACACACGGACAGAGTTATGTGAAGTTAATGCAATCATTCAGTGAATGAGATTAATTCACTCACCTACTGTAATTGCATATTTTGGCAGAATGTCGATTTGTTGTATGATATGTCGATTCAAACTGTGAAGTTTCTTGTGTCCATTATATGGTGCACATGGTGATGCGTATATACAGAGATTTTACAGTATATACAAGATACTGTACATTCAGAATTTGATTTTGAGCTCAACCAGTATCATGTCTCTCATTAAAAAGTGCTAAAACCAGACATGCTAGAAAGGTTTAAAGATGTTGTGAATGTCTGTGTGCACTTTTGGTCACAATGAGGCTGATTTTTGTTTGAAGGGAGATCAGCAGCATCTGATCTACAGAGCTTGAAAATCATTTGTGTAGACTTTCTGGAGTAAGCTTGACCCAAACAAACTACCCTCATGACCTGTCAGATGAAATAATGTACAAGGATGATTCTTGAAAGAGGACGGTGGCTGAAAATAGGCCAGAGATAGAGAGGAGACATAACTTTTAGTTTTCTGAAAGTTTTCATGGAACTGTTTGAACTGCGTGTCCAAAGAGCCCCCAAGGGTTTGAATATCCTTGATTCATATTTCTGTCTGACAAGCCGCTGAGATGCTGGAACATCTCTGACCATGGGTTCTTTGGCCTCAGTTAATGTTCACACACTGATATCACTACCAGGGAGCAAGTCAGACTGTGTAATGTCAAAAATATGAGTCCCTTCAAATGAAGAGGATTTTTAATTCACTCATTTTACAGGTAGGATGATGAGTTTGAACAACAGAAAGATGTAATGGCTCAGATCGATCAGGAATGTGTACACAAAGAGAGATATTGTTTCCAAAAACCTGTGATGGATATAAGGTTTGGGGATCCACAAACAGACAGAAGGTCAACTCACTCAGTAAGAATGAATGGAGTGCTTGGATCAGATGACACTGCTGGTGAGACACCTACGGTGCAACTGTGTGAGTATCACATGGCAGCAGAAAGCATAACAACCACCTTCTAAACTTCACTTTAGGCAGAATGCAACTGATGGCTGCCAAACATTTATTTCACAACTTCCATTTTTTACCTGTGACCACACATTTTCTGCCACCAGGAAGTTACCGGGAGGGGTGATGCATCGTACCTGTGGCGTTATTCCAAAAAGATTATAATCACTGTCAGACCATGACCTGAAAGGTCCCCAACTGAGCACCTTTATTCCACACCAGCTGGGGATTTAAATGCTGCAACGCACATCATAGTAAACAATAGCCTGTCGCCATCCTGCTTATAAGGAGCTGTTGATATTTACTCGCCTGAAGAATTTAGCTTCGGGGAGTCACTGATCATTTGCTAGCCCAATTGACATGAGATGACATCAGCTCACTCATGAGTCTTTGGGAAACAACTTATGCAGCAACTAATCGGATGTGAAAATGACACCCCACTTGTGATGTCATATCACTTGCAGGGTTTATAGCCAGTAAAGAAAAATTATACCTGGTGCTTCATTCTGACAAGAAAACAAAACCAATTTTTTCAACTTAGCAAAATTGTACAACCCTTAGCAACACAAGATATAAGAGCTCAGTGACTGACCCATTGCCATTTGATATTATAATTAATTGGAGGCATAAGTTCATAAATTGTGTATCCTGATTTTCCAGTGTATCATGAAGATACACCATGTGCTATAATTTTTTACAACTGACCTACAATAGAGAATGTTTTCAAAATGACATTACTCAGCATTCCTACGCTCCAGGTTTTTACTTGAACGTTCATTTTTTTGAAATGACTATTTGTTTGAACACACGTATATTCATATAACTTCCAATCATTTGTTTGAAATGACCAGTTCCACCTCCTACGCTGATCACATGAGCAGTATAGGGAAATGTGTGTTTATTGAGAAGTCACCAGCACCAGCCCAAGGTAATACACTAAAGAGCTAGTAACTGGATTAGGTACTTACATTTTAACAAGACACTGAGCTAATGGTTCAAAGTGTACAATGTATAGAGGAGAAAGATTTGATTCTAATGAATTGAGACTTTATTTCTAGAAAGTGGTGAGCAGCATTTTTTATTTTTAAGTGAGAGATGGACAGAAGATAGTTTGAAGCAGATTTGATTTACAGTACGGATATAAATACTGTACAGTACAGCGAAGGATAAAAAAAAAGGCTAAACTACACATGAAAAAATTATAAAATGTGTTTTCTGCCACGATAGAGAGAGAGACAGCAAAATATGAAGACACGTCCGTCTCTCCTAAGTGTTAGAGCATCTTCTTAAATCACACACTTAACCTCTTAAGACTTAAAACTTACAGACACACACAAAATCATGTGTCTGCTGGTCTTCAAGGGCTCCTACTCTGAGATGTTCCTCAAGCTTATATGTCTAATCCACCATACATCCACCACGAGACATGCCAGCTGACAGCATGAGGTCAGCAAGAAGTACAAAAGGGATTATTCAAGTGAGGGTTGCAGGCTCACTCTCTAATTTTTGCCTAAAAGAAAAGCAATGGATGGTTTTAAATAATGATTTGTTTTATACGGTGGCCTGGAAGTGCAAATCACAACAGCAAAAGACTTGAGAAACGACAACAACAAATCAAAAAAACACAACAGCAAAAGAGAAACGACAATGACAAATCGAAAAACACAACAACCAAAGAGAAACGACAACGACAAATCAGAGGGCTATACTACGAAGGAAACTCAACAGAGCCGGGCTTTCTCTGGGTGAGCTGGTTCGACAAAACCAAAAGCTCCAACCACAGATAATGAGTATCATGATGATGGTTATCAGCTTGATTTGTCGACCCAGGCTTGCGTCATCAGGCTCTGTGTGCGTTCACATAAAAAGGGGTGTTTAGGCGTCATTTGATGCTATTTCCGCAGAAAAATTGACCGATTATGTGCCACATATTTCAGCCATAGGGGCAGATTATGATAATGGAGAGCTATGAAGAGTTCAGACCAATAATAACAGCTAAAAGCAACACTGTTGCTGCAAACAAGGCAAGAGAGGAAGCCTGGCAAAAAATTGCAGATCATGTAAATGCATACTCTCTGCAGGGGTCTGGTCCCTGGTCGCCGTTCCTTGCTGTAGCCCAGTCCATCACTCGTTACCAATTAACCAATTAACCTAGACATGTTCAGGTGCCCCCGCCGGGAATTGAACTGCACCCTTCTTATTGTGGGGCGACAGCGTTAACCACTATGCCACCGTGCTGCACATTTACCTCAAGTCACCAATTAACCTACTAATTGCAGCTAACGATTCGCCCATTGCAACATTTGGCACAGGGTTGGTGACTGTTTGTTTTCACAGGCGCCATTTTGAATCGTACTTTTTAGTGGCCTCCATTACTCTTCCCATTATCGGCACGGATTTTCTGTGTGCAAATGGTCTGCTTGTTGATGTTGCAAACTGCCGTTTAATTGATGCTTTTGCCACTTTTCCCTGTGAGACAGGGGGAGCCGGGCCGTTAACACATGCTAACTTTTTAGCATCAGGTGATGTTTTTCAATGCTTGCTAGCAGACTTTCCATTGTTGACTACACCTGCCTCTTCCACTGCGGTTATGAAACACAGTGTAGAACATTTCATTCCCACTGTGGGACCGCCAGTTTTTGCGCATGCGCAGCGCCTCGACGCAGTAAAATTGGCTACAGCTAAGGAGGAGTTCGCCTCCATGGAGCGTCTGGGCATAGTGAGGCGTTCCAACAGCCCTCGAACCGTTTCCAATCCCAGCCAGACGCTTCGACCACGTGCATGTAGACCTAGTCGGCCCTCTACCGTCTTCGCAGGGTTTTATGCACCTTCTCACAATGGTAGATCAGACCACCAGGTGGCCAGAAGTTGTCCCTCTGTCCTCCACAACATCCTCGGACATCGTACGTGTGTTTCTATCCTCCTGGGTCGCCCGTTTCGCCAGAGACTGGACCCCTCCAGAGACTGGCGACGTAGGATATCACCTCAGACAGAGGTCCCCAATTCGTGTCAGAGTGTGTGTGGCGGACACTAGGGACTATGCCTCTCACCCAGCAGGGCTGTGAGCTGAGGGCGTGGTTTATGTTCCCGGGCTCTGTGGTAAAGTTGTTCCTGTTGCAGTTTGGTTTTGGAGTTGAGGAATAAAAGTTTAAACTCGCCTTTGTCTCCTGTGTTTTTCCTCATCCTGCCACAACTGCAGTAAATGGTACTTTAAAATGTTTTGTTAAGCATGATTGACATTGTATACTTATGACTTATTCTTTTCCCAGAAAAGGCAGAACTTTAATAAATAATAAAACACATCCTGTGATTGGTGTTTGTTTTTTTTTTATTGAGTGAAAAACTGCTGCTGATGGCTGCGTTACTGTAAGTGCATGGCTTCGTTTGTTCGCATTACTTATATGGTTCAACAAGATTGCATATGTAACATATTCCATCAGCTTAGAATCTGTATCACTCAGAAAATATCGTCAGAAAACACCAACAGATCACTCCGGTCTGGAAAAACTCTCTTCCTCTGAAGAGCACCTCTAACAATTCGGGCAACTAAATCCACTGGATTTTCCAAAAACAGCGAGGCCATGTTCAAGAAGGATGATCAGTGAAAGGACGGCGCTTTTTGTAGCCGACTTTAAGCTGAAACTCAGCAGCATAAGTTACCATGGTGATATTATATAGCCAGTTTAAAAGAGAGCCACCTTCGTGACACGGAAAAGTTTTGCTTTATGCTCAACATACCTCGCTAACACACTACACACTAACACACTCGCTTCGTAGTACACCCCTCAGGTGTTGTTTGAAAAGCAGAAACTCGTGTGGATTTGAAATAATTGATTTTTCAGTAATCTGAAACAAGCATAGTTTTTTTGGCAAATAACCATCCAGAAAACTGTCCCTATTAATTTTAAATTAAAGAACATTTTCAACTTTCTAATGCCATCTCCTGCACTTTTCCAACTGAGAGCAAAACATGTTGCTCCGAAATCACGATGAAAAGGCCAGTGTTTTCATGGTACAAATATATTCAATTGGTTTCAATGATGCCATAAAAATTGGAACAAAGGGGAGTCTTTTTCTTAAATAATGTCCTGGTTATGTGGTCAGACAGTTCGTTTATTTCCCCCTTTGCAATATAAAAATCACATGGCATCAGTATCATGTTGAAGGACAGCTAACTGGTTGTGCAGAATTGAAGGAGGGAGAAAAAAAAGGTCAAACTGAATTCTGATAAACAACATAAAATGAGAACATGGGCCACGTATCATATTTTGTCTGTATTTAGTGGATTTCTTAACATCACAGTTTTATTGCAGATTTCTTTATGTGATATTACAGGACTGATGAACTGTTCAGTAAAATGATTGCAGGCCAGCTTGGCTCATACGGTTGCCAGTACAGCACCTCCGTCTGGGTCTGCTACTGCTTTTGATGTGAGCAAACACATTTCTCTGGTTCCTGTCTTTCGTGAGTCTTACGTAGAATCCTACTTTGGTGTGTTTGAGCGGATTGTTGCTGCTTTGCATTGGCCTGAAGATGTATGACCTATACTGCTGCAGTGTAATTTAACAGGTAAGGCTCAAGAGGCTTGAGCTTGTCTGTCAGTAGAGGATGGTTTGATTTATGATAAAGTTAAGGGTGCTATCCTGCAGGCTGATGAGCTAATGCCAGAGGCGAATAGACAGTGTTTTCTTGGTCTTGAAAACCACAAAAGTGTGTGATCGTGGTGAATTTCAGGGCGTGAATTTAGCCGGCCTCCAGTGGCTGTGGTATCTGCAGTGATGTAGTTGTCTCTTTGTTGTTAGTTAGTCTACTCTTTGTGTTTACTCTAGTGGTTTTCAGCTTTACGCTCACTTTAAGTTTCCCAGCTGTTATTCTGCCTGGGTTTTCATTATTGTTACTTCCCTCATCCCCTTAAACATCTTTCGGTTCCTAACAGCTATAGTGAAAAAATGTAATGCATGGAATTAGGGCTGTTACTATCGAATATTTTAGTAATCGAGTATTCTACAGAAAATTCCATCGATTAATCGAGTAATCGGATAAAACATATTTTTGTTTAGTTAAAGAGCAATTATAAATATACATGAGAATGAACAATTGCTTTCCTTTTTTGGACAATCAACATTTATCTTCATCATCGCTTTCGTCGTCGTCACATCTTTCTTCCATAGAGACAGAGACATTTAAGCCCCGCCCACACCGGAGGGAAAACAATCAAGAGCTCTCCATTGACTTTGTATTGTGTGAAAGCGTCTATTGTCACTCTCCGTGTGCCAGCAAACACAAACAAACGCCCCAAAGCTGCTGTGTAATAGGGTGCAATACTAACAGGGTAAAGAACCCCGATCTAAGTTTTTATAAGCTCCCGAACAGAAAAAATTAGCCTCTAAGACGAGAGAAGTGGATACAGGCAGTAAGACAAGAGGCGCCGTTGTCGGCTACACATCAGCCTTGAAGACCGGGCAGTCAAAGTCGGCTGGTTTATGGTGGAACACAACTTGGATCCATTCACTTACAGAAAGAGTTATCGGCATCCAAAGATCTGTAATTTCTCATTGTTGTGTGAGTGTATATTCCTAACAAAAAGGAAGATAAATAACAAGCAATTAGCCCTCACTGGATACTCTTCTCATGCCAAACTTTTATTAGAATATTTTGTAACATAAGGGATGTAATGTTAAATTTTATGAAGCTAATAAAAAGATAATAAAGCTATGCGCATTAAGTATTTTTAAATTTAAGTTACAGTTGCTGAATTGGCATGGCTAACTGTAGGAGCTGGAGCTAACCAAGGCTAACGTACATCCACCAACTACGTTTTAACCCCATAAGGTGGGACAGATTTGAAGCGTTTGGGTTATAAAAAGCTATTTTAAAATGATGATGCAGTAGTGTGGCTGTAGCCTAACTTACGCAGGATTTGGTTTTTATTGCTATTAGGTTAAATGATGAAACCATAAACCAGCCAACTCTGACTGCTCAGTCTTCAAGGCTGATGTGTAGCCGACGACGGCGCCTCTCATCTTTCTGCCTGTATCCACTTCTCTCTTCTTAAAGGCTCATTTTTTCTGTTTGGCAGCTTATAAAATCTTAGATTGGGGTTCTTTACCCTGTTAGTAGTGCACCCTGCCACACAGCAGCTTTTGGGCATTTGTTTGTGTTTGTTGGCACACGGAGAGTGACAAAAGACACCTGTAGTCCGGGCGAAATACCATGCTCTGTGAAAATTAAACGATTCCTCGAGGCAGAGGAAATTCCTCGATAATTTTTTGTAATCGAGGTACTCGAATTATTCGAGGAATCGTTTTAGCCCTACATGGAATAGGGCTGGGCTATTGCCTATATGGACCAAAAGTTATATCCCGATATATTTAGGCTGAATATCGATATACGATATATATATCCCGATAAATTTTTTTTCCGCAAAGTCAGAGCAAATGTTCAGTCAAAGTCAAAGCCAAATATGACACGTCACAAGTAGTTTTATTGAAACCGGCTACTTCAGTGAACAGTTGCAAATTCAAATGAATAAATAATAAACAGGTTTTCTTCACCTGGTTTAAGATTAAATACTCAGCTGTTCAAATAACAACAGAATGTTAAACAGAAATACTGTATAACAAGGAGTACCTTTTTTGAAATCAAAGCTCCGTAAGGTGCACGTTTAAATAAAAAAAATATCTTAAATAAAAATAGCCTATAAATTAAAATAGGCCAATCTTTTCCTGAAATAAATATATTTATATGAGAAAAGTATAATATCAAATTTTTTTTCGTGTGACAACTATAATTGGCTTATTAAAAACAAATTACAGATTTTTCTTCTCCTTTCTAACAAATCCACAGATGCAAATAACAACATTACAAAAGAACAGAACATGACAAACTCTAGTAAGGTGAGCTTTGTTTTGGGGCTGGAGCTTTTTCGGGTTGTGGATGGTTTCCACCCCTGGTTGTAACTTTTTAATGGCACTCCCTACATATAACGTGATTTTGTTGCTCATCGGATACTTTGAAGCCGAACCGTCTCCAAATTACTGAGCCACTGGTTTTTCTTTTACTAACCAATTCCTCCACCGCACGCGCAGATGTTGTTGCTTCCTCCATGTTTGTTGAAGAGTCCCAGGTGTCTGTTCCTGCTCCTCCCCCCTCTGTGCATGAAAGAGGAGGGGCAGGGGCGCGGGGAGCAGTGCAGAGACCTCCGGGTCAGCAGTTTGCTTGTAGCAAGGATCACAGCGCAAATGAGAACTATATCAATATATGCAATACGGTCTAATTCCATATCTCATTTAAAAATATATCGATATATCGCCCAGCCATAGCATGGAATGCATGCAATTTCCGTACCCATCAACACTCATGTGTGACCTCCCAAATTCCGTAATAGCCGACACACATTCTCTTCACAGATTCTGGTTACATGTGGTTAGTCAGTGGGAAGGGATGAGACACACAGGTGGTCAAGGGTTCATGTGTGGTTCCATCAAAGCAACATGAAAACACATTTCATGTACTTTCACAGGGTAGCTTCTGTTTGTTGCTTTGACTTCCTGTGGTCTGTGCATCCCTTTTTACTTCTCATGTTGGCCTCCTTGGCCTCATGTAGCTGCCTAATTGTAACTGTGAAACCTATTGTTCTTTTCCATAAGAAAGTGGAGAAAGAAAGATTTATGTACAATGTCGCAGTGTCAGCTGGTTCACCCAGGTCGAAAGCTGGAAGAAAACAATTGGTCAAAGCTAACAATATAATTCCACACACCGGTAAAATGGTAAAAACATGCAATAGTGGGAATGGTGATGACAACAGCACTATCTGATGGTCAAACTTTACTGTACAGTGACAGGGCCCCAATCTGCCATTTGGGACATCCTGACAGATATCCGCCTCCCCTCGAAGGCTCCGTTATGCAGTCTGCTTGTTGGAGATAAAACCACACAGCTGTAATGAGCTGTCTATGATGACCTCAGGTTTCATTTAAGCTCAAGTCAGACAAGTGTGAAAAACCCTAAGTTTGTCCTTTCCATAAGTGGCAGCTCCCCAATTTTGTAGGCAAGAGAACGAAGATTCATGAAGTAAATGGATGAGGTTGTTCGTCTCCTACACCTCAGTCAGACCTCAGTCTGATGCTCCAGAAAGCTTTCTGCATTTTGTGAAGACAGGTGAAAGACTGTCTGAAGTGGATGGTCAGATGTTCAGCAAGTCCTCTCCCCTGGAAATAACCCGAATGTGGAAAGATAATCAGAAAAAGCACAAGAGCTGAGAAATGAAGCCACCATCCGCTTTGCCATCTTTCTTCATGTATGAAGAGCTCTGTAATCTTTGTAACTTTAGTCTGCAGTTATCATACTTTAGTTCAACCCCCTCTTAGAAACTTCACTTGGAAGCCACTGATCTTAAAAGTGATCATCTTTTAAGAGTTTTCCCAGGCAAAAAAAATCCGCCTTTGACAATTTGCAATTTTTCTGCACCGCCTTGAGCACTGGGTTGTTATCACAGCTTTAGTAATAGATTGCTCAGCTTATCTGTACTACAGGATTGCATTGGAAACTTTGAAAGATCATTCTGGCGGTTTTACATATTTGAGCCCGTATACTCATATACTGGGGCAGCACGGCAGCATAGTGGTTAGGGCTGCTGCCCCACAACAAGAAGGTCACAGGTTCAGTTTCCAGCCTGGGGCCTTTCTGAGTTAGCATGTTCTCCCTGTGCCTGTGTGGGTTTCCTCCAGATACTCTGGTTTCCTCCCACCATCCAAAGACATCATGTTTGGGTTAATTGGTGACTCTAATTTGTCTGTGGGTCTGAGTGTGAGTGTGAGTGGTTGTTCGTCCCTGCGATGGACTGGTGACCTGTCCAGGGTGTACCCCAACCTCGCCAAATGTGAGCTGGGATTGGCTCCAGCATCCCTGGAAACAGATAAGTGGTAGAAAACGAATGAATGAATGATACTCATATGCTGTAAAGGCCATCATCACAAACACTGAAGGCTAAGATTAAGCACACATTATGGTGAGATCAGTGTATTTTCAATGGTGGTTAATATATTTTTAATGCATTCCCAAGGCATTAACATTTTTTTAAACCAAAACTCAGCAAATAAATTAGACGTCTGTTTTAGTTTTGTACATGTAGGGTCTTGTCTTTGAATATGTCAGAAGTCCAAATAGGCAAAAAATTTCACGCAAAGAATTGAGTTTTTTTAATCTGGTTTCGTATTAGTGGCAGCATTGGCTTCAGGTGTTTTTAATGAGCTAATCATTGTGATAAGTATGCTGAGGAGACGTCCCCTGGTCTTGGATTATAATCAGAAAACTGAATGAACAGCAAGAAATTGTACACTTCAGTTCAGGAGTACTTTTTTTTAAATTATTTTTTTGGTGATTTAATATTATTACAGAGGTGATCCTCTTTTTCATATTAAAGGCCCATGTATCAATTCTGTTGTGTGAATTTTGTCACATTTAGTTTGCATCTCAGAAAAAGATGGATGCATACTTGTAGCTGAAAAACCTGGAACTAACCTGGAAATAGGCACTGTGTTATGTTGTGCTATTGTATCATATTTGAGTTGAATCTAATTCCGTGATCTCCCAGGCATTGATTTAAATTAGGTTAATATCATGTGTTAGGTTATCCTGTGGATGGCACTTTCACAAATGGGAAATTGGATCTTAATAGTCAAAGACGAAAGTACTCATAATAACAATCTAGTTGAATTCAGGTGTGTATATCAGCTAGACTGACACAAGCACAGCTGCTTGGAATGAATTGTTTGTTTTCATGGATTTTGACCGCTGCCATCTACTGCCTCAGGTCTCTGCAGATACATTTTCACATTATTAGAAATGTCTGTAATGGCAGGAAAAAAACTGAATCATAAAGAGGCATGATAAGCAATTTATGCAAAAATATTAAACCAAGTGCAGGAAATATATAAAAAAGCTTCTTCTGAAACTTTGCATAATTACTTTATGGATAGAAATCTGTTGAGTGCATTTTTTCAGGATTTCAACTGACTGTGTACACAAAGATATTGGCATTTATCATATGTACATACAGACGGCTGTGTTAACATGGCAAGGTCAGACATTATCTGCATCATCGGTCTGTAGTTTCTCTGCGAATATTAAAAGGCCAACCAAATATGCTGGCAACACAATCACTTGACGGTATAGCATGAGTGTCCTTCAGCTGCTGTAGTGCTGACATTATGCGCTGTGCATGTTAATACCATTACAGTATGAGGTTGTGGTGGAGACTGGCTCCTTCAATAAGGGATGCATTTTTTCCATCCAAAGTATAACAAAACAACATGTTTGCATTCAAGTGAAGAAGGTCTCCAGTGGCTGTATAGCAAAGTATTACGACTTTGTTATAGAGCCACAAAGTTGTGCGACTCGATCAATTGAAACACTGATAAAGCTTGTATGAGGGTCAAACTAATTCATGACTGACATAAACTTGGCTGCTGCAGTCCGGCTCCCGTTCATGCAGACCACTTCATCCTGACACGCTCTTCTTATGCAGACCTGGCAGAATGTGAGTGCTTTGACAGATGGTTGTTTAGAGGGCATCTTGTTAAGCCAGCAGCCTGATCAAGTCCATCTGTTTGCAGATACTGTCACTGTTTGCTCCTACATCGAGGAGTATGGAGTCATTGTGGCAGGCCTTCACGGGACAACAAACAGAAACAGAAGCACCAGCAGCAGAAGGTAGTGTTTTTTTGTTGTTGTTGTTGTTGTTGTTGTTCTTTTGGAAATTATTTTTATTGGGTTTTCACAATAACTTAACACATACATTAATGAGGGATTACATCCCCACATTCATAAACCAAAGACAAAACCAAGAGGAACAAACACTGAAAAAAGAAAAAGAAAAGAAAGTGATAATAAATAAAAATAAAAATTATTAGCTGCATTTCTTATGTAGCTGTTGTGTTGAATATTACATTTTCTTCCATACTTCATTGTCCTTTACAAGTATTCAACTTCATGTCTATGTCCCCATAGCTTTTCCCCTTAGTGGCGTAAGTCAGTTTCTTCATGGCCAGAATGTTGGAAAGGTTTCTAAACCAATGTTCAAGTGAAGGAGGCTCAGCGTTTAGCCTGAAGTGAGCATAAAATGACAATCTTTTTATTCGCACCTGACACTCCTAACTCAGCTGGAAATAGTCCTAGGGTAAATAGCCGAGGGCAAACAGGCAGTTTGAGGGGACTGTTTAAATGTTGTTAGAATATAATTCCTAGAAGGTAGTGTTTTTGAATATTCGTTCAAGACATCAAGTGGGAGAACAATGTGGGGTGAACAAGTTCTCCCTCCTTTTCTCAAGGTCAGCTAAAATGACAATTATAGATTGAATAAGAATAAAACTGAGATCATTTTGGTCAAACACTATTACACAATGCTAATAGTTTATCTGCTGATCACACTGTTGATTCCATGAGCCGAATGGTGAAAGAAAAAAGGAAAAAAGAAATTTGATTTCTTTTACAATTGTAATTTGTTTCTTACTTCTACCCGCTGTGCTCACAACAGGCAAGGGAGATCAAATATGCAGTTACATGTTTAGGCTCTGGCGACTGGTTGTGGTGATGTAATCTGCCTCAAATTTTGTGAACCCTTGACATCAATACATACAAAATTTCCTTTATCAGCAGGACATTGCGGTTTATGTAACACCGTCCTCATTCGTCTCACGCAGCAGCTACAGCTGAACATGGTGCTCCTGTATCGTCATGCACTAATGAAACAGTTTGAAACTATTGAAGAGATGGAACATAAAAGAAGCAATATTTATTCATCAGACCATTTTATTCCAGAACACGATATGTCCTTGGATGGATGCATTTAACACTTTTTATACAATCCTCAATGTTTTTTTGACAAAAAAAACCAAACAAACAAACAAACAAAAAAAAAACTAAAGATGTAAACATTTTTCACAGTGCTTCTGAAATTTCACCAACAACAGTTATAATAATTTCAATAATTATAATGTAATCATATTTAAAAACCGATATAGATAGATAGACAGACTTCTTCCATTGACAAACATACATATATGTATAATACAGTACATTCAGCCATATTTGTGTCTTAGAAAATGGGGGGAGATGTCTATGTGTATTTGTTTTATGAGTAACAGTGCAGTTCAATTTTGCTAATCTCCTGAGGAAAGAGTGTTTGCTTTTCTGAAGACACAAGGAAAACAGGGAGTCATACAGTATGAAGACTTGGCATTTCGGCTGCAGTCAGAAGATTCAGTTTCTGGCTCCATCCTTCTAAACACATTGAACTTTATTTACAGTGGATTAGCACAGATATACTGAATAGAGAGCAGTGCATGTAGGATTTATCCCATCATTCAGACCCACTGCAGGCTTAGGGAGTTCACTGAGAGTGTTATAAAATGTGATAAATACTGCATAAGGAGTTTTTGCTGATTCAGAGTCTCATGTCTAAAATGGGATTAGGAAAGTCTTTGCCATGTTTGCCAGGCTGCATCTTGACAGGTAAGATTGAGAAAGAAAAGAGAGTTAAGATTAGTATGGTAAACATAAAGCATTGACATGATGCTTTATGTTAAACTGGTGACTACAGAGGATTTGCTGAAACAAGGACAAATGATAACTGCAACCTGCTCAAGCCGTTTCATGCACATTTCCAGTATGTCAGCTGTAGAATTTATTCTTTTATAAAACCCACTTGCAGTAAACGTCTCATCAAAGTGCGTGCAATCGCACACTTTTCCCCAAATTCTTTAGCATTAAAAGCTCCATATCTCAATAGGTCAAATTCAGCCAGAAGACCTGCGAATACATTCGATAATTCATTGGGAGGTAGAAAAATGTTAATAGAAGCTGCATACACAGATTCAATTTCCCACGGAGTATTGTCTTTGAGGAATCCAGTACCACCATAATGGGAAAAACTGTATTAGTCAAAGATAATGGCCATTTCATTATGGCTTTTTAATATTACTTATCTGCTCTTAGGGTGTAAGTTCAGCTACATTTACCCTCTAACACATCTTGGATGATTTTATTATTTCTAATACTAACAGGGCTTAAGGAAACTAGAGCTCAGCTTCACTGAGGAAAGCTGCAAAGCTGGAAGCTGTTTTGTACTAAAATCTTTTATAGGAAGAAAAACATGGGAACTCTCTTCTATGCCACCAGTCAGAAGCTGAAATCAAATAAAATCCATCACCCCATTTCAAGACACTGCAAAGAGTTTCTCCATCCCCTATTTACACACATCCTGCAGGCTGATATTCATGATCGTTTATGAATTAAATTTGTAAACTGTACATACACATAACATCTACATGCACGCAAACCAATGTCTACATGAAATCCCTGACATCTGATATATATGTATACATCTATTTATGTGTATATATACTGTATGGATGCTGAATGAGTAAAGCCAGTGGAGATGACCCGGGTGGAAATGATTTGTAGTCATACAGATTATACACCCAGGTTCTTGCAATATTTGTTCCTTGAGTTGAACGGAATAGAAAAAAAAAAAAAAAAGCTTCATCAGAACTATATTTTCACAGTTGTTTTTCCTGGTTTGTGTGTTCATCTTTGCCCAAGAACAAAGGCAGCCCAGCACGGGTCTGGAGACCGAGTTGTTGATATGTGTGTTCTCTTTATGGAAACCTGCATATTGGTAGAAAAATGTGAATATCCAAAACGACATTTTGGCTTTGATAGTGTGTTTAAAGGTGACTGTAACCTTTGGTTCCCACATGATATTCCTTTTGCATTTCACAAATCCTTAAATTTTACTCTACTTTTCTTCTAAATCTTCTAGTCAACAAAAAAACAACATAATCTTTGACATACCAGAGAAGTAAGTACAGTTGTGCAGATTTTTTCCACAGAAACAACTTCAACATACGCAGTTGGCCAGTTACTTTTCGCCCTTTTGTTGAGCCTGTAGTATATAAAGCTATCAGTAATGGGGTGCTACGCTGTACATCTGTGTAGTTGTATATGATAGTAGTTGTTTTCTTAAATAAAGAAAAGATGATAGAAATTAATGACTGTCTGGCCGCGGAAAGGCCTGTTCCTCTTTGCAAAAAGCTTCTCGTAAACTTTAATTTAATTCAGTAAATGTTGGAATAAAAAAGAAAAGTCATGAGAGATTTTGTTCAGGTTTTGAGCTTCATAAAGACCCGGTGGGTGATCCCACATTCTGTTTCTGTGCTGTTTCAGGCACTGGTGAGATGAAGAAATACCAAGACAGTATAATATTAGACAAAATCTCTCTCATCATAAATCTTGGGATTTATGTCCGCTCTGGATTTATGACCGGAGCGGACACAGGAGGTAGTCCTAAGTGGTAAATGATGCTGTGAGGCGCGAAGACAGATTGTGGTAATAGGTTGACACCAATCTCTTAACCTTAACTGAAGCTCTAGATTGCCGATCCCCAACAATTACTTAACCGTAGTTAATTTTCCATAACAATTTCCCCTTATCTTGGACCTTATTCTCCGTCTCAACATTGGGAAGTAAATAGAAGAAACAGTGATATTACCAAGATGATTTGATGTTATCAGAAATTTTTACTAGTGGATATTTGATTTGCACATCCAATGTGTTGTGAATAATGGAACTGAAATGAACGAGCAGGGTATGTTATGGTTTTGGTTTTTTTTTTCATGCTGCAATAATATTGGCATGAAAATGGCCCACTCTCAAAGCTCACAGTTCAGTAAGCCCTGAACTAACAAGGGTCGTACTCAGGTTTTGTGAGAAGCCCACGTGGGATATTAGTTCAGGTGGTAACCGTGGTTTAGAATCAATTTCTCAAAGAGCCATCATTATCAGCGTTGGAGCAGTAATTCAAATGGGAACTGCTTTTGCAGTCCGTTTTTTTGTGGAAATTGCGAGGAAGTGAAATCTCTCTTCACAGCGTGGCATCAAAAGGAATCATGACATGGCATGAAATATATACATCAGTCAACCACAACATGTGCCGGGGCAGATCTTCTTTTTGTACTTCCATTTGATGACCTATGTTACCAGTGGAATAGCACTCAACCTGCTTGTTAGGCAAACACTGCGCTTAAGCTCAACTATGCTTGCTGGACATGCTTGGACAATTAGGCAAAATTGACACTGGCAACTCTGCTGTCCAGAAGATCAATACAACAAGCCTGCGCTAAAATGTTCATGTTAATTTTTACACATGTAACAAAGAGCTCACCAAGTCAAGTCCTTACCTCAGTGCTTTTTTTCTTAAGTTCACAGCAAATATGATTTATGAAGATGAGTGTAGAAGCTGACGCAGTTCATTTAAACTTTCTATTGTTTACCTTCAGCGATGAAGGTAGACGATGCCATTCTGTAACTGCAATCCTGTGGTCCTTCAGTTTGAGGCATGCACGAGTAAATACTTATAACCTTAAATACATCATCAAATACAGTGCTCATAATAAATACATAAAAAGTGTTTTACGAAGTACATTTCAGTATCAGCTCCTCCCTGTAAATCCAGCCTGAAGTGATTTGCATTGATTCAGAGTCCAGTTTGCTTAGTGTGGATCAGTCAAACCGAGCAGGTAGTTATTGATGTTAGTTCATTTGACCTGATGAAACATTGAGGTTCACATCTGTGATTGCATGTTGGCTGTTTGGCCACCGTTGTAGTCATTGTTTGTTTTTTGTTTTTTGGCAGTATCACATATTTGAGGCATGTAAAATGTTCTTAGTTGTAAAACGTAACTTAAGTTCTTTTTTTCGTCCATTACTCATTGTCTTTGCGTTCTTAATCACATTTTCTGTTTTCACTAACTTACAGAGTCTATCAGCCTCCATTTTTAACATTTTTACACGGTTTTTACCTCCTTGCTGTGTTGCTGCATTGGTCTCTAGAGAAAGTCACTCTGCATCTCATTGGACAGCTGACTGACAGCAACCTCACTGTGCACCGATCCTTGAAGTATCCTGGCAGTCTGCTGTGGGCTGTAGTCTGTAAGGTTTTCTCTGGCACCGGTGACTAATTCAGGGCACGGGCAGTGTCTACAGGCCCTGTGGTTCTCTGGCAGCCCATTGGACAGCCTCGTAGTGTTGCACTCTTCATTGATGTGAGGTTTCTTGCAAGTTCCCTTCTGTGTAGAGCCATGTTGACACAGACATCCACAGAGTGTCCTTCTGCACTGAGCCACATCCCGACACAGGGATTTGCGGAAGTTAGGCTTGAAGACCAGATAGACAATTGGGTTGTAAAGGGTGGATGACTTGGCAAAGATAGCTGCCAGCGCAAAAGCCATGGGTGGTACATTTTCCGGGTTTCCAAATGCAGCCCACATGGATACAATAGCATATGGACTCCATGCTGTCAGGAAACCAATGCAAACTGCCACAGAAAGCTGAAAAGAAATTAGAATGCAGCATAAAGGTATATTTGTATTGTCAACATATATTTCCTCAGAGTGTATTGGCTATATAATATGCTATAGTTACCTTAATGATAAGTGCATGTGCATTGGTGATTTTATTCTGTGGGGACATATGCTGCTGCACAGCTTGGCGGGAGCCCCGAACAGTCAGCAGGATGAAAGCGTAGGACAGGAAGATAACAGTACAGGGCACGATATAACAGAAGAAAAAGAGGCAGATGATGTAGCTCATAGCTGCAGAGTTTTGGCTGGGTGCATGCCAGTTGATGCAGCATGCTGTTCCATAAGGCTCAGCTCCATACTCCCCCCAGCCCGACAGCGGACCGACAGCAAAGACTCCGGCGTAACACCAGACCCCGGCGACCAGGAGGCCGGCGTGGCAGTATGAAAACTTGTTACCTGAGGAAGAGGAGGGAGAGTTGGGGGAATAATTACTGACGGATAAGGACCAACAGGAAGGACACAGAAACAGGATCATAGCAACAATATGCTACTAAAGCATTTTGAGTCTTGTTACCTGATGCTGATAATGAACAATGTGTAGGAGGAAGAATTAAAGAGATGTCGTCTGATAAGAGATGAACATCCTGATAGTGAATTCCCCCAAGATAGAGTACATCTACATGACATTAAGGTAAATTCATTTTAAGCTTTGTCCTGATCAATGCCCCCAGGAATGCACGTTAAGTTAGTAATCTAAATAATCAATCATATACCTGATCTTCATTCAGATGGTGGAATTGGAGTAAATGCCAGTATGTTCGGTAAATACTTTTTTTTTTCTCACATTCCCTTGAAACATCCACTAAGTCAATAATATTAGTTTTACCGCTTCATATTTGCACTGGTCAAGAAAAATAAACTTCGTGATGATATGTCTCCAAAAAGCCTTCGCAGCAATAACAAATCTAATGGTTGTCCAGTTTAATGCTTGGACTCTGTTCATATTAAGACCTGTTAGCTGTGAGTTTACTGCAATAATAAAGCATTTCTGTTCATTATTATCATGTGCTTAAGAATGAATAATCCACTGGAAGCGGTCAAATGCCAATCTACAACAGTCTATTGTAATTGGTTTCGGAAAGGGCCTCGACAGTGGGGAACACGTTGAGCCTTATCTTTACTACCACACAGCCACTTCAGATGGATGCCATCCCCGCTGACAGTTCAGGCTGAGGGCAAGGATGGTGGTAGTGAAGAAGCCCTGCAGAACTTACTGAACTGTGTGCTGCTGGTTAGGTATTCCAGATAGCTTTTATCTGATGTGACCCATTCTCTCTCTCTGGCTTTCTGACTGTCACATGAAGGATTCAACCTGAGCTCCTTTCACACAGAGAGCTATAATCGATTTCCTTCAAAAGCTCTTAAACTTGTGCTCTCACATAGCTATGCTCCAAACGTTTCATCTTTTTGTCAACTGATGATATCTACCAGCTTTTTTTTTTTTAAGCCAGTGTGCTGTCTTTTAGTTTAAAGAAGCCACAAGAAATGAATTGTATTTGTCTCTGTGGTTGACCTTGACCACAAACTTTCACTCAAAGTGTATCTAAGATAACGGTAATTTTTTGCCAACACATAGCTTTTAACTTTTGCAAGGCAGTAACTGAGCAAGAAGAAGCAGCTCACGGTGAGTTGTTAGATGTGCAGTTGAAAGACGATACGCTCCGTGCACTGCATGAAATCCAATCGCTTTTGAAATAAATTATTTAACCAACTTCTTTATTAAAACAATGCGACCTTGTTTGGCTGCACCCAGCTGTCACCAAATCAGTGAGGACTGAAATCTTAAAGCAGCTATAAGGAATATTTTCATAATATCAATGTATCAAATGACAATGTGAAAACAAAGGAAGGATGAAAGGTTCATAGTGATGAAATCATTTGGATCTATATTACTTTAAACCATCTTTCAGCTCATTGTTTGGTTCGACTGTAACTGTTCTGGTTCAGTCTCATCACTATTTTTGATTGAAGCAAACATTGTTCCAGTTTTAAGTCTAAAAGCTAAAAACCCAAACATAATGTATAGCACCAAAGAACATTCACCCACTACCTGTCAGTCACTACCTGCTGCTGAACAAAATGGAGCATTTAGCAGCTAAAGAGCCAGATATTTTCCTCAGGAGCTGACTGTATATGGTCTTGGTTGTGTAGAGTGTCAATTGATAAACTTGGTTCTGATTGTACAGAGATAGGGCAGCCAGTCAAATGATATGGAATGAATGGAAATGCTGATACCAGCTTTTAGCTCGTACTCCATGCTCAATGTATGCACCATTTCATACACCAGATTACTGTGATTGACGCTGCCTTGGCCTAAAAGGCCTCAATTTAGTAGCCAATACTACTTAACATCAGAGCAGATTGATTATGTTGTCAGTTAGATATAGGTCAGTCCTCTTGTAAAGCACTGTCAAAGAATTCCCCAGCTCCCCTCTTCATCCTCTGCTGTTCATGCCCCACCTCCCCCTCATTAGACCCTCCTGTAGAGAAGGCACCTGCTCATCCTCAAGTGTTTTACTTGATGGACTTCGACCCAGTGTTCAAAAGTTCATCAGCACTCATGGGTGGCTGTAGATTAAACCAAACAGGAAGCACTAGATCCATGTGCTGCTGTTAGAGCATAGAGGAAAGGGCAATGTGTCAACATGGGTATATCAAGAGTAGCAACATCCACATGATGTACTTAAGCTGTGACGAAAAACTAATAAAAGAGAGAAAGGAAGAGGTGCTCACTCAGTGCTCTTTAGTTCTCTGCTCGGACAGCTAGAATAGGCTGATATTCTCACTGATTCAGTTACGACCTGACATGAAAAGGTTTAAGATTGCCTTTCACGAGAGTCTGTTTTTGTTTTTGTGTCTAGTGTCTTGTGTGAACGCACAGAGAAAAACACATACCTGTCAATGAATGTCTAAAGCATCAGCAGAAAAATCAGGTCAGTAGATTTAAAACATCAGCCCATCTTGTTGTTCTCGTTTCTGTAGGTTTAATATTTAGACAAAATTGCCCAGAAAGGGTGGTGCTTTTTATCTTTGTAGAAATGCTTCTGTGAGGAATTTGCCCTTTCTCTAGATAATAATAGCAGTTGGATATCTTTCAACATGTTCCTCCTTTCACAGCTGCTGAGGAGGTACTTCATGAGAAAATGTGCTGATTTCAGTGAGTCACAAACGACACACATCTAGCCCAATCGTCCAGTGCATTGCCCTTTGATTACTAATATAATAGCCCTTGTTCAATCTAATTTGATATTCCTTTCCAAATCCTACTTCTGAAAACTGAGACTCATATTAGAAGCCTTAAAACCACATTTCTTGTTGTTATTTAGCACAGATGTTACGCTGCTAATTTCTAAACTAAAATTTATTCAAAGCACTAAGAGGAACTGTGTTAAATTCACTCCAGTCATTCCCCTGCAGCAGACCTGTTATGGAAAAATTGCTCAGTCATTTTTAAGCTCCTTATTCATGTAAAAAGTAGCAGCAGAAGCAATTACACTTTTTCTTGAGGGAAATTTGGATGTTCTATAGGCAAGAGACAAGAGTCACTGCTCTGTCTGTTCTATTGTTGCTGTTTTTCTTATTTAGTTAAATGTTTTACATTTCAAAAATAAGATTCAGGTTGTGGCCAACTCTCACCTTAACACATCAACATTTAGTTCATGCTGATTTTCCTTCTTTGTTTTGGCAAATTCAGTGTTGATAAGTAAAATTCTGTGTTTATTTTCTTTTTTTAACAAACTGTTTCTTGTCTGGGGATAACTAACGAAATAAAAGACCAAAAGTGATCTCAGTGACAGTTTATGCTGAAGTTTATTGGTCAGATATTTACTGCTGAGGAGAGATTTAGATCGGTGAGAATTGATCATATGGTAAAATTGGCTGGTGAGCCAGCTCTGACACACAGCTCTCCTGTGCAACCTGAATAACAGGCACACAATGAAGGCTGATAAATTGACATGGCAGGTAAAACCTCGGATGATTTTTTGACAACACTGGAGGATGAAGCACTAGTTATTTCATTGTGAATTGTTCTTTTGCATGGATGAAAAAATGGAAATGAAAACTGATACTTTGGCCAATTTGTTGTTGTTGTTTTGTTTTTGTTTTTTTTTCAGTCGATTGCAGTGCTGTCCTGATGACCAGTCATTGACAAATGTACTATCGATCATGCTGCTGTGATGAATGGAGGCCAATCTGGACTACAGCGTCACCCTGGTTACAGCACATGAACAAAAAGACAAGAGGATTTTTCTATTGGCTTTTACATTATCACAAAAAATGAACTCAAGGACAAACAAATGTGTAACACTCATATGAACAAGGCTCACAGAAACAAATACCCAGCAGTGATGGAGCAACTTCCGCGTACACATGCACAGAATTTGTAACTTGGGAGCAGATGGTTTTATAATTCAGCTTCAGGTCACAGTTAGACTTGAAGAGCAGCTAAAAGAGAGACGTCATGCAGCCACTGCAGAGAGCTGTATTGAATTATCTTCTCTGTCATAAATGTGCACAATTAAAACACACGAGGATCCTGTGTAAACAAGTCATAACGTAATGCTGATGGTGATTATTTCTGGCCAGTATGTAGAGCAGGCTAATTGGAAACCGCTTGTGCTGCAAGTCTTTTCTTTTTTTATTTATTTTCTGGGATGGATTCTGGGTCTTTTTGTTTCACTGCGTCTGTGTGTTCCACTCGGGGATGTGACAGTTATGTTATATAAACTAGTTTAGAAACAAGAGGTCACTGTGGTTTAACATTGTGTCTGTAAACTGTATAAATTAGTACAAGGTTCTTTGCAGGAAAGTCAGAATTATTTCTGCTTATTTGCATTTCAAACGCTTTCATTTGTGAGACTTGCAGTCTCTGGGGTAATTCACTCTGCATTATAGACTGTGTTCCCCTGGAAAACCTTTTAAAAACAGCCTTGACTTCAGTTATGGTGATCCTCTAACACTAGACAGAAGTGGCTAGCTGGTGTAGTTTTTAAAAGCCTTTTGTAAATTTGCATTTAGTTAGCAGAGTTCGCCTAGTTGTGACATGCAGGCAAAATAAAATTCACCAACCATCAAATCTATACAATCTCCAGCTGTTTTTACCAAGGTTGGGTCATAACCGATTAAATGTAATCATATCTTCTTTTTTTTTTTAAATTTATTTATTTTGCCCCCTGTTTTGGCTTTTCCCTGTTCAGGGTTGCCACAGCAAGTGAGCTCTGTTACTTCCATGATTGATTTGGCTACAGTTTTACACCGAATGCCCTTCCTGCTGCCATCCTCCCCATTTCTCCAGGCTTGGGACCGGCACAAGCCTACCACTGGTTTGCATTGTGGCTCGGGTTTACATTGTTAAGGATAAGTTGACTTCATTTTTGAATATGTCTCAAATTTCTGGTAATTTTTTCATGATAATCAATGCAATTAACTCACGAAAAGCGTGCCTGACATGCAGGGCTTCTTCGATAAATGCTCCACTTTGTGGTGGTGGAAAGCTGATGAAGGCTCAAACGGCAGCAGTCCCTCCAATACAGCCTTCCATTCCTGGCAATGTCACCCTCACTACAACCTCAAAAACGTGCAACACACGAACGCCCATGTCGAGTACAAAAATAAAGTCTCTGTCATCCACAAAGACTTCAATTTCAAATCTGAAAAAACACTTGCAGGCAAGCTTTCCCTTTGGGTATGGCATTTTGTTTCAGACATTTTCACCACCGTGCTCATCAGCTCATTTGTGCCTGCCACAGTAGCCTGGCTGACAATGGTAGTGATGGCTTAGCAAACGTACAAACGTACGGAGAAAATTACAGATATTTGATGTCAAAAGTTTGAATCACGCTGTGCGTAATGTTACCCAATATGATTGTATGGAGTGGGAGAACTCTTGATGTGTATTGTGTGCGTTGCAGTCACAGAAAACATAGCTATAGGCTCTGATTATAGAGTCTTATGCTATGCAGAAGCCAATAACTGAAAAGATCCCTGTGTTTTTTTGCTCCAGGATGCAGATCTGTGTATTTTTGGTGGTGATGGTGAGAGGAATTGCACCAAAGAGTGTTTCTGAGTGAAAATATAGTTTATATAATTTGTCTGAGCTGCCATCAGTTCATAGAAATTACACATTTGACTCTAAATCAATCTAATTATTTAGGGCTAAGTGGTGCTGTGATGGTTTAGTGAGCAAATTAAGAGAGATTGATGATTATTTAAAAGAAATTAATTTCCTGAAGCATAGCTAATAGCTATTTAAAGTCTGCAGTGCACTATGGACTCAACTATATGCTGCTGAAAGAGATTTGGATTAGATTTAGACAATCATCTGAATATATCTTTGATGGCTTCATTAGTTAAAATATTAATTATGAAATCTGTGTAAATATTTATTTGCTGCTTGAACAGTTTGCAGCCATAAAAAATGCAGTTGCTCACATGCTCATACTTTGTGAGATGAAAGAAGAAAAACTGAAATAGGAAAGACTTCAACCACAGTTACTATGTGGTCATACAGAAGTACAATGCACTATTTGCCCTTAAAAAAAAAACACATATCCTCTGCTCATTTAATCAATATGGAGTAAACCACACGACCACGATTACAAAATAACAGCTTTTTCCAGTTACATTGGGGTCCAAAGGTCTGAGACTTGGTCTGATTTGTTGAGCACTCCTATCTATCTTTCACTGAAAAATGCATTTTGGATTTATGCACGTGTAAAATTTCAGCTACGTGCATAATGATGTTCGGATGGGTAGGTCCACACTGACCAGTGAAATATCTTACTACGGTTTCAAGCTGCAGAGGCACCATCAGTGCCAGTATACTTTGTAGTAAGAGAGCCAGACAGAATGAATTATTACACAATTTAATCCGAAACGGAAAGCAATCGAAACTCAATAATTAGCTAACCCTGTTAATGCCTTTGAACAGCATTTGATTTCATTTGCATGTTAACACAGACGTCCACACGCAGCTGCTAATCACTAGGAAATCTACAAAAACACAAATATCTACAGGGCAAGTATAGACTTTAGAAAACATTTGGTTGGCTTCATTAGAGCACACTTAGTCTCTGTAGTCTACTACAGCTTCAACTACTGAACATTTGACACACAATGAACATACAATCCTTTTAATTGGGAATAAAGAGGATTTCATTATCTATCAAATGAAGACCAAGCTAACGTTAAATACAAAGAAATAAACTTGCTTTGACAAAATATTTACTGAGCACAAATTTCGCTCCATGTGCGAACATGCAAATGACAGTAAGTAAACCTTGAACCTTACTCACACTTTTCATTCATTATTCAGTCTACGTCCTACTACTACTATCCATGCAGGGTTGCAGGGGACTGGATCCAATTCCAGCTGACACTGGTTGATGGCGGTGCACCCTGACAGTTTGTCAACCTATTACATGCCCAAATTATAGAGACAAACAGCCACTCACAGGCAATTTAGAGTCATGAACTGACCTAATGTGCATGATTTTGGATTTTCGAGGAATACAGAGTATCCAGAGTCAACCCACACTGGAACAAGGAGAACATGTCCGGTCCCATATTTTACTCATTTATCTATATTTAACTTATTTTATTCATTTGACCCATGTATGTTGATCTTTGCCTGTGGAATATAACTAATAACCAGTGAGTTTTGAAATTGTGAACAACCTGCAGCTCATGGAAAAGCCTGTGATGGAGTTCAAAAGTCATAAAGACAGTAGGTGGACTAAATATGCACACTGAGATACAAATGGTTTGTTTTTCATCCTTTTGTTTTTCTTCATCAGGTGTGAATCATCCAAAAAGCATTTTAGATTCATCCCCTCTGTCATTATATTATGCACTCTGCTGCTTCTGTCCTCTGTGATAACGGCAGAGAAATTAGCTGCCACTCTCCGAGCATTTTCATTAATGTCAGGGTAAAGCCTCAGCAATTTTACACCAGACCGTCATACAAAAGGTCCATCGAATGCTTGAAGCATTCCTTTGATCCCCCATCAGTTCAATCACCAATTGATATGTTTGTGGAAGAAAGTGGTATAAAGGAGATACATGAAGATGATAAAATCTTTGGCTCATATTAGCCTGTTGTTGTTACTGTACAAAAGATGTTCACAAGTCTTTTTTTGCAAGTCCAAGTCAAGTCTCAAGTCTCTAAAAAATAAAAGTCTCATGTCTCTTCTGGTTGTAATGATCGTTCTATCAAACGGTAACGGTAACGGTAACCTGATAAACCTGTAACATTAATGTTACGTGTTCAACAATAAACCTGTAACCTGCCTGTAAGCCGACAGTATAACTATGTATTTTTCTCTGTTTAACATTACCCAGTAGATGGTGGCAGCTGAACGTACGTCCATTTTTTTTACGTCATGTCAACACCAATCAATGCAAACAAGTGTGACAAGCAAACTAACACTCACTCACTCATCTTTTCAAATATTCAGTTACAAAGCTAGTAGCAAACTAAGTTAACGTTACATAGCTGATGCTAAGCTAAACATGTTTGCTAACCGTCCATATGCGCTAATGTGACTTAACGTCAGTTATCGAGTTTTCAGGTGCCTGATAAAATTTGAAGTAGTTGATCCATCTCTTCTGTTGATGCCATCCTTTCTGAAGTTTTTAAAACAAACGTAATTACAGAGGGTAACGTTACAGAAGAAGCTGCAGGTGTGCCGGTCGCCATAGTTACCGTCATCTGAGGTACGAGTGCGTGAGGCGCGCATCCGATGCCTAATATGGTTATTACCGTGACAAAAATGAGGTGGTGACATTAAGCTCGTCAGACGTTTCAAAGTTTCCTCAATGTTAATACGACAGAAAAAGAAAACATAATGATTGTTCACGAGTCCGAGTCAAGTCTGAAGTCTCTGAAGTGTGCGACTCAAGTCCGAGTCGCAAACTCTTGTCCCCATCTCTGCACTGAACTGCTTGAGTTTTACCAACATCTGGATTTGAGCCAGCGAAAACCAAGAACAACAATGGAAATGTGGATATGAGTGAAAAAAGGTGTATCACGCCAATTAGAGTTTATTAGAGTTTATTTATAGCCCGAGACACTTAAAATGACAAGCTTTAAAGCGCCCATAACCGTAGTTGATGTCATTTCTATTCTGATGATGTACAGTATTTGTAAACTGAGAACATCTTACCTTAAACTCCACTGGATGATAAAGAAAATGAAAAAGAACTCTTTCACCTCAACATCTCTGTGACCCCTTCAAACATCACATAGTATTCGCCTTGAAAAAGAATTTGAGTTGAACAGTATAGCTACTTTAGTTGTGCTTGACTTCTGAACACCAAATGTAAACCGTACATTCAGCCACACTATGACCTCTTGACAAATAGCGTCACACCTCTTGCCTGGAAAGTGACCTAGATCACTATGAACAAATGCTGAAATTAGTCTTTAGATACATACATAGATCTTATTCATGGTTCTTCTGAAACTGGCTAAACTTACTGGCTAATGTGCTCAGTGTTGTTTCACTCTGGCCCTCTTTAAGAGAAATGGCACAAAATTCATTCGTAAACAGCCACAGTATGGCTCGAGCCAGAACGTGCAATCAGTTAATTGGGCAATCCCAAGAAATTGGATAGTTTGTGTGCTCTTCAAACTCCAGACCCTGCAAGGGGGATACATTAAAATGGGAAAGGAGTACACGAAAAGGCTTTGTAAACATTTCCTTATTTGGATGGCCTTCTGTTTAAAGAGCTTTAAACGTTAAGATTATTGCAGCAGGACCACTTTTAGTTTATAGCAAGCCCCTCAGAGACTGGCTTCATAGCTTTAATATCTCTCCCTCTTAAAGGATAAAGCCACATTCTAATTAACCACTATAAATAAATGTTTATTCATATCACACTTAAGAACTAAGCTTATAAAATAGTTGTCTTACCGTAGTTTGGGCAGCAAACTTTGAGCCAGCAGACACAGGAGAGCACCGTAAGGTTGGTCAGACTGGACAGACCAAACAAAACGCCACAGAAGGCGTAGATAGTACAGGTCATCTTATTAAACAGCCACCTGGACAGAGTTAAAACAAGACATTTTTTTTTCGCAACACGATATAGCCTTGACAGAGAAAATTGAGATTTTGACACAGATATCCATGATTCAAAAACGCAGAAAGACCAACTAGTGTGAAAGCAACTGTTCAATAATGAAAATATAAGATAAAAGTTGAAATGTGAAATTGTGGTATTGATATAAACTCATACTGCCCTGCCACAAAGAGAACAGTCCTCCAAAATCCTCTACAATGACGTTCAGTCAGACATTATTGAGACAATATTACTGTTACAGACGATCTGGAAAAATGTTTCAGGCATGAGAAGATTCCTCATAGCAGCAATAAAACTCACCCACTTTATGATGCCTGAGAGACAAAACCTGGGTTAGAGACTCAAGAAATTACTTAATGGTACTTGTAAATGTCACAGCAGCTATAACTGCTTTTTCTTTCACATAATGTATTAACTTCCAATATAACTGGGTCATGCTCATGATGAACCTATGAGGGATCATCACTGAAATAAGCTGGTTTTTTTTTTCAGCTTTTCTGAACGTTATACTTTCTAGCTCATAGTTTGGCTGTCTGGCAAAAAAATCACCTCTGTCGTGCTTCATTTTGAGTCATAGAATGTTGGTGTTTAGGATTTTGACAATGAGAGGGAGGTGTGACATCTGATATGTATTTCTAATGGCACTTTTTTGTTTACTTATTCCTTCATTTATTAATTTTCAATGCAGTTCATTCATCCGCTTTATGGGGGATGCTGGAGCTAATCCCAGCTGATGTTCCAGGTGAGGTTGGGGTTCACCCTGGACAGGTCACCAGTCCATCACAGGACCAACATATCGAGACGAACAACCATTCACACCTACCGGCAATTTCTTTCCTTACTCCTCGGGAATAGATTTAATGTACACATGGCATAATAGATGAAAACTGAGAGAATGGCCACTCACATGTGAGCATAGGCTGAAGGGATGGCCAGTGGGAACAGGGTGATGGTCATGCTCAGGTCGCTGATGGCCAGGTTAACCACAAAAAACTCTGCTGGCTTTAGGGAGGACTTCTTTCTATAGGCCACAAACAGTAGGATCCCATTCCCCAGCACCGACAGGACACCTAGAGCAGCAGGGTGAACAGACATTCATATACTTGAAAGGTACAAACCTACAGGAAAAACAAAAAAATCACTCACCAAAAATAGTGTATAGTGTTCCCATGAGGATGTCATTGTCTTTTGATATGCTGGACATAAGCAGAAATGTTTCCGAGGCATTTCCCATCTGTAACAAAATGGAAAAGCAGAGAAATCAGAAAGGGAAAAGTGAGGATAATAAAAATTGCCTTCAAGCAATGTAGAAAAAACAAAACAGTAAGAACAAAACAAAAGCTGAAATGTTTAGATAAGACAGAACTGAAAGTGATTTGTGGATCAACTAATACTACTACAGAGCTCTGATACAAAGTTGTATTAATACACACACAGTCGCTGACTTAGCCTCATAAATAATGTTTTGAAGAAGACCAGGACAAACCAGATTTATGCTCACAGAACTTCCTTTGTGCTACAGCATACATGAGCTCATGATTCAGACCAGAGAAAAAACATAAAAGTCCAGCAGCATAGAGAGAATGTATCTTTCGTGAGGTTCTTAAGTTGTTTTTCTCTGTCTGCTTTTCACAAGATCCTGTAGCACTTACAGAAAGCGTACAGAAGTTGATTACATGCAAAGAGCAGCTGGTTATTACCGTATACAGCTGAGATACTCATTGCGCGGCTCGTCAAGCTTTAATTGGTTGCTCGCGTGGTAGCTTATAACAATATGGTTACACAGCCAATACATTTTCTTTTTTTCAAATGTGCTACATAAATATACAGTGAACTCTGCACTACAAACATCTGCATTATACTTCTCCTTTCACTCTCAAACATGGCAACGCAGCGCGCTCACGGCATTGTTTACAAAGCTGTCACACTTGGTGATGTCACTATAGCTCCGCTAGCCAGTGTGGGATGCAGGCGCAAAATGGATTGATTTCAAATTTTTTAAAGAAGGGCAAAAAGCGGGCGGACAGACACACAGCGTTGTAACGAAGAGTGAAGATAAAGAGTGTGATGAAGCAGCAAACGAAAATCAACATGAAGACGCCAGAGAGGGGACAAGCAGGCAAACGTCAGGTGTTCCGAGTAAAAACCGTGTGGCTCTCCCCTTGACTTCTGGCTTGAGCCAATGTGGCTCTTGTGAAAAAAATAGTGAGGATCACTGGTATACAGCATAATAGTTTGCCACTCATGGCAACCATGACCATGGTGAGTTGCAGAGAAAATCTTTTTCCCAGTAATTTATGGCCAGAAGTATGAAAATATATAGCCTCTCTATTTACTCAATGACTCAGTGCATCAGGGCTGATCTGAGACATTGTGTATTCACTGAGTTCGAGCTGTGTCTGTCTGGCCATCCGTCAACATGGAGGACAGAACATTTTTACTCAAATGATGTCGAACAGCAATAAACAATTTCATAAGTTCATAATTAACAATTTTTCCATAAATTGCCAGTGTGTTACGTTGTGAATTAACACAGTTTAGTGATAAGTCGCACTTTATTTTCACTGATGTTACATTTGCCTTTCTGGTCAATGTGAGAATTAGGATTATAACAGCATTCTTTGAGTCTCCCAAAATGTCTCTTGTCTTGTGATGATACATTATGTTTTCCTTTTCCCTTTTCAAATGGGTTGAGGTCTGGTGACTATGGCGGAAAAAAATTGGATGTGGATGAGTTGTTAAGCCCCAAGTAAAGGTCAAGATGTCACAGTAGCAGATGAGCACACAGATAAGCTCCATGAACTGATGAAAGGAGCATTTGTTTTAAACAAAGAGTCCAAGTATCAGCATTAATTTTATGAAAACAACATTTAGCATGTACAAAAACAACACAAAAGCGTCAGTTTAGTAAAAACAGATGTTTACCCAGATACATAAAAAATATAGTTGTTGGATATCTCAAATACTTACAAATGAAAATATACAAAGCTTTGATTCGTGGTAGTGGATTTAGACTTTTGAAGTTGATTTAATGTGCACTTAAGCGTAAGACTAAATATTTAGTCTTTTGATAATTTTGATAAATGACTCACACCCAGCAGCTCTTAGCCCTGCAGCAGCCCATGTCAATATACCAATACACTGTGTCTTTGTATATAAATATGTGGAAATATATTATCATGCAGACATTTCAAATGAATTTCCTCTATGATAGCATCTTTATGTTTTCCCATCACGTACTGATAATAATTTAAACCGTACCAAGACCTGAGCATCATTTTTTAAATTGCATTGCGGTGCTTTCACGAGCCTACAATACTGAGAGGAGCATTTGTCGAAACACATCAATTTAATACCTCCAGATGTTGCGGTGTGCATCTGGCTGTCTGATGGCTGATATTATTATTCAAGTCACTCACCTCACAGCAGTATCAGTGCAAGGGGTGAGACTGTCTGAGAGGATGGAGTCAAGCGAGAGACAGTGGAAATGAGAGAGGCAAAAGAGGGAGGCAGAGGCAGGATAACAGGGGGAAACCCTGGTCCACCCTCCTCCCAGAGCAGAAGACAGTGATGAAAAGTCAAAAACTGAGAGCCCGTAGCTAAGTGGTGGAATTGGGTCTTATCGTTCTGGAAGACACCAGTCATCCAGTCATCCAACAGTCTACACCGAAGAGATAAGGAAAGAGAGATGCCAACATTTTGGAAGAATATGAGAAAAGGATGAGGCTCTTCTGAAAGAAGAGCAGGCTGGAAATGAATAAGCAAGGACAAGTGAAGGATGAGAGAAATCCCATAACTGGAGGTGTCAGAAGCTCTGGATTGAGAGAAGAATAATGTAAATGAAACCATCATTGGAGAGGGACAAAGGGACAATCTCGAAAATAAGTGATGCTGAATGCATTCACTCTACACACACACACACACACACACATCACTGAATACCCCTTTTTAATGCAAGCTGTTTAATTATATAGCAGGGTGGTTAGCGTTGTTGCCTCACACACAGTTTTAGGTTTGTTTCCCAGGGCCCCAACCCTGGGGCCCTGGGAAACATTGCAACATTGCCGTCCTAGAAATTAATGTTCTCCTTGTGTCTGGGTCGGTTTCCTCCAGTTACTCTGGCTTCCTCCCACCATCAAAAGACATGTTTAGGTTAATCGGGGACAGTAAATTGCCTGTAGGCATGAATGTGAGTGGTTGTTTGTCTTCCAATGTCATTCATATGATGGACGGCGACCTGTCCAGGGTGTAATGCGCCCTCTCCCAATGTCAACTGGGATTGGCTGCAGCATCCACAGCAAACCTGACCGATAAGCGGTAAAGACCATGAGATGAAGTGAGGTGCTCCACTGACTCCTCAGTACTTTCATTCGCATTTCCCTTCAAGTGTTAGACCATTGCTCTTTCAGGATTTGCTGTGTCATCAAAAGATGTTTAGGTCACAGACAGTTGCATTGATTAATTAGCTGCTTGCTACCTAACCCTTCATTCATTCATTCATCTTCAACCGCTTCTGGGTTGCGGGGGTTGCTGGAGCCAATCCCAGCTGCTAACTAACCCCACCCCCTTTTAAATGCAGTAGTATTTTTGAGCACAGACCACTGTCCACCATTTGAGAAAATAAGAGGGAAATAAAACCGTGTGCTGAAAAGCCAGGCACCAGAGACACACTGCAGAAATTGAATAATAAAAAAACAATAAAATATTATAATAAGAATAAAAATTATGTTTGGTTCATGTACATGCTGGGAAAACTGACAACGGCAGTCAGATTTCCTACAGTCATATGACCAGGATTGTGACAGCGTAGAGCAGCGACTTGGAAACGGTTTATGGATAACAAAAGAAACAGAAAAACATCTAATGAAAGGAATTCTGCAGATAATATTTTTCAGGTATGCACAAGTTAAATGAAAAAGCAAATAAAAAAAATGAAGGTTGCAGCGGGCCTTTAAAAGCTGGATTATTCAAATTAAAGTCACCATTTATCAGATATTTTCCACTCAGGTTGTTGCTGATCACCCCTTTCTTTCCCACACAGCATCACTCATCTAGCTGGCAAATTGCCTCTTCGGTCTAAACCTACAGCTAATCCTTGTATCTTTTTCCATTCATATTTCACTTTTGGTGTGACTCTGCCCTTTTCTACGTTATTCAGTAGCGTTGCTGAACATTGTGATGAGTGAGAGCAGCGATGGGCAAATTGTTTTCTTTCTTTCAGAAGAACAATGAGCAGAAAGCAATCAGCAAATGAAACATCTTGAAGAGCTGCAGTAAGAGCTGATGGAGTCTGGGCTCAAAGAAAAGATACGCTGGGAGCCAGTTATAATAAATAAGCACGGTTATGTAAACAGGACATGAGTGATTATCTTGTTTCCCCAGATATTACTGATGAGAAACGATATGGAAGACAGAAAACGCTTTTCCCCGTTCCTACTATCTCCTCCAACCTATTTTTCTCTTCCTCAGTATTGTGTCTCTTAGCTTCCAATGATCAAAACTCACTCATCCTTTACTCCACAATCATGAAGAAAAAGTGCTGGTGCATGTTTTTGCTGCCCTGTAGCAAAAAGAAAAGAAGCGATGACTCAGGCGTCTTGAGACACACAGAACGACCTAAACTGTGGGCAACAAATTACAACAGCAACTGGAAAAAATGTGACAGCAGTAAATTTAATTTAAGGGAAGTGTCTCGGTACCGTTTTAAGTCGTAACAGTGCTATTTTTGTGTAGGCAGTTGTATTTTTAGCCTTGGCTGTGATTCAGATATTGGACTTGGTCTACATCACTTTTGGCATCAATACAGTGTCCCATTTTAGTGATGAATTGGAATATAAACTGTCCCAAATGGCCTCCATTGCGGCTCACTTTCTTCATTCTTCAACTCCGCTCCTGCTGTCACTTCCTGCAAGTTTCTACTTGGTGAGCGAGAAAAATAATATTGGGGGGGGGTGCTTTCAGACCCACCCAATCTTTTTTTCTCATCTTAAATCATGTCTCATGTCTCCATCTTTCATCCTTATGATCTCCATAAGGGTCGTCATCTATCTCGTCTCTCTGGTCTCATTGCTTTAGCTGTGAAAGCAGAGCACACAGATTTCCCTCAGGAGTTTACAAAAATACTTCCATTTGTCTTAATTCTGCCTCCCTGGGAGGAATCTAACGCGCATGTATGAATTGTAGGTTTTTATTTTCAGTTGTTGAGCACCTGTTTGTATCTCAGAGCCTGTTAGCTCAATAACTTGTAGCATGTTTTTATGTTAGTTTATAGTTTCATAAGCCATTGCCCGTCATGTACAATGTACTTAACATTTCAAAAGAAGAGAATTCATGTTTGTTACGGCCCTGGCCCTATTGTGTCTGTTCTGTTTTGTTGTTCCTGTGTTGTCCTTCTGTTTGGTTCCCATTTCTGTGTCAGAGTGAGTCTTCTTCCTTCTTGTAGCAGCTGCGCTGATCCTGCCTTCCTCCTGACAGCAAAGGGTGTCGCTGTCCTATTGGTCCCTGTTGCTGCATCCAGAGATTTAAACTGAGGGAGTCCAGTCACCAGTGGGAACTCAACTTGACAGCAGTGGCGTGTTTTTTTGGCAATTTACAGTTTGAGAACTTTGTCCCCAGATCTTGTGTATAGCTGTGTATTTGGCGATTAGTGTTGTAGTTTTGGTGGTGGGTTTTTTTTATGTCTTTTTGTTAGTAGTTATAGTTGAACACTGTATATATCTAGCACTTTTTTTTTGTTTTGCTCTGATTACTAGTCCTTTTTACCTGTACATCAGGCCTCTTTTTGTTAGGAATAAACCTGTGGCTATTCTGAACCTGGTTTTGGACTGTTTTGATTTGGAGACAAAGTTTTTGTTTTTGTACTTTTTTATGTTGCATCCCTGCTCCCCTAGACTGGGGCGTAACAATGTTATATTTCTATTCAAGTTAAATAATTCACCTTTCTATTTATTTTTCTAAAAACCCCACAGTGCAAACACCCAAAAGCCTTTATATTTTTCTGAACTTTGAACATCTATTTATTTGTTTCTTCAGATGCAATCTCCGAATGAAAACCAAACTATTCACGTCTCTCATTTGAATTCAGTGGAATAAATATAAAATGAGAAAATAGAGCAGTTTTTCTGCATCTTCCATAGAACATATCAAATGAGGAATATCTTCCTATGCTGTGTTAGTGTGAAATTTTGTTTAAAATTGCCATGGAACAAGACAACATGACTTGATATAAGGCCACATTAAACTGAAATGTACACACCCGCATTTCTTGGTTCTATTTGTAAGGACTCACGTAAAAGCTCAGATGAGTCCAGGAAGATCACTGGACCATCAAGTTCCCTCGGATAGTGGATATTCACTGTGATTAACACGTCCCCCAAGATTCATCTCAAGAGAAGAGGATCAAGCTCATGAATAGCAATGTTGAAAAATGAATCCCTTGTCTTGGAGGTTGAGCAAGTAGACAATGAAAAGACAAAAAGGTCTTAAATAACGGAAGAGCGTGGTGTCACTGCAGTCTCCTCTCCATTCAAATAAAGGGAGATGAGATTTTATAACATCCTGAAACATGGCCTTTTTTCCTCCGGGCTTTGAATTGTGAACTGCGTTTCAAGTTTGAAATAATAACTGAACAACATAGTGATGCTTTGATTTAGTTTTCAAAGCAAAAGTTCTCATTCTTTCTTATGGATGATTTTTTTTTCTATATTTATATTTATATACTTATATATATATTCTCTCCATCGCCTTTTTATTTTACCTTACCTAGTTGTTCTTGTGTGCTTCTGTTCTCTCTCTCATATGTCTGATGCTGCTGTAATGTCCAAATTTCCTCACTGAGGGACTAATGAAAGATTACTATCTTATTTTGTGGCATAAATGGAAACACTCCGAGACGTAAACAGTGACATTTGCAAAAGGCCCAAAGGTGCATTTTTTGGATTGCATGTGACTAAACATACATTTTGCATCACAGCCATCCTCCCAGCCAGATAGGAGGCATAGAGAGATTTAGGTTAATACATCTCTCTTTGCTCCTTTTTCTTTTATTAATCATCTTGCTTTTCATTATGCGCCAAAAACCCATTTTAATCAGAACCCTGACACCAATGCATGCAAATTACACATGTTGCTGTGTGGCTCCTGCATTCCCTCTATGGCCCATCCGTCCATCACAAACACCTCTCAAACAACTCAAATGTTCACACTTTGACATTTTCTTGGTGCCCTTAGTGCGTTATTGTTATCACAAGTTTGTCCACTCACTCATCCCTACCGCTCGTATCTGTTCACTCCAAGCTACCGCCTGCTGTCAACTCAGGCCTCAAACATTAACATAGTTTAGTCTTTGATTTCTGGAGGCGCTGATGCAGATGAGTGTGTATCAAAACAAAATCATAGTTCTATCTGCACTTGCTCTTCGACAGACTTTTCTAACTTTAAATTCTGTTGAAAAAACAAAGCAACGTTATGTAAGACATGTTTGTTGAAGAGTTGGGAATGAAAGAAAACAAGTTTTGTTTCTCCCAACTCTTCCTGCACTGCGAATATGTTTCATTTATTCTTCCCATTTGCTTTTGGGGCCGGGGCTTTGTGAAGCAGCATGTTTGTTATGCCAATAATGTTATCCATTCATTTAGTCATTCATTCAGTCATTCATTCAATGTTTACTTGATAGTGTTACGACCTATCCCTTTCTGCCTGCCTTGATGCAGGTGATGACTTCCTGCAGGGGCTGGCAGACAAGGAGAGTTGTTAAGGCAAAGTGCTGACACCTGGTAAGGCCTTCACCCAGGTTATAAATGCCAACCACTGCTGATAGTCTCTCTCTCTCCCTCTTTCTCTCACACATGCCTCACTCATCCATACACTACATGCACTACTGATGCCGTTACTCTCCACACCTCATGTTTTTTTGTAAATAGTTATGTTTAAGTTACAATAATTTGCTCCTTTCTCCTCTTTGTCACATATCCTGAGCAAATTTGTGACAATAGGGACAAATGCAACAGGCACAGAGAAGCTTTATGAATGAATGAATGAATGAATAACTTCCTGTATTTACATATAGACATGACAATTTAAATATGGTATTTGAATGAAATATGGAGGGTGGATAACACTTCATTTTGATGGGCAATTCTCCAACCAGCCACTGCATCAGCATGTGTCACAAACCAGGGGGATGTTTGATAAATAGCGACGCACAGATCCGACTCGTATTACATGGTGGGAGATACACACACAGAGAATGCTAATGAGAAAGACATAAATGTCACCGGGGGAAGCGACCATAATGAATTTCTAGTTCTAAATCTTAATCTGAAATTCTCACCATCATTGATGAGAGCCTAAGCTTCGCTCTTACTCAGATCCAGGTATTGCTGCAAACTTAGTACCACACAGCATTTAAGAGGTTGGATTTTATGTTAAGTGTGTTTTTCTTTGAAGCAGTCCGTCACATTTTTCTTGTATCTCATTAAAATGCAAAGGCTGTCATGCTTGTTGATAATCATTAACTCTTGATGGAAATTTTCCCTCCTCCGTTGTGCAAGCTGGTGTCAGCTCTGAGAAGCTGTAATAGTAAATTACAATAATTATCTTGTTTATCTGAAAAATAAGAGTAGCATTAATATCAATGTCACAAATATTTATCTCTTTCAAAAAATAACTGCCGAAAAATCGAACTTAATACAGTTTTATTCATTACAACGTGATTACCCACAATTACATGGGGCACATTACTATAATTGAGCTTATGAAACTGTTGTCACTACCCGCTCTCTTAGCGTAAGAAATACTGCAAGGCTTGTTTTTTCTTTTTCTTTTTTTTTTAATTTCGTGAGTGGGGAGTAACGCAATAGTTACTTCTCCTGGTAACTAGTTACTTTTATGATGCTGTAACTCAATGACACAATGACTAACTGTTAGTTTTTTTGGAGAGATGTAACTAGTAACTAACTAATTACTGTTTTAAAATACTGTGCCCAGCACGGCCAAAAACATAGTGAGGATAAAACAACTTGATACAGCTGAGTGTCCTCGGACGACAACTTGTACAAAGCAAGTATTTTCATTACATCTCGCATCACAGCATTGTCACACTGCATATATTCTTGCTGGAGTCTGTTTAGAAAAAAAGGTGAAATTGAACATTATCCAAAATTCATATTTGTGTGGGTGCCTGTGCACTGAAGAAATTGAATGTACTGCATTAACATGCATGTGTGTGTGTGTGTCTCTAATGAGGCTGCTGGGAAAAGTTCATTGGTCTCTCAGTAGTAATAAAAAAAAAAGTAACAGGTTTGACACAGAAGAAAAGATGCTCTGCTTGTTTCTTTTGCACATCTCTCTATAGTACAATCAAATGCTGACCCCACGCAGATCCAGTTTACTTCTCCATGCCCTGCCCGAGAGCTCCCACAAGGCAAACAGACCGAAGATTCAATGCGGGAAACGAGGAGATTCATTACATAGCCCAGGCCTTTACCATCTCCCCAGGACCTGCCTGCTGCTCACAGCAGGTTATCTGGCAGAGGCGAATGGATTACATGTGGGCAGAAAACCGGCCATATCTCATAGCAGCATCGTAGCAACATGTAATAATTTATGTGCTGTGTCAGAAAAATGTGCCAACCACTTAAACTTGACATGAATTTTTCTTTGAAAAGCTCATATTTCAAAGAGGGTTGAAAAATAAATGGATCTTATCTCAAACACAGGCATGTCTTAAGCAGTGATTTGAATGAGGTTAGGTCAGTGCGGTCACGGAGGGGTTTAGGGAGTGACTTCCAGAGGGTGGGGGGCAGCAAGTGAAAAGTCTCTGTGCCTCCAAGTCTGGTGCTTGGTCCTGAGAGGGGCGCAAAGGAACTTTGTCTATGGGGGGGGTGTACGGGTGGAGCAGAGATGTAGGCGGGGGTGAGGTTGTTGTGCGATTTGAAGGTGAGGAGGAGCAGTTTTTATTGGATGCAGTGATGGATGAGGAGCCAGTGGAAGTTCTAGAGGACAGAGGTTATGGGTTAGAGCAGATATGAGTGAAGAGACAGGCAGCAGAATCTGGATGTATTGTAGCGGATGTAGATCCATGGATGTGGATCAATAGAGGATGTTATTGGAGTAGTCCAGGCAGGAAGTTTCAGTGGCTAAAAGGGGAGAAATGGGCAGACACAGGCAATATTGTGGAGGTGGAAGAAAGCAGACTTGGTTAGTTGGTTGTTGTGGAGTTCAAATGTCAAGTTGTTGACAAAAATCACATTGAGGTTGTGGATGTGAGGGGAGGGAGACAGGGTAGAGTTTCTGATGATAATGGACAGGTGGGAAGATTTTGAGGAGGATTTGGGACCGATGAACATCAGTTCAGATTTGTTGCTGCTGAGTTTAAGATGAGTTTTTTTGCAACCAGAGTTTCATTCCAGCCAGGCATTCGATGGAACTGGTGGAGATGTAAAGTTAAATGTCATTGGCATAAAAAACCCCCAAAAAAACGGTGCAAAAACTGCAGCGATTTGGATGTGACATAAAGGAGCTTCCTCTGTCTCAACTGCAAATGGCTTTGAAGTGACTTGCTGATGTTTCTGGCCTCCTTCCAATTCCTCCATTCTGAAATTACAGTCAGAAAATATTTGATGGACTTGAAGGCTTCATCGCTGGCAGGGCCAGACACCAGTCGGCTGTGGCCCAGCGTCAAACCTGAGTGTTTGTTTGGGTCTTTACTCTTTTATTGTCACTTTAGAATTGAGTTACATAAAAAAACAGCCACAGCATTACAAACTCGTGTAAATCTATCCACAAAGCCAGGAGAGAGCAGCTGTTTGAGCAGCGATAATCTTTGAAACGATGGGTATGGAGAATTATGTGGCACATCTAATGAAGCATGTATGCAGCTCATGTGAAAGCTATGACTGAGGTTGGTATTGGTGATTTTAGCAGCCCCACAGTAATTATATTCCCTTGCAGACAGACACATGGAGAGCTGCAGACACACACACACACACGCTGTTAATCTTATTATATCACATGAAGGATGCATATGCGACTGCTGCTCTGGTCCGGGGGATATACACACAGATGCACATGTTCACCTTCTGAAGAAATTTTAAATTCATTGTGTATTTGCACGTACATCAGGAAAAAAAAAGAACTTAAATGGGACAGAAAGAAAAGAGATTAAGAAGGAAACAACTGGCTGTCTGTGTGTGTGTTGTGCAAGTGGCTGGCGGTCATTCAGAGAGGACTTTTACTCTCCAAATACTGAGCACTTAGTGAAAACAAAGCTTTTTGGAACTGGGTCCTGTTGGTAACATTATGTAAACAGCAGCAGTGACACTATTCACTTGGCAAGTTCAGCAGTTAGATGCAAGCGAGTCAAACCAAGTGACATGTGCAACGCTTTGGATAAACCATCACACACACTGTTGAATTTATAATATTGCAAAAGAATCGCCTGTCTTCCACTGCCGTGTATAATCCTTATATTTCCTTGGGTTGATGCCGTTAGATAAACCCATTCTTCAGTCATGATAACAGGACTATAATAAGTGTACAAGTGGCAGGAAAGGGTTTTAAGGGAAAAATTGTAAAATTGTAAAAACAAACAAATATCCCAGTGAACTAAAATGATGTTTCAGTATTTTGTTTAGGGATTTTGGTTCTATAACTATTGCTTTCAATCCTCCTTTTTACAAGCCCTGTGATTCTGACACTTTGAATTCTCATTCAAAACTTGAAACACAGAAATAAGCCAGAGTTAAAGCAGGAGATACAGCTGATAACACTTAACAGCAAACAGAATTTTTTTTACTTTAATTTGATGTTATTTGCAGCATGCTGTTTGAGAACAGCAGTGTTTTCTGCCTGCAGCTATTCTGTTTCCAATCCCGCCTCCCGTCAGCAGTACATCCACTTCACATTCATTGAAAGATTCTGTTCTTTGGCCTTTCTATACAATCTTTTACACTCTATTAAGCTCTGTCATATGAACTTAAAGTGTTTTTACTGAGGAAAATCAACAAACTCAGTACCTCGTGTGTGTTTGGGAGTGTGACACAATTAATTCTTGTGATCCATTTTCATAATTTGCAGCAAGTCATCCAAGAGAAGTGTATTTATCTAGCAGTGTTTTCATTCAGGCATGGCCCCACAGCAAGAAGGCCACAGGTTCGGTTCAGTCAGTTTGCATGTTCTCCCCGTGCCTGCATGGGTTTCTTCCGGGTACTCCGGTTTCCTCCCACTGTCCAAAAACATCATGTTTAAGTTAACTGGTGAATCTAAATTTTCTGTAGGTCTGAGTGTGAGTGTGAGTGTGAGTGGTTGTTTGTAGGGGTTTGCCAAAAAATTGATTCATATAAGAATCGCGATTCTCATTTACTACGATTCAGAATTGATTTAAAATGTCCCAAAATCGATTTGAAATCCGCAGGCTGTCTGCCTCCATTTTGTATGCGGGACATCCTCACTTCACCACGGAGCTGGTTCTGGAACATACACATACGCAGTAAGCACCAAAACAAGGAGGAAACTACAATAATGGAGGAAAGAGAGATTCAACCGGCCCCTTCCTCGTTGAAGGCAAAGATTTGGACTCATTTTGGTTTTTACGTTGAGCCCTATAAAATCTGTTTTATTTTTTCCCATATTCCGTTTTAGTTTTTCCCATATGTTTTTTTTTTTTTTTGAGAATTCCGTTTTTAGCATTTTACGCAAATTTAACCCTGAGACAGTGTTTTAAGTAATGAAATATAGACAATTTCTTCAGTTATAACTGAAAACTTCAATGCTTCCACACATTTAAGCAAAAACATAACAATAAAACATATGTCCCACAACTTTGGTGGAAATATCAAATCCACTTTAAACTTTTTAATTTCCTTCTATCCCCATGCTCTTTGGTTTTCCACAGATTACTCTACTCTCTGCAGGGGTCTGGTCTAGTCTCTGGGGAGGTGCCATCTCTGGTCTAGTCTGTGGGGGGTCTGGTGTCTCAATCTAGTCTGGTCAAGTCTGGTTGCTGTTCTGTTAACCTAGATACCCCCACTGGGAATTGAACTGTGCCCTTCTTATTGGGGGGGTGACAGCTGCTCAGGTCACCACATACATTTACATCAAGTCACCAAACAACCTAGATATGTTCAGGTGCCCCCACCTGGAATTGAACCACACCCTTCTTATTGTGGGGCAACAGTGTTAACCACTACGCCACCAGCTCAGGGGCCTCATTTATAAAGCTTGAGTACATACAAAACCATACCTAAAGCTTGCGTACGTCATTTCTACGCAAAGGCTGTGATCTATAAAAAACAGACTTGACGTAAAATGTGCGCGACTCTACGTTAACTCTGACCCATGCATACACACATTTTGGAGGAAAAGGGGAATTGGCGACACAGACTGGTGGTGAACTGAAGTCAGTTTGAAGAAATGAAGAGTGGGAAGAACGATTAAGTGTTTATGATTGCCCTTCACACATTTAATATCAACCCGTATCATGCGTTAGAGCCGTGTCATCAGAATGATTTAATTCAACGGCGTTATTTTGCATTGGATTGAGTAATTGTTTCGGAAACATCTCCTTAGAGTCTAACTGAAAATTCTAAATCAAAATCTCTTCTCTATATTTAATCACCACCGTCTCTCCGTCATTTTGTCCACTCCTGGAGCGCAGGAAGAGGAGAGGACAGCGCATAAAGCATCTGCCTAACATGTGTAAATAATAGAATATTTTCCTGTGATACTGTGAACACATAATCAAATGCCAATGAAATCCTAAGTTTGGAAAACAAAGCCATTAATAATCATTATACTATATACTTTCCTGTTCTCAGTTCGTCAGCTCTACTCGATGCCTTTCATAACAAACCAGCCATAAAGAAAAGGGTCATGTTCACACACTTCAGTCTAAAGAATATTTTTCGTGGTGGGGGTTAGCACGAACTGAGTAAACCTATAAATACAGCGGTGAGCCCTGTGCTTAATGCTGCACCATGGCACTGCTGGAGGAATATGCCAATGGCAGAATTAAGAGGGAGAAGGTCTCCAGGACTATAATGACTTATTGGCCCATGATGATGACTGTCTTATGAGCCATTTTAGATTCCCTAGAGCTGCTCTTGGATCTATGTGCAGAACTGGGTCCAGCATTAACGAAGGTACAACATGCCGGAAACATGCCATCCCGGTGCAGACGCAGGTCCTCACCCCGTTTTTAAATGCGCAAAGCGCAGAGGAAACCGTCTTCAATGAGGTCCATGCCCACGCGTGGTCAGCGGTGATGCGCACCATCGGCCTCCTGGAGTGCCGGTGGCGCGCTTTGGATGCGCTTTGGATGCGCTTTGGATGCGCTTTGGATGCGCTTTGGAATGGTATCCCTCATTATGACCCGGAGGCAGAGCCCCTTTCAAGACAAGCGGGATATGAACAGGGTGCAAGACTCCGTCAGGATGTCATGCGGCATTTATAAAGACAACTAAAGGTTCTTTTTGCACATTGCCTTTTAATATTTCTGCTATTTTCTGCTGTCTCAACTCCTCCGTCAGGTTGTTGATTGCTTTTATTGTCTCCCTTTGTAGCTGCAGGACTGTATCGGTGAGCACCCGACCGCTCGCAGGCGTACCAGAATGACGCCAGTTATGGACGCGATTTTTTTATACATCGGCGTCAGGTCAGGAGCACTGCCCCCCCCCAGTTGCAGTCATCAGGAGTACTGCACTGCTTTGCTTCCTTTGGATTTTGATTCCTTTGCTGTGACCTCCAAACAGGATGTTTTTCGGGCCTCCACCTCACTGACAAGTGTCTCCACTTCCGCCTCAGAAACATTTCTTTTTTTTATCTTTTCTTCCTGTATCCGTCATAGTTCCAACGAGACATAACACTTGTATCTGAGTCTTATTTTATATTCATGAGATGCTCTGAATTGACCATTTATGGTTAAAAATGGGCGTGTACAGGGCGTGACATGACGCCGACACAGCTGAGCACACTTGTAGTCAAGTCTGTGATTTATAAAGCAAAGTTTGCTTTAAGTGTGCGTACGCAGGGTTTTATAAATCTGAATATTTTCTGGCGCACGCAAACTTTGGCTTTTGGGCGTACGTACACTTTTAGTAACGATCATACGCACAGTTTGATCATCATAAATCGAGCATAGACAGACTACATGTCTGCCGACGTCGGACCCCTCTGTGGACCACACCCAAAAGTTTTTGGCTGCCCAGACTGTTCAACAAGCAAGTAATCTAACTGCGCAAACTCCAGAAAACAAAACAAAGACAGTCGTCCTCTTGTCTCAGCTCCTTTGACCAGAGTTTTTAGTTTGCTTTTTTCTCCTGTATTTCCATATGTTATATTTAATGCTCTTCTCTTCAACGGGCTTCAAAAGTAATAGTGTGGATGTAGCTATTAGAGTTATATAGTCATTCAGTTCCAGAGATATGACTGAGTGATCATTTAGATTTGAAAATAAAAACAGCAGGAGCAGGAGATGGCTTTACTTTGAAGGTGGAGATGACAGATGACACTTTCACACCAGGTTAAAGCACATCTCTTTACTTTCACTTCATCATTGTAGGCACAGGATAAAACTTGCCGGCCTGAGTTAAGACCTTGCAATTCTGAAAGCAGTGGATGAGGAAAGATGGCCTCTGAAATTACAGACTCAGAGCGTCTGCTGTGTTTCACCCACACTTTCGTTCTTCCATATAACATCTTCTGACACTTCTTTAAACACACAAAAGAACTTTGCCTTTACTCCTGTATACATGTCTAGGTTTGTAATCTGTAGTGGCCTTGTACAAATAAACTCAGTTAAATTCACTTGAACTGCTGTGAAAGGTGTGTAGGTCTGTGTGTGTGTACTTGTAGATTAGTCATGGGGGTCTACAGATTGACCAGATCAAGGCAGCATTAACAAAAAGCTCTATTTTGCTTTTACTATGCTTATAGACATTTGATAGCTTTTAATCTCAACAAATAGAAGTAGCAGAAATACCAGTGCTTGAGTACAGCGATGAACATTTACCATCCATACTGCTGAACAAAGGTTGGATGGCTTTTCTCCCTGTACGATATTTTTTCCTATACAGACAAGAAAAGGCCTGCGGTAACGCTATTGTTGTGAATGATTTGTAAATGAATTGATAATAAATCACCTTAAAAAAATAAAAACTTGTCTGAGTTCAGTGAATGTAAAGAATTAAAACACACTTGAATCTATCTACATCTGACTGTCTATCCATCTATCTATCCATCTATCTATCTATCTATCTATCTATCTATCTATCACAGTGATAAGACTTTCTAGGGTGTGTATGTGCTGTGCATGTGTGATGGAGATCTTATCTTACCTTCCACTGAGGGTCAAACTGTTTACAAAGTCACAGAGCCTGACATTTTAAAGCCTCCAAAGATTAAAGGGGATTCAAAAGTGATCCTGGATTTAATACACAACTGGAATTGATAACATGCTATTAAACCTCATCTCACCAAGTAATTCCTTTCTTGTGAGGAACAACGAAGGGGATATTAAAACTGAATCTGTAATAAAAAAAATACATGACCACCTTACTGAAAGACCTTCAGACTATGATGGCCATAATCCCTCCATCATTTTTTGTGCTAAAAATCAAAAGCACTCTATGACCGGGTACCTTTGAGAAACAACACATACTTGTTTAAAATAATTTTAAACACATGCATTATATTATATTGTGAGTTAAGGCATGTGACCTGAGTCAAAGGCCTGGTTTTGCATGTTCTCCCCATGCCTGTTTGGGTTTCCTCCCATCTTCCAAAGACATCATGTTTGAGTTAATTGGTGACTCTAAATTGTCCTTAGGTCTGAGTGTGAGTGTGAGTGGTTGTTGGTTTCTGTCTGTGTCTGTGTGTTGGCCCTGCGATGGACTGGTGACCTGTCCAGGATGTACCTCGCCCTTGCCCCAGAGTGAGCTGGGATTGGCTGGATGCATTGTTGCGGATGGTGAATGTATGAATGAATACATTTACATCCAGAGAACTGTGGGATAACGTGTGATAAACCATTGCTTTTGTACCTTTGTACCTATGATCTATTGTTCATGAAGAATGGGAGTCTTATACAACTGTTTAGTCATACTATGTTGAAGACTTGGTTTGGTTTGGACTAGATTTTCTCCACGTGGCTGACATTGACTGAATTTGACAACTGGAAAAAACCACCACACTGGAATCATTTTACACAAGCTTGCCATACCCTAAGTGGGGCTGCAGGTGAGGCGATAAAGAATTAAAATCAATACAGTCTTCTAATCTCACGGAAACAACAAAGTATTAAACATTTGAGCTGGCGCTCTGCACGAGGATGTCACTGAGAGCAAATAAAAAGAATACAAACAGTGGAGCTTTTGTTTTTCTTTTAACTGTGAAGTGCTGAACCGGCCAATGCGACAGGAAAAATAAATTGTTTTAATGCTTTCATACAAGACCAGCGGCCATGGCCATAATGAATAAACTGTTCAACTCAAACACTTTAAACCTTGTTACTGGTATAAAATATGCTTGATAGGAAATGTGGTATGTAAGAAAGCACAAGAAACTGCCATGCAACATATTCCACTGATTAAGAAAAGTGTGAATTTGAGTCAAAGTTTTTGGTAAATAAAAAGTTGAAATTTTCTTTTATGGTATATGACTTTATGTTGCCTGATGTCAAATAAGTTACGGTAAGAATCACAGAGGAAAAGACATGAAACCTCACCTTCATATGAGGTACAATGCCTGTTGTTTCATCTGTTTAAGTTTAGGGTTTACAAACTATACTAAACAGATTAATCCATTAAAGTAGCCTTTTTTTTTTTAACATCAATTTACTTTGAAATGAATCAACTGCATAATATAATAAGGCAACGCTTGAAATGAACATAGTTGTGACGTCGCAAGTTGTCAGAAAGGGATAGTAGAGTGTCAATTTGGGTGGCATTTTATTTTGAGTTTTTTTCTTTCACTATATTGTATTAGGATTTAATTTATAGTTGAACTACTAATTAATCAACCACTGTTTCCTTTTCACAGTTGGGAAAATTCTGCTTCTTCTTCAGTTACTTCTTTAATGAGTCCGCCATTACTCCCCAAATCTGGGCTAAAATTGCCTCGTTTATATGCAAACCAGGAAATTGGGGGTGTCTTAGAAGCCATTTGCAGTCAGTTGTGGGCATGATCTGAAGGATCAAGCGCATTTGCATGATTTGAAGATGATTGAGAACCATGAAAGAAAAACATGTGGGAACAGACATACGTGGAGTTTTATAAATCTGACAAAAAGATTACAGATGCGTGTATTATATTTTCTGTGCAAAAATTGCTATACCTAAATATATAGCATGTAAACATGTAGCCTTGCCAGCCAACAGATAAGAGAAATAATAGGTAAGTGAGTATATTTCAGTTATTGTGTGAAAAAAGTCTCAGATGGGGGTATTATGCTGCCTCTGTTGTGCCTGATAAAGATGATTTCAGATTAAATAAATATATCCACATGATGCCGATTGCCCGCTTGTGTCGATGTGCAAAAGGTTTAACAAAAACACTGAAATACCCTCCAGAAATCACAACACAACACAGAGAGAAGAGACTGAGGGGAAGAGAAAAATTCATAACAGTGACAAACAGGTCATGGAGCACCCCGCGGGATTTAGACTGGCTCTAAAAACCCGCGCTCGTCTCTGACAGAAGCCTTTCACATACACAAACTCAGAGTTAATAGGTTTCTATTGAACTACTGCAGAGAATGACACGGGAAAGTGAGTGATGAAAGATGTGTTTGACTTGTACCTTGAAGTGCTCTCTCTCTCTCTCTTGTTCTGCCTTAACAAACCTGTAAGATGCATTTATGTAACAGGCCATTTGTTTAACTCCCATGTGGGAAATGACAAGCCTGCACTGTCAAGTCAGTTCAGTTAAACAAATACTAACTAAAGACATGTTGTGTAATAATTCAACTGATGACATAAGATGAAGATCTTACAAACAATCCCTTATAGTGTCTCACTGCGGCATGTGGAGTAGCTTTATGGGCAGCTTTGATTAGCTCAGTGTCTCGTTTGGTGTTATACCAAAATGACAGTGTTCAACCCTGGCATGTACTGTATGTTAATGAACCCCAGGACATTTCATTTAAAAAAAAAAGAAAAAAAAAAAAAGGATTTTATCATTATGAAAATTCTAATTCAATTGTCTATTTAAAATTAAACAACAATTTCGTATCGTTTTCATTTGTTTTTCAGGCTACAAAGCCTTTTTTCCTTCACTGAATGCTTTCCTCTTGGTTTGAGTGAACTAACGAGCTCCAGGGCTCATTAAACTGGATCAATAAACAAACTAATTCTTATTCATTTCGCAAGAAAGAGATATGAAATGTATGTGCGTTGGCCAACTGTTGAAAGGAACATCCCGGCTGTAGTAGTGAGCATGTGTTGAAGGATTGTGTTGGTGCTGAACTGTAAATTACTCGGAGCAGACCTCTGTGAGATTTTTTATATAGTTGACTTCAAGTCTTCAGTAATGAGCCTGTCAAACTGTATCGTGTCACATGGTGTGAAAGCGTGATCTGTGACCTTTACCTTGATTACCTTGATGAGAATGCTCAAGAGTGTTACATGAGCATCATTATAAGATGCCATGATTTGTCCCCCTATATTTCTCCTTGAAGCTTTGGTGGAAGAAGACAGCTGTTCAACATTGTATATGCTATGTGTTGTAATGTATATGGACATGTAAATGTATACACTACCAGTCAAAAGTATGGACACATCTTCCGATTAAAATGAATAGGAAAGTGTTGTTTTTTTTGTTTGTTTTTTATTATTCTTTAGTTCACCATGTCATGCCATTCTCTGTTTTCTTCATGTGATTTCACCGATAAAGGACGAAAAAAACATTGTACATGTTAAAGTAATAGTTGCACAAGCACGCTGGTGGCTGTGAGGCTAAAACTGAATCACCATACTAGAATGGCAGGTATGTTGATACTTTACAGATATAATGTGCAGCCTCTTATACAGTAATCCCTCAACTATCGCGGGTGTTACGTTCCAGAACCCCCCGCGATAGGTGAAAATCCGCGAAGTAGAAAGTGATTCATCAGGGTATTGTAATGTATATTTTTTAAAATATTTTTATATATTAAAGCTTTTATAAAGCCTCCACACACTCTTATAAACCTTTTGTACACTCTTTAACACAAATAAAGATGCTGAGCGATGTAGCGGACGTGTGCGTAGGAAGCAAACTGAGCGGCGTGGGATGATGAAAGCTAGGATGCTGGGAACTGAGGCTGCAGTCACTAAGCCGATCAGGGCCCAAGATACTGAACAGCATGCTCTCATTGGTCGTGTCTCCTCTATCGGCCAATAGTGTGGCATGTACGAAATCATCTGGGAAGACTAAGCCAAATTCCGATCGGCCACAGAAACCCGCGATGTACCGAGGGAACCGCGATATTAATTTAAATTGAATAGTTTTAAAAATCCACGATGCACTGAGACCGTGAAAGGTGAACCGCGATATAGCGAGGGATTACTGTAGTAGCAACTCACTTTGGACATGCCTTTAAAGTCGGCTAATTCATTTTACTGTGAAGAACATATGGACCAAAATTGAAAACATGGATGACTGAGTACATTTTAGATTTACCCCAATTTACTTGTGATGCAAATATCACGTACATATCTGTATCAGCTATAAGTGGTAAATAACACCTTTGCCCTGGACACCGAAGACAGACTGATTATTAGCCAGATATGACCAATCTACAATTGAATACAGTTACTTATGAACCTCAATATAAAACGTAGTTTTTGTTTTTACATTTATGAAGACACAGCCAACTGCAAACTTGGTTTTATTGTCTCACAGTTATGCTCCGACTAATGTTATGTTCTCAATAAATATCAGTCAATGTGATGTACAGATATTACATTTGGGAAGAAGATAGTTTGGTACTGGAACAGGAATTGTTGGCAGACAGCCTGAATTCAAACATCAAACTCACTAACAGGACCCCTTTCCTTCACTGTGTGGTCTTAACCGTACCTAATCCATATTGTAGCTGCTAGACCATGTGAGGATTTCAAAAGAAGAGGGTGAAAAACATTGGGAATGAACATAAAAAATCCAGTCAGTAAACATAATCCTGAGGTTTACTGGGTCTCTCCACCCGTCTACATATTCCATTTGTAGCTGATAGTCTCGGTACGATACAGAACAACATTGTGTTTGTTGAGTGGGTAACATTTTCAGAGTGCTGCAGATTATTGTTTTGGCAGTTCATTTCCAGCATGGGTGATACTGGAGTAAAATGAAATGGGACAGTCGTGTCGTCCTTTGTGGTGTGAAGTGAAACAATTGTTTGCGATTTTTCCCAGCAAGGCAAAATTCTCCAGAGGAAGGTTTACTCTGAGGAAATTAAAGCCACCATTGGTTAATCAAATGTTTGCTGGAAGAAAGATGAAAGACAGATTACACTGCTCTCCTGATAGTTTTTTTTTTTTTCTCCAATTCCAGATCTCATTTACTTGCGATGCCTGTGAGATGAGCTACAGTGATGGATTGTGAGCAGAAAAACACGCACGTGCTAAAAGCCTCCAGGACAGATTCCACAAGACTCTGGCAACATGCAGGGTGCCCATGAAAGCATTGCCACTAAATTAATTTACATCCAAGTATAATGAAGGTCACAACACTCGAACAACATATTTCGTATTCATACATGTTCCATTCTAGTTTTTTTTTTTTTTGTCCTAGCAGTGATCTGAATCAGGCTGCTCCAGATTAAAGAAAAGGTTATATGTTTACTTATTCTGCTGATGACACGAAGTAAAGTAAATGTTCAATTTGGAAGGAGGATCAGGGAGAGTATAGGATCATTAATTCTTGGATGGATTAGAGAAAAACGTTCAGCCCTACAGCAAATAAATAATTTATTTCAGTGGCACCACTGTTAATGACCAAGAGGAGTAAAACACACTGTGGCATTTAGTGCAGTGTTTACTCTGCAAATATCCAGACCAGAGAAAAATATTGCTCCTATAATGCTTACAAACTTACAGAGCCCCAGAGGAGTATGTGTTATAAAACTTTTCCACCTGACTTGAACTAGTATACAACCATTGTACAAAGTTTTGTTTTACAGGTTGGTCAATGTTCTTTGTACAGCTCTGTCATGGAAGCAAATTCATCCTATTTTCATAAACTAGGCTTAACGAAGCACCAAATCTTCAGGCTTAAGCCCTGTGATGAAGAGATCACACTCCCAATCCTCATACATGCAGACAAACAGCCACAGTTTCATGCAGTCAGACTGTGGCATGCTTGTCCAGGCTTACGGGAATAATCCCTTGAAGGCAGAGTTTTTCCATTCAGCTAGTTATTATCATATTGAAGCCTCCAGGCCCACAAAAACCAATATTAGACCAAAAACAAAACAAAACAAAAATTCAATTAAATTCTTTGGCCTTTGTATACAATCTTTTACACCCTATTAAGCTCTGTCATATGAAGTTAGAGTGTTTTTGCTGAGGAAAATCAACAAATTAATTAATTCTTGTGATCCATCTTGATAATTTGCAGCAAGTCGTCCAAAAGAAGTGTATTTATCTCGCAGTGTTTTCATCCAGGGCAGCACGGTGGCATTACCCCACCGCAAGAAGGTCGCAGGTTCGGTTCTCCTGGTACTCCGGTTTCCTCCCACCGTCCAAAGACATCCTGTTTAGGTTAATTGGTGACTCTAAATTGTCCGTAGGTCTGAGTGGTTGTTCGTCTCTGTCTGTCGCTGTATGTTGGCCCTGCGATGGACTGGCGACCTGTCCAGGGTGTGAGCTGGGATTGGCTCCAGCACCCCCTTCGACCCGGAAACGGATAAGCAGTATGAAGGTGTCAGCAGGTTCATGGCTGCTACTGAGAGTTTCAAACCACGTGAGTTGAGGGATTTTTCTCTTCCAACACAAAACACTCAAACCAGAAGCTTCTTTTACAATCCAGCTGCTACGTTTCGAAAGGCCACTCAAAAGGCAGTAAAAACGCAATGCATGCATCATTAAAAATGAACTCACATTTAAGAAGAATTCAAATGAAGAGGCTGAGTAATGTGTGACATTTCCTGGACTAAAGCAGGGAATATCTTCCCATAAATTATGGGTGAATGAGTGACCCTTTTCAAAATGTTGTCAGTAGCCGATAGCAGCGCTTGAAAGCAGCTCTTCAAATAGCTGATGTCACAGGTTTCATCTGTCCATAAATATTTACAGTCTATGAGTCAGACGCACCTCTTGTTGTTTTCCTAATTTGGTTGTTGAGGTCCTGTATGGTGGTTCAACAGACTTCAATTCTCCTGTGAGAATAAGACAGAGGTAGTTTAATATTTGGAGAGAAGTGAGTTTTAAGGTTTAAAGAAAACCAGGATTTTTGTTTCTTTTGTCATAATTTTACACCTAACTTTAATCTAACAACTTTCGATCTATGCCATGATGCATTATTACCTAAAGCAGCTATTAGGATCTGGCATTCGTGGCCAGAAAGTGATGTACGTTGTCAGCAACAATACTCAGATAGGCTGTGGTATTTAATGCATGCCTCATTGTTATTTAAAGGCCCAAAGTGTCCCATAAAAACTTTGTGTAACACTGGGAAAACCATTACAGCCCCATCAGGACTGATCGTCTTTCCAAAGGACTGTTTCAAACAGGGAAGTTTGGGTCTGGTAGTCCAGTTTTGATGAGCCTGTACAAAAACGCAGTCTTGGATTTTTTGCTGTTGTTTCTCTGAATCTGATTCAATCCGCTGCAGTTCATGAACCTCAGGGTTTTTCATTTTCAGATGCTTCTCGGCTCATTAAAGATTTTTTACACAATTCTGAGAAAAACTGTTGCTTTGAGGCATTTTTATGTACAATTAGAATAAAAACTTGTGGTTGTCCGTGAAAATCTAATTAGATCAGCATCAGAGTTATGATGCTCCCTCTGTCTCCCTTCTCCTCCATGCCCCCTCCTTTTATGAAACTGTTCCCCCTCCTTTCACATGTAAATGGACCCCGTCTATGCCCATTCATAATTATAAACTCAATTATTGAATTTAATACGCAAACACCCACTTCTTCTTCCACATAATCATGCTCTAACCTTTTAAAACTTTGTACTTCAGTCTGTTGCTTACGCAGTTAAATTGTGTAAGATGCTGAAACGGTCTTCATTCTTATCTAGACTGCTTCAATTCATTTCCCATCAGCCACTGAGGATGTGGCACTTTATTCACCCGGCCGTTTGCTGAAGGACACTCTATCCCTTTTCTCTCTTTTGGCTTATTGTGCTGTCAAGCCTCTCTGCACCCCCTCAGTTCATTCATCATCTGCATCCAGCCAACAGATGCCTCCTAAATCTGCCCCAACAATTTTCAGCACCGCCACAGTCTTTCTTATCACTCCAATATCTTTTTAAATTTCATCATGATTATGATTTTAAGGTAATGACTTATACTGGCTGTGTATGGGGTTTAATCTTTATATAGCTCATATATACTTGGACATGATGGTAACAACAACAACAACAACAACAAAAGCAATAACAACAAAAAGGGGAAAAGAGGCAGTGTTCATGACAAAACACTCATCTCGGCTCATTAAGAAATAATGCAATAAGGTTAAAAGGAACAGTGCAGAGTGTGTGTGTCTTTATGATCAGATGGGAGATGACAGAATGCGTCACTCTATGTAATTATTTGCATGCATTTTTCTAAAATATCGACTGCTATTTTAAGTATTCTTTTATACATATTTATATTCAATGTTATTATTGCTGAGCTTTTACCTTTCTATGTACGTGTTTTCTTCATATACATTTTTTTTAGAATAAATCCTTGCCACTCTGCTCAAGTCTTTGTCTCTGGCTAACTACATACTACCTCTCCCTTGTCATCCTTAAGCCTTACCAAATTACAACTGCTTAACAAATTTAAGCTCTTAAAGAATTCCCAGTCTCTTAAATAATGTGTGTTTATTTGCAATATCCTTGCATCATTTTTGTATTCCTTTGTTTCAGCTCTTAAAAATAAGAGAGCACTGAAATGCTGAATGAAAGATGTCAGCTCTCTTTCTTGGTTTAAGTGTTTCTTTCTATAACCCTGTGCAATTTATAGGTTCCTGCAAGCTTTTACAGTAATGACATTTATTATATTTTCTTCACTATCATAATTCAGTTTTGCTGCACACACAACCGGCCTGTCAAGATTTCATCATAAAACTTGGTTGATGATGTATGACTCTACCGAACTGCAGGCACCAGCAGGGCTCGTGTCTTATCCCGCCAGTTTTCCCATTTAGGCTGAATATCAGACTTTCAGTCTTCTGTATAACTGCCTCCTTGACCCTTTTGTCTTTGCATTTTTCATTCCTTCCCAATTCACAATTCAGTTGATGAGTTCTGAGCATCCTTCTTATTGCACCCCTTAAACAACTTGCTCTCTCATCAGCTTGGGTCATGTTCAGAGCTAACACAATGGCATTATTGTAGGTGTTCCAGTGGGGGTGTGGGAAAATAGCTTAGGATCTGTCACACATGAGAGGCAAAAAGCTGTTGGCAGAGTATCACACTGTGTTAAAGTGATGAGAGGCAATCTTTAACAGACAAAAAAAGTTGTGTAAGAGATAAAAGAAAGGAACAACAGGGGATGTAGTGTTCTCTTTTAACTCCAAATTAAAACCTATAGAGATGCTTAAATTAGTCAGTTTGGATTTAAATGCTCATGAATGTGCAAAGATATTAATGTGTATATTTTTTGAAGCAAATGTGCGCTAAAAGTCGTTCAGTGACAATTGCATGTAGTTGTTGAGATTTGTTATGGAGAGCTGACTGAAAATTCCATGCTTCGTTGCCATGGATGCAACTTGGGACCATCTTCGGTGGCTGCAAATTGAATTGAATCAGTTACGTATTTCTTGATGATGGCAAAGTTTCTAGTATGATGCAGATGAGGAAGCAGTTAAACAATCATCACAGCAATATAGGACGGCAACAATCACACAGACCAAAGCAGGAAAGGAAGTGAAATAAAGAACCGAATAGAAAACTTCAATTTCAATCATGCATTTAAATCTGTTTCCTCCACTATAAGGCAGTGAGGCAACCTGCAAGCACCTGACATATATTCACCTTATAGATTATATGACCAACAGTAGCAAACACACAGCAACATTAGGATTAATTTTTCATTTAATATTACTGGCTGGCCACCAAATGCAAATTTAATATTCACACATCAGCTCTGTTTTGGTCTCCACTGACTCTGCAGCACCAGTTCATTGTGCTGAGGGTACTGTGCTGTGATTGGAGCTAAAGATGCATCTATTACATACTGGCTGTGTTGCAGAATTTGTTTTCACTTTGACATTAAAGAGGTTTTAATGTTGTAAATGCTTGTCAAAAAAAACGTTGACCATGATTTCATTTATAAAAGCAATGAAACCGAAAAACATCCGAGGAGGCAAATACTCTTAATAACCTAACCAAGTCATGGGCTGTTATTATAGGAACTGTGGTGGTTGAAGCTGGTATGTTGCTCTCAGTAAAGTCGATGTGTTTATTATTGTAACCATGAAATAACCGAGGTCCAGCACGCCTGCTGCTGCCATTGTTCCACACTGATGGCTCCTAAGTGGAATATAATGGCCTGTATAGTTCAGGTTGAAGAATATTTTGCCTATGTTGTTTTCACCATTGTAACTTACTAGCTAAGGCAGATTAACAAGTCCAAAGGAGATACATGGCATGGTATTTTTTGTTATAATATCCAACTAGACTGAAACGATTAGTCATTTTAAAATCATGAATTCAGATATAGAGAGCTATATGTGGAACTGTTTGGTCGTGAGAAAGTGCTTTCTTCCTGCCTGGCTGGTCTGAAACCATGTAGACAAATAAAGATGGAAAAGGAAAAGAACACAGGAGAATAAGGTAACCAGACAACCAGTTCACAACCTTAAGAAAATGTCCTAGGCTCTACATGCCCACTGCTGTCTACATGTGGTAATTGGTGATTACCATTAAACAATTCAGCTGTGTTTTTATGCATTTATTAGTGCAGTGCCTGTGTGTAAGAACATGTTCATGTTGTTCTTACAGTAAGCTGGGAGTGACAGCCTCATACATATTGCATGCAGAACATGAGGATAAGGATAGCTGACATTTGGTTGCTTGTCATTCAGGATATATCTATCCTGGGGGAATGACCGCGCTCGCAGATAATCACACATGGGTATTTATACACAAACGCACACATACACACTGTACAAAGGCCAAAGCGTATTTCTCTTAAGGGTGCTGTAAATGGCAGATGTCCGTGTCAGAGTCAGAGGCTCTGTTAACTTTATAGAACAATCTCTGTGTAGCATCATTAAACAATTGTTCAACATTCTCAGAGTTATTACGCAATTCACTGTACACTTGCATAATGGTTTTCAAACGTTTCTCAGGTTGATATGCAGAAAAAATGGTAAATACAACAAACTATCTCATGATAAAGCTGTTTGTACCATTTTAATGAGGAACACGTATGACAAGTATGTATATATGTGTATGTATGGGAAGAAATGATGCAGAGGGGGGACAGAGCACAGCTGTAATCCTGTTTGATCAAAGTACAGCCTCTGACCTGAAGAACTGGCTGTTAACTGTGGCGTACTGCACAGTTTTAGGTGTAGTTTCATTTTCAATTAATATGCTGCCTCTCTGCCAAGTTATCTGAAACCATGTCTCCCTTCCACTAAGACCTGATGACCCAGAGAGCCCGGCTGCTGTTGTTGACTGCCTTCATGACATTACTTGTTAGATGGGGAAAACTCCAACTTAATAATAATAACAACTTATTTAAAATATACCATTATTCATTCACTCATCCTCTACCGCTTATCTGTTTCTGCGTCGCAGGGGGTGCTGGAGCTAATCCCAGCTCACTCTGGGCGAGGGCGGGGTACACCCTGGACAGGTCACCAGTCCATCACAGGGCCAACACACAGAGATAGACAGAGACCAACAACCACTCTCACACAGACCTACAGACAATTTAGAGTCGCTAATTAACCCAAACATGATGTCTTTGGAGTTTGCATGTTCTCCCCATGCCTGCGTGGGTTTCCTCCGGGTACTCCGGTTTCCTCCCACTGCCAACCAGAAATGACGCAGGTCCGGGAATCAAACCCACAACCTTCTTGCTGTGAGGCAACACTAGCTAAGCCCTATGCCGCCGTGCTGCCCCCTCCAAATAATATCCATCTCAAAAATCAAACAAGAAAATGTCATTCATGCGTTCATATTACTGTAACTCCCTCCTCTCTGACATACATCCCTTGTTCTGCCTTTGACTCGTTCAGAACACAGCAGCTTGACTTCTTAGTGGTTTTAACAGGAAGCATCACACTCTCCAATCCTCACTTCCCTCCATTTTTAAGATTTTACTGATCACTTTAAAGCCAGCCAGGGCCTGAATTAAAGTGACATAACTGAACTACTGAGCCCTTATGAGCCAGTATGCAAACTCAGATCCTCGGGTGGAGCCCTTCTAGTCATTCCAAAATCAAGGCTTATATTTAGAGGTGACAGCGCTTTTTCCATCAGGGCCCCTCAATGAGGAAGATAACGTGGGCAGAAACAGACGCTGTCTCTTCACTTCTTCTGTACTTCTTTTCCCTTTTTCTTTTCATTGTTTGCTATTTCCTTTTTACTGTTAATATGAAGTTGTTTATACAGTTCCACAAAGCACAACAATACCAGCCTATCTCACACATCCTGTGCAAAAACACACGCAGCATTTTCCATGCCCTGAGTTATGGAAAAAAGCTGCTGCTCAGCTTCAGCTAATCTTGCATAGTCATCTGATCCTTTTTCTTAGTTATGTAGCTAGACTCAACTTGGCGTATATTTGGTCTTGGAGCTGTGCAAGCAGTAGGGAGAGTTTTGTTTGGATAAAAATTGTGCTGGCAAAGATGTTGAGTTTGTTTTAGCTTGAACTGATACAGATTTAATGGGTCAGGATTTAATGAACCTGAATGTTATGCCACTGCCATATTTCCAAGCAACTGTCAGCCTAATTACACTGAATAGGCAAATTATTCGCCAAAAAAATCCAGTCAAAGGCAACAGCCATAAAATATGTCTAATATAATGTTCAGTTTGGAGGCTACACTTTATGGGACTGTTTAAGTGCATTACATTACACTCTTCATATTCTTTGTATGATATAATACAAATGGTATCCTACAAGATGATCATAAAATTTACAGACTGCCAATTGAGTGAATATCCACCATTTAGCAGAACACGTCAAACCCCTGTCACTTCTGACAAGGAAAATGTTACTCCGTCACTCTGAATACATTCAATTTGATTCCATTTTTCTCCAATAATACGTGTAACTATGAAAATGTGGCAAGCTGTTAATTGCAAGGAAGCCTGGGGGGAGGGGATTGGATGGATGGGCAGTATAAACACAAGAGGCAGCAAATGACTGTGAACATATAGTTTTATCATAATGAGAATGAACTGGCGCCCCTTTCGTCAGAGAAACTGATATCTGTGGCATCCTCATTTAATATATGGGAAAATGAAGAAGCATGAAAGTTATCGCTAAGTGGTTTTGTACTGAGACTACTTTAAGTAGCTCATTTTACATAAAGAAATTCCAAAGTTATGGATGAAACCATGTAAATTAACGTAACATCCTTTTTTGTCTTGGTCACTGGACCACCGGTGGTGGTGGCTGTGTGTTAGCATGCTGGAAATTAATCCACACCTGCCACAACACAAATAGAGAGTGCAGTTGCAAAAACAACCATTTAGGAATAAAAGGATAAATTCCAGATTTCAATTATTTGTGACAATGAGACAATGTTAATATCTATTAGTGTTTAATGATAGACAAGCAAAATTGAAACACTTCTGATGTTGAATTGCAACACATCATACACGTGGAGCAGAGTGCCAAAAAGCAACACACATTTTTGTTCATTTTGGGCAGAGGTAGTTGAAGTTATTGTACGATTGATCAGCAAAAACCTGGTTTTAGGTCAGTGGTACAGTATTTAAGTGTTATTTTAAGAATGCATTATCAAAAAAGATAGATAGATTCTTTATTGTCTGCGCCACAGGGTAGCAGAAATTTGTCTTTGACAGGGCTCATCACTTTCACTTTTACACACACTCATACGCAAACACAAATAAGGCATTAAAGACATTTACAAAAATAAAAAAGCACAATTGCAGCAAGTCATTTTGGGTTGTTTAAGTTGAAGTTCCTCTGCTGTTGAGGGCTGTGACTGCAGATGGAATGAATGATTTTTTGTGGATGTTTTCCTGGCCAGAGGAGGGAGGGTGAATGAATAATGGAGAGGATGCGATGGTTCCTCTGTCATCAGGATGGCTTTCCTGATCACAGATCGCTCATACAGATGGGACAGTGGGGTTTGTGGTGAACCAAATATTTTGCTGGCTTGAGCTGTGATGCGTAATAGTTTTGTTTGTTGTTTGCTGGTGAGGAAGTTGTACCAAGATGGGATATTGAAGGTGAGAATGGATTCTATAAGTAAACCATTGTTAAAATCTTTTTACTGACATTAAAATGCCTCAGCTTCCTAAGAAGATGGAAACGCTGGAGTGCTTTGTTGTAGATGGTGTTGCAGTGTGTTTGAAAGGACAGACGGGTGTCCATCTGCGTGCCCAGATATTTAAAACACTCCACCTGTTCAACCTGCTCTCCCTGAATAGACAGAGGTTTAAAAAGCTGAGATGTAATTGCTGCTCTGTCTCTGCTCACACAGCAACTCATTTGTCTTGGAAGTTTTCAGTTCCAGTGATTTCTCCCTGAATGTTGTGACTAGGTCATTGACTGCCAGTTGGTACTGGGTGGGAGCCTCCAAACTGTCCATGTGGGCCACCAGGGCCATGTCAGCAGGCACACGACATGCATTCAGTCTGTTACAGACAGACTGAGTCTGAGCTGAGTCTGCTCAAAATGCACTTCAGATCTTAAGACACAGCCTGAAAAGGTCAGAGCATTCTTCGTGTCATGTTGCGTGGTCTACATCATTGCCATGCGTCCTTGATGTGTCTTTGACATAAATAAGGGCCTGCAGATGGGTGTTCTGTCTCACTCCCTGGTAAATATGCCACAGTGTTTCCCTTTCGTTAACTAAATTTGTCCATCATAGTGTCATTACAAACCCAAGATTGAGCCACACTTACTCTTACTGAACACATGAAATATTTCTACTGTGATTCCGTGTTTCTGTGGTGATTTGTGACGTTTCTTCCCGGGAGAACTATGAGCAGAGCATTGATTCACTCTGCCCCTCTCATCCCCGTCAGGGCAGGCAGAGCTGCTGCGTGGGTGTGCCAGGTTTGGACCAATGGCCAGCCACAATATGTTATCAACTCGCCACAAATAGAAGCTCATTCTGTGAGTAGCACTGCACCATTATAATAACAAGGGGAATGGGAGATGGCTATATGTGTGTATGTGTGTGTGTGTATATACATGGATAGATAGATGCTCACAGAGAGACAGAGAGAGAGAGAGAGTTATAAATTGGAAATGTGATTCCCAGAATATGCACCCAGCGTGCTCTCATGTGTACCTTCACCATCAAACACACACACACATAGAGCTGGTAACAAGACACACATGTGAAATTATAAAAAAAACACTGCTCAAGTCAAGTCAGTTATCTGATCCTTCTTCAAAAGACAGCGGATTTATGGTTGATAAAAAGAAAAGCGAAAAGAAAACAAATCTTGTAATAGTTTTTTTTTTCATGATTGTCCCCACCTTTAAATTTCACCATCAGAGTAGATGGCTTTGAATGCAAGGCATACCCCAGGATTAATAATGAAAAGAACTGTATAGGTGTGTTTTTCCTCTCTCATGGAGGAAAAATCGTTTACAAAGGTTAATTCCTGAGTCCAGATCCTTAGTCACAGCCAGGGTTGAGGGAAAAGAGGCTGGAGAATATTTTAGGGTTCTAACCTACCCAGTAATATACACACATAAAAATATAATCTTCTGTCTATATTTAATTTTTGATTTAAGTAGGTTGACTGAATATTTTAAAGATCTTTATGATCTATAATAATTTAATTTCATGTTTATCTTTCTACGACACACTAAAGTAGAGGATGTGAGGATTGGACTGATTAATACAGCTTTTGATAGTCGGTTACTGGTCATAAGAATTTCATCTCACTCAGCAAAAATAATTTGATACAGTGACAAATTGAGCCTATAAAGTAGCTTAAACTTTAATGATTAGTCACCTGTTTGGCAGTCACCCAGTGTGAACAGTCAGCCCTGATATAATCCCCATTAGCGAGATATTCTCACTGACAGTCATTTATCAAATTTGTATCTTCAAATGGTACAATTCATCGGTTTTCTTAAAATGTTTCACACACGTGTTTTGTGTGTTTTTTTGTTGTACATTCTGTAAGCATGAGAGTCCTTCTTTGTGTGTTAGCTGTTGCACAACATGTGTGCAACTACAAAGTTCCATAAGGTGTACACAGCTTACATTTCATAACTGTGACACTTTTAAGATTCAACACACAGAAATGTCACATTTATCGGTATAAAAAGGGTTATTTTGTTTTGAAAGCTGAATAGTCTATTGTCAGTTATATAAGGCTAATAGCAACTATTAGTCACATAGAGTAGGCCCTTGTTGCTTAATGAGCCGAATCTGAAGCAAACCACAAGACATTAAATCAAATTCAAACCAAATGTAGCTTAGCTGTTATTTTCCATTTGGCATTTTTAATACATTTATTGCACAGTATTTTTTTGAAGGACAGACAGCATGCTGATCGAACTTGGCAGAAGAACGAAAACAAACTCCAGGGCCCCGAGTCTTTCCTTGTTTTGTTTTTTTTTTCTACTTTTTTTCCTTTACTCAATGTTCCCTCTAAGTTGAGAACAACACCGTTTCCCTCTCTAATGATTAAACAAACAGCTTTTTAATCTGAGCAACACAAGCTGAAACTTTTTCTTTAATGTCCCCCTATACATATGCATTCACACACACACACATGCACGATGACAGCTCTACGTGCATGTGTGAATTCACCCAAGATGCATCAACACACACACAGCCAAAGGTGGTCTGGGCTGCATATGGCCCAGTTCCTTTGACAAAGTACAGATGTGTGGTGATGGACCGCATGCTCAGTTTGTTCCACCAATTTCATAATAAGCCCAGAATATTTTTACATTTCTCACTCTGTTTCTCATATATTCATTTATTTGCTTCAACGAACCATAAGATTAACACAAATTTTTTCCACTCCCCCCTGTCTCTGTCTACCTCTCTTCCCCCCATGGACAATGGACCTAACCTGGAGTAAAATGACATCTCACAGCTCCATCAGTGGAGGACTGTGCACACTGTTAGAGATTACATGGGCCACTTAAATTCAAAATGTACAAAAAAGGTCTGCAGAAGAGACTATGAGCTGTTGCTGTCTGCTGTCAGTTTTATTTATTGATGTGTGATTTCTTTGGACAAATTACAGTAATTCTTGTCAATGTTTCAAGGCCAGATAATTAAGAGGCTGCTGAAATTATAACTGACAGCTTCAATGCTGTCAATTTCTCGATCACCAGATCGGCCACTCTTCATATTGGGTAACATGTGAACTGTCTCACCTCCCAACTGGGCGTTCATTTTAACAGGTAAGATTAGAGTTGGCAAAGTCAGTTTCATTTTGACCTTTAGCAACAAGGTCATTCTGAGTTAGTAGGTGGTAAACGTTTTTTTTGTAGTGATGCTACTTCACCCGCAGCCTCATTCTTTTATTTTAACTGGGTCTTTTTATATCTGACATCTAACTCTGCAAACCTAATCACCATTTTTTTTAATAATAATTGGTAATAAATGCCTGATTACACCGGTATGTAAACCTTTCATCCACAAACACACATCCAAGAACATCAGCCTTCAATTTTCCCTGCAGAGTGCGACAAATTGGACAAGATGGAGCTAAGATGAGTTAAAGTGGATGAATGAAAGAAAACCAAACTAGATCCACAGTTTGGGAGATGGATTGTTTCATGAGTCACCAGATGAATGACATTGAGGTGGCAATGATAAAATCAAATCTGTATCGAGATACCAAGTTCTTAGGTGTGATCTACCTATATCGTCACTATAATGAATGATTATTCATTACTATGCAAGTGACCTTTTCCATTCATGTGTTGGTACAAAGATGGATAATGAAGTAAGTGAGTGTGGAGATGTTCTTGATTGTAGGTCCTCCTCAATGTACGAGTGGGTGTTGTTTTTTCTCTAGCAAATTAGTTGGATGGATAGATAGATAGATAGATAGATAGATAGATAGATAGATGGATGGATGGATGGATGGATGGATGGATGGATGGATGGATGGATGGATGGATGGATAGATAGATAGATAGATAGATAGATATATAGATAGATAGATAGATAGATAGATAGATAGATAGATAGATAGATAGATAGATACTTGATTTATTCTGGCTGAAATTTCACATGCACATGACAAAAACCAAAGAAAAGGGAGAGGGATATTATCTGGAACAGCACAACGCAAACATGATGCAACCACCATAGATGAAGAACATGCACAGCCAGTGGACTTATCCAACATCACCTTCCTACGCCAGAGCCACACAGGAGCTGGCCTCTGTCTGCTCTATAAACCTGATTAATTGTGAACTCAGCTTCTCGTCCTCACTGACATCTCCCTGCAAAACGCCTTCCCTCCCACACTTATGTGGAAACTGCTGCTTACAGTACCCCCTCGACAGTGTCACGCAGCAGGAGTAAGTGTGTTATGACACAAGCAGATGCAGACAGGCAGTCATACATATGCACCAAACATACATGCACTATCTCAGTTGTATTTCATGCTGCTTGTTTAGTCAGACCAAGAATTTAACAAGGATTCAAAAGAGAAAAGCAGAAAGTCCGCACATTTGAAAAACAGGAACCAACTATTGTTTAGCAATTTGTCTTTTTCTGGCAAACATGATCAAAGGTAGTTCTGTGTTTAATCTTGAAACTAATTGATTAATTAGTTTTCTCTATTAGAAGTACGTGAAAAACACCACACACCTGTAATGTTGCCATTTATAGCTCTAGAGGAATCTACTGTCATGTTTCCTAATGGTTTTGATGGCAAATAATCTAATGAAGGCAAACACACACACACACACACACACACACACACACAGAGAATTCATTTCCAATACAGTACCTTATGTTGCTTCCATAACTTTGATTTGATCTATAATTTTGCCCGTCTTTGCTCCCACTGCTAATTTATTACGGGGCTTTTGTGGAGCTCATGTGAATGAAGAGGACATTTGGCAGAGAGGAGTGGACATTACAGATTTCCTCCAGCAATGCTGGCAGCAGAGCCTGGTCTCTTATGTTACATATTGGATGTGTGCTGCTTAATTATTATTACGGCTGGTCTGGCCAGTGTAGAATATCAGCAGGATGTTTGTACGACTGGTCTTAAACCTAATAAGGGAGTATACCTCTTCTCCAAATAATCACATGCCCTTGTGTTCACAGTGTTGGTAAACTCTACTCCTGTCACTTATTAGAACCACGCAAATGTTGTTGTTGTTGTTTTTTGTTTTTGTTTTTTTTTTTTTCATTTAGAGCTTGAACAGAAATCAGACATAAGCAGAGAACCACCATCCTTAAAGGCAATAAGATTTAAATAAGGTTTTTGTAATTTGCGTGATAACCAACAAGCTTTGTGGTTCATGCAGTTCTTGTTAGCACCAATATGACTAAGGTGAACAGATCAGATAAATCAAATTATCATTTGTTCAATTCAGGCAGCACTAATGTTAGCTAATCTACTAGAGTGCCTTTCTAAAAAGAAATAAGTATCCTTTTAATGACTGAAAAAGCACTCATATATTCAGAATCTGCTTCAAATTAGCTTGATTAGTCAAATAGCACTCTAAATGGCATGTTCTTGTTTAGCAATGTGCTCATGTGACCTTTGGGTTCAAATAGTTCATATGACCTAATATGTAAGTCACATGGACCAAAAGCTGTCCCAGTCAGAAGACACATAGAGTATTATCAGTCCTTCCAGGAATTGTTGGGCTTTTTTGTGATTGCTGCGACCTAAATCCTGATTTCACAGCAGCTTTTTCAAAAAGTTGCAGAAAAAGTTGTGGTGTTTTGAGGTTTTTTTTGTTTTTTTGTTTTTTTTCAATAAAATTGCATCAGCTTGTGATTTTACAAATTTGTTATAAATGTTTTAAGTGTTCTCTGCAACCTTAGCCCCCAAAAAGCACAGAATTTCTACAATTCGAACAGAATATGCTCTCTTTGCATATTAAGATCAAGTGCGCTTAACATTTTTTAACATTGACAGCAATTTACTTTCGAGACACAGACAAAAATAGGGTGACCAGACATTCCTGATTTTCGGTGACGGACCCAAATTTGGGCTACCTGTCCCCGGTAAAAGCTGTCCCCAAAAATGTCCCTGATTTGAATGGGGGAGGAAAAAAAAGTTGCACGCAGACTCAAACTCCAGTTATTACGGTAGCCAGTTAAACTAACGTAGTGATGTTCCTATCAGAAAGCATGTGTGGCACCCGAATACAGAATACTCTTGGTTGCTGCGCTACAGACCACAATGCATTTTTGTCTGCTTATTAATTAATTAATTAAAAACTGTAATTTGGGTTGGAAAACTTCTTATTGGCTAATCATTTTCAGTGAAGCTGCAGTGTTCGGATAAAATTGCAAGGGTGCCCAAATATTGCAGGGGCTGGCTAAACTTTCCTGGAGGGACTGTATGATGGGGAATAGCACATAGGACAGACACTTAGACAGCACTTCATATAAAGCGTTTCAAACATTTCAATTTCTTTGTTTGTCTCATTTACAAAGACAACATTCATTATAAACCTCCCCCTATTCTTAATGGAGAAGGAAAGGGAAAAAGTTGGTCACATGCATTTGGAGCAAGAATCACTTAATTGCTTTGTGTTAACGTTTCAACTTTTTTTTACAATTTTAGAAGCACTTCTGATACCTCACACCTGAAATTAATTCGTACTGTATCATTAAACTTAAAGTCAATTGGATACCAGTTGAATGTATACTAGTGTATACTGTTGCAAAAGGACTGTCGTGTCTGAGCTAACACAATCCACATGACAACTTCTAAAAACTTAAACGTACCATGTAGCATGCAGAAACTGGCCTGATTCATTTAACCTTCAGCACATGTGGGCTCAACAGATGTTGAGGCTTAAGGACTAATAAAAAACTCATTATCAGAATCTGTCATAGCCATAAGAAAACAACCAGCCATCTGCTTTCTAGTGCTGTGAGGAACCGATTGATAGTGGAATAATGTTACATGGAGTAATTACAGTGACACAAGAGCAGGGAAGAGATAGCACGGGGGTCAGCACTTAATATAGGCAAGTCCATCAGAGTGTTTAAACACTCTGATGGACTTGTCAGACCAAACACAATAAACAATGAAACAAGATCTTGGGACAACCACAATGTGATCCACTGTGATATGCACTCATTTTCAAGCTTGTTCTTCTAAAATAAACCAGCGTGCCTAAATCTTAAAACTTTTTTTTTTTTTTTAATATCCTACATCCTACAAACAATAATCCTCCTTAGATACAGAGCAGTCAATATAACACTTCATGTCCTTACCTTAATGAGAGGGTATGCCAGACTTGGCTGAGGATCATGGGTGTTGAGTGAAGTCCAGGGTGAAAATGGTCAAATCTTCAATCGTGTGTGTGTGTCAGCAGCATAACCTGAATGGCTAAACGCATATTGGTGCGCAGCCACTGGGAAACTCTGGTGTATACGGCGCGGACTCGGGCGCTTTGTCACACATGCAGTCACTCCACTCGCAGCCTGCCTGGCAACTGAACTCGGGGAGATCCAAGAGGCAACAGATAGAGACAGACGTTCTGCTGCTGCTGGTCTCTGCTCTCCTCCTCTTCCTCTCTGCCTCTATCAGTCTGCAGATTGTACTCTCTCCCCCTCGTCCCTGCTCTGCTGCTCTGGTCTCTCCCTCTACTTAAATCTCCTTCTTGTACACACATGCATTCTCACTCTCATCCTCACTCTCTTCACCCTCATTCCCCCTCTTCCCTCTGTCCCTAACACACACACACACACACATGCAGACACACCTCTGTCAGTATCAACCTTTTATGTTTCACATTTTTATCCTCCATTGTGCTCTCAGGGTAAGTCCCATGTGTTCAAAGGCTTCTAATCTCTCAACCTGCCTTTTCTTTCCATTATTACACTTTTCTCAGTCGGCCATTTAATAGACCAGAGTCTTTTTTTTCTCCAATTTTCACCTCCACCCCAGGACATAATACACTCTCGTAGTATTTCTCCACACTGCACACTTCTCCACATTCAAATGTTGGGTTAGATGAGATACAGTGGAAAGATAAAGGAACTAAAGAGGAAAATACCAAGATGGTGAGACAACAGAAGAATGGGACATCTGGCATAAATGAGTATCTGAATGTGGAGTGTTCTCGGAGTTGGGTTGAGACCGGGGCAACGCTTTGGCTTTGAAGTGTAAGTGAAAGCAAAATGTCATGGTTAATCTTTGCTAGCGAGCACAGTTAGTTGCCACCAGCAAAGGCACACTGGTGTGTGTGCCGCAGCTCTCTAGTTTGTTCGAATGCAATTCAACAATGAGCTGAAGGATCCACTTGTATCATTATTCTTAAAGAAAACGTAAACAAGAGGCTTTGCCTCAGTCTTCATTCATTGGTCACATACAAAAGCAATGGATGAATGTATAAGCTGGAAGAATATAATCCATATTCATGTGTTGTATGATCAAAATGGTGATATCTTTCCACGTATACACTTAAGAGTAGAAATGTGTCTTCATTCATTGCAGAGCAGCGTAAGTGGAATAAATGGGGGAAACGCAGCAGCCAGTGATCATTCATATAACCCTGTCATTTATCACATTTTCATAGCTGTAATATCAACCTAAAAAAGCCACATCACTATTGGTAACATGAGGAGTAATATAAGTTTTATATATCTGGTAATATTACTAGTAAAGTCAACATTGTTTCATGCTTGTAAATGTCTTACAGATTGAAACTGAAAATAAATTGACATTGTTACTGGTGCAATGTGTAAAGGAGAAAGTATTCATGGAGGATTTTGTAAAATTCAAAATCCATTACACACACCCAATTATCTGTTTGCCTGTGATTCCTTTTTGTTCCTTCTGTTCCACAGGACCATCTGCTAAGTCCTGGGCAGGATATGATGTTTACCTCATTCAGCAATAAACATGCAGAACAGCAACAAAACCCACCTGGGGAACGCTCAGACTGCTGCCCAGCACCTGGTTCCAGCATCTCATACAAAAGTAGGCAAGACGAAAGAAAAAAAGGTTGTGATCAAAAAAAAAAAATTAAGTTTAAACTTTCCTCAACTCTGACAAAGATATAAATAAACAGAGCCCAGAGAAATGGGAAGAGATTTTGGTGTATGAAGTAATGAGGCATTCTAGCTATACATGCCATGTGTTATTAAAACAAACCTGGATTTTGGTCGGCTCATTTCTTAAATATGGATATCCTAATCAGGTTTTTCTGGCCCTGAATTTCAATGAGTCCTTAAACCTTATGTGTCTGCCCTTTCCAATTCAGATTAATTAACACAATGCTTACATATAGCCAAATGCTGATTATCAACAAGGTACCGAAATAACAGCTGTGACCAACTAAATTTGGCAGACCCTCTTATCAGACCACAGTCACACATAAAGGTGCGTGCAAAAAAATTCACATTCACACAATCTAATACGTGAACCGAGTGCTTCATCGCAGAGGCTCTCTCTCAATTTGATTTGGCCATTTTGCACGCTGTATGTGAACACATATAGGCTCACAGAAACGCATACAGACATACTTGCTGCAGCATGCCATTAAAAATAGAGTACTCCTCCAGACAAATTTTGAATGTAACAAGGGATCAGACCATTGTATCATTCTTTTCAGTTGTGTCTCTATCTTTCCCCTGTTTTCCTTTCAGCATAGAAGCAGTCACACGTAGATATTCATATGCCAATTAGTGGGAGTCCCAAAGTTTTCTTTTTGCATTTAGATTTTTAGAACTAATGCTGTTTTCAATATTAACAGCATTTAAACAACTTACTTATAGAAGGTTTTTTTTGTTAGTTTTTTTCATATATTAAGGACAGAGGGCATCATGGCAGCGTACTGGTTAGTGCTGTTGCCCCACAATAAGAAGGGTGTGGGTTCAATTCCCGGGCTGGGGCTTTTCTGTGCAGAGTTTTCATGTTCTCCTCGTGCATGCATGGGTTTCCTCCCAACATCCAAAGACATCATGTTTGGGTTAACTGGTGACTAAATTGTCCGTAGGTGTGAGTGGTTGTATGTCTCTGTGTTTTGGCACTGCGATGGACTGGTGATCTGTCCAGGGTGTACCCCGCCCTCACCCAGAGTGAGCTGGGATTGGCTCACCTGATCTAGATGAAAGGAAAATGTTATTAAATCCAGCTTAATAGCACTGTCATAATAGATTTATGCAAAAATTACAGCAGGAGCCGAGTGGCCTACTCTCATCAACTATCACAAATGGTGTTAATAATCAGTATTATTATTATTTTATTAGTAGTATTTCAAATTCACTGCTAGGAAGACTGTGATTTTGTTTTTCTTTACATCCAATTCTATACTGCTTAAACAAATAACCTGCATAGGGACTCCATTATTCTACACTGAGGATATCAATAGTTTATGGGAAAGTCAACCAGCGCTTGTAAGCCTCAGAATGAAACAGTTAACCATTTTACTCTCCATAATGTCATAGAAGATCTAAGAAAAGAAAAAAAGTCACGTGTTTGCGCACGTTGTACTGTAACTAATCAGTCATCTTTGTCTGTCTTGTAGCTGGTCCTCCAAGAATTCAATGGGACACAAGCAGGTAGGCTTCCTCTGATGTGATCATGAGGTTATTTAGTCGTCGCCAGGACTTCAAAGGGTTCTCAGAGTAATACATGGACAGATCAAAGCTTCTTTAAATCATTATTCAAAAAAGTTGGATGTGACTACATTTTTTTATGTATATTTTAGGATTCAAATGATGAGTGCTAGTCGTGAATGTGAAAAAGTTTAATCCCTTTGATTTAATTTTATCCAATTGCCTCTCTTCAATGACTACTTGAAATCAATGATGTTGCTGATGAAGAGTTATGCATCACTTCAGCTGGGTCTACCTCTCCAGTCACGCGGCTAAATCATACAATCGGTTTCTCTCATCTACTTTCTCATTGTGGCATACCTTATGCGAGAGTTAGTATTTCCTCTGTGTTTGTACAGCAGATCACAGCCCCCCCGACAGGTATTCGGGTATTCTCTTTTACACTTTCATCTAACAGACAGCAGCAACTGTCACAGCACAGTAGAAGTCTGAGCTTACAGTGCAGACAGGTCTCAGCGTGAAGGCTTAAGCAGTTAACTTTTAACAATGGTCCTAAATTTAGGAAAATCTGGCACCAAATCCTGATGCTTGAGGGAGGAGATAGAAAGTGGACAGAGGGCTATAAGGAGCTTTACAACAAATGACACATTTCATGCAGGTAATCTAATGGTTTGTAGCAAAAAAAGAATTTCCGAGTATAGGGCCGTCCACACCAAGAACTATAACTATAACGATAAAATGCCAGCATCCACACCAATGGACGATATAGTTGTGTTGCTAGGTTACGCCAAGCACACTGAGTGCTCGGCGCAACGGTCAGCAGTGGAGCAGAGATTTATTTATTCCAAGGGTATGCCCGATTCCGTCCCAGATGTCCCTCTTCTTGGTGGTATCTTTATACAGTCTCTCATTCTTGTCATACAGAGCTGGATTTTTTTGTACCTCAATGATAAGCCTCTCTCCTACGTCGTCCGGCATGTTGAATGAGTGTGTGAGTGACTTAGTGACGTGAAGAACGTCTCGACCTGTCATTCCTGATGGATTTTGATTGGCTGTCAGTGTTATTATCGTTCATCAAATCGCTCTGAAAGTGATCCGAACGATATCGTCCACCACTATCGTTGTCGTTATAGTTGTAGTTTGGACGCTGCCATCCACTTGAGTTAAGAACGATTTTTATAACTATATATTTATAGTTATAATTATAGTTATAGTTCTTGGTGTGGACGGCCCATAAAAAGAAGGACCCCGGTCTGCATTATAATGCTCCTACACTCCTAAATAAAAACAATAATAAATAAAAAATAAAACAGCTGCAAAAAGCAGAACTGACGACAAAATTTCTCCACTACTGCAGAACCTTGGCTTTTCATATGACCACTTGTATGACTTTCCATCCTTATAGAAAAGGGGGAGAGCTGTAACAACTTTAACCTGAAATGTATTACACTCTTCTGCCACCAGTAAGTGGAAGTATAATGGCGTCATATGTGGACACCAGGCCCCTGTAGAGAAAAATTTAGTATTGTGGTCTAGACGACCCACAATGTTATGTCCACATATGTGGATGCCAGTTCCTAGGAGGTTAGGCAGCTGGCCTTTGTCTGAACAGTAATAATGTTCATGAGAAACATCAGAGCAAAGAGGCTGCTGTACCTTCCTGAACTGAGATCTGTCGAAGAGGATTCGCCCTCTCTTGGAGTTGACTCACCAAATGTAAAAGTAGTCACTGATGGGACTTATTCACTAACTCCATATCTCCATGGAATATGGCAGTCTATCTATCATTGTCAGGCTGGGGAGCCTGTTAAAAGCACAACACACTCAGCCGTTTGTGTTCCCAGTTGATGTCTTTCTGGTCCAGGCTCCAAAGCTGATGTCACCTATGACTCTTAAGAGGGAACGATGTGCCAGTAACCTTAGTTCCTGTCTTGTTACGTTATAGGAAAAATAGCCATAGACAGACCTCTAAGTTACTCTAGTCATTTCTTTGTTGAATTTGCTTAATTGCTGTACAAAATGTCCATAGAATATGACTTTCTATATTAGGAGCTGTCAATATTCACTTTGACAACCTGAATGAGTTCAATGCCAAAGAACTTGACTACTACTTGACATCTTTGGACCGACTCAATATGCATTCAGGACCGTGCACCGTACTATGGCTTTATTTGTCCCAAAGGTACTTGAGTCTTCATTTGATTCAGCTATTCAAGTGATGTATTGCTCCTGACACATAGAATATGTTTTTTCTCTACGATCAACTTTCCATCCGACACATTATTAATTCTACAGCTGTGATTGCTATTGATGTCACTATACCTGATACAGGCTGACATTAACCTCTTCAAAGTAAGCAGAAGAAATGGTGCATCTATACAAAGCCAGGAAAAGGAACTCTATCTCAATGGCACATTGGGAGGCTTGATTCCTGTAATCTATAACTCAGAAGTGCTTGCACATCATCAACAAAAAACATTAATTATACATATACTTTATTTGCCAGAGTTGATGGGCTGCCCAACCCACTCAGCACTAATAGCCCTTGAGCTCCACTCAACTGATAAATGTGTGCAAATGTATTTAATGTATATGTATCAGCACCACTACACTACCACAACATAAATTCATTGTCATTGACTCTATTGTGGGCAGCATGGCAGCATAGTATAGTTAGCATGTTCCCCCCGTACTTATGTGGGTTTTCTCCCGGTGCTCCGGTTTCCTCCCACCATCCAAAGGCATGCATGTTTGGGTTAATTGGTGACTCTAAATTGTCCGTAGGTCTGAGTGTGAGTGTGAGTGGTTGTTGGTCTCTGTCCGTCTTATATTTGACATCTGACTATTGAAGGCCTTTATGAGTGCAGTCTACTAAAACACTGTAGTCTGCTGTACACCCATATCAAATCTACCCATTCAGAATTAATAGAAAAGGGAAATTATTAGGGGTTTGCCAAAAAATCAATTCATATAAGAATCGTGATTCTCATTTACTACGATTCAGAATTGATTTAAAATGTCCAAAAATTGATAATTAATAAAAAAAAATAATAAAATAAATCCGCAGGCTGTCTGCCTCCATTTTGTATGCGCGACGTCCTGACGTCACCACGGAGCCGGTTCTGGAACATACACATACGCGGTAAGCACCAAAACAAGGAGGAAACTACAATAATAGAGGAAAGAGAGATTCAACCGGCCCCGTCCTCGCTGAAGGCAAAGATTTGGACTAATTTTGGTTTTTACCTAGAGCCCTATAAAATCTGTTTTATTTTTTCCCATATTTGTTTTTCTTTTTTCTTTCGGTTTTTAATTTTTGAGAATTCCGTTTTTAGCATTTTACACAAATTTAACCCTGAGACAGCATTTTAAGTAATGAAATATAGACAGTATCTTCAGTTATAACTGAAAACTTTAATGCTTCCACACATTTAAGCAAAAACATAACAATAAAACAATGAAACATACGTCCCATAACTTTGGTGGAAATATCAAATCCACTGTAAACTTTTGAATTTCTTCTATCCCCATTCTCTTTGGTTTTCCACCGATTACTGACATCTCCATTGAAGTACATGATAGTCAACCTCTTTGTGTTGAGCTCAGTGAGTGACTCTGGTTTGACTTAGCACTCAGACGGCCGCTTCACTGGTGGGGGGGCGTGCATTATTAGTGACCCCCTCGGAGAATTTTCCCGACAGATGCGTTCCTTTTTATTCCGAAAAGAGTCTCTACTCTCTGCAGGGGTCCGGTCATTGGTCTCTGGTCTCTGGTCCAGTCTAGTCTCTTACTTATCAAAGTAATGTGGGGATGTGCCAAACCTTCCTCCTACTGAACAAGGGCAGAACTGAGATAACTGTTTTGGTTCATTAGACAGAAAGATAAAATTTGTGGAACATCTAAATATTCCTTATGTCGTTCTTTTTTATCTTTTTATAAACCTCCATGAGCCTTCACTGTGTATGAAATATGTAATGTAAATAAACTCACCTTGTCTAAGTAAAAGCAGCAGAGTGGATTTGATCATAAACAGTAATTATAGCTTGCAGTTACTGTACAATCGATTGACCTCTATCAACTCACAAGTATTGACTGTAAAACATCCAGCAGCCATTTGAAAACTCTCATATCAACTTGCTATCAAGCCTTTCTTCCATGCAAAGCATGCTGTAGTGACCTGTTTTGAGGTAATGAGTTTGAACATCTGTCAGGGACTTGAATCCCACAGAAGCAGCTTATCTGCTCAGAACAACAAAGTGATTAACAGCTAATTAAGTTTTAAAAACTTACAAGATTGGTAACAGTGACTTTGGACTGTGGTGAGCAAGCAGTGCTCTGGCTCTGATGTGGACAGACAAATATACTTCAATATACTCACCAACATTAAAGCACATACCTACAGCACCAATACTATACAGCAGTTCTTTTTGTGTGTAGCTTTAATCACGCTGCCTATTATTGTCCCTCAACATATGTGTTGAGACCGCTTTCACTTTATTATGCCAACATTTGACACAGCTGATTATGTTCATACCAACTACAGCTTGTCTTGCTCAGCAGGACGCTTTACTGTGCTCTGATAGAAGCCTAAAAAGCAAGTGCCGTCTCTTTACACAAATTGCATCACCCCTTAATGGTCCAGGGTCATATTGTGTTTGTACACATCTGACTCCCTCTATTGTCCAACACCTTTCAACATGAATACATGTTTAAACTTCTCTATCACTTTATTGCAATCACTTTTCTCAGGGTTTGCTGGTGATGCACTTGATAATTTAAATTAAACAGTTTGGATTGTAACTGATGTCTCTGACTCAGTTTTTTCTTCACACAATTTTTAAGGAAATTTGCAGGCTGAAGTTTAAATACTTAAATCTATATGTGAGTTGCTTTAAACCTTTGGCGTGTGATTGATTGATTTATCAAATTTTCATCTGATTCAGGCTTTTATGAATAATTTCCTTTTATGTGACAGAAAACCATTTAGAAAAAACAACCGGATAAAACAAGAAAGAAAAGATTCACATTTTTTCCTTCTGTGAAGGTATTTCTATCTTGAATTAATGTGTCCCTGCTCTGACTGTTTCAGGCTCTGTGGCACAAGGCAACCCACTCTGTGATATATCCATTGTGCAGCTGCACAACTGTAATCTTCCCCCTATTTCATTTCATTTGACCCTCCCTCATGTATTGACCATGTTTAAATTTTCAAGTCTGCTGCACATGTGAATTCTCTTTTCACGGCTTGTGTTGCCCCTCAGGCAGAGACTACTGCATCATGTCATGCTTGCCATGCTTGCATGCTCAATATATTACTCCTCTCTCTTCTGCCCCTCATGTTATTACCTCATGTTTTATATCACTCAACTTTCAGAGAGGGTACAACTTTTATCATAGGATGGCTCAGTTCACACTTTGACATCCTTTATCTCAACATGTGACATATTAAAAGGAACTATATATATATATATATATCTGTGTGTGTGTGTGTGTGTTGGAATCCAACCTCTATGCTATTAAATTTGGGTTTTTTTGTATTTTACTATCCCATGTTAAGCAAACTGTGTGACAGTGAAAAATGGTCAAGTTTAAATCCAAATGTAGCACACATTTAACTGATTAAGAGGAAAGTGCAGACAACTGTGTCACTATGCCAATGTTTCATTTCTATGCATGAAAACAATTGGATTGAGACACACAATTTTTCACTTGGACAGGGCTGGTGTATCTGGGTACCTGCACTGCAGCTACAGAAAACTGTTTCTTAGTTGCTCAGCCTCTCTAGGCCTGTTTGGGTCCCAACTAGCTCGTCCCTGTCTCTTAGTTCTCATACTTCTTGAGGAGCAACACTTTCTCCATTCCCTTGCTCAAACCTCTGTAGCTGTGCAGCACTGTAAAGCTTTCTTTCTGTCATGTTTCTCACTATATTGTTTCTCTTTTATTTCTTCTTTCTAAATCTCTTGCTATCCTGTCAACCAGTTTTCCTACTGTTGAGGGAGTTGTCAATCCCCTGAATGTCAACCTGTCAATGGCCTCCGGTTTTCAATCAGTCTCCCCAGGAGGTGGGGTCCTTCCCAATAACCTGAACCTGCACTTTTCTTATCCTCCTGCTTTAGGACCCACAACCTTAATCTTCCCTGTCTGTCTGTCAGCCTGCCTTTCCAGACTCACCCCTCATGTGTGCACAATTTCGTTGCTGTTTGTGTTTTTGTACATACTTACAGCCCTTCACTTCTTAAATGACTATCAAGAGTTTTGTGGAGTACGCCTTGAAGAATGTACCACTTTCACATAAAGTCCTCTGCTCTTCAGAAATATCTGTTATCACCATTATCCAGTCCCAGGAATCTGCTGTTGTTGTGAATGAAACAAACCATGTGGTGAAAATTGTGGACTGAACCCGAGGGAGCATTTACAAAGAGCGGCCAAGGTGGGGCTTTCCAAATTGGTCTTTCATTCGGTTTAGTTTGAATTTTTTACATTCAGTCCTTCAATGTATGAAGGAGGTGGCCAAGACAGGTTTGTGTGTGTGTGTGTGTGTGTGTATGTGCTGTTTGACTTTTATATTTGAAAACAGGGTTAACACATCCTTGTGGTAGACTGCAATTATGGACATTTTCAATCGAGCAGCTCTGTTTTTGCTGCTGTCACTGCTCCTTCACATATTCTATATTGAACCTCTCTCACCAAGCATTTAAGTTCAGTCACATTCATTTGTAATCAAATATATTTTCCATTGAGTATACATTTGTTGGGCCACAGCCCATTCAAGAAAAGGTCGAAACCACATGGTCCTTTGCTCCACAGACAAGGGACAGTCAGTTAAACTCAATCCCCAACAATGCCTCTGCTTTTCACATATATGTGAGAAAATATCAACGTACACGGATGAAAATAAGTATGTATCATGTCCAGATGCATAAAAAAGTCTCATGGACCCATACTCTAACTCCAACAGGTAATTAGTCATTTAGATTTGAAATTTCAATGTTAGCCTAATTTCTAGGGCTCATACTTTAAGAAACTCCTCCCACAGTTTTGATCCAAGTGATTTCACATTCAGTCAGCGTCATGTAAACCCTCTGAGATGAAAAGATATCAAAACTTTTTTTGGCTGCTGGATGTGGCAATGCTGCCAATTTTGATGTCTTGCCATAAAACAGAAAGTACTGTACTTATAACTCCAGCATACATCCAAACTTAATGAAACTTGTTCAGCATATCAGGTCAGTAAAAGTAACACGACAACAAATACATAACAATTAAAAAGAAATAAATATTTCACAGGGCAATGCCATCATTCTTTTTAACAATCTATAAGTCTATACTGGGCCCGTTGTGTATTTTATGGAAATTCTAGGAAAGTTGCTATAATCATGGATTACCAATGTAAATATTTCGTGTCTACCTTGTAGTGCCTCAGCATACATAACTGACTGATGGGCTGATTGTGCGCTTCTCCTGATCAAGTCTAATGTATCTGTAGCATAAAAACAAAAACAAACAAAAAAAAACAACAACATAAAAGTGCTTCCAATCCGCCAACCAAAGTTAATCTTACTCTCACAAACATAAGTAAAAATACTGTGCCTCACTTGTGTCGATAAAAGCTCATTTACTTTCCCATTGCAAAAGAAAAACAAAACACACACACACACAAAAACAAACCTGTCACTTTGACACTCAAGCTGAAACTGGCTTTTTACACATTCTAACCATCCTAAAATAATTTCACAACCACAGATCTGTACCATGGTGTAAATAAGAATCTATTATTTGATTTGGGGGGTTTTTTAACGTATTTTTGGGCCTGTATTTCAGACAATCATAGTCAAAAACTGCTATAAAAAGTACAGGTAAACTGTGTTACATGCAAAATGTGCAAAAGCAACTAAATCATGAAATGCTCCAGATTTATAAAACATAGTGCCAATTTTGTCTTCCAACCAGGAACCCAGGTATAAATGACTCTGCCCCATCTCTAATATCACTCCCCTGATACAGAGAAGAGTAGCAGAAGTCCTGGATCTCATTAAATCTCTCTGTTGTCCAGCTGTAGGCCGCTCAGCTCACAGTTCACCACCTTCCAGTAAAAGATCCCCTTGACTGATGCAATAGATTCAAGTGTCATGACAGGCCCTGGAAAAATCTGGATGAGCTCTTTTATATCTGGATACTGTAATGACAATATTGGCCGAATAACCACTAAAAATAACCAGTAGTGACTTTTTTTTTGTACATGGAAGATTAGAATCCCGACTGGATTGTATTGCAGTTAGTAAAACTTCATATATATGTACCAGTCAAAGGACACACATTCCCATTCAAATGAATAAGAAAGTGTATCCAAATCTTATTGGTAATGCATTTTTTTTTCTGGAATTTCTGCACAACTATGGACTGTCAACTGTCACACAGACTGTGACTAAATGAAGATGCCCAACAACTTCAGAATCTGAGATTACACACATAGATCTACAAAACCTCTTTGTCTTTGTCTGTGCCATTTTTTTCATCCCCATGAGTTTAAAGCTCAATACATTTAAATAATTCAACATATTCCCACACGTCAACATCGATTCAGTCTGCTAAATACTGTAGTCTTTTGAACAGCAGTGAATACAACATAAGAGGTTTAAATTAATTTACGCTGAACACGATTTACAACACGATTTGAACCAGTGATCCCCTTAGCTCTCAGCAGTGATTATTTTATGGGCTTTTTTTACAGATAAAATGATAACAACCAGAGACAGAATTCATCAGCTTTTACCTACATTAGACAATAATCTTCTACTGAATACAGCAAATTCTGAATCAACTGCAATGCTATTTTACATCTGGAATCATTCTCATCTCTGAATCTCTCAGAGCTAGCTTCTATAGTCTCATCATATAAACCATCAACCTGTCTATGAGACCCAGTGCCGACCAGCCTCTTTAAAGAGATTTTCTACTTCATTGAGCCATTCATTCTTGATCTGATTAATTTGACCTTATCTTTGGGTTATGTACCTCAGACTCTTAAGACCGCAGTCATCAAACCCCAGCTTAAAAAGCAGAATCTTGATCCAGATGTTTTGGCCAATTATAGACTCATATCGAACCTTCTGTTCATTTCTAAAATCATTGAAAAAGCATTAGCAAACCAAATACAGGACCATCTGCATAGGAACGGTTTGCTTGAAGAGTTTCAGTCGAGATTTAGAGCTCACCACAGCACAGAAACAGTGCTGGTTAAAGTATCCAATGATATTCTAATGGCTTCAGACAATGGAGCAGCCTCCATACTTCTCTTAGACCTCAGTGCTGCATTTGACACCATTGATCATAATATTTTATTACAGACTGGAACATGAAATTGGGATTAAAGGAACTGCTTTAAGGTGGTTCAAATCCTATTTATCGGATAGATATCAGTTTGTTCATGTTAACAATAGCTCCTCCTCACGCACTATAGCCAATTATGGAGTCCCACGGGGTTCGGTACTTGGACCAATCCTCTTCACTCTTTATCTGCTTCCTTTATTATCAGGAAACACAGCATCAATTTCCACTGTTATGCAGACGACACTCAGCTGTATTTATCAATGAAGCCAAATGAAGTTAGTCAGATAGTCAGACTGCAGACATGTCTTGAAGACATAAAAGTCTGGTTGACCCAAAATTTTTTACTTCTAAATTCTGACAAAACTGAAGTTATTGTACTCGGCCCTAAGCACCTCAGAGAAACCCTAACTAATCATCTAATCAGTCTGGATGGCATTACTTTGGCTTCCAACTCCACTGTAAGAAATCTTGGAGTAACTTTTGACCAGGACATGTCCTTTGTCCCTCACATAAAGCAAGTCAGTAGGGCAGCTTTCTTTCGCCTGCAAAACATTAGGAAAATCAGAAATATCCTGTCTCCAGAGGATGCAGAAGAACTAGTCCATGCATTCGTAACTTCTAGGCTGGACTACTGTAACTCATTATTATCTGGATGTCCAAACAAATCTCTGAAAGGCCTTCAGATGATTCAGAATGCTGCTGCACGAATATTAACAGGAACAAGGAAAAGGGATCACATCTCTCCTGTTTCAGCTTCTCTTCATTGACTGTAAAATTCAGAATAGAATTTAAAATCCTTCTTTTAACATATAAAGCTCATAATGGCCAAGCTCCGTCATATCTCAGAGAGCTCATAGTTCCTTACTGTCCTAGTAGGCAACTCCGTTCTCTAGATGTAGGTTTACTTGTGGTTCCTAGAGTTTCCAAGAGTAAATCAGGACGCAGATCTTTCAGTTATCAGGCTCCTCTTCTATGGAACCAACTTCCAGTATCGGTGCGGGGGGCAGACTCTTCAGCAATTTTCAAGACCAGGCTTAAAACTTTTCTGTATGACAGAGCTTATAGTTAAAAAGTTAAAGTTCATTTAATCTTTAGTTATGTTGCTATAGGCCTGGATTGCTGGGGGAAGGCCTGAGCACCTCTTTCTCTCTGTCTCTCCCTCTCCCCTCTCTCTCTCTCTCTTTCTCTGTCTCCCCCCCCACCCTTGCATGCACCGACATATCAATAACCACATTTCTCCGAAGTCCAAGTTTCTCTCAGTTCCAAGCATGTGCACTGCTTTTACTAACCATGTTTCCCGAAGTCTCTCCCAGCTCCTCTCCTCTCTCTCCCTGTCCTCATCCTGCAGGTGATGAATCATCACCATCCCATGTTCCTGCAACGCCTGCTGCTCCCACATCTTCATGAACTCCATACAGCATCATTTCTATGACCTCCATGCAGCATCATATGTTCCTGCCTGTACCTGTATTGAATATCCCCTCTTCCTTCTCTCATTCTCTCCCTACTCTACCCAACTCCTCCGTGTCTCTCTCTCTATCCCTCTCTCAACCCAACCGGTCTCTGGTACTGCCTGAGGATTCTACCTCTTAAAGGAAGTTTCTCCTTGCCACTGTTGCCAAGTGCTTGCTCATGGGGGGATCTGTTGGGTCTCTTTAAATCATTTTATAAAGAGTTTGGTCTAGACCTGCTCTATATGTAAAGTGCCGTGATGTAACTTTGTTATGATTTGGCGCGATATAAATAAATCTGATTTGATTTTACTGTCACTTTTTTGTCTAAACCGAATTAAAACAAAGGTTCTGCTATTTATTAACAAGATTCCAAGTTTTTTGGGCAAAGTTCTATTGATGAGGGCCTTTAATTTAGTTTTTATATAAAAGTATTTAACTAACATTCTCAGAGTTGACTGAACATCTCTCTGTCACGTTCACACACACACACACACACACACACACACACACACACACAAATGTCATAGTGCTCTGTTTGCAAAAAAAATAAAAAATCTGTAAGAGTGCTTATAATTTGCCACTTTGTTGTGTTCTGCTGATCTTTACATTTTGTTATAATTTTCTTCATCAATCGTTATTGGTCCCTGATCTGAGATTACACAGACCTCTCCTGAACTTTGGCTCAAATTTTTACCATTTTACACCAATAAAGATGGCATGTTTCTGAACTCAGAATAGTTGATCCCTGGTCTATGTAAAATGAAATATAGTCATTGCAGGTCATAAACTTGTAAAATTTCCTGGTTTCATTAATTTCACTTGTTTGTCATTTAAAATAGAACAGACTTCTACCACTTTTTGGGTCACTGGAGCCAATCCCAGCCAATGGACAATTTAGAGTCACCAGTTAACCTAAACATGCATATCTTTGGACAGTGGGAGGAAACCCACACAAGCATGGGGAGAACATGCAAACTCCACTCAGAAAGGCCCCAGGCCAGGAACCGAACCCACAACCTACTAACTGTGGGGCGACAGCACTAACCACTACGCCAACTACCTATGCTGCCCTACTGTAGAACAGACTTGTTTTTCTTTTTTCGTGTTGCTTGAATGAACAGTCAAGTATTTTTCCAGCTGACAGCAGAGCCAGGGATCACTCATTCAGGGGCCTAAGCATGACCTTGCTTCAACTCTGCCTTTGTAATGAAGGTCAACCAATGCAACTGGCGTCACTTAGAGTGGAGGGCTCATTTTATGGATCTTTCTGAGACAGCTGAGCAACCTTCATGTCCTCCTACATGCCCCTGCAGAGGTTAATGATTCCATACTGTAATTACTCACTTTCCACTGAAGCAGCATCCTGTCTATAATGTATATCTATCCCCAGACTCTAGGCTTGAAGTAGGGCTGGGCGGTATACCGGTTCATACCGAAAACCGGTTTATATATTTGTTATGATATGAATTTTTCAATACTGGCAACACCGGTTTAAATAGCCTAAACATGTCCAGAAGGCAGAGCATTGGTAAATTGTTTCACAGGGGACCCTTTTCATTGCTGCGCCGCTAAACAAGCATTGAAGAGAGCGGAAATAATAGTGGAGTTGCTGAGCATAGATAGACATAGATATAAAGAGTAGACGCCGCATTGACTGCTACTGCCTATTTGCACTGACGAGCCGTGGGGCCGCCATCTTGGACCGGTCACCCGCTACACTCTGTAATCTGTTTGGCAGGTGCAATGAACCGTCAGCGCATTTAATCAATCATAACTCGCTGAATGCTAAACTGATTTTCACATGTTTTGTTTTGGGGGTTTTTTTTGCTGCAAACGTCATACATGTAGCTATGAAACTAAAATCTGCACCTTCCATACCATCAGGTAAAACCGACAACGTTAAGAACAGATAAATGGACAGCACTTTTTGGGGCCATGCAAACCTGTAGGATATTAATACTTGTGCACAATGCACAATAGTCATGACCATGGATTGGAATAGGCTAATCTTAGCCAATATGCAGTAAAACTTCTCTCATTCAGTGGAAAATGTGGTCAACACTGAATCATGCATGAAAAAAAAAAATACCATCAAATACCGTGAAACGGGAGTAATTATGAAAAATACCGTGATATAGAATTTTGGTCATACCGCCCAGCTCTAGCTTGAAGGGATACACAATGTAAAATCAAACAACAGTCTGCAGAGCTAATAGCTTACAGCTATTTCAATAAAACCCCGAGATCCATCAGGGATAGTTATTCGACACTGTCAAAACACAGACGGATGTCTGAAAGATCTAAACTTAGCTTTATAAAAATTGCTGGCAGCTATTACCTTTCCATGCAGATCGTTCGCTTGTTCCTTGCAGTCAATTTGATTTTTGATCTGGCACCTATTTTTCTGGATTTGCATGCTTTACTGTAGTGAAGGAAGTGAAGGGATGTCTCCACTGTCAACTCTTTTTTCCATTTGAATGAATGAACTAAACTTGGGGTTCACTAGTTCTCACAGAAAACCTGGATGACCTACATACAGTACCTAGATGTTTTAAGAAGAGCAGATTTTTATCTTGATTTTAGGTCCCCTCCCTTCTGCCAAATCATGCTGACCATTGTATAGCCTACAATAACATATTCTGTTTTTATGAGCAAATCTTCTGGTCTGAATTAGTGATTCAGATGTTTACTACACCCTTGCAAAAAATGTATTCAGGCTAACAGGTTTTCATCACAAATTCATCTCAAATTCTGGGCCTGTTTTGTCTGATTTTGTACTGCCTGTCCCCCTGTCTCCTCCTCCCCCTCCTTTAAATCTGTTTGCTCAATCTGTGTAAGACTAAATTTACAAAACAGACTGAGGTAGGGAATACATTATTTTCTATAGAATCTTCAAATTAGTGAATAGTGACAATAACACAATAACACTGAGCTTTGTCTCGTCTGCCTGATAGAGCTGGGCAAGATGATGGTATATACTGTACTATACAATGCACTGCTAGAAATGCATCCAAGATCATAGATTGGGCGATTATGTTTCCATCATTGTACCTATGACTAGTGTTTCTACTATACATTTGTCACAGGCAGTGATCTTGCAAATCCATCTGCCTCAGAGGATATTGTTATCGGAGCAGCAGGATTGCCTGTCATTTTACAATGACAGCAATAATGGGTGGCAATAATGTACTACCAGGCTGGTTAGCTTAGTAGTGCATTAGCATTAGAGACTGTAAATACAGAACAGGAGGCAATCCAACCAATACAACAGAGAAAAATCGATCATTTGAAGGGTTGTGACATCTGTCAGGTCAATGGAGTTCAATTTGATGCAATTGCATTTATTTGTAATGGTTTTCTATTGGAAAATTTAGGGGAGTAAATTAACTAATACTGCACAACAACTAATAATTCATAACAATCTATGTTGGTGCTCATCATTGACATCAGGGTTTGGAAGTGGACATTGCTGTCCTTTAATGATTTAAGAGGGGAGTGAATTTATACACAGTGTGTTATTGAAATTTGGATTCCAAACAAAAAAGCTCTTCAATATGCAAAAATTGAACACCCTGCTTTGTCCTGTCCTGAACTCTGACCCTTGCCAGCATGGGTCCGTTCCTTTCCTTGAGGCTGTATTCTACTTTCAGACCTGACAAATTTACTGCATCTCGTCAGTAACATGAATTATTACTTTTTTACTGCCTGTACAGTATTTAGTTGTCTGAGCTGTTTCACATGCAGTCCTTGTTGCAAACTCGACTTGTATTCAAGTATTCACTTATTTTGCAAGAAACCTCTGCAAAGCCAAAAACTTTAACGTTACACTGATGGGATGTAAATCTAAATCAGGAGACTTTTTTCTCAGAAATTTGACATGCTTGGATACAATAGCCATGAAACAACACCATAAAATAGTGTCCTACACATATGCTGTAAGGAAGAACATCTGTGAGGAAATTTCAGGAAACTCTATGGCTCTTTTCTTTCTTGTTGACAGCTTTAGCTGCGATAATGTTGCTATGTTACTGATACAACGTTGCCACGTTGTCCTAATACCACAATTTCAGTTAAAAGTGACATCTTCCTTGTGCGATGCTTGTCAGAAAAATAAAAGTTTACATGATGTTAGAGTTTTGAGAGCTGGGGGGCAGCATAGATTTTGCTGTGCACAGGAAATCCCTGTTATCTCACATGAACACACATTAAATTACAACAGAAAAACTTAAAGATTACAGTCAATCAAACTTATGGCAAGTTCATATATTGCTTGTAGGCATATGTGCACGTATCTACTTTTGTATTTGCCAGACAGAGCTGTGACTACGAAGAATGATTTCCAATCTCCAGCATAGTATGATTATTTGAGGTCTTGTGTCTGTGTGATTGCCCACCTGCTGACTTGAATTGATACTCTTGATTTGATACCCAGTATTTACATTACAATGGGTATATATTTCAACAGCTGCAACCAAAACACTTCTCTATTTTCCACCTACCAATTTACTACCAATAGATACATTTCCATACATCAAGAAAAGGTTTGAAGGATTCTTTCAGCAATAGCAGAACCAATTTACACAATGAAAAAATATTGTCAGGACATATCAGATAGGCCTGATGGGATCATTGGCTGATCCCATCATATTCATCACAGTACGAGCATCAAAACTGACCCCACCGACAACACTGTACTCTATAATGCAACTGAAATCCATCTCCAAGTGAAGGAAAAAACATACATACTGAGACATGAGCTTGTGGAGAGCACAAACATTCGAATTATAGCCTATAAACAGTGCAAAACCAGCTGCAATAACTAAGTGATTAAGGCGATTAATATAAAGATTAGTGCACTTACTCTTTAGAGAAGTTGAAATCTCTTGCATGTTGATGAAAATCCCACAGTTTATATGTTGGTTGTAGTGTGGCATTGTAGATTATCACCTTCTTTGAGTGGCCTGGTTACTGAGTCACTGTGCAGTATGCAACAAAAAAGAGAACAGGGTTCAGCAAAAATATTGACAAATTACACTATAAGTTGTTCTCTTTAAATTTGACCTCACACAATGTCCTTCTGTCACTGAAATACCTGTTTCCAGAGATAATCCTTATGACCAATCAGAAGCACACACCCACCTTATATCCATGTTGCATTGGATACAGTCTTAGGGCTCATATGTAAAATGCAGTCCATAGAACCTGTTATTTCTTGTCACATATGAAGTCAGCAGTTTTTTAAGAAGGTACAATTTCGAATCATCTGCTCTAATGTATAAGAGTGCATACTGCTTCTGTTGTATACAACATGTAGAGCCAGCAGGTTGGCACTGGCCCGTTTTCCTATATGGCTGGTTGGATTCAAATGGAAGATGTGCTATAATTAAATTGGCTGTTCTAGGAAAAAATCCTGTGAGCTAAATGGGAATGGTGCAGTTCCAACAAGCTTTTACTATATTTTAGTTTCAGCAGGTAGTGCTTCAGCTATTAGTCACAGCAGAATCCTGCTTGGTGGCTAAAATGAATCCCTTGAGTCTATGCCTGACAGGATTCATCAGGAGATGCATATGATAAAAATGCATAATGAATTTGTAAACATGTTTTGAGAGCAGTGTAGTAATTGACACTGAGAATGAAGAAGCCAATGAAATTTGTCCATGTCAACCACAAACATATTCCCCAGCCAACACCTACACGGTTGCATGATTGATGCTGTTGCTCTTCTTAGCAAATAACTTTCAAAGACTGCTAAATATGCATGACAGGACACCAGTCGTGTCTGGCCTTCACTCCTGAAATTTAATCTGTAGTTTATTGTACACAAGGTTTTGAGTTCAAAGCTCAAAAGTAACACATATAAAATTGCCATATTTCAAAAACCTTGGGCTAATCCAATCTCTTCTCATTAAAATTACACTTAGCTTGCACAATACCCAATATGACACTTCATCAGCTTCAATCCACTATCTCAGATTCTCCAGAGAACAATGAAACGAAGCAGTCCCCACAGTGGTTGGAATAATATTTCCCTGATTGAATTGTACTAATTCAAGTCATATCATCGTCCCCTCCAAGGATGATATATGATAAGATGTTTCCAAACGGTCGCAAATATGATGCTGCTGGTGCAAAGCTCTCCTACGTGGAGATGAAAAAGGTTTTGTGTATGAAGAAGTTTGAGAAATTATTATAACTGTGGAACAGAATGAAGTCTCATATACAATATACTGTGCAATTGTTTTTTTCTTTTGTTACCCAAAGGTTATTGGTTCTCAATTTCACATTTCTCACTTCTCAAACCTTACAATAGCACAGAACAATTCTGTACCTGTCACTTAATTCACACTGCAAGCCTTTCTCTAGCCAGTCAGTGAGGTTTATTAAAGAGAGTTACATCACCATGTTTATTAAATGTCTAAAAGTAAAAAGGATGATGGATCACTGCACCGATCACATTGATTCTGATATAACGATGCAAACCCATTGCAGACAGCAGACAGCATTTCATATAAATTATATGATCTCACCCTGTTGGGTCAGATTACATGACGTCAGTTCACATTTGCCACTGTCACATTGATCATGCTAATGATGTCATTAAACAGAAGATGGCAAACACCATGGGGCAGATCTTTAGTATTGCATAGTCTTTTTTTTTTAAGTGTCTGAATGACTGACAAATAACATACATAAAGTGACAGTAAATAATGGTTGGATAATAATGTCTTTTGAGTTTTCGTCACATTGACAGCTGTTAGAATTGTGCAGTCGTGCACAAATGATTAAAGATGCAGCACAGTCCTATGGCGGGATTGAGTTAGAAGCAGAAGCTTGCATCAGAGAAAATATTCATTTCTGAAGTTTGAAGCAGTGTAGGTGTAACTTCATGCAGGAGACTCACAGCGGGATCTGCAGAATGTGCTCTTTACCTGGTGTAGCATACAACAACAATCCAATAATTAGTTGAAGATAGGCTGCTTGCAGTTCATGTTATTATACATCCTTCAATTAATGGCTATAATTACTTGTTACTGGCAGCATGGCCGACCTGTCCAGGGTGTAACACGCCCTCGCCCAATGTGAGCTGGGATTGGCTCCAGCACCCCTAGTGACCCAGAAACAGATAAGGGGTAGAGGATGAATGGTGGGCAGGCCTGTTGTCTGTAACCATCCAGACCCTCACCTGTTTATTTGGAGGCCCTTGTTCAGGTCAGCAGTGGTCTGTATACTGTGTGCTGTTGAAAGCTGCTTTTATGGTGGTGTGTATGTGGTACAGCAGGTCGGTGCCCATTGTCACGAAATCCACATCTTGGTAGAAGTGAAGGAAAACTTTCTTATGTTTGCCTGCTTGAAAAAAGCTCAATTGGAATGAAAAATTCTGATTAAGCCTTGAAATCAAAAACAGGAACTTCAATATATTTGGTGTTGTTCAGAGACTAAAATTCAGCTCTGAGGATAAAATATATACACCGGAAATAAATATGCTGTTGCATCAATTGAAAGTACTACTTTGAAATATACATAGTGAAAATTCAGAAAGATGGTTTTCAAAGATTTTAGTGAAATAAATTGGGGTACAGTGTTTATAGTCATTTGAACTGTAGCCTATTGTTTAGGTTCTCCTCTAATTGCACAAGGTTTTTGACACCAGCCTTGCAGCACAAAACATACAGATGTTAATTAAATGTTAATCAGCATAAGAAATATACACACACACACACACAAAAAAAAAAAAGGATTGGTATTCAATTACATATATATTTGCAATGATTTACATCCACACACACACACACACACACTCTCACTCATTCACTCCCTCTTCCAAAGTGTGGGTGAGGATTTCACCCTTGAGTTTAGGCAGCTAATGATCACATTTTTCAACCAGAAGATATAAATTATGAGTGCTCTGTTCATGAATGGCAGTGATGTGCATGTGATTTAATGACTTCAGATCATAACAGAGTGAATATCCTGAATTGTTCATTTGATCTCGTTTTGGTCTAGCTGGTAGCACATGGTCCGGGCTGTGTTCTGCTGGCAGGGTTATCCTTCATAAAGAACTGCAAAGCTGCTGACAAATTTTAGTGCTGCCTCCATCACTTAATCAACTTATTAGGTGTCTTTATGGAAAACACTATTTTTTAACAATGATTCAATACAGATTTCGGTCGACTTATCTTACGATTGGAATATCCTCCAAAAACTATGATTATTCTTGCAGCAGAAATGTGCCAGGGTATTTCTTTGCTATTCAAACAGATGCATCTTGTTTATTTTGCTTCCTAGTTCCTGAGAAGGTCCCTTGAGTTAATATTGAATCCTAATCATCTATTACATTTTGGCAAGTTTGTGAGGATGAGAATCACACTGGCAGGTGAAACAATGCAGCCATTTACTAAATTCCTGGTGAAGTGGAGTTTAGGGCGGTTTACGATGGGAAATTGCATTCTTAAAAGGCAAAAATGTTTTGCCTTTTTTATTTTAGTTAATATATCATCCTTATCTGACATATTCCAATGACATACAACCATGTAAAGTTGATGCACCAAGAGCGGAGTAATGCAAACTGGAAAGGTCTGAGTTCCTTTCACCATTTAACCCAATGTGTATGTGTACTGCATGTGGGTTTGTGTAGTGTTTCTGCATTCTAGTATGTGTGTTAATGTGTGAATATCCTCAGCAGGATGTCAGCACAGACCCTGTAGGGGGTCCTCTTAGTGTGAAACATCACAAAAAGAGCATGTATAATGCTTTCACCCTGAGGAAAATCAGAAAATATATCACAAATGGCTTGAGTGTTCCCCTGGTCACAGTCATCAAAGGCAACCATTTATGACTTAAAATTTTAGTAGATTCGGGAACAAGTGAATGTCTTTTTGAAGAGCATGTGAAATGTACGCATGAGATCAGAGCGAAATTTTGATTTTGAGCTATTCTTTGTCCTTTGATAACCACAGGGTCATAAATGAGCAAAATCTAAAAAAAAAAAAAAAACTGTTTATGCTGTGTCTTGTTAAGATGAAGCCTGTAACTTCTTACTAAAAGTGCCTCAGCAGTCATTTTTTTTCACAAGATCTTAAAAATAATGCTCAATTTCAACAAGCCTATCATACTAAACCTAGTATTTTCCCAGGCTGATCGGTCAATGTGTGAGGACTCAGCTGAGAACCACTGAGGGGATGACAAAGATGGTAAACACTCATGGAAAAGTTCCCAAGCACCACTTGAGAACGTTATGAGCTAATTAGTATATTCATAACATCAATGGTGTGTAGTGACTTTTACAGATAGGTAAGCATCGATACAAAATGAAAATAAGATTTTCTGGAGGCTTTCTCACAATACACTGCCATTTTGTAACCAGCGGAATAGAGCAATGCATAATCACACTAAACACATTCATCCGCAAATTAAGAAGGTGGTTGGTCATAGCCCTTCTCCTGTTAGCCACACTCGGCGCGCCAACATGACAGTGTTTCTCCATAGATACTGTGGTACCTATTAGTCTGAAAAGGTAACACAGCTAATCATGGATATGTTGTTGTTCAAAGTATTTAGAAGAAGTTGACATCTATAAATTGGTAAGTATGAACATTTCTAGTCTGAAAAGTTTCTGGCAGGACACAAAACACACTGTTCATACCAATTCATTGTGAATGAAGAATCATCAATGGAGAACACTCCAAAGGCCGAACTCCTGTGCTCCAAAGGCCAAACATTGGTTTAACTTCATCATTCACTCAGTTGCAAAAATGTGCAGTTTTGGGCTGACCTCGATGTTGCGGTTCAGCCACCACACTGTTTGCACTAACTTCTGAGCTGTGTTCAAACTTCTTGTTAGTCTGGTCAGGCGAAGAGGAGTGTTTCCTGCCTGGGGAGGTGACCTCTTTGGAAAATAACTGACTAGATGTAGGTTTGCATCCACCAGACCCTGCTTTTCAGAGCAGCAACACTCAATTTATCCATTGTCTCCGTTTATCTCTCTGTGCTTCACTCCCCTGTTTCTAAAAAGCCACGTTTTTCCTGTATTTGTGTCTTTTCCTTCTCATGTTCAGTTGCATTTCCTTTTCAATATATTGATAGTACCAGTCTATCACAGATTAATCTGCACTTTAGCACATTAGATACAGCTATTTTGGGGTAATCATTATGTAATTATGATACAAAATTTAATACTTTTAACTTATTGAGGTAATATTGTTGTTCATGGCAATAAAAAGCTTATTGTATGCCACAGAGGACAGTCAATTTAATCATATTACTATTTAAACAGAATTCAGATGGAAAAAAAAATGCATGGACAAATGACAGTACAGTTTCTGTTTTCATGAGGCAAAGCCAAGGAAATGCTTCCTGATATCTCAATAACAATAAACAATAAACAAGCACTTTGTGTGAGACTACATGTACATCCCAGAGCACACAAGCTGCATGTGAACATGTATTCATGTGTATGCATATGTGTGTGCCTTTTCTTGCATCTGTGCCTGTTACTGCGAGTCATATCTCTGTCTCTGTTCCTGTGAACATAGTTACATAATCAAAACACTTAGAGAGAAGAAGAAAAAAACAAAAAACAAAAACAAAAACGAGAAGACATTACAGAAGTCATTACAGTGAAGGGGTTTGCTCTCCTCCTGCCTCACATGCTATGAGTTACTTAATATAGTCCCCTGTTCTGTTATCTAGTCAGCAGCCTGATGTGGGACATTAAAATTATTTGTGGTACAATGTCTAGTAGCTGGAGAACTGCGATATGGATAATGGATTAATTTAGGGTGGGACACTAATATGATATCAGTATATATTGTAAATAGAAAATATTTCAATCGTGGTTGTATGGATTTTTGTGGTTGTGGTTAGTGGTTGTATGGGACATTTCCAGTATACATAAGGGACAGTGTTTGTCACTGACTGAGGTTCATTACAGGGCGCTGCTGTCAATTCATTTAAGCCGAGCAAAGAGAGCAGAAACAACAGGCTATGTCTGTGCCTCATGTTGAACACCACAGGCATGCAGCTAGTGCTCAGTAGTATTAGGCTTGGCTCAGAACAGTCACTTCCCCAAAGCCATCCGCGCACTTAATTCTACACAGTGACACACCAACTTCTGATGGTCCTGAATGACAATCTGAGAAATACATTGATGTGCTGTGCAATATCTCCCAGGATTGGTGCAATATATGTTTTTCAGGATGTTTTTATGTGTTTTTAATGATGATTTTAGATGTTTTAATACATAATGTCTACATGGTGTTTGTGTATGTATTTGTGTGAGTGATATTTCAGGTAATGAGTGAGTGACGTGCCATTTTTATCTGCTGTGATGAACATTCGCAATTTCATTGTGTCTGACAATAAAGGCTTCTAATCTAATCTAAAATTGAAAAACCATAGGCAAGCAGCTCCTGCTCAGCAGTATGAGGCTTGGCTCAAATGTGGGAAGTTTTAGCTGCTAAATGTTTGCCTCCGACTGCAATACAAATGTGACTGAGCAAGCCTCCATAAATCATAATAAAGCAGATTAAATAGTTGATAAAAGAAATGAGACTACTTCAGTGGTGTGCAGGTGGTTTGGCTATTGCAGATCAGATAAAGTTCAGGTTTCATTGTTCATCTAAGTGTGCGGGAGAGGAGCTGACTAGCAGCAGGACCACATCAAATGTGTCCACCATCCGAAGCAGTTACCTCTATAAAATAGAGGGTAAGGCAATATATAAATTTAAGAAAGCCTGTTACCAAAGCATCTTCACCACTTCTTCTCATATGTTTTTGATGTTGCACAGTCTTTTTTTCTGTATTCTGTGGCAACTTTGAGCAATTTTCATGATCTTTATCATGGCCGATGTACTTTTGTTACAGTCTATTTAAACAAGAATTAGATTATCTGCCTATTTTGCAGGGAGATTATTAAATAAGAGAGAACAATCGATTTCAGTACAAAATTTAGTGGCAATCCAGCTGATAATTGTTGCGGTATTTCATTCTAGACTAGAGTGGCATCGTGGCTAAAATGTTGAACAAATGGATGTTTCTCAGCATAAGGTATTGAAAATATATCATTTTGATTCTTAGCCCTGACTATGAATGTGATGGGAAAAAAATCGGTGCAATAATGCCAGAAATAAAGCAATGCTAGCACAGCAATGGCATAGGAATAAAACAGGGATGTGAGGAGGTGAAGCAAAAGAGAGGAGAGGGGGAGCAGAGTGCAGTCCTTGTTCTGTCTGATATCCTTCTCTGTGACACCTTCTCCCTCAGGGTATTCTGACATCCAGAGGACATGTCTAAGCAACTCTTATCAGCCTTTGGAACACACAGACACACACAGGATGATCCTCACTCAGGTCCCAGCTTGGGGAAAGTGCGCACTGTGTAGGTGTGCAGTGACAAAACTTTTATTTTTTAGAGATTTATTTGACGTATTTACCTTTCAGCACTCATCCATTTTTGTTATGGTCCTAGACACAAGCTCATGGTCCCTCTTCAATTCCAAGAGACAATTAAGTAACAAAGATAATGTGATTGATGTGAGTGCTATAAGAGTTGAGCAGACATGCATATGTGCAATGAGTCATTAGGAGGCCTCAGTATTGTCAGACCTCCAGTACAGCAGGCATTGTTCATGGTTCATTTAAAGGGGACTATTTCTGTCCTGCACGTCATGCGGAAAGCTCTGCACTAATATGTATGAGGGGACACTTCACACGTGTGGCTCATAAACTCCATCCGTATGACATTTACAGAACATGGCACTATGAGGGCTAAAAAAGGATGAAGCTGCAGCACAGATACATGTCAGTGCAGTTTTTGGCAGCTGACAATGTGGGCGTGCAAGAGAATATGATAAGTAAAAGAGCTGAAGTATTTGTTTTTGTTTTAATGCACATGATCATGTTGATGAAGGAGAATCTATAGAATACTACACATTGTGATAAAAGCCACCTAAATTTGGTTATAAATTTATTTTGACCAAGAAACTACATGTACTGTCTTTTCTTTTATATTTGAAAAATAAAATTGCCAGTGCGCTCTTCTGATCATGGATGTATCATGTATCTTTGGGATTTCTGTGTTTTGTTGTTGCTTATCAGCCAACACACGTGCTCACATTTATCAGTCAGGCTCTGTTATCAACACATCAACACAGAGACAAAAAACCTTCACTCAATGAATATATAATAATCCGCACTATATCCTGTAATGCTGGACAGCATTATTGACTGGTAGGATAAACTGCTTTAGAAATGAAGAAATAGATCTGTTAACTCCCTCTAGAATAACATTTCTGGGCAGATCAAACTAACAAGCTGCATCATGTAAACAAGACAGTAACGCTAGCTGTTATTCTGAACTAAACTGACTAGACCATGTTTGTACCCCACTTCAGGGGAAACATTCATATCCTTTACTGCATTTACCAATATTATTTTTAAAGGGGTGAAATGGGTTGCTTGTAGTGAAAAATCTGTATAGAAAGAACCTTTTACACATTCACCTTTTTTATATGTCACAGCAGAAAAAAAGTTATATAATTATTATATTTATGATTGCATTTATTTATGACATTATTTATGATGTTCTGACATCCCTTTCAGCTGCTTCAATTTCTATGCATGGCAATATGTATGCTGGCTGACTGTTTCTGGGACACTTGAATAAAACAGAGCCGTTGTTTATCTCGTTGCTTTGGTTTTCCAGTCTTTAGGAGAATCTATAGGAGAAATTGAGCCACTGATGAACCAAATATTTCCCACAGTACGACAACACAGAGCTAAGGGTTATTCCTATTAATTACAATCCTCAGTGAATTAAAAGGAAGAAAAAGAGTTCTCCTGATCACACAAAGTATCTTTAAAAGAGAGCACTTGACCAAATATACCAATTACTTTCTACAACTTTCCACAGCAAAATTAGAATCATTGCTCATGCCCCTCCACTGCAATCCTCTGTTAATTGGAATGAGGATTCCTTCAGTGCCCTCAGGGGTTGACTTCTGAGCAGTGTCAAGTAAATGGAAATATACAAATACCAAAGAATATGATCTCATTATAAAAGTACATATTTACTTTGATATGAAAAGTTTACTTTGCATCTGCATTCATGCGTATTCTTCACACATATTCGTGCACACAGCTGCATTTGCAAATGCAACACCATCAGACTTTCTAGTGTCTGTCCATTAGTGAGATTACAACAGCTGGGGAGAGCAGATGCTACATGGTGTCCCAGGGATAACAGAAGACCCTGAACCAACTCACCCTCTTCCAGCACTTTCACAGACACACTGGCTTAGGTTAAAGACTATACAAACTAAGAGCTGCAGGGGGCCAAGGCAGAGTATTACTTCAGTATTACTTCACTGATGTGAAGTAATACTGAGGGAAGTACTCTCATACTTGAACTGCAGTTTAACTCATTAAAAATGGACTCCTATCTTGCACCCTTCTATTCGGTCTCATTTATTCTGCCTCTCTTAGGTAATTTTCAACCTTTATATTATTCAAAATTATCCTTCATAAATGCCATGTCATGTGCATTTACTGTACATCAAACGATTTCTTGAGAACATAATTCCATGAAATGATGACATGACTATGTTTTTACCAACAAGTAGCTAAATGTGTCATACTATGAACAATGAAGCATGTGACAGAACATGCTGGCTGTTAGGGATAATGTTAGCTCCTATACTCCATGTACACACATGACTGCACTCCATATCACTCCTCCAGTGCCATCTCCAACTTTGCTGATGACACCACCATGGTGGGACTCATAACAAAGGGTGCTGAGTGTGCCAACAGAGGTGAAGTATTGCGACTGACAGAGTGGTGTTCATTAGACAATCTCTCACTGGAACTCTAACAGCAGTCAAAAAGGCGAATCAGCAGCCCCAGTTCTGGAGAAACCTCAGGAAAAAAAATCTAAACCGTGACATGTTAGCCTTTTACCGGGCTGCCATTGAATCTATTGCTTTGCTACAGTATTAATAAAATTCATTCATTTGTTCAACATGGATGTTAACATTAAAAAAGGAAGCAGTAAATGTCAATGTGGAGACTGCTGCAGCTTTCCACAAATGCACTTCTCAGAACTCAAGTACTCCTTCAAACAGTGTGTCTTTCTTTGTCCGTCAGTGCTCTGTCATGTTCTACCCATCAGTCTGTTTAGACTCCTATGGGGAGTTTTCCATGACCAAAGATATTTCTAACAGACAACTGATCTCTGTCATTCACACATCTTATAATGTGCATTTTATGTAAAACCTATATGTGGTGGAAATTTTCTATTTCCCAGGTGAGAGAATGAACGTGTTCAACGCGGCCAAGCTTGAACGATTTAATACAAAAACCTTAAACAAAACAACACAGATTACAAACAAAACAGTCAGAAGCAAGAAACAAGTCAGAGTCGTATCTTACTATTCAGCTGAGTAGAGACAGAGATCTTTCTCCCAAATGGGTTAGACAAGTCTGACAATTACTCTGCTGCTTCAGTTTAATTTTATACATACAGTATCTGGAGAGATCAAAGGGTCTTGGTAGGTGTTTGCCTAGTGTTATTTTTGGGGGTCAGATGAGCCCCTCCTGTCCTGTGGTCATGTTTATGGCTTCCTGTGACAAATGCTACTTCCTGACTATCTCCACAGAATCTTCAATTAATGGGATCTTTAAAGACCAGGTAAATCAATTGAAGGAATAAGCCAGGAGCTGCATATCTCTTAAGAAAATTTGTGGTCACACATCTCAGATTTCTCCTCACACTATACATAACTTGGAATCTGTCACACCCCTCTTTAAAACACTCCATTTGTCTAATTAATCTTACAATCCAAAACTATCTGATGCAGATGCTTAAGCAGCCTAATTAAAACATTTGTAAGTCTAAACACGGTGCACTGATAAATCACAGCCAACTCCTTAATACAGGGACTGCTCAAATATATATTGGGTAAAGCATTATGCACATTCCATACATTTTTATTAGACTGGATGAGTAAGGCACAATCCATCCTTGTAATATATGAGCAGCGGCTCATTTCACACCAATTCTCTACACTTACAGCATTTCAGTTCAAGAGTGGGAATGGACTAGAGTGCAATTCATAAACGATTTTACAAGTCTGTGCATTACATGATGAATCGGAGTGCAACTACGACGGGGGAGGTACAACCACCTGACTCTATGTTCACCTGAGTTTTAGCTCATTGTAAGTCACATCACACCTCAGAGTACTTTAGCGAGCCAGCACCCTGCACTCACGGTCAATTACGATTCCCGTTGTTTTATGGGGTACTCTTTGGTAGAAATGCAAGGTGTGTTTATGTTCAAGGTCAAGTCCCTATAGAGTAAATGACCCATCCACCCCTTCCCCATCCTTCTTCAATGTCCTCCTCTTTTCCATGTTCATTGATCAAGAGTAGAGAGAGCAAACAGCCCTTCTGATTTCTCTGTGTAGACTGAGAACGTCCAGGTATAATAAATTCTGTGGAGGATAATCTGACTTCAATGCCTATATGAGTCCTATAATGGTCTTTTCAAAATGTATCAAAGCATAATTATCGATGTGCATGTCGCTGTATTAGAGAAGAGATGACAAAAGCATACACCACTTAACAAATACCTCACATGAGCTTTGATAAATATTGTTTGCATATTCACACAGCTGCTTTACTTTAAAAAGTATCACTGCAACAGTTTTGCTCAGAAGTTTACATTCCCTGGCAGAATTTGGAAAATGCTTTCCATTTTTTAAAGAAGTCAAGTCATCAGGCAAAACACATTTCATTTATTTTAACAGGGATTAAAAGTGAATTATCAAATTAGCACAAACATTAAATAAAATAGAAGCATTAATAGTCAGAGCAGCACTGGATGAAATGTGCAGGGGTCTGTGGAAAGCCCTGAAACTCACTGACACTTTATTCACAGACAGGTCAGAGATGTGGACTGTTACCTTCAATAGCCATTTAGACCTGTGTGTGTCAACTTTTGTCTGTATTATCAGGCCAAAACTTCAAGGGTGTGTAAACTTTTTATCATGGCCATTTTGGTTTTTCCAATAGTCATTAGGATTTTAAAAGAACAAACACAATTGTGTGATAATAAGTAGCTTCCTCTGACCATTAAACAAGAAAGAACGATAAGTTTCTTGCACAATCAATCACAATTTTCCAAAAATGGTCAATCTTTCACAAATTCTGCCAGCGTATATAAACTAATGAGCACACCTGTGCTTTTTGATATGCAAAGATGCAGTCAAGCTTCTTACATGCATCATTTACATCAAACTTTGCCTATTTTGCGCACTATAAGCTATAAGACTGCAGTGATAACCATAGTCCTACCCACTTTTCCTTCATTGAGAGTCCTTTCTGTTACTTACAATTATTGCCTCAATATTAGATTACAAAACCACAGTACAAATCAAAGACATCAGGATGACCTCGGAGAGAATTCATAGCCTTGTTACTCCAAACGATTAAGCTCAGTGTCATTACCAGCTGTGCGCTCTTTCAGAGGATCCCTCTACAAGAAACTTCACCTTTTCTTGCTGAAGAACATCAATTACAAGCATAAATCCTATCTTCAGTCACAAGCGGTTTCCCTCACACTAAGCATTTTAATTTTAATTTTATTTTAAATTGAGTAGATGAAACCATTTCGCCACTTCGACCATGTAACAATTTGGTTCTCCATCCGAAACAGGTCCCTGCTTACACCTTACGACGGTTAATTTCCTTTGCTTTTGGAGTGCAAGATAAAGGGAAACAATCCCAGAATGTGGCATCAGAATTCATGGTAAAGTATCGGTGCCCTATACATTCATGTTTTATGTTCAGTGTCATGCTCTTGAATGCAAGTAAGAAAGAAAAATATGTTGCTCAGATGCATATTGACACAAGTTTTTCAGTAAAGAGAGGGCTAGCTTGTGCATTTGCAGGTTTTTATAAAATTGATCCACTGTTCAGACCATGTCCATAAATACTTCTGAAAGCAAGGTGAGAACCTCATTATGGGAAAAAAAATGACTTGAGCTAACCAATCAATTCAATTCAATTCAACCATTTCACACTCTTCAAGTTCAGCTTTTAATGTACCATCTAAAGTGCACCATCTTTTGGACTGAAATATTGAGGACAAGTGGTGAATTATTACTTTCCATGTTTACATGAAAATTTTTGTGAGATTGAAGCAGTGATCTTGTGGCGATGTCTTGCAGTGCAGTGTGGTAAAGAACAATAAGAGCATAACGAAGGATGCAGAAATTTCTCTGACACAACTGCACAGCTGATCAAGCAATAGATCAAAGCTATAGTTTACTGATAAAAGTTCCCTGGATGTAAAGAGAGAATTGAACATACGTTAAACCTCTATAAACTATAAAATCCACAATGAATTTCTATAATTGATGTCAGTAGTCAAGGAACCCACAGCCTTTCCCCTAAGGCATTTCTGTCACAGAAGCATGTTTATGATTGCTTTCATCTGTACATTTTTTGGTGTGTATAAAGCATAAAAATCATCTTTATCATTGATTGGGGAATAACACACACTCAAAAAAATGAACTAGGGCATATTTTTGATTAGCAAAGTAGTAATATGTTTACATTACACGAATAACTCATGTTTATGTTCATTAAATGCTTCATTCCTGTTTGTTGAACATGACTCAAAGAAAATTCTGATGAGTTAAATTCATTCATGGCAATCCAATGAGAATGAGGTCCATCAAACCAATGATGCTGATATCATCAGATACTGCGCATTCTCTACCCCCACCAGATGCGGAAAAGTCCGTTGAGATGCTAACGAGCGCACGTGAAGTAAATCCTTTGGCGTGAGGTAAGTCATTCACATATCTCTTGATAAATTTATTTAAGTTAGTAGTGTGAGTGATAAATAGTAGTTTGTGAGAAATACCTGAGTAGTTTTTTTGTAAGTTTTATTCTTTTGCTGTCGATTTTGAATGAGGTGTGTTTCTTGGTTATCTGCATGGTTTGAAAACATGAGTTACCAGTGGAGTTTGCTGACGTCCCCATGCTCTGAAATTCTTAGGCACCTCCTCAACAATAGATAAGCTCATAATTTTGTCCTATTATTGTTGATCTGTTATCTGATTGGCATTATGCAAAAGTTGAATCCCCCTGACCGAAACCCGGGCTGTGTTTGGTATATTATCGTTTGCTAATGCACATTTCTTTTTCTTTCAGTGACATGTATGTGGCAGTGCAAACATTGTGTCACCAGAGAGAGTAGTAGGTACAAATTACTTCAGCATTATAAATTACATCATCATTATGGAATAGGCCAGCATTAACTGTGCATATATGCAAATTGTCCATGCACATTTGGACGTGGAGTGGACTGAACACTCATGTCTATAAAGCTCATTTGTCTCAGTTTACACAGACAGTTTCCAGTTCAGTAACTTTTAAATGTGATGTGATGTCTTGATGTGGTTGAGCTCTTTTATAGTGATCATTGGTCTGTTACTTCCTTCTCTATTTCTACAATGAATTTTCTCATTGTTCACTGGGATGTCCAAGCTTAGATTTCACTTTTTACTATTTGTAATGGGTGCATCTGTATTATTCTTGTGCATCTTTTAATTTGTGCTTTTCTTTTTGCTTCCAGTCTCCTGCCACTCATATCTAGACTCAAAGAAATGTATTTATTGTCATATTTTACTTCACAGAACACTGAGGCCAACACTGAAGCCATGGAGCAAACTGTGATGGGAGAGTATGTCATACAGCAGGAGGGTGCACAGCCTGGAGATGACCTAGAGGACACTGGTGTGCTGATTGAAGGTGTGGAGGTTCTCACTGATTTGGGGAGCATCGCGATTGCTTGTGCTCTGTTATTTGGACTGATATACTCTTTGAACCTAAGCTATCCACCGGAGCTCAAATGCACTTTTGAAGTCCTGAAAAAGATTCTCAGGAATCTGGATGGGCAGAGGTTGTCATCCAAGGCACAGTTCCTAAAAAACAAGATAATGGGGTGAATGAGCTTGAAACAGACTCGTGGAAGGAAGGTGTTTTTACATATATCTGCAATGCAGATTTTTTTTGTGTTTTACTTTGAAAGTTATAGAAACGTTCAGAGGGACTGTTTGTTTTGCTCAGTGGACTTGAGACTAAAACTGTTGGCTCATAAGTTAGAAGTCTCATATACTTAAAGTATACACACTGGTTTGTAAAAAATTGTTTCTGATTGGAGCAGTCATACTTGAACCTCAACACACCATGAATGCTTTCTCAACATGTTACATAGGATAAAGTGGCCATTAATGAATATGGCCTCAAGTTAGCAAACGGTGTACAATCATGTGTCATTACTTTTCATTACATTCATTTTTTTCCAATGCATATATCGAATGTTATAACAGTGTTTAAAATGGTGTTAAAATGCATATTGCTGGTTCCAATGCATATTTTATTGCATATTTACAAATATGTTTTTAAGTTGAATTGTTGCACTTAGAATTTTAAAACTTAAACTGACAAGTCGTGCACAAATCCCAAAAGATTGCATCAGGGCTATTATTTTTTGTTGGCCTTATATATTGTACATTCGTTGAATGTTAAACCTTGAACAGAACCTTGAACCTTGACAGAAGTGCCCACATTTTGAAGGACTTTTTGTGAACTGTTTTATTTCGCACTCATTTCCACGATATGGCAGCGTTGACATGATGATGATAGTTAAGATCTGGTGTAATGTTTGGTCCACAGGAAGTCAGCATGTCTTCATTGTTCTGGAAGTTCTGTAGTCACCTACATTCATTGCTGTTAATGAAAGATTCTAAATGTACCTGTTATTTACTCAGCTCATATCAGCTTAGCGTGATCTCTAAGCTTTGAACCATCCTTTAGAAGAGTGTGGTTGCAATTTGGACTATTGATTTGCATTCTCGGATGGCATGAAGGAAGTTATTGAGCCCCGTGGGTTGGTGTTAATAAATTTAGCATGAGATGGCTAAAGGGGAGAAAGCTGGGCTGAACTGGGATTTTGGCAATTTTTTTTAAGAATGCTAGAGCAAAATAAAAGAGATGGTTTTGCAAGCTGTCCTTTATGTATGTTTCAGTAATTGAATTAAAATTTACATTATCTTAGCTTACATTACGTAGCAATAAAAACAGTAATTGAAACAAGATTGAAGTAAGTATTACAGACAAAAGCTACATTAGTTCATTCAACAATATTAACATTGGTATAACAGACAAAACATTTACTAGTTCATATAACAAGGCTGACTTTTGTTCCAATGTGTTTAATCAATGTCAATGAATTTAGTTATACTAACTTGGTACAAAAATTTTAATTTAATAAAAGCCAAATGAATTGAATAGAATTTATAAACATATGTGGCGTTGAAATAACACAATCACAATAGATTGACTGAACATGATTTATTTAGATGGAATATAGGTGGAAGGTTAAATTACATTCATCCAATGAATTATTTTTTGAGTGCAGAAAATATAGTTTATGGGGAAAAAAAAAAGCTTCCAGTACAGATGAAGAAAAGTTAACAACTGCTGTTGTGTCAGTACATTTAAATACATTTTCATCTTTACAGTTACAATCATACAAATCATGTAATTCAATGCTCTCTACCTATGGAATATTTTTTTTATCACATTGCAAAAGTCAGAGCTGAAGTGTAGAGACCAGCGGAGCAGGAGATGTTCTTGCAGTAGTCAGTATAATAGCTCTCCAAAGAAAAAGCAATGAAAAACTAAAAAAAAAAAACATTTGTTTTAGCCATTAGTCATTAGCCTTGAGTAACTGCTAATACCTTCTGTTGTGGCCAATGAATAATTGAAGCCAAGCATGGAAGATGATGTCTCCGCAAAATGCTTATTTCAATACTTAGCAACCCCAAATCAGATCACACACAGCGTGTGCTTTGTGATAAGCTCAACACCCCTCTGGGGGATAGCCAGTGACGGTAAAGGCACAGACTTAAGGGCCGTCCACACCACGAACTATAACTATAAATATATAGTTCTAAAAATCGTTCTTAAGTGGATGGCAGCGTCCACACTACAACTATAACGACAACGATAGTGGTGGATGATATCGTTCGGATCACTTTCAGAGCGATTTGATGAACGATAAAAACACTGACAGCCAATCAAAATCCATCAGGAATGACAGGTCGAGATGGTCTTCACGTCACTAAGTCACTCACACGCACTCATTCAACATGGCGGACGACGTAGGAGAGAGGCTTATCATTGAGGTACAAAAAAATCCAGCTCTGTATGACAAGAATGAGAGACTTTATAAAGATACCACCAAGAAGAGGGACATCTGGGACGGAATCGGGCGCACCCTTGGAATAAATAAATCTCTGCTCCACTGCTGACCGTTGCGCCGAGCACTCAGTGTGCTTGGCGTAACCTAGCAACACAACGTTATCGTTCATTGGTGTGGATGCTGGCATTATATGGCGTTATAGTTATAGTTCTTGGTGTGGACGGCCCTTTAATGTCACTTCAGCACCATGGACACTGCCACCTTTGTATGATAGTGCAGTGGTTTGCGCATGTGAGTGGTTGTTTGTCTCAATATGCAAAGTGTATGATAGACTGATATGCACCCCTCCCTCACCCAATGTCATCTGGTATTGCTCCAGCCCCCTTTGTACACCCACCGTCATCTAAACCAGGGAGGCAGAATCGCCTAAACAGGGGTTCCCAACCTAAACTTGTACAAAATCATGCCAAATGGTTTTATGCCTAGTATGCTTATCTGCTTTATTTTAATCATACAATAGATAGTTTAGGATCTCTTGTCAGTGTATAACCTCAGAAGATTCTTACAGTTTAGAGAGATTAGCCACACCAAAAAAAAAGCTTCTTCTTTTTTTAAGTGTATGAAATATTATGAATGTTTTTACCACCTTGCTACACACAATCACATCTTTACTTGTCAAAAAAGCTGCACAGTAATACAGTGTGTGCCCACTCTTCAACAACTGTATGGAAGGAGTAGGCTGTTTGCCAGCAAGATAAAGTTGTTAAAAGATTCAGAGTAGAATCTTGGAATTATATTAGCTTTTTGCTGTGACTATATTTGCTATTGGCCAACACACTCTTTTGCTGCCCCTTCCAGCAGCAGCATGTCACTCACCCTTTGTGGCAGTCCACCTGCTGCTCTTTCTGACAAATATCATTTGAGGTTCATATGAATATTGGTTGGTCGAAATCATGAAATTTGACTGAAAACTGAATAACTTCAGAATTTTTACTGGTATGACAACAATAATCTTGGGTTTTGGGAAAAGGCAATGAGTTCCCTGGTTTTTTCCCCTTTTATATTTTATAGACCAAATGACTCACCAGGAAGATAATCACAATATTTACCAAAAGGGGAAACAACTGTAACAACAGTTTACATCAAAACGAAATTATGTCCACATCACAGATATTTACTCTATTATGCATCCTCTTATTATAAAAAATATACTGAACATATGTTACTACATTAAACATACTCTGAACAGGGCACAGGTCAATACTGAGAATGTCAACCAAAAAACTACCAACACGAATTACAAGCAAAACAACACAAAAGTGAATAAATTTTCCAAGAAAGTAACATCCATGCCTAACCCTAACCCAAGTCACCCCATGATACCCCACAGCATCACGGTCACAGCACAACCTTCACAACAACAACGACAACAAAAGTAAACGCAACGCAACGCAAGCGCAAACATTTGGCTAACCCTTAGCAAACAGGAAACCACAGAGCTCAGAGTCAAACAAACAAAAGCACAGACGCTCGCTGACTTACTTTGTCCGGTGTCCGAGATCATTTCTTCTTTTTCTTGTCGTAATGTTTGAATTAACTTTATTAGGAGCCGCAAAAAAGCCGCAACACTTATCACTCACCTTACTTTTGTTTTAAAACATGAACATGTGGGTGTCGCTCTTCAGGCTGTTTATTTCACGTTTTTTTTTTTTTTTTTTTTTTTCATCTGGTAGCTTAGATTTTATTTCCTGCACAGCATAGACTTGCCTGATATTTGTCATTTATTTTCAAGAACTCAATTAAATTTTTTTTTTTTGACTAAATTAACTCAAATGCTCTACTTGAGTAATTTTTTATCATCCATGTCAGGATAGCTTCCTTTTTCTCACTTTTCTGCTCAGCATTTGTTAATTTTTTTTATGGTTTCAAGAGTACAGTTTTGCATTGATTAAAAAAATAAACAAGTAAGCAAATGTTGGCCTTATAATATACAATTAATTATTCAGACTTCTTTGCTTACCACCTACCAAAAGGCAATGGTCCACCACAATTCACATAGATTTGCTGTTTTTGTAGATTATTGCAATAAATAGATAAAGTAAGATTTTACTTGCAATACTTTTCTTATATTTGAGTATTTTCATTCTAATCTAGTTGTGCCTTTGTTCAAGTAACTCTCTTCTGGTTCTGAGACAGGAAAGAGCATTCAATCTTACCGGGCCACAGCCACTATGGATGTCATCTCCCTCTTTCTAAAACACCTTTACAAAATTGGATGTGAACAGACAATCAAATCAATGCCTGTAGCAGAGCATGTTTTCTCTGTCCTTGTAATTTGACAGCATACATCTATGAACTGTAAGGGCAAGGCTATGGTCACGGTCATGGTCTCAGTTCAGTCTTAACTGCCCATTTTTACCAGTGGGATGATGGGTGTTATGATTTTTAGCAGCAGGATGATGGGTGTTATGATTTATTACCAACGTACACTTCAGTCTGTACGAAATCACAAGAGAAGAATATGCTGACTGCAGAGCTGATTTATTGTTCTGAAAAAACAACAAATTCATCTCAATAATGTCACTTGTAATTACAACTACGAAGGCATCTGACACCTTGGCCTTCAGAGGAAGAAAATATCCTTCCCACTCAGTCTCTCTCTCTCTCTCTCTCTTTGTCTTATTGCATTTTTCTTTATTCCTCATTCTGTCACCCGTCATATTCCTCTCTTCCCCACCCCTGCCTCCCACTGACTCAGATAGCTCTGCTGTGATGCACACCATAGCACTTTGTCACCGTGTTGGATAAGGGCAATTTGTTGATGATGCAAATTCCAAGGTTACTTTACCTCTCCAGATGCATGTCAGAGAATAATTTAAATATTCAGCTGAGACGCTGTTCTGGGAAAATCCTGGATGCACACACGCAATTTATTTACAGTGCAGTAATGCTGCATATTTACACACACATCCTGCTTTATGTTGTGGATGTGAAGGTTAACATGCAATCCCCAGCACTGCGAAACACAATATCTCAGAGGTGATGAAAGTTTAACATATATTGTAAATGCGTGGATGCGTGATTATAAGTTTGTGCACAATCACACAGCCAGAGTTGCAGAAATTGTGTTGCTTTATTCATGTGCAACCATGTATGCTTTGCTGCTTTTTTCTCACAGATGGGGGTCGATGAACTTTGGAACAACCATGCATACCAATAGTGGGTAGAAATTGCTTCCTAATCAATGTCTTAGTTATCTGTTCATTGCTTAGAGAAAGACACAATAAGGGAAATTAAATCGGAAACCGGAGATTTGGTGAGAGCTGGATTTCGAAATACAAAATCAATTAATGTTTTCTGTCTGCCTTTATTGTTGATATCTGAGCATGTGTACAATAAGTCCCCAGCCTCATCACCAACACCAACAGCACAACCAATACCCCACCCATGACCTGTGCTGTGTGTACCATGTCTTTGCCCAATGTAAACTGGGATTGGTTCTAGCTTCTCAGTACACTGATAAGCAGAGTAAATAATGGATGTTTTGGAATAGATAGAAAATTGCTGATGACACCATACAGTGGCCCAGATGTACTCCCTGAACTACCCTATATTTTGAAAATGAAATTGTGAATCACCTCTAAAATCATGTGTTCTCTCAAAGTAAGCCGCAGGAGCCCATGAGAAGCTCAACGTGTTCTGAGTTAATATGTTTTGATCCACTGTGAATTAAAAATGATAATTTCTATATAACCCCCCCTGGAGTTCTTCCAGTATCCCCAGTGATGCTGTGCAGAAATTTTGAGAGTGCCTCAAGAGGGCTGTTGCTGTGTGTATATGTGTCTGTATTTGTATGTGTGTCCTTTGTCATGTATAAACAAAGTGAGCAACATGGACTTTAACCCTGTCTGTGTGTGTCTGTGTTTTAGTAATAGTTGATAGACTGCTTTCATATCAGAGGAGCCGCTCATTACATCATTACCTGTACTTATGACTCTCTCCTGAAACTGAGGGGTCGCCATGGTGACCTCTGGGATTACCATGATGACAAGCTGATTTTTGGCTCTGCGGAGTCCTTACACGAGGGCTATTTTTCATAAAACTGTAACTCATCTCAGAAAAATGATTGGACAGTTATAGCTACAAGAAGTCCCTGAAACTTTGGATGTCTTTTGGTCTTTTTTGAGCATAAAACATGGACCAAACAGCAATGTAAAAAACCGCAGACAGTTCTGCTTTTCTCCTGAGAAATGGCATTGGACCAATGGATGGTGGGCAGGTCCTTTAGAGGCTCGCATGGCTAATTCTGTTTGTCTAACTGTTAAAGTAGACACATTGTCTGAAAAAGGACAAAAATCTCTACCAATATTGGTACCAATATCTTGCCCAAAATACGTATCCATGAGGACGATTTACACATTTTTTTCATATCAGCTCTCCACTTTAGCCGATAACATCACCAACGTGACTCTGAACATTCACTGCCACTGAACACACATATGAGAAAACTTCTCAAAATTGAGCAAGAAACTCGAACAGTTACTGTTCAAAATCTATACAATTTCAAATAGATGAATACCTTAATTAATAGATGAGACTTTTGTCAACATTTTAAAGTTTGAATGGGTTGTGCAGCTGGTAGTGTGCAGCATGTAATATACTGCGACTATGCAGGAGTAGAGGCTTGAAAAAGCCCCAAAATCTCTGACACGAACTGCACACAAATACAAAAACATAACAGACACCCTCAGTGCATTGCCCCGTGGCACTAAATATGAAAATGCAAAGTCAAGAGCCATATAATTTTCTGTAAATGTTTAAACCTTTAGGATATTTTCCTAATTTTACATTGTCTGTTTTCCAACTAATTGGAGAGCTTTCGTTCAATAACTAAATAAAAATTCTCCCAAAGGCAGGCTTAATATAAACTAGGATTAATATAATTGCATTCTTTAAATGTGGTTTTAATTGACTTTTTCCTCCATCCAATAAACAATGGAAATGAAGGAAATCATTTTTTTTGTAGCATCATTTCTCAATAGTTTCCCCGAAAAAGCTAATTATTCATGTGAATTTATTTGTTTAACTGTCATTTGTGTACTTGTACAGGGTTATTCCTACACACAACCTTGGCTTCCTTAGTATAGTATCCATATGTTGATACTTGAAAAAACATATGGCATTGACATATACTCACTCTTGTCTCTTGTTTACATACATATGTACATATATTGATTGGATGCAACATTTATCCATCATTGGCATGCATCAGTGGCTCTGAAGACAATGACCCCTTTGAGCATAAACAGTTAGGAGTCGAGCATCAAATCATTATGAGAAACAGTATATTCCTCTATGAATATAGAATTTTACTCACGCAAAACAACATAAATGCAATTTCTGTCTCACAGCCAATCAGCTGGAGGGTGTTTGGTTGGCTATGTTAATGCAATTCTTTTTCATTCTTGAGGGAATTCTTCTGAACTCCTGCCCTAAGGTTAGTACTACAAAGCAGATTTCAAGATAGCAAGGTCACTTCAGCTTTAAGTCTCTTACTGGGCTAAATCACCATGGCAATTTATGCTGAACTCTTAACCTGCTCTGAAGCAGGTTAACCTCAGAGGAACAGAATGAAGGTCCAGCTGCTTCAGATAGGAGTAAAAACTGAGTTATCATTTCTACAGGGTCCTGATTTGAAATCTTTCCCTGTATCCACTGTGGTTTTAAATAGAGCATCTAACACCAAACAGTGTTTTACTTAAACACTTTACTTACTTACTTATTGTAACAGGTATAGGTTGGACCCAATTGCAGCACAAAACACACCAGTATGGTTTTACAGTCTTTAATGAGCTCAATAATCCAAACTGCGGCAGCACAGACAGAAAAACACAGTTCAGGGTATGGGTCCACGGGGAATTGAACCCTGCTCCTTTGTTTCCCAGACAAACACGCAACCCACAAGGCTACAGCAGTAGCAACAGTCCAAAAGTCCAGATCTCCACTAAACCCAATAGTATGTTCAGAGAGAGGACTACTGGAGAGGGTAGAAAAGGGAAACTCCCTGTTGGAAGGCTGTAGAGTGGGTACTGTGAACTGGTTTGCGTTGGCAGCAGGAAACCCAGCAGCAGAGCAGACACAACCTGAGCAGATGGCTGATCCAGAGTCGGCGGGGAGCCACTCAGCCACAAGCAGACGAAGATCCAAAAACAGGCAGGCAGAACTCGGCGTCAGGGACAGAAGGCGGGTAGGTTTACCGGGGCTGGGACAAAGAGCGTTGGTCAGGGACGAGCCAATCAGAAACCAGGAGGACAGTCCATTGAAGAGTGCTGGAAAGTCAGTCATAACACGAGAACAATCTGGCAAGGAGTGTCTGGAGAAGGGTGCTTATATCCGGGGTTGATAGCTGATGAGGAACAGGTGAGGAAGGTGGAGCAGACAGGTGAGTGGAGGTGAGTGGAAAAAGCTGGCAGGATACCGGAATGGATCGTGACAATTATCATAAGAACCATTTTTATGAGTTTCATCATGTTGCATTTTTCACATAAGCTGGTTAGAAAACAGAACCAGCCGTTGACCACCTTCATAGTACAGATTATACTGTTTATTTTTAGGCTCATTTAATATAGATAGCGAAAATAGTTTCCTGGTTATGTTGAATTTCATTCATTCATTATGCAGGGGTCTGACCTTTAAGCTGTATAATGGCTGCTTGCAGCTGTTTTTTCTTCAGAGAAGTACTCGTGGTATTTACTTCAAATCCTATTTATCAGATAGATATCAGTTTGTACATGTTAACAATAGCTCCTCCTCACGCACTATAGCTAGTTATGGAGTCCCACAGGGTTCGGTACTTGGACCAATCCTCTTCACTCTTTATCTGCTTCCTTTATTATCAGGAAACACAGCATCAATTTCCACTGTTATGCAGACATTCAACTGTATTTATCAATGAAGCCAAATGAAGTCAGTCAGATAGTCAGACTGCAGACATGTCTTGAAGACATAAAAGTCTGGATGACCCATAATTTTTAATTTTAAATTCTGACAAAACTGAAGTTATTGTACTCGGCCCTAAGCACCTCAGAGAAACCCTATCTAATCATATAATCAGTCTGGATGGCATTACTTTGGCTTCCAGCTCCACTGAAAGAAACCTTGGAGTAACTTTTGACCTGGACATGTCCTTTGTCCCTCACATAAAGCAAGTCAGTAGGGCAGCTTTCTTTCGCCTGCAAAACATTAGGAAAATCAGAAATATCCTGTCTCCAGAGGATGCAGAAGAACTAGTCCATGCATTCGTAACTTCTAGGCTGGACTACTGTAACTCATTATTACCTGGATGTCCAAACAAATCTCTGAAAGGCCTTCAGTTGATTCAGAATGCTGCTCTACGAATATTAACAGGAACAAGGAAAAGGGATCACATCTCTCCTGTTTCAGCTTCTCTTCATTGACTGTAAAATTCAGAATAGAATTTAAAATCCTTTTCCTAACATATAAAGCTCTTACTGGCCAAGCTCCATCATATCTCAGAGAGCTCATAGTTCCTTACTGTCCTAGTAGGCAACTCCGCTCTCTAGATGTAGGTTTACTTGTGGTTCCTAGAGTTTCCAAGAGTAAATCAGGATGCAGATCTTTCAGTTATCAGGCTCCTCTTCTATGGAACCAACTTCCAGTATCGGTCCGGGGGGCAGAATCTTTAGCAATTTTCAAGACCAGGCTTAAAACTTTTCTGTATGACAGAGCTTATAGTTAAAAAGTTAAAGTTCATTTACTCTTTAGCTATGCTGCTATAGGCCTGGACTGCTGGGGGAAGGACTGAGCACCTCTCTCTCTGTCTCTCTCGCTCCCTCTACATCTCCCTGTCTCTCTCTCCTCTCTCTCTCTCTCTCGCTCTCTCTCTCTCTCCCCCTCTCTCTCTCTCTCTCTATCTCTTTCCCTCTCTTAACCCAACCAGTCGGGGCAGATGGCCGCCCCCCCCCCGAGGCTGGTTCTGCTCGAGGTTTCTGCCTGTTAAAGGAAGTTTCTCCTTGCCACTGTCGCCGAGTGCTTGCTCATCAGGAGATCTGTTGGATCTCTTTAAATCATTTTATAAAGAGTTTGGTCTAGACCTGCTCTATATGTAAAGTGCCTTGATGTAACTTTGCTATAATTTGGCGCTATACAAATAAATCTGATTTGATTTGATTGAAATGATTCCTGCTCCTGGTTAATTAACCAGGAGCAGGAATAAGTAGGCCCTATTAGCTGGGAGCTAAGCACAGACAGATGCTGCCCAGGTGTCAGCAGCAGAGCAGCCCAGTGAGCTTCATGACCAAACTTCAGAAACCCACAGGCGATGTCACTGAGGCTACATCCATCTTTATTTACAATCTCTGGTGAATATGCTGACTTTACCCATGTTCTTGCCGTGTTGTGACATTTTTCAGAACATACAATTACCATGACAGACCTGTCACTTATCCAGCATGGGTCTGTTGAGCTGGAAACAAAGCGGCTCCACTGAGCTAAGGGACACAGAGGGAGCACAATCCTGAAATATGTTATTAAAGCTATCAACAACCTAACTGTCTCACACACAGAGGCGCAATCCCAGATGGAGGCCAGATTTTGTCTGCATGTAAGATAATAGATAATTCTTTCTGCCATATATGCACATGCCTCTATGTGAAATTCTCTTTAACTATATGTGATGACTTGCTCCCTACAGTTTTGCATTTTAAAACTGACTCAGGTTTATCTGCTTTTTAAAATCCTGCTTATTAGTTCTAATTTTGTTTTTTAAAAGGATGTTGTACTGGAGAAAATCCTGCAAAAGCAGAATAACATCTGGCTTTTCTTGGAAATATAATAAAGTCTTTTTACAACTAAATTTGTGTGAGAGCTCACATTCTTAAATCTATGCATGAATATGCTCCGTAACTGCATTTGATAATGTTGGTCCCTGCAGTTGTGTGTGGCTTCTTCAAGAGGGAGAAGGCTCATGGGAGTCAATCGATCATTTATTAGCAGGTTTACTTGTGTTTAAAGTCTAAAGTCTCAGTTCTAATAAAATCTTCTGTCCTTCAAACTTTCAAGCTAAATAAGAAATTTAATTTGTTTCACTCATTTAACTTATAAATATACATTTCGCCACAGATCCAGTAGATGACATGAGTTACTTTACTGGTTTAACAAAGGATCACAAACACTTTTCATTATGATGGAATGAAATGCTTAACAACAAACATTTCTGAAGATTTCTAACTGCATCGATGCTGGGTGGACGAAGGCATTGAACTGGTGTGAAGGAGAGCTTGAAGTGCTCTTAACCTAATTATTAACTATATTTATTCAGACTTGCTTATGTTTTGAGATTTATAATACTTTTTTTCCATCTGTAAAAAAGTGCTTTATGCTTAAACAAACACACAGCAGACCAGAATTCCTTTTGTGCTTTTCCAGTGCTTGGCTCATTATGCAGACCTCACCCACAGATTCAATGAGAGGCACAGTGAAGCCTGGTGGTATATTACTCTACCTTTCAAAGTGAATTAGCTTATATGCTAATGCTGCTGCCTGCTGCTCGGTTGCTGCCAGTGAACAAGTGAGCCAGATATCACACAGTTTTCTTTTTTGAGCATTGATGTGGCTTGAAATGTACCCGTTAACTCACCTTCTTACCTGCACTTCTGATAACGATCGACCAAGTGGCATTGTTCTTAGTCATGGTAAAAACAGTGATGGGGATGGAAATGTCAGTCTGCAGATCACCTGGTCCACAGATTTGGTCCAGATTGAAATAACTCTACTTGATGGTTTGCCATGAAATTTGGTACAGATATCTGTAGTTTTATTTATTTATTTATTTGCTGCTTTATTTGTGTTACTGACTGTAATTTTATATTGTTTTCGCTTAGTGGTGCTTTGAACAGATACTGGGTCAGTAAATGTTAACCAGCTAAAGAGAGGTTAAGCTGAGCAAACCTAGCTACATGTCATCTCCAGGACAGGGGCCCACAGTCCACCAACCCTCGGCCCAGTTCTAGGCGATACTGTCCCCCCAAATGTCCGACAGTCCCACAAACAGACCTGCCTTGTTCCAAAATCAACATACAAACAAGTTCACAGACAGTGTCGGAAGAGTTTATATTATTAAACATTAAATTACAAGTTCATATGCAGATTTGTTGCTTAGTCTATTAAAAGCTGGCTGGATTTCCTGGCTCAACAGGGGGACAGCCAGAAAGCGGAAATGGCGGTGACCTGATTTTTGAATGAAGAGAGAGAGGGAGGGCAGTTAGTGCACACACCGTCTGAGACAGAGCAGAAGGCCTCCAATATATCTGTAGATAATTTGTAATGACTTTGGTGATGCCCTGACTTTTCCTCCAGCGTCATCAGCAGATGAAACCATTCACTTACTCTGTGAAATATCTCAGCAGCTACCAAAATTGCCACAAATATTGTATAAAGCCCAATGAATCTTTGACGCTCTTACTCTTTATGATCCTTTAACTTTTAAACATGAACATGTGGCTCTAACCCCGATACTCATAAAAATGCTCGGAGCAGCAAGTCATGGTTCTTATAAGGAACCATACTGACAGGAATATAGATCCACAGCGGTGTCGTACAGGAAGTACCGCTCTACATCGAAAGCAGCGTCATCAGTTATTCACACTGCTATCACCCACCTGGAGAGTAAGGATGCTTATGTCAGGCTGCTTTTTCTGGACTTTAGTTCTGAGTTTAATACGATCATCAGTGTTGGTTATATATAAAACCCGAGACAGTCTTTCAGTTGTCTCAAACCCTCAATGCCCTGATGTCCAACCTCTTCCTACTAACCTAGTTTGGTCAGGAATAGCACAACCTGATTTGACCTGAGTTTGCTTGACATTTGTACAAATCAGATATTGTGTTAGTGACACAGCCAGTATTCATCTTTAGACAGACATTAAAAATGTAAAGCTCCTTTGTTTAGTATTTCAACAGTCTTCTTCAGCTGAAAGCATAAAACAACTCATAAGATATTCATATGCTGCGTGTATGATTAACATGAATGAGACATAATGTTACAACATGAATAAGCATTTGTGGGAAACACTTCTACCTGAATAAAATAAGTTTTATATAGAAAGTACATTGCGTGATTCAGGGTCACTGAGTTTCCTGCAGATCAGCTGTTTTAGGCTCCAGGTTTAACACAGCAAAAATATAAGCGTAACTCATCTATATAATCCTCTTTCAGTTTGACCAGTAACTTCTGATTTCACACAGAAGTTTGGTTTCCTATCTCTGATCCAGGCATGCTCATCAGTGATCCACAACGGTAATCATGCAAGTACATATACTGTATGTAACCGGTGTGAAATATTAATTCATCAGCTGTGCAAACCAGATTTTTTTTCCTCAATCTTTCATATAATCTCTGAAAGAATGTTGTAAATTTTGTAACATGCCATGATGTCGCAATGACAAGTTTGTGATTCGAGATGGGCAGAAGTGCGTCAAACTATGAGTTCTTCTGTCAGTGTATTTACAGAGAAAGAAAAATCCCTGAACTCTAGGTCACTGGAAAAAAAGAGGAGAGAAAAGAGAAAACAGACGGAGGACAAAAGAAGAAATGGTATCATGTGAACAGGAAAAATTGGAGAGAAGATGTGGAAATGTGAGTTTGTTCTGTGATTATGCCACATTTGAACTTTGTTTTTTTTTTGTTTGCTTGTTTTTTCTGTAAACGTGAATCTCTTTCCACCTTTTTTATCAGAATATGATATATCAGAAGACTTTCAGAGAAACGATTAAACAGTTGAAAATTTTAAGTGTTGCTGAAATATATATTAGTATAAAGCAGAAACTTAAAAACCGTGAAATAAGTGAACAAAGTTTAGTGGGATCTGATCAGTTCACCATAGCTGGATAGAAATGACACTTGACAGTTTTACCTCTGGTGTGCTTACCTGCATTTCAGACAGTTTTAGTAGAAATATGTATAGAATGTAGCAGTTACCTGCTGGCATTATACATTTTTCTTGGTCCAATGCTATGGATTTACACCCCCTCTGCTGGCTGCAACGTCTTATTACAGAAATGTAATTGTCACATGAATGCATTGTGAATCAAACTTATCTAATTGTTCAGCGGTGCCAACATGACACCTTCTCATGTGTGAGGGTGTGAGCACTGTTTTATTAAACAGCAATCATACTAAATGAATTTTTCACTTACCTGATGTTCACAGAAAAAAAAAAAATCCCAGCCTGCTACAAGCATCTAATTTGTCTGCTCACCTGACATAGACATGTGATGTCCTGAGTTACAGAGTGGAGCCTCCACTTATGTTAATCACATTCACACTGTCATATGATTTCTTCCTCCAGTTTAACTCTGTCGCCTCCTCCTCAAAATGCCTGATGAACTCTCAGGAGACATTTCAAGGGTGTGTCAGTCTGGTGTTGACTCTTCATGAGAGCCTTGCCTGTAGGTAACAAGATATTTTCCTCAGCATGACCACACATTAACCTTTATATATACTCTAATTACTGAGGACTGGTCAGGCTCCCTTTCTTGACTGGAAACATACAGTAATGACCTCCTGCTTCGCAATCCACAGACTAATTAACACATGCTGCTTTTGAAATAAGTTTCGAAAGGGAACTCCACCCACACTCAGACTGAATCATGATAATGTTGTGTAAGAATGTTACCATTTATTTTCTTAAATTTAATATTTAACGAGTTCAAAGCCTTTAATGCATTTTTATTCAGACTCATTTATCTATGTCTATTTTCTGCCATGCGTATGTCATTTATAAAATGCTGACTTGGTTTCTGTTTAGTTTCTGTTCATTATAAAAGTAGTATTTCTATTTAAGTTTAACTGGAGTTCCTCTTCTATAAAAGCGCGTAAAAATTGTTCCTGTGTGCCATTCAAACTTTATAGTTTACGCTACTTCTCCTTTTTCACAGGGAACCATAACCCTTTAGGGAAATTAACAGATACACGTTTCCCATTAAAGTGGTGCTTGACATTGCATATAGGATATCAATAGAATTTATTATAGAGTCATTCGTTTTATTTCTGCAGTGCTCATAGAGCTTATATAAAAGCTTGTATCCCACAAACGGCACATCTTATAAATAAATAGAAAAAGAACATTAATATTCACAAGACCATATTACCAGCTCCCTACACATTCATTGGTGCCCGTGTTGATTAGAAATCCACAGTGAAAAACACAAAAGCAACATTTCTAGTTCTACTTTACACACAATGTAGCGGAAGTAATTCTGTCAGAGACTGAAAATGAACAGAGAAAATCAAATGAATGAATTTCGGATTTGCCAATGATTATCCATAATTATTCTTCTGTAGCCTCAGCGTTAAATGTTTTGAAAATGGTTGGCTTTACTCAGCCTGTTTCACTAGTTTTAAATCTTTCCTGCATTTTTCTTCGTTGCCTAAAGTTGCTCGGGGGCTAGTGGCAGCTTGTGCATTATTTCTTCTGTTTTATCTTCATTATATATATTAAGTGTACGTATTTTTTTAACTCAGAACTTAGAGTAATTAATGGATACACAATATGGAGACCCGTAGATAATTCAATTCACTTCCAACAGGAAGCTATTGAAAGCAAATTCAATTCAATTGCAATTCACTTTGAAGACTGAACCTGTAACAACATTATGTGATATCCCTCCCCCGACAAACACAGCTACCAGCAAAGCTGGTGCCACATAGCAATAACAATATGAGAGTAACAGGGAAAAAGTGAACATGTGCTCTAGTATTGCTTTGCACTGCAAGTATCCCTCGTAGCTTCCCTGCTGTTTTCTCTTCAGATCTTGACCTAGGAGAAGTTGACCTACATCAACAAAACGTTTCATGCTGTTCAGCAGATCAGGGAACAGCAGTACACACTTTTATATCACACACACATCCTTTCAGTTTCTCTAGCTTGTGTGTCTGATCTGTTTTTGTTGTTGTTGTTGTTGTTGTTGTTTTTTTCTTTTCGCTTGATCCAGTGTTACAGTTTTCAAATAATTTTTGACACATTCCAGCTCAGTGTGTTTTCAATCACCTCAATGGGCACTGAGTAAAACCGTTGTTACCAGGTGATCAAACAAAATAAGCGCATGAGACCGACACAGAAAACAGCATTAATCTTCACACACACAAACATTAGCACATGCCCCAAGACACACGTTCATTCATTGTTTTCATGACTTGAAAAGTCTTTTCTTTTTTTTTTTTAGTTCACAGAAGTTCTGCTTCATCTTCATCATCCTCGGAGCCTGAGGGTCCCTGGCGAACTTCTTCGTACCATTTGTTGGTCAGTGTCTTCATCTGGATGCGGCCATGTAATAGGTCCTGTCAGACACACACACACACACAACACAAAGTTACACATCAGCACACATTAAACAATCAACATGCCTATGAAAGAAATATACACACGATCAGGAGTAGATGTGAGAAATAAAATAACTCATCTTTGAATTTAGCAACCCGGAACTAACATGGGTGGGGGTTGCTGACTTCACTGAAGATATTTTATGTACATTTTATGTATGTACATTTATGTATATTATGTATTTTTTTTTTTTTTTATATATTATGCATACAAGTTTCTTTATTGAGTCCCTTGATACATTACATAATGTTGCTTTGTTAATTATTTCTGCACTAGAGATTTTGACAAAAACTACCTTAAATAATTATTACTAACAATTAAGCAAGGAAGCGGCATGAAACTAACCTCAAAATTTCAGTGTACAGTCTGTACGCTTTGGAAGTGATTCTTCACCGCCAAATAAATAAATAAATAAATAAATAGAAGGGCAACCAGAATATGTCGACCTCCACTAAAGCCCACACCAGATGTCAGAGAAAACCATTAATTCATAGTCAATTGAAGTGGTTGGAACTCCCCAAACATTTGACAGCTTTAGTCTGACCCTTTCCCCGTCCTTCCACCAAATATGGGGCAAATTATTTCAGTACTTTTTGTGTGTAGTTCTTCTGACAGACAACCAACCAACAAACAAGACACAGGTGAAACCTTAACCTCCTTGGGGGAAGTAATCAACAGAGGTGAAAAGTTATTTACCAAAACTGCAAATCAATAAACTTAGCCTAAAGCAAGTTACCATCAAGAGTGTAAAGCCTTTTGTCGCAGCTATGTTTTAATTTAGCAGGTTGCTGGCAAAGACTGCTAATGTGTATGAGCCCAGCTGCACTTTTGACACGAGTTACATATGTAAGGGAAGCAGTGAAGAAAAACTAAAATTTTTTTCTGCTGTTGCATTATTAATTCAGGGGATTGCCAGAGAGTATCTATCCACTAAAACATCTATGTCCAATGGTCTGTTTTAGAAAAAAAGCAACAAGAAGGTAACAGTGAAAATTAGGTTAAAAATTAGGTAATGTACACATATAAAGAATGATATAACAGGCTTAATACAAATTTGATAAAAGTCTCTGTAAAACATTTTAGTGTAAAAATAAGTTGAATCTGAAGTGGCTGCATTTTTATTTACATATAACATATTTTGTCTTGTGTGGCTGAATGGACATTTAACCTTTAGTACTGTCACTTCTTTCATGTTGTCCAACTAAATAGTGTTACAGATTTTAAACTTTTTTTTCCAAGATGTAGAATCTCATTGTGCTTGAACCCCTTAAAATAGATACTGTGCAAGTCCAAAGCCACTTTTTTTTTTCTATTTTAGAACCTCAGTGTGACCATTCAGTCTGTGGGAGGCCAAAATGGTGCTGAAAATACTTTGTGAGCTTTAATACACACAGATAAAAGCTAAATCAATCTAAAACTGCAGTAAAAGCAGTTACGAGCTTCATTAGACTGTAATTTACTGGCTGTTGTATTGTAAAGCATAGACATCAAAATCTATGACTGCAAAACGATGACATTTTTTAACAGAACATGGAGGACAACATGTGATAATCCGGATGTCTCTGAACTTTTCTGCTTTTCTCTCACCTCTTGGGTGAGTCGGCGAGTGAAGAAGGGGTTAAGGTACTTAGCATCAAGCCACATAAAGCCCTTAAGATCTTGTCTCTGGTAGATCTGAGCCTCATATTCTTCCTCTGTAAGTTCTGATAGGTGTTCCGCCTCAATGGTATTACCCTAGAGGGAGAGGGAGCGAGAGAGTTAGATTAATAGATTAAAAAAAAAAAAAGAGAGGGCCAACAAATGAGATGGAGGTGATAGACGTGGAAGAGAAGAGGGTGGGTGTAGGGAAAAGTCAAAATGATGGCATTGAGGATGGTGGAATGGAGATGATACCCAGAAGGATGTAGGATGAGGGGTGAGGGAGAGCAGATGGGGGAGGGAAAGAGCGGGAATTACATCAAAGAGGGCACAAGAGCCATAAGGAAAAATGAAAACTTGCTAGATCTAGTTGCTGCTACCCTGGGGTGTAACACTTGCCTTTGGAAAACATCAAACATGCAAATACTAACCACACAAGTCAGGCACGCACACCACCACAAGCTGTCAGTGATCTCAATGGCAGGATGTACTTCAAAAGAACAGGCCTATCATCTAAAGTTACAGCAACTGGAGCCACTGAAATATTTAACACAATAGCTCACATTTTAGTATGTCTGGGAAATTATATAAATGCTAGTTGTTTTTTTGTGCTTGTGTTTATAAGTGTTCATCATTGTCATGAGAGCGGTTTTCTCCCTACTGACTTAGCTGGCGGAAACCCTTTGATGTTATTTTGATGCCAGCTGAAGAGAACATTAAGAGTCTGATGGCAGATAAGATGGTGACAGAGTGAGCACCAACTAACTGTGTGTGTGAGCGTGTTAATTGGGAGGTGGCTTGTACATCTGAGGACCGAGGCAAGAACCTGCGTTTGGGTTCAGATGAGTCCCCAGGAAATGAATGGAAGTCTTTGATGTTCTCAAAAGTGACCAATGGCAACATGTACATGTGAAAAATCAGAGTGATTCATTCATTACCATTTTCTCTGTCTTGCTGAGATTGATGTCTTTCTTGTTCTTACGACGTGACTGGCTATCCTCAATGTCCATAATGCGGATGAGTGGCATGGTCCCACCCCCCAGGAGCAGGATGGTAAAGAGCACGATAATGATGGTGGTGGTGCCAATTAGTTGCCGCTTCTCAATGGGCTCCAGACCCAAGTGAAGGCTCAAAGCATAGGGAATGGCTCCTCTTAGACCTAACAGACAGCCAAAGAGAAGAGTCAGGCTGTCAACTAATCATTTCAGAAATAAACATATGTTCCCAGAGTTCTCTGTAAATCTGTACTTATGTAGCGCGTGTTTCTCTGGTGAAATAAAGTACATGGAAATTCATGGTCAAAAATACATTTTTTGGAATAAAATGTAATAAACTAAGTTGGCAGAGATCCTTTTCTCTCAGCAGTGACTAGGTCAGAAAAACTATGTTGTGGGAGAATTAATCTTGAGCTTCATCTGTTTGGGCTTCAACACTATCAAAGAGCCACTGTTGGAACAACCTGATCAAAATATGTATTATATAATCTTACCACTAAACCACATGATAAACATCATTTTGGGTGTGATCTTGTGGTCCCTGAAGAAGTTCAGCAGGAATGACAGAGGAAAGATGTTCACTGCTCGGCCTAGAAGAACCAGGACCTGACGACAGAGCAACAGCTGTAACACTGACAGTCAAGGGATCAGGTTTAAGATAATATTTTTAATACCATTTTTTTCTGCTAATATTTTAAGAGCACTTACTATGCACCAGATGACAAAGGATATTTCAAAGTTATGAGGGAAGCTGAAGATGGAAAGACCGAGGAAGGCAAACACGCATGTCTCTGAAGGGAGAAGTTGAAACAATAGTGTTTCTAGGTCAATGTAAAATGACAAAAAAATGGGACATTGGGAGAGTAAATATATATATATATATATATATATATATATAATAAATAAATAACTGACTGACCACACATGAAGGCCACTGTGCGCAATGTTTGTTGCATGAGGATCTGGGTGACAGGAGATAAGTTGTGATGGGTGTAGTGAGACATCGCAATTCCCGCGAACAGGATAGACATGATTCCTACAAGCAGAAAGTAATTCATGGTAATTAAAATAGTCCTATTACCTGAGGTATGCAAAACTCTTCTTCATGATTCACAAAAGATTACTGCATGTCTATGCTTGCACTCACCAGAAAGTTTGATGCCCTCTGCCAGGCCATAGGGGAGGTACGCAAAAATGATCATCATACCAAACTCAAGGGAAGGAGTCTTCCTTAAATCAAAGTGTTTCAAAAACTGCCGTAGCGTTAAGGAAATTTAGTAAAACCAGATGATGTACAGATGGAGTACAAACAGGAATATCAATTGCACACCCACATAAACAAATTAACATAAATCTGGATACAAGAGCTGAGATGAGTCCAGTGAGGGTTCCCAGGGCAGCAGATCCAAAAAACATTTTAAGAAAATAACCCAAAGCTTGTAAAAATGTCTCCCAGCCTGTTACCATGGAGTTGTCTGAGCGGGAAAAGAAGCCCTCGGCTGTGCTGAAAGATATCAGGAAAAAAAAGCAAAAAAAGCAAAAATGTCAAATCAAGCAACATCATTTGTTGTTATTTGTCTATCTAACCCTAGAGGGCAGAAATACTCCACCCCTGAATGCTACAAACCCACACCTTAGAGTTAGGGACCTGGTTGTCTGTGTGCGTGGGTGTGTTAAGCGTCTATTCAGTTTATAATCCCAGCCAAATCCTGTTGGCTAAACAGAAGTTGGCTATATTGTATCACACCAAAGACTTCACAGCAATTAATATCTGAAACAGAGTCATTTGTTTGTCATTGTTAAATGACATAAACATTTTATTACATCTACAGTGACATCATTTCTTTGAAACACAGCTATAAAACTCAAACACCTGAAGCAATTATAAAATATAATTTCGGATTAATGCTCAAGTATAGTATTTTGTTTCCACCAGTGACGTAGCTCGCAGCAAATACAGATGTATGTAATAAAGTAGTAAATTCTCTCACTTGATTTATTCTTTGGAATTTAATGTATTTGGATGAAAAATATTTATCATCGTGTCTGCGTCCACAAAGGAATATTTTGGATAGAATTTCTGGTTTATAACTGTAGATTTTATAATTGTAGGAAAAAGGAACATTTATTTGCACAAGGATACAATTTTATTTCTTTTTAGAATTGCCAGTTACCCCAAAAAATGGAGAGCACAGTCTAATTGATCATTAATCCATCAATCCTAACAATAACAATATAATTTTACATGCTTGTTGACAACCTTCCAGGGAAAGGCATTAAGTGCGCAGCTGCAGTGAAACACCAGGCTAAACTGTAAAGTAGCCTTCTAAGAAAGCCACACCGTGAAGTACAAACTGCCAGGCTTGTTCAGCCTATTTATTATTCATGCATTCATTTACTCTACAGGGGCATGAGGACACTCGATAACCCTTTTTTACACATTTAACTGGTTGTGAGTAGAAGAGATAAACAACAATGAAGTGAGTACAGAGATGGCAAATAAGATGAAAACATACAATCAAGCCAACTCCCTGATGTCATCAAACTTGTCTGTCAAAAGTTTCCATGTTATGTGCATGTGAGGCCATCAGCCAGTGGATACAACACAGCGTTGTTAAAAACACTTCTGAGATAGTGAAGCCCAAAATAGATTGTTGTCTTAACCTATAGGAGGTTGGGTGACAGATACGCAAAGATAAAAGAGACAAGGACGCTGTTTATTTAGCATAATTCCTGGAAAGTCGGTTTTCTGACATGATATAATAGAAATATTAAATCTTCTAGATCCAAAAATTTGCATTGGCCCGTTTCAGTATTTGTGTGCAGGCTTTACTGCACATGGGCAAATAATTGGACCCTGTAGAAAAAAACAAGTGCTCAAAGCAGTAGATGTTAAAATAAAGTTACCAAACCTTGCCAACGAGTAATCCTAATCATAATTTGTCCCAAAACATTAATAATCACTGTGTGATAGAAAATGTAGCAAAAACATGGTGTCTTTTTATTGCATATTTATATTTGTATGTATTGTATTTTTTGCTGTGTAGCACTGCTGTATAAACGACAGTTGCAGATGAAGGACATCATTCCTGTTGGTTTGGCTTTCCTGCTTGTCTTGTGTTGCTAATGTGTAGCCACACCTTCACCGAGGAAGATCAAGTTTCAGGCCAGTTAATTTACACACGGACCTCATCAATCAATCATGCTTAAACCTCACCTGTATACAAACTGTCTGGTCTACTACTGTTTCTAACGCTGAGCCATGAAGTGACTCATAGCTGAAATGAGAATCCCCTGTTAAATGATAAGAGTACTTAATGCGCGTGCCAGCATTTTTTTCTAACTACCACATGTTGGTGCCTCTCAGAATCCTTCTTCTAATAAGGACATCACAGTCAAAGTGTGTATGTACCTGACAGTGAGAGTCTGTTTCTGTCGCTGAAACATTTGGCAAGCAGAAATGTAGTAACTTCTGGAGATTGTGCATATCCTCTTTAGCCATGTGGAGATCATGCAAGGGTAAATATAAATGAGCCAATGGGTGCTCTTGAGTATAAACAAGTCAGGGAGGAGTTGATTTAACTCTTACTTGGTGAGGACGATGGAGACAGCATCATTTAGGATGCTTTCGCCAAACACCAGCATGTTGAGGACCGGGTCTACGTTGAGGGCGTTGAAGATGGCGATGGTAGCTACAGGGTCCACAGCTGAGATCAGCGAGCCAAAGGCGAAACTGCAGCAGGGCAGTAGGGAGACAGAATGAGTGCAGGGTAACATTCAATTTTACAGGCATGCACATACTTAAAAAGAATTAAGAGACAAACACACATTGGGGGGGTTGAAACATCAATGTAGCCAATCAAGGCAGCAAATGTGTCCTGATCACATTCAGGAAATAATGCCACAAAAATAGGAATATTGTGAACACTGTTCCCATACTCAGTCTAGGAGAAGATATATCATCTGTCACACTGAAAGCATTGAAAATCTGTGCCAACAGAAATGGCTATATTACAATTCCGGGAAGTTCTTGTTTAACAGACAAAGTAATGAAAACATTGTTGTTGGTGAAGGAAATTAACAGGAAAAGCCCTGCTTGAGTGCACAACCAGTCTGACAATGTGGCTGAACAGTAAGCACCACAAAGCATACACACTTGTACACAAGAACAATAACAGGTTTCTCTTGACAACACATGGGTGTGTAGCAGCATTTTTCTTCTTATGCATCTTTTACTCCTACTTTGTACTACTTGTGTCTGGTATCCTACTGCCTTGGATTTACTGACAGACCCTTTAGCTCTCAGGAGTTTTGTTCCATTAATCTAAAAAGTAGACTCAAGGTGTGAGGGGGTGATGCTGCTATTGAATACAACTATCCACTTTCCCCTATGGTTATTTAAATGGGGGACACTGGAGCTCCATGATGCTCCTGACGTCAGTGTGGCGGCTTTTTCTCCCTCCACCGTGTGTCAAAGCTCGCCTGATATGAGCAAATGCGGTGGTGGTGTCAACATTGTGTAAGTCTGAAGTGGATTCCTACTTTGGGGTGTCTGAGTGCATGGCAGTGGCACTGAAGTGGCTGCCAGAGATTTGGCCACTTCTGCTGCAGTGTAAACAACATGGAAGATCACAGGAAGCTGTAACTGCTCTTCCTGTGGAAGACAGCTTAGTATATGATCTAAAATCTGCCATTCTGCCTGCATATGAACCCTGAAGGTCCCTGAAGCCTACAGGCAGAGATTCAGAAAGCACAGAAAAGCCCCAGATCAGACCTGTGTTGGGTTTGGCAGGGAAGAGGGAATTCCTTTTGATAAGTAGAGTAACACATTTATGGCCAGTGATTTCGCTTCACAATGAGAGCGGATATTGTTGGAGGAATTTCAAGAAGTATTTGCCCGACTGAGTTGTGGATTATTTCAATGATCTTTTATTGCAGACTCCAGGTCCATTTTAAAAACACATACAACATGCATATGAATAAAAAAAAAAAAAAAAAAGGCCATCACACCAGTGTTTCCTTAGTTGACTGGAATTGCACAGTAGTGAAAGCAGCAAAATGACCAGAATGTGGAAACAGCTGCAGTATTGGCCAATGAGTGCTTCCTGACTCACAGGACCGTTTTCCCATCAGTCTCTGCTGATAAGTGTCAGTACACTCCAGCTTTGCCAGTAATTCCTCCAAGTTCAGTAATAAAAGGACAGAGGGGGAGTGTTTTTACTGCCACCAAACCGGACATGTCATTGCCGACTGTCCCCACCCTTAAATAGTGTTAATTTCAATTTCTAAATATATTATTTTTCATGACTACAACAACATGACACCAATATCCTTTAACACTGACTGTGTCTAAACTGACGTGCATTTTTGTTGACGAAAAAAAGACAAGACCAATCTCTTTCTTTTTTTTCGTCAGAACATGAGGAAACTTTTAACTTGTAATCCAAAAAGTGAATTCATTGGTTCGTTTTGCTTCCCGTGCTGCTGTGCTCATGCCACAATAGAGAAAGAATCAGAAGCTCTGCTGTTGGCACTCCAACATTTTAAAATTTATATTGGATCATAACCCATCTGTCTCCTTTTGCCACATGTACAATCAAAACCAGCGCCTCATGCGGTGGGCTCTAATGGTGCAGGACTCCAATTTAGAAATTCAGCATAAAATGTGTTGGCCGATGCATTGTCTAGGACATAGTGGCACAGCCTAGCTGGACCGTGTGTGTGCATGCATGTATACAGGTGTGCAGGTATTGGTTGTTCAACTCAGGTGGCTCCTCCAACTCTCTGGGTTTAGCGGCAGTGTTCTGGATCGGTGTGGTATGGTTACCGGTTCAGTGCACCAATCAAGGAGCAGCAATCTGCAACCGTGGCTGTACAAAAGGCCGACGTCCCAAGCAGTCCAGCAGCTGGATCCTAACAACCACCCGGGCTCGATGAGTGTAGAAAGCTGTCGTATGTGATATCACTCAGTTTGTTGGTGCATTACACCTCAATATTATGTTACTGGGCCAGTACTAGTTTCTACTTGTTCACAGATTTCTCATTCACCTTTAGTGTCTTTTGTTTGAATCAGCAGAGTCGGGGTGCTGCTTCACAGTTGGGTTGTTTTTTTTTTTGTTTTTTTTGTGCCACTAGACGAGGTCTAAGTGATGAGACAGAACTTATGTTATTTACCTATGTTTCTTATTTTGAGCAGCATCCATCGGGCTTTCTCCCCTTTTTTGTTACCGTGTTTTCATTGTTGTACCTATTTACACTTTTGGCAAATAAATTATTTTGGTTTTCCAACCAAGATAATCTGTTTTTATGTTGCTTCCCTCTTTCCCTGGCAGGATGGGGCATAACAAAGTTTTCAATGAGAGAGGCCTATGACAACAACGGTTAAATCCCTGGAGGTGCAGAGATATCCTGTTATGCTCATACAGGAATAAATGGAAATTATTAATGTTAGTTAGAGTAGAATAAAACTAACACTCACCTGTCAGTCATGGTCATCTTATAGATGACGTCAGCCTTAAAAAAACAAACCAAAACACAAAGACACACACATCAACACTAGTCATCAATGACAGATGTATTAATGGCTACACATGTGATTATGTGTAACAGAATGTCATTTCATTTTGATTCAATTTTTAATACCATACTTATTTCTGGTTATGCAATACACAAACACACGAACAAGTTCAAACCTTTTTAGAGTAGGCTCTGCCAAAACCAGGCCAATACTGCCAAAATTCTTACCTGGCCAAGAAAATAGATACCTCCCCCAACTATGAAGGCAGAGATTGCTGTGCCAATAACAGCAAAGAGGGTAATGGAGCCGATGTTCTGAAAGAAGTTCCCCTGAATGTACATGGATACAGATCTTAAGTATTCATATCTTTATTAGGATGGCATTTGAAGTTGCATAGTTTTACATAATTTATAGCCAGTATTATAATGAAAAGTAAAAGGAAAGAAGAAGAAGAAAGCACAGTTAGAAGAGAAAAGAGTGATTACTATATTGCAAGAAAGAGAACAGAATGCAACTGAATGTGTTTTTGATAAAAAAATGATAATTAAGTTTGTTAAAAAAATTTTAAATGAAGTGAGCTACCTTTTGGCACTATATCTTTCTGTTGGAGTCTTTCATTATTTCTGCTATTCTCATTGAGAGTTAGCTTTCAACTCGATATCTTCAGTGACATGTAATATTCTTTTTGCACATATACTGCTATACCTTATGCAAAGAGTATCCAGATTCGAAGATGATAGGCGGCAGCAGCAACAGGAAGAACATGTTGGGCCTGAACATTTCCTCCTCCTTTTGAAGGACAGAATTACATACAATCAACATTTCAATAGTACAAAAGAAGAAACAGCACAGCACATGTGACAGACTGCTGACTTAAACCTCAGTTTGGAGCTGCATGCTGGCCCATGGCAACAAACTGAGGAGGTGCAGGGGAAGCAAAGAGTAGAATACACAATCCTTTGAGTGAGGTTAACGCATTCAAAGTAAATTAAATTGAAAATGAATTGATTGAAATGAGTGAGTTCATGAAATTAGTCAAAATCATTGAATCACTTTGTTATAACTGAATCAAATCTAATTAATGTAACTAAATTAAATTCTATTAATGAAATGTAAGATTTTAAATTGGATTATATTTTCAATATAAATTCATTTATTTGATCAAATTTAATTGAATAAATTGACTAAAAATTTAATTGCTACAGACACTCCAAAAACAGAATTCTTTCAAGCAGGGCTTCCAGCTGTACCAAGGCAGTGGAAATAAAATAAAATATTTTGCAATGGGAATGTTTGGTTGCTTCAGGCCTTGTCATCTTGAAACCCTGGTCTGACTGATGAAAGTCGGTTTATCAGCTGACATTACAGTTCGTCAGCTGACATTCTTTGACAGTCATTGAAGGGGGGGGGGTGGAGAGAAAGGCCAGAGAGGCCATACCTAAACTGTTAGTTACACTCCTTAATCTGCCAAAACAGATTTGGATGTTGACTTCAGGATGATGAACACACATAAACAAGCTCACACAGACACATACATAGTGGTCATCCGGATGGGAATGTGTGCCTGCCAGCCAATTCATGTAGGTATTTAAAGACTGCTCCTGACAGGATCTCTCACATGTACAGTGAAAGGGGCATAAATAGTGACATACATTTGTTTTTTTATCTCTTAGTCTCTGCCAAACACAGATTCATACACACATGCAGAGAATATTCCAGTAATCTCAGATCTCTGACTATTTCAGCAATATAATGAAATCATTGTTGCTTCTTAGCTAAACGGGCCAGCCTCCCAGATCAGGCGTAGGCATCATGTGCCTGTGCATTACGCTCTGTCAGCCAATGTGTCTGTGCATGATGCACCATGTGTTTTTGTAAAAGTCAATATGGGGGCACGAGTGTGTGAGTGTGTGTGTGTGTGTGTGTGTGTGTGCGGTTCATAATCTGTATTAATAATGTAGAGGTCGATATACTGTAACCATTAGTTATTGTTAATAGGGTAGATCTATTTTCGGGCTGTAGTGGACATGTCAGAAAGTGGGAAGAGAGCAGGCCCATTCAGTCAACAATTCTCTCATTGTAATATGGGAGGCAGTTTTGACAGTTACAAGAAACTTAGCTTTAACAATACAAGCGGAACTGAAGACAATTACTTCCACATTTGATGCGTGTTCTCTCAAATTTCTGTTATGATCATCAGATGCAACTGCTGTGACGAATGGTAATGTGATGATGATTCACATTCTCACGCTGTCCACAGTTTCAATTAACAATCATCATTTGGCATGAATTACCATAAATTTGAACATATCAAGTGCAATCGAAAGTACAAAATAAGAAGAAAAAGAATGCACTATAGCAATGAATTAAAAAAAAGATATGAATGGCTTGATAAGCTTATTTTTTCAATTTATAATCTATTTCTTGCCATCTAACCAATTATCCAAGGCCAAAAAGACCATGCAGTGATTGTCAAATGAGATGAGACAATATCACACCACTGTGTTTAATTAAAGACTATGCAACGTGCTGACTTTTGCTTGTCAAAAAGGCTTTGGCTCAAATGATTAATTTGAATGACACCAACAATTGACCAAAAATTGATCAGGCATCAAGCCTACAGAGGATACATGCTGGAGCAAAATGCTAGGCTCCTGCTTACTTCGTCTCATTATGCATTCAAATATCAGGAAAAAGTAGGCCAAATAAATAATAATGTTTTCAGGAACATTTATCTCCAGCAAGTACTTTACCCTCCTGGCCAGGTGAAATATTGACACCTGAGACAGAAGGAGGTAGGCCCGGCATGTTCTACAATTTGACATCTACAGCCTAAAGATGATATTTTACGATGATATACAGCTATGAGAAGCAGTAGATTATCATATTTGAGAAGTCAAAACCTGCAAATGTTTTCCATATTTTCATGATAAATAACTTAATCCACGGATCAATCATCCAAATTGGTCTTTATTGATGCTCTGTTGATAGACTTATCCTGCAACCACAAGGAAAGGTTGTGTACTGACAAGTGATAATGACATTTCGGGAACACCAATATTGCTAGTCGTCAGAGAGAAATATGTTGCAAAGGAAGATGAAGTGGATAAATGAAGAGAGCAGAGGATGGGCATACTCTTGGGAAGTGCTGAGACAGAGATTGAACTAAATGAGAAAAGATGAATGGTAAAAATGAAGGGAACATAGTTAAAACAGGGTTGAGAGATAAAAATATGAGCGGGAAAGTTACAGAGACCTACGTTGAGCGTACAAGCTCCCTGGGGGCTCGGCTCTGACACACTGTGACATCACTACATGGGAAAAAGGCCCCTGAAACCACAATTAAAACTGCTCTCCTTGTGTGTCTCTCTCTGCGGCGTGGGAGAGACCTATTAAAAGTATGCGCTGCCCTTTGGGGCTTAAAACACACCACTGCAGTCACTGAGGAGAAATGATTAGCCCAGATTACACAGTGCTTGCCAGTATGCTAAAACGGTAAGAAAACTAAATTATTAGTACACCAGAGATGAAAACACATTCCCCGATGTATGTGCTTTGCCGAAGAGACAAAGTGCTGCGAGCGTGCTGCTTCGTACCAGCATGCTATTTCTTCTTCAATCTGTGTCAGAGCACAGGGGAGGGATGGGCAGACAAGAGAAAAGGAAAAGCAGCGAATAGTACAAGAAAAGCTTTGAGAGGACTGGAAATAGAAAGGTTGGCAGGAAAAAGCCAAGAAAGCAGATTGGTGGTAAAAGGCGAGAGCAAAGCCAGTGATGACAGGATGTGGCTGCCCGGAGGGGGGCATGCACCCTTGGTGGCTTGGAAGGCATTCCTGGAGGCTCACTAGATTAGCCAAGTGGGCCAACGTCAGAAACATGTTGGTTGGAGGAGGTGACGCAGGGCTTGAAAGAGGTAGCAACAAGCATTTGGTTTAAACCTGCAAAATGCAAAATGAGCCTAACTGTGATAGCGGTTGATCAGGGAAGCACAGACGTCTTCCATTAAAAAAAAAATTGACCTTTAGGTAAGTACATTTTATGCACAATTTCAAATTGTTGCAGTTGAAAAAAGTGAAGCTGACAGAATCTCAGTTCTGCCGACGGCTGTGTTACTCACTGAACAGGTTGCATGGTGCACCCTGCTCATGGGGGCTCTCTAAAAAACAAATAGGTCAGATATAATGGATTTGGTGAGGGTCTTTTGAAGGCTCCACTGGCCTATAAAACGCACACATCCATGTTCCTGCAAATAAACTGCCCCACTGTGTGACCTGGTTAGTCATGATGCCACCACCACTGTGTGTGGACAAGTGAGCAGCTCTGCTTGCTAAAAGTTAAAAGCAAACAAAGAAATAGCAGGTTAAAGATGAGAGGGGGGGGGGGGGGGGATTGGGGGTTCTGGTTACTGGTGCTAATGACTCAGCAACACCGTGGGGCCCTAAAGCCAAAAAACAATGGGCCCCTATCTGAATGAAACACTGACACGACCTGTCCCCCCTTCTCACTCTACATCTCTATCTTTCTACCTCCCTTGTTCATTTGTTCTCTCACTCACTGGCAGAGAACAAGGAATGTTAATTAAAGGCTGAGATCCAGGAGAAAAAAAAGGGAGCGCTCACAGGGACGCTGAGAGAAAGATATGAAGCAAAGGCTAGTGTGTGTCAGTACGGCTAGGTAACAGAGTGAAGATAGATAGCTGAGATTTGTAGCAAAAAACAAAGGCAACCAGGAAATGAATGTGGAAAAAGACAGGCACATAGGACAATAAAGAAATGTTGGAACACAGGAACGGAAGATGATTGCTGCTTGGGATGGGATGAGTGGGGAATTCCAGGGAATTTGCTTAGGGATAAATGGCGTCATACTGGTGAAAGTATGTTTTCACCAAGCCAACACATCAGCAAGGCTGACGTTTCTCTGTGAGCTCAAACTTACATTTAAGAGTGGGGGAGGGAGTGGGGGAGAGTTTTTTTTTTTTTTTTGTTCATAAATTTGAAACACCTTGTATTTCACAGGGTTACACTGAATAAGATTCAAATGAATTTGAATGTGTTTGTTTTCTTCCTGCTAAAGGAAGTAAATGGAAAAAAAAACTAAGCATCATCATTTGCTAATTATGTGTTAACTGTGAACAGCAATTCTAACCAGTGCAGTCTGGATACAAGAAAAAAAAAAAATGGAGCTTGCTACAGACAATTCGAACACCATACCTTCCAGTTGGCTAGTTCCTGGAACTCAATAATCTTGATGAAGCCTCCCATTAGAATCCCTTGAAAAACAAAAAAACAACAACAACAACAACAACAACAAAAAAAAACACTTTTAAAATATTTTACACCTTCATATTAACATTTCCACACAGATGGTTCATAAACCTGAGGCAAATTGCTAATTGGATATGTGGCAAATATCCACTGTAGTTCAGGGATAAGTCAGATACACAGAGTTTAAAAGGGGCTATAGTCTTAGTTTTTGTTCCCCCGGGCTCTCATTACACAGCCAAGCCTCACATTAATTAAAAGGGCAAGTAAAACACGAAGATGGGTAAAGGGCAGATAGAGGGATAAGATGGAAGAAGAAATTGACAGAAAGCATCAAAGCTCTGCATAAGACCAGTCTATAGAGTGAGATAGTACAGAGGAAGACACTGACAATGACTAGATAAGAGGGTAAGTGATGAGGAAGGAAAAGCAGTCCTCCTTGATTTGTAAGCAGAGCGTTATCTCTGCTCAGCAGAGTTCCCTGCTCTAAACACTGAGAGGTGAATCCATCTCATATACAGCATGCCGGGCATGCAGGAGGAAAAGGCCCTCAGGGTCAAGACAGATGTGTATCGCCGAGTTTGAACAAGCGGGAGGGAGACAATGGGAGGATAGAGAGGAAGCAGAATTAACCTCAAGTGACCTCACACAATAAGCAAAACTGTATCTCTGAAAAGGATCCCCTTACACAAGCTCACCCCCCCAGAAAAAACAACAAAATTACAATATTCCCTAAAGAGCTCTTGAATGCTGAAACATTGTACATATGCCACTACCTGTTCAGAAACATTTCACACTTTTGCAAAAGTTTAAAAAATACTCACCAAGGGACACTACAGCCACACTCTCTGGAAGAAAATGTAGCTTGAACTTGATGAGCAAGTGCACCAATATGATGCAGATACCTGGTGTTGGTGAGAAGAGCATAAATCACCAGTGAACATTTACGACAAATATATCTGTGTCGGTACCACAACGTCACAACAACTCAGATAGGCCCCAAAATAGCAGCCACGTCATATAGCGTTAAGATCTTTCCTCTGGTTGCTTTCCTTCACATAACCTACCACAGACAGGCCAGAGATGAGGTTTGGGTTTTAACAAATAAATCAAGCTCAAAAGCATACTTGAATTCACATTAGACTAACAATAAAACTCATTTACTCAGATTAATTCAAATACACTTTCTTGATATAAATATGACTACTAAGCGGTTGTTTGACATACAAATTATGGTTCTGAGTAGGGCTGCACCCTGAAAGTCGATGAGTTGAATCACCTGTGGGAAACCCTTCAGTCAACTGAGCTTCTTAAAGTAGCACAGTGTTGTTGTTTTGTTTTTTTTTTGTTTTTTTTGTCACTCAGTGTGCATTACAATAACAGGATTACATTACCAGAAGAAATCTCAATGGGGAATTATTAATAATTTTTAATTATAACTATAATGCCTTTTTATATTTAAGCATGGTTAACTGGTGCACTTGATTAAGAAAAAAAGAAATAAATCCACGTGACAACATGCGCTGACAGTGCGGTGAATTTATTTTAAACAGAAACCAGCAGGCTGACCTTCAACTATTATAAACAATTTAAATCAAGATATAAGAGCTTGATTTAAACAGAAATTATGTATGATACCTGTCTCATTATTCCATTATAACAGTCTTTCAGTGATTTTTAAATGTTCAAAATCATATTCCCTTGACTCTGTTACATTTGACTAAGTTAATATGATTGAAATCATTCATGAAGCTAATGCCAATGGATTTTATGATTGCCAGATAGTCTATATGAAAAAATAAGGAACGAATAGTCAAATCTTCATAGTGAACAGCCAAATCTAATTCAACTGACAAATTTATGAGTCGGGAAGAGCCCTTCTGAGACTGTGCAATTAAAAGATATTTTGCCCAAATTAAAACATAAAATTCGCTTCTGACAGTACCATCGGCAACCATGTATATCAATGTGCTAAATCAGTGCTTACGCATATTAACATAATTGTGATGACAAACCCCAAGACCACAATAAAGTAAATGGCAACTCATACAAATTTGGAAGAATGCAATGTAGCAAATTACATAATCGTGAGAGAAAGTGTATGTAATACTGAAGCTAGAAAAGGTCGATTCGTCAGAGCTGTACTGCTTTGTTTTAGCACCAGGGAGATGTTGCATTCAGGCAAGTATGTACACTTGTGGAGTGAAATCATCACTTTCATATTGTTTACAGGAAGTGCCAATATGTAATTTCTAGATTGTATCTGAGAGCGTTTGTCATTAGTGACCTACTATGCCATATCAGCCAAACCACTGATGAGTTAGCATGACCTTCGGAAATCTAATGGTTATGATTTCTTGTGTGTTGCCCTTCTCAAAACGCAAAATCAATTAAATGTTTTATCACGATGAATGCTTCAAAACAAAATAACAGTTTTATGTTTCTGAAAAATGAATGGGCTTAACTGGTAATCTCATGCATGATTTATGCATTTCCTTGTCAAGAACCCTGACAGTGATAAGAATGTGACTTAAACTGCAGCCAGCTAAAGTGCATAATAGGCACTTTGTGTGCATGAAGCGTCATTTCATGAACTTACTCATATTAATGCCTAACCACATTCCTTTCCTTTATCTACTTCCTTCACAGAGTCACTATCCACACACTTAATCCGGAGAAACTTTATTTAATGAACATTCAAGTGGCATTTGCACTTTTGCAATCATTTATTGGATGTGGGAGGTCTAATTTATGCATTTATGAACCTTATTTGTTTAGTAACAGATTGAAACAGATCGAAAACACAGAGAAGACCAAATCAGGCAGCCATTCAGCATGTACAGCCGTAACAGTAAGGCAACTTACCAATAACCAGCAGGCTGAAGAATATCGTCAACCCACTTGACTGCTCTTCTTCTTGGGCCTTGACTCCTGTTTGCACTGGCAGAATGGGCTTTGGTGTTGGGGGTGCTGGTGTTGGTTGCTTGACTGCAGGTGGTGTAGAGTGGAGGGTTTCATTGCTGTAGTTATCAGTGTCATTGGACTTGCTGCAATTAGACAGTCCGGAGCAAAAGGATTATAAATGATAGATATAAATAGACTAGATCAGTTAGCTAGATAGGGCTAAACAATAATTCAATTGTCTATCGCACAACTGTGATATGGTTTTGAAAAACATTTCCAATAATTTTCTATACATTATTTATGGTGTCTGTCACTGGCTGTGGTTCTTTACAGGTCACTGTCGTCACTTCATTGCATTCAAGCTGAGCAAAAAGAGCAGAACGTGACAGGCTATGTCAGTGTGTCATGACATCACTGTTGTTGCTCAGTCGTTTTTCTGTATTCTGTCGCAACTCGGAGCACTTTTACTGTTCTTGATTGTGACGGAAGCATTTCTGTTTGATCAGTTTACCCAAGAATAAGATAATCATCCTATTTTTAAGTTTAAAGATATTAATATTGACAAAGCCAAGATTTTGGTTTAAGGTTTGGTTTATTTGGCGTTGATTGTTGTTTGTATATGAAGGCTGAATACAAATAAAAAAGGAACATTGATTCACTTGAACTTTTTTTAAGTCTGAAATATGATATAGTTTATAGGAGAAGATTTCATAGACCTGGCAAACAAATTTTCAGAAGTTTGTAGGTCCAGATATCCGTTGTGGGTGTTGGCAGTTCTTCTGTGATTTTAATAATGTTCATATCGACATCAGAATTATATCGTATCTACCAAATCAAATGATGATACAACAATATAAATTTGGGCCATATGTGGATATTCTTAAACATATAATTCTTGCAATGTAGTAACTTTAGGATGTTAAATAATATGATTTGATTTTAATCACAAAGGGTGTCAATGCCAAAATTATATATGGACTCCAACTAAGGGGACTTGGGAACGTGTGCATTGATTTAGAAATGCTAAAATGTCAAAACTAAGTCTGTTTTGAGTATAAATAATATGGCTGAAAAAACACTATTAGGTTAAGGAAGGTGAATATATTTTTACAACTTACAGAAAATCCTTATCAATTGTATTATGTATTAAAGATGTCAAGGACATATATTATATTTTAGCATACATAACCAGATTCATGTGTAAATTACATTTAGGTATTCACAGGTCAACTTGTTGAGTTCTGGTAGCTTTACATACACACATATGTGTATGTGTGTGTAGGTTGATAAGCTAGTATAAAAGTTCTAAAAAAAAAAAACCTTAAACCAAATACATATCAATGGTAACATGTATATCTGGTTGTATCTAATAAGGATCGTTTGTGAATATCAGCTGTCAGTAAGCACTGCAGTACACAGGAATCTGTTACAAATGAAGCTACAGCTAACTTCTGACATCGGGCCAAGTTATACCAAAGACAGAATATTTTAACCGTATTTGTCGTGTCAGACCTGACAGACTGCTCGTCTTTCTGTGGTACAGTTGTACTGGCTCCTTGTTCTTTTTCAGGTTTGGTTTGTTGATCCTCAGCAGCCTCCTGTTTCACCTTTCCTCCGTCGTCATCTTTTTGCTGCAGGTCCAACGAGTTTTCTCTCTCAACTCGTTGTAACACGCACGGATTGACGAGTAACAACAAAAGCGACAGCAGCAAAACTTTTCGGCAAACGTCTCTCATTCTCAAAGCATTCAGTTTAATCCCAAAAGCAGCGTTTTGTAACACAAAACACGAGAAGGTCCATTTCGACAGCTCCATGTAGCTGTTGACATTACGTCTCCACTTCCTGGTCAGCCTTTAGCTGGGAGTTGTAGTTTTTATGTTGCCCCAACGCGTCCTAAAATAGCAACGAAACAAACGGATGCAACGTGATCCAACCGCTGTCAAAAAACACAACAAAACAACAACAACCACAACAATATTTATCAATTTGTTTAACATTTAACTTCCGTCTGTTTAAAACCAATGTCGACGTTGCCGGAAATTCTACTACTCAATTTCCCATGAGCCACTATAATGTGGAGTCAGACGCAATGCTGCAGTTTCATGGAGATTGTAGTTTTATTGCGTCTGCAGGCGTTGGGGACACAAAGTGCACCGGCTGCTTTGAGGCCAGTCAAATTCGATGGAAGTCAATTGAGAAATATAATGAATATTTATAAATATAATTAATAAAAGTGCATACATATTTGAGTGAGCACAGTAGCTATAAAAAGTCATGAAAAAATAAAGACAAACGCCCTACAAAAAATTATAGGCTTTTATATAGTGTTCAGTTTTTGCACACACAGTAAAATTATTCTTATTAATTATTACATTATTTATATTCGGTGTGTTACAACCTTCATTAATACTGCAGAAAGGGCATCGAGGTAAGCAAGAATTTGCATGACTTGTTCATGTTACGTTTTATTAAATAACTTCTTACTTCTTTAGATGATTAAAAACAAACTCAATCATCAATATCTATTGAATAAAACACTGCAATATCAAAACTGATTGTAGTTTGTTAATTAAGGTTGATGACGAATCTGTTTCCTGTCATTACACAAAGACCCGATGCTAGGTTAAACCCAGAATGCATTGCACAATATCATACATTCCTATGGAATAAGCTAATGTCTATAGTGTAATATAAACGTAAAAAAAAATGTATATCATTATTGGACAACAGCAAAAGCGGCATAGAAATCTAATAGAAATCAAACTGTTTACAATGACTACCAGTCAAACTTTTTTTTTTTTTTTTTTTTTTTTTTTTAAGCTACTCATCGTGCTACCGGCAATAACGACGTCGCAACAGTTGCTATGGTCCTAATCTTTGGTCACCAGGTTACGCTGTTTTAACGTCGTTGGGCACGTCCTGTGTTAAAGAGCCTCCTGATAACGCCCACTTTCGGTGTTGCTGCTGCGGTGGGGCACTTCCCATTCATAGGCAAGGCGGGCAGATACTAGGAGCGGACAAACACCACCACCACCACCACCAACGACGACGTAGTGTGTGAGCCAAATGATGGTCTCTCACTGAAAAAAAAACAACCAAAAACCAAACAAACAAAAAAAAAAACAATCCAGGGACAGGTTGAACCGCGTTTGTTTCGACACTCGGAACACGCCGAGCGATCAACAGAAATCGCCACTCAGAAATGGATTTTGAATATCTTGATTGAAACACTCGGAGTCCTTTTCCTCTGCCGCGGAAATAGACTGACTTCCTCGCCTCCTCGCTTGTCGCAGACACACACCGCTCGGCTCATTAAACCCAGACCGAAGGCTCTGGCATCTGGACACATCGGACCCGGTCTGTCGTCGTTGTCGATACGCAAACGTGCCTGTGTGTGTGTGTGTTGTGCGTGTGTTTTTTTTTTTTCGCTGCCTGTATGATGCCGACAAATTTGCGGTTCCGGAGAAGGTCATTCCTTGGGCTTTTATTCCTATTTTCACTGTCCACCTCCGCATTGTATTTCATCTACTCCGCCCCCGGAATCGGTAAGTCTCACATCGACACTGACGGTTTTTCTTTTATTTTAAAAAATCCTTCAATATTAGGATGGAGAAGTGAGGCTGTTTTTGTATGAGATGTGTGGGTCTGTGTGTGACAGCTTGGCTTGCCATTGGGAGTGTAGGTAAGCGATGGGGCCATGCGCCGCTGCTCAGCCTGGATCTCTTTCCTTCGATGATGAGACTAAACTGGATACTGGAGCGCAATCCCATAATATCCATGCACCTTAACGTGGTAATAATAGAGCCACTAATGAGCACCATGGCGACTATAATCTTGATTGTAATACTGATAATAAGGACTGGGGCCACAAGCAAAATTTGCTATTTACGAATTGATTGGGGCTTACATCCAACATCGCAATCCATAGACAGGTCAAAGTTAACCCTTATCTAAACCAAACGTCTGGCTGGGTGTATGGCCTGTGGCATATCAGGTTAAACAGGAATGCAATCAAAGGCTCAAGTGACATTTATAGTAACAGCACTGAGATCTCTAATAAACATCTGATTTCCTACACCATTTGCTGCCTCTAAGTAGCATGCAGCTGTGTAATATTGTTCTGAATCCGTCCCATCATTAATTCATTAATGTGCCTTATCATCATCTCCCTTCTCCCTTTTCTGTCACTCTTCGTCTCTCTTATTGAATGAATGAATAAACCTCAGGTTTAGTATCTCAGTCAATCTGTTCTGAAGGCCTTCTAGCCCAGGCTATGGTCCATTCATCATATCAAGCTAGATATGAAAGGCCAATAATGCTTGACTTTTGGTTAGTAACACTGTAGTGATACCCAAATCAATTAGTTTATTGTGATGGGGCGAGCTGACCTTATCCTGGCGTAACTTTGACTTTAACCTGACTCTGTCCTTGACTCTTTTCAAATCTGTAATGACTTTCCACTGGGTGGAGTTAAGATCACTGATGGATGTGCAGATGAGCATAAAAAGTATCCAAGTAAATGTTTAAGGAAACAGGATGGGGGTAAAAGAGGCCTACTCTGTCGTTTCTCAATATATAGCTTAAACCACAGTTGGTTGGATATCCTGTTATGCTGGCTTTTTGAGGTTGGACTTCCTTGAAACTTTGTTAAAGAGTAAATGTTTTTGTGAAACATTATCCTCTGAGGGTACACCAACATCAGGGTGTCAGATGCAAGTCAAAAATATCTTCATTGCCTACACATTTACAACCAATAGGAAGGGTCTTTTCGCTGCCTAAAATGAGAGCGTGTCATTGTTGGAATAGATGGGGTGGCTGTATGGGTGAAATTGTGTGTCATACAAATGTAGCTGAAACATCAAAGAGAAAGCTGTTCCCTCTTACTCATCAAAATGGGTATTGATCCATTCGCGCTTTTTACCTGCCGTGAACAACTTAATCAATAATTGAATCAATTCTCATCTGAGGAACACATTACTGACAGGAATAGCCAGTGTAAGTTTCAATAATGGACAACAATGATTCCTCTAAATGCGAAACAAATAACTAATTAAATTTGTGAGTAAAAATAATCCTTCATTCACTTGATCACTATTTTTACAGCTTAACTATTGATGAGCATGGCAACAACCGTGTCACCCCCATGGGTGTTTACTGTTAAAGGGCTGTAATGGTCACGTTGTTTACAGGGGTTTGGTTCAGAAACAGAATAAAGACCAGCAGCACCAGTCCATTAATTATATATTGTAACCGGGCACAAGGTGACTTCTGCTGCTGTTACTAAAAGCTACAGTTAGATCTTTTACACTTGGGTGCAGGAGCACTGGGAGGAGGCCCAAAACAGGAAGGGGTTAGGAGGGGAAGGAAAGGATATTGATGAATGGACATAAGCTGAGGTTTCATCTCCTGTGGTCAGAGTAGCTGTAATGAGCCCACAGCTTGTCAGAAAAACAGTAGTAAATGGATCCAGTTAAAACAAAATCATTTAAAACCACTATACAGCGATTGCATTCAGTTTAACAATCCACAACAGAATGTCCGATCTCAAATGTCACTGCTTGAAGCTCCCTTCAGATTTATGGGAAATGTGGACATATTCAAATAATAAAACAGGCAATCAGATGTTGAATTCTGTTGTGGGTGTTAAACTTATGTATTGTTTGAACTCTACTGTTAGCTTGAGCAAATGACTATATGTATTAGTATTGCCTTCAACAAGTAAATCTGATGGATTGAGAGCAGGTGGGGAAAAAAATTAAGAGTACACTTAAGAGATGCTAGTGGATCCCTTATTTTTCCAATGCTATTGCTGAATTATTCTCTATTACAATTGTTTTCCCACCGCATAAAACGTCTTCTGTTATTAGACTATATACACATCTCATCAAGTGGGAGTTTAGGTAACTGCCATACAGCAGCCACACTTTGAATGTGAGGCAGTGAGGGCGGGGGGGACAAACCTTCTGGTGGTTTGCACATCGGGGAACCCATCCTGAACACCTGAGCAGGACTTCCTATGATACCCAGGTGGGTTCAGTGTTAGAATGCCCCAATTTCACAGTTCGGTCAATTTCCATCCTTTCCTCTCTGTCTGCCTCCCTCTATCGGTTTCTCTGGCTTCATGTACTCATAGGCAACAACACCCCAGCATCTATGTTGCCCCTGAGCACGGATGATGCAGGCTGGGGATGCAGGGCACAGCTGGGCCTGATTGCAGCAGTTTATTTAATTAAAACATGAGAGGATCCCACTGGAGCGAGAGCTAGGGAAGACACAGGCTCTATTTTTAGGCTTGTCTCAGTAGACAAAGCTCATGCCGTCATTTGAATGGTGTGTAGGTGGATGGGTGTAAGGTTTGTTTATATCTGTCTGTAATATATCTCAGCAAGCATGTGATATATTTCAAGGTGTGTACTTGCTGACAACAAGTACAGTCTTGATGGTGTTTTTGCAGTTGCATCACAATGCGTAAAGATGCAGATGCATAATGTGTAAGGAATGTTTAGGTCTACTAGGGTTTAAAAGTAGCTCTGAAGCAATGTGTATAGTTTGTCAATCAGGACAAACGTGAGCTAAGGAATTGCCACACTTGATGTATTGCACTGCACTGTTACACTTTCATACATTTGGCAATTACTTATTTGAAGCAACCATGCCGTATTATAGCTCATCTCCACTATGTTGACACACTCGCAGCTCATATGTATTACATTCAATCCGCAGAAAACTATGACGAGAGTGGAGACTTTCAATAAGTGCATGTCTCATAAGAAAATGATAGTGTCTTTGGATATGAGCACACTCCCTTGTCTTGCAGACACATGATAATTGTGGCTCTGCGGGTGTCATGTCCTCAGGTCTGCTTTGCAAACAACGATTATGCTGAGAAAAACTAATGGTAAACATGAAATCTAATGCCCACCGCAATTTTTCTTGGCCTTTATTCTCAGACATTTGAGAATATTCATCTCTAATAGTAAGATAAGTTTGGAGGGAAAAAATTATGTGTGTAAAATATAAAGATAACATTGCCGACAAATTAGTATTTACTTGCACAGGTGGCTCAAGTAAGTATTTCATAAGCCACCTGAAAAACCTATGTAAAGCTCAGTCTTTGTCTGCTAAACTAAGGTATGCCATATTGTCCCTATGCTGCTTTTATAACTTGTTAACATTTTTACTTGTATGCACAGTATTTGCGTTTTACCCCCCAAAAATTTGAAAAGTACTTGGTGAAAACTTAATGACAACTTAAAGATAAAGTAGCGTGGGTGTTTTCATTTCAGGGCCCCGCCCTTACTGGATTACCACAGCAGTATGTTCTTATAGACTAATGAATCAGAGGTTTAGTAGGGGTTTTAGGGTAGCTCATTAATGTAGATATTACAACGGACATTACAGTTACTCAACTCTGACCTGGCATCAGTTACCCTGTGGTGCTTGCTCCCACTGTAAAAGTTTTCCTTTCAACTCTATTTAGTTTGATCGTCTAATGTTAAATGCTGTGTCAGACTTCCAACCCTGCATCAGAGGTTTTCATTTGGGAGATTAACAGAAGGGACATGTTTTTGTTTTACATTTACCTACCTTGCCCACTGTACCTTGTCATCACCTTCATGACAAACATATCACAGACTTGCTCTGTGCTCTCGCTCTTAAAAACATTATTTATAGAGCACACTCAAACGTAATTGCACTTTACTTCTTTCTCAGCAGCCCTGGGCCTACTGCTCTTTGGTCAGTATGTTTCAAACAATGCTGTTTTTCCAGCTCACTTTTAACATATCCCCTGGTCACAGTCACTAAGCTGTGTACAAGTGTGTACAAATATGATTGTGTATCCCCCTCTGTGTCATTTTGTTTGTGCAGCCACATCCTGGCGAGCTGACTTTCCATCTTAACAATGACTGGCCTTCTTACCCCAGGAACATTTGAATCCTAATTTGAGTAAAAACTGGCACGAGAGGCATTAAAGTGGGAATGTGCCTGTAAAGATCAGGCAGATTATGTTTGGTGCTATGCAGTTTGGTGCTTTGCATTTGATGAAAATAAAAAAGTCCACATGTACCTAGGGACTGTAAGGGTGGTGCTCGGGGCCTTCGGGAAATGAAAGGAAACAAAGTTGAATAGATACGATACGTGAGTAAAACAAACAGGAACCGGTGATGCTGTTTTTTTTGTTAGTTTTTTTTTTAAGTTGCTCTGCCTGTCATTGTTAATAATTCCCCATCAGTGTTAATGATTCCATATCAGTGTTAATGATTTAAAAAAAAAAAAAAAAAAAAAAAGGGCATGCCAGTTTGAAAACCACTGGCCTAGATTACCACGTGTTTGTGACAAAAACTTACTGCACATTGAACTTTTGTTCCCTATGCTAGAAAGATTAGTTGAATCTGCACTGTCAGATAAGAAAACACTACTTTTACTACCTGTAGTTAAACTAAGTCTTATAAAGTTGGTGTTTCTCACAGGTTTATAGGCATTATGAATTATGGCAATTGTGATAAACATAGTGCTCAGGAGTGGCCAGACGCCAGCACAAGTCCATTTGCTGTAGTAATGTCGGTGTCTGCCTTTGAGCTCTGCAGTGGTGCTGACTATGTTTGTGTGTTAAATGCATGCATGTGTGTAGAATGGTTTACGGACATTAAATGTTGGCGTCTAAGGCAAGATTTTGCCAATGTGTGCTTTGTGGGCCTGGTGCTTCAGTGCTGATGCAGATGGATTAATGCAGTCAGGTTTTCTGGCACACTTAATCATCCATCTCAGGTTCTCAAGCCCCACCCTCACCGCTTTTGCAGGTTAATTGATCCATCCATTTAGTCCTGTGCAGACAGCCTCCTGAGGCTAATTTCCAGAGGCTGTCTGAATATCAGGGTAAAATATTAACTTGGTGCCAAGCTGGTTCAGATGGATTCCATTGTGAATAAACAAGCATGTTGTATAGTTAAACTTCAGCCAAAGACATCTCTGATTGAGTAAGATCTGAATAAAAAAATTATAAAGCATAGGAAGTTGGATGCCCAGCAGGGAAATTCCTCTGGCTAGAGCTGTAGAGACTTTAAATCTGGCTTTTGACATTTTCACTGCAGTCGCTATGGTTCCCTAAGGGCTTGTTTTCCATCCAGGACTGACTTCTTTTTATTGTCACGACAACCACAGAAACATGCCATCCTTGTTCCCATGATGATCTGGGTGACAACAAACCCCAAAGGACACAGTCATTACAGTTGTCTTGAGACCAAGCCATGGACTGCCTCTTTGTCTGGGACGTCTGTTCTCTGTGAACAGGTCATAGCAAACAGTATAAATAACTTCAAAGAAGGCCAGACTTTTTTTGCTCTTTACCACTGACGGGTGAGAACACTCACCACTTTCCTTTTAAATAAACATGTCAAAGTTGTTATTTTTGCTTCCGGTTAGACCTTTTACACGAATGTAACTCTTCCTGCTGGGGTAGTTTGATGAAACCTTCTATTGTAAATGTGAGTGCACAGCCTGAAGACATGTGTGTCTAAATACCTTATTAACACAGGAATTTAGTGAAACATTAATCGAGCGAGAGTTCATTGCACCTTGTGAGTCAGCCAGTCACGTGCAGTTCTCTTGATGCTTTTCACTAACCATGTGATACCCTACCTGCTATCCCACTATGACACACACACACACACACACCCACACCTACTGTACACTCCAAATATGGTTTACTGGAATATGCAGACACACTGAGTGTCTTCCTAAAAAGGACATGGATTGTGTGACTGTTTTTAATGGTAACACTATAAAATCTAAATCATTCTTTCTACTGTGACTCCAGCATACAAGAGATCCCATTCTTACGTTTGCCTGTATACCTGGCTTATGGAAGAAACTGCTTTAGATAATTCACTGAATACTTGTTGATATTTGTAATTGTCTCATGTGATAACAACAGGTACGTTGAGGATTAGTTTTATACCAATAATTTTAACCAACTATTATATCACAGGATTAACACCAGTCACTGTTTCTCTTTTTCGAAAAAAACAAAACAATTTGTTTTAACTTGCTTATTGGTGCATGAATTTACATTTTTTTCACAAGTGAAATTTAGAATCTACTGTTTTTTCTGTAAACCCTAGGTAGCATTTCATATGTAGTTTCACATATATTTAATAGCTAGTTATTCTATTTGCACTACCCATAGTATTACATAACAACCATATGTGATCAGGAGGTATCATTAGATACAGAGCAACCCTCCCCTTATGTCTTATACTGCTGTTTGTAAAATGACCCATATCCAGCTCCTGTATTCTGGATGTTTGACCATAGACAGATGGTAGAGCTGAGTGCCGTGGAGTTGAGGGGGGTGGAAGTGTCCTTGTATGTAGACAGAGAGTTGTGAGTCATTTCAGAGGAAGACTGAAGGTCTTGTGTTTAGGCACTAATCATTTATGTAACCTAATCGCCCATCAGGAGAATCCCAGTCTTTGTTGACCTGGTCTGGGCCCCCCTTTGTTATTGCTCCTGTTACCGTAGTTACTTTGGTCATGTGTGTAAGGGCAGTCAAACTAGGACTTGTGACAAGCTGCTGCACAGCAGTGATAATGCCAGAGAGGCTTAATCCAAAAGGCAATGTTTTTTACGACGAGTAGAGTGCTGCTGATTATGATGGATGCACCTGTTTTAAAGTTTACCCATAATAAATATTTAATGATAGCAGTCTAAACCTTACTGCTGGACAGGGGTACAAAACCTGTTGTCTACCCACAAGAATCATATACATTTTTGTGTTTTCTAATTAATTGTATGAAAATATACAGCACATTCAGAAAGACTCTTTGACCTTTTTCACATTTTGTGATGTTGCAGCCTCATGCGAAATATTTTCAGCATGTCTATCTATTTTCGCAAATGATGATGCAAAAACAGAATATCAGAAAGGGAAAACTGTAATATCACATTCTCTTAACTATTAGAACATACAACTGTAACATAACATAACTGTAGAGCCTTAATCGTGACAGCTGAAATTTAAGATACCTGACATCTTTCCAATGTTTCAACATCTTAGTTTGCGTCCAACTGTGGTCTGTTCAGCTGATCTGAAATACCTAAGGCATCACAGCTGACGATGCACATCAGAGTAAAACCCAAACCATAAGGTGGAAGGAACTTCCTGCAGAGACAGAATTGTGTCATGGGTGGGATCAGAGGAAGCCTGACAAAAAAATTTTGCTGAAGAAGTTGAAGGTTCCCTCGTTTTAAAATGAAAGAAGTTTGGAAGAACCAACACTACCTAAAGCTGATTTCCCCACCATACTGAACAACTGCAGAGAAGAGAGAAGTGCTTGAAGGTGAATCTGGCAGAAATCTAGAAATCCTGTGTGATGTAACAAGAGAAAATTCCAGAAAGATGAAAACTAGTAGTCATCGAGTATCTTGATTTAATCAGACCTGATAGTTTAGTTGTTAGTAGTCTTCTTTATTTGCAAATTCCCAGCAGCTTTCACACGTCTTTCTCTGAGAAGAGGCTTCCAACCGGCACCCACCCAGTTTCGCACAGTTTTGTAGTGAAACTTCTTGCCAGATTAACCACCAGATTCTTGGTCTCTTACCATGGCTTTGGTTCTCTTGACCATGGCCTGCTTCCTCCCCTGATTAGACAAGGCTGCAACAAAACAAACTGAAAAAAATGAACTAGCCTGAATACTTTCCAAATTGACTGTATATTCCTTTGAAGAGCATTTTTTAATGCAGGGCAGTGAATGATTCCAAATGTGATTTAGTGTAAGCAATGGGGGACAAAATATGCACTCCTTTTTTCCATGGAAAAATACATTTTAAAACAAAGTTTCACTAATGAGCTTCAGCTGTCTCAATTCTCCAAATCTAATTGGGATCTCCAGAGTTACTTTCTCTTTTAGAATGCTGTAATTCCCTTGTCATGGACAAAGTTTCCTGTCCAAGCCACAGAGGAGGGAGAGTAACCACATAGGAATTTCCTACTCACAATGTGAAGTCCCCTTGATTTGGCAAAATCCATCTTCTGGAGTTTTGTATAGTAGAGCTTTCTTCAGCCCACTAAGGAAAACAGGAATGATTGCAGTGGCCCATGACAATTTCATTATGGGTATGTTTCCGTTCAACATTAAACTATATATTCCCAACATATGGGACAAAACCAGAGTGTTGATTTGATCGTGATGGAATAGAAGACAATAGAATGCAATGAAATTTATTTCTGCTAGGATGTAACAAGGATTCATTAAATATATTCAGGCACTGATGTGCTCGCAGCATAATTAAAGGGATTTGTTTACATGATACAATATACCAAGTGTTTGGCAGGAAAGTTTCATGAAATCAAGTGTAAAATTTGATGAATATTTACCCTTATTTGTTTTAGTTTGACGTTTTAGCAGATACAGTGGACCTTACTCTATTTAGGCAGGGTTTTTAAAAGCACAAGGCTAGTAGATGCTGAAGTGTCCTACCCGCAATGCAAGCTTGTACCTGTTTGACTGGGCATTGGAGTGTTCTGCTGGAGGCCATGCATATAGTTTTTTGCTGTATCTTCAGCTTCCGTGGTTTCTTGAACACCTTGGTCCAGTGGACCTATTTAAATTACCACATAAATTTTAAGCACTATTTCCAACCTGCACTATGAACCGTCTAATATACACCTGCCTTATTCCCAGGTATCCAGAGCAACACTTCAGCTGGTCCATAGCACTCAACCTATGCTGCAGCTTTAATAGAGGGCTCCTCTAATAGAACCTCAGGAGAGCAGCTTAGTTGATTAACAAAGAATAGTGTGTAGGTGATTTACAGGTGCTGCATAATGATAGTGCAAATTCAATGAGTGTTAATAACCATCTTCTTTTGTATTGTAAATAATATTTCTAGAAGAAGGTACCTGGTGAAGAGACAGGATAAGATTCCTTTCATTAGATTTGCAGATAGTTAGCTCAAACTGCACGACCTGCACAGAAGATTTTTGATCAACTTAAATAACGATTGGGTTTTGAGAAACCTTAAATCATTTCTACAGACTTGCAGTGGCTTAACTGTAAATGTGAAAGCATCTATTGTTTTTCGAGTGCTCTTTACTGCTCTCAAAATCAAAAGCTACCATTACCTCTGTGGTTGTATGCAGGGTGCGATTTGCCGGTAGGGATGATGGGGATTCCCCCCCCCCCCCCCCCTCTGGTTTACACATCCTACCCTCTGCTGAATTATTTTCATCCTTGGTGGGGACAAAATTCCCCCCCCCCACTCAAAGTATTTTACGGAGCCCCTGAAGTCCCAAAAGATGGTATTTTTTTTATCTTGTGCACACAAGTTAATATATTGTGGGAATAAGTTATTTATCTTGTGGGAACAGGTTAACAGTAGGCTAAAAGCGCGATAGGCCTATGCTTTGAAGACCACGGGGGTAAGTTGCGTTTATAGCTTTTAATAGTTCGTTGATTTCTCAGGTATGTTTGAAACATGGCGGTGTTCATTGCTTTATTTGAATAGTCAGCTTTTTTGGTGGGTGAGATGGTTGAAAATTACGGAGCCCTTAAAGTCCCAAAAGCATTTTTTTTTTTTATCTTGTGCGCACAAGTTATTATCTTGAGGGAACAAAATATTAACTTCTGCGCACAAGATAAAAAAAAATACCACCTTTTGGGATTTTAGGGGCTCCGTAGTATTTTCACCGTTACATCGTAATTATTAACAGCCAAATACAAAGAGTCCGTGTGCACTCTAGTTGTGTGATTTTGATCCAGCCTCTGACTGGATCTGACTAGTCAGAGCCGTCGCACTCGCAGACAACGCATCGGATGGGGGCGGGGCTAGTAGAAAAACTGTTTTCATATAACCTACTGTTCGCCCACCGTTGTGTGGTAATTTTTTTGAATAAAAGCGTTCCTCAAAATTATCCCACCCCCTCTGCTTTTTTTTACAAATCGCACCCTGGTTGTATGCACATCAAATTTAACTTATAGATAGAGCAACTTTTTATTAGTGATCGACCGATTAACGGTCGGGCCGATTATCGGCATTTTGACGCATATCGGCATCGGCCTTTTTTTTTTATATCGGACGGCCGATAAGAGATCAATTTAAAACCGGGTTATTTTGGCTCTGATGCAGCCGCGCCTCTTCGTCTGCTGTCACTACTCTGTCTCCAGCATTATCCCACCCACAGCACCATCTGATTGGTTACACGCAGAGCCACGGCACGGGTGACAGCCAATCAGCAGTGAAAGCTGTGCATGCACAGTGCTCACACACACGGCGGAGAAGGTCCAGAGAGCAGATATATGTTTCGTACATGGATGTATAAAGAGAACTGGATACAGCGTCGGAGGCGGGGCCCGTTCATTCCTACAGACGTTGCTCAGTGGCGCATGATGCCAAAAAAGTTCGTTTTCCGGGTGTCATGGCGGAAAATAATTAAAATTTTCAGTTAACTTTATAAGAGCTGCTGCTGACCTTGGGAACACCCTGCACTTTTTGTTTTTGGTTGAACTTAAAACAAAGATAAGTGAAAGATCAACATTTCAGTTATATTGAAATTTTGGAAAACTTCATTTACTGTAGAAAACTTTTGGGACCTATTTATTTGTTTAAGTTTTCAATTAACTTTATAAGACATGCTGCTGAGCCTGGGAGCTCCCTGCACTTTTTGTTAGAATTTTAAAACAAAGATGTCTATTGCCTAAGAAAAAAAAAACAAAAAAACTTTAACATGTTGCAAATCTGATAAGCTGTTTAATAAACATATGCTTAAAGGCATTTAAACGAAGTTAAGTGTTGGAGTTTGTATTCAAAATTTTGACGCCAATATTTTCCCTTTTACTGCAAATGAATATCGGCTCCAAATATCGGTTATCGCCCTCCTTGACTACTAATAATCGGTATCGGAATCGGCCCTGAAAAAACCATATTGGTCTATCACTACTTTTTATTATTATTATTATTGTTGTCTATATAAAATATAAACAATGTCACTGCCTGAATTCAGATCAGCAGAATTTAATTGATTTGCAGCTTAAAATGGCCTCTTTCGTTTATTTAATACCCTCAATCTTGTTTTTGCTTTATTGGCCCATGAGGACTTGTATGGCAGATCAAGCACTGTAATCAGGAAGTGTCAGTTGATGGACATTTAAGAACTTACAAATTATCTGTAGGGATGGGCATGTGGGGTATTTCTGCATCTTGTTCAACTCTGTATGTAGCAACAGTGGCATTGTGGTATACTGGCTGCCTGCTCTGGCCCATTTTTACACTCAACAGGAGTAACCTCTATCTGTGAGGACAGCTTATCTTTTTGCTCTCAGCAGGGACCAGAAAATAAAGCAAGCAGGAGAAAAGAAACAACAGTTTGGTTTGCAGTTTGTATTGTATGACTGTGTGCATGTCTGTACCTGTCTGTGCATTTCTTTATCAAACTCTGTGTACTAATCCACATATATAACAAGAGAATGCTCTGAGGAGAGAGCAGTGCAAAAAAAAAAATAAAAATAAAAAAATAAAAAATCACTACTTAATATGCCAACACCCATCACTTCCTGGAAGCCTGTTGGCTGTGTCTGTTTTGCAATGCCAGTTACACTGTGCTTTTGGGAGAGGGTTCACTGGTTTCAAAACTATTGTACATATGCAAGTATCCATTCCAGCAGAAATTAATAACATTTATCTAGCAAAAACAGGTTGTGTGAGACTGGACTGGGTTATTAAAGTAAGGCACAGAGATAATGAAGAAGACGAGGGGACATGAGAAGAGACTGAAGTGAAACTTGAGTTGATTTAAACACCTACAGCATAAATTCAGTTGGCAGCAGTTCTTCGGAGTGACAGAGTAATAAAACCTACAAATTCCATCCTTCACCAGTCTCTCCTATATATATATATATATATATAGAGAGAGAGAGAGAGAGAGAGAGAGAGATAAATAAATTCAAGAGGCAAGTGGAGCAACAATGGACAGAGGGGGAAATCAGAGGCAGTCAGGGGTTCACCGCCACCTGTACAGCAGCCAAGAGTCGCTGGAAAACCACCAAACCAACAAGTTCCTAAATTTATTGCTCCCTGTCAGTGTTCCTCTATGCACCTGTGTCTTTTTGCTTTTTAAGGTTTTAATGCTGAAGATCTGAATTTTTATCCAGATCCATTTTCTTTTAGAAGCTGCAGATTATCCAAAAAGAAAACTTAAAGCCATGGCCCTTCTCAGGTAGTGATGCTTTTCCCCTTTGGATTTACTAATCCAAACAGAACTGGCTCTGTGAATGCTATTAAAGGACATGGAAAGGGAATTATTCACCTCTTAGTTTATAAATGCTCCATTGCGTTCACCAGCTAGTTGCTGATTGTGTTTATCTATTGTGTGGTGCTGAGCAGGTAGTGCACACTTTTTCTTAAAAAGTGTTGTTAGTTGGATGGGCAGCACAGCGGCATAGTGGTTAGCGCTGTTGCCTCACAACAACAGCAGCGTGGGTTCAGTTCCTGGCCTGGGGCCTTTCTGTGAGGAGTTTGCATGTTCTCCCCGTGTCTGCATGGGTTTCCTTTCGGGTATTCCGGTTTCCTCTCACTATCCAAAGACATGCATGTTTAGGTTAACTGGTGACTCTTAAGTTGTCTGATTGTGAGTAGTTATGGGTCTCTGTGTGTTGGCCCTGTGATGGACTGGTGACCTGTCCAGGGGGTACCCTGCGCTCACCAGATGTGAGCGGGGATTGGCTCCAGCACCCCCCGCGATCTGGAATCAGCGGTAGAAGATGAGTGAGTGAGTGTCAGTTGGATCCATAATCACAGGGGTAACATTAAATAACAAAAAATCGTAGCAGATGACACCCTGATAGTACTTAGATAGCACCTTGGCCAAAATATGTTCTATTTTATTCAGTATTCATTGTCAGTATTTGGTGTGTTCATAATGGCACTAATTACCCTACTTGCTTACATTTTTTTCAAAATACTTGGAGGGTAGGTTGATCTGGACAGATTTAATGGTCCTTAATGATGTTGAGGTCAGGGAAAGACCATCTGTGTGAGGAATCCTTGTTCCTCTTGTTGGTGATGGTAGTTTTATGTGACTTTAACTGTATGTTTGAGGGCCACCTTCATGCAGCAGAATGGATCTCTCTTGAGGTCACACACACACAACCATACACATACAATTTGTCTCTCTCACTCTTCATATCTCATTTCCCACCCTCAGATCTGTTTTCCAGATTTGAAGGTTGTGGGGGGGGGGTGTCACACATGTACAGAAACAGATGACTATGTGCACACAGACGCACACACTTGGGATAACAGAGCAGATGGAAGGGCAGAGTGACTAGTGCAAGACCAAAAAATAACTCAAACTAGACCTCATGCAGTTCTTACTGGCATGTGTTAGTGTGATGCTATTATCTTCCAGTATGTAATTTCCATTAGGTGTAGTTTCCAATTACGCCGCACATTGGGGTATATTGTATCTTGTTCTAAATGTTATCAGCTTCCATCTGTCTGTGTCTAATGAGGGTGTCAGTGTTAACAGTACCTCATTCAGTACAGTATTACAGTAACAAGTGCATCACTGCATTTTCTCAGCTCACACCACCTAAGTCTGTTTTCTCTCTATCTAGAGGTTAATCAATCGATTAGTGTTATTGATTAACATGGGCACTTCAAAACAACCTTAAAGCGGAGAGGTTAAGGAAGGTGCAAATCTCTGTAAGCAGGCTGACTTAAACATTGATAGTACACTGTGAAGAGCCGTAAAACAATCTGCACTAGAAGGTGTTGTACTTCATAAATGGGTGAAGGGGAACATGTATAATGCTGCTGAGCAGTTGGCACCACTTAGTTATTACCACAACACCATGATTACACCGCATTGAACATTTCAATGAATGTTATCAGTCGAGGTCAATGCATGTTTCCACTTCAGGTGCATCTTGGGTTTTCTAATTTGAGCTCATCAGATATTATCATTTGGTGTTACTATCATCAGAATTAGACATAGACCTCAAACAGAGAACAGCCCCGGGTTGTTTCTGTGACCACACCACAGCACATGGCATCTCAGTTGTATTTTTACATGTGAAGATTACTATCCTACGATTATTATAATTAGCATTACTATTTGATTGGACTGTTTTGAATATCTCATAGAATCTCCATAGGCTAAGTGGCTGCGACTAAAATTTCACATTTTGCAATTCTTCATACCCTATAAATACATTTTTTTATTAATAAATTAGTTTTTCCCAACAGTGTCGGAGTTGTGTTGCAATCACTGTGTCGTTTGACACCATGAAGAGAAAATATTACTAAGGTTCAGCCTTCTTTCATGGTGAGGCAATGCAGTGCTCATGTTGACCTTTGGGAGTGGAGAAGTTGAAAGAATGTGACCCCAGATTACATAATCATTGTAATCAATTTATTATCTGAAGTCTCGCCCTTGCAAATTAATAAAAGTAGAATATTTTAGGACAACATGTTGTGTTTGTCGTTGTGTGTCTTTGTGTTTTTGTAAGTGCAGAGACTTTTAATGGCTAATTTATTGATTTAAAAAAACCTGAAATCTCTCATACAAAAGTATTGCAACCTTTAAGTCAGCACATTGTTGAATCCTCTGTGCTGGCAATTACAGCTGTTGTTAGTGTATGCACACCTGGGTTTTGGCAGTTTATCACATTCTTTCGGGCGGATCCCCTCAGGTGTATGTGAGCTGATGTCTTCTAGCTCATGAAGGTCTGAAACTTCCCCCAAAGACACTGCAGTGTTGTCTTGACTTTTTGCTGTCTGTTAGGGTCGTGCTTTAAGGTGAACTGTCACCCCTGACTCAGACCATGTGCACTCTGGAATGGATTTTTTAAATTGTGTTAATGTCAGCTGTGAGGAAATTTGAACTTGTGTGGACTTGGTTCTCTTTAGGTTGTAATTGGGGGCAACAAGAACTATTGTGCATCTAAACAGTAGCTTACAAACTGTAGCACAGGTCATGCAGTATAAAGGGATGTATCTACATTTCCCAGTGCCATTTTGTTTCTTCAGTCTTTTCCCCTGTGGCCACACAGGAACTTTAAATAACATTCTCTTATGTTTGCCCCACCGACAAGTCACACACATTTTTGTGGCATCACATGGATCACTTTTTTTGTCTGTGTTTCAGCTTTTTTTTCTTTTTTAGTAAAATAGATAAATCAAAGAAAATGAGACGCATGGGTCATGAGCCATTTACTTACTATGAAAAACCTTTTTTTTTTTTTTTTTACTTGGAGGCGATTTTTTAAAAAAACCATCTGCTCTCACAAGCAGGACAGAGTAGAGAGAAGGTAAAGAGGAGTGAGATTTGGGGGCGAGATGACAGCTGGATAAATGAAAGAATGAAACTGACTGGAGTGTGAGCCATGGATGAAGGGAATAGATGTGACTTAGCTGCATTCAGGAAATCGGCAGCATGCCAAGGACTGTGATGACTGCTGACGTCATTTCTTTTGCAGTAAATGGGGAGTACTCAACCTGTCAAAGAGACATCTGGTCTGAGAGGCTTTTTTTAGTGCCCTTTTTTTTCTTGCCATGGATTCTTGCTTCCCCAATCTTCTGAATGTCAGCCAGTCAGACTGTTTTCTTTTGTCCAATCAAGAAATGTAGCTCTTGGGAATATTCCTGAATTCCTCTGCACCTGAAGAGGATTCTGGTTAATGCAGTCATGATGGTTGCCCTGTAACTGTAGTTTGTAGTTACAGGAAAACCCTTTGTGGTATCGAAGGGGCTGTGTGTGTGTGTGTGTGTGTGTGTGTGTGTGTGTGGGTGTGTTTGTGTGTGGTGCAGAGCTCTTTGAATAACTAAATGAAGTCTCATGATCTACTTGTGTTTTGGTGTCATGCGATCCTAGCTAGTACTGGAGAAATATTCTCCTCATTATCAGCAACTGCTTGACTCCATGTAGGTGTGTTTCTGTAGGTTAAAATTTAGAAAAATCAAATATTATGCTCCAGCCCACTTTTCACCAGCCTTCAGTATGCTGCCTCCATCTTTCATCATTTTTTGCTTGTGACCTCCTTTCCGTCCTTCCTGTGGAAGGATGACGGATGATCTGATTCTGGATTTTAATAGTAAGCCAATCCCTAGTAAGTGATAGTGTGACCTCACCATCGACTAATTAGGAGTGTCATATGACAAACAGCATGCAAGAGAGACTTTCCATCTGTTGTAAAAAAACTGCAGGCTATGCAGTCAGTTGGCAATTAAGCGACACTCAGCCAAAACAAATGCAGTGCAATTTAACAGACGTGCAATAACACTTACCTTCATGAAGGTTATAAAGGTCTGTCCATATTAAAGCTGTATTAAAGAAGATTTAATTTAACTTAATGTCTTTCTGGAGCCTAGGATAGAGTTTGTGGTACTATTGAGTTGTATTGTGTGATACGGACAAGTGCTACTGATATTTTATCAATCTGATTTGTGTTTCTGATGTGGGACAAAATAATAAAAATGGTTCTCTTGCAATACTTGTCCTATTCACTGCAATGGGCCAAGCATTTAGAGTAAAGGGTGTCAGCAATCTTTTTCCCTAATCTTTAATATAAAATTTTTTCCCATGTGATCTAATTTGATCATTTTTTTTTAAATTATTAAACAGTAATTTTAAATGTGGTAACAATCTGGCACTATCTAAGCTTTGACAAGAGGTACACAGCTTTTGAAAAGTTAGCACTGTTCAAACATGCAACATCGCAGCACTTTATCATATCCTTGACAGCTAATTAGGATACATGAAGTTTGTGCAGTTTTATGACTGCATGTATGTGTCTCTTGAGGTTGACACATAATGGCTTACATAACCTTAAGTTACCAATGACAACCAACAGGAGTGGATCAGGGAGGGGGGTGTGAGCAAGCAAGATAAAAAGAGAAGAGAGAGGGATAAAGAAAGACTAAGATAAGAGACAATGAGTGGGACATAATACAGGGATGAAAAACAGAAATGAAAAATTCGACCGTAGAGATCTTTTTCCATGACAGAGCATGAGAAAATAAATTAAGCACTTTGCCTCTTATATTCACTTCTCTTCCAGTCAACAGGAAATGGCACAAAATTTGTGACTCAGATGTTTAATTATATTTAGTACAGCTTTGCTATGTTTGTTGTTGCAGGTGAGGTCAAGGTTTTTATTATGATATATACAAAATTACCTAGAAGTACAATGAAATGATCAGGTCCTGACAACATAAGCTTCTATTTGTTTAAGTACTAAAAAGTAAAGAATAAAAGAGCATGAAGTCAGATGAGGTAGCAGTAGGTAATACATTTAAAAACCACATAGTACTCACAATTTCTATTACATCATAATACAACTCTGTCCTTGGTGTTTTCTGGAAAGGGATTCTATTAACAGTTGTTTGGGTTTACACAGAGCACTGGCCTTGGTCTGAATACTGAACTCAGACTGCCTGGGGTTCGGTTCAATATTTAAACTGAATTATCCCCTAAGGATGAGGATTGGATTAGCTTCTGAACATTACTGTTAAAATACTCGAATAAACTCCAACAGTCTTCAAGGATCAGTGTTTGACTCCAAAATGCTCTACATGCTCTCAGTGTGAAATGTGTCAGAGTGAAAGAAACCATGATGGTGAGGGGTTTTTGAAGATCTGTGCGCGTGTGTGTAGCTTAACTTGAATGGTCTTTTTTGACTAATGTTGGTCAAGGAGGCAGAAAGTGAATTTAGTTATGAATATCACACTAACACACTCAAGGAGAAGGAGACAACTTGTGCAAATGATATTCAAATGTCTGACAATAGCTGTTTATTCTATAGTTTATTCAGTGGCTAAAGATAACACATTTCTTTGATATGGTGAAATGGCAACGCATTTACTTTGCCAGCTGTTAGTGTGTGTGGGAGTGTTGATCCACAATAGCCTCAGAGCTTCTCAGCATCACTTTCAGAGGGTCATTGGAGGTAATAACACACTTGTCTCATCAGTTGAGATTGCATAATCATTCAAAAAGTACACCTGTTTAATTTGTTTAGGAAAAAAATCTGCCTGCATCAAGTCAGAAATCTATAACCTTTATCCCCATCTCATGCCTATCTTAAACATCCTCATTAGATCAATACACTCAGATTACAGCATTTTATTATGCTGGATTTAGAGCTATTGTTTTCAGTAATTGCCTGTTAACTTTCCAATAAGGTGTTGCAGTAGGTTCATAAATCATGTATGGCCAATTTAAAGCATTGCATTACTGATATTGTATCTATTAAGCTTTTATACTCACATGTTATACATTCAGTTTTGTTTGGAAAAAAAGTAGAACGTTAAGGACTTTATTGTGTTTTATGTCACTGTGGATGGTCGCAGTAATCACGTGAATATTGCACAGTAGCTGCATCCATCATGCCGCCTTTCGTGGAGTCTGTGTGTGTTACTAATATGAAGTGGCAGCAAAAATGACCCTTCCTGAGAGTAACAGTTTGAAACCCTGAGAGCAATGGTTCCATGTACTGTATGTGTGGTGTGTCTTTGCACACAGAAACCATTTCTGCTGGCAGCGGGGAAAAAAATGCTTCGCTGCTCTTATCAGGATGCTAGCAGAACGGAACCAATCACCTCCCACTGCTGAGCTATCAATGTGCAGTTAATTGCCTTTCTGTGTGTGCTTGGGGGTTGGGGGGGGGGGGGGGGGGGGTATGCTTGCTCGCTTGTGTAGTTTTTTTTTTTTTTTTTGCTTGTTTGTCTGTCTTGTTTTACATGTTTGGTGCCTTTTTCCTATTTAACTCACTTATAGTAGAGTATGGTGGAGGATGTGTGTCTAGAATTGTCCCAGTGAGCCTGCGATCCATCATTCAGATTGTTTACTTAAATGATAGAACAAACGCATGTGACGTAAAGTGATTCAAACCACAGTACTCAGAGATAGCAGCGGAGAGATGAAGGGGGAGATCGAAGGAAGGGCAGATAAGTGGAAAGATGGGGGGATGTGTGGAAGGGAGGAGAGAGAGTGAGAGAGGTGGGCTGTACTTGGCATGTAGACAGTGAGAGCTATAGAGGACAAGGTCGTTCAAGGTCTTGTCATGCTTCATGGGTTACAGTGGGGGTTTGTGATAGGATGAGGACTGGGTGTGTACATGATACACAACTACATGTGTATCATGTAGTTGTGTCTCAATGTAAATCTCTTTGTTGGTGAACCATGAGAATGCTGTGTGTGTGTGTGTGTCTATCCCTTTGCATATATGTTCAGCACTAATGGCCTTGTGTTGTAGCTTCAGCTTCCTCTAAACTCCACATCTCTCATGTCTAATTGCATTTGTCACAGTTTGTAGCCGTGAATACCTCAGCACTAACCACAACTCCAGTCCATACAGGGCTTGTTTGATGAAGGACGAACTGTATGCCCGCCACTTTGTATACAGCAAATCAAGTCTTCACATTCTCCATCTCTGTGCTTGAAAAATATCATCCCTGTGACCCTTAATAGTTGTTTAATTAATAATTGTTTTTAGAAGAGATTCAAAAGTATCTCATAGAAAGGACGAGGAGCTGAAGAGGCTCAGTGGGATACAATACACATTGTTCACATAGTAGAGCTATACATTTGAAAGACTTGAGGAGAAGATGCCAGCCTATCAAAATATGTTTCTGACTGCAGGACTGGCCCTCCAGCATTTTTCCATCATATGGCCCCTCGTGAACGTATCTGTGTGTGGATTCTGTGTGTAAAGTCATCTGAACAGGATCTACCCTTTTCTCTTGTTTTCATTTTTATCATTATTATTATTATTATTATTGTTATCCTGTGATGATTTGCCCTGGCTAAACTGTAATATTTGCGTGATGCACAGGTTAATTGAGAACATCGCTTTCAGTTGCCACTTAGCTACTAGTCTTTACTTTTGCAAGCCAGGCAGTTTGTATAAAACAAGATGAATGTGATGGAAACTGTAATACAGTTATGAGAGACAAATCGCATCATTTGTGTTTCTAGCTCAGCAGTATTGCACACACATACACCCAGTAACACATACACAGACACAACTGCACACACTGGCCGAAGGTGTGTGGATCATATTGACATTGCTTTACGATAGATGTTGATTGGATTAAGAGCCAGAGATTGTGCTGTTGAATTTATTTTTCCCCAGGCAGTGGTCCACATTCAGGCTGCATTGTGCCAGAATGCTTCTCCAAATAAAGAAGCAATCCGTGATTCTCTCAGTGACCCTGCAAGTTAATCCAGGAGTTATGGACAAATTGTCCCTCAAGTAAAGCAACAAAACACAGTCATTTATTTTAGAGGTCACTCCGTGCATTTGCAAAGTAGAGTGGTGGTGATGTGCAGAGATATTCCACTGTTGAACCACATCCTTTCTGTTTCAGGACGTGACACCACAACTCACTTTCTGTGAATTGAGTGGCACTAACAACAAGCTTCTCTGTGGAGGTGTACAGCTCTATCACGTATATTACATGAAAAGCACTCACCAACATGATGTGAAGGCGTACTCCTTTCTTGTGCGTGATGTTGGTGTTGCTGATCATCGTATGAAATGCACAAAATAGCACATTCTTAAGTGTGACGATGTTCCACTAATCACAGTGATTCTTTTCCATAAAATGGCATTGTGGTTGAAAGTTCTCATGCTTCTCTTCCGAGGCTCTCCTGCATTCATACACTCACTTCACCGTTACTGAAGACATTAAAGAAACTATAATCTCAACATAATACATATTAGATAATGGCTGAAAATGTAACAGAAGAGTAGCATGCACAGAAGAAAGAGTCATTTCAGATCTATTATTTTAGTGTCTTTAAATAAGTTGGAGCTGCATCGTTCTTCTTCTACCTCCCTAATCATACATTAACAATTCAGTAGTTGGCTTCTTTGAATTATCTCCCTTGGTGTTGGGGAAAATCCCCTGCAGTGACTCACCAAGGTTGATAATCACTTAGGGACGGATGAGGCTGCTTACTCTAGAGTTACTCAAAGGTTAACTTCCATGAACGTCAGGATATTTACATGTTTTGTTTTGTTTTTTAAACAAGGAGGATGCTGGTCATGAGATAAAGAAGTGGAAACAGAAATAAAGCTCTATCTCTGTGTGTTTCTTCCCTCTGTCCACAGTGAATGAATATGTGTTCATGGTCCAAGCCAGAGGGATCCAGATCAGAGAGAACGTGAAGAACATTGGGGCTCAGGTCCTGGAGCAGGTGGTGAGAGGGGCTTACAGCATCAATGGCACAGGTGAAGACATGAAGACTAATATGCTAAGTAGACCTAGTGTGACTCAAATGCTGCCTTCACTGCAATTACAGTACATAGACACAAATTGAGTTTCTCCCCCATTTAAATTGCAGAAGATACAAATGTGTTTGCCGGCCTCACTTTTGGTCTTACCCTTGTGAACAGAGATTATGTAGTTAAGATAGTAGTGATGCACAAGAGGTGAAAAGATATGAAGCACGGATAGAAAACAGTAGAGAACACCTTGGAGGTCCCGCAGGTAAAGCGGCTTTTGATTGTGGTGTTGATTTTTGTTTATTTGTGTAATTCCAGATTATGCCTATGACTTCAATTTGAGCGAGAGCGATGCTCCCCCCACCACATACCTTCCTGAGGGCTTCACCTACCTCCCCTCACAGGTTTGCCCTGAAAGGCTGCCCTCCATGAGTGAGTACACTCTTTAAGTACTGATGAAAAGTTTTGATTTTGTGCTTTGCTTTGATCCTGACTCTATATTTAAGCACAAGGTGATTAAAATTTCTTCTTGGTTAACATTTGATTATTCTAAGTAATGTTGATTTGGGTTTTTTGGCCCAGTGAAATGTTTCTCTCAGTCAGTTTCATTGTGCCTTGTACATATTTGTGCTAATGAATGGTGAAATGGGTGAGTTTCTGTTTTCTTCCAGCCTTGATGGATGATGCATGCAAATGTGTTCTAATAGCAAAAAAGCATTCCTCAGAAATTTTGTCCCAGATTATCAGACCGTTATAGACTTTGACGAATGTTGTTTCTTCCCCTCCTCCATCTCTTTCCACACCTCTTCCTATTTGATTTGGCACTCTCCTTGTCTAAATCTTCTTATCATTTCCTTTCCTTTTTCTATGTCATCTTACTCACATGGACTTTGTTTCTTTTTCTCTCTTTATCTTTCTTCCTCACTGCCATTGCTCTTTCTGCCTCACACAATCTGCCCCACCTACCCCCCCACCCATCATACACATACAATCTGCCCCACCTACCCCCCCCACCCATCATACACATACAATCTGCCCCACCTACCCCCCCCACCCATCATACACATACAATCTGCCGCACCCACCCCCCATACACATGTACACATGCACATACACATATATATATATATATATATATACGCACAGAGGGCAGGTTGGAGGTGAACATGAGCGAGGTATCCCTGGAGGAGGTGGAGAGATCCTTGTTGGAGGAAGACCTTGGAATGGCCCTGGGAGGCTACTGGAAGCCTAAAGACTGTTTACCTCGCTGGAAGGTAAGTGTGACATTGTTAAAATGAGCATTCACTGAAAAGCAAGGTTGACTATACGGATGGATGAGTGAAGGAATTGATCAAATGTGTATGTTTCTATACGGGAGTAATATGTTTAAGAGCACTTTCCATCGTCATCAACGAACACTAAAACAGAACGAATTATATCTAAATATGTGTATTATTAGATGTATGACATGTTTAGAAAAAACAACAATTGTTTTTGTTTGCAGAGGCAGTTGTATATATGTGGGGGGTTTTTTTGCACTGTGTATTACACAGGAGGTGTTTATGTTATTCGGCCAAGTTTAATCAGCTGAAATGGCCTCATTTAAAAGCTATTTGAAGGCCAGATAGCGGAAGGAGGAGTGAAGAATCACATATTTGTTGTACTTTTGTAATTATCTCACTGAAAACTGCTTTTACTGATGGAGTCCGAGCAGTTCTATAACCAAGGAGGGAAAAAAAAGATGAATATCCACGTTTCTGTTTGGAAACAAACTGTAAAGGTTTCATTATGTCATCAAATGAAACCTGATTATTGCTTTGAGCTTCACAGTGTGCTACAGCTAATATCTGTAAAATCCAGCAAATCCCAGTGACTCTTCTTAGATAATTGCATTTCTACACTACAGGAGTGTTTTTAACTGTAACACCAGAAATATAATATCCCAGTGAGTCTCTTTTGGTTCACCAGCTTCCTCTGCCATGTCCCCCTATTTTATCACTCTCTGTTTTTTGTCCAACCGTGAAATCATGCCTGCCATCTGTCTGTCTGCCTCCCACACCCATTTGCCCAGGGTGGCTGTGTACATTCTGACAACCAACTCCATCTCTCTTTTGCTCTCACTAACCAGCAATAACTCTCTGTTACTAACATCAGTCCACTCACCTCTTTTCAGTTCCCTTTGCTTTTTGTTGCTTCTTGTGACAGTTTGCCTTTTATTGAGCTTCATAAGATTTCCTTTAAAAGAGGAACCATCAGAGCTACCACTCTGTTTGGAAAAAAATAAATGCCTTTCGCAGACATTTAGGGCCTCTGTGCCTCTGTGATCGATGAATGTCAGATCTCATTGTAAAAATAACATTTCAGGAACCTGCCTCCAAAAATTCATCTACCACAAGTCATGGTACTTAGTATTTTTTATATTTTGGTGCCTTGCCTCACGCTCCCAATTGACTGCTGAGAGGTCATGAAATTCACAATTTGTACAAATTGTTCAGTTAACTTACTCTGTGTGTCCTTCATGATTTAAATATAGTATATACATCTAATTTCTTTGGGTGACATTTTTATATATTTATTTATTTGTCCTACTCCAATTTTTGTTTCTAGGTGGCAATCCTAGTCCCATTCAGGAACCGACATGAACATTTACCCATCCTCCTGAGACACCTGGTGCCAGTGCTGCAGAAACAGAAACTCCAGTTTGCCTTCTATGTGATAGAGCAGGTATGCACACACACATTTTGAGTCATTTGCAGGGATGAATGGATTCCCCTTGGTGAATGCAGTTGCAGGAAGGGCGTCTTCCTCTCAGGTGGTAATGTTGTTAGTGCTTTGCTGTAAATCTAAGCATCTCTCTTTTTTTTTTTTTTTTTTTTACTTCAGGGGGGCACAGAGCCATTTAACCGAGCCATGCTGTTCAACGTGGGCTACAAGGAGGCGATGAAGGACCTGGACTGGGACTGTCTGGTGTTCCATGATGTGGATCACCTCATGGAGAATGACAGGAACTACTATGGCTGTACAGACATGCCCCGACACTTTGCCGTCAAGCTTGACAAGTACTCATACATGTGAGTCTTGAATTTGTCTCCAGGGGTACATACATTAAATATATTCCTTACTTAAAAATTAATATGTATAACTGTCCATTGAAGGCTGCCGTATAATGAGTTCTTCGGTGGTGTCAGTGGCCTGACGGTGAAGCAGTTCAAAAAGATTAATGGATTTCCTAATGCGTTCTGGGGCTGGGGAGGAGAGGACGATGACCTCTGGAACAGGTTAGGGGAGCTTTTGTTTCTGTGTTTTTTCCCCCTCCACCTTTGCCACCCACCACCTCTGCAGCTCAGCTGTACACACTCAGTGTATTCAGTATGTTCTATATTTCTGATTGTGTTGTGCCCCTTTTTATATTAACTCTTGTGTACAGAGTCTGTAAAACTCTCTCCTGCAATTTGTACTGTTTCATGACAGAATGTAAAACAGTATATGTGAACATACTGTGGACATAATGAATTAATGAGAAAAAAATTTGTGTAGGGTTCGGTATGCCAATTTCTCAGTAAGTAGACCACACGGAGATCAAGGACGCTATATGTCAATACCACATCACCATCGTGGGGAAGTCCAGTTCCTTGGGAGGTTAGTGTCTACGTGTGATCTGCTCATTCACACACAAAAACACACTCTCACACACACTTAAAGGCTGAAGCTGATAATTGGAGGGAGGCTTAGGCTCATGTGATGTAAGCCAGTCACATGAAAAGCCAGAGCAGTGACTTTGAGAGAATTTTAACTCTTAAAGACTTTACATGTGATATGCTTGTATGCTTCAGGGCTGAATTCCACTCATGCTCTCTCTGCTCAAACAGCCCAGAGAGGAGGTGCTCTGCAAAATCAATGTGCTTACGTAAATCTTACTTGAAATAATCATGATTAATGCAGAGGGGTGATCTGCTGGTGAACCCATGAGTCCCAGTGTCACTCCCTGTTTGAAAGACTGACTCATGTTAATGTTAGCATGTAGTAAAACTGACAAAACGTGTTCCTCGTATGATCTCATCTTGAATTAACACTTGGTGCCACTTAAAAGCTCCTCTCTCCCTCCCTCTCTGCTGTTTACTTCTCTTCCTTCATTTACCAACTGATTGTTCTTTCCTGCAGGTATAGTCTACTACGCCACTCAAAGGAAAGGCAGAAAGTGGATGGTCTTAACAACCTAAACTACTCCCCCATAGTGTCCAGGAGGCATCTCTACACCAACATCACAGTCAGCTTGAGCAGAAAGCTTGCACCCATAGCTGACTACTGATGTAGCCACAGCTGGACTGCAGACCACCAGGGAATCGAAGTCCTCTGGGACATCAGCCATATCTCACCAGTTGCAGCACCGCTTAGGACATTTTGGTTGATTAATTCATTGCTTTGTTTCTTTTGTTTGTATGCAAAAAACAACAAAGACTCGAATAAGTATGTTGGATAAATCATATAAAAGAAATTAGGGATAAATGCTGCACATGTTTGCGCTACAGTCCATCACTCCTCTCATCTGGGCTTATCTAGTCTTCAGTCTCCACATGCCTTTTGCACCATTTTGGCCTTCAGCATCCATTCATTCATCTTCATCTTAAGTCAAGTTCAGCCCTACACTGTTGTGCTTTTTAAAATAATATATATATCAATATAGACCGTGATACACACACATACATGCAGTCACAACAGTTTGACCTACATGTGCCGACATGGTCGCTGAGGCTTTGATTTTATTTTGCTTTTGCACTTACTATTTTCACAAATGCAGTTAGCATGTGAAAACATTTGCACACAACCCCCCTCCTCACACACACACACACACACACACACGCACACACCAAAAAGCAACTTTAAGCAAGCTAATTCTTGCAGCTGGTTCTGCAGAAGGTATGCCAAATCTATCTATCTAAGAGAAAGCAAGCAAGAGAAATTAAATAGATGAGTGTTTTCAGTTATATATATATTGTACGTAAAATAGTTTGTCCTAAGTTTGGAGAATATTAAGTCCTTAATCATCTCTTACCAACTATATTTTGTCCTGTGAACATACCACTTTAAAGACTGTGATGTTTGTGTTGCATAGTTGCAGTTGATGGTCTGTCTGCCTGCAAGTGGCTATATGTAGGAGAGCAATGCTCACCCTGTTAGCAATAAGCTGTAGTATCAGACAGCAGAACTTAGACCTGACTTCCTCATCATACAGATGCAATAGCACAGGTGCTAGCATACCCTTATAGGACAAGGGAGGAGGAGTGACTGTGTATGCAAACTTCACATTCAGCACACCTTTGCTTAAGAAAACATGCCACCCCTTCCGGAACGTGTGTGTGTGTGTGTGTGTGTGTGTGTGTGTGCCTGCGCCTGCCTGCCTGTGTCTATATTTGTGTGTATATAAGTGATGGAGAGCTATGCAAATAGCCCATGTGTATTTTTTTTGTTAGTGCAAGGTCTCCGGGGTGAGCTCCAGGAGACATCCCTGGAACTGTGACTGAACTGACCGTAGACCTCACTTTGTGTGCATTGTGTAAGTCCAGGCCAGGGGAAGATAAGTAGTCGCCATTTTTATTTTTAGATCCCGTATCCTTATTGTTTACTCACCTTCATGTTCACAGACAAGAATTGGAAGTGGAAAGTACTTGATTGCTGTCACTGTCACTGGTGTTTACAGAAGCTTTCGCTTTGTTATTTTGCAGATGGTCTAGTGTTTGTAATAGTGTTAGACAGCCCTCCCTCACTGTGGGTGCTGTGAAATCTCTCCAACAACCTATCTATGGCTGCCTTTATTTTTTTAAGTGACACTTCTTTATCTAGACTTGGATAGGGAAAAAAAAGATTTCAATGTTTATCTGAAATGTCAGGTAATAAACTCTAGATCACCTCCGTTAGCTTGTAGCCAGGTTTTGACCAGAGCATTTCTTTGTGCGAATCAGACCACATTATTTGATCACAGCTGCATTTTTGTTTGACGGCATGCAGCCCAACTGTGCATCGACATGGACTCATAGCGCTCTAGCAGTACTCTTGCTAATTTGTGTTTGACAGTGTTGATTTTGAGTAAAATATCCCAATACTGTAAACCTAGCTCCTATAAAAAAAAACCACAAAACAAAACTCACACACACACAAAAAGGAAAAAACATCAACAGCAAAAAATTGAAATAACAACACATACACATACAGACACTTTCTCCTCACTGGCTGTCCTCCAGTAATGCAGCTGCATCATTTCACACAAATCGCCTTGTATACATTTCTTAAGATGTATCTTTTGGGGAAAAATGGGTGGTTGACAAACTGTTGTGCTCCCACAAAGAAATAGAAAGTAAAGAGGCTGGACCTCATTTTATTTATTTGATCTTTTATGAATTATTTTCTGAAATTGTTCCGTTTTTATTTTTCTCGCAGTTGAAATGATGAATTAGTGGGAGAAATATGACAGGCTGTGTTAGATGCACTGAAACTTGTAGTTATGTGTATTTGTGTGGGTTTGTGAGATTCAAGCCTGTGCAAGTGTGGAGCTGCCCCATTTTATCCACAGGGTTTCTCCTTTGAGATGATAGGAAGCTTGGTTTTGATGAAATGGAACGGGGCCCGAAGCCCAGTATATGTATTAATCTGCTGAAACATACGTGTTGGAGGATGCCATTTTGTGTGACGACCACAGGAAGAGTAAGACGGCTAATCAGAAAATGCTAGCGGCCACTGTCTTTCACTGAGCACCTCCTTTATTCTAATTGATAATCAATGGTGCTGACCTTCCAGAGCTCCTTTTGAGGGAGTTTCTTCCTACGTGCTTGCTAGATCCAGTAATAATGACATAAAAGCCAGTATCAACAAGCAAGACGTCCGTTTAGCTCTCATTCGCCTCTTACCTGTAAATAAGCAGCAAAGCTATTCCGTTATTTTTTCTTTACATCCACTCATTTGTCAAACTGATGCCTTTTCATCCTGCCAGTTGTGGTTAATTTGTATTTGTTGTTCTGGTTCGTAGCAGCAAGCAGAAGCACGTGTTTACCTCCTAGACAGTCACTCAGGAGGTGCTCAGTGAAAGTCGTGGACAGTAGCAGCGTTTATCTTAAGTTTTCTTTTCCATGTGTGTTTGAGTGAAATGGCTAAACCTTATAGAGGTCTAACTGTCCTCCATCTGGATTTTGACGTTTTTGTTTTTTCATTTTGTTTTCTAGCACTGATAAGAACATGATTTATATCGACCTAGCCATGAACAACTCGCTGGTTCTTTTCTAGTTCTTGACACTTACATGATTACACTGTATTTATCTTTTTTTTTTTTTTTTTTTCATTGCTTAAAACTAAAAGCTAGATGGACATATACCAAAAGCCAAATGCTTTTAGTTTGAGTGATCAGGTGAAGATTCAGACCACAAGGGACCTCTCTATTATGAGACCCTCCTATGACCTATGGGTCAGTGTTAGGCTCCAGACACCACAATGTAGAACGAGCAGCGTCATCACAACATAGTCAAAAAGATGTGTTTTCCATGACATCTTTGTACACTAGAAGATTTAGTAACAGGGACAAATCAGTCTATTGCTTTTATCTGAAAGAGGAAATATTGTGTTTTCAGTGGGCATGCTGGCTCGTCCTGTTCCTGTTTATATATATAAAAGGTCTTAATCTCCATTCAGACCAAGCCTGCTGCTCACTCAGAGGCTTCCTTGTACCATAATCTCACCAACTCCAATCCATTCTGTGCCAGTTTAAATGAAGATGATGATGAATGATCTGACAAGACTGGCAGCCTTAAAGCTTCTTAATTTATTGCAGTAGTTTTTCACTCAAGGGTTTTTTTTTGTTTGTTTGTTTGGTTTTTTTTTATATAAGCAAAAAATGTTTAAATAAAAAAAATGCATATCAACCTATTGATCATCGTAAATATTGTTGTGTGTAGTGTTTTAGAAATTCTATAAGGTCTTAAATTACTACAGATGCTAGCATTAAGAACAAGGCTTTGGAGGAGTTTGACTGGTGGGGGGTTTATCTGGTGCCATTTGAAGTGCTAGTGAAGCTTACACAGCAACATCAATGTTTTTACATCACTGCTTCCCAGCACAGCCTTTTTTAAAAAATTAAAATGATTCTTATCCTATAAATTTTTGATTCCTCTCACAATCTCAGAGGTGTTGTGCATTCCAGAGGCCTCCCTGTACTTAATATGCCGTAGCTGTAGGAGAGACGTACCACGGTGGACATAGGCATCCCTCCTTAGATGAACTTCACTGTTTCCTACTTTGCCTGTACTGTCTCTCTGATAGTGACAGCAGTTGTGGTTAAGGTGCAGGTCAGAGGAAAGCACTGCAGGATAGCGATGTGTCAGCCAAAAACACCATATGCTTACAATGCAATGAAACAGGCACCCAAACCAGCGACACAATCCACTCCAAAATTTACACAGATTACTTTTTTTTTTCTTTTTATGAAATCAAACTACTTAAAGAAAAAAAAAAGAAAATGGATTACAGATTGCTAAATTTAAAAAAAATCTATCTTCTCTGATTGTAAGGAGAGAAATTCTCCCTGAATTGAAGCCATGTGAAGCCACTTGTCAAAACTTGATGTCAGCCTTACGTGGATCTGTTTGTGTATTGGCATATTATCTTTTGATTATTGAAATTTGTATGATGGAGATTTTCTTTTATACCATCATTGTTATTGTCAAAGTACACCAATAAAACTTGTAAACATACGCTACCTCTCTCCTGTTTGTGTGTGTATTTAAAACTTCTACGCTTTCTCAGATTGGTTGGTGACTATTTTTAAAAGAATTTGTTAATGTTTATCTATTAAAACTATTTCTGCACTCAAAGGGAAACAGATGCACACTGGCATGTTTTCTCTAAAAAGATGGTTTACACTTTAACATAATGTTGGATACAAACTGGCACCGGGGCATAGGCTGCCAGTGTAGGATTATACTGTGGTTTCAACTGCTCTCACTCTCTGTAGCCCTCATATGCTTTAAAAGGGAATTGCAGTAGATTGAGAGGTGGGTGTGTCCAAATGGATGTTCTGGAAACATTTATTTCTTTTCTTTCTTTCTTTCTTTTTTATTCTTATTGACTTTACACTACAACCTAACTTGCTGTAGTTTTCCATTCATATCAGAGTTAAGAATGTTAACATTAATAACTATATATTCTTAGTCAGAGGACTGACTCAATGCATGCGCAGCTGTGGAGTTTTGCATAGTAGGCAGGGATATAGACAGCATCACTGCCTCTTTAACACTCCCGCAGACAAAGGGTTATTGTCTGTGTTTTTGCCTCACACACCAAGGCCATAGCTCTTTTGATCCACAACTGGTGACAAGTTCCCGGCATCTGGACAACATATACTTCAGTTCTAGTACAGTCCTTTTAATTGTCCAACTTTCCATGCTCACATCCGACCCTTGACCCTCATAGAGTAAGAGCAGCTCCAACCCTGTGGCAATTAGCACATCAACCACACAACCCTGCAAGTTCACAGAAAAGACAGCTGATAATTTCATTATGCTCTGCATATTCTACAGTTTGCCCTCCTTTTACCATTTTGTTTTCCTCCACAAAGAAAAAAAATCAAAACAAAAAGGAAAAAGCTGGTCATGGCTGTAATTAATACGATTGATCATTCTTGAAAATGGACCAAAACACCCCCCGTTTATCCTCACTGAAATCATCCCCCTGCTCCTGGCCTGTCTAGCAGGGGTGTGTGTGTGAGAGAGAGAGAGAGAGAGAGAGAGAGACAGAGAGACTTGGCAGCGGCACAGAGACTGGCTGTAGTAGCCACATCTTAATGGAGTCTAGGAAACAGAAGGCTTTGGTATGCTAACACCAGTGTCACATAGCTGCCTGACGCACACAGAGGGCAGCTCTCAAGATCTCAAGAGTTGCCTTGGCACATTTAGACGTCCGCTGTTAATTCATCCTCTTTCACTCCCTTGAGTACTGTGCTACTCAGAGGCTTTGATGTCATCTCTGGCGCCCTCGCCTTGGTGCTCGTGTGTCTGCTTCAGTGTGTTGCTCCCAACTGAGATGATTAAACTCAACAGGAAATGGATGAATAACTGAATGTGTCTTTAAGCAGTGCAGAAAGGTGTCACATTCGACATCCAGCCTTCTTAAATGGTGTAAGAAATCACTGTGTGTGTGTGTTTGTGTGTACCCCCAGCTGAAAACAGTAAAACACTGAAAAACATCCGTGCCCTTCATCTAAACACAGATTTTTGCTGGGTGTTAACATCTACATGGTATCTGTGTTAAAATCATGGATTCGGCTTTCATTTGCAGTTAAATAAGATATTTGAGTAATAGAGGACAACAGTGCCTCACGGGATGTTTTGTGTATTTGTGTGTGCATGTGTGCAGGGGGGGAGTGTGTGTTGTTTCATGCCTGTGAATGTCAGATGCAACATGCCTCAGTATTACGTAAGAATTAACATGGCTTCATGTGCAATATTACAGGAACCTAGTCCCTTTGCTTTCGTCACGTTCCCCTTTTCTGCTCTGTCTTCTTCGGCTCACTGACAGGACTGTCCTCTGAGTGGTGCTACTTCCCGGCTGCTGTCAGACCCCTCGGGGGGGCTGTAGGGTTCAAGTACAGGCTGCTTCTGTTGGATCTCTTCTACTGAGCACTGTTTGTGTCGTGTGCCTGCACATATGTATCCAAGCAGACGTGTACTTTCTCCAGCCCGTGTTGTGACGCCTGCCTGGATTCCTGTCAGAATGTTAAGCATGCAGTTGCGGGACGAGGAGGCTGTAAACACATCTGCTGCCTCTGCTGTGTGACTCTGTGTCACTGCTGATGTGTTGCTCTCCTGCCTGCCCTGCCCTTGTCACATTGGACTCTATCAGCCTGACTATTCCTCTTCAGTGGGCTGAGCTCATCATCTCAGTTCATCCCCATTCAACACTGACTGTCACACATTGAATATCTCATCTCCTTTTTCTCTCTGACAGCTTATGATTGTAACTTTTTTTAAAATTATTTCTCATCTATCCTATCCTTTTTCATGCTCATGGTCATCACCCTGCATCCTTCAGCCAACTCATACATCCGTATTTGCCCTCACCTGTGACCTCCACCTTCTCTATCCACTCTGTATTGCCGTTCCAGCTTTTTTATTTGTCGGTCTAGCCTCTGGTTTTCATTATGCTGTGACTGCTTCATCCTGTTCTGGTTACTGAGCGATGTTGTCTTTAAAAACTATGTGCTGATGCTGTACAGAAGACCTGCTGACAGGGCTTCAGTGCTGCAAAGTCAACCAATTTTTTCAACTCTTTTCACCCAGTTTCATTCGTTATCATTGAGTCTCACCTAACCTGACTACAAACACTTTAATATCCTGCACAGTTTCCTCTAATGAACTCATCTTGCAGCTTCGTGTGACCATAATTTTGTAAGATTGTATAAGACCATTCATAAAGTGTACTGTATTCAAGTCATTTCAAAACCTCTTCAAATATTTGTACACTTTGGTTGTCTTTGGGAAAGAATAGTAAAGTGATTGCCTCAAAAATTGATTACACTGCAGTCAGACCTCAGATCCCTCTAGCTGAAATGCTGTGTCGTGTGTATGAACATTACATTTCTGGACCCCATTACAGTCTGACAGCTATTTAATCAGTGAGAGATGTTGCTGTCTCAAAGTATGTGCTGATATTCTGTGAAACCTGCAGACAGTGCAGCCCGACTACAGCCGCAGTCATAATTCAAAATCTGTTTGCTGCTTGTCCTAATTCCGTGGAGCTGGTGTGGGAGTTTCTGTGGTTTCCCACATTAATTTCTTACTGTCAATGACGTGGTGCACTTTCTCTTCCTCATTGTCTCTTTTTACAGTTATAGCTGTATATAGCATCCTTATATTAACATTGATTTATGTCAAGTTCCCTCAGAAGATAGGTGATAGCTTTTAGCCTGTAAAAAAAATAATCGTCATACTTTGTACATTACGAACTAGTATTATTATTGGTACTTTATTTTTTTTGATTGCTCTTACCAGACATGGGAAGTTTTGACAGAATTGGCAGAATTTGGCAGAATTTGACAGAACTGGTGCTCTGATATGTGCTACAATTTGAATGACTGACATCTATAAGTGTTTCTGCTTTCACTTCTTAATTTACAGCTATCAAATTGCTCTTTCCTGCTTTCAAAATATTTTACCTTTTTTAACATTGTGGAGGTGGAAGTATTCTCCCTTACACCCTTAGATGTAGCACCAATGTCTCTTCTTCATAGCTTCACTGATGATGATCTGTGCAATGATTAAAGTTGAAACCAAAATTTCTGTACAGGACTTGATTATTTTAACTTTTTAACAGTTTTTTGCCCTTTTTCTATCTCTATTTTGTGTATGTGTGTTTTTGTTGACGGTAAATGAGCAAGGGAAAAAATTCTTAACTTTCTGCATTAATAATAACAAAGAAATGCAGGATTGTTAAACTTTCATTAATAACCACTCCAATTAATAAACTGAAAGTTAACTATGCAGACTAGCTGCTGCCAACGATTCTTTTCCTGGATAGAACTGAATTGGATTTAATGAATTGTCTCTGTCTGATCATAATCCATAAGCCTTACATATTTTTTTAAAAGGCTGACTGAGCTAGAAACAAACAAACAAACAAAAAAAAATGCACTGTATATTTGAACACAGTCCTTGGGTATTTTAGATTTAGATTTTATTTCTTTTTCATCTACCATGCCATGTAACATGTTGTCACTGATCCCCAATTGTGAATTTTGGAACTTGTCTGCAACTTGGAGTGTTGTAGCAGGAAAAAAACAAAACGGTTAAAGTAAAACTACATAAATCATTTTAAAGATGTGTAAAACAAGAGCTTACAAAAATGTAAATAGCACCGAGTTGACATACAGTATTCTTTAAAAAGACCACACGAGTGTCCGTACAGGGGATGTCGAGTGTGCTGGTCAGTAGAAACCCATAGCAGCGTATTAGTTCCATATCATTCACTTTGTTTTGTTATTATTTCTCTAAAGTGAACTGTTTAACATCATAACAATGAAGTCACATCATATAAGTTAAAAAAGGTAAAATATGAAAACAGAACAATCACAATCAGAGAAAAACAAATAAACAAATGCCCTACAGAATAAAATCTCAAGGGAAAATACTGTCCAGTTATACAACCATAGGTGTGTTTTTGTATTTTGTGTCTGCTTCTTCTCACTTCACTAAACTAAAGATCCAGGACATCTGGAGAAGTGAGCTGGGAAACTCATGGGAAATGAATTCGGTTCACCGGTTAAACGGTCCAGTTACTTTGCCTTTGTGCAGATGGGACTGAAAAAGAGAAGTAGAGTGAGTCACTTGATCCTAATGATAAGTCTCTCTCTCTCTCTTTTTTCATTTATTATAATATAGCTCAGATGCTACTTGTCTACTTTTTGGTTGGCTGCTTCCTCGGCCAGTCTTTGGCCTTCTCCTTTCAGCTCAGCCAGCTTCTCTGAATGGGCGGCCAGGGTGCCATTCACCTGGGCCAGGTATGAGTCCGAGTGTCTCTCCAGCTCTGCTCTGATCCTCTCCAGGTGCTCTGCCAGCTCCCCCAGGCTGCTGCACTGACCCTCTACCTGGCTGACTCTGCTGTTAAAGTCCTTTACCTCTTTCTGTACTTCTATTGCTGTGCTCCTGCAGCCCTGCAGCTCCCCGGCCAGCCGTCTCTTCAGAGCCACTAGTTCTCCCTTCAGCTGGGCCAGCCGCCTCTCCCCTGCCCCAAGGAGGGAAGCTTGGTGGTCCACTAATTTAGTGATTCCTTGCACCTGATTGACTAACTGGTGCTCTCTCTGCTCCCAGGTGGCGTTCGCATGACCCACTTCACTTGCAATGAAGCTAATGGAGTCCTTCAGGCCCTTCAGAGTGCGGTTCACAGAGTTGATGTTGACTTTTAGCAGAGTAATCTCTCCCTGGACGGAGCCTTCTGCGTCCTCCTGTGCGATCCTGAGGAGCAGGTTCTGCAGGGTGTTGTTGAGGCGGTCCAACTGGTTGGAATGGGTGTCCAAACGGCCTGTCATCTTCTTCTCTATCTTTTCACACTCTTCCTCTACTTCAGTGACACTTACACCCCCTGCTGGTGGTGTGGAGGCAGAGCAGGAGGAGGTGCAGAGGAGCTCCAGGTCTACTAACTGTTTCTGAATGCCATCCAGGTCGCCTTCCACTCTCCTCCTCACGGACTCAATCTCCGTCTCCAGCGCCGGGACCACCTGTCCCTCCAGGAGTGCAGGGGCCGTGGCATTGCTCAGCTCCTCCACAGCCACGAACACTCTCTCCTCCAGAGTCTTCAACTTGTCCTCCAGCAGGGTCTTGAAGCCATCCAGACCTCCTGGGAGCCCTCCTACTCCATCAAGTCCGACCTCAGTGACATTGAGGCGACCCTCTATGTCCACCAGGCGGGTCTCAATCAATGTCTCCACATGGATGCTTTGGTCAGTGAGGGCAGTCTGGAGCTGTCTCTGAGATTCTGTCAGACCTTTCACTGAGTCCTCCAGCAGCAGCACACGCTGGGACAGGCTGTTTACCTGCAATACCAAGAACTAGTGAGTTCAGTCACACTTAATTATATTGGGGTGCTGTTGGCCTTTCAATAGTAGAGGCTGAAATGTGCAGAATCTACTTATTTACTTTCTATAATTTGCTAATTTAATGTCCAAGTTACCTTTAGACAGATCGTGCTTAGAAACACCAAATATCCCACATATAACTGTATTTAATTGACAAATTGGATGCATTTACTGCATCCTGATCATACCATAATCACATCTTTATCATACCTGTCCACAACAGCTCTCAGTCAGAGTTAGGCCCTGGATCTGAGCCTGTAAGGAACCCAACTCCTCCCTGAGTCCGGTCTCTCTTCCGTCCAGTGACTGCTGCATCTGTTCCTGGCCATCCATATGCTCCCTGTGACATTGCTTCTGCACCTCCCCAATCCTCTTGTCACAGTGGTTCTCCAGACCGGTCAGGCGACGTTCAAAGCCATCCAGAATCTCAGCACGCATGTCAGCCAGCTTGGTGTCAACAATCTGGTCAATATGAACGGTGGCGCCAGGGTCAGCAATTGGCTCACCCGTTGCTCCCTCCAGCAGCCTCTTTAGCTGGCCGTCATGACCCAGGACCATTCCCTGAAGACAAACAAGTGAAAAGGGGAACAAAGAGTGGCATTCAATCAAGGAGAGAGCTGCCGAGGCCTGATTTGGTCCAGTTATACAGATATACTGAACGGGGTACCTGAATCTTCTCTAGGATGTGTGTTTTGGCTCGGAGCTCATCTTTCACTTCTGTTACTCTCCCAGCTAAATCTCCAAATCCAGGAAATCTTTCCCCTCCATCGAGCCCATCAGGAGTCCCATCTGGGATCACCCCAAATCCCACGCTGGCGTCAGGCACACGGGGGCTGTTGGGCAAAAGCGATACCAAGATTTTGTTGGTATCTTCTCTGAGGGATGTACGTAGTCGCTCCTCAAGGCCGGCCACCACCCCATTAAGAGTGTCTAGACCCTGTGTGAGGCGACGCAGATCATCCTCCATACGGTCCAAACGTTCCCCAGTCACTCCAGAAATCCCAAATTTGTTTCCTGTATTTCAAAAGATAACAAGAAGAAAAGGAGAGATGGAAGTTATTTTTATTGAGAAAGTCTGCCAGCAGCGAAGAGAAAAGGATGCAGCTCTGTAGCAGAGTTACAGTTCTCTTATTTACACAAACTTTTACAAGTGCAGACCGACAGCAGTAGTGAAGGTTCAAACCAGATGATTTAACAGTCCAGTGGAAATTTATTCTCACCATAGTTTGGTTTGCCGCCTCCAGCGGGCAGTTGTCCCGTGGGTATTGGTCTGTGGTCAGGTACACTGGGGAACGGTTTGATTGGCTCCAGTTGGCCTCCTTCAGGCTTCTGGTCCAATGGGGGTCTAGGGCCATGGGGGAAGCCCTTCATTCCTGGGCGATGGGGAAAACCAGCACCCTTGAAAGGTGGTATCACGCCATCGGGCGATGGTGTGGCTCCATCATAACAGCTCTCTCCAGAGTAGCCAGGACAACATCGCCACTCCAGCTCAGTCACTGTCTTAAAACCAACCTTGTACTTTGGTTTGTAGAAGGTCCTGTACCTGAAGGAAAGGATAAAAAACATGGTTACTCTCAGATGTTAACAGTGTGGTTCAACGTCCAGGAGTCTCTCAGAAGATCTGTAGTTGTTTTTAATTATTAAGAGCAGAGGATGGAAAGACAGGAGGTGGTGGGCAGAATTAAAGCGATGAACTTGTTCTCTTTAAAATTAAACATGGATTAGACGGAGATTAGGAGATTAAGATAAAGTGTAGTGTAAATGAAGCAGCGTCAGGGGATTGAACGCTTAACTCTGGTTTTATCTTGTATAAACCGAATTTCGATTATGAATCAAATTCTCCATCTCTCTCACACAATGATGACAATGATTCTTTCGTTTTGAGGAGAAAATCTTCTCCTTTAATTTCCCCTGTGTGGCAACTTTAGAGAGGCACATTACAAAGAATTACAAACTCACCCACAGTCGTTTAAGGATCTATTATTATAAGTATTATGATACATCAGGATGAGTGTTTCATCTTTTAACATTTAACATACAAATAGTGGGCATATGTTGCACTAATGCCATTCAGATTAATAAACATCCAGACCTCAATTGAGAGCAGACATGGAGGTGCAGGTTTTTGAGGACCTGGACATCACACACACTAGAGGGCAGCATTGATTGGAGAATATATTGTACAATGTGCTCCGTGTACGTTTCTTGAGGGGTGTAAGCTGAATGGTGAAAGCATGCAAACACATATTTATATGTTGGGAAATCTTACATGACTACAGGACACTTCTGGCCCCAGATGCATTTGGTGGTGTACTCAGCCTTCACAAAGGTAGACACTCCATCCTGCATGGTGCATGTGATGTTCTTCTGAACCACGTAAGCACAGTGGTTTCTGTGGGAAAGGCAGAGTTGAATAACTTAAAAAAAAAACAACCCAAAACATTCCTGCCAAAATGAATGCTACATTACCAATTTCATCACTGACAACGCCCCTTCTTTTTTTCTGTATCTGTAGCTTTAAGCAAACTGCAACCAATTTAACTGGCTCCATGTGACAGTGGTACTAAAATGTGGTGTTATGGATGTAAAGATGCTTCAACAATTCTTTCTGACCAACATGTTGCTGGAGCTTTCTTTGGGCTTAAAGCTTTTACTTTCCTGTTATGTGTCCTGCACACTCTAACTTGTCTTTATTAGAGCCTCGGTTGCTTGATTTTTTCCCCTTAAACTCTTATTATTATTATTATTATTATCCAAAAAAACCTTCTGTATTCTACAATCTTGACATAGCAAGTAAGACAGGTGAAATTATTTTGTTTTAAAACAGAAATGATTGCATACCACTGGCATTATACTGATGATGATGGAAGATAGCTGCTGGGTGCTTTTCAACCATCTTTTGCTTTGTTTTATTTGAGGAAAATATTACTGAGACTGTTTTCAGATCTTAAAAACACAGCATAATAAAATTACTATAACTACTTTGATCAGTTGTTGCATCATGTTAAAGCTGGACATTCTCTCTCCTCTTTCTTCCTTGCCTGTGCAGCTACAGCAACTGTAATATGTTCCCCTGGCCCCTGTGCAACACAGGAAATGATGATCTGGGTTCTTTAGGCTCACATGTGAAGCATTTCTTACATCCAGAGGGGAGCGTTTAGCAGCACATGCAGTACTTAACGTTGCTGCACAGCTGTTTCAGGACAAATAGAAGTGATTTTGCGGAGCAGGAAGGGACACGGGGGCTGAGGAGGGTCTACAAGCCAAGGGCTAACAGGCTGCACAGCCTGTCAGAGTCTGTGAAAAACCACGGCACTGCTGCAGATTCCTACGAACCGCCGACTGCGTTGACAGCGTTTGTGTGCGCATGCCTCTACTCTGGCTGTGTTGACATATGCTAATGGCAATGGAAGCAAAAGGGCAGAAGTCAGAATGACAGAGCTCCTTTCATACCAGCCTGACAACATGCTGCCAGGTCAGATGTTGAGGAAATTGTGGTTATGACCAGAACTGACGTCATATGATGTGAACTCTACCAGAAACGTAAAACTCACACATGCTGGTCTGGATTTTCTTTTGTGTGTGTGTGTGTGTGTGAGTATAAAAAAATAACAAAATCGGGCAACAAACATTGTTTTTATGTTTGTTATACTTTTGTGCACTTCGAGATTGAAAGCTGCACAATTTACTGGATAACAATAATTTCATGGCATCATCACTTCTGGTGTATTTTCATTCTCCTAAAATGCTGTAATAAATACATGAGCTAATGTTCTGTTACATTACTCCCAATAATTTGGGAGTTCACCTTCAAAAACCTTTGTTTATGATCCCTGAGAGGTGTTAAAACTGATCAACTGCTTTTCACAGAAATCCTTTGGCATAAGAATACATTTTTTGTTTTTAACATGCAAGATCACATTATCATTGAGATGGTAAAAGATATTGGCAGATGGAAGAAAAAGTCACACCAAATGGTCATCTAGAGAATATTAATACTTGACTAAGAGCTTTAAGGATAATAGTTTTGAAATCATAGTTTTGCAAGAAATAGATTAATGACTTGTTTCTGTGTTTGGTGGAGTTAGGAGAAAAAGTTTTTGTGGGCAAACAAGGATTAGTGACAGCTGATAGAGAGCAGACAGAGTGCATGAGCATTCACGTATATACAGCACAGTAAGTGTGCGATCCTTCTCATGTTCCACGCAGGGCCGATTGAAAAGTGACCATGTTCACCGATTTGTTTGTCAGGTGCACATCTGGGATGAGACAGTGACCTTCAGACTCACACATAATGGCTGAAAAGTGCAGGAATCCAGATGTACAGAGAGAAGAAAAGGGGGGAAAAAAACTCCTGTGCACAGGTCTCCGTTTCTATCTTTTTTTTTTTCCCCTGCAGTCCGCTCTTTGACCATTTTCACAGATCTGTCAATGTCATTTAGGTTTGTGAGTGATATTTTATCCCCGGTGCCTTACAGACAGAGGGGCTCTGGCTTTGTGTGAATCAAAGTTGAGTGCTGAGATAAATCCCATCCCTCTGCTGCCGAGTCTGTCGGGGGAACAGCAGGTCACCTCCTCTGCTGCATAAAAACCGATCCCTATGGGACAAATGTTGAGTTTCAACTTGAGAGATAGTGATATTGTGTTTGAGCCGTACAGGCACTGACACATGGTCACAGGCTCATATGCACATTTTATACATGCACAGTGGAGTTCTTGGTCCTTTCATCTCACATCCACAGAGACCACACAGCTCTGCAGAATGACGATTATGCAAGCTTTATCGCCAGATATATGAAACCATGTGTGAGCGGTCATACGTGAGAAAAAATGTCCATCTTTAGTGTTTATTATGGTCTCCACCAGGCCCAGCTGCTAGAGGGTAGGTGAGAACTTTGTTTGGGTTGATTGTGTGGGAGGACCCTCAGCCTGCAAAAGGCAGCACTAATATGGACTCATGGGGGAAAATGGATGAGTTCTGATCCAATGTGATCTAATATCTGGGGGATAATGAGAGGAGAGGAAGGAGAAGGGGAGAAATAAGAGGGCTGGCCAACTCTGAGCTATTTTCACACTTCATCTCTTAACTAATGTGGGACAAGGACATTCTGATGTTTGTTTTAGCTCTCCTGGGTGACAGGTGGGAGGGCCACACAGAATATCCCAGCAAGTGCCAGATGGGAAAAGCCACTTAGGTGACCTCAACTTTATTTATGACTCACATTAAAAATGCTACAATGCTAAATAATGCTACACAATCACAGCTGTGGAACAGCACCGGCGGAGGAATGAACCTTCAACTTTCGACACTCCCCCCAAGATCTAAGGGACCCAGAGGTGGAATAGCGGAGGAGGTCAGAAGAATACGAAGTGGCAAACATGCCTCATGAGTCCTGACACGAAGAGGCTGCAGCCACGCTAGGGGCTCTGTGAGGCTGCAATTAGCTACAACTGTGTTTGGAGCTAAATGCCAACATCAGCATGCAAACACGCTCACAATGAAAATGTTAACATTGCTGATGTTAAGTCAGTATAATGTTTATTATGTCACACCAGCTTAGTCTAGAGCTTTAGCTTGGTCACATTTGCAAACATGTAAAATGTTTGATGGGAATGTTGTTAGTTTTCCAAATGCGTGATAATTGGAAAAATTTAAACTTTGACATGATGATGATATCTGATAGAAACTGAAAGAATAAGAGAATGAGCAGAACATCTGATCGTTTTCAGGCTTTAAAATGTTCCCCAATGAGTGTCAGAATAAACCAAAAATACAAATCCAAGATCCAAACTGCATTTCACTCGACGTACCATCTGATGTGATTACATTCCACCCGTCTGGTTAGCATTTTGAAAACAAATTAAGCCTGGACGACTGCTCAGTAATAACTGAACTTAATCTAAGTCAAATATTATTTATCGTCTTTTGACTCCATCACAATCCAAATCCCTGAAATCCTCTTTCTGCCACCAAAATGCAAATGATGGTTTTGTTGGATGGCTGTTGTTGCTATAAGTTGTATCAAATGTCTCCAGTTGATCCACAACCTCACTGAAGCGCCCAACCCCACCTGACCCAAACTCATTCAAAGTCTTTAATGTATTTGATTCTCCTGTGCACTTCCCACCTTCACCTGACCTCACCCTCTTCCTTCCTGCTCAATATCGACACAGTCTTCACCTCCTTTGGTGACACCAGGAAAGCCACACTTAGGACTTCTCTTGCTCCATTTGCCTCACCCCCACTCTCTCCTCACACACCTCCCCCCTTGACGCCAAAATATTGTCTTTTTTCTGTCACTGGACCATGACACTTCTTGACTGCTAGTATGGTCCCACTGTAAATATTTCCAGTATAGCGTTACACTTTCTAAATCACTTCGCAGCTTCCCTGGGGGAAAGCAGAATTCCCATCTCAGATTCTTATGTGGAGCGTTTTCAGCAAATATTATTGCTCCTAGACCTCCGCCCTCTGGTGGGACCAAAACAATTCACCTTTCCATTCCCCGTTTTCTGCTAACCCTTGCTGCTTTTTTCTCCTCTTACAAAATCTGCAAACTGCAGCTTATCTCTGTTTGATTATCTAAGCATACCATCCCGCTCTTGCCTTTGTTCCTAATATCGTCTTTCTTCGTCTGGTTTCTGCTCTTCATGAGGCGTCTGTGTGCCACCCAATCACACCCATGACATCTCCAGCAGTGTAACCTGCCATTTTTCCAACTGTCGCCCTGCTTGCTTTGACATTATAGCTCTGAAGGGCTCACCTTCCTCATTTCTAACCACACTCTCACCTGCAGGGATCTGGACTGTTTGAACTCAGGTCACTGCTGTTGCCTCTGACAGATTTATGACCAGAGCAGGCCAGATAGAAAACCATGCAATCTTTAATAGGACTTTTAACAACCCTGTCTGTGAGCTAACAGCTCTCCTCCAGGGCCCATCTCTTTCCATATATGCTTCTAATGAATCCTATTTTGGGCCAACTGGCAGGTCTTGAAGGTCCCACGGTGCACGTTTGATTGACGTTACTCATGTGGCTACTGATTAAGGTTAAGGGAAAGCTGTGATACTTCAAGCTCCAGGACCAAGGGGATCATTCTTTCATTCAGCCAGCTCTGGTTGCCATTGCTTAGAGATGGACTATTACTTTTATGTGGTTAACTTTAGGCTAACAAAATATCTCAGAAGGTGTTTTATTGAACTTTGCTGCGTTTTTCTTTAAGAAAATGTATTGTCTTCGTCTTTCGGAAAACAGTAATGAGCTCAAACACCGGTAGTGAAAAAAAAAAACAACAAAAAAAAAACAAAAAACACACCAATGACTTACAGTCAGGCATTCCCCAAAGAACATAATCCTCTTTAAGTAAGAATAGCTCTCTGTACTTTTTAAATAAAAGGCTTTTCAGACAGAATTGCTCGATTTATTAAACTCACTGTACCGTATATGCCTTGTAAGTGAAATCAGTAGCAGCGTGTTGTGATACCTTACGAAGGTGTGTGAACTGTAGTTGTTCACACACCAAACCACATTAACACTGAGGTGCTTTTAGGGAATGATGAGGAAACATGATCTTCTATATCATGCTTTCATTTATCATGTATCATGATCTGCAGAATTTATTGAAAACCACATAGAAAATAATGTTGTAACGTGCAATAAGTTGGTGTTCTCTGTTATATTTTGTATTATATTCTGTACATGTATTTATATCTTTTACATTAGAAAAAGTTTTGCATTTAAGTGAATCACTTACATGCTTTCCTGTGAGGCTCAAATGAGAAGACTGACACTGCTCTTGTCTGCATGTGAGCTAAATTTGACAATAGGGACAGATTATTTTATTGTATCTTAACTTTAGCTATATCACCCAATTTAAGGGCAGATGTGAGAATTGTATCAGCCCTACCTACACAGCTGTACCTCCAACTAATACCATAAGGTAAATAAACGCAATCTAAACTATTGTATATCACTTTACTGCATTAAATTCTTAACATTCAGCAGGAAGGTCAGTGGAAGCATAAGCAAATTAAATGTGTGTTTGTAGCAGAAGCTTGGGAGCTGACCTGACTCTGTGACTCTTAGCAGGAGACTGGCTCCCCTCTTGTCCTCCACTGGACACTCAACACAAACTTACTACAGCAGCCCATAACCTCTAACCTTGGCCAACTCACTGACCTTTCTCCCTTGATCCCTGTCCCATACATCATTGAAAAAGCCTCAGATATGTCTCTAATCTGATCATTGAAGACATGTGACATCTGCTGGGATGTTAATTGATTTATACTACCCCAATTTCACAGTTATGGTTAAATAACCGTCTCACCTGCTGGTGTGGTGTGGCTTATCTATTATAGTGCAAAATGGAGAGAGATGACTGTGACAAGCTGAACGCATATTTCACAATTGGTTGTTTTCCCTTTTGATGTATAGTTAAAAATGGCCAAAAAAACACACTTCAGGAAATCTGAACACTCCAGGCCACCCGTGCACAGTTTTAGCTACGGCAAAATTCATAGAGAGGTTATTAGAATTGTGTAACTGTAGATATACGCGAAGCAGTCAGTCCCCACAGGCTTTTACTGCAAGTCGTTCTACTAAATGAAAGGAATGACTGCGAAATCAATTCCCTTGCTGTTCTGCCAAAGTAGAGATAATAATTCAACACAAAGAGAAAAACTCTTTGGTACATCAACAGCTGAGAATTTTTTAAATGTCTCACTAAAAACAGGCGTGTTTTGTCCATGTGACAGTGGGGTCAGTAGGGAACAACGAATAAGCATTTACAAGCTGTGAAAGTCTTCACAAAAGTAAAAATACATATAAGTGGTACACACACACACACACACACACATGCGTCATAACAAATGTGTTATTTTTAAGTCTCTATTTCCACTGACCAGTCAGGCAGACAACAACTGAGCTCATATATCTGTAGTGACATGTCCCCTGAGCCCACTGTGACCAAGACGGGCCAGCAGCTCTTGGATAAATACTATACTTGGACCCACAGACACATGTGCAAGGCCATCATCAGCTACCAGCAACAAGCAATTACAAACCATCTGCTATCCTTCTCCATCAGCTCGTTTTGATCTGTAACATATTGCTGATCACAGGAGTCAGGTTCAAAAATTGTATCCGGCATAAATTAGCTTGATGCTGTGTGAGGATGTGGTTGAGATTAGGCTGGTTATGGTCAATAAATATATTTAAAACAAATGCTTACTGCTTTTACTGTTTATTATATAATTTAGTTTTGATATGTGTTTAATAAAGCAAAAATATGTGTGGGGTTGTGAAGTCGTAAAAATGTGTATTTAACACAACTGTACTGAATAAAAAATAGAGCTGTGCAATAAATAATGATTAATCGATAACAGTTTTCCAGCAACTTGCCTGACTCAGAAGTGGGATTAAAATTGGCTTCAGAGCAAGACTGGGCTTAGTAGTGTACATGATGAAATATTGACTGGAAACGGATGTAAGGAGAAGGACGGATGGAATTTGGTGAGAAAGTTAATGCTGAAGACTGAATGTGTCCGCTGCATTGAGGGTGAAGGATGCTGAGGAGTCTTTTCCCTGGAGGTGAAGGTAGACGGCAGACTAAACGGGGCTGGACAATCACCGGTCTTCTTTGGCAGTTTGAGAGAAGCAGCAGGTAGCTGGGGAGCTGTCCAAAGATATAACAGTTCTCAGGAGAAGCCAAGCAAAAGAAATGAGGGAAATAGGAGAAAAAACTGAAAGAGCTCTACAGGCTAAACACCCGCCATCTCAATTCAGACAAAATAATGCATCCACACAGGCCTCTGTGTCATCTCACGGCTTCATGCCTTTCATGAATAGTGTGGCTTTATTATTCCTCTCAGTTCATGTGGTCTGACTGTACTGACTGACGCTCCGGTGTATTTACATCCATCACAACTCACTGATTAAAAACAGGAGATGATACTGGAAGTTAGGTGGAGAAGAAACAAGTTTACAAATGTAATTCAGATGGACCAACGGAGGATTAGTTGTGCCACTCCCTTCTGGCAGAGGGTACCAATTGTACTCTACGACTTGCCTCTAATTGACCCCCCCCTCCCTGACACACACACACACACACACACACGTATACACAGATGCACACACATTGGCTGCAATATATCAATACCCTTGTCATCAACTCAGCACCGACTTCTCTGCACCATAAAGGCCATAATGATGGCTTTGTTTTCATAATAACACTGCATGTCAGAGTTGCTCTACAGTGTTTATCCCTGGCCACAGATCCTTTTAGGTGTGAACCGCAGAAAAGGGCTGATGCTGAGTAAGAGAAGAACAGAGGGTCAATTCAGGGATCTGTTACTGAGCTGATGCCCTAACTAAAACCACATTTCTGCAACGTGTGACGTGTATTTCTCATGGGAAGTACAGTATGAGGTGGATCCTGCTTGCAGGCTCTTTAGATATTTGGAATTCTTTTTGAATTAATTTCCCCGGAGAGTAGGATGGGAAATGAAACACACATTAGAGCCTGCGACGTGTCCAAAACAGAGCACTTACTTGTGACGGGTCATCGGTTTGTTTGGTAAATGGGGAGGGGTGAGTCCAGCCTTGAACAGGTTGTATCTGTTTCCATAGAAAGGGTTGACATGGCCTCCGTAGAAGGTTCCTTTACTGTCCCCCAAAGATAACAAAACCCCTGAAAGAAAGATCTGTGCAACCAGCTGACGCAAGTTCTTCCTCATTGTTCTTTTCTTTTCTTAAAAATAAAAAAATAACTGGCTGATGAGAAAAAGACGATGAAAAGTGGTAGTTGTAGGCTCCTCAGGGTGTTGTGTTGAAGCACCCCAACACACGTGCAGTCTCGTCTTCTTCAGCGGGCCCTGAAGGAGACATGGAGTCCAAACTGCTGTAGCATCAGCAGCATCTTGCCCTGTGCGCCTTCAGCTCGCAAAATAACCACTCTCTGAGCACACAGGACAGAGCAGGGAGAAAACTAGTGAGGCTGAAGAGGGAGGGGAGAGGAGAGGGCAAGCAAAAACAACACAAAGGTGTGCTGGAGGAGGGGAGAGGAGACAGAGGAGAGCAGGACAGAGGAAAAGAAGGAGGGAAGAGAACATGTGAGTATGTCTCTAGGAAAGTTTTAGCTCCATATACACACACACACACACACACACACGCACGCACACACACACGCACACACACACACACACACACACAAACTAGTGCAAGACCTGCTGACTAGACTCGGCCCTCCAAGTCCTCTGCACTGTGCATGAGTGAGGGTGTGTGCACAAGAAGCAGTGTGCTGCTCTGCTGCCTCTGAGTGGGCAGGCAGACAGACAGCCTGCATTTGCATATCCCACCCGAACTCCAGCCTGGCCGCTCTGCAAAAGTGAGCCTGGGTCGGGGGGGCTAGCTGCTAATATGACTTGGGGACTTTTTTCCTCTTTTTCTCATAGACACTAAAAGAAGCAAAAATTAAGCTAATCTTAAAATCAATCAATCAATTTCCATCCAATATGCAATAATCTTAAATATTTGTTCCTTTAATCCCTAAACAGTTGTATTTCTCTTCCTCTCTCCTTTTCTTTTTTCCATCTGCTTTGGGAGCAGCTGTACATCAAAGCACGGACCCTGAGTTCATTCAGTGCCCTGTGTATGGCTGCGGCTGCAGCTAAGACGCTGCAGATCGAGACACAATGGACCTCCTCCTTGCTTCACCGCAGTCACTCATTAAAAATCCCAGCCGAAGCTTCAGTTGCAGTCCACACCCTGACCCCCTGCCTACGTCTCTCCACGCTTCTGCTGTAGCTCTTGAATGTATGCTTAGTTGCTTCATGTGTCATTCAAACAGTTTGCCGTGGGAATTACGTAAATCAGTTCAGTTCCTTTAATAACACAGTTTCAGTATTTAGTCGGTGTCTGAATGAATGCTTGTTGAGCCCCAAAGGATTTCTCTAAGCTTTCTTTCCCAAACACATTTTTGAAAAGAAACCAAATGAACAAAAGTAAATTATAGTAACAATAACATTTACACCACCTCAGGATAATCCTTTCAGCTGTCTTTGGAACTCCAAAAATCCCCCAGCATTTCCTTAGTTTAGTTTGGTGCTATTAGTGCCCGATAAGTGTGAATGGGAAATGCATTTGTGTGTCTGAAATAGGTAGAGCTGATCGCTTTGGAACATAATGACTTAGGTATTGCATCTTAAAAAAATTGTATTCCATTGTTAACCACTGGCTGTATTGCTGCACTCAGTTCTTATGACCAGATAGTGGCCCCGACATGATAGTGTGACACATGACTTTCAAAGCAGCCTGCGAGGGAAGAGCTCCTGGAGGAGGAAGGTGTGTGAATGGTCCTCATTGTTTAGACGGCTGTCCTCACTTGTGTGTGGACTATGCATCATTTACTCTTCCCTGTTTACTCTTCATTCAAAGGTAAGTGTGAAAGAACAACATAAAGCTTTGCGGTCTACAAAGAGACACTTCACATAAGTGGTAAAGTTCCCAACTATAGACCCAACAGCACTGAAATATCCAGGGGAATGATATATTTATCCCTCAAGGTGGGTTATAGTTAAAAATAAATAAAAACTCATTTGTGGATATTCATTAATTCATCTTCTACCGCTTATCTGTTTCTGGGTCACGGGGGGTGCTGGAGCCAATCCCAGCTGGCATCTTTGGCGAGGGTGGTGTACACCCTGGACAGGTCGCTGGTCTATCACAGGGCCAACATGTGGACATAAAGAGAAACAAATATTCACACTCACAGGTAATTTAGAGTCACCATTTCACCTGGATGTGCACGCCTTTGGATTACCAATGCAGACACAGTACAATCACGCAAACTCCACACAGAAAGGCCCTGGGAGTCGGGCCCAGGACCTTCTTGGTGTAGGAAAACAGAGCCAACCAATGCGCTGCTGTGCCGCCTTGTGGATGAGTTAATAGTTCTTTATATACTTTCATATCATCCATGATATGTATAGTGTGGAATCATTTTTCACCCCTTTGGCATCTTTAATGTGTGAAGCTAAAGCGTTCTACTTCCTGCTGAAGATTAATTCTACCTGCTACAGTAACTGTCATCTCACATAAGCAGTTAGGCAGTGAAAAGGAAACTATTTTAAATCTTTGTCTATTCTGGCGGACGACTCTACTCTGAAATACCATTTTTCACAGAAATGACTGGCACAATTTTAAAACAGATGCTGTCTGTCCCAGCACACTGTCCAGATGTTGAGGAAAAGAAAGTGATATTGGTGAATCTCTCACTTATTCTAGTTTATCATATTTTATGACATTTAATTGAATCACATTCACTTTGAATCATTAATTGGTGAACCAAAACTGTTTTCTTGGCAATAAGCTCAATCAGTCGGGTTTTTTTTTTTTACCATTAATTTGCCATTTCTTCTTTCACATCTTTGTGTTCTATGAAGAAAAGATGGTCATTCTGCCAGTATTGGACTTGGATCTGTGAGCAGTTTCATATAAATATTCTAATCTGTTTTCCGTGACTAATTCCATATCCTGAATGGAAACAGAAAAGAAATGTATGCACCTTTTAAAAAACATCCACAGCATTCAGTTTACATAATACTTTGGCCTTTCTACTGAACTGAAGCCTGTGACAGTGACCAAAAATAATAAATCACACAATGTGCATTTCTTTCATCTTTATGTGGTTTGGACTAAAGCTATAGATTTCAGTAGATGATGTTGATCATGTTGGAGGATGAATTTACGGTGTCAAATGTTATTGTATTACAAGAAGTGTGTCTTCTCCTTGAGCTTAAATTCACAAAATTACAAGAACTTGTGTCAACAAAAGATAATTCGGCACAAATGTCAAAGTCAAAAATCGCCACATCAACACCTCTTTTTATATTATAGAGTGTGTGAAGATGAATCTTCCCATGGGTGACAGTAAAGGCTAAAGTCCAGAGGCCAGCCTTCATGAAGCACGATTATTTTGCACCACTGTTTTAATAGCCTTCATTATGTTAGCTGTGTGTTCCTAATAAGTCACAGTCAGTTTGTGTCCAGTTTTTCTCTGTAACCCTAAATGTGTCATAGGAGCCATCAGTATGTGCAGTCTCTATGGTCCGGCAGTGATAAGACATGAAGTTAATGGATCCACTTTAGTGAAACAAGACACCACTCAATTAGTTTCATTGCTCTGACCCCCTCCATGAACCGTCCCCATCAGGTTTTTCACAAGACACACTTCTATTAGATTGGGCCACAGGGGCACAGACATGGTGAAGGAAAGGCACAGAAAATGGATGAATTCCAGCTTAGTGACATCAGCTACTTAGCAATGACGAAGACACTTGATCCTTTCTTACAGTAGTAACCTGAGAAGTAGCCCAAATTTAGTAAAGAAGCACAGACAAGAAGATTTTTGTATTCCAAGAGAGTTGTTGCAAACAAACATGAACCAAAAAAAACCCCCAAAAAATCCTGAATGTCCAGGAGCTACAACTTCGGTCGAAAAGCAACGTTTGGCTTTTTGTGTAAAAACCACCCACCTTCTTCGAAAAGAAATTTACGTGGAATTAAGCCTCTTCGTGTGTTGATACCGAGGTGGTGTGACCCTCCATCACTTCAACTGTAAAACTTACTTGTAAATATGTGACACCAGCAGTAAAATCAAGCCTCTCTCTACACCAGCTCAAGATGGCAAGTGATAAATCATCCCCCCTTTAGCTCAGTGAACAGTAAAGACCCAACCAAGAGAACTATTCTGTATTGGCCTAAGGATGGTAAAGTTTCACATAGAGTTTGACAATAAAATTTCACAGCCCCAAAAACACGAGCGGTAGGTTTTAAGAAAAACGGGAACTTCATTTCAACCTCTGTAATTTAAGCCTGAGAGAAAAGGCTTTGATTTTTGAATAAGCAATTCCTTATTTGAGGGAAATCCACTGCAAATCATTTTGGAGTGTGGTCCTTTAAAAAAATACACCAAAGAGCAACCACTGTTGACTGAGCCATTACAGCCTCAATGCTTTGGGGGGCAAACAACATACGTTTTTCACAGGGGTCAAAGGGGCCCAGCTGTGATGGAAACGGCTTCTTTTTCCACAATATAACACAAGGACGATATGAACTCATAAAGATGAATGGCACACCAATAAAAAAAAATACACACCAATCCACCAGTCACTTTTTCCTCTTGTCTTTGCATTCACACGAGCCCCAAAGCATCTCCAAGTGTCATTGGCATTGGTGTTTACTGTCTGTTTGGTTCTTCAGATCAGAGCAGAAATAGCTGAAAGAGAGAAAGAGAAAGAGAAAGAGAGAGAGAGAGAGACGGGAACATATGTGCATCTCCTCTTTGAAACTCTGGTGCTAGCAATGTCTTGGCAGTGAGAACGTGAAGTGTTGCTGCTGAAACTGGGGTTCAATGTGAGCTGCAGATGACCAACCCTCCTGCAGGTTTCATCAGGAAAGGATGAGGAGGCTGGTCTCTGTCTTCTGCAGCTCTTTGTTTGAACCCTTTATTTTCATTTTCGGCACTGGCTAGCAAAGGAGCACAAGATGTTGATGCTAATGAAGGAATGAATGTCCTGTTCTTTTTCAGTCTTTGAACTGAATTTCCCACCAACCATGTGACCATTGGAGATTTTTTTTTAAACCATTCTGTGCCACGTTTAAACCTTTGAATAATTTGGAACATTAAAATAACATGACAAGTGGCAAACTTTAGTTTACACTTTTGTGCTCTTGCACTAATTATCAATTCATTTGTTGTTGTGAGCAGAAATTTTCCAAGGTGGAAAATCAAACAGAGTGAGCTGCTGCTCTGAGCCAGACATCAAGGTGGCTTTTCTTTTTTCTTTTTTGTTGTTTGACAGCCGCCTTATGATGCATTGTGATCATTTTTATCGTGAATTTGAGGCAGTGAAATATGAACTTGAACTGATGAAGGGCATATTTACATATAGTGTTGTTTAGGAGTCCCTGTTGAATTCATTATATTTGAGTGATGGCCTGTTCTTCAAGATATGATTATGTCTACATTTCCCATGTTGCCGCTCCATAGATCGCGTCCCTAGTTTAACCCACCCTCATTTCCAGGCTGAATTCTATATATATATATATATATATTCACTGATGGTTATATGCTGAAATGAATATGCACGAGACAAGATTATTTGCTTACGAATGCAGACAAATAAGTTAATAATGAGCTGCTATGACTTCTTCAGTTTTAGCATGTTTTCTGATTGTTGCTCACAGTTACAGTCTTCTAGTTCATCCACGGCGTCCTAAGTCTTGTTTTTCTCCTAAGTTGAAAACATTTGACCGCTTGAATGAGTTCTTTCTCTTCCAATAGTTGAAGAGATTGGTGACAGCAGTTGCGCTCATGAACACATGTGGCTTTGTGCTACTGCTAGTGAAGTAGTTCAACAGCTGAACACAGTGCAGTCTGTGAAGGGTTAGATATTGATTTGATTTTCCTAATTCAGAAGTCTGGCGAAGCTTTTTCGTTTTTAAGTCGGCCTTGTTCTGAAATTTTATTTAGCGTGGCCTTTCTGAGAAAAGCGGCTTCAAAATAGATCTCATGATCATTCCTCTATCACCTGAATTGTAATGCATGAAGGCTGGAAGTCTACTGGTTAAGTATTGAGATCAGCTGTACTGAGTCTGAATTGAACACGGCCTTTAAATGACCATAATAATCTCAGTACACCCTGAACGATTGAGCTGTGTGATGGCAGTGGCTGCATGCAGTATGTATGATTTATGGGTCAGTCACATGAAGCATGAGCTCATTCCAGCGAATACCAAATCCATGCTCTGCCAAATGTGGTTGGTGCAACTTAAAATTACATTGGATTTGTAATCAATGCTGGCGCTCTACATGCATCCACACACACACACACACACATACACACACACACACACACACACACACATGGGCCTCATACTCCCTGCAGTGGGTACGATAGTCTGCATCCAGTCCACATCTGGTTTACATCACAGAGCAAACCACCACCACCACCCCACGTAGATCCATCATGAGACACACAAACATATACACACATTTTTCAGTTGCACCCATTTTTAAGACCTCATTGTGCAGAGCTCTTAAAGAGTGAAAGACAGAAGCTCAATGTTGTACTTCATCGTCCAGCCGCCGCACTGACTTCACATCAGCGCAGGGTACTGCAGACACACATGTTAAAAATATCTGCATGTGAGCGTGCATGCAAACACTTTACTTTAATTGCTGGCTTGGTGTTTTATTGTAAATGCTGCAGAGCTGGTGGGGGTCAGTGGTCTGCAGAAAATATGAGGTGTGTTGAGATGAACACGCACTCACAATGAGCCCCTTGTTTCCTCGGAAATGTGTTCTCAGTTGCAAAGCAATTAAAGACTAGTTTACTGGCCTGGGTTGCTTACTGTGATGCAATCCCCCAGGTTTACCCAGCTGAAGGCTGAATGACGGGCAAGCACACACACCAGGAAACACAAACACAGGCACATGTGCACATGCATGCCCAGGGAGACATAAACAGGCGCATGTGAACTTGCGTGTGTGCACACATGCACGAACATATACACATCAGCCAGAGCTGGCAGAAGGAAAACACACTACGTTATTGCAGCACAAGGGATGTTCTGTATCTAGCTATTACTTTACCAACCTTACAATGACTATATATTTAGATGAGTGACAGATGCTTTACAGTGTAGTCACAGTCATTAACGGTAGACTCCATATAGATTCAATGAACACAGGGCCCTGTGTTAACCTTATATTTATGCAGCAAAATATAGAAATTGAGGAGTAGTTCACATTGGTGGTGTCAGCTTCCACCTGTTTAACCTTGTACGTATGTAGATAAAGAAAAAAGGACTGTTCTTCCCAAATCCAAAAATTCTCCTTCATTTCCCTTACAACATTTCCTGAATGAACTCACTGTTCGTGTTTTTTTCACTTTCCCTAGTGAAAAACTTTTCCTCATCTTCCCTTCCTTTAATTGGTTAATGTGGATCTCAATTCCAGCAAAATCGGTTAAATTATCCCAAACCATAAACATGCTCATTCAAATATTCACTCATCTTCTAACGCTTATCCGTTTCCGGGTTGCGGGGGGTGCTGGAGCCAATTCCAGCTCACTCTGGGTGAGGGTGGGGCACACCCTGGACAGGTCACCAGTCCATCACAGGGTCAACACACAGAGACAGACAGAGACCAACAACCACTCACACTCAGACCTACAGACAATTTAGAGTCACCAGTTAACCCAAACATGATGTCTTTGGACGCTGGGAGGAAACCAACACAGGCACGGGGAGAACAATTTCAGAAAGGCCCCAGGCTAGGAACTGAACCTGCGACCTTCTTGTTGTGGGGCAACAGCGCTAACCACTGTGCTGCTGTGCAGCCTCGAAACCTTAAAAAAAAAAAGTTTAAATAGTCCTCTCTAATACAACAAAAGCAAATCTTTGAGTGTGAGTATATTGTGTGGCTAGATATCACTGGATCTCAGTCGGCTGGTATCTGAAACTCGGAGCGGTGTGTGGGGTACAGGTTGTACGTTTTCACAGATACTCTACCACTCTGGAGCGATTTGTCTTATGATAGCACTGCAAAGTATGTGAAAGGGTATAATTTTCTCCATGTGTATGGGACGTGGTCTTTACCATTTTTTTTCACTCTCTCTGAAACCTCTCCAATAACAAAATAGACACACATGATGTGGAAGGATTATTGTTATTTGGAAAGACTTGAAACAGGGTTCTACAGTATTTTGCTTTCTCGGGGTCACAGGGTTCAGGATTTTTGCTGTGGCTTAAGTGGGTGATGGGTTGGAAGAACTGTTAGCCATAATGTTTTTTTTTTTTTCTATCAATTTTCACAGTGCAGTATGAAAAAACCTCAGCACTACTGTTGAAGCCCGTCATATCACTTTAAATGAGGCTATCCCCCCCCCCCCCCCACCCCCTCCAAGAAAGGAAATAAACCAATCAAATAAATGGGTTTAAGTTGTGCTCCACTGATAAGTGCTTATGTTATCTTTTCCTTATCTGTAGTAAAAGCTGGAACACACAATAGTGGCCTTGTTTTCTTCTTTTTGTTCTGTTTCCTGTGGCTCGTGGTGAAAATAACAGGAATGAGCCAATCACTCTCGCAACTGTGTCCAATGGGCGAAGATATATGTGTTTGTGTTTGCCCTCATTTGCACAAGTTGATGTGTGTGTCCACATGTGTGTGTTTTTCCCACACACACTGGGGGGTTGTTAACAGTTCACGTGAGATCAACACTTAAAAGGGTCATAAACTCACATAACTAAACCCACCGTTGCCTTTCCCTTCCCATATCCATGAATATAACTCAGCTGTCTGAAGGACTTTTCGGCTCTCATTCTTCATCTTCTTCATCATCATTCATCTGCCACTCAGACTCCGTAAATGGTGCACATTGATGGTAATCTTTCTTTTTATTCCTCTCTTCAAATACTCACCTAATTCCCCAACCCCTTCCCCTTTTCATCCCACCATTATAATGAAGGAATTTAATGCTTGACGCTGACAAGTGTAACCCTCTTCTCACAGCTTGGCTCCTTTTCTCAGCTGATTTTGCAAAGTGTTAACTGCGATCAGTGCCACCCTTTACAACGACAGCAGTCACAATAAGCTTTCACTCTTCCACAGCATCAGTTACTGGTGCCAACTGGTTTCTCCTGACCTGCCTGTATAAAGTGCCTTTGACTGAAGGAGCCCTTTGGAGTGTCAGTCCAAAACAATAAAACTCCCCAACAGCCAGTCACTAAAATAGACCGCGAATTTCAGTCCAAAGTTAAATAGTTAATAATCCAACAGCTGTTAGTTCTTATAGTTTCAATATTTCACTTTGGTTGTTGACCAAGTGATTGAAACCCTAGAAATCCCTAGAACCGCGTCACTAAAATGACCAAAAAACAAAACAAACAAACAAAAAATGTTTATGATCATATCAAATATATATCACCACAAACTGTCACAAGCCATCACCTGATGTAAAAGGAATTTTTAACTTTTGTTCTTTTAGCAAATTCCTTGACCAATGATTTAAGCCATGTCAAGTTAAATTTATTTTGTCAGCACCTCATCAAAGTTGCGCTCAAAGGGCTTCAAAACAGCCATATTATGAAGCAATAAATAAAACCCAAATCCCCATAAATTCTGAGCTAAAATGAGAACAGAAGAAGAAAAAGCTTGAGGAATCCTGCTGAAGAAAAAAGGAATCCTCCCCTGAGATGAAATCTGTTATATTACTGTCTGGTCTAACTCCAGCTAGGAAAATCTAACGTGGGATGCTGGTTTAAGTTTTTGCCACTAAATATCATTGGCATTAAAACACGGAACAGGCTTTGATTAACGTTAAAAAAAAACACGTTTGATTGAAAACAAAAACTCTCAGTGGTATGAGTGAAAACTGGTTGTTGTTCGTAGAAAAAAAAAATTAAAAAGACATGCCATTCTCACTACACTGGTTCATGCTCCAGGCATAAAAACGATTAATTCTGCTTCACTTTGGGACTTTTCGGGAGATTGCACGAAGGCACACAGGGAACCCAATGGAAATGTGTCCATAGAGCACTGTGTGTTGACTTTATGATTTAATAACGCCACTAACACAGTAGAGGAAAAGAAGAGTGTTTGGCAGCAGCTGCAGGCCAAGAAGGATGAGAGCTTTTATCACTCTGATGGAATTAGCATCGCTGCTTGTAATCGGTTTCTCTTTCTGACCCTACCCACCCAAAAATAACTCCAAGAACACACACATAGAAAGTCTTGCTTGCATTGTTTAACTGAAAATACGGCAGCTGTCAGCGACATTTATGAGCTTCATAAATGATTGTCTGAGTCTGCAAGGGGTTGCTGAGTATGTTTATTTTCTGTTCTGCCAGTCATCATATCGGTAGACCTCTCATGTGTGCAGTAACTGCAACACCTCAATACCTTTTACTTATTCTGACTAAGAACTCGGTCAATCCAGTTCCTAGACAGTAAACTTCAAATTAAAGTGGTCAAATTGCATGTTTGCCTTTAATCCCTCTGTTTCCCTCCCAAATTTCCTGTGAGCAGAGAAGAGCAGACATGTAGCAAGGCCAGACTCATCTGGGCTGCAGTCTCACAATGCAGATGGCAAGAACCCCTGGCCTGCATACCTGAGGGGGCCGAGACAGGACAGAGGAGCCGGAGGAGAGGCATCAAAACGCACAGCCACTGTGATGTGTTACCTTCAGTTTTGTTTTTGTTTTTTTTTGCATATTAACAAAAACGTATTTAGGTGATACTTACAGTACACAGAAATATCAGGAACACAAAGGGAATAATAATAAACACATGGAGCAATAAAGCTGCCCACTTGTTGGCCCTGATAGTCAAACCTCTGCAGTATGTTTCATAAGATTTGGGAGCACATGCTGTATAAGCATATGTGGGTGATGTGTGGGCTTGTTTTGCTTTGCTTGGGAAGCCAGATTTTGGTTTTAAACTGTTAAATCGTAGTGAGAGCATTATTGGAACATTTTGGCCTGCCCCCATTATGTCTGAGGACCTAAGGTTAAGACTTAGCTTTAAGGTTTCAAGTAACTTATCAGTCCTGCATTAATTATGTTTATGAATGCACTAATAGCCTTTTATGTGTCAAAATATGATGCCTTTTCTGCCTGGAGAACCAGAGTTGTATGAACATCTGATGGTAAAATTCTTATAGCAGGCCATCAGGCCAGCACTTGAAAGTTGGGTTATAAATCTTAATGTCTTAAAGAGGTGTAGAACCAAATAGCTGTTTAAGTTTAGCATAAGTGAGTAGACTTTCAGACAGTCTTTCCTTCATGGCATTCATACTGTTGCACTTGTCTGTAAACTTGAAAAACTGCCTGAAGACAAATGAGCTTGCGAAAGACGTTCAAATCATTATTTCTCACCTCTGCACAACCAACCAGTTATTGTAGGAAATGTGTGTAAATGTCTGAAAGTTACTGAGACAACTAATAGGTTTGTTCATCCTTTCCTTTTCCACCCCATCTATTGTGACTTGCAAATACAAAGCCGCATACTGCAGGACAAACCTGCTGCTCCACTCACCTGACTGAATTATCCTGCTATATTTAATGGATCACACGTGCCACAGTCTCTATTGGCACTTCATCCACTTGTTCTCTTCTCGGGCGCCAGGTCTAGTAAAAAAGCTTCTATAAATAAGGCCGAGTGTTTCACTGGAGCTCATAAATCTCAGGGCTACATTTCTCTCCATTGTGGCATCTGGCGTCATTCGTCACATATGTGGTTAGCAATTAGGTATAAAAGAAAACCAGGAAACCCAGAAGAGGCCGCAGTAGGGTGTGCCAGCAGCCATTGCTATGTTAAACTTCACCGCTAAGAGACCATGATCCACAGACTCCAGTCGGGTGTGAGAGAAAGTGAAAAATTACTAAAAAACCAACATATTGGGTCTTGGAAATGAGATCATTGTTTTGTAGCGATTGATGTGGGTGAAGTTACTTCAGCGTTGTTTATGTCCACACCAGCCTAACAACCAATTCAGGATGCGATGAGATTGCAATCAAAGGCCTTAGTGCTCTTGATCTGGGCATGTAAACCAATGATCTGCGCCCTCAAACAAACACAGTGATATGTTGTAATTACAGGCAGATAAACACGAGTATGAAGCCATGTTAACAAAACGGGCAAAACATACCACTGCTGCCATACAGACACAAACTTGTAAACTTTTTTCAGCTGCTTTTAATATAATAAACACGTCTGGTTTAGGGTAAAAATGGCCTATCCCCAGTGTCATAATAAAAGATTTCCTGATTGTGGTCCTTGAAAGTTAATTTATTTGCATCCTCTTATTGAAAAAGGACCATTAACTAAAATAGGGTTTCCTGTGTCACACCCAGTTACTTCCTGGTGCCAGTCACCGCTCTGCAACAGACCTTCCCAAGTTGAGAGGTTTCAGGCAACATTTCAAGATTTGTGAAGAACGGCATCTGTGCCCTATAAATACTGACCAACTGGAAGGAAAACTGAATCATAAAGCGTGTTATGCTATTTTGATTACAGCCCAGCCAACTTGCAACATATTCTGATGGGACTCTGCCCGAGCTGCTGTCAGCTCCTGAACCTCTCCTGTACCTAAACCAAATAGAAGTCTAATTACCGCACATTTCCCTTCACAATTTAAGCAAAATTAGGATGTTTCGCAGTGTGGAGGGGTTAAACAGCAGAGCTTCTGAACACAAACACTATTAGACACACTAATGACTGTAGGCAGAACAAGACACAAGTTCGGCCTGTTCAGCAGACATCTGAAGGAACTGTTCTCAATGAATGTTCACAGAAATATCCACAATTTTGCTGTTTTTAAAATTATTACTCTTCAGCCTAATATAAGACTCATAATTGGGCCAACCATCTGGTGTAACTCAAACATTCACCTCGTTTCTGTGCTCTTCAGCCTGCCTTTCATTAGAACCCCTTCCTTTTTCTCCCGATTTCCTGATCTGGTATCTTCAAAGTCGTGGGCCGTGCAGCAGCACGCCACCTGTGCCAATAAACATGAAAGCACAACATTACGATGTATGTGTGGGCACCCCAGCAAATATTCAAGCACGCTCATGTAAAAATACACAGGCAAGGTATGTAACATTGGCTATGTCATCACTGGCACCTGTCAATAGGTGGGATATGTTGGCAAAAAGTGAACATTTTCTCCTTGAAGTTGATGTGAGAAAGTGTAACGAAGTTAATGACTTTGACAACAGACAGAGTCAGAGAAGCTCCAAAACTGCAGCTCTTTTTGGATGTTCCCGGTCTGCAGTGGTCAGTATCAGTAAAAGTGGACCAAGTAAGGAGAACTGGTGAACCAGAGACAGGGTTACTGATCCATGTGGGGAGCTGACACTGGCAAATGCCTCTTTGCCACCAAAAGTACAATTGCATGTGATGATCAGAACTGGCCCATAGAGCAACGGAAGAAGGTGGTCTGCGGTGTGTTTTGCGGACTTGGGGAAGACATTTCTTGGGTCTCTTTAACAACTCCATAAAGAGTTTGGTGTAGACCTCTCTATTTGGAAAGCGCCTTGATGTAACTCTGTTATGATTCGGCGCTATATAAATACATTTGATTTGATTTGACGTGGCAGCAGGTTGTACTACAGGAAAAATCCAAGCTGGTGGTGGCAGGATGAGCAATGCTCTGCTGAAACTTTGGGTCTTGCCATTCATGTGTTTGCTAGATGAATGGCAAGGCAGAGGCCTCTTTGAGATCTAATTAGCTCAGAATGGTTTGAAGAACAGCAACCAATTCACAGCATTGACTTGGTAACTGATTACTCCAGATCTCAGTTAATCAAGCATCTGTGGAACGTGCTGGACAAAGACGTCTGATCTTATAGGACTTTAAATCTCAGCTGCTCATGTCTTGGTGCCATATACCACCACACACCTCGGTGTGGTTTGGTGGAGTCCATTGCTTGATGGACTGAGGCTTCTTGGCAGCAATATTAGGCATGTGGTCATAATATTACAACTGATCAGTGAATATGCTCACACTTTGAGGTGAAGAAGTGGACAAAAAAATATCCTTTCACATTTTTAATCAAATATTGTTGTGATACAAAAATAACATCACTTTTTTAAATCTAAGTTTTTTAATGGTGTAGCTTTTCACATGGATACCCAAACTGCCTCTGTGGAGACAAGTATCAAAGCCTGAATGTGTGGGAGCAGTGACTAACTAATTGGGAATTATTGGACTCTGAATTGGTAGCAAGAGGGGCTGCAGAAGCAAATTCCATGTACTAGCAGGCTGTCCTTTCCACTAACTATCCCCACAACAAACACAAAATAGTCACAAAATGCTCTCTTAATGGGGCTTTGACCTTCCCAGTGGGAAAGTGCTTCTGAATGCCCAAGTTAGAATAGGGGGATGAGTGTGTATGGCTTGAGAGAGGACTGGGATCAGTGATGCACATCAAGCTAACAGACCCAAACCCGTCAACTGTTCAGTCCCATCGCTCTCCAAAGTCTCCAATCCCCTCCCGCCTCTCTCCCTTGTCTGTGACATTCCTTCACTTACTAGCCTCCCTCTCATTCTATACTTCTTTCATTCATGCTCTCTCCTCCACTTGGGGACATGCAGTAAAGCGAGAGAGAGGTAGATTTCAGTTCATTGATGATGGAATGCCATTCACAACCTCCTCATCTGGTTTCAGGCTTGAATATGGTGTCTTTGTCATTCTAAAGCCCAGCCTGTATGCAGCTTTTACTCAGATCTATGCAGATCCTTGTGCAGGGGTCAAACCTCTTTACAAGTCAAAAATGTTCCATGTCTGCTGCAGACTGTGGTTAATCCTAACTAAACGCTAAAGTTCAAATGTCATAACCCAGTATCAAGGGACTTCACCAATGACCTTTGACTCTTTCCTTTTGGACAGAAGCTGTGACAGCAGGTTCAGAGTGTCAAAGGACATACCTGAGGCATTGCTGGCATTACTGTTATATGAAGGATTTCTTTGTGTGTTTGTGTCTGTGTGCACGAAAGCACATTTATGCACCAATGCTCACTACCTTGCATAACAATACAAGTTTACCGGCATTTCATTCTGAGTGATGGTAACCATTCGATAAGTTCCAGGAGCCAACACATGGAGCTCCTGGGTTACAAAAAAGAACATAATGCACCTAAATTAGACAAAGCACAATGCAGCTTCTGTTGTTACAGTGAAACTCACCCCACTCTGTCCCCAACACACATCTGCAAAATCATTAACAGATGTCTAAAGAGCCTCCTTCAGCCAGCGTATCACAAACACACACTTTCTACCTTGCTTTATCATTCCATTTTCTCAGCCACCACGTCTGGCTCAGTTTCCTCGATTTCATCACCACTGCTTACACGCTGATGCACTCGGGCCGTAAACACATGCAAATACTCACAAAAAAAAAGAAGTATGTTTGAAAACTTGCTAATTCAGAAATGCCTTTGTGGTCAGAGTCATCCTGGTGTCCCGAGGCACATTTATTCTCCGGAAATACACAATACCTGCTTTCTTTCTGTTTTGGAAGCAGCAAACTTTTAAATCTGCATGATAGAAGGGGGAATGTGAGGACATCTCTGTAAAAGCAGGATGGTTTTGTCAGCTCTTTCTATTTACTGAATAATATTGGAGGGAGTCAGAGCATGTAATCAGGCAAAGCAAACTTGTCTTTCCATTGGGTCTGTGGAGCACATTTAGGTTCATAGCTCATTAAATCAAATGACCTCTGAGGGAAATGAACAGCGAGGGAGTCCTGCTTCCTCCACCATGGCCTTCATCATCCGTGCTTGATAATTAGTAGCCAACAACAAGTGTGAAAGGTGTGGCTGGGTAAGTACTGCTCTCTAGTCATTTAAGTTGGGGGGCGGGGGGGGGGGGCGAATTCAGCAGAGTTAAGGAAAAACTAGATAGAGTTCACTGTGAGACACAACACACACAGGAATTTACAGTTGGTCTCATAAAGCCAATGAAAAACAGAGCACTAAAACAGCAGGCCTAGTCCTCCAAAGGAAAACACTGGAAGGAAGAAAGGCAGCAGTTCTGAATGGACATCAGGCAGGGAAAGGCAGAACATTTTAGGATGTTATTTAATCAATCATTAGTAACGGAGTACTACTCAGGAGATTTGTCACAATAATGAACTACAGCGTGAAAATAAATACCTTCATAATGATTCATGTTCCTCTCAAACATGACACTACTAAGAAGCAGGAGGGTTTGATTAGATAGCAAGTGTTTTTTTGAGTAAATTGATTATGACAGTTGGTTACAGTCTTGGTTACAGGCAAACATGAATGTGTAGAGGGTGTAGTTACCCCTGTTGATCAGCACAAATCCACAAGGCATTAGTCTACTCACAGATGATGAGGTTAGCGAACCGGTGTTGCTGGTCAACGGTGGAACACAGTAACATTGTTTGGGCCAAGACTAATGGAGTCCTGCCACATACTACCTCATAACCAGGATTTGGCTCGGTTACACTGGCACCGGATTAGTTGTGTGTGTGAGAAAGAAAGATACAAGGCTAAGCCACTGACTATCAACCATCAGAGCAGCTGTGCTGGTGCTCTTGGAACTGCACATTAATCATCGTGTGACTGCGTTAAATTTTTCCTCCGTACATTTGTGCATGACTATGTACATGGGAGTGCTGCGGGGGCACGAAGGGGAGATGGTAGTTCAAGTCCAAATTGCTTTCAAAGCTCTCAGAAACAGTGTTGAGGAAAGGGCAAAAAAACCCCAAAAAAACAACACACGCACATATGCACAAAAAGCTACAACGACAAGAAAATCAAATGGTTTGGAGCTACATGATCCTGAATGAATTGCTCAGTTGAGCTGGATTTCCATCAGACATCTGAATGAACTCCAGGTTGCTGCTTCTCCTGGCCTCTCGCTCCATGTTCCGATGTTAAATTAGCACAGTAACTGCCGAGGCCTTCCAGAGGACACGAGGAGGAGTGAAGGAGAAAGAGATAGAGAGAGACAGAGGCTCATTACAGAGATAGTGTAGGAGCTTGTTGCTTGTTTTGCTTTTGTTTGTTTGGCATTTGGCCGTTGTTTACCATTAGCACATAGGGTCAACATTCGGACCGTGGCTGTCAGGCTTTCTCAAAGAGCGATACACAACAAAGGCAGGAGTCTGCTAGTCTGCACCCTGAGGCCCTTAGCCATGCCAAACAGGGGCCCAAAGTAAATTCATCTATGCCCGCTTCTCATGTGTGGCCGCAGAGGACAAACCAGGGCAAATATGTAAACCTCATGACTCTGTGTACACATGACTGGATATTTGTTGGAGATGATTGTGTCTTCCAGTGGGAAGATAATTAAAAACTTTCTGTAGCAACAACAACATACATGAACTTCCTGCATCTGAAGCGTCACTCTGACGTTGGTGCTCGTTCAGCTGTTTCATTGAAACACATAAGAAGAAAGAGAAAAGGAGGGAAAGAGTCACTTCTCTGTTAAACTGCCAATGGCATCAAAATTGGGTGTGTACATTTTTTTCAACACTTCAAACTTTTCATCATAGGACACGCTCCTTAGCAGATGGAATTGCAGATGTTGAAATGATACTCGAGAAAACAATTTTTGTCCACATTGGCTTAAAAGTTGAGTCTGGAGATTCATCTGTTACTATGATTAAAGTCTACAGCAAAACAATCACACCACAATGTCCATTTAGTAGCTGAACACATGACATCAGGAAAAACACAACCGAACAAGAATGCACTTTATTTATTAAAGACTTTGGTGTTGATGCCACTGATTAGTCCTGACTACGGAAACATATTTGGGACAATATTTAAATTGTATTGTAATTCCGCAGTAGCATTTTCATTTTCATAAAATGTATGTTATATTTGGGACAAAATGGGGCCATCATGACAATAATAAAAAGAAAGCAGACAAGCCTTTGACCATTCATTATCAAAGTGTCAACCTGCTCTACAATGGACAATATTAAAATGTAATGCAAACATTGATTATATTTCATTTTGTGGCCTTTTGAGGACAAAATGAAAATGAAAATGTTATAGTGGAATTACATTTTCATCTGAATATTGTCCCTACATGCCATAATGCTATTAATGTTGGCCAATTAACACCTTTAACAACAACCATACCAGTGGCTCTGGGGTAATAGCTCCAGTAATTAAAGAGATTAAGCAGGTTTTGTGCTATTCATAAAAGTACTTTTAACTTTAACTTTTTTTGTCCCTAAAGGGAGATTTTTCTTGGGCACAGTATTACATTTCCTTGCTTCGTTGCTTTTCTGAAAAGCCTTCAAACAAGCCCCAGTGAACTCACTGGATATTGGATAATCATTGAGAGTTAGAGGCTCAGTGTGATAACAAAGAGTGATAATTGTCTTTCTGCTTGAACTTGCATGAAAAGCTCACTGTATGTTTAATAGTAAAAAAAAAAAAAAACTAATCTTGGGAGATTCTGCCAAAAAAGGAAAAACGTTCTTTTTGTGACTTTTAATTTCAGTTTGGAGGAAAGAAAATTTAAATAATAGTTTGATGATTAGTCTCCTTTAGTAAATTATCAATGGTCATCCATGCCTAGTGCTCATTTTATGAATACTAAGTAAAAACGTCAAACAGGGCATGTCTACAGGTATCATACATAATGAAAATGGGAAAGAACCACGATCTGTGACACATGACTAGCAGGTGTGAATATTTTTCACACTCATAATTGTCGTGAATCAATCGTCTCAAAAGGAAAGTTCACACATGATGGATTTTAAAAAGGATTTTGCAGTTGAAAGTTTGTTTTTCTTCTCTATCAGATGACAGATATTGCGTGAGTGAGACGGCTCCATCTGTAACGTTTACAGAGCTGCACACTTAATCTGTTCCACTGTCTGACTCAACACTTTCTTTATACCAGCACAGCTCATTCACAGAGTCTTAACTGGGGAGTGTGATGTCGCAGCTCTAACTTTCTGGAGACATCAGAGTCAAAAAATGTTGTTTTTTTTGTTTTCGTGCTTTGGAGTGCCTTGTTCCTACTGAAAGCCTTTTCCTGTGTTTGACTCTCAGATCTTCCGTCATGCTGTGATTTAACTGCACGTTGAGAACACCATATCCACTGAGGATACATAGTCTGTATGCCAAAAACATGCTCAGTCTAAACAGTGTCATACTGGACATCAAGGGGACCCTTCTCTCAACTCTTAATGGCCAGGTATGAAGTATAACAAAAAATCCAAACCTATCACTTACTTGAGGAAGCAGTTAGAGAAAGTCAAGGATTTGAGAAAAGCTCTGCTTTATTTTCAATTGTGTGATGGCTGGAAACTTGGAGATTTTTTTGTGGAGTTTGAAGTGGAGCACTCCTTGTCTTGATTGGCTGTTGATGATGATGAGTAGGTTGTTGTAATCTGGGTGGTCAAGCATCCCCCAGCTGTCCCAGTTCCCTCAGCCATGCCAGCTGGACGCAGCGAGGCCCTGGGAGCCACCGGGGCCACCGGGACATGAGCCAGAGAGACGCAGAACAGATTTCCTGGTAAAATTGGTAGATTTATCAGCAGAGGAAGCATCGTTCAAAACATCCACGGGATAAATGACATTTTTGATGGTAGCAACTGAAGACAAAGCCCGTGGTAACCGAAGACTTTGGCACCATTTCCAAGTGTGGAACGAAAACAAGGGAGATAATGCAGTGTGAGATGAATGAGAAAAGATATGAACCTCAGTAGAATCCACAGAGATTCACACTAAATTGGCTGAAGAGTCACAGCTTTTATAATACTTTATTTCATCAGTATCTGAAAGCCTCTACAGATTACCTCATTTACAGCAGCCTGTCCCATCTGGCGCCTCCAAAGGTCCCCAAAACCCGATGCACATTGTCTGTCACCGAGTACTTGCTTTATGTGTGTACAAGAAGAGTGTGTTTTCTCATGAGTGCTTGTGTGAGTCATGCTTATGCATGCTCTTGTGTGCTTGTTAGCTTTTACGTATACAGTAATCCCTCGCTATTTCGCGGTTCACCTTTCACGGTCTCAGTGCATCGCGGATTTTTAAAAATATTCAATGTAAATTAATATCGCAGATCCCTCGGTACATCACGGGTTTCTGTGGCCGATCGAAATTTGGCTTAGTCTTCCCAAATGATTTTGTACATGCCACACTATTGGCCGATAGAGGAGACACGACCAATGAGAGCATGCTGTTCAGTATCCTGGGCCCTGATTGGCTTAGTGACCGCAGCCTCAGTTCCCAGCATCCTAGCTTTCATCATCCCACGCCGCTCAGTTTGCTTCCTACGCACAGGAATCACTTTAGCCAATCCTGTTTGTACTTCGCAGATTTTCACCTATCGCGGGGGGTTCTGGAACGTAACACCCGTGACAGTCGAGGGATTACTTTACAATTGGAGTTGATCTAGCTGTTTTTCATTTTTCTCAGGATTTGTGTCTAATAGTATAAATGTAGAGTCATCTGTCTAAACACTGAAGGGTCCATTTCAAATAAGAACAGCAGCTTACATCATCAGGCATCATGCTGACCCAGAGAGGACAGAGCTGATCAAGAGATGCCAGATGCCATATATCTTAATTTTCATGTAGTTTGTTCTTCATTATTTAGAGGGGGGTGATACACATTTGCCAAATTAGAGGACCTCAGATAAAATATTCACTTATTGCTTCCTTATTTATTTAATCATATTTAATGTTCTACCCTTTAAATTTTTACATAATCCAATGCAGTATTTTTTCAGATAGGCCATTGTTGCCAAACAAGGACACTAAGCCAAGACAAAAGTTTTGGATCCAGTTATCTGCTGGCTCTGGATACTGTAGAGGTTGACAGGCATCAGAAAGCTGCGTAGATAAATATGACACAATGAATGTTCACATCTGCAGACCAGAGACTCATAAGTAAACACAGAGAAAATATCAGGAAGAAGCACAGGATGACACGTTTACATTTCCTAATGCAATACTGAAGAAAGGGAGAGAGAAAGTGAAAGTGAGAACATGTGAAAGCTGTATCTTGTGGTGCCTGCCTGCACGGTTCCATTATGACAATCTGCATCATATACTGGAAATAAACATGGCAAAAATGCACTAAATTGCAATCAACCATAAATCTTCCCATTGTGCAATGCTCCGAGCATCAACATTATGGTTGATTAGACACAGACACAGTAGTCAGTTTCAAATGGAAACAAAACAAAACAAAACATAACAAAAAAAGAAAAAAAAAACAGTGGATTTTGCAATTCTCAATAGAGATGATGAAAAAGTGAATATGTCATTTTCAGCTCATAACACCGACAGACAAATGCTCGGCTTTTTGCATTGCTCTTCATTTTATCCCATTTGTAGCCTGTGAGTGCTGCGTTAGACAGACTGCACCAATGGGAGGTGATCAGTAAGGCTCTGTTTACTATGTGTGAGATCTCCGCTTAGGCCTTGATGGCATCGTGTTGCATCACTCCATGTCTTGGACGAAAAGGCACATTTTTGCTCTTCTCTTTGTCTTAAGGGGATTCCCAGCTATATCACTTCCAGGCAGCTACCAGCAACCAGGGAGCTCAGGCTTTGAGTTTAGTGCGTTTAAGTGCGTAAGGGGTCTGAGTTCATTTGAATGGTTGCACATTGCTGTGAGTGTCCAGCATATAACAACGTAACAGAGGCAAAGACATCTGCAATACCCAGTCTGAAAAACCAGAGTAAGTTGAATCCTGCAAAATTCAACTTTTTCTTCTCTTAAGCAAACACTCAGTGGAAACTCCTCAACACAGTGGAAAGAAAATACAAACACACACACATATATGCACATGGAGTAGTTTGGGTGGAAAGTCCTAGTGTTTCTCTCCCAGTTTGGGAGAGTTGAGTAATCAGCCCTCAGGATCAGGAGCTGTGTTACTTACAGTCTGCATCCTCACTGATAAGCCACAGCCCTTCTGTTGTCATACTGTCAGAAATCTTCAGGGATTTTGGGAAGGTTTTTTGCAGCTTTTCCAAAAAAGGTCTCCTAAAACAACAGAGCTATAGCCTAAAACAATACTTGTGAGATTGAACTCGTATTGAAAACCAATCTGTTTAAATCTCGGTTCATTTGGAAAAATTGAACAAAAGCCCAGAGTGTTTTTTTTCTAATACCGATTAATCAATGTAAAGCATACGCTTTTCCTAAAATATCCCGAAATACTTCAATCTCCATCATCTAGCTGTGCATTATATACACTGATTAGGTCTGTTATCACAACACAAACAGATGCTGCAGTTGAAAGCATCACTATGGACGGAGAATAATGAGCTCTGGGCCTTATTAAAATGCCTGAAACCGATACAGATAGGACTGATGTGTCAGGTCAGAAAAGGAACAGTACAACGTGGCTATCACTCAGCTCTGTCTTCTTTTTGATACAGCTGCTAATCAGGCATTGGAAGTTTCCTTTATGTGCCTTCGTAGGATTGGACGTATCCACAAATGAAACCCCAATGATAGCTCACACACACACAGACCAGAACACAAAGAGTCAAATACAGTCCACTGCACTGGTATGCAGACACACACATGCACAAACACAAATAGGCACCTTAGTGAGAGCGGACGGCCGGCTGCAGCCACTACAGTGTGTTTGTTTTTGTGTGGATGACCAATTCCGATGGGCAAACTTTCAAAGCCGTCTCTAATCCATTTGATTAGCTGAACCCAAGAACCTGGAGCCCAGACAAAGAGCTCTTTCACACATGCAGCCGCTGCTTACAGCTACATGTGATCTCAGGAATCTGTACATCACAAAACATTCTTCTGAATCCCTATTCCCTTCTATCCTCCTTGCGATTTGTGTTTCCCTATGTTGCCTCAACTGATGAGGTAGCTGACTTAATGTGATGTATCAGTGTCAATCATTCTGTTTTTCTTTCCCAGTACTTAGAAGGCTTCAATTTCTATTTTTTTTTTCTTACCTTTTTCTTGAATCACTACCCATTCCTCCACAGAAACAGCACACTTAAGGAATAGCAAAGACAATGGCTGCTAATATATGTCAACATCTTCCAACTTATAACTTTCAGCCACACCATAAACTACAACCTTAGATCTGCCTATTGAGGTCAATGCACAACTGTTAAGACTCCCCAAAGATGGATTCGTTTTAAGAAAAAATATTCAAATAGATGGTCCAGCAGTTCAGCATTAAACTCCAATCAATTTTGGTGACTTATGAGACACAGATTAAAAAAAAATAATGGTCAACATCAATGCAGCAAAGAGTGAGATATCCTGACTGGATGAAGCTCCAAAATTACTTCCATCTTTCACCTCCAGTGATGCAACTTGGTAGCATCCCTGTTAGATCCTCACTTCCTGAGGACAGGCCATATCAAGATTTATGCCTTCAATTTGTCAAGCAGGCTTGAGCCCTTATGCAATATGTATGGCTCTCCATCTTGGTAGCAACAGAAACGTATTGGCTCCACGATCTGACTGAGAAAGAATTCAGTCTTGGACCTGGGCCCCTGAGCCCAAGGGCACTTGAATGACGCTCACTGAGCCAGTAAAAATGGTTGTTAGATGTTTTGACAGTCCACCTGCTGACCAGGATTTTAGCTGGTATTCCTGCAGGCCAGTCGGCCTGCACTCATGTCAAAGGACTCAGAGTTAGCTGTGTCAGCTTGCATGTGGGCAGTGCCGCTGTGTTTAAAAAAAATGAGAGGAGCAGCTATGATTCAAGAGGAGGCAGTGACAGGCATGAACATGTATACATACATGCACTACTAGGCAAAGCAAAACAAAAAGCGGAGAAACTCTGATTCCAAAAAACACGGAGTGGGCTGACTCTTCTCTTGCTGATACACCACTATATATCCACATTATTGTTTAAAATCTAATTTACAGAAACTTTTTGTAGCATGTCCATATGTAAACACCTAATTGCTATAATTTCTCAGATTCCTGCGTATAAACATACATCTGTAGGCCACTGAAGTTTTAGAAAGTACAAATCTGTTTGAGTATAGAAGTAGAGCAGAAATGCATTCCTTCTTGTTACCTTTATGTCAACATGTCATCAAGAGCAGCCATGTGTTGCCATCTCTGGTCTTGAAGCTGATTTGGGGAAACTAATCTAAGAACCATCTGTTTTGACAGAGCCTCTGACATCCAATGTCTTATGTAAAAAAGAACACTAGAGATCCTGGGGAGACCAGTATGGTCACGTAAATACCACCATCTAGTCAAAGCCTGAACACATGATTTAATGAGCAAAGTATGCATTATTGTAAAATGGTGGTGATCAGAAAACCTCAGAGGAGCCTTAAAACCTTTAGTGTGAACATCTATGTGTTTTTCCCTTCTCTTTAGGTTTGTTTTGCCAACACTGGATCAAAGTTTTAACAAGTCCCCTAAGTTCACCACTCATCCCTATTTGGCTCCGTAGAATACTCCAGCTTTTAGATTACACACAGGGAAACATGTCAAGGAGGGAACATCTTGTATTTTGTTTTCATGGGTTCCTTCTGGAGCTTAAAGGCAAATTTTCTGAACACTAGTGCACAATGTACTGAGTTGAACAATCACAGATGCTTAACAGGACCAGTTCCTTAGTTTTAACACCTTGAACCTTTTGCCTTAGCACACACATACTGTATTGATGAATGCACACACGTGGACATGCATGTGCACATGCACAAAAGTGCCTTCTCTAATGGAATGAGTTGTCCAATGAACACTTTCATATGACTACTGTAGTAAATAAATCAACCGAATGCCAAAGCATTTAATAAAATGTGCATTAATTATCATCTCCAAAAGACCAATTTAAAGGCATGTTCCGCAGTTTAATAGATTGTTCCAGACAAAAGCACTTGGGAGGGAGTCTGACTGAAGATCTGCCTGCTTTTATGTGTGTGTATGTGTGTGTGCATACTGTATGTGTGAGCTTGCAGGTTGTGCAGCTTATGCAGGAGTTTTATGCGACACAGAGGAGAGGCAGATCTGGGTTAAGGAGAGAGTGTGTGATTGGACTCTGGAAATACGCAGGCTTCTGCCTCCTGAGTCAATCTCTGTTTTGCTTGCTGGAGACACTGTGGAAACAACAGCTAATGAAATGTGTCCCCAGGGACAATGATAGCAGGTCTTAAAACATCATTACCTTCCTTCTCTGTACAGGCAGAGCCAGTACGAGAAAACAAAAGCAATATAGAGTTAATTACAGAACAAAAGCTGCTTTATGTTTTTCTTTGATTGTGTATTCCTATGTGTGACATCTGTGGTGTTAGAAAGCTAAAGAAGAAGAAAAAAAGACTTTAATTTTGAAATAAAGCACAGTTAAATTAAACAATGTACTCCTTGTCAATAAAAGGCATCTGGCATTGGAAGACAACAGCTGTGCAATACTAAAAATTAATTGTTTCATAATGTACTTGGACTTTAACTTTGTGCAAAACAGGAAATATAGGTTTAATTTAGCCACACTTATCCACTTACTCTTTATTACAAATAAATTTGGATTTCTGCAGAAGCTTTAGCAATGCTGAAAGAAAAAGAAGAGGAGCATTTCTAAGGCTAATTTAAATATAATTTGTTGGCTTAAACAGCAGTGCAAATAGCAACACTACACACTTTCACTAGTTTGAGGATATTAAATTAAGAATCAAAAACTGGGACCTAGCCAATCAGTTCAATCCCACTTTTCAGCAGCTCTGCCCTTCTCCCTGGCCTAAACAGAGCCAACCTTTGTGGACAGGTTAAACCAGGTGTGGCCTGTGTGAGGCTTGGAAAGCCTGAGGTTAGATCTGGAGCTTAATGCAGGGGGACAGATGTGTTTGGTCTGGGGGCGCTGATACTAACACAGCCTGACACCTGGAGCCTACGGTGATGATGAGGTTATTTGGACATGTCTGTACCCCATAATCCCTTAATGCTTGGCCTTTTCAGATGGGAAGTGAAATGAGTGAAAAAATGTGTCAGAAAATCACCTGACAGGCATTTGAAAATCTCTGCTCTTTGGCAGCTTTTTGCTGTGAAACTCTTGAGACTCCCGCATCATAGCACCTGACACCTGCTTCGGCTGAGACCATGGACTGACACCAAATGTCAAAATGGATGGGGCCACTGTTAAAACATGTCACTGAACATTAAAGTGATTTTAAACGATGGTGACTGTGGCTATAGTTTAGTGTTTGTGGATAGAAGGAGTGGGGAGACAGAGAAATAGCATTTTGCTCTGGTATGTGAAAATAAAATCCAAGCCAGCATGTCCCACTGTGAAAAGTAAAGGACAACAGGAGCACAAATTCATGCAGGCAGTGCTCATCTTTGAGCAGTGGGCAGTCAGAAGTTTTGGTGTTGGCCCTCAGTGTTTTTAAGTGACCAATGTTCATCATCCCTCCCAGAAATCAGGATCCACCCCAGGATAATGGAGCAAGTCATAATTATTCCTAAATGGTCAGTCTCCTACACACATACTTTCACACAATAATCCCCCCTTCTGCAGGCACACACACATACATGCAGTGTTGAATGCATCTTCATGGCAATTGATATGTCTTTTTAAATGTTGAATGAAATCATATAATATTAGGGATTGACCAATTATCTGTGCCGATATTCACATTTTGACGCATAGCGGCATCGGCCTTTTTTTTTATCCGACGGCCGATAAGAGATCAATTCAAAACTGGGTTATTTTGGCTCTGATGCAGCCGCGCCTCTTCGTCTGCTGTCACTACTCTGTCTCCAGCATTATCCCATCCACAGCACCATCTGATTGGTTACACACAGAGCCACAGCACGGGTGACAGCCAATCAGCAGTGAAAGCTGTGCATGCACAGTGCTCACACACACGGCGGAGAAGGTCCAGAGAGCAGATATATGTTTCGTACATGGATGTATAAAGAGAACTGGATACAGCGTCGGAGGCGGGGCCCGTCCCATTCCTACAGACGTTGCTCAGTGGCGCATGATGCCAAAAAAGTTCGTTTTCCAGGTGTCATGGTGGAAAATTATTTTAATTTTCAGTTAACTTTATAAGAGCTGCTGCTGACCCTGAGAACACCCTGCACTTTTTGTCTTTGTTTGAACTTAAAACAAAGATAATTACGGAGCCCCTAAAGTCCCAAAAGGTGGTATTTTTTTTTATCTTGTGCGCACAAGTTAATATTTTGTTCCCTCAAGTTAATTATCTTGTACGCGCAAGATAAAAAAAAAAAAAAAAACTTTTGGGACTTTAGGGGCTCCGTAATCTTCAACCATCTCACCCACCAAAAAAATTGACTATTCAAATAAAGCAATGAACGCCACCATGTTTCAAACATACCTGAGAAATCAACAAACTATTAAAAGCTATAAATGCAACTTACCCCCGTGGTCTTCAAAGCATAAGCCTATTACGCTTTTAGCCTACTGTTAACCTGTTCCCACAAGATAATAACTTGTTCCCACAAAATATTAACTTGTGCGCACAAGATAAAAAAAAATACCACCTTTTGGGACTTTAGGGGCCTCCGTAGACAAGCGAAAGATCAACATTTCAGTTATAATGAAATTTTGGAAAACTTTATTTACTTTAGAAAACTTTAAGGACCTATTTATTTGTTCAAGTTTTCAATTAACTTTGTAAGACATGCTGCTGAGCCTGGGAGCTCCCTGCACTTTTTGTTAGAATTTTAAAGCAAAGATGTCTATTGTCTAAGATAAAAAAGAAAACCTTTAACGTGTTGCAAATGTAATAAGCTGTTTAATAAAAATATGCTTAAAAGCATTTAAACAAAGTTAAGTGTTAGAGTTTGTATTACTGAAAATTTTTACGCCAATATTTTCCCTTTTACTGCAAATGAATATCAACTCCAAATATCGGTTATCTGCCTCCTTGACTACTAATAATCTGTATCGGCCCTGAAAAAACCATATCAGTCTATCACTATATAATATATCACAAATCTCAACTGTAAAATACAGGTAGTTACTGGTGCCCGGCTCCGGAGCCACGTGTCGAATGTGACACGACAATTCCAGACAAAGGCGTCTAAGCTCAACTTCGTGATCTTTCACAACCACTAATCCACGCACTTTGAATTTACAACTCAATCACTGTTTCAGTTTTCATCCCTCCCATTGCATTTTCTTTCATGTCTGGCCAACACATGAAAAGCCTTTTATTCACATACTGCTTCCATATGTTTGATATGTGCCCTGATCTATTGGTAACATGGGCAAAATTCTAGTACATACAGCCGGTCTGCTCTGCAGGCAGCTACCCTGCGGTCCTACTGTTTATTGTAATGTTAACAAAGAAGTCTATAACTTATAAATTGTTCATGTCTGCTAATGTCACTGTTTCCTGATTAATCTTACATAGTTGATGAGAAACACTATAGAGATTCATTTTTTTCCCAGAAAGCTTAGGAAACTGTTGTTTTGATTTTTTTTGGTGTGTGTTGCTCTATTACTACCCTCCCCCATACTACTTTGTGCTTTGATCCATCAGACCAGTCATAGGAAAATGTACTTGTAATATTTTGTTTGGGCATGTTCTCCAAATAATCAAAAATCACTTAGGCATGATGCTGTCCAATGTCGTCAGTTTTTGTTTTCAGAGTGCAAACAGCACTCAACTTACATCAATCATAAATAACAATGGCAAAACTGAGGCAATGCAATCCCTCTGAAAGTTTATATTGCTGCAGCAGTCTTATGAGTGTAAATGTCATAACAAGACCACCCAAAACAAGGTTAATTTATTCTTCTTTTCAGTTGTTATTTTTATGTTTCCCAAAAAAACCCTCATAGCCTAATATGGCTACGATGTAACTCTACACCTTTACCTCATTTAACATTTGTGAGTATTTCAATATCCAAATAAGCCTTGTTTCTATCTTCAATGTATAAGAATGAAAATGTATTTTATGTATCAGCATCTTCAGTGTTAGAAACATAATGGTTATAGATATCTTAGGCCTTCAACTTGACAAATTTATCAAATAGCTAATTATGTGATACTTAAGTAAATAAACCTCGGTCCTGATCACCGGCTAGCTGAATTGGCCAGCTCTGAGAGGTATGCTTGAAATAATATGGAAAGCGATACAAAATCGGTCCAGCCTATGCTCCTTCTCCGCTCTAGGAGACTATAAACCAGATTCAACACTATACCAACACAACACCCCCACCAGTATTACCATGAGCTCTTGCTCATCCACCCCACTACCCAACGAGCCACTGCAAACCTGACCCCCCCTACATTATTCCCACAGACTCTCTCACAGTTCATTATTCACTATTGAAACTGTTGACCTGTCTCCTGGGTCTGCGTTATAGGCCTAGTACCTTGTTCATTAAATTATAACGCTAACTCTATGTGGGCTTGCTCAAAAAGAGAAGAAAATTGTATCCCTGTTCAAAGGCCATATTAGGTAAGGGTGTACTCTCATTGGTAGGCCTTCAAATGTCAGTCAACAGCTGCTTAGATGCTCTTTCCACAAATATAGCCAAGCTGCAGTTTCATTACATTCATACAGGAAAGAATAACTAACCTGGATGGAGCTAAAAGGGGGATATAAATTGTACCAGAAGGAAAACTGCACTGTCACTGGACTTCCAAGACACAAATCACATTCCCCTCCTTCCTATGGATCCACATCCTGTTAGGAAGCTGACTTTGCACCAGTTGTCACTTTGGGACGGTCTGATTTTTTGCAGTTTCTCAGGCACCATTTGAAGCCCGTGAATCCTGGAATTCCAGAATTCCGCATGCGTTCCCCTTTCCTTCCAGGAAACATCTCCACTTTGGTATCCTACAGATTAGTGTTTCTCAGGTCAGGAGTCATTTTGAAACTGTCCAGTTTAGCACTGCTCTAATATCAAAGTCACAGGTGGAGTCCGTTCCTGCAGAGCGGCTGTTAGACTCAATGTCACACAGCTGACTGGCTCACAAACAACTTGTGACCTACTCTGCCATTTTTTTTCACCTGCCAGACATTATTGTCTTTATTAGTGAAACTAAACACATGTAGATCCAATTTTTCTAATTATTCAGGGATGAAAATTGACAAGTTGGATTCCCAGACAAATTGAGTTGACCCCTTAAGACACCGGAGACCTCCAATTTGTGTTTTGGACCACCAAGATCCTGTTGCCATTGTGACCTCTGACCTAATTGTTGACTGTTAGTTTAGCTACTGCCCTATCTCTCTTTCTCTCTCTCCCGCTGTCCCTTGGGTTTTACCATCTGTCGGTATTATGCCCTTCTCACCCTGACTCACTTCATCTTGTGGCCTTTTATCTTTTGTTACCTTCTTCACAGTGATAAATAGCCTTTCTAATACATTTCTCTTTTGTTATCCCTGTGACCTTTTTCTTGCAGCTTTCATCTTTTTCTATCTTTTTATTTCCATCTGTGTTAATCTCTTTGCTCCATTTGTTGTAACAGCCCTGATGATGAACAACTGAGTGCCACTCCTCTGTTGTGTTCTCCAGTCCCTTTAGTTGCTATGGTGTAACAGTGAACAGTCAACGCAGCTCTCTTTTTAAGACTCAAGGTTAAGCTGATCCATAAAATGAAAAAATAATGATCTTGTATTTCTGCTTCCATGCAGCCTCTTGTCAAGAGGCATTTCTAATTATCCAGGCAAGGTATCCCCAAGATCTCAGTGTGATTGGGACCGGCTTCAGCACATGTGTGCATGGAGAAGGATGTGAGTAGATGTGAGTAGATGGAGAGGCTGCAGAGTCACAGTCACTAGAGTAGCATAGTGTAGGTTTTTAAAAGTGCACACACACACACACACACACACACACACACTGTAAATCTTCTGTCACAAAAGAGGGTGAGAGCAAGTTGGCAAAGTTATATGATAAATTCAGGCCATACATCTGGTTAGTTTCTATATTAAAATTAGGGTGGTTAATGGCTTCATTGTTTTACTGTATTATGAGGCAACAGTGACTTGGATTCAGATACATGAGCAACAAATAGCAGTCGCTTAAGCTTTTCTCTCTTGGTTGAGTTCCAGTTCATCATTGGTTAATATGACAGAAATGGCTGACCTCTGTGTAATGAAAGGATTGGTCATAGGACTATGCTCTTAAAAAGTGTTAAGGCAATGTAGACATGGAACCTCACCCTGACTGCCTGTTTCACAATGGGGCTAAGTCTAGACCTAGGGGACATAAACAAAATCACCATTAGGGGATTTGAAAAAAAAAAAAGACAAAAGCACATCTGGACTTTTATGGAAACATGGGAAGAGATTTCGTCCTGGTACATTAGAGTTATGAAGAGAATCAGACACCTTTGATCAATTTATTTTGTTATGTTTCCTTGATTCTTTCTAAAACACTAATAAAACAAAGGCACTTGAATTTACAAGTTTGTTTGTGACATTAGTTGACAGTATATTTACTGTAAATAAATTGATTCTGCATTGAGTCCACATGATTTGATTCAAGATACTAAAATCAAGCAGTCGAGGCAGTTTGGTCTGAGAGACACATTGTCAGCGATGGCCAGACAAAAAAAAAAAAACAAACAAAAAAAACGTGCATGTTTTAACACAGCTGGTTGTTTATGGGGGCAAAATTGAGGACAAAGAGAACAGATAAACAGAGATACTCAGATCTGTAGCCTGCTGGTCAAACAAAAGCCAGATGCTAGCCTGGCCTCCTGCATTATTCCCCATATTATTTATTAACCACACTCAGGGTCCAAACCAAGGATTTAAAGGAGTTGGTCTTTCCACTAGTGTATCACATCCAGTTCATCATTAGCCAGATGCCACACTTGCCAACATATCATTTCAGGTTTTAAGTTCTTGGTCCTATCTGATGGAACTGGAAGACCGGGAAGAAATCTCACCTATCAAGTATGAGTCCATATGATCTCAGAAAACAGCCAAGAATGATTTAACCTCTGTAATGCCCAGAGTTATGCTGTTCAGTGTGACTTCAGTTTTGTTTGCAACTCTAAGGACAGCACTGTCCTGTGATTGCTGATCTACAGCAGCTGCTGGCCAGACTGTTACATAACCTCTGGAGCCACATGAAAAATAGAAAAAATAAAAAAATTTGGAAATTAAAATCTCTCCAGCCATTTCTACAGAACCATACAGCTCCTCCTAACACAGGCCACTGGCCAAGCACATCGCTACAGCTCTGCACTATTCCTCTATCCCTCTGACTCAATATGACTGCCATATGGAGAAACTGCAAATCAACAGCTGAGGGGATGGGTGTGTGTGATCAAACTGTTAACATATTAATGTGTGATAGCTGCCGAGTAGATGTCACTGTCACCACAAGTAGTTGTGTAGGTTTAGAATTTTTTGAATTGGCCCTGAAGTGACTGCATTTGTTTTTGTTTTTTTATCACCTTGACCAGAAATCATTAACAGACAATGACACAAAAACAAGCAAGACTACAAAACCTGTATTGTTGAAATTTCCCCCTCGATAATTGAATACTCTACAATGCAAACAACAATTAACTCCCAACCTCAAAGTCTGTGTCCCTGTGCACCAAGCTGATGAAACAACAATAACTTATATGATCGCGATCATAAAAATAAAAGCCAACTCTGCTGAAGACGGGCCAAGAATTCCAAACACACTGAATCCAGTGAGTGAGAGCATGCAGCCTCGTGCACTCATTCAACCCCCTTTCCCTCCATATCGTGGGACCTACAGGAGCTTCACTCAGCACAGCTTTATGAGAAACTAGTAGAGCCATCCATAATGTGATGACCTGGTACAATATCTGTATGGGAAGGCAGTAGAAATAGTGTTAAATTTCCCAAATTACAAACCACTGCTCCGTAAGCAGTGATTTTCTTCGGGGTTTGACTCTTAATTCAGCTACAAGGTGTCTGTTGGACCAAAACAAACATCAGCAGGCCATGTGTACGTGAAGCGGCAGTAGTGAAAACATGGACTGGAGTTTCACTGATTTGGGTTTTCTCTCGATAAACAGGTGGAGCGGATTCAGGTCAGTTCGGCACAGTACGGTAGGAAGTTATTAGCCTTTCCACTGCAGCAGTCGGTAATGGTACCAAAAGCAGACGAACTCTAACGGGACATTTTTGGTACCGCTCCATTTGGACACTGAGCATCATGGGCTGTGTCCGAAACCACCCCCTCACTCCCTACTCCCTATATAGGGAGATGAATGTAGTGGACTATATAGTGAACTCGTTCAGAAAATGAACAATTGCTTTCGAACACTACTTTTGGCGCTGTTAATTGTATCATTGCTGTCGCGCAATTAAAACGTACCCCACTAACGGCTAAAGACAGAAAAAAAAAATTCTGTTTAGCATTTTGTTAAAGGCTTTTGATAATCTGATGTCTGATTATACTGTTTTGCACGATGTTAATGCTGTTTAAATTCATGTAAACAGTACGTTTAATTGCCTTGTTTTTGAAATGTGCTATAAAATAAACTATTCTGTTCTGCTGGAATCGCCATTTTCGCTGCGAGCGCAATGCATCATGGGATATCTTGCTTGGGTTAGTGACCATCGGCTATTCACTACTTTTCACAATGCATTGTGGGATACTTTGAGTGCAGTACATTTTGACGCCAAAGATTTCGGACACCACTAGAAAACGACGAGCTCCCCATATAGTGCACTGATTAGGGATTAGGGAGCGGTTTCGGACACAGCCATGGTACGGTACGATAGGGGTGGAGCTAGAACCCCTGCGGTCCGCTGATTGGCCGACAGAGTATCGTCACTACCGTGCAGCAACGCGCCATTTTTAAAATGGAGGAAGTGGGGAGAAAAAACAAACAAACAAAAAAACGCTTCAAAAGAGCAGTTTTTTTTAAAATACACTAGAAAAACAATAAAAAGAGGAATCATGTCAGGGAGCAGAAGCTTACCTTGGTCGGCCCTGGAGGAGCCGCCGTCACACCGGCCGTCTCTCCGGTATCATACCCGGCTGTAGTGATGTGCGACTCCTGGACGAATCATTTAAAACCCAAAAGTCGTCTTACTGACTCATGAATTATGATCCCTCATTTCTGTTCCTTGTTATAGTTAGCTAACTGCAAAGAAGAGACCAGACAACGTGTCAGTATAGCGGACTGTGACTGCAGGGCTGAAGTTCATCACTGTGTTAGCTATGGTTTGTTGTTTCACTCCCTTTACCTCCACTAGGAGCTGTCGGTCACACACAGCACACGCTGTACACTCCTCTCGCGGTAACTTGTTCAGACTCACAGCATATAAATCCGGACTCCTCTCGTCCTCTCGCGGGAACTCGTTCGGAGTCAAACTCGTGATGCATGACTCGTTCTGGGGAAACCCGTTCAGAGTCGATCTCATGAGTCCTGTCTGTCATTCTCAGTTCATCAGCAGCACATTCAGAGACTCAGTGCTGGAGAGCCTCCCCCCTACCTGAGCCGAAAGTCTGCTGCCTACTCCGGTACAACTCCTCTGAAAGGAAATTATTCACCATATCAATCAACCAATCATCCACCCAAACAAACTTTATTTATACAGCACTTTTCAAACAAAGAACAATGTTGCACAAAGTGCTTTACACATTAGAAAACCCCCAGAAATAAACAAGCAAATATCCCTCATCCAAGCCACATCCACGCACACATCCTCTCAGATTAAAACAGGACATTATGTATGTCTCGCAAAGGTAATTGGTACACTAAATAAAAAATGTCAAATCTGTGGTTTAAACAGTATGAAATCAGGGAGGACTATAATGGTCGCTACGCTCATGCATGAAAAACAGACAACTAGTGTTAGCCAAGTCAAGTTACTCTATTTATATCGCAAGGCATTGTGGGATTCTTGGCTACACGGGATGAAACATTTGAAAGGTAATTGACAAGTGATTTCTTTAATGAAAATGGAAATTACAACAAAAAAGTGAGACACTGGATATGGCTTTTGAGGTCAGTCTTTGTGTCACACGTTTAGAAACCATTTCTGTTCAACTTAACAATTTGCTGAGTACGTTCCTTCGTCGCTCTTTCATCACCTAAGAACATTCATATTAAAACAGCAATAACATAATTTCATAACAACTTTTCTCCCCATTATGAATGTATATTTCATGAATTTGATTCATGAGATATGTACAGTAAATGCCATCCCACTGACAAGAACCAAACAGTTGAAAGTCAAGCATGGTAAACAATATAATCACTAACGAAATCTCCTGCAGTGCTGCTAAATAGGTTTCCCTTCTCTCTGCCAAATGGATGGGGGGGTCCACCTTCAGTTATGATCACACATGCACATACTTATGTGTTTTATAACTAAAATCATGTTCCAAAAAGTTCTCGGATCATAACAGAGTTCATTCAGCATTAAAATAAAGGAATAGCAGAGGGCAGAATATATTTTCAAGCAAGGCCTTATAACCACAAGCAGATGGCTCCTCTACAACTGAATGTTAATGGACGGAGGAAGGGGAATAATTTCAGCTCACCAATCAGAGGTAATAGAGGCTAGTTCTCCCCTGACACTCCTGTTTTAATTAAATCGCACGGGGGGGTACACTATAAATCCTTGGTTGGTTAATTTTGAGGTGACTTGAGACTTTTTGACTTTCACTTGCCTCTGAATTGAACCATATGACCTGACCCTATAATTGTTGTGAGTGGGCTGTAATTGCACATTAAATTATTGTGTGCTCTCTCCACTGGGGCAAACTAATTAAGATAAGTAGCTACTTTCTGCATATCAGCAAAGTCTCGCTCCCACTTTTTATTTCTCTGACTTTGATGTGACTAAAAGTCACAATAAAGGCTCTCAATGTAATTTTTATTCACTTTTTAAACTGTACATTGATATGCAGGAACAAAAACAGGAGCCTGGGGCAGAATGAAACAATGAGGACAGCATGTGTTGATGGTGATATGCTCCTGATCCACACAGACAGAAAGCCAGAAGGGTTGGCTGGAGTCATTTCCCCAGGAAACAGTCTGCGTGGACCAAGTTGGCATGCTTTGCCCCTTGAAATTCCCTCACTGCAAGAGATTCAATCTCTTCACTTTTAACGGCAAGGCTTCTATTTCTTGTACCTGTCTTGCTGAGAATTTTTTGATTAAGACTGCTAATAATTAAATGAAGCCTATTCGAGACTTTCGATAGAAGGCTTATTCAGTGTTTACTACTGTACACAACGCAATGAAGAAAATTTGAAAATGCAAGGATTCATTCATTCATCTTCTATCGTTATCTGTTTCCGGGTCGTGGGGCCAATCCCTGTACACCCTGGACAGGTCGCCATTCCATCACAGGGCCAACAAAAAGAGACAGACAGAGACTAACAACCACTCACGCTCACACTCAGACCTACGGACAATTTAGAGTCACCAGTTAACCCAAACATGATGTCTTTGGATGGTGGGAGGAAACCGGAGTACTCGGAGGAAACCCACACAGGTATGGGGAGAACATGCAAACTCCACACAGAAAGGTCCCAGGCCCGGGAACTGGACCTGCAACCTTCTTGTTGTGGGGCAACAGCGCTAACCACTATGCCGCTGTGCTACCCAAAATTCAAAGATTAAGTAAAAACAATGTATGAAATCAATCAAAGGCGTTACTTTTTGCCAGGAGATGGGGGAGAGACCAAAAGGAAGCTTCAGCATTGTTGGATGTTGGTCAAGAGCTGAATTCAGCAACAAAATTAACGGCTCACCAAATAACCCTGGAAACTGCTCAGTGCACAGCAAGAGAGTTGTAATCAGTCAGGACTCCATGCAGTAAAGAGACAAAATTGCCACTGCAGTATTGTGGAAGTGATTGTGAGTGTACATTCGCCTCATCATTTATGATTTTGCCACAATCAACTTGGGTATGAATAGTAGGTACAGGAAATTATTCTACATTGTGTAACAAATGCAAAATAAAATATTGCACAGTTTATTGTAAAAGAATTCCCAAATGAGGATCCTGAGTTTTTTGTAGGGGAGTTAAAGTGGCCTAGTCTGTTGGAATATATCAATAATATTCCATTATTTTACAGTCTGGCATAAATCCTCTCTCTGTTAAAAAGCAGAAATGTTGTTGGCATCAGGTGGGGGCTGGGAAACACAGTTTGCTGACTGCAGAGACCTGGGTTCAGCATTGCTTTTGTGGGGATGGAATTAAGATTTGGGGTCTACAGTCAACGTCCTTGTGTAGTATACACCTTTGTACTTAAACTTAATGCTCGCTAGCTGGTGGGTAGAAGGTAGTGGTGCTACCATTGGAGAGATATGAACAAAGAAACACTTGAAAAAAAAACAGAAACAATTTTAATTCAAAAGTATCAAACCATCATTTTAGACCCATGACATAAATCTGATGCTTTCCCATTTTGGCCTTTTGCTGTGAAATTATTTTCCTGACATACAGTACGTTCATTCAATCCAATAGAAGCTAATCTGTGATTGAAGAGAAGGATGTGGCAGTTTTGCTTTCAAAGAGTTAGTTTAAAAGCATTTTTGTTCTTAACGCTCATTTAGTCATTTAATCCTGTAAAGTGAGAGGTCACCCAAACAGTCAAGAAATAGTTAGTAGCAAGCCCAAAAATTTGGGCTATTGTCAACTTTTCAGAGTTATCCCTGACTTTTTTTTCTTTTTTTTTTTTGCACTGTTGACCCACAGATTAATCCCATTTGAATATAGATGTGTGAATTTGGGGATTAAATCATTGTGCATTTGGGCTAGTTAGAGCAATTACTGCCAGAATCAAACTGTGCCCCAAAGTCCTTTTACTGACATAAAGTAAACTGACTTGATTTATACTGTGCATTATTTTCTACTGTTCTACACCACACTGTTTGGAAAATTTAATATAAGGATTGGACTACTGAAATAAAATGAGACATGAAACTCTTCCCTGGTGGGGGTCTCAGGGATTACATTTCATCATATGAAAGTCTGTGGAATAATTGGTTTTCTTTCAGGGACTTTTGCTGTTAAGACTTTAAAAGAGTCGAAAAGAGCGTTACAACTAAACGACCTGAAGTGTACTAGACGCCATTGAGTGTGTTGCTTCATTTAAAGAAAGGATCAACCTCATTAAAATTGAAAATAAAGCCCATACAGATGGAAAGAATTGTCTTAACACACCATGTGCTCCAGAGAATGCAGGAGACATTTTTTTAAGACTCTTCAACTAGACTAAATGACTAGAATTAAGTGGTAGGGGGGAAAATCAATGAAATTTGGTAATTCGTTGTTGCTCTATTGATTTAGAAACTTCATACCTCTATCATTATCTATAGTGCACATGTCAATCCAGCAGCCAGTGAGCTGGGAAGAGGGAGATGCCTTTCATTAAAACATCAAAGAGTGTATATCACTTCCCAACTTGAGCGCTTCAGTGAGCCACTTGATGCATTGCATGCCTTGTTAGATGGTTTCAAGCTAATCCAACTGTAACCAATTGTGTGTTATTGTTCACGCTAATTACTCCATCAGATGAGGTTGGCCTCTATGGACTTTGCTTCAGGTACACACCAGGAAGTCAGAGCCCCCCCCCCCCCACCTCACCTGTCACCCTGCCCTCACTCAGTAGCTTGACCCATATTCTTGATACCTATATCTTCACGGCCTGGGAAAGATTACTCTGCAATAATGGGAAAATGGAGTTGTCATTGGAGATTTGTGTTAACACCCGTACATCCGCTTTCCGTTTTGGCCCTGTGACCTGTGCATGTGGCCCTAATAGTTGAGAGCGCAGGTATGCCGAGAATGTCACAGCAGCAGAGTCAGACAGATGCTGCGAGCAGGAGGAATCAGAGGTGAGAGCAGCACTTCATGCCTGGATGAATGTTTGTTCAACCTGGGATCATTTATGAAAGCAGCCCGAGCTGGTGGAGATGGTTATACCTCAATCAGCTCTATCTCTGACTGGATAAACTTTTTTCCTTCAGGCTGCTGCATTCAAAGATTATATGTAATGATGTGGAAGAATCTAGCCCAGTATAGAGACCCCCTGGTGGAGCTATCTCTGTATATTGTCTGTCATTAGCCATGATTTGTTTGCTGCCTGGATCATAAAGGAATGTGAGAGAGCTCACTATTTCACATATAATAATCTCATTTCACAGCCTCTGGGTCAGGGTCACAACAGAGGTGAAGCACAGAGAGTTCTGAAAGCTGGAGGTCTAGTCACATGGTGCTCTGTGTGTGTGTGTGTGTGTGTGTCTTCTCCTCCTCTGTGGAGGCAATGTGATACATGGGTTTCACTGTAACAAAATTTATAGTAGCATGCAAAATCGGTGTGCGGCCCATGCTAACAAATTACAGCCACGTTAGGTAGCACTGCATCTGATGATTTAGGTACTCCGCCAGCGTTCAGTGATGGTGCTTCTTTGAAGATGACATTGAGGATGTCATTTAGTTGGTTGACCATGACGAATGAGGAGTTCCCCAGGTCAACCGTAGCATGTGAAGATCAGAGGGTGCATTTTAGAGGCAACCATGCACCAACACATTCTTGAAAATGTCCTATTTTTCCTTCTCATATATATGCAAACACATCTACAGCATAAAACCAAATACCAAATATAAACACAATACTTCAACTCGAGTTGTGGAAAATGTATGGATTTTTATCATGGATAGGAAATTAGCAAAGAGTCACTGAGGTTAAGACAGGCAAATCACCAGGCTACCCCAATTGAGTTCGATCTAATGAGGCTTTTTCTATTTTAGCATTATAAGGGTTAGGGGGTAGTGATGAGGTCTTGCACATAGCCAGGGCAGCTGCACTGTAGTGCACCCTCAACTCCTCATAAATGTAACTACACAGCAGGGCCATGTTGACTGAGGAAATACCATGTGGGAACTGCAAGAAATAGGATTGATTGAGTTTACTCATGTGAATTTCTGTTGCCAGAGGAGATTGTTGGTATTGAAGAAAACAGCCAGCATGATTTTTACAAGACTCAGTATTTTTTTTCTCTTTTTTAAGAACACCATATATTCACCATCTCTCACTGTCAAAGCTTTGGATCGCCTGATATTAAAAAAGACATCTGGGTAATGTTGTGGTGCTAATATCAAAGGGTGAAATGCACCACTGAGCAATAAATCAGATCCCGAGCCAAAGGGCGCCACAATACACAAACGACCACACACTACGTCGTCTTTACCCCGCTTCATATGATCATTTTGAGTTTTGTAGGGCGAAAACAAACCATGAAGGGCAGTTGCCACACATGCTGGCCAGTAAAACCCGACTAACATTAGTTTTACAGTGTGACAAAATAAGCTTACAGTTGTATTCCCATACATCTAAATAGTGATCTCTGGTGCCAGAATGTGCCCTGGAGTCCCTGCTATGCTTCATGAAGAATGCCTTAAATGGCACAGCTGTACATGCCTTTATAATGCATAGAAAACATTGGAAACACATAACAGCTGCTGCCACTGCCTCTATCCTACAAATCCTACTGTATGAGCACTTCAGATAAACCTTTGAAAATAATAAGCATTCACATGTACACATATATTACTTTTAGGAGAGCCTGATGTACAATCATCTCACTTAGCTCTTACAAATTACAAAACGGCTGATACCATAATTCAGTTTGGAGGGTAATCGTGGTAGACGGTAGTTTAAGTTTAAGTATGCAAGCAGCAGCATGTCGGTATAAAGGTGAGCTAATGTATAAGCCCAGGGAGATTTAAACGCACTCATATATCTGGCAATGAAATCCTTCATGTGACGCAGTGCTAGCCAAAGAAATCTCACATTTTAATAAGGCAGGAAATCTTCCATGCAGCAAGAGGACCAAGGCTGAATTGGATGTGGTGCTGGAGGGAAAACATATTGTAAATATTTTGCCTTTAGTACGTATGAAAAACTAATGAGGGGGTTTGGCATGGATCATTGTTGGGGGGGGATCATACCCACTTCTCCCCACTTGTGCCCTTATTTTCTGTCCATGCAGTTACATCATGTACAACTGACAGACATTGGGGGTGTCTGGCCTTCTTTTTCTCGATTAATAATTACTATGACTGTTCTTTCAGGTCTTTCAATATTAGTTTTTTTTTTTATTAAATAGTCCTTTGTAGTAAAAAAATCTTTTTAAATGCCATTTGTAGAGCATAAGTCATCCATGGCGTTCCATTTGATTATCTTCTGTCCAACAATCTCTTATGGGACAATGTTTATTGTATAATTCTAAAAATCATTTAAAAAAAAAATGCTTCAACAGTATATAACAATAACATCAACTGTGTTGGAAAGTTTAGCTCTCTGGTCCTTCAGGTATGCCGTTAGTTTACTAACACGTTTGGTTTGACTGGGAGATACTGCTGGTGGTTGGAAATAGTTTGCTTCTGAAAAAAAGAAAAAGAATACATTTAATTCTCTATCTTTGTTTTTGCCTGTTAAAACTGACATAGAATGAAACTGTTCTGTTCACCCTTTGCCTGAGTGCAGTGTTATGTTCTTCTGCCATAACAGAGAGTGAGGAGTTCATTCTGCTTTCTCACTCACAGTGTCATCATTTTGTTGTTAAGCAGTTTTTCTATACAAAGCCTAAACAGAGAGAGCAAAAAAACAACAACAAAACAAAAAACAAAAAAAAAACGGGTACAGGGCTGAGCCTTATAAAACTGGCAACCAGTTTAAAGCACACTCAAAGCAGCAGAGCAACACAGAAGATATATATATATATGTGTGTGTGTGTGTAAACTTTTGGCATGTGATACATTGTTAGCTCAACTGATTTATCTCTTCGCTTCAGTAGAATAATAGCTGTCATCGTCAAAACACAAAAACTGGGACAACAGCGCGTTGCCATGGAGATACACATCATTTAACTTTGATCCTGCAAACTAAACTTAGATCAGCACATCAGACAGAGTAAAATATATCACAGCAACTATCAAACACCTGAGAGAGCTTTATCCTGGCAACACTAACAAGTCATCTAAAACGTGGCTTTCACTGTGTGTCAGTCAGCACAGAACAAGAAGCCATCGAGAAAAGCCAAAAACTCTTTGTAGGCTCACATAGTATGAAAGATTCACTGATTTAACTTTCAGAGCCCTGCATGGTGATTCTACACTTTAAACAAAGTTTGATTGATTGATTGATTGGTTGATTGATTGATGGGACCTGATCAAACAATCACTTGCATTCATCGGAGCCCCGTGACCTGTAGTCCCTTTATAACGTAGTCGGTGCCAATAACACTAAACAAAACAACGCACTGAAGAGACATTACAACAAGCCAACTTCAGGGGATTTACTGATAAAATTGTGATATCCAGCAGGTTTAAGGAAGATAACAGAACGGTAGATTCTTGGAAAGTGATGATTTCGTTGCCAGCTGGCTGCTAACATTGTCCTATCAAGATGTTTATGTGGTGAAGAATGGAAGATTTCTGGCCGGCCGAGGAACATTTGGATGGCGTTTCACTTGTGGATTTAGTGGCTTTGAAGAATGTCAGCTCATCCAAGGGCGAATGTGAGTCAGCTTTAATTTAAGGGGGGATATTTTCTGCCAGGAGAATATGGCTGTCTTAGTAATGGGAATTAATTAATTGCGTAAAATACTGGCCCTCGTTCAGTGGTCATATAGTTTGCTTTAAATGAGTGTAATTACATTTATGAATAATATAAAAGCCAGAAATATTTTTTAGTTCATAGCTTAGCCATAAATTCCACAATTTTGTGTCACCAACAATTCATCTAAACAAAGCAACCATCAACAAACTTTGCATGAACCCCATGACCTTGTCCTTGACCCTGAGCTAGATCCCATGACCCAGTACACCCCCCCCCATCCACTGAGTCCATTAATCATACAAAATACCTTCATGCCTATTATGTGGGATCTCAAGTTTTCACTAGAGGAATGCAGTACTAATGAACTTCCTTTTCAGTTAATTCCAATTCACTGTTTTTTGTTCTCAGCAATCTTTCATTTTAAATACAAGTCCTGGCAGGTACCAGGGGTAAATTCTTGATTATTTGTGTGCATGAATGAGTAGCTCAAACATTTAATTAAAGAAAATCCCTCTTTGCTCTAAATTCTCTTCATTCCTGACATATGGATGTTGTGTGATGGCCTGACAGAGGAGTGTTTTACTTCTGGGCTGGTCCAGTCCCATGCGGTTTTTAGGATGGGGACTTATAATAAGATAATTTTGTTTAATGAAAAAAAAAATCATCATCTCTTCATACCAATGACCCTATGGATCTAGCTCCTCATCCAGGAATCTCAGAGAATAACATTGGTCCAATATTTACTAGACAGGATATGAAGGATATCTGCCACAGCAGTCACCGAACATGTGCCAGTCAAACACGTGTGTGTGTGTGTGGGAAAGAGAAAGGGAGTGCATGCATGCACATGTAAGTGTATTTGTGTGGTTTGGATTAGGAAACCCTGACGTGCTGATCTACAGGCTGCCTTGTGTTTTCTCAGGCTATCGGTTATTAAGGTAAGAATTTGTGCATTGGTGTCCCCTAATATCTATGCTCAGACAGGCTATATCCACTTAGCAGAAGAACACTACTGCTGAAACTGAGGCACGGCTACAACTGAAGCAATTCCCAAATGGACCGGTCAGGAATTCTGTTAGATTAGCCCCCAATCCCCCTAAAGCATGTAGGCGTCAGCAGTACATATCAAAAGGAAAGGAGGTTTCATTGCCTTCTGTGGTATGTATAGATTTGATATATGGCTCATGTCCCAGTCACCAACTCCTTTGACTTACAAAAAGCCCGGATCTTTTCTTCTTAACATTAAAACCCAAATGAGCACATTTACAATAAGCTCCCATGTCCTTGCCGGAGACGGAGGTCTCTCCCGGGCGTGTGAAATGATTGTGTGAAAAGCTGGACTCCAAATTGTTTGGGTGTGACCGCTACTGATTTGCCAGTTATTCCATTGCTTTTATGAGACTGACAGGCCCACCGAAAGAAAAGGACCATGAAAAACAGCATTTCAATTTAAACTAGACAGAATTACACAACTACATGCACACAAAGATAAAGCAGAGCACAAACGGCTTCCAAACTAAAACCCCTTTTAAGAGAAAACTGTTAAAACTGTGAATTGACCATTTTTTATTAATGAGCACATTCTTCCAAGTTCTTCAAGTGTGATACTGCCAACACCTGTGAGAAAATGTGTTTTTATTTTATTCATTCATGAGCAAGAGGGAAAAAAAATGGATCTGAGACATCTGTAAATGAGTTTCCAGTACTTATTATTTGGCTCAAATGTTTTTGCTAATTTTTTTGTTTAGGCCTATAAGTCTTAGCTGTTACTGTCAGTGAATGTGAGAGGCAAACATTAAAAGATATGTGTGTTCCCCTGGCTGTAAACAGCTTTTGACTGCATACACATGGCTGCAAACACGATAAAGCACCCCACTGAGAAGTAATGATCTGTAGGGATCATAAACTAGACCCCCCCCCCCCCTTTTTTTTTCCTTTTACTTTTTTTAAATGTGGTGAACCGAAGCTGTGTGTCCAACTTTTGCTGACTATTGTGGTTTGTAACAGTTTTCATTATAAAATAAAGATAATTGCTAAGATCTAATTGAACAAAAGCCACAAAGAAGTCAGCAATATGAAAAAAAAAACAAAAAACTTTGCAAACATTAACCACCATAAGCAAATCATCTAATCAGACCAAGTTAGACTGTAGCTCTTAAATCCCGAGTATGAGCAAAAGTGTGTTTTATTGCTGATGAATTCAACTTTCCACTTGTAGGATGAAGACTGTTATTTTTCCTTCCAAAATGTATATAGTTTCATTTTGACTTGAATAAAACCGCGAGCCTTGTAACAATTCAGGCATGCCAATGTAAGACTAGTATCGCCTTTAGAAAGAGGAAAGAACAACGCAGGTTGTATGTTTGTGTGCACCCCTCAAACAGGAGAGTGACAGCCAGCACCAATCTTCTGTATAAAAACACTCCTTTCTTTCCCCTCTCTGGACATTAAATGTGACCAAATCACAGCACGCGTTTCCCCCTCTTCGCAGGGTCTTTATTTGTCTACCCATGAATCTTGGCTGCTCGGTGTTGGGGGTGCAGGAAGGGATGTAGACTGGAAACTGTGAGAGCAGAATATTATTAGCCATAAAGCAGATCTTCACTTTGCATCCCTGCATATAACTCAACATAAGGCCACTGGAGTCTTTTCTTTAAAGCCAGCTGCATGTGAGCGAGTGAGTTCTCAGGTCAAGTGTTTTCTTTGGACTAGATGTCCTTCCTCCCAAAAAATGACATGAAAAACACACCCTGAATCTGAACAGAGACGGTCGATAACCTCAACAAACTCATAAGACATAAAAACATACACGTTAGTACAAAAGTAATGAAAGTAATATACTTTGGGTTAAGTGGTTTAAAAGAGCAGCAGAATTGCCTGAAGAGCAGTAAAGCATCATTGAATCCTAATGTATTCATATTTTTCTTTTTTCCTGAAGAGATTCAGTATTTTTGCAGACGGGTTGGCCAATATGCACTATAAATCATGTCTTGGATGTTTTTGTATTCCATCAAGCCTTCAATGTTTATATGTATGTGTGTGATTTGGTTACTTACATAATTATTCAAATTTCTTATTTTATTTATTTTTATTTATTAGTTATTATTTTGTGTTTGTACCTGACTGTCAGTGTCTTCATGGTTCATGTATTAAGTGTGTTGGGGGTTCCTTGACCAGTGAAAAAGGTTTATTGTTGTATCATTCCGCCTGCCCCTCTTATTGTCCTATGAGATTCCTCGCTCACCTCCCTCTCTCCCCCTTTGACATGCACTGTTGGGAAAGAGGTGAGTCTTTTCTTGGTGTCTGTAAAATTAGTGGAAATTTGGAAATAACTAGTAGAAAAACTGTAATTACATGCAAACAAACAATTCATAATGAATTCATGCACCCCTATGGGCGAGAAAGTTCAAAGTTCAAACATTGCTGCATTTTTGGGCACACAGGAGAAGCACACTGTTAACCTGGCGACGTATGTGTGTTTTGGTTTTTTTTTGTTGATGTCCGATGTCAGAGAGTGCACTAATAAATGGAGATCAGTTTCCTCTGGATGAGATCTTGGGTCATCACCTCCATTATTCTACACAAAGCAGAGGTCTAAGCACACCGGTTACATATACAACAACAAACTGACTGTCATCTCCACAGCAGTAGTTGCTACTCCCCTCAGGTCACTCCAGTAGGCTGTGTGCAGGCATTCTGCAGGCAGTCGGGGGTCTGACTTTCATTAGTCAGCTGTGGTTAAGTGGTAATGTGGATATGGAGAAGGCCCAAAACAGAATGTGGAGCTGGTCCACACCAGGGGGGTATTGCACAAAAGTAGGATAAGGGATTAAGCCAGGATATGTTGGGTATCCTGGCTGAACTTGGCCTCAAGTCGGTTGCACGAAAGTAGGTTAAATTTATCCCAGTCAAGTTAGTATGGTGATTTAATCTCTGAAGCTAGCCTGCTCCAGACCAGGCTAACAACCAGGCTAAGATTAATCCTGGTGATTCATCTGGTAGTTCCGCTGCCGGTCCTGTCAGAAATGAATGTGTTTTACAGCATTTACGTGGTCTTTCTGAATATGTTGCATCATTTTAATTATCCTACATTGAAATATCACAGATATTTTGTCAATTGTCATTTCATTGATGTCTGTTGACTGTAATTGCAACAGTCTTTTTATAATCATTCACGTGGTATTATTACTGTCAGTTCGAGTGTTATAATGCTATGCTAATGAAGACTGGTTGTCAAATTGCCATCAGAGGTTTGATGAATGTGTATTATTGCCTTTAATGACATTATAAAAAAATGGCTGATGTAGCAAAGGTGGTTTCAATTAAGTCTGTGACGAGGGCAATAGGGTATATATAGGTCCAACTCCTATTCACCTGTTTACTCTTCATAATGGCATGCCCTTTTTGGGAGGATGTACTAGATGAGGAAGCCCTAACCCTCAGGCGAGCATTTAGGCGTGAGAGAGTCTTCCGGGACAGGTCGGACCCATTGGCCTTCGGCGATGATTATCTGTTTGAGGGGTACAGATTCTCGGGTGATAGCTTGAGATATTTATGTTGGCTGCTGGGTCCAAAAATAGAGCACCAGATGGCACGAAACCACGCACTCACTGTGCCACAGATGTTCTGTCTTACCTTGAGGTTTTTTGCAAGCGGGAGTTTCCTGTATTCTGTTGGAGACGCAGGGAACATCAGTAAAGGGGCAATTTGCCGCACAATAGGCATGTTACCCTGGCACCTAAATACCTGGTGCACGTCTTCATCACCTTCCCTGGCCACAGAAGACCCCTATACATCAAGGAGGAGTTCTACAAGATTGCAGGTAACATCAATTTCAACTTGTAACCAATAGTTTCAAATTTTTACCAGTCGGAGTTGGATAATGACTATTTTTTGTTACAGCTTTCCCTAATGTCATCGGTGCAGTGGATTGCCCCCATGTCAGGATAAAACACCCCTCAGGGCAACATGAGGGTGATTATATCAATAGGAAATCCTTCCACAGCATCAATATTCAGGTTAGAGTGATTTGTGGTTACTGTGACCTATATAAATTAATTCTGTGCATTAACTGACCTTAATAGGTTACATCTTATGATTTCAGATGATCTGTGATCCTGACTGCCTTGTCAGCAAAGTAGAGGCAAAGTGGCCTGGCTCAGTCCATGATGCCAGAGTCTTTCGGGCTAGTCCAATCTACCAGAGACTCTCACAAGTTAAGCCACACATTTTTTTTGTAAGCACCTTCGACATCATGAGTGTCTAACTCTGCTGTGTAGTTTTCTAAAGTATGTCTTGTATCATCAGGTGAATTCTCTGGTGTGCTACTGGGAGACAAAGGGTATGCCTGTGAGGCCTTTCTCTTGACTCCCCTTGCGGACCCCCAAACCCCACCACAGCAGGCCTACAACCACGCTCATGGGAAAGCCAGGGCTCATATTGAGATGACCTTTGGCCTTCTGAAATCACGGTTTCAGTGCCTGCACCACCTCAGGGTTTCCCCAGACAGAGCCTGCGATGTCATAGTAGCCTGCACAGTGCTGCATAACATTGCAGGCCTAAGAAAGGAGAGGGCCCCCCGAGTGGCCAACGATATAGACTGGGGAAATGCTCAACTTCGGCCAGACAGCATTAATGGCCGACTGGTCAGGGAGCAACTTATTACTCAGTTTTTCACATAGTTTTTTGATTTAGCCTCTTTTTAATAAAAAAAAAAAAAAAGCTCACGTTACCTTTTGCTGTGTATGTGCATTCTGTCTCATAGCACACAGTGTGTGGTTATCTTTTAAATTCATCTTCACTAAATCAATGGTGGAGTACACATTCATGAAAGAGGGAGGACACCACAATGTTTTCTAGTTGGTTTTTTAATTTAAAGTCCTCATTTGTCTGGAACCTGGAATAGAAGGCAGAAGGAACAAATATGAATACACTATTACAGTTATGGTTACAGTGTGCACGGAAATACTTATTTCTCTTTCTAGTTTCTGGATTTCAAGGTCCAGTTACCTGAGGGTCCGTCGTTTTATTTCAATATCTAACTCCATTTCTTGCATTTTTCTCTTCTTTTGTTTTATTTTTAAGTCTGCAAGTTCTATCTGTCTTTGAAGATGTGTGACGTAGAGACTTCTGACAGCTTTTGAATTCCGAAAAAGGAATGTCAATTAGCACAGCAGGATTTGTGCATAATGTACATTTACTTTATCCAATACTCACAATGTTACCAGGCTGCTTATTAAGCTGTGCAGTATCTGGGTCCTGTTACACATGTGTTATTTTCTATTAGCACCAAATCACTGACTTGATATCCATTATAGATTAAATAAGAAAGATATGTGCACAAAATTGAAACGATACCTCAAGTCTGGAGTCCACTGACACAGTCTCCTCATCTGCAAAGGTGCCTTCCCCCTGCCAAAAACATACATGCATCAAGAGAACTTGTACTAAGATTTGACAGGACATGCCAAGTCTGTGATTGCAATAAAATGTACTAACCAGATCATCTTCTGATGGCTCCAAAAGTGTGACTGCGTTCCCAGACACTGCAAGGAAATCCAAAGTCAGACAGTTTTAATATATTTAGTTGATTGTGTTCCATGTACGGTACTGCAATATGTACCTTTTATGAAGCAGCCGGAGTTTGTTGCTGGGACACAGTCTGTGACTGTCCCTCCCTGGATCCCCTCCATCATTGGCCTGCCTTTATTCATGTGGAGTGCCAGCTCCTCTGCTGGGGTGAAATCTGGGCATGGTGGGCCGCCGCCCGTGCCAGTTTTATGGGCATTTTTATTTTTACTGCTACAATCATACAGACATTCAATATGTCAGACACCTAATCAATACACCTCATTTGGTCATTGTTCTCTACACTGAAGTCACTTACCTGCCTGCAAAATGTTCTTGTATTTCATTTTAACTTGCTGCCAGAAAAAAAAAAAAAAAACATAACGTGAAAAACAGATTAAATAGATATCACTGACACACATTGTGGACAATTGTTTGCACTTAATTATGCTCTACATTTCCTGAGTAACATGCACTTCTACTTGCCACATCTAAAGCAAAGTGTACAACTGTTGATTACTGGACTTGAAAAATAACTCCTTTAAAGTACCTCCTTCAAAAAAAAAAACTAATTTACATGAACTCCTTTACAAAATAACCCCTTTATGACAGTTCGAGTGGAACACAGTTTAATAATTGTAAATTTTTGGACTACTTACGCATTAAGCCAGTCCACCACAGTCTGCCAGGCTTTCTCCCATTCCTTGATTATTGCGCTGGTGTTGTCTTTTCTCGTAATTGTGGATTTAACATCATCATAAAACTCTTGCTCAGCGGCCGTGAAATAGGAGGCGCGAGTCTTGTCCATCTTCTCATCAGTGATTCCATGATCAATCCCATGGTCTATTTAAGAATGTCCTGAAAATGCACTTATCCCAACTATCTACACTTGGTTTGACTTAGCCGTGCCTATTCATCCTGGCTCGGCGTACTTGCAACCAATTAAGCTCAGATGCGCCGACCAGACTAGGTCAAGCCGCGCTTTCTCAGTTATCCTGGATTTCTTTATCCTACTTTTGTGCAATACCCCCCAGGACTGAGTTCCAGTGTTTGTTTACTGTCCAGACACCATGGATGAGAGAGGTAAACATCCCCAGCAGAACCAAACAGAGCCACAAACCAGAAAGAAGGTGACATGGGGTGGAGGGGGGATCATAGAGAAATAAGGAAGAATGTTTGTGGAACAAATGAGTGATACGCCCTCTGGGTTTGATAGAAAAAGGAACAAAGGACTCTGTTCACCCAAGAGTTTATGGAGGAGGAATGCTCTGTTGCAGCTTTCAGTGACATCATGGCAGATGAGCAGCTTCTGCAAGTTGTTAGTGAGTTCAGTTGAGTGATTTAAGCCCCTTAATTATCTGTAAGCCGACATACCGCAATTATACCATCCCTAACAAGCTGCTGGAGTGTTGCTGAAACCAGAAGAACTTATGGTTTCAATGATTTATTACGTACAGTTGTCTCTTAGTTTTGTTTTCAGTAACGTGCTCTCTGACCTCCTCAAACCTCTCCCATGTCAGCAACAAGACCCAACCTACTCATCAGAGACTCACTTGAATTCTATGTAAGAGCTTAAATGCGCTTAGTCATTCAGCCACACACCTCAAATCTCAAATTATCTTTTCTTCACGGTTTGATTAACAATTCGGAGTAAACTCAAACCACTTTGGTCGTATCTGCGAATGAGCTTTAGCCAAATTTCAAACTTAACGCCAAATGCCCCGTTCTCAGTTACATCTGATCCCATGCATCTTCCCGCGCATCTGTTGCCAAGACTTTGGCGGTGTTTCAGACTTTGCACTATGCACATCACATGGCTGTGTTTATTGCCTGCGGTTTGACATGGATAGAAAAACGGCCTCCTGTGAGCCAAACACGTGGCCACCTGGCTCCAGTGAGCCTGGCCACAACACGGACGCCGACACAAATGCACGCATACACACTGACAGAAGCTTGTCCAATTAGACAGACTTAATAGCAGTGGTGACAGCAGCAGGATAGTACAGAAGACAGTGAGGACTCAGATCAAAGACAATCCGTGGAGATGAGTCTGGGACTCTGGCCAGCAACAATGAAGGAGAGTTAGAGCTGGAGAGAAGGAGGGAAAGACTTAAGAGAAAATAGTGATTAAGACGTTTTTACTTAATATCCCTGAAAAACTCACACTGATGAGAATTGATGTTTCTTTTTGGGCCTGCTAATGATTAAGAAGAAATTTAAGGGGGGTAAGAGTTTGTAGAGCGGACAGAAAAATGCTGATAACAGATCAGACTTGACTCTTGCTGCTCTCCTATGATGGTGCCATAACTCAAGTACTGGATGGGGAGAAGCAGAGGGATGGGGAAAGTGGAATACGGTAGGTAAGGCTGGGATTGGGAAAAACATACACAGAGGAAAGAAGAACCTTGAGATTTACTGTTGTGTTAAAGAGTCGTGGGAATAAAACAGAGGAGGTGGGGATTTTTCTGCGGTTTTCGAAAAGCTCTCTATGTCTTGAAACAAATCCTGTGCTTTTCGGAGTGAGCTACAACATGATCAGTGAAGGAGAACCGTACACACCTGCAGTGCCCACCAACGGAGCTGCAGGAGTTACAACAAATCAGCAAAAATCTAAAAAATATATAACAAATTATTACTCAAATGGCTGAATAGAGTCTGTATCACCAGCAAACAGAGGGACAGATCAGGTTTGAAACATGTTTAACGTACATTTTCCACACATATGTACAACACGAAGCCCCAATGACTGCATGTGTCTGCCTCCATTTTAAATGCATAATCAATATCCATCAGTCAATAAAGAAACACAAAGATAAAAAATATAATTTACATGGAATGGACTATTATGCTCAATTCTATACAAAAACACAATTTTATCATTTAGAAATATAAATATAAAATATAAATGAAATATAAATCTTCGTAAAAATGTCCTATTTTATTTTAGAGTTACACGTATCAGCATATACAAATTTGTTGAAAACAAGTTATTTTCCTGATCACTCTGTTCCCCATGGATGATTTTTGTTCATTTCAACATTAAAAAAAAGAAAAGTAATCACTGTAAATCAGTTGTTGCATTACTTTTCCCACATAGGGAGTTCAACATTTAACACAAAATGGGATCAAATTCACTGAGTATTATATTACATTCATTATACAGGCGTTGACCCCTTACACATCAGGGGTAATTAGTTGTTCAGCATCTTGTTAAAGGACACATGGATATGTGGACAGGAGACGTGTACGTGGAGATCACACCAACACCCTTAATCACGGTCAACTCTCACTGGCAACTGAGCCACAGCAGATCCACATTCAGCTGTAACTTTAACAAAACAGAGACTCCCAGTGCACATTTGCGTCCTCTGCACTACATACATTCACTACGGGAAAAGCTGCTAAAACTCTATTTTATAGGACAGTAACACTTTTTATGAAATGTTTGATTCATTTGTTGTGGGGAAAATCCCCACACCTGCTGTATTACATTTCTCACCTAATACGTTGGGGTATAATGAGGGAGAATATCACAGAAGCCATAAACAAAGAGGATGTTTCCGTATTTAAACATTAAAGGGGGGAAAAAAAAAAAACAAAGCCGGCAAAGGCAGCGTGGGAATGAGAGAGAAAAAGTCTGAATAATACATCAGAAATCCCTGAATTATTTACAAGGTAGAGGGTGTTGGCACAGGTGGCAGAGTGTGAGGAGAAACGAAGCAAAGAGAAAGGGTGTAAAACTGAGAGAGGCAAAGTAAAAAAAAAAAAAAAGATGGAAGAAAAAGGAAATGGCTTTAATACCCAGTAGAAAACAGTGAGGGATGAATGTTTTCATGCTCTTCTGTGCCCCATCTGAAAGGGCGGCTCTACTCAGGGTTTCCCTCCTACCCTTCCTTTCTGCCCTATAACCATTCAGCAGGTTCTCCCCTGGGTTTGGGGCTAACAGGAGGGGGCCGCTTTCCCCTCAGTACCCTCACAGAGACACACACACACACACACACACAGCTGCTAAAAAAACAGGGAAGACAAAGCCAGCAATAGAGACAGTGTGTGTGTGTGTGTGTATTTGCCATGCGAGGGTATTCAAATCCTTTCTGCTGTGACAAGGTCTGCTAGAGTTCATGCTCTGAGTGCCACCGCCAAAGACAACACACACACTATAAATGGAAGTCAGAGATCAGTCATCTGATGGGCAGGTGGGGGAGAGTGAAAGATATCTGATGGAGTGTAGACTGGGAACAGGGACCAGGAAAGGATCTTTGTTGTGGGTCGTCTCAACTGTAGTTCAAAAGGACTCTTCTGATTTGTAGGTTAAACGCTAAAAAATGATATAGAGCTCAGGCGCAGACACTTTTATGAGCTCTGTGACAACAGTGAGACATGATGTTGGAGATTATATCTGTTTCTCACTCTGCTGCTGTGTCTGTGAGCATATTCTACAATTTTAATTAGTTGGCCTGGGAATTTTATAGGTCTGCTGTCATGTCCCAACGCTGTACACGATCAGACACTGACAGACACATGTCAAGCCAAGCAGACCTCAAAGGAGTGCTGCCTTGTTTTTAGCTCCTGCCTTTAATCACTTCAGCAGATTACTATAACAGAACATAATACACACACACACACACTCTCTCTCTCTGTCCCCCCAATGCCATGTATGAAATTTCCAGGAGGGATTTTTAACCTCATCCACTTTTAGCACCTGCCCTCGTCCATATGTCTGGGCACCACAGCTCAGAACGTTCACGCGCCCCGCGGTGCACATTCATACATGTCCTGGGAAAATGTACACGTGCCTGCCTTTCATTTGGGTCATGCAAGTCAGACATGTGAAGCCCCACAGGTACTGCAGCAGACAAATCCCAGCCTGGTCATTCACACACACACACACACACACACACACACAGAGAGAGAGAGAGAGAGAGAGAACTCCAAGACAAAAGGAGCGATAAAGCAGCAGCTGGATGTGTGTGTGGACAGATGCATAAGAAAAAACTTCTCATGACAGTCAATTTACCAGAGCAAGTCTTTTAGCTGCTGTCCACGAGTATTTGTTTTCAGGATTATGCCCTGAAACAGAACAACATTGACATGGTTCGGAAAGACTCTTTCCTCACATGTAATCTTAGCACGAAGCACCAGTTATTCATTATAATAGGCATTTTTCCGCACATCAAAGAGGTCATAGAACTAAAGGGACTTCAAATCAGTGAGACAGATAGCAGGTGGAGAGATGACAGCCAGTAGCCTAAAAAACAGTGGAAAAAAGCACTGAATGTCTAGGTTGATCAAATTGACCGTATCTATTGCAGATGCTTGGCTCATCAGAAAGCACTGGGAAAACGATAATTAACATTACAAGACTTTGTCAAGAGGTTGCATATACACATGAACATACCAATACCCATCCTCCCTGCTGCTGTAACGGGGGAGGAGTGTAGGTGAGAAACTGAGACAAAAAGGGCCGATGTTTACACTGGCAGCGTGAGCAGCTTGTATGAGCCCCATGGAAATGACCAGCTCTAATCTAATGAAGAGAAAGCTCCACTATGACTGACGGGGTCTGCCAGGCTTTGAGGTATGGCACAATCAACACAGCCCGTTTCCCAGCGTGCCTCACTACTCAGGGCTGCTGCACCAAAACAAACAAATGAGGGAGACTGAAAGGAAAATGGTTGTCATAACAGCAACATGGCTGGAGATTGTTCACTGAGGGTGAGGAGGATGTGCATGGCACAAAGAATCTGGACTTCTGATTGGTTTGCTGACTTGCGGTACGCTATGATTCCAACTGTAGTGGAGTGACTGGAGTAGTGGAGGTCCCATTAGTCATTTCAGAGACTGTCTTCATTGACAATGTGCAGTATTTCTTCCCCAGAGTAAAGCGAATGGACAAATAATCTGTATACAATTCCTTCCATGTTGTGCAGATATATTTCCACCATGTGCTCCAAGCCATTTTCTCCATGTAATCACATTTAAAAGGAAAATAGCAACCAGCACAGGGCCCCAGTGGTCTCAGAGTGGACCACAAATACAGCACTGATCTTCTATTAAGATGTGCATACATTTTGAAGAGTGTTAGTCTTAAAGCCTAGCGCTACCATACATTTCACAATCCCCTCTGTCTTCAGGGCAGACGATGGATTTCTTGTATTGGTAATTGGATCTCCATCAACAGGGTCAGACTCCAGTGATTGAGATAATTGCCTTAGATGGCTTTAGTCCCTTTCACAGCAACTTTATGGCATGGCAGGGCAAAGATGTCCAGCTGGAGAAAGAGAAGGTCGGGGGGGGGGCAGCTGACAAATAAATGAGTGGATGGATTGACAGACCAGCAGGCCAACAAAAGGCCTGACCCATCTATCAATGCCAAATTTTACATCCACACACACACATAAATATGTTATCCAATTGATTTAGTTGTTATCGGTGCAGCACATACTTACCACCTGTTACTCTTCACAAATCATCTTCAGTGATGTCAGCAAAGACTTAGTGATGATTTCCAACCCTTTTTTAACCTGGGCTTGTTGTGCAAAGAGCCTCATTTCCACAGCACCAAATCCAGAAGCTTTATATTGCGTGTGAATGTATGTTATACGATAATGTACAGAGAAAGATACACAAAGTTGTAAATAATCCCCCAAAAAAACTTTGACTGCCATCTAGTGGAAGAGAAAGGGAGGAGTCCAGAAAGATTAACATTCAGAAACAGCACCACCAAAAAGTTAAAATCACCGTTCAACTATTTTGTATCAAAAGTCTTGTTTTTATTTGTAGATATTTTTTATCAAATAAAACATACAATAGTAAGTTGGCTGGGAAAATGTTTGAGCTTAGATGTGATCTTCACGTTTGACCAATTTACAGCGTCGCTAAGTAAAAACCAAAGGATTCATCAACACGAAACAATATTTATTTTGGATGGGGCATAAAATCACTAAGGTAACTCGCTCTTATTTTTGTCTAACAAAACACTTCAGAAATACCTTTACAAATGAAGATGAGAAGTTTGCATGTATTTTATTTTACATGTTTACATATTTTTACATTTAAGTTGACAACTATTAAACAACATGAGTTAGAAAAAGAAAAATACAATGGGACTGGTCCTGGTGATAAATATGATGCAACAGTGGCTGTAAGACCAGAAAGCAACACAACATGCTTTGTGAACTTAGACAAAACACCACCAGGGGACACCACTAATATTTAATACACAGGAGTTCTGTAGAAATTATGATTTTGGTTGTTTTCTTCATAAAAGGGTACAACCTGAGCGAATCTGCTGTTAGACACCAGGACTCACCTTTCTCCCTCAGGTACAGATAGTTTCAGTCCTGTCTCCTGCTTCTGCTTCCAGTAATGAATGTAAAGTCCATAGCAGTCTCAGTCGACTGTAACACCTTCTGGCAGCTCCACCACCACGGGGGCACAGTCGTCAAGGTCTGCATCGAAGTCCCAACAAAACTTCTTGGTCAGGTGGGCCTTGAACTTTTCTGCCCTCTTACGGAGCGTGCCATCTACACCGGGTCCGCTGATGTACTGGAAAAAGTCCTGTGGAAAAAATTAATGAAACACTATTGATGGATCTTATTGTTGAACGTGAACAACCTATGACAACAATTATAAATTTTAAAGCCTTCCAGGATCATGGATGCATCTGGATATATTAAATACTTTAGTATTTATTTACTTGAAATAAGTCTTATATTAGTCCTATTATAATAATTTATAGGAGCATTTTGGGCACGTACCTGCAAGGTGGATGTGAGGAAGTTGTCCTGTGACACAATGTCGACAAAGAAATCAGGCGGGATTTCTCCAAGCTGGTGGTAGAGCACAGCGATGAGCCCCAAATAGAGTTCCTTATGCTTCCTCATGGCACCCTCTGAGCGGCACAACAGAGTTAGGAGACGCTTCCAGTGCTCAAAGCCCTCGTACACATTTCCAATGAGGAAACACACAAAGGCAAACTGCAGCTCACCTGAGACAAGAAATGGAGTTTAAACATATCAAATCACACTGTGTGCTATTCTGATAAACATGAAGTTTGTGTGTTTAGCACATACCGAGCAGGTTGAGAGGCTGCAGCTTGTGGTTCTTCTCCAACAGAGTCTCCAGGGCATAGCTCAGGTCTAGACTCCACTGAGTGATCTCTGCCGGTGTTGCCCCCGGAGGGTAGGTTTTCTCTGGGATATCAGAGAAACGCAGCTCCGTCCCTTCCCTCTGCTTCATCCTGGGGAGCCTGTTGAGTCCCTCTTTCATGCTCTGACAGGCTGTGTCATTCCTCGGCTGCTCCGCCCGGTCTTTGGTGTGTCTGAACTCCACCTCAGGAATGACGTCGCTGAAGGCACATATTCTGCCGGACAGAGGCTGCAGGTTGTTGGCCACCTCCTCGCTCAGGCGGTCAGTGAAGGACACCCACTTCCTCATCACCTCATATGGATAGGGACCCAGGTAAGGATCCAGCTCCTGCAAGGATGCCCGGATGCGGCTCACCTCCTCTTCGTTTTTGGAGGCAGAGAAGTCCAGATCTTCTATTTTGGGATCCCAGTTGGCCACCATAATCTCTCTGGGTTTGAGAGAAAGGAAGAGACCCGTCTTTGGGCCTATTTCGCTCCCACAGCTCGGCGGGTTAACGGAGCTGTAGTGGAGGAAGTGCAGGCCCGGGGGGATCATCTTCACTCCCCGAAAACGAGGACCTACCTGCCAGCTCTTACAGTCGATCCCGAGCTCTGTACCCCGAGGAACCCCCAACAAGACCAGGGTGGCCCCCTCCTCAAAAAGCCTGAGCGCAACATCTGGATCCAGGTCTGCACAGCTGCTGCTGGCCATGTCTGCTCTGACAGAGACCACTTGGCGAAAACTTCCTAAAACCGGAAAGCAGAAAAACTAAACTCTGTTGTTAAATGTTGTGTGGCAGTTTGTCATGCTCAGTCGGATTTCCTTTGGAGGTGTCCGAGCAGAGTGTCTGCGATGATCACAGAGGAAAGATATAACGATAATAAAACATTTAAGTGTACTACAGCACGACAAACAGTCTGCTTTTACAGCAACGATACCTTGTTGATGTAACGCGTCGTTGAGAAATCGTTTGGTCGCGACTGTGCAACATTTAATCTGCTCCGGATGGAAACAGCGTATCAGAAAGGTTCCGCTTCTCTCTGGTCTCTGTTCCGTGGTACCAAGGTTGCTAACTTTCCCTTCAATCACAATCTCAGCCCAAAAGATATAATGAAATAGTTTAGACTGTTGATTAAATCTAAACCTTTTTTTCATATATAATCTTACTATTATAATCCCCCGGGGGCTCTAAATAATAATAATGACATAAGGACAAGAATAAAAGAAAGAATAATAAATTTTATTTATAGACCACTTTTAACAATGGTCAAAGACTCCTAAGATGCTAAGGAAATATAATGTACATTAAGTAATGCTCATCTACTATATATAAATGGTTTTTTTTCCTGACATTCGTTCATTTATTGCCATATATAAACTGTTAACAGAGAAAAACTGAAAAATGTATTGTAAACATAACAAATCTGCTGTTGGCTTTTCACAAGATACACCAGTGATACCAAATATATTAGACCAATAAAAAATAATAACATCAATAATAATAATGAAAAGGCATTAACATTTTTATTACATGGCATATACTCCAAAAAATAAGTGGGAAAGAGACATTTCAAGGTTACATGGCTTGCAATACAAAAATAAAGGTTGTTACAACAGAGAGACCTTGGAAAATGTCTTTTAAAAGTATTTGAATGCATTGTGAGTATTTTTAGCTTATCCATGGTTACTCTAAAACTATTTCATAAAACAGGGAGCATGCAAAGTTGGATTTAGTTTAAACACTGAGAACTTAACAACTGTAAACATTCATGACATTGCATTTGAAAGTGCAGCGGGTCATTCATAAAATCATCTACTTGATGCACTGGATTTTCTGGAAAACAACTAATCTCTTCGTGAGAAAGTAGCAGGCGAGTGGGACCTGGAAGACAGAACATTTCCTACTTTGAGAGCATATATACACTCTGAAGTTTCTGCCAACAAGTTATCAGTGCCCTGATAGCTTTGATTAACCTGATCCTCTTCCTCTTCTTTCCTCGTATTTTCTGCACAGCTGAACAAGAGATTGTCTTCCCCTGAAAAGAAAAACACTGTGCAGTTACCAACCACCCATTTCATTACTTTGAAAGAGTTTTATCAGAATAGCATTATTAAGGATAATTCTTGAATCCTTACATGGGTCATCTGTAAACCATTTCCCCAACCCCAAGACTCAAAATAGGGTCAAAAATAGAAGATTTATTTTCTTATTTCTGTGTATTTGTATGAGGGTGATAAGTGAAACATCATTTTATGTGGGGTTCTGTTTTGCTCTTTGTTTTACTGATGTATTTATGCAAAAATCAAATCCAAAGTCAACACATATAATGGACAAAAACAGGCGACTGAAGATTTTTGAAGTCCTTCTCCTCACCAGATAATCAGGACTGCAGTTGTGAACTATAAGCTGCTCCATGCTTTGCAGTGGCCTTTCCAGGTCAGAGGGCTGCTTGCTACTCCTCTGACACAGAATCTGCTGTGTCATACCATAAATTGAAACCAGGATGCGACGCGCCTGTCATGGAACAATAGGCCGCAAAGACATGGAAAAAACAGCATTTGCTCATATTTCACAATACACGGAAATCAAACCTCATATTGCCCTCAGTTATGTGACGAGTTATTGTCAAACACAGAGCATCACAGTATCAGGACTGAAGTGAATTACTAGTTTGTTCATAAAAGTGTATTATATATATACTGCAGTGCCATTTACCTTTCCTGGGGGACAGGGTTCTCTTTCTTTGGTGGTATCATATGAACCTGTCAAATTCTGCAAAAGAACAAGCAAATATGGATTAACTGTCAGAAATGAAAATGGTCTGTCATTCATAAAAGGAAACAAGATGTGACTCTGTCAGCTACAATGATCAGAGAGCAAACACCGGAGGGCAGCCTCTCATCAGACATGTAAACATTGCTGCCCACATCAGTGCCATCTGCCTTCAATAAACATCTAGACCATATTGAAATAAAGACAAACAAAATTAAGGGACAAATTTAAACTTAAAAATGTTTGCATCAAAGTAACAAAGGAAGTGCATATAGTCTGTAGCAATATTTGTAACATACCAGATTCTGCAGGTCAACGAAGATGATTTCTCTGTAGGAGCCCAATATTTCTTTATAATTACATCTACGTTTACCACAAGTGTCTGCCAACAAGAGAACCACCAGCACACTGCGGAGTAGAGTTCCGGTCAGACACTACAAAAAAGACAAGTGTGTGTCTTTACTAGTTTTATATGAAGAGCAGGTCCACACTAACTTAAAGACTAATAGAAGACCCAGAATCCTCTGCTCGGATGCACAAGTCATATTTGGTGTGAAGACAATCTGTAAATGAAAACGTCATACGACGCACACATATTTTCTGTCTATTTCTGTCTATCTCTATTTATTTTGGAGTCTCGCGAGGACAAGTTCAAAGAAAAAGTGCAACTTTCATTGAAAATGTTCAAACGTCACGTGGCCAACACGCTGACGGCCGGCCATCAGAAACTGTGTAATCTCCTCTCACTTTTATAAATGAACCCAATTAGATTCGTAAATATTACTTGTATTTGATTAATATTAACTGAATATGCATTTGATTTAAAAGTTGTTTTTTTTTTTTGTTTTTTTTTTTACCGACTGAATAAGCCTGTATTTTTGCAAATATTAAACTACAAATTAAAAACAAATTTTGTGTTTAGTAACATTTGTGAATCATGGTGTAGATTTATTTGATCTTTTTGAGATCTCCTGAAGTGGGTATTCAACAAAAATCGCAACCAAAGTCTAAAATGTCATCGTCCCCATGTGGAGAAACATTTTTATATGTTCAAGTAGATCCCTGTAAATGTTATTAACAAAAGTAAAAATTAAATCAAAATATAAAATCCAACGTGCCTTAGCACTCGTCGCTTTCCAGCCGTTCAGATCATTCGCCATCCTGACCAGTGTCAGTACTGTCAATACTGTCAGTACTGGGCTGTTGATAATATTAGTGAACGCAGACATGATACCTCACCAGTGTAAATTTCATGTTGCGTCGTTGCGTAAATACGCACCAGATGTGAAAACCACTCTTACCATTTATCATGTTCTTCTTCAGGCTCCTCAGACGAGTAAACCCCTCTCTGCCAGCACCTGCAGGATCCAGTGAATTACTCCTGATCTGGTGGTGCTCATTGTATGCAAAGCACCTTTCCCCCCCCCCCCGAGTAATTTTTCACACTTGTGGCGGATCAGTTAACAGACCGGCGGACAGACTTCCGATAAGGGCTTACGTGATTTCCAGCATCAACAAAGTCACCGCTGATCCTCTTTCCTTCCCTGTCATGGATTGCTGACGCCGGGTTTAGGATTTCATTAAACTCCACTCCGATCAAGTCAAGGCAAACTTCCGTAATCAATCATTTGCCTGTGATGTCGAGGAGGAGCGCTGTGGAAAGCCGGTGTGATTTAAAGGGCATACATTTCCAGAGGACGGGACCTCGTATTACTGAGTGAGCTGCTGGAGATCAAAGCACTATCAAGTATGAAACGATGCGTGACAAGTTATTATTTTAACCTGTTACAGTTACAGTGACATCCCATCCAGGACCACCAAAGGGGTGAGCATGATGGGAACTGCATGGGAGTACGAGTGCGGGTTGAGCCCGTGGACTAAAACAATACATAAAAGAAAATACACTGCAGCCAGGAACTGATCTGACATCCAAATAACAACAAATCACCATGTAATTTAACTTGTTTGGGAGAAAGTGGAAGTGGTGCAATAACCTTTATGTTTATTGGATTCCTTCAAAATATTTGAAAACAAGTGAGCTGAGTAATAAAAAAAAAATAAAAAAAAAATCCTATCATTACAACCACCATGAAAAAAAAAAAAAAAAAAAAAAAAAATCACAGTCACATACGTAATACCAGACAAACAGTTTATATTCAGTCTCATGTATTGTTGAAGAGACAAAGCCAGATCTACACCACTGACATATCCACTTGGACAAAATATTGACATAAAATTCCCCTAAAATAAGATGTTTGGATATTTTGTTAACAAACCCAATTTCGAACAATAACAGCTGATCACTTCAAGAGCTCTGTCCAAACAGAAAAAGGTTTTGCTGTAGTTCTCATACAGCGAATAAAAAAAAATAAAGAAAAAAGAAAAAAAAGAAGAAATGTCAGAATGAAAACAGATGAAATGAATGAATCCACATTTAATAAAAACATTAAACTATTTAGTTGTGACCTGTGACCTACTTTACCATTCTGTCAGGTTTTTGAACTACAAATAGTACTAACACCTGACAGCATGGTATTGTTATTGGTGGGATGTGGTTTTGCTGCATTTGAATTACACAACTGGCACATGCTGCTTTTCCGTACCACATAAAACTATTTGTTCAGCAAATAAACAACATAGTATGTGTGGGAAAACCTGAACTAACTGATAGTGCCTGAAGGCAGGCGGGAAACTGAAAGAAGAGAGATACCATCATAAAAACCTACATTTCGTCCTGAAAAAAGCTACTATAGGTGGAGGGTACGATGGCTGTGGTCAAATACAAAGAAATGCAAAAATGCAATCTGCAGCATTCTGCTATAAAATCTAGAAAAGTATTAATTGCCAACAAGACAAAGATCTCAATAATGAAGCAAAGCAGGAATTCCCTCAATAGTTCAAACCTTTGCTCATCTGCTTTTATTGCTGCTGCTACATATTCACAAAGAAAGGTTTGAATTTCATACCACTTTCACTTTGACATTACATATTTTCTTGTTGGTAAATGGAACTGTCATGTCAGCTTTTAAAACAATAAAACATGAAAAACGTAAAGGGGTACGTGTCGATGTGTGTTCCAGAGATGTCCATATCAAGGTAGAAAACAACAGTTGCGCTTGTCCATAGCTGTTCCCTGTGAGACTTGTGACTGCCAGAGACCTCCAGGTGTTTTCAGTCCAAAATTTTTCCACTCTCAGAAGGTGTTCTTGATCTTGCTGGCTACCAGTGCTAAGATCTCTCCTGTCTTCTTTTGCCAGTTCAGGACGTGTTTGGACTCGGCGCACCACAGTTCACCATGGCGTGGCTCCGCGTTCTCACAGCGCTTTCGCACCTCTTCCTGCTGCTCCTGGTGGATGCACAACAATAAGTTAAGACACACAGACACACACACAATTTTTGGTTCTGTCTATGAATAAGAGAAAGTATGGTGTGTATAGTACATGTACATATGTGTGGTGCAAACTATGTTAGAGTGATAACATTATGTATTGCTCTATGCACTCCTCCCCTTGAGAATTGTGTAAACTAAATCATGGAATTAATCTTTTTTACCTTGCCTGTTATTAATCTGCAAAGTCCAGCATTGACACACACAACGTTCATACCCAGATAAGGACAGATACTAAGATTCTTACCTCTGTTCCATGTTGCAACTCAAACTTGTAGAATAGAGCCCAAGCATCTCCAAGGTCAGGCTCAATCTTTACTGTCCTTAGGAACCACTCTCTGGCTTTGGTGATCTTACGCTCACTCCAAAACAACCTGAAATGTGTACACGAAGATTATTTGAAAATAAATGAAAACAAAAGTCACTCCAGATGTGTATCGACCAAAAAAAAACAAAAAAAAAACAGGGATCATTATTGATATATTGGGTGGCAAACAGTCAAAAGCTATGGCCATACTTGGCAACAGCAAGCAGGACATGGGGATCATGTTCACACTTCTTCAAAGCATCCACGCTCTTCGTCTTTCTCTGGGGCCTGGCCTCCAAAAACACAGCCTCAGCCCACAGGATTCCTTTGCAGGAAGAATCGGGGAGTGGAGTGAAATGGAGAATTAAACAGAAAGAAAGTAACTGATAATGATCTTTTTGTGTATACAGGTCTGTACCCTGACGTGTTTTTGAAATAGATTTTTTGAAGTAGATTTGCAAACATCCTAAGAGACAAACACTGTATTCTCACCTGAATTGGGGCATTCCTGCAGAGCTTTGGCCATCAGTGTGTTAGCGATGTTCTTCAGACCGGCCCTGAACTCAAGCCTCACTGACTCCAACCTGGTTAGAAAAGGATCACACACACATAATTTTAGATGCGCCGTTTTGAGTTTTGTCAGTTTTGAGTGGGAGGTGGAGTCATTCTGTTTTTTAAGTTGACATCCATCCTTTTTGGGTGTCTGAGCTGTATTTAGAGTATTTTAAATGCAACACATTTGGGCCTCATATTTACATCTAACAATGAAAACATTGTTTTCATTTTCTACCAAAAAATAAAAATCAATACAACATCTGTACAGGATGTCTTGCAAGTGTGTTTCTTACCATAGCTCAGGGCTCTGGGGATTCTTGAGTCGTGCTTTCTCCAGGATTGCTCTGGCTCTGGTCAGCTGTCCCACTCTTTCTTCAAGATGAGACAGCAGTAACCACAGGGCCACAGAGTGGGGGCACTTTTTCAACTACAAAAAACAAGAGAGAAGTCATGTTTTACATTCATCAGGGAAACACAAATTTTCATCACACATATCATAAAATTCCTAGAGAGACCTAGCAGACCTAGCATTATTACACCAACTACACAAAACCCCCCTCTCCAACACTTCCCCCACCTCACCCCTTGGTTGTAGGCCTCTCTGGCCTTGTCCATATTTTCACACTGCTCCTCTATTTGGCCTCTCATCATCCAAAGTTTTGGGAAGTCCTCGTAGTGTTTCAGGGCTTCAGTGCACAGTTCCTGGGCAGCCTCTATATTTCCCAACACCCACTCCAGCTTTACTGATTTCATAAATACCTGTAGTGATGACAAACAAACACACAAGCTGTTCAACCGGGCAACGTGTATAAACAGGGCTCTTGATCTTTTCTTGTAATTGCCTTGGGGTTGTAATAAACTTAACATAGGACAGTATTTTTTTTTAAATCATTTAAAATCCCTGTATTGCAACACATTATATAAACGTACCTACCTTAAATTACCTTTAAAATTTATTGAATGCCAACTTTTAAGGGCATAACCCAAATGATTCAATAAAACCATGAAGATATCTTATCTATCCGGACTATCAGTACAACCATCTTAAAGCTTAGTCATAGCTGTCAGATAATACAAGATCACAGAATTATAGTTAAAGTGCATTACTGACAGCATATGTCAAACTGTGTTTTGAAATGTAGAAACCTGGCAAGCCTGAGCCTGACAAAAACAACATGTTTGTAGGAGCTTCCTCAAGTACAATGCACTATTAATTTATCATTAAGCACAGGGCTTAAAGAAAAAAATAAGACCAGATAATCAAGGCATTAAAAAAACATGCGTCAGAGCTCTATTTATTCCATTAAGAAATGGAAAACAAATTGTTTCAGTACATAGGGTCATGGAAGGACAGTTGGAGCGTACAAGGACAGAAGAAACACTTCTGTTGGAATTGACAGCCAAATAGTTAACATTTTTCGAGCATCAGTCTTTAAAGAAGGGAACCTACTCTTATTTAGTTTTATAATTAACCAAATACCACTTTAGCGCACTGAAGGATTCCAGTATATATGGATACATTAACACCTCATGGGGAGGCCAGATTAGTAAATTTGTGCTTAGCATATAATCTTTTGTTTTCATTCTCACACATACACACCCAAACACACACTCACCCTGGCTGTCGGGGCACTGCTGCGAGCCTTAGCCAGCAGTCGACGGGCTCTTTCATACTCATTATTTTCAGATTCCAATTTGACGGCAGCAAGCCAGATCTCTTCACTGTTAGGGTTAGCCTACAAAATGTAAAGAAGGTGGGACAGAGAGAACATATGGGTAAGACAGGGAGAAACAGAGGAAAAGGGAAAAGAGAGACAAAGTTTGCATGACTGCATAAATACCTGGAAGGCCAGAGCCAGGATACTTCTGGCTGCTGGCACGTCTTCAGCCAGCCACTTGGACTTGGCACCCATCAGCCACAGAACCTCTGCCTTGGGGCAGTGAGCCACAGCCCTCTGCAGCAGGGCCTCCAAAGACTCCCTGAGAGAGGCAATGAACCATGAAAGAATAATGGATGGGAGTTAAAGGAGAGAAAAACAGAATCCGGAAAAACTGTTTTCAGAATGGTCATTGCATCAATGCCATTTAAAGTCTATTTGCAGTTACGCCACAAGAAATTGGTGGTTTATTAATCAAGTGTTATTTTTAATAGTAGCAGCTCTAGATACTTATCGCTGCCCACAGGTGTCAGTTTTTGGACTGATTTTATTTTCCCTGCAGATGCTTCTAGTCTGGCATATAATCCCAAAATATCAGATTAACTAGCCACTAAGTGGCTAGTCTAAGTGTAAAGCACTTAGCAATATGGATTTAGAAAAAAAATACTCAATAAATACACACAGCCTTGAAGCAGGCAATTATTCTGTTGGTTTGAGCACATATTGTGGATCCATATTACTGGGGTAAGAGGGCAGTTGCTACAATGGTAAAATGTAACCACCTACAATCACTGCAATTAGCTACAAAGTACACAGTGATTGTCTTCAAAATGAATCACAATATACAACTGTCAGATCACCCAAATCAATATTTAAAAAACAAATCTGGTCACCTGGTGCCATTGTTTTTCTCAAAGTAGGCAGCCCTGAGCCAAACACTTTTTTTACTGGGGAACACTTGCAGGGCATGGGCATAGATGGCCCTGGCACATTCCAGCGCTCCATGAGCCACACACTGAAACACAAAAGAAAAGCATCTTAGTGAAATAATGTCTGACAGCAAATTACTTCATGAGGGTGCTTGGACTTTTCACTACTCACACTTTCGGCATCCTCCATCCAGGTGTGTTTGCGATCTTCCTCCTCAATACCAATCCCTATGACAGCCCGTATCACAGCCTGACAGGTAGCCACGCTGCCTGCTTTGTCGCACTCTTCTGCATCCTACAAGACAAGCAGAAACTTCAGAGAAGAAATTCTAAAGAAATTGAGGGTGGAACACAGACAAAATTCAAAGCATTCAGGTACAAACTACTTACCATAGTAGATCAGCATTTTCATTTACATGGAAATATTTAGACATTTGAGATATCAAAGAAATTTGGCCAGGCTTACTTTTTGATATCCATGTTGATAACTTACTGTTTATAGATAATATTTTATGGATAATGAGTCTTTTATAAAGAATCCACACACAACAGCTCAGGGTTTCCTCTCACAAAGTGATTGTCTAAAGAAATGCCAAATCCTATGAATTTGAAGTTCATCTGTCATTGGTGTTGGAATGATTGCCTTGGATAACAGACTTGATAAACCTACCACAGTAACCACCAATTTTGCCAGAGGTAGAAAGGCTAAGTAGGGAAACGAATAGAAACATGGGAGAAAGGATTGATATGAAGGCTTATGATTGCAAAACTGCAACAGCACTAAACAAAATGTCAGTCACAGTGTTGGCTTCTGCTCCTAGATGAAATTGCAAGCAACTTTGCCAAAGTGAGCTGGCATGCTACCAGAGCTGACAAACCTATGAGTCAGTCTCTGCTCCCTCAACTTCGAGTTTTAGAGATCCAATCATTCATTTCTTCACCTCATAATTCACAGGTTTATTCAACTATATAATCAAAAAGTTAAAAATCTATGTCATTCATTCTAGTCAGCTCATCGTAATTAGAAGACAGGCAAGATTTACTCCAACATTTAAAAACAATACTGATGTGTTGCTACAGTGTAACATCAACAATGTTGATGTTAGTCTGAGTTCAGCTTTTCTCTTCAATTTGAAAACAGAAAAACTGGACTAAGAAATTAATTTTCTAAGTCTTCACCCATGACTCATAAAGACAAACTAACCAGTTACCATTTTATTACTCACATGTAGATAATCTACTCCAAACCAATAGTTCAGCAACACATGCTGTAATCAGTTTCGTTTTTCCTGTCTCAGACATGTTGACTCAAGATGACTAAAGTTCCCATAGCTGTCATTTATCACAGTTTTTGGCATTGCATTAAATGCTTCAATGCTCATCTAAGTGTCCTGTCCATTTCATTTAACATATGATTTCAGTGGCAGTTTCAGAAACACATCTCAATATAATCTGCCCTCTTTAACCACGAAAAGTTTGTTTTGAAAATATATACATTATATAATCTTAATTACTGATTCAATGCAGCAGTTTATTCTTCCACAAGCTGCTTTCATGCAAGAAATCCTGCTTTTCCCCCCCTCTCTCTATGATGTCAACAAAATGACCTGGCTCCAGGAACACACCTGTATCCACTGCTCTCTGTTGATCTCCACACCATTGGCGTGCAGAGAAGTGATGGCTCTGTCAATGATCTTGTCCACCATCTGAGTGTTGCCGTTGGCCTCCTCCAACTTGGCAGCAGTTATCCAGATGTGACGATCAGTGGGAATGTTTTCTCGAGCTTTGTTCAGGACACGACGGGCATTCTCATACGTCTCTAGCCGGGCCAGTGCCAGCCAGAGCTAAAGAGGACAGACAGAACCTGTTAGCCATAGAGGTTGATGCAAGGGTTAATTTTGTTATATTAGAGCATGTAGCATGCAGTTAATGCCAAATGTTTCATGTTAGAAAGAAAAAAAAAAAAAAATAGTGCCAGTATGTGTACCTCCACACTAGTAGGACAACACTCCACTGCTCGACTAAGCATGATTCTGGCATCCTCTGGCTCCTCCAGCTCAACAGCTGTCTTCCACAGTCGAACTGACTTGGACACATTCTCGAGGGCTAGATGGTTAACAATGATATAACTGTTAACGCATTTCATTGAAACTTTTATTCTTAGTGAATGACATTGTATGAACAGGACTGTGTGGTGCTCAAGGCAATAAACTATTTACACATTTTAATAAAGGCAACACACAGATTTAGATTTAGATTTAAAGTAGTTGCACACTGTGCACAATGAGTCCCAGTAAACACAAAAGCAGCAAATACAAACACAATGGTATACTCTGCAGTGGTGGATATATAGTAGTTCAATTGAGTCCGGGTGGAAGGAAAGAGCCTTGTTTGTGAAACGGAGATAACCATGACATTGGCAACTAAACATGTAGAGAGCTTTTACAGAGGAAGCTTCACATCCATCTATGTCATTGGGGTATGCTGCTGGGAAACACAAAATGTGTGTGTGTGTGTGTGTGTGTGTTTGTATGTGTGTTAGGGCATTGACACCATAGCTCAATTAGGGTGTCTGGCCTTGACAAAAGACCAGAACCACAGCTGTCAAATGTAATCGTTATAAAATCTTTTATGTAATACTTGGAATACATGCAAATTTCACCATTTGAAGGACTAATACAGGATTATTATCTTATCTTGCGCATGGAACAAGTATTTCTGTGTGGGTGCTTTTAATGACAAGGGACAGATTGAGACTGGTTGAAAATGTTTTCCTTTCAGGAATCAGTCTTCCTTTTGGCAAGGAACCCCAGTATTCATTCATACAGGCATGGCTGGGAAACCTCTCTTCAAAACAACAGAGCAGAAATATGGCTTTCAAAAAGTTTTACCTTCAGTTTTCTCAAAATAACAATGGATAAACACAAAGAATAAAAGCAGCTAAAAGTATTACTTTACAGGTGATATTGCACAGCAGCCTTACCCTTCCTAAGGACTCGTTTCTTAGCCCTGACGTCTGTCTCCAGCTCTGCAGCTCTGATGTAGATGCGGACTGACTGTGGCAGGTGGCGGACAGCCTGTGCAACCACAGCTTTAGCTGTGTCACCAGGCTGAAGCCGGGCTGCCTCCAGCCACACATCCTCACTCTGGTGAGCAGAGAAAAATACTTATAATAATAGGAATGGAAAGGCCGTTTTCCCTAACCTATGTGAGCAGCATTTTTGTGTCATCAAATTCCTGTGTGAGTTGAAATACTTATTATTATACACAATCAGTAATACTAAGACCCTGTATGGACATACTATTACATTAGCTATTAGAAGTTAAGCAAACTAACACATAAACTTTTCTACAACTTCTAAACTGGCCAAGCTAATAATATCACTATCTCATCTATTTGCACATGCACAGAGGGCCGCAGCCAGGTTAGTGTACTGTCCATCACCCTTTACCTTCGGACACATCTCTGTGCCTTTCATGATGAGGTTTCTTGCCACCTGCAGTTTACCAGTCACCTCTTCCAGCCTGGCAGAGGCAATCCAGGCAGGGGGGTGATGAGGATTGGTCTCCCTGACTGATTTCAGTAGCAGCCTGGCCTTCTTGATGTCACTGGACACAAACAGAGACAAAAGACTGTCAAACACATACACTACAAGTTATTTTACAGAAATTCTGCTAATCAAACAGTGTCTCTACCTGATATCCCCTCCATGTGTGGGAATCATGGAATTAAGATCAGTTAGGTAACCCTTAGGATCCACTACGGTCTGTCCACTCACTGAGTCAGACACCTAAAGACAGGAAAATGAATATATGGAGAGAGAGAATAATTAAACCAGAATAACAGCACAGAATGAATCATAGAGGAAATAGAAGTGAAAGGAGTTGAGGAGGATGCATCAATTACCTGACTGAGCCTCATGTCCATCAGTGTGTTCCTGGCCTGACCGATTTTCCTCATGTCGAGCTCTCCTGTTCCTGGAGTCATAAGACCAGGGGTCATACTTCCTGGATAAGGGGTGTTCAGCCCTCCCAGCTAAGAAAGAAAATAAATAATTATATTTTAGTCTCTGTGAGAATTTTTCCAGATCATGTTGAAAAGGATTATGAAACATAGACCATATGACACTCGTAGATAAAATAATATATACATATATATCCATATTTGTTGTCAGAGAAGATGTCCATTTAGATTCCCTTCAAAACATCACCAAACTGCATGTATCAGTACAGTTGGGATGTTGTTCTTGTTTGAAGCAGATATTGTGACTCCTGCTGGTGCACGCTGATACTACATTATGTCACTCACTGATGTGTAATTTAATTGGGATGTCCACAAGAAAGGTAATTTTTTTTTTTACATGCATACTGACCCCTTGCAGCGGGTCAACAGTGGTGTGGTTCTCTCCAGTCTGTAAGTGTTTAGAGAAGAAGCTGTCTGGGACAGGGGTCAGTTTTTCGTAGCGGGGATTCCTCTGGCGTTTGTTCCTCGCATCTCCCACCTCTGGGATACTCAGCCACTCCTCTTCTGACACCTCTGCCAATTTCCTCTGTGACAAAATAAAAAAAAGGGGGAATAAACAAGGATGAAATAGATCAACGGCAACACTTTGGAATGTCAGGGATAGGACTTCAAACATATCAGTATATTACTGGTATCTTCTAAAATCTAAAATCTATTTATAATTATTTCAATAGTTATAATATGATTACAGATAACGTATCATCTGCTTGAGCTAAGGCAACATTATAAACTGCAAATGAATAATAAAAAAAACTATGGTGGTTATGCTTTAAGTTGTGCTTTCCTTATAAAGTGTAAAATGGGAAAACATTGTCTTAATCCTATAAATGCCTAAGGTGTGGAGAGACAGGTGTGAGAAAAGGACATTAGAGAATGACTGGGGAGTTTGGGTTAAAAAAAAAAGAAGCAGGGCAACAGTTAAGCATATGATGTGCAATTTTGTACCTTTAAATCTGAAAACTGCTGCTGGATTTTTGGTCGCTCCATACGATATTTCTCTATTTCTTCCTTTTCCCTCAGCTCCCTGAAAGTACACGGCAACTTTAAAAAATTACATTCATGTGCACCATCAATAATAAAAAATTTCCAACATGTACACTCAGTGTAAAATGTAGAAAGCTTATGGTTTTGCATCAAAACTCAGGAGAAAATTATGTTATTACTACCTTCTCTCTTTGCGCCTTTCATCCATCCTTTTGTCCAATGCTGCGTATATGGCATCTGCCTCTTCATCATCTTTCTCATAGGGTCCACTGGAGAACAAGCTACCAGCATACCCATTAAACTACAGAACAAAAGGCAATATAATGTTATGTACAGAACAGAACACATATAATCAAAATAATGTTATTGTCAACTTTGGATTTGTTTATATTCATGAGAATTATAACAGATACACATGAAATAATAGCCAGAGATAATCCAGATATAGGAACCTCATCATAGTTGGTATCATTCAGATCTTCATCATCATCATCCTGGTTCTTTTTCATTTGGTCCCCAACCGTCCTCTTCCCCGGTGGTGCATGTCGGTCATCCACTGGATCATTGGCATCACGAGCAGGACCAATATCAGATCGGGTGGTGAAACCAGTTGCACTGAAGAGAAGAAATTATTTAATATTTTACACACACACACACACACACACAAAAACACACATACACACCGGGCATAGGACCCTTAAGAGCGTGCAGATGGAAGTTCAATAATAAACAATTTGGCATCATTATGCAAGCTTTAACAGCACTGAGCTTATTTTGGCATTGTGATGAATTAACCTAAGTTGACCTATCAAAAGCTTGTGCCGGGACAACTAACAACAAAGAGTTTTATCTCTATGGCACATGGAAGGCATCATAGTCTATCAAACTATATGGTCACTATGCTTTGATGGCTCAAAGCAATTCAACCACGTGATGCCGAAGAAAATATCTTTATTCATTTAACGTGCTACTGTATCCATGAATGATTAATTATTTTCACTTCAACTTAATTAGGAGTAGAAACACTTGTTTCTTAAACCACCGACTTTCAACCATCAGACAGGAGTTAGCTCGTTAGCTCAGGAGCTGTTAGCATCTTAGCTCACCCTCTGCCCAGACCGGGGACGTAGCCGAGCGGGGCGGGCATCCCCAGAAAAGGCTTCTTCTTCTTCCCCATCAGCGGGGAGGCCAGGGGCATTATCGGGGGCCCGCCGTTTACCCCCGCCGCCCCGGCGCCTCCCGCAGACGTTTTAGGGGCAGTTTTTGAAGCCTGTTTAGCGGTAGCGCTGGCCATCGTTGCGCCGACGACGAGGAGGCTCAAGGCCGGATAAACAACAGTCGCACTTCCGGTATTGAGGAGCGGCGTGCCGTCTTTCCCCCGCAGCAGCGCTCCCACAGGACAGAGCGGTTACTGCTGATTTCCGCTTATCTGAAACTTGTCTTCTCAGTCCAAAGCTGCCGTCCATCCTTCAGTGTGGTCATTTTCCACCTCCAGTCGCTCCAGTCGCCGTGTGACTGAGATTGAAAGCATGCCCTCTGAACATTTATCACGTTTCCTGCAGATTTCAGTCGTTCACAGGAGCCACAGGAGGGCGCCACATCCTGACTAATACTAGGCTCACTGAAATTCATTCATTCATTCAGCTTCCACCGTTTATCCGTTTCCGGGTCGCGGGGGGTGCTGGAGCCAATCTCAGCTCACACTGGGTGAGGCTGGGGTGCATCCTGGAAAGATCACCAGTCCATCACAGAGACAGACGGAGGTTGTGTCCGAAACCACCCCCTCACTCCCTACTCCCTATATAGGGAGATGAATGTAGTGGTCTATATAGTGAACTCATTCACAAAATGAACAATCGCTTTCGGACACTACTTTTGGCGTCGTTAACTGCGTCATCGCTGTCGCGCAATTAAAACGTACCCAACTCACGGCTAAAGAAAAAAAACAAAAACAAAAAACTTTTCTGTTTATCACTGCATTTTGTTAAAGGCTTTTGATAATCTTGCACTGAACTGTAATTTTTATTCTCCTATTTGGTCTTCTTTTATTACATTTTTATTTTCTATTCTCTTGGCTCTTAGGTAACAGTTTTGAATTGTAATCTAACGTTACTTAAATGTCTGATTATACTGTGTTTTGCACGATGTTAATGCTCTTTACATTCATGTAAACAGTACGTTTAATTGCCATGTTTTTGAAATGTGCTATAAAATAAACTATAAAATACACTTGCCTCGCCATTATTTTCTGTATTTTGCCGCCACAACTCATGAATGTGGCTTGTGCCTCTCATCTGTCATCTGATTATATGATGCGCAATGCATCATGGGATATCTTGCTTGGTTAGTGACAGCTTAGTGACCATCAGCTATTCACTACTTTGCAGAATGCATTGTGGGATACTTTGAGTGCACTACATTTTGTCGCAAAACATTCAGACACCGCTACAAAATGACAAGCTCACTATATCGTACACTACATAGTTATTGGGGGGTTTCGGACACAGCCTGAGACAGACAGAGACCAACAACCACTCACACTTGATGTCTTTGGACGGTGGGAGGAAACCCACGGGGGTAACATGTAAACTCCAGGCCCAGGAACCGAACCCTCCACCCTTTTGTTGTGAGGCAACAGCGCTAACCACTGTGTCACCGTGCCGTCCGGCTCATAAATAAATTTCAAGTGTGCCTTATAGACTGGTTTTCCTAATGGGACCGATTGTGTTAATACACGTCTTAACATTTGTGTGTCCTGCATGAGTTAACATCATAATATATATCGAACAATTATATTCCCTCAGAGGGAAATTGTGGGAGACATGGCAAGTCAAGGCTAATGCCTTTGTAGAGACAACACACCCTGGGGGGTAGATTTTGCCCAACTTCACTGATCTTCCCATTCTTCATTTTCAATGCTTTAGTACAGCTCTCCCATTTGAAATGATCATTCTGTTGTAAAAGTTCTGACAGATACTAGTGTGTCTACACTAGCTTATCTCACATTATGACTGAAAAATATTCACGATGAAGAGTCTTTATTCGGACACAAGATTGGAAATGGTAATATAAGTAATTACATTCTAACAATGACAGTTCTGAGTTTCATCCCATGAGATGAAGTGAAGCCATATATTAATTAGCTTCAATCACTCTGAACCTCATCCATCCATAGTCTCAGCTTTGGTCCAGCTCCTTACATTTTTCTTCATTTACATTGCCTGGAGGGCAGACATTATTTCACTCCTAGGAGAAGATCTTGAGATGAGTCAGGCACATTAGAAGACATATAGCTCACGGTGCCAAAGACCAATTTAGTGATGGAGTATGATTTTCCCCATCCATTGCATTGCATTGATTTTCCTACTTTCCTATGATTAAGTCAACGATAGCTTCATTTCAGCTCACTGATTTTTATGATCACATATAATGCGCAGCTGGAATTCAGACTTTTTTTTTTTTTCAATAAGGTAAAGGCAGTCAAAGCAGGTTACATGTCTGCCTGCTTTTTTTAGTGCTGACGTACAGATAAGTGATTCAGCTCAGTCTCTTTAGTGATAAATAAATCATTAATTATGCTGGCCAATATTAACAGCATGGCAATCCTTCAAAGCCTGGTCCAAGCACAAATGCAACCAACCTATTTAGCACAAGAATGGATGTATTTTTTCTGCAGTGATTAATACATGAATCACCACACCAATGTTACATCCAAACGCTTTTCCACAAAAGATGACAGACTGAATTTTCTTTGATTGAATTGTGTCTCTATAATCATCACTACAGATCCACCAACATCTACCACGCACCTAAGGGCAAGAGTATATAAAAATCTGAAACTGCGGAGGCAGTTGCACTAGAGGATAGCTGATGACTGTTTGGGGGGGTGGCGAAGGCAGACTTAGTAACTGTGGTCTCGCCGAAGCTTGTACCATAATCATTCCCTTTGATGTGCTGCCGTAAAACATTTGGCAGTGCTCCCTGTAAATGCAGCTGTGAGGAGGAAACAGTGTCTAGAATGATGAATCAGTTTTTTTCCATATATTACAGACAAATTGGTATCCTGATACAGAGGACCGAATGGGACTGCTTTCATTGTTGACACTGATATTGAGTTATTTATAGAATGTGTGACATTTCATTTTGCATTCAAATAATTAGTGTGTATTTGCCTCTGTGAGCAAAGATGAAAGACAACAATTATGTATCGCAGTCTATTGTTTTAAACAAAGACTAATCACTTCATTTGCATTGAATTGCATTTTGGGAGGTTCAAAAAGTAATAGCCCTCATGTTGCTTTAATTTGTGATATGGTGATACAGTGATGTGTAAAGAATATATGAATGGTGAGCTGAAATGTGTTGTACACAAGCCAAATTATACTGTGTGCCATCATACAGCAATCTGCATGTTAATCTATTCATGTGTGTGCTAGTTTGCATGAATGCATGACTCCATTTAATCTGTTTGTTCAGGAAGACCACTACCAAACAGATGTCCATAAAGTGAGGCAACAGCAGCATTCTATAGGAGGATACCAAGACTTAAAAGGGCAAATATATGCCAAATGCTTGGTTCTCTGGTTGAGAATTGCGGTTTACAATAAAGAGGCACAGGAGTATAATATGTCGAGATAGCAGATTTATTGCTGTATTGTCATGCATCACCTACACACAAAAAGAAACACAGACACATCACTCACACTGCCTGTGCTGAATTGTGAGTTAATTTCAGCTCATTACTTTCAACAATGCAATGTGGGAAAGAAGAAAAAGAATTTAAAAAAAAAGAAAAGAAAAAGAAATTAAAAAAATACAAAATAGGACACAGTCATCATCATTTTTCACTATTACACACACATGCTAAACTCAATTACTGTTTCTTAGCTGAAAGCAGTCAATGATCACACAGCCTGACTTAATACATATTAGAAACTCATGGGAAGACTAATGATTTGATTAGCACTAATTACAGATAGTTTATCACTCTAAAACAAAGCAAAAATGTCCTTGTCAAAGGACAACAGGAAATTGCTATTGGGGCCTTCTTTTAAGAGAGAGTAGTGGGTAACCAGAGTCGTTTTAGGCAACAGATGTTCAAATGGAATTTCATTGATCCACTGAGCTTAGTGTGACAACAAAGCTTTGAATAAGGACAGTCGGGTAATTAGTTGAGGGCAGGATCTGAGACATTGTACAAAGCAGAAAAAGATGGTGGATTTTGTGTTGGGAATACAAATACGTTTACAAACGTGACATACATTCATTCTGGGTCAATCACATTGGGACAGGTTCATTAGATGAAATGCCATGTAAAGAAAAATAACCCACTTCTACTGGGGTCACCTTGAATCTGTGGGAGAGGACTTCAGTAGCTGCTTACAGAAGCACTAAAAACTACATTTAGAGCAATATTAAATAGTTGATTTAATCTCTTTCAATAGCATGTGCTTTAAGTTTCCCTTGTTTGTTACATTACTCATAAAGATTCATTTGGGGTGAGAAAAGAAAGGGGAGCAAAAAATTATGCTAAATGAGAGGTTTTCGTATTTTTCACATTAAAAGTCCGACAGCTAACATGAACCAGAGTGGAGTTGGTTTGTTTTCCTGACAACTGAGTTGATAAATTGTCTTACTGACTGAAGTTATCCTGACCTGTTGTGTCACTGAACTAGTATATGGCTGCATGGTTTTAACACAATGGATGACACTCCGATGCAGGAGAGGAGAGGAGAGGAGAGGAGAGGATAGGAAAGGAAAGGAAAGGAGAGGAGGAGATGAGATGAGAGGAGAGGACAGGAAAGGAGACACACATGCAGACACAAACAGACACGTAGAGCACACAGACACATTGGCCGATAGATAAATAGGTGTCTTTTCATCATGGACTATTTTTGCAGAAAAATGTCAGCACCAGTTGACTGGGAACAGCTTGTTGAGGTTAGTGGGAAGGTGAAATAAAGGTTAAGGTTGAGGATAAATAAAGGCAAGTAGTGGTTAGGTTTAGGGTTAGAATAAGGCTTAAGGAAATAATTACAAGTCTATCTAATTTTCCTGAAAGTGACAAACTTTTGTGTGTGTGTGAGAGAGGGATATAGGTTTGTGTTTGCACAGGTCAGCCTCAGATGCTGACTGTCACACAGTGGCCATTTGCATAAGAGTGAGGTCACTGTCAGAGAATGAGTGGAATATGAATCACTCCCTGCTCCTCTCAACATGTGCACATACATACCTGAAAACAAGTACATCACACACACATGCATATAAATGGTGCTAAGCAGGAGGGAAGCGGTGATGATCAGGGAGTGGCAAAGACAATATATCTCTCAAATAGGTTCTGTCATCTTTTGCTCCACATGCTCAATACACCCAGAGAGGGGACAGAGCTTTTAAAGGAGGGCTCTCAACAATATGCACTTGGAATTACAAAAAACTCCCCCAGATCTCTGATTAGGAAAACAGCTCAGGGCCAGACCTTAACACTATAAAGTGGATTCCTCTCTATCATCTGCACTCATCTCAGCGGAGTAAATAGCTTCCTGTGGGAATTCATTAGATTGCTTTCACTTTCACCTGAAAGAGCCTTCCCTTTCAGATCAGCTTAAGTACAGACAGAGGACAACTCTCATGTTCTATTGAAATATTCTGGTTTTAAGCATTTAGATGCACCCAAGGTTGGTTTGGTGTTCTCTTCCCATTTTTCTGTTCCGTTTGGGGTTAATTCTTCCTGCCAACTCTGGGAAATCCATTCAGCATGACACCAACTTTGGCAAGGTTGATGCCACACTCCAGTATCAATAGCCTCTCTATGTCTCTTGAGAAAATGCCCCCCCACTGCCTCTCTCTCTCTCTCTCTCTCTCGTTCTGAAGAGCTCTACCATAAGCTCAAGATGTGGTATCAGTCACAATCTGGCTGTTTGCAGTACAAACACATAGCTTTTCATTACAGATGTTTTTTGAAATGGTATACAGGTGTAATGCACAGTCACAGCAAAAAGACTAAGGTATCTTGGCATGAGCAGAACAGACTGTGTGATGGTACAACACAGCCAATAAAAGTTTAATAGCATCATCTAGTAGTGACATGATGTAATGCACAGACTGTGTGGAGGGGCCAACATTGGAAAAAACCCAGACTGGGGTGATGAATAGAAGTCCACAGAGCAAAGATTGAATACAAGAAAAGTCTCCCACTCACCTGAGCTCCTGTTCATCTCCAGGGTGTCACAAAACCCCATATAAACATTTCTTTCCACCATTATTTCTTACTTTTTATCAGCTGTGTTTCTGTCACCCGTTACCCTAAAGACCAGGCTAATCCCTCATTTCTGTACATTTCAGTCCATTCATTATTCACTGCACTGACCAGCCTCTGAATTAAAAATATTACATGCTTGGACTGCTTAGCTTTTTCCAGGGACACACAGTAGCTCACTTCTGAATTAAGGCTTGTCTGAGATTGTGAGTAACTGCATGCAAGTGAGTGTCTCTTCACTTCTCTTTCTCTCTCTCTCTCTCTCTCTCTCTCTCTGTGTGTGTGTGTGTGTGTGTGTGTGTGTAGTGCTTTTCAGTCCCGGTCAGCATGTGTTCTGGTGAAGCCCTGATGGACCAGTGAGTTTTTTGTTCCTTGTTGTTCACACTTTGATACAGCACCTGGGCTTCGGGGATTGCCTCCATCTTCCAGCAGAGGCTGATGGACTTGCTTGAAGTCTTCCAGGGATATATCTCTACACTGTTGTACAAAAAAAAAAAAAAAACAGCAACAACAAAAAAAAGCACTTGCCCTGAGCAGTCTGTATCTGAATGCAAGCAGAACCAATTAGCTGCGTATGTTGTGTGAATATATTGACAAAGATGTGTTCATAACCTGATCCAAATTTTCTGCTTTGAAGCAAAAGCTTGACTGTTTGATAGGCAAATAGTGGCTGACGTGGGTGTCTTACTGGGGAGGAAACTGTTTTTAGGCTTGTCTGCAAGTATCCACTGGACCTCCTCTTCGTGTCTCTTTCTGTGTGTTTGCAGAGATGGTAGCCCACACATGCTCTCAGCCTTTCTAGTGTTTAAATGAAGACCTCCATCTTAAAGGGGCAATCCACAGCTTTTAGGCAAAATAGGTAAGTGTATTTTTCTTGAAGAGAACTAGTCAGTTGGTATTCATAGTTTTCATGTGACGTCACACCATTGTGGGAACGCCCCCCCCGGAGGGCAACAGACGCTACTTCCTCTGCCTGTCCGCTTCCCACCAGCTACCTCTTTTTTTTTTTTTACTAGTTTTGGCTTAACTTTTACCAAAATGCCGGATAGTTGCTGTGCAATTGGCTGCACAGATCGACGAGGAGACAAGCCTGGGTTGTGCTTTTACAGAATCCCGTCTGAGAAAGAAAACCCTGAGAGGAGGAGATTGTGGACATGTGCTTTAAGACGTGCCTCCGTCCCTGAGGAGGGCAAAGAATGGCAACCCTCAAAGTACACAAGTCTTTGCAGCTGTCAACTGTGGGTCATTTAAACTGTAGGAATGGTTTACCTGACATTTGGAAGGGAGAAAGTTTTTATTAGTTTATGTTATAAGGGACCGTGTCAACATAACCAAAATATTCATGCATTGTCCCTGCTGCCCTAGAATGCTGGCTGAAGAACTGAACTGACACGAACGACCCATATCAACGTTAGCTAACGCTAGCACTCACATTTGCTTTGACAATGAAGAATTTCTTGTCTTTCACCTCCCAAACGGCAGCATTATTGACTCATCCAGATTGAAAATCCTCATAACTGTCCGTACTTTTGTATGCTCTCATCCTGGCGGCAGTGTAAGGGGAGGGATTCTCCACAAGATAAATGGAAGCATCGCCAAATTGGTCTGGCTGTTTTTAACGGCTGAAATATGGCGGCGGGTGCCCCAAACTTGCAGTTTAATCTTATATCTTGTGTTTTCTTCTTTAGAGAGATGATTTAAATGTTCGTGGCTTGAAACCGTTTGGAAAAGTGACAGGTTTGCATTGTTGTTCTCCGGCGTTTCCAGTGTTAGCCGCCATCTTGGACCCGTTTTCTTTGCCCTCCAGGGGTCAGCGTGAGTCACGTGACTGAAAACTATAAATGAACAGATGTATAATGTCTTCTGTAGTGCTGAGGGGAATTTTTAAGTGTGATTAACTGTGACGCTGTTTTCAGGATTAACTCAAGGTGGGCTTGAGTCTTCAGCCTGACACAAAGCCTTTCTTACAAACAGAGGGTGTTGTTGATTGAAAAATAACAGAATAATTAAGCACCATTTATTTAGTTACATTATAGAAAGTAAAATCAAGCAATTTCAAGATATTAGAGACTAAAAAGCAAGGTATCTCCACTTCTGCTGCTCTGATTTTGACGATCTTTAATTTAATTTTTTTTTTAAATGATCTTATTCGTATTTTTACCTCCCCTGGGCTAACCACCCATCACAGGGTTTCAGGTGTAGGAGGGGTCCTTGGCAGACTGATCCCCAGCTGACAAAACTCTTGGGACATGGAATGTCAACTCACTGGTGGAGAAGGAGGAGGAGTAAGAGGTTGAGAGGTAGTTAGCTAGATATAGGCTCACCTCAAGACCTCTGGCTCTGGAACTGACACTCTCGAAAGGGGCTAGATTCTTTTCTTTACTAGACCACGTGAGAGGCAGAGTACAGGATTGAACTTATTAGCTCCATGGCTCCCTGCCAGTGTAACCTGGTGACAAGAGGGTTATGCCCCTGCGCGTTCGGTTGGGTGAATGGGAAGCTGCTGACCTTGACTGAGAAAGTAGTCAGGAGGTGGTGAGAATACTTCGAGGAAGCAGAGCTGGATGCCTGAGATGGGACCACTCATCACTGGGGCTGAGATTGCAGCCTGAAAAATCTTTACAAATGATGTGGTTTATCATCATCAACAGTCATAAATACAAAGATGCAACAAATCCAATGTTAAAAATTCATGACACATTCGCTGAGATATTTCCTGATATCCATGTATGAATGTCTCATCACCCAGTGCACCCAGTTCAAAATCTTTGGTTTAAGATAATAGCAGTTTTAAATTGAAATGAGACTTTATTCTTTTTGTGTTGATGAAATGAATCACAATGGGAGGTAACATCAAAACTGTATTCTTTATTGCTTTAAAAAAAAGTTCCAAAGTAAGAGTCTACAGTAGCCTGTTGTTTCCATTACAATAAAATAGGGCGTGTGAGTGTGTGAGAGAGAGAGAGAGAGAGAGAGAGGGAGGGAGAGAGAGCAGCATCCAGTCTGGCTCCAGGAACAGCTGGTGAAGGGGCGGAATGACCCTTTGTCTCCCTGCGGTCAGGTACACAGAGCGGGGCGGGGATTCAAACCGTGCCGCTTCATATCGGACTGGTCCCGGCTTCCCGGACAACAAATGGCCGTGAGCCGACAGACAGGGAGAGAGTGATCCGGGTTTTTCCTTTTCCTCTCAGCGCGTCTTCAGAGCCGGGGCTGCCTCCATGCTCACATAGGGCAGGGAGCGCTCTTCATCCCCACACTCAGTCCATTTCCCCGGCTGTCAGGAGGATGGGAGAGTCCTGCTGACACCACGGAGAGATCCACGCTGAGACCGACCATGGCTGTGGACGGTAAGAGCGCTCACTGTCACATCCAGGGAGGTCTCATGTTCAAAAATCCCTTCATTCTGTAAAGCCCATATTAGTACTTGTAAATAGTTTCGTATTGTATTTTCAGATCTTATTGTTAATTGCCTAACAGTTACATTTATGGAGTTATGTGTTCACCAGAAGTGTATCTGCCGTGTTTCTAATTGTTTTGATTTTTGGAGAAACCTGTATCTTTACTTCAAAATGAAGTATCCGTTTCTGACGTGAGTTGATGAAGATAATGCCTTTCTTTTATTATACTTGAATTTTTAGATGATCCCTTCTAAAATGTATTATTAGTTGCCAGATTGATGCAGAACTGAAGTCTTCTGAAGTTAGAAATGTTTGGGAGATGATATTATTATTGGAGTAGCCTGTAAATTTTGTGGTGTAATTTCAAGAGAACTATATTGCAAGTTTGGTAAGTCTGGTGCTCTATCAGGACTTTATGGTTTAGGTGTGTGGGCCGAGACCTGGCTCACCTAGACAAATATCAGGCAGGATTCATCTCAGGAATAAAACAGTGCAGCTGGATTCTTTATTTTTTTTAATCTGTCCTCAATACTATGTAAACAGAAGTGCTCTTTTTGTATAAAATAACTACTTGTTATTTCATGTATGGATACACCCCAGGAATAGACCTGGTTTGTTTTTTTTTTTTTACAGTCATCTGAGAGTGAATTGAGCAAAACCATAACCACAAAAGTGATTGAATCCTGGATAAATACACATTTTTATACAAAATAATGTTTCATTTTGCAGAGAAGGAAATGTAATTTATTTGAGATGTTTAGTTAAGTATGTCCTAAATCAGCTGAAGTGGATTGTGGCTGATTGATATTCTACTGATTGACTGATTTATTCTAAAATCCAAACCAGCGTCCATTTGGATTTCACAGAGAACCCTGTAGATCAAACATGGCCAAACATCATTCCAAGGTGAAGACATGTTTTATAAATTCTTGGCTTTTAACTTGAATGTCTGTTTTGTGGGGGGGCTTCTTTAATGCCTTCCCTTCTTCCCAAGCTTTAGGGGACAAAACCGATTAGACATTAATATACTGTGCATGAAAAGCTTTTCAGCGGGTTTGGATTATTTGTACTGCTCTCCTGCCCTTTTCTCTTTTCCTCCGCTTGGCTGGTTGGTGTTTGCTCCCGGCTAACTAACTTAAGTGAAGCCTAATCAGAGCTTCTCTCTGTTCAAGGGCAATAATGTGTGTGAGGGTGTCGGTGTGCCGCCAAGTCTGTTTCCCATCTGTCCTCTGTCTGCAGAAGCAGGTTAGCTCTTCATTAGCATGGCTGCAGGTAGGACACTCAGTCAGATATGCATATATGCCCAGTGACACATGGGGCTATCTATAATTAATCCATAGTTTACTTAAGCATCATTAATTCACTCAGTGCTCTGGGCTTTGACACCAGCCTGACAGTGCGCTGTGCCACTTAAAGTGTAATGAGTGTTGGTCCAAAAAGACTGTAGCACGGTTTAATGACACACAAAAGTCTCGATTTAAAACCTTTGGCAGTGACCAGGAATCCCCAATCTTTCATTTTTCAAGCTTCGTTATCTCTTTGATATGATTTTTGAAACATTTTATGCAATTCAATACAGAGTTGGATGAATGTTAACCGTTGCTGGCGATGTGATCTTTTAAAAAGTGAAATCCGCGATGAAAAATAAACATAAATCATTAATGGTATACTCAAAATTGAAAGGCAGCTAAATCAAAATACTCCATGGTTAACTGCACCACATCTCAAATCTCAGGTTGTCAGCAAAGGCTGTTTTAGATTGGGGCCTTTTACAGGATAATAGCCAAGTTGATCGTTAATGTTTGCATTGATTTCCATTTGTCAGGAGGTTAAAGTTTCATAGTTGATGTGTGTCATCTAAAGGCCCAAATACTATCAATTCCATGATGTGATCTGCAATTTAAATGGTATAATAGACTTTTTTTTTTCTTCATGTAAACTGCTGAGACAATTACATTATCCTTCTTGCTCTGTGCTGCACACCAACTCAAACTACATAATTACGTTGTCCTCCATGTTTGGCTATTCAAAGTGGGTGGAATTCATCAGATCTTTGCTTAAATTTTCCAGGACATCTGGCTGTTTTGTTATATCCGAGATAAGCAGTCATACAAACGATGCTACTCGTCCACTGTGCTGTCCAGCACACAACACCCAAATGCGGGGATTTTTTCAAAGGAGGATGCTAAAGAGGGAAGAATGGTTTAACCCCAATTTAAATGACGAATAAGTATGTGGATTTGTGTGCATGTGCATCCTCTCATAGAGGATGCCATGTTGCCCTCCAGCCATATATGCTGACATATTCACACTTAAAGCAGAAAGGAAGCTGCTGTGCACACTATCAACTTGGCGGGCCCACATAGAGAGGAGTGCACCACTGGATCTCCATCCAAAAGAAACAATCCATTTATTTATCTGAAGCCCTCTGTTTCTCTGAGCATGGGGCTAGCGAGATTTGCTGCCTTTGTGGTGAACATACTAGTCTGGAGCCAGCCAACAGATGTGGAGAAATAGTCGACATCTTGCAATAAAAGAGGATTTAACAGAACATTTCCTTTAAGGACATTAAAATGACAGAAATAAAAAAGACAGATGCCTGTTCTGATGTAAGACTAACACTAACATAAGAGGAGGATGATAGATTTGTTGTTTTAATTAAATAGATGAATTCCCAGATGAAATTTACATCTGTGTATCTTGTCTTCTATGTGTGATCTATGTTGTTGTGTTAAGTCTAACAAGTGTTATGTTAACTTTCCTCCACAACACACGATCACAGCATTTCTTCTGATAAGGCCAATTGTGTACTCATCAGCCTGTGAAATAATTGCTCCCTTCCAGCGGGGCACTCCAGCTCGAACGCAGAAATCCAAACTGTGCTGTGTGTGCATGTGAGCCAGTGCATGTTTTTTGTTTTTTTTTTGTCTGTGTGTGTTTATGTTTGTGTGTGTGTGAATGTGCAGATGAAGCAGAAGGGGAGCCAGCATCCCACTGGGTGGGTTGATTGGGGAGTGTTAGCTTTACACAGACAAATGCACCCTTTGTTGTTTTTCCCTGGCATTGCCTGCTGGAGTCAGTGGCCATTTGGCAAATTTGGTGTTGGAGCCAAATGTGATTCTGGCCTCTGTTGTCAGGTAATATGGTAACAGTGTTAACCCTCTCAGTTATAGTGGCATGGTGGTGGTGGTGGGGGTTGTGGGGGTGAGTTATAGAGCAATGTGTTTGAAAGAGCATCCAAGCTGTTAACCTCTTTTCCCTGTTCATCATCATCCCCTGCCTCCTCACAGCAGGGAGTGTGTCACTCAATATAATGCACAGACAATCCTCTCCAACACACACATGCACACACACACACGCACACATGTGCACCCCTGTCCTCCATTATCAACTTTCTGATCCACCAGAACTCTGTAGCTGCACAGGGCCTGAACCTGAGACTTTGGGACTTGTAGAGAGTCCACTTTGAATAGAGAGAGAGAGGAGACATCAAATTTTTACAACCAGGCTTACTCTCAGAGTTTTGGCCAGCAATTTCAATTCTGATAACTTAGTACTATGAGAAACTTTTATTTGTTAGCCAGATCTAAACCGATGTAGTAAGAGCAAAAACCCAAAAGGTTATTAGTAATTATATAGGATAAATGACAAAAAAAAAAACAAATGCAAATAAAGTTTGTATTACATATGAATTATCCTCAAAGGACCCTGGGATAGAGTGTGCAGTGTATCTCAGAGCGAGTGAGTGCTCACTATAACAGTTATGCAATAATCAATTTAACCCAAACTCAGATATACATTAGAGAGCTGCTGTTGATAGTGAAGAACATTATTGATCTAATGGATTTTTCAAGTGGTCCTCTCATACTAATCGCTGACTGCTTTGGCCCATGACCCATTCTAATGCGCTAAGACGGACAGAGGTTAGTTCAGTAGATAAACATTTACACTCTGGTTCTCCAGGCCTTATCCAAGAATGATGAAGTGGTAAAAGGGGAAAAGCCAGCTGTGGTATAAATCAGCAGCGGATTAAATTGAGCTGAGTGTTGTGGATTTTGGACTCAGTTCTGATGCGTCACACAAGTATCTCATCTGGTCTGCTCTACCTGCTAACCTTCCCATGCTGATAATACTTCCAGAAACGAGAAGATTTGATCCAGTTTCGGCTGCAGTGCCCTTGTCCCTGGTCCGACTTCTCCCTCTCCTGCCTTTTCCCATCCTCGTTCTTCTCCCCGAATTAAAGTGTGCATAGGCCCATATCCAATTTCAATTCTTTAATTAGCTCTCTGCACAGGGAAAGAGATCAAGGGAGACAGGGCTGAAAGGGTGTAGGGACGGATGAAAAAAAGAGATGTAATTTTTCTGAAGGATTGCACTAATTAGCTATAATTTCATACAGGGGTTGTATCCCACATGTACCACTCTGTTGTTACTTACTGATTTCATTCTCATAAACTCAATCACCGTCCCTCTCTCGCTCTCTTCCTCACTGCGTTTTCCTTGCCACACGGACTTAATCGACATAATCAATTAGTTTTGGCCTTTCACATGAAGTGTTTGTATTCTTTTATTTCAGACTATAATTATGTTAATGACTCATTCACCATTTATGAGTATTGTCCGTTGTTGCACCCCATCATTACCATCTGTCTTGAGAAAATGGGATAGCTGAAAATGTGACAAGGCCACGCTTTACTAATGTCTTGCATCCTCTGTCTCATCCTTGGCCGGATGTCTTTCAGCCTGCAGTTTCAAGGAGAGAATTCAGCCTCCATCCCCCAACCCCTACTCTCTATCCTTCCCATTAGAGTCTGCTAAACAAACAGTCTAATTAAGTGTGGCCTTGAGCAATAGGGTAAGCTCGGCTCTGAGCTTTTCACTCTTTGTTAATAAGTTGGTCTGCTCCTCCTTCCAAGTGCAAGGGGTCAGTGGAGTCTGTGGTGCAGATTACCCATTAAAACCAAATGGCTAACGGGTGCAGCTACGCCCTAACGAGGCATTCATCCTTGCACACTCACGACCACCAGTCACGTTCATCCACTCAAAAAGCAATTACATCGCCACCTGCAATCTAATAGCATGATCTGTGGCAAGTTTGATCTGTAAATATCTGTATAATTTATATGCATAATACCAAATCAATCCAGGTGTGTGTGCATGTGAGTTTGAAAACGAATATGTTTTACACTTGTTCCACCAATCAGGCATACATTCTCCCAAAATAGAAATCAATTTTGCTTTTTGGCCTTCCTTCTCATCAACCTTTTAGCTTTTCCTGTTCTCTCTGCTCCTCCTCCTCCTCTTCCTCTTGCCGCTCCAGTCTATGTATCGCACTTTTTCATATTGTCGCACCCAAACCACTCACTTACTTTCATGTTCCTACTTGCAAATCCGTATTCCCACATATGTATTCATTCCTCTCTGGCCTCTTGCTCTTTCCTGTGATGTGTCATATAATGGTTAGCTGCGAATATACAGCATCTATGGCCTCCTCTGGCTGTCACAGTGCTGCCTGAATGGGCCCTCAATTTACCATGTCAATAGGCAGCCAAGTGTCAGCGTGTCAAGCTCCACAGCTGCTGTTGGAAGTAAAGAGTTGTTTCAAAGCAGGTAAACTCTCTGTGACTTTCTCTAACCCCTGGAACTAATATTCTACCTGCTTTCTCATATTTTTCTCACACATCTAGTGCATTTGTGCAGCAGATATGTTTTCCAGGTTTACTCACTACAGCTCTTTATTCCCTCCCCACTCATCATCTGCTTTTTAAAACATTCCCCCCTCTCTTTTCATCTCCCCATGTTATCTCTCTGGAGTTACATTAAAATAACTCCTCCCCACTCATCTCAATCCCACAGTCCTTAGCATGCTCATGGAACATGGACGATTTTCACAGACGTTTCCCTTTTTCCCGTCACACACTCACTGAACCCAGGGGAAGCTCTGGCTTAGAAATAAGAAGCCATATGGCATTATAAACAAATGCCTCACGCCACTGAAAATATGTAGGGCTGATATCTATAGCATACTCTGACTATTTCTGACTACTTAAATGTGATATACTTCCCTGGGTTTGTATGTACATATGATCATATTTTCTCCCTTCTGCCATAAATAATAGATGACTCTGAATTTGACTCTGATTTTCTTAATGTCACAGCCCAGAAAATGTCCTGCAGACTGAGCAAAAGAAATCCCTTTTAGGCTAAATGTGATCCAGTACCTCATTGACTTCCTGCTGAATGAGTAATTCGCTCAAACAGATAGTGACTATGATGCCTTAGTCACTACCCCATGCAGCATGAACAGATCATATATTTCATTATGCCTGAAATCTTTCATGATATCGCACCGCTCTAATTCTCTTTTCCTAAAATGGTGGGAAAACTTGCCTTGTGCAGTCATTGTGTACAATAATGCTCTTTTGAGTGCCTTTACCCTTTTGACCTGATTTTGCTGAAATCCACTGAGATGTGGCTATTGCACCTTATCCGTAGTTAGGAGGGATTTATCCCATAATAGTCACCAACAGACACGGCGGCATGTGGTTGCCTCAGTATTACACTAGTCACAAAGGCTGTGAGACTGAAAGATTGAAAAAGACCTGCAGTGAGACATGTAGTTTTTGACTCTGTACAAGCACCTGGAGCATTTTATGACTTCTGCAGATGTTGACAGTTGCTTGAAGAAATAAACTGCCATCATTTTTTCAGAGTCCCAGTGTATCACCCTAAAAGCTGTTACTTCTCATTCCATTTCATCTGGTTTTGTCTTGTTCTGCCATCCTGTTGAGACGCCATTATGGAATTTTTGGCTCAGGAATACTAGTTATGTTGACCTAGGAATGACAGACGTTAAAGTGTCGTGGGGAAGCAGCCAAGGTTACAGGGCTGTCAGTCAGAGTTAGTGGGTGTGGGCTCTAAGCTGTCATCCCAGTGTTGTCGTATCTCCCTACATATCAGGTCTCTGGTGCTCTGCAGGTTCTGGATCTTGGCTGGAGCAAACACACGCACACATACTTCTGCACATACAGCCCATACACAGGTCAGCTAAGGCACCGAGCGTGGCACTGAGAAAGATTTTGAGATGCTTTAAGAAAAATACAAAACTTGCAACTCACATATTAAGTTTGCAGAAAGACTTTTCAAAAGAAGGAATAAAAGATATTTAAAATGCATCAGCAAAGACAAGATAGATTTTAAGAAACTTTTAAAACTAGTTGAAAGGAATCTACAGTGAGTGACAGCAGAGAAGCAGAGAAGTTGAGTCATTGATATTGGGTGAGGTGCACCTGATTTGGTCTAAAATCAAATAATTAAGTATTAAATCATAAAACTCCTTTCTTGTCCACTCTAATCTAAAGTTAAAATGGCTCACAATCAGCCAGCACATTAATATGAGTAGATGGGATGTAATAGTGCAGAGATGGGTGTGTGTGTGAGAGGGACAAAGAGAAAAACACAATAAGTGGGGTTACTCATGCATGTGCAATTAATGCTCCATTGTTAACACGATGTGTCTGTGGGATAATTGGAGTGTGTATAAATTTGTGAGGGTGTATGTGTCTCTGATTGTCTGTGACATCTGAGTTGCTGGGTGATAATAAGGAAATGGTTCAGTGAAGTGGAAGAAAGAGTGGGAATGAGAGCTGGTTTGGCAGCGCTATGTTGGAACAGAATTGCCAAAATCGCTGTGACACACACTACACCATGAGAAGTGGCAGTGTCAATGTTAACAAGTCAGTACACACACACACACACACGCACGCTCAAGGACATGTGCTCAGACACGCTGTGTTTGATTAATTGTTGGGTCTCCATGAGAGGCCCAGAGCGGTCTCTGCTACACTATGCTATCTATGAAACATCTGGCATCATTAGGAGTCAACATAAAGGGAGGAGATCAATACAGTATTATCACTGTTTGAAAACCCGACTCTGTCAGGGTGCTGTGATGTTTTCACCATAGTAAATGGGTAAAGGAAGCTGGTTACAAATCACCTGATTACACTCTATATTACTGCAGTAATAGTAGTTATCACAAGCTTTTTTTGTTGTTTTTTTATGCCAAATATTGACGGTCATTCAAAGGTAAAGCAAGACAGTGACTCAACATTGCACCAGAAAGAAAGGGCAGGTCACATGAATCATATAATGCAAAACACTTGATACTGCCTGATGCCTGAATCTCAGAATTGTCAAAAATATAAAACTATGCCAAGAAATTTCTTTGTCAAAGCTTCTGTATTATGATTTGGTGCATTATTGTAGCTGTGGATGGCAGCCTGATCAATGAAGTCTAATTGTTGTGTGATAAAAAATTTGCAGAGAAGCAGGCACAAAAACAAGAATTTTTATTCGTATGATGAGAGGTATATCTTGCTGTGTGCTTGTGATGTAATGTCTAAAGTTGAACAAGCAGGACATTACATCTGGTTTGTTTAATCCATACAACACATAACATGAGAGCAAGCACTTTGTGACAGGGGCAAGGAAAAAAAACTTCCATTAAGAGGCAGAAACCTCAAGCAGAACCAGGCTCAGGGAGGGCGGCCATCTGCCTCGAGCAGATTATACCAACAAAATATACTGTGTTATTTTGGGGTACTGGTAGGGAGATTCTTTTTTTTAAAGATTGGACAAAGCCACATCCCTGTTTCCAGTCTATGTCCTAAGCTTAGTCAAACCCGCACTGCCTCTAGATCCATATTTCATGCACAGGCATGACACTGGTTAAACCTCCTCGCAACTCTGGGAAAAGTGTTGATCTGAAATGTCTTCAAGGAGAAGCTATAAGGCAAAGCCATAAAGAAATGATTAATGAGTGCAGAAAGGGAAGCAAAATGATTCCCTTGAAATTTTCTGGCCTGGACAAGAAGCTCCTGCTGGGATTTTATATGTATTGATGTATGTGTCTTTAGTCTTCTTTTTATTTATTTATTTTTTTGCATGTGTGAACAAGGGTTACAAAGAGCTTTGATTCTCTTGTCCGTTTGATCCCATACTTCTTGCTTTGTACTAACTGCTTTCTGCTGTGTTACCGGATGGTCCAGCCTTAGGAAACTCAAACAAGTGTGTGTGTGTGTGTGTGAGAGGTAATTGGCATGTCCATCTGACTGAAAGTCTACGGCAGTTCAGGAGTGGAGCTGATAACATGGCAATTACGCTGAGAGAGACAGACCCCCCCTAATCAGCACAGCACACTCTGAGACCCGCAAAAACAGGTAGGACCGGGGGGGGGGGGGGGCAGGAAGGGGGAGTGCCTCCAGGTAATTTGTCTCGCTGTTCGACTGAAAACAAAGAGGCTCCTGAAGGGTTTGTCCCAGACATGGCTGATGGAAATTCTGCACACAATAGAAACCATTCATTCTCACTAGAAGACACCTGCTGATGCTGCTGCTGCAGCGACTGAAAAAGCCTTCACACTTTAAGATGAATCAGGATGCTGACAAAGAGTTCACATCTTTTGTTGCGTCTTGAAATGGAGAGCTGGGTTAGTTTAAGTCTCTGTCTGATAGTTTAGTTATTTTTCTCAGCTGTTTCAGAAGCCACAGACATTACGTCTTTAGATCCTTCCTGTTTTACTTCTTAAAAATATGTAATATTTCACTTGGCTGACACAAGTCATACTACCTCCACCATCTCTACTGCTGACTCACTGTTTCTAATCATTCATGCTTCTTACGAATTGACAAACAGACTCCCTGTCTGCAGTTTTCATTCCCTCTGTGTCTATCTCAGCTTAAAATTCATTGGCACATTTCTCTCTTTTCTTGCTCTCTGTTTACCTCTCAGCTTCTGTGGAGCATTAACTTTTATCCCCCCCTCCCCTCCTCCTCCACCACCAGCTCTCCGCCTATTCTATAAGCCTATTTCCTCATCTTTTCATTCCTCTTTATCTCTGTTTATCCCTTCATCCTGGTCTCTTTGTGTTGATGCAGGGATGGTGTCGACCAGATTATCAACTCACCCTCATAATGGTCATTTATTCACTCCATTGTTTGCAAACCCTAAATTTTTTGCCATCGACCGGTTGACATTTTGACACGCTACATTGCTCAGACATTTCATCTCTAATGTACCACAGAGGTTTAAGAGGGCTGACATACATGCAAATACAAAGTAGGGTACTTGTGTGAGAGTCATGTCCCAAAGAGATTCAATAAAGTATTGAGTGCTGAAAAACTCCACATCCCATTCTCTCAACAGGCCACAGCGTGAGTGCACCGCATCGATTTACAGACCACATGTGACAGTCACAATGAACAGTAGTCCACTTTCATCACCATAGGCCTGTGTGCACAGGCCTGAACGACTGCCAATTTGTACAAAGACTCCATATGGTTCACTCTGGGAAGTTTAGCCTGTGCAGACACCAGCCATCTGCTTGTAGGCAATTGCGAAGAATTCTAATGTGAGAATATATGGTCGGGGGCAGCACGATGGCATAGTGGTTTGTGCTGCTGACCCACAATAAGAAGATCACAGGTTCAGTTCCCGGCCTGGGGCTTTTCTGTGCGGAGTTTGTGTGTTTGCATGGGTTTCCTCTGAGTACTCCGGTTTCTTCCCACCTTCCAAAGACATCATGTTTAGGTTAATTAGGGATTCTAAATTGTCTAATTTGCCCTCACCCAATGTGAGCTGGGATTGGATCCAGCACCCTTACCTGAAAACAGGTAAGCGGTAGAAGGTGAATGAATGAATGGATATAAGGTCAGCTTCTTGGTGATCAGCAGACGTAGTGTGGTGGATCCGTGCTGGATGGTATGTATGGTTGTTTGGCTAAAGGTATTACCATGCCACATTTTGTTTGTGTAAATTGCCTCTTTGATTTCAGTTTAGAGAGAAAAAAAAGATAATTAATGCTGTTAATTTACTGTGTGCTTTTACTAAAGTCTTTGTGCTAAGATGGAAATGGAGTATTTCGAAGCTTGAATATTTACTATCCAAATGTCAGTTAATCCATGCTGACAGAACATTTTGCTAGTCAGGGGAGCAGCTGTAAACAAACACTAAATATTTAAAAAGCCAATCTTGCCTAAACTGAGAAGTTGTGTGCGCGTGTTCATCTCATTCTCCGCATCATTTTGAATTTTTACCAGCATAATACAGAGGAGGACGGTCTGCATGACAAACAAACTGTGGAGACATTTTAGATCACAGCATGCACTGAAATTTGAAAGCTGAAGAATTATGTTATTTTTATGGGACAGAGAAAACGATCATCATTTTGCAAACACAGATGAGAAGTGCAGCAAACTCTCACTTTTATTACTCTGAAATATCTGAAATCTTAAAATTATGAATATGACAGCGTAAAGAGCACAACATTTCAGATGGGTCTAAAGTTGTTGTTGTTTTTTTTTATCTGAAACATGTTCAATCAATAATAGAGACAATAAAACAGTTTGCGTTAACTACTTGCTTTTGAGCTTTCAGAGTTATTCAACCCATCTGAGCCATCACAGCTTATCCTCACCTTTATGCTGCCTACCTTTGGATGCCCATTCCATATGTATTCCAAACTATTTAAACATGCATAAAGCCATGTTCTGCCAGTGTGATTTAATTCATTCTCTGTCCCATCTAATGCCTCAATCAATTTGGAAGTCCTAACCACAAATTTGGATGGATTCATCACAAACAGTGATGACAATGTAGCTGTTGTGTGGGGAAAGATTGATCGTCTGATTACCTGGCCACTTAGGCTGGCTTGTCGAATAGTAATTCAATATCTCGCAAGCAAGATCATGCAAATAAACACAGATAGCGTGCGTCCTTGAAGTGTGCAAGCACTTAAAGCATCATGAGAGAAACACTGATGCTGTTGTTTTTGTCGACCCTATGTGTTGATTATACTGTATATTAACTATGCAAATGCAGATGAATGCATCTTATGTTTGTGAATGTGGACAGCAGCACATTTTTCAGGGTCAAAGTAACTGAGGGCATTGTGTGCAGTAGTTTCCAAATATGTAACAAGAGGCATAGCCCGAAGGCCACGGTTCATACCCACACACACTGCAAACACGTATCGGGTTAAATTATCTTGTTGTCAGACAGGCTAGTTAGCGAAATGCCTCAGTTGTCAATATCCTGACTGGCAGTATCCATTTTTGTTTTTCAACCTCCAGCCTCAGGTGTTGGGAGAAGGATAGTCCATCTATACATTCTGACATCAGTCGGCTAGTATTTGACCCCTTGAAACATTCAATGACAACCCCTTTGCTTGTGTAATAACGGAGGACTACATAAAGAAATGTAAAAAGAAAAAGAACAAATACACAAGATAGAGGGCAATAAAGTAATTAAATGGACATTTCAATAAGACATAGATAGGGACAATAAAGGAAAGGCAGATTATAACAGAAATATCAGTTTGCGTTTTGTTACTTTGTGTTATTATTGATTGGGGGGGGGGGTATTTGATGCCATGTATTTACGTGCATTGTTAAACATTATTTATAAAATGTTAAATAGTTGTGTGGTTGTTTTCCTCATGTTGCCAATGTGGCAATAATATGCTGCATCCGGTATTGAATCAATACAGGTCAGTATGTACCCTATTTTCTCACACATCATTTCATTTATTAACTATAAGTGCTGTGAATAACCTGACATCTACAGGTAAAGATAGCAGAGCGGTGTCCTGGTGGCTCTGGGACAGTGACGGGTTTGATTTTAGTTCAGCCCTGTGGCCTTTTGCCACACTTCATTCCTTCTCTCTCCCTCTCTCTCTCTCTCTCTCTCTCTCTCTCTCTTTCTTTTTCTCGAATTTCTTTAGTCTGACTCGCTGTGGTTGTAAATAAAGCAAAGGGGGTGTTTATATATATATATATATGTTAGGTTGAGTGAAAGACAGGATATTGGTGACTCAGCTCTGTCTCTGGTGGCTTAATCAGTCACCCATATCAGGGATGTCTATATTTTAAACGATATGCTATAGATTATACAGAGTAAGCAGAATTTCCTTATATCCTATTGTGTGATTAATTGTCTACTAATTGTAGCCTGTACAATGACAAATAAGCCTTGGTGCCTGTAGGTACAAGGCAATAATTACCAAATTATGATGTGATAATATTTCATTCATTGACTTATATGATTTTTTTAATATAATTGATAACCTACCTTGTATATGAGATGTAGCATAATTTTGGGCTTGACTGTCAAACACATTGTGTAAAACTCAACAAACGCTGCTATTTGCCTGGCTCACTTGTTCCCTTGTGTTTGATGCTTTGACAACTGACAGCTGCTATATAACTACAGTACACCGTCACCTGAAAAGTTGAAGATGAACACATGTTGGTGTTAGGGTGCCTAATCTACTGCTGGATTTATCTAATTTGAACTAGATTATCAAAGGGACGACAAAGTAAGACTTCCATCTTGTGTCACTGCTAGAATGTTTCTCGAAACAAGAATACTTATAATTGAGATAATAGTGCACATACATACACACTGATTTTGTCTCCTCCCTAGTTTGATCAAGACATATCCAAACCTCACATCCCATTACTCAACATGGTTGCTCTCCTTCCTCCTCCTCTGACATTTGCTCTGAATAATCAACTGTCACTGAGATGTAATCTCTCCAAAATCATAGTGACAGATTTGGCTGTGAAGGGCAGAAAATAACAGAATCATGTGATTTCCATAGGCACTCCCTCTCCCCCCTTCTCCATTACCTGACGTAATTAATATCAACACTCGACTCTGAAGCATAATTTTTCAGCTTCCATCGCTTTTGTTATACATCATCTGATTTTTTTTCTCCATCGCTCTGTGTCTACATTCATCCTCAGCTCATTTCTTCATCCTCTTAAGAGGCCATGACCATGGCAGACCTCCGTATCCCATCTCTTCTTCTGTGTCATTCTTCCTCTTCCTCCTTTTGTGTGAGTTCCTTTGAGCATGAGTGGGTATGACAGCCAGTGGCCTCGGTTGGGAGAGTTAGGTCGACTGTGGCTGTCTGTGATTGTGTATGTGTGTCTGTGTGTTTGTTTGTTTTATCTTAAGTGATCTGTAATTGTATGTTCTCTGGCAGGGTGATGGATAATCAATAGGTTTGTCTGTCTCTGTGGGCACACGGGCGGATGGTGGGAGAATTAAAGTCATCCTGTCCCGGATAATGCACCTTCCAGATTTTTTTTATTTTTTTTTCTCAAAGCGCTGTCCAAAGACAGGAAGCCAGGGTCGGTTTGGCTTTTTTCATATCAGCCTTTGTTTTTCTCTGCTCTATGCTCTCATGGCGCGGTTGGATTTGATTATCAGAATCATAAAGGAAATGTCAACGCCACCTGTGTGTTCTTGGCCACACTGAGCGTTGTGAGCCATAATTGGCCCAAAGTCTGGATCCAGAATTCAACTCTCACATTCCTCACACTTTCAAACACTCATAGCTTTATTCAGATCCACTAGCCTCAATAAAAATCAGACACAGATTCCACGATTATGTGGATATATATGAGTCCTCATGCTGGCATCGTGAGTTACATTCACGTATGCATGAACATGGAGGTGTTCACTAACACAACGTTGTATACACACTGTTTTCATTTGTAATTTCCCTCATCTGTGTCCTAATGAGAGTTGGTGTGTTGTTATCCTCAATCAGGCTGCATTGTGAATGTCCCATTGTTTACTCCCATTCCCCTATATCCACATTCCCCATGACACTGATAGCTTGTGAGAGGTAAACCTCAGCCCCAGCCTCGGCAACAATGTCTCATGTCAGAGTGTATAATAGACTGTAATGAATGATGGGAAAAACCCCTGGGGTTCACACTTTTATATTTATTTTTAAAAGTGCAACCAAATTCTTCTTTTTTTTCCTCCCCCCTGCTCTTTCAAAATTGAGTAATTTCATGGCTCATTCCTGAGGTTAAAACCGGGTCTGCTCAAGTGGAAGAGTTGTAAATAGCCTTTTGCTTTACCCCCAACATACTGCAGCACCTACAAATCTGGATCACTGGTAGATGTGTTGGTGGAGCTGGCAGCAATGGTCTGTTTGATGCTATATTTGGACTGCAGGTTTAAAGTACATTACTGAGGCATGAAATCGGCATGATGAAGTTTTACCTTCTTTCAGATTACAGAGGAATGAGGATAACTGTTTTTTTTTCCCTCACCCTCCTCTTTCATACAGAACTTGCACTGCAAATAGAAATTTTATCTCTGAGTTGAATAAGAGGTGGTTGGCGTAGGGAGGGATGTTGATGCCAATATCATGCCACAGAAATCCACCACCGCACTGTCTCTGTGATCCCTGAAGGTGGATTAGACCAGACTGCTTTCCCCACGAGAAGATGAGATGAACACTCTCAGCCGGGTCTGAAGTTGATGCCAAGGTTATACAAAGATCAAACTTCTGCGAAAAAGCCTACACAGCAAAATAGTCCACGTAGACTAATTTGGATGCTCACTTTTTGAGCTAAATGAATAATGTCCAGTGATGCCATGTTAATCTACTGTGGGATTTGGCTTGGAACGACCTTCCAGGCTACCATACCTAACCATTTAATTACTTTCTCAGAAGGGAATACCACTGAGGTTTAGCAGCCACTCTGAGGAGCAGATATGCTAGTAAGTCAAGAGGAGGCGATATAAGGTTACACTTCACTGGGCTGTGTCATATTGACCCAACATCCTACTGAACACACAACTACACACAGCGACTGACACAATCACCTACTTTGACCTTTTTCTTTGTCACCTGCACCACCAACATTTTGCTCTTTCCTTTTTACCTTTTTTATTTTCATAATCATCTGAAGTTGGATTCTTGAGCTATTTAAAAATGCACTACATCGCTGACAGTCTTTCTCCTTCATTCAGTGACTGTAACTCAGATGATACATAACTGGCTTTTTTGCTTTCCTTCCATCCTCCATCATTCCTCCACTCCGACAAATGGAGGTGATAAAAGTCAACCACAAGGGCAGCGAGAGATAATACACCAGCAGTTAGTGATAAATAGGGCCGAGGAGATTTGGCGGTTGTCCAGGTTGATCAAAAGCATGTTCAGAAAAACAAGGGCAGGTGACAGATAACCCCTCTCTGCTGAGTGGTATATGATTAAAAGATCAATTTATAGACGGTCAGCTTTTGCACAGCTAAATCCTTTCATTCAGTCTTATTACATTATACTCCCTTTGCATTTCCTCTCAGCTTTGTGTTTCTTAAAGCCACCAGCTGAGGTTTACATTACAATGTCATCTCAAAAAAGCCGTCAGTAGGAAGGTAAGGTTACTTAATCTCTATTGGCCTATTTTAAATTCTGAGCCCTGTCTTTTGCCAAGAGGTTAAGCTGACCAAGTCCATTAAAGCTTGCAGATTGAGTGCTTTGTCCTGATTTTATGACTGCTGGAGGTGGCAAGGCCTGCAACATGGCAGAAATTGAGATTTCAGTGGAGTTGGACAGGCATACCACTACACACCTTCGGTACTGGGTGGGTTTCGGTCTTTCTTTAATACATGTAGCTTGTGAAATGTAGTTGTTTTCATGGTGTATTAATGTGTCTCCTCGCCTCATCCTTCAGTTTTCTGTCAGTTTGCATGGATCAAAAGCTAATTTACAGCATCCCCCCCCTCCTCACTCGCTTTCTTGTCTGACTTGTTCTTGGTTTTGGGCTTTCTCTTGTCTTTCTCAGTGAGATTGGCAGGTCTTTAGGGCTGCAAGGCGCTAAGCTTCCCACGTTTCTTCCTCCTGTCTCCTCCTCCTCAGTCTGACTGGCAGTAATTACATTAGGGTTGGGTTTAGTTTATTTCGATGAACCCGGAGACCTGACTACTAGGAAGCGACAGAGAAATACAGGGAGCGAGGAAACAAGAAGGATGCTGCTGTTCAAGATGCAGCAGCATACAGACATCAGGGAAGCAGGAGTGAAGCACGAGAAATCAGAGTAAAGAGAAAGAGATGTATATGAGGGGAGAGAGGAAGAACAGGCAATACATCAATGATTTCTGACAGGCCCTTCTTCTCTTTCATCTCCACTCTCTTTTTCATTCTACCATTATGGCTGTGTGAATTCAACAGTGCACATATGACCAAGCTTCTTTGTTTGGTTGAGGGTTTTTTTTTTCTCCTGCTCTTCTCACCTGCATCCAGAATCTGATGTTTCCCAGAAGCCTTCACTGCCATTCAACCAGTCTCAGTGGTCTGTCAGGCATTTCTAAGAAGTGAAGCCTTGCTCTCTCTTGTTGCTGGAAGGAGTGCAAGGTAGTACTTACGCCTTCATGCCTGAAGTGTTCTGGCCAGAGCTTTTATGTTTTTGCCTTGTCTGTGAGGACGTGGGTATGAATGTCCACCTTATTTTCGTGAACATTATAGTTTCAAATATAAACTGATTTTGATTTTCATAGGCAAAGGTCAAGGTTCAAGCTTATGGCAACCTCATGATAATTACACAATTTAGAAAAAATGCCTGATAATGATGTAACAGAGGAAACATATGAGTAACAAACGGATGAATGATACTGGAAAGAACTTTAAAAACTGGGTTCTAATAAATCTAATCACCTTTTTTTTTTTAAATCTCGTCCACAAGGAGAAAGGTAGAAAAGAAATGAAGAGTCATTCATCTGAGATGAAATGAGGCTTTACTCAAAGAATGCTCTGACAATGTTCCTTTGTAAAAAGCATTTTTTCATATTAAAAAGTAATGAACACGGCATTAATCACGGCTCGTTCCACTTTTAGCTGATGCGCAGCTGACTGCATTTACAAATATATTTATAGGTTATATACTGATGTTTGAGAGGTAACCACGTAATATGGGAGAACGTAGAATACCTTACATGTCCTGCAATCTAATCTTCATGATACATAATTTAAATAAATATCAAGAGAGAAAACTATTTTAAATCATGTGCAGTCCCTGTGAATACGCACTCAGAATAATTGGAGATCACAGTGGAGTCCCACTACTGCTCACCAGCATCATCAAAACAGTCATCTGTTTGTAGTTCAGTCAGTACACAGAGCGTGTAATCTGGAGTGAATGCAGCCTGTTTAGCTCTTTGAGGATTATCAATCATTCATTTTGTTGTTGTGAATTTTTTTTTTTTTTGTTGGGTTTTTTTTTTTTTTTGGTGTTCTTATCACTCAGTTTATGGACAATGTGTATCCAAACTTCATGAACAAAGACAATTCAAAGTAAGCGCTAATTGGTTTTTGTTCATCTCCCTCTGCTTCTCTCTTTTTCTTTTCTTCCCTCCCTCTTGTCTCTTCCTTCTCTCCTCTCAGCGGCGTCCAGCTTCAGTTTTTGCCGTGCCTCCCTGGAGCACACAGTGTCTGCTGAGGAGCTGAGCTACCAGCTGCCACGCCGTGCTGGAGGCAGCAACCTGACCTGGCATGATGGCCGCAGCCAAAAGACAGCACACACTCGCACTGTCAAGCTGCTGCAGCAGCCTGGCACGGAGGGCATCCAGGTACTAAGACGTCCACACAAAAGGATCAGAAGCAGTGCGGAGTGTTTCTGAGTGTTTTCATTGCATGTGAATGACTTTCATATGTTTTCCCTCCTAAAAAATACACTACAGAGAGCTAAAATAAGTCTTTCCAAGAAATAGCTCAGAACTGAAAGGGTTTGACCATAACAGGCATGAAATAGAAGAAAATTGGTTTAAATGGCGAAGCAATCGGCAGTAAAATGAATTCTGCATAATCTGTGGGCGATTTGCAGTTTTCAAAAAGAATAAATTCTTGCCACTGGGCATTCACAGCAATTTAAGAGAAGAAAGCATGTTTGCTTTGCTTATTACCAAAATAAAAAAAGATATATTTTAAGAATCTCCATTCTTGTCAGATTTTGCAGTATAGCTCAGAGTCATTTCAGCCTATTCCACATTCAGCTAGTATTTAAATCTAGTATTTCAAAATATAGTATGTAGGATTTAGTTCATTTTATTTTTTTGACACATTCAAGTCAAAACATTTTCTGTCTCTCTGGGTAAAATGGCACATGATCATATACGAGCTATATAATTATCTTGTTTAACAAAAAAGCAGGCAGGCACAAATTGGCATTTACTAAATGCTGTCTGATCATAGGTATTAGCTGACCTGTTAAAAGTTAACTATGTATGTTTGTGCATGTATGATTTGAGAATGATATGAAAGATATACTCTTTTTACACATTTAGCAATTTTTTTTTTGTACATTCAACACATTAAGATGGATCCTACTGATGTAGTGATCTTCTCTGTCTAAATATTTGAAAAACTTTGTATTTTACTGTATGTTATAGTTAGTTTAAAAAATATCACAGCTCACTGGTGTGATTTTGTATTAGATTACTGCGTAAGATTAAATATTTTATTGAAGTAGTGTGAACTTTTAAGATAAAATATTTCCATTGTGGGCAATTTTGAAGGAATTTGAGTGTGAGTGAGAGTGAATTACCTGGTATAGCTCATAAAGGCACTGAGTTTTCCGAGAAGCATCTCTAAAGCAGGCCATAAACACACTGTGGCAGACAATCTGTTATCATCAGAGAGGCAAGAGCTAACATCAGTGCTGCATCCTGAGTTGCCAAATCATGGCAGTAACACAGAGGCTAATTGTTTTATCTTGTACTTGATGCTGGCTGGTTTCATCTGACCCTCTGGTAGACGATCCCAAAGAGAAAATGGTTGCATAAGAGAGAAGGGGTTGCCTCATATCTTGTGATGTAACAGTTCTTATACAGTCCAAGGTAGCAAACAGGCTGAAGAATTTACAGTTAATGCCGCCTTTCCTATATATCTAAAATTCTCATTTATTCCACAGATGGATGCTTTATCCTGAAGCTGTGCAGCAGCTTTAACAGAAGTGACAGATATAAATACCACGTATGAAAGTCACTTAAGTGCTGACTGGGTGGTGAGGAATGTCTGCTTGGTGGCTCAGTCTATCAGCAGTGTAATGTAAGCACTGAGAGCATCATTTACTTCCACACCTCGCTCTCGTGCAAAATGGATTCCCATCTGTGCAGCACCAGAGAGAAGCAAAACAAAGAGGATGGGGGGGAAAAAAAATCTATTTTAAGGTATTCAGCCCATGTTTGACCTAAATTGAACGTATGATAAAACAGCCACTTTCCTGGTTCTTACTCCTCACCTGAAAGAAAGCAAATAGGCCAATGGAGCTCATTTGTTTTGTCTCCCCACTGCCTTTAAGAAAGTTTGGACCTGCGAGGTTGTAAAATATACTACATATGCACGGCAAGATTTTTCAGTAATCCATAAAAGAGAGCCGCCTCAGCTATAACAGCCATAAAAGGCTAAATAAAAGACGAGTGGGAAGCTGTTTCTATTTGATTACACAGAGACTGAGTAATTAAACAGCGTCTATTGCATGGAAAAGTAAGGCTTATCATTTCATTGTGGCAACAAGCTGCTTTATGCATTGTTCAACAAATGGGAGAGAAGTCCAGAAGTGTGTGTGTGTGTGTGTGTGTGTGTGTTCACAACATTTCTCAGTGTCCATTCCTGTATCTGTAATACTTAAACATCTGTGTGTGTGTTTGTGTGTGTTGCTTACTTGTCTGTATGAGTTTTGTGTATCGATATTTGTGCACCTCGTTTTCTCAAGAGTGATGATTACATTACTCTTCATTACGCTGGCTTCTCAACCATGAGCTGTGATGAGGGAGTCAATTTAATGAAACACAGCTTAGCTTATATATATTTTTATATTTATATATAAGGTGACACTTGGGGGATTTTCCTCACTGTATCTAACGCTGATATAACATTACATCCTACTATGGAAGTCCCATCCTGAATACAGAAAAATAGAGATTTTTGTGTGTGACTGACACTGATTGCGGGCAGCACATGGGAAGGAGAACACTCAACACTAAACTACACATCCATATACATATTAGTCCCCTCTGCTTTGGTGAGTGCACAAACCACAATAAAGCAACTTTACAAGCATCCACTGCAACATTTAACATTAGAAAAATAAAACACAGTCATCGCTGTTTAGTTAACTTTGGTCATTTTATTCATACTCATCTCAAAAGCAGCGTTCTGTGGGAGTGTCTCATCCTCATGTTGTTTTCTTCCCCAGTCTCCAGGTCAAAACAGGGCTGAACTGCAGGGCTGACTTGTATAGTGGCTACAGCTGTCACTTTCATTTGGGAAGAATTTGGGCTATACCTTTGTTGATTGAACTGTGGGTTAGATTATCTTATTATTGGGTATACTGTCGGGTTTTGGGGTTTGTAAATAGGATATTTGACTCAAGGGTGTTGAAGCCACTAATGGTGTATTTTGGTTTAATGAAGAAACAGTTTGTTTTGTTAGATATGATACCTAATCAATGTGATCCTCACATGGTTGGTCTGGGGGAGGGGCTTAGTTCATGTAAGCCTCTGGCCACCAAGACTGAGAGTGACCTGTGACTTTTTCCCCCCTTTTATGCTGCTTTTCTTTTTCCCACTTTTGTAAATAAAAGCACCTCAAACAATTTTGCAACTCTTAGCCATTTTTTTTTTTAGTTAAGTGGACTCATGACCATTGTGTACCACAGGGTTTTTCAGAATAGAAAAAAATAGCGATAAACTGGGATGATTTATGTTTTCCAATATAATAGACCATTTTTAAAAAAATATTTTCTGAAAATGAAAGGCTATGTGTTTAAACATGATATTGCGGGCTGACTGTCTTACTGGAACCAGGTGAAATAGTGTCACTGCCCCTGACTCAGTGACTCATCTAAATAGTTTAAGAGGTTCTATGCTCATTTGTTTTTTTACATTGCTGCAGGTAGAGCTGTATACAGACTTACGCGCTAATGGGATTTTTCCAAATAATGAGTCATAGTGTAGGTCGTGCACCCTCTGGGCCATCCTTGGATTGGCTGTTGCTCAGGGAGCCAGATGGGGTGAGGGGACCAGTTTATGTGTGGCTCTCATTTTGCAGCCTGTCACTTAGCTTGTGGGTGAACCTTTAGATGAGACTGGGGAGGGAGATATAACAGACGCCAGTTTAAGGACTAACAGCAGGTACTGCACCTAAAGTTTCTGTATCAGAAAAAAACCTGTTACAGGAAATAAGTCTGTAATTTGGTGGGTGGGCCAATGAGAAAGGACTGAGTGTGTGATCATTTCTCCCCCTTCATTACCGTACACAGCAGCTGACCTTCTCAGTTGACACCAACACAAAGCTGAAACATACAAATATACCACACAATACCCTCTAACTCTGACCACTCGGCGCACAGAAATGAACGCGATACATCCTCCGTTGTTAATGTAGCTGTCGCCGGTCGAGCTCATTATTTTACACACCAACTGGATTTATGTTTTGAATCCATCATTAGTTACTGTAGCCGTGATTGTCGTGTGGTTTTTTTTTAGAATTACTGGTCAAACTTTATACTGCACTACGTGTGCACTACAGCCCTGATACAGCTTTGCATCACTATGTTGCTCTGTGCCATTCTGTATCGCAGCATGAGTATCATCAAATGATGTGATTTATGAGTGTAGCCTCTATTGTACACAAATGTAGAGCTCTGCCATGGTTTGCACCGACAGATAGGCTACATTATGTTTGCACTCTTTGTTTGCTTCATTTCTTTTCTCCTTTTTAAAAAAAATATCTTCCCATCTCTGTCTCAAGTTAATTTACTTCCTGTCCTGCCCTCCCTGTGATTATCTGCCCCACCTCAATGTGTTTCACCTGTGAGTAATTACCCTTGTGTATTTTAGTCTCTGCCTTCTACATTGTGTTTGTCAGTTGGTCTGTTTTGCTCCGCTGCCTCCAGGCTCATTCCCTCAAGCATTGCTTTGCAGTGCTGATATTGCCAGTCTTTTGTTTTTTGGATTACCTTTTTTGAATTTTAGTGTGACTTTGTTTCCTTCTGCCCTACATTTTGCTGTAAGTTTTTTGGATTTGACCTAACTTTAGTCATTTAGCATTTGCATTTAGTTTGCCTCCCTTTTTGGATCTTTAAGAAACTCAGACTATGACAAGGTCTAATAAGTTAAAGCAACACAGTTTTACCACTTGGTGTCTTCAGTGCTCATTAACACAGGAAAGCATGCCAACACTAAAAAGATGGTGAACATTTAAACTGCTTAAAATCAGCATGTTAGTGTTGTCAATATGATCATGTTGGCATGCTGATCTTAACCTTTGTTCAAAGCACTGTTGTACATCAGCTAGCTGACAGGTGTGTATTTGCTCTATGCTTTTAGTCTTGTTAGAAAATGTTTGATCTTTTAATCAAACACATCTTTTTATCTGGCACACACATTTACCTTTCATATTATCCTTCTAAGTCATATCAGGAGGGGATTTTTTTGTTGTTGTCATTTAATTTCAAATACAATAACTTCAGCTTAATGTGGGCAGTGGAGCAGTTGTCACTAATTTCAAGAGGGAAATGGTCAGTTTTGGTGGCTTTCTTCAAAACCTCAAAACAAATCTCTGACAAGGAACCTCCTCTTATGTAAATAATGATTTTCCTCTCTCAGAAGGAAAGACGGAAGTAGTGTGATGTTTTTAGTCTGCCACAAAACTTCTGAATTGGGAGGTGTGTGGGTGGTTATGCGTACAAAGTGTCTGTCTTTTACATCAAAAAAGCACTTTACATCACACCTCCTTGCAATAGACAGCCTTAGTTTTAGTTAGTTTTTTTCCCCCCAGGTCTTCTATGACCCTATCCGTCTGTGATCTAAACCAAAGTTTAACCAATGGTGGCAGATCAGATAAGATAACCTGATTTTTTTTTTATTATGATTTTTTATTTTAATGTAACTGTCATTCTTAAAAGGTGCAGACAAACATCTCATCTTGTTGTCATTAAAAATGTGTTACCATGTTTGGCCATGGCTGTGCTGGCGTAGAGATGCTGCAGTGGATCCTTGTGGTTTCAAAGACCCAGCAGAGAAATACTGAGAGCTGCTGGGCAGTGAGGCAGAAGTGTTTAGTCTCTGTTGTCCTTGTCCAGGCGCTCAGTGATGTGTTGTGCTGTCTGAAACACATGTTCGACTCGTGCTAAATGGAGAGCTTTGTGAAAATCCCATCTGGCCCTCCACCCACAGAGAGGCCGCTCACATTCAATTGAGTGAAAGACGCTTACACACTCAGAGTCCTGAAGAGAACTAAAGGTAGACTTGTACCAAGCAAACTATTACTAATGCACATACACTTGCACAGGAACAGTTCACACTTAAACATTTCCAGAATCACAGTGACACACTCAAACACACATACGCACAAACCTCTAGTGAACAACTGGAGACAGTAGATTTTTAAATGATACATTGGCTACTGCCAGGAACAAGGGGGAGGATTCAGTGTTACTCAGAGGAGAGGAATGAAGGGTAAGGTGAAATTGGAAATGGAGGTGAGGGGTGTGGAAGTGATATGAAGGATCATGTGTCATGATGTGTCAGGGCCTTTGGGTTTGAAGAGTCAGATTGAAGATTTGAGCCTCAGCAGAAAGAAATGGACAGGTACAGTGTTAGGTGGCAAAGCAGAGCATATATGGATGACAGAGGAGAGGAGCTTTGTATCTTAAGGTAAGATGAAGTTACAGTAAGGGAAGATGCAGTGCAAAGAAATGAGGCCTAGAACTACATATAACATGCCTTCTACAAAACCTACTATCAGCTGTTTACAACTTATGGGCACAGCATCATTGATCAATCTGAGGCAGAGTGTGGGTGTGGATGTGCAGGCAGAGAAGAGAAGTAAAAGCGGTCACGCACACTGAATTTTAAGGATTCCCCATGCTCCCTTGACTTTCAGATAATCCCAGATTCAGCTACACGGAGAGACAGGACATGCACATGCATAGAAACACAAGCTCTTAAATGGACAAAAAGCGGCTCAGTGCATAGAAGTAGAAAGATCGAAGGGAGGAACGACAGAGAGCCAGGAGGGAGGGTGTCAGGCAAGCAGAGGGTAAAATTTATGGGGAGCGCACAGAAAGACATGATAGAACAAAGTAAGGCAAGGACAAATGAGTTTAGGAACAAATTCAAGGAGAGAATGATCAATAATAAATTGCAAAGAGGGAGGTCACTATATGTAGACAGAAGGCGAAGGACAGTGCTATGGAAAAACACAAAATATAGCATTAGTTATGATTTCAAAGGCATCATTGTGTTAACGTTACTCAGATCTGTTCTGTGTTTATATGAAACTACAGCTAGGCAGTTAGCTGTTAGCCGAGTATAAAAACAGTTCATAGCTACTTGGGTTGTATTTTCATTGTTTTGATATATATAGAAATGTAGAAATGACAACATGTGTTCAATAGGGGCTTTAGTCCTGGGGGTTACTTCTTGGCCCTGACTCTCTGACTTGTCTGCAGGTTGCCTCACAGTGATGTTGTTGTATGGATTAAACAGGATAAAAGCTACTGCAACATGTTAATGAGTGTACTAATAGATACTGTTTCTGCTCTTTATACTGGCTGACTTCATCCTAATTAAAGCAGTTTGTTGAGGTTTTGGGATCAAACACAGAACTTTCTTGCTGTGGTGATACCCACTGCAACATCATGCATCCCCCGAACACACGAGTGTTATTTTGTTCTTTTCTGTTTTGCAGCATAACTGAACTATTGGGAACTACTGTATTGTTTAAGAGGTCCCCTCAAATATTAATCAAATATTAATCATCAAATGAGTGAATGACTTTTTTATATATATATATTTTGAATCAATTATTACTTAAATACATTTTGCCTCATTTCCTCTCTATATACAGCTTTCACTTCGCCTATGGCTCTCCTCCCGCTTTCAGCTCCATCACTCCACATCCTTTCCTGCTTGTAATAAATGGGGGAGCTCCTCCCGCTGGACAGAAGTAGGTCTCTGAGGGGGCATGGGCGGGTAGTAATGGCAGTAGAGTGGAACAGGGACAACAGAGAATAGGCCAGAGGAGCTGTGCCAAGATGGACAACTGAAGAAAGGCCTGAGAAAGGAAATTAAGGAAAAGGAGAGAGGATGTGATGATGACGAGCTATCACTCCATTTACCTTTTCTCTGGCTTCTTGATGATGAGGGCTATTACTCACACACAGAGCACCCCACTTGCTTGCGTACTCTTCTCTTTCTTTGTCATTTTCTGCCTTTGTTAATCCTCTACCTGTCATCTTTCTTTGTCTCCTGTGTAATGTATTCAGTTTGACATACTGCATATTCAAATAAGCGTCAACAAATGGGGCACATGAAATATTCAATAATTAATCATGCCAACTCTATACCTAAAGATCTTTATCCGTTTCCAAGACTTGTTATGAGTGCCAAATGATCCCTCTCCAGATCTAAAGTACTTTTTATTTTCGCTCTAATGACGTGAATTCCCCCATAGCTATTAAAGAGAAGCTATTAAAGATAAATGATTACAGATTTTTTTGGTCATCTTTTTGGGAGCATACAATAGACACTGTATTTATTGCACTTTTTTTCTCATACAAAATAGATCCCTGGGTTACTATGAATCTTCCTGCTGAGTCTTTAACTGTACTTACGGTAACAACATTGATTTATGCTTCAATGGTGGAGCCTGTAGAGCCAGCAGGGCAAGTAGTTCTTTCTCTCCTCATGTATTTCAGCACACACATTTTCTCATGCAGCAGAAGCACATTGGAAAATCAAACACAGGATGTAAACAAAAGAAATAGTGACTTCGGTGGTTGAAATTGAATTTCAACATTTTAACCATTTTTCATATAACATGACCATGTTTAACACCATGTTAAAAAAACATTCACAAACCCTGCTTTAGCTGTTCCCTGTTTTGTATGTGTGACACACACAATACACATTAAATTACACAAACAATGAGCCCAGAGAAGTGCAAAAACGCCAACAACCACACCCATATTTGGCCACACAGTTTTGCAGCACTTAGCATCTCTATTCCCTTTAGAAGCATATTTATCATCATTAATGGACACACACACACACACACACACTCAAAAATAAAATAACCCTAATTTCCCCTGAAGCCTCACAGCACTCCACATCAAAGGTTATGACCTGTACATTTGGTACTCGAAGAACAAACAGCCGGTTCTGTTTAGACAAAGACCTATTGGTCTTGTCTAACACACGTATTGATTTTCCAGGCATTCACAGCACTCATTCACGCCAACATTTATTCAACTTTTAAACAACGATTGTGAAGATGACCACATCTGCTGCCAGACATGCTGACCATCCAAAGATGAAGGAACATTTTTATCGTCTCCTGTCCTCTCCAAGTCATTTATAAGAAGAAAAGCATGTCCATGTCTTATTTAATAACGGGACGAGTAGTAAATTTGGGTTATTAAAATGGTTTCAGCGCTCCATTGAGTCGGGGTAGAAGTATGTGTGGAGGAAACTGGGAAATGAGCAAACACTCTGGAGCAGAGAAATGGAGGTGTTTTCAATTAGGACCTACAAAGCAGAACACACTTAGCAAGTAGACAATCCACAAGTTGAGAAGGCTGATTTGTGCTTAAATAGACAAGAGGAGATCTCATCACCTGAGCTTGCAAAGATGCAAATAGTTATGAACCTGTGTCTATTGCATACAGACATGTGAAGGTCTTCTGGGAGTTAGCATTTGCATCATTAAGAAAAAAGCATCAGGGAGAACATTGAATATGAAGCTGCATGGATGCATGCATTTTGCATTTGTGTGTATGACATTTCAGCATGCATAATCCCATTAAACGCAGTCAGTTATGAAGGAAAGTTTGGCAGCAGTACTGAGTTTTTCTGCTGAAAATCAGTCAAGTCTTTCATTCTTGACTTGGTACAGTCAGAACATGAATGAGTGATTAGATATGAGAGTAAGTCACACAAGAGGGAAAGAGCTGAAGGGAACAACGACATGGTTGTGTTTTTTTTTGTTTTTTTTTGTTTTTTTTTTGCCCATATAAACTAACTGTGACCTCATTAATGTCTGTATTAATGCCCCCCCCGCCTCCCCATGGCACACAAAGAGAGGCATCAGAGAAAAGGAGTGCGTGGAGAGAGTAAGGAGACAGCGAAACAGATAGTGAGAAAATTAAGGTGTGTAGCCAAATGACGAAGACAACAGAATCAAAGTAATGTTGTGCTGACTGTATAATTACAACAGGACTGTGAGGGAAAATGACCATACCAGCCACAACACCACCCAACGTCAGCAGCTGTGTGGATAAAATTATATGTGGAATGTAATCACTGCATGAAGATATTTTATTGACAGAGGGGTGAAGAACCAAATTAGAATAATATAATGTCTGAGAAAATATCATGATGCAGCGGAAATTTGCATCTACCACTCTAAATTAAAGTTGAAAGGTGAAAGAGTGGGAGCTCCACTGAATCAGAACAGCATCTGTTTGCCTTTTCCCTCCTACAAGCTATTAAACTTTATGTTCACTTTAACAATGGCTTACATTTTGGATTCATTTCAGCTCATTATGGGCATTTCAGTTGTCTCATGCAAGGCTAAAAAGAAACTGTTGCAAATGATTACATGATAAAATGAACCATACAGGACACATGTGGCTTGTATTTCTGTTAAAACAAAGGCTACAAATTCTTGTACTGATTGACCTTTAAGCTGTTTTCCATTTCATGACTTTTTGTGCAATGTACATTTTCTATTTGTGTATTACTAAACTACCAGAGGGAATTTTGGAGCAAACTGTGGAATTAATTATCCCAACTAATTTCATATTTAGGAAAATTGAAAATTCAGTATGCTGCCTATGCAAGAACGCCAAAGCAATTACACGATGATTATGTGAAAACAAAAAGCAAAACATTAACAAAATAAAATAAAAAATCCTAATGTATGACACAAATTAGAATTGCAGTGGTGGATATAAAGTTTTCTACTTCTTGTGTTTTTTTTTTTTTTAAGTTGCGTCCAGGTGAAGCCTTCACTGTTTATCATACCAGTCCTACGCTGTCCAGTCTGTCCAAACCTGTGGTGCTGTGGACTCAGCAGGATGTCTGCAAGTGGCTTAAGAAACACTGCCCTCACAACTACCTAACCTATGTCGAGGCCTTCTCTCATCATGCTATCACAGGTACAGTTCACAACACATGAACCTGAACGCATGCAAAGGTGTTTTCTAGAATAATTTCCTCCTTAAAGCACATACTGATATTATTAACTGTTAAAAAAGTGTAAAACATATAAAGCTGACCAAAGAGTGGTCTTACAGCATTGTAGCCTGATTTTAAAGGATATATTCAGTACTTTTTAAGATATTGCTTTGCCTACAAATAAGCTACTCAGAAGACTCTAATGGGTATTTACAGCATTAGTTCCAGCATTTATAGTAAGTACGTAGTGAGTTTGTTGTGAACTGAACATTACACCTCACCTGTGCTCTGAGTTAACTTAGATTGAATAGTGAAGTTGTACTTGCAGATAGATTTCATTTGCTAGCTGGAGTAAAAGTAGCAGCAAAAAAAAAGTCTTGTAAGAAAGTTTGGATTTTATTTGCATATGTGACATCTCACAGTCAATCCAGCTCCCGTCCTCTGGAACCCCCGTGGCTGTTTAAAACATGTATAAGTCACATACATGGCTTGTGTCCATAGTTTTACCCTGACAGATTCAGACAGGACCTATTTAAGGCCAATAGTCCTCAAAATGGAAATAACTGCAAGGCTGAGGGAGTGCCATGCATGTGGAGCTGAGGAGAACATCTGAAGAGCACGGCTCGGCCTCCACCATGATGTAGGTCCAACCTCTAGGTAAACAGTAGGAACAGTAGGACAATTATATATCACCTACAGTGCAGTCTTTGTCTCAGCTATGTCAGAATAAATGTGAATGCAAAGATACAGATAAGATTGGTATCTTCCATACATGTATGCTTTGCCATCAGTCTGGCATAGTTAGAATTTTACTGTGTTACACTCTGTTTCGAACACCACATGCAATTATTAGAAGGTATCTGTCAAACTCTGCTCAGCTGGGAACTACTATCTCGGGAAATCTATTCTAGGCAAACTCAACCAAACTTAGAAACAAAGGCTGTTAATTTTGTCCCCCGTTTCTTATAGTGTGGTCCCACAGCGATGATGAATAGTTATCGTGGCCAAGACTGTTATCAAAATAAAGACAGGCTTGAAGAATTCTGAAACTCTCCTTTAATACCCTAAGAGCTTGTGTGTTCACCTCAGTGACACTCCTTTGGGCTAAGACATTTGCTAACCAATTTAAAACGCGTACTAAATCTCACACAAGTATTATTTTTAGGTTTCTGGTTCCACAGCTTAGTGTTTTCAACTGGAAACAGGTTTACACCAAAATCTCTCCAAAGGAGCTTTAAAAGTCATTCATGTGATGTAACAAAAGGACGGCAGCCTATTTTTGGAAAAGAAAGGGAAAGCTATGGAAAAAATGGTGGGTTGTAGTGCTTCGAGTTCAAACAACGCACTTTCTCTCCCACACACACGCATTCATTTGTCAGTGAGCCGATGGCATTGTGCACACACTGATTTGTACATATCCCCACTCCAGCCTTGGCAGGCCAGACGGTTGAACGTTTTTTTTTTTTTTAGTGTCTCACAGAGAACAGATTGCTCTTTTGTGCCATAGGGTTAGCCACCACTCTCTTATATTTGCATGCACACGCATATACACAAACACATAGGCACATACAGGCACACTTCCACAGTGGATTCAGGGATAGCACGGCTGCCACTGTCACAGTTGCAGCAGCTCTGATTTGATACTTTTTATTTATGTATTCTCAAAGAGAGAGAGACAGAGAGAGAGAGGCTGAGATCTTTTTATTTGTATGCATTCACTTACTGAGGTCCAGTCGGATTTTATTTTTTTCTTGGTTATTAGCTATGGTGCTTCCCTGTGCAAATGTTGGGTGAATATTGAATATGTTTTAGTCAATGCTCTTGAGCAATATCAAGCAATCACTTGATCTGCATACATACAGAAGTACATTTCTAAATTTATTCACACATAGAAAGAAGTTGGATCTTGCCAGCAGATGATACAGATTCTGTGTCTGTATCATCTTAGTTCAGTGACCCAAAAGTAATCGATCTCAGTAAGGGCACCATTAACGTGAAACTGCCTGAGGTCAACGTAGCTTCTTCAGTGTCTCCTGCTCCTACATGTAATTGGTGCATAAAGATTCATGCTCTCATCCTTTATCATGCTTTTATTCGTTTTGTCATGTCTGTTTTTATGGCTCTGTCTGCTATTTTTCCCTTAATATTGACTGATAGTAGTGAGTACTGGTCAAATGCAGAAATGTCAGTCAATGTGTGCAATGTGATTAAAATTGACTCTGTTCTTCTTATTACTCCTTATTCATAAGCAAAGCTTAGCAAAGCAAAGTTGTTATTTAATACACCACATGAATATATATCAAAGGTATCATTTGTGTATGAAAAAAGCTATTCAGAAAAATAAGGTTCACAACACATTTTAAAAGCAGACATGTATGGAGGCTTACTTTCATAGTGTGTCTTTTTTCCATAAAGTATATCAATAAAGTTGCACTAAACATTCATGATTTTACTGCAACTAAAATCAAAAGTTCGCTAAAATTAGCTGCTATAGGCTGCTGGTCATATCACACCAAATAAAGCAGTAGCAGAAAAAACCCAGAGTACACTGAATAGTTTCATTATCTATTTGTTCAACTTATCATAAAAATGTGTTTAAATTTCCTATTTCATGTTTCAGAAGCTAGGCGGAGAATTGTTGGGTCTCTTTAAAAACTCCATAAACAGTTTGGTAAAGTGCTGCTCTATATGTAAGGTGCCTTGATGTGTTATGACCTGGCACTATATAAATACATTTGATTTGACATGGTATCACTTTAAGTCAAATACATATAGTATTCCTATTGCTTTAGCAGAATGTAGTTATTTCAACCATAATTTCAGGCTAAGTAATGGTTTGGATTACACTCAGTGTTGACAGACTATGAGACAGCCTGGGAGTAGATGGGATGCCATGGTGCTAATGTCTTTTGTGGCACAGGCCCTGTTTATTAAAACCCCAGGTATTATTAATGTGATATGTGTCTAGATTAGCTTTCTGAATAATGGTACATTTGCATCCTCAGTTAGTATTTTTATTTATAGTTATCTACATTCTGTCCACATTCCGACGAGAAATTGCAAACATATTGTAGGTCAACAGGTTGGATGACTTCACCTGTCACACCTTCATTAATATGTCATCTGCAGTCCTCAGCTCATGTGCAGATACTCACTTGGGACTTCAAGCTGCGCTGATTGCATTTACAGGCCAAGATCTAATCATAAAGAAAGTTAAACCATCTCCAGATGTAGTCCAGCTGCTGCTGCATGAATTTACGCCTTGCATTAATATTCTGTTTAACTAATCAAAGTAATATATTCTGATGCAGGTCACAATTTTATACTAGGTGTGTGCCAGATGAGGCAGACAGGATAAAGATACAAGTGCAAAGTACAATACATAGAATAATCCTGAAACTGAAATAAAGAGAGTCAAATACTAAATGTGCCCAGAGGGTTACACACTCAACCTTCATGTCACTGTCTATCCAAGCTGACAGAAATGTAATATGGTATGGAGGCCTTCAGGGAAAACATAGGCTGAACTAGTTCATTATCAAAGTTTTAATCTGAAGCTTGTTCTTTTATGTGGAAGGTTTCACCTTCCTCTCTTTTGGATTGTTTTTTAGGACGGTTTAGGAGTCATTATTGCTTTAGCCAAAGCAAAGCTGCTTCCCATTTGCCCACAGACATTGTTAGTAAGCAGTTTATTTTAAAGCCAAATTGAGAGAAGCGATCTCTATTGAAATAGCTTTTGTTTTTATGTCTCTTTTCTCCTTTTGACGCCACTACTTTCCCTATCTGCAGGCAATTATTAGGAGCTGTATTAACACTGTCTGAGGGGAATTGATTTGAGCTCCAGTCATCTCCTTTTCTCTTTTGTACACACACACACATACAGAGCAAGGACGGTGATTTTTGTAGGACAAACTGGCATATATGGGAGATGGGGTGAATAGGTCGAGGATGAGTGTGTACAAACTGTCAAAGGCGTGCGCATTTGTGTGTGAAAATAATTCCTGTACGTGCACAGAATAAATAAAAAATGATTGTTATATTGTAGTTCTCACAGACAATGGATTGTTTCATTCTATGGGCTAGAAAGAGAGAGCGCCTTGGGAAGTAAATGATCAGTCTAAAGTACCATATATATACACACACATCATACACACTAGTGATGGTCAATACCACACCTTTATGAATCAATACGATACCGATACTTTTTAGTTTTTTATCAAAATATTACCCATAAAGACAAATTACATTATAATTCTTACCGCACAAACTACACCTATTTTTTTCCCACAGGTGAAAAGTTTCTCAGCCGTTGCTCCACTTTCTCCATTCATGTTTGCAATTAAGATTCTTAATTGCTAATTAACCGCTCTTCTGGTCACATGACATGGATGGGCGAGTTCGATTTTATGCTTGGGGGGGTGGGTGGGCGGTATTTTGGCACAAAACCCTGGAGTAAGGTAGGCCTACCTACCCTAAAATGTTCTTGAGTGACAGGAGCGTTTCTAATTTGCATTTTTTAAGTAGTATGATACTTTATTAGAGGAATCGGTATTCAAATGAGTTGCAGGATCGATACCTCCATTACTGATACACTCTCTTTTCCCTGTAAGCTGCTGCTGCCATAATAAACCCTAAAGGAGGAAGAAAAGGAAAAATAAGTGACCAAACTGTTTGGCACTGATTGCCATCCACTAAAAAAAAATAAAATAAATAAAATCAAGTCTTCTGTTAGTGTGTCGGTCAGTCAGTCACAGCACGGATGACAGGGTGATGAATGAATGACCAGGTAAGAAAAAAACAGGTCAGAAGATGACTGGATTAATAACAGAATGTAAACTGGTCTGATATCTACATTAAATAATGTTGCGGTTTTAACGCAAGTTAGTTAGTTTGCGGCAGGTTGCTTCAAGTTTTTGGTAGCTGACTGCTAAATGAAGCTAGCTAGAGAGCTAGCTTAAGATAGCTAAACTAAAATAAGAGAGCAACTCCGATTACACAGATTAGCACTTTATTGGTAGAGCATAGGGTTGTCTCCACTTTTATAATGTGTAATTTATACATATGTGCAGACATAGCAACCCTGAGACCTCAGACCTACACATTTTAACCATTATGAAAGATAGCTGGTTTGTCCTGGCCTTGACTCACAGTGGGGTGGTTATTGTATGTTTTGTTCCAGCTCAGAGTTATGTCCTCATTTTCTTTCTTAAGTCCCAGTGAGGGATGTAAACATGTCATGTCATTACCATGGTATCCATTTGTTCAAATCCATTTGTGTAGGTCACTCCTCAGCTGACTGAGAGTATTCGGAGCTTGTTCATGGGAAAACTTGATAGGCCACATGCACTTCAAAATAAGAGATACTTCTTTATGCGACTCTTGCCTTTCCAACCATTGCATCTCGACAAAAAATAACTAAATGAGAAATCGTAATGATGAAATAAAAGATACAAACTAAACAAGCAAGTTCAGAGATTGGAGTGGAGTTGCAGTATGAATTTCGACAGTGCATCGGTCAGAAGATGAGTCAAGAAATGAGACATTTGGAAGACTGTAAATATTCAGTCACCTACACCAATAACGGAGTTAAAAACAGTCCCAGTGGCTGATATAGTCTTAGAGGTTTTTCAAAACCCTAATCAGTTTTAAAAAAATGTTGTATTAACATGTAAATGTATCAGTTACCATTATTTTTCCTTGATCCATTTATCAGAGATGCAGCCTAGGCCTGAGTTCTCTGAGGGTTACAACCAGACCCACCTCAGTCCATCACGATTACATGGACACATCTGTTCTTCAGCCTAAAGCCTGTCTTATAAAATATGACTGTCTACTCCCTATTAAAGGATATTTATATTTCATGAGCTGAGAAAAGGGACATAGAGTACGAAAGACTGCAGTTCTTTTTTCATTTACATTTCTCTAGTCCACTTCTCTTTTGTTCTCCTCTGTTCTTTCATCTCCTCCCCTGTGCTCTTTGCATCCTTCTCACAGACATGCTTATCAGCAGCACTTGATAAATATGTGATAAGTGTATGTGCATATGTGTGAGAGAGTGGGAGACAGAACGAGACTGTTTGCTATGTATATGAGGCGTATACAAAACATAATTTAGAAGTTTGTTCTGCAGTGCAAACATTATGCACAGGTGGAAAATTAAAGAGAAGAGGGAGAGGGAGTGCCGATGAGCAAAGCTAGGAAATAGGAATGAATGGACTGATACAGAGAGTGAGCTGCCTGAATAATGAGCCTAATTATGATTTGGCACCTTATGGAGCTGTAGAAAGTATGATAAATTCCTCTTCTGTCTGCATTAGTGAAGGACATAGCTTCCTTACTCATGGCAGCCTGTGCTTTGTTTTGTAATTTGTTGTGTTGCGTGTGTGGGTTTGTATTTTTACCAGGTATAATTATTAGGGGTGGGAATCTTTTACTATCTCACGATTCGATTCGATTCCGATTTTTGGGGCTTCAATTAAAAATCGATTTTCGATTCAAAACGATTTGATTCATAATGACTTCTGCTTCAATCTATAGGTGTGCAAAGGATCCTCATGATCTACTCCAGTCTGCTTTGCAAGACAGAATGACAAATGGAGACATTTAAGTGTCTTTTTCACATTTATTAAGTTTTAAACATTTATCCATGCTGAGATGGAATTGTTGCCACTGTTGCATAAAAGCGATATCACATATTGTTTAACTAACAAAAATAAAAGTTTCTCTTTATAAAAAATAGTGCAGTTAAACATGGGTTCCTCAAGTGCTTAATCCTCATTTTGCAAACCTTGCACACAGTAAAGCTCATGTCAGGCTCGGTCTTCCCGGGCATTCCGTAATGGGCCCTTTAAAATATGCGATCACAGAATTAGACATTAAAAACGGAATTCATTATAAACACAGAATAACAGAACTGGCCGACATTTTACATAAAAGTTTTTTGTTTTTTTTCCCCCCGGAATAAAAAGGAACGTATTTGTCGGGACAATGCTCCGAGGGGGTCACTAAAATGCACGCCCCCCTACCCATGAATGAATAAATTAATGAATAACTAACTAACTAACTAACTAAATAAATAAATAAATAAGTGAGTGAGTGAGTGAGTGAGTGAGTGAGTGAATGAAAGAATGTTGTGACTTGAGCGTAGTGGGTGTGGTTCGATTCCCAGTGGGGGCACCTGAACATGTCTAGATTAATTGGTGACTTGATGTAAATGTATGTGGTGACCTGAGCAGCACGGTGGCGAAGTGGTTAACGCTGTCGCCCCGCAATAAGAAGGGCGTGGTTCAATTCCGGGTGGGGGCACCTGAACATGTCTCGGTTAATTGGTTAATTGGTTAATTGGAAACTACTGATGGACTGGGCTACAGCAACTAGACCAGAGACTGGACCCCTCCAGTCTGGTAGACCAGATCAGACTAGGCTAGACTAGACGAGACACCGGACCCCCCAGAGATCAGACCAGAGACCGGGCCCCTGCAGAGAGGAGAGACTAGACCAGATAAGACCAGACTATACGAGACTGTCTCAGGGTTAAATTTGCGTAAAATGCTAAAAACGGAATTCTCAAAAATTAAAAACGAATATGTGAAAAATTAAAACAAAATTTGGGAAAAAATAAAATGAATTTTATAGGGCTCTAGGTAAAAACCAAAATGAGTCCAAATCTTTGCCTTCAGCAAGGACGGGGCCGGTTGAATCTCTCTTTCCTCCATTATTGTAGTTTCTTCCTTGTTTTGCTTACCGTGCATGTGTATGTTCCAGAACCGGCTCCGTGGTGACGTCAGGACGTCCCGCATACAAAATGGAGGCAGACAGCCTGCGGATTTGTTTCATTTTTTTAAAATCGATTTTAAGAAATTTTAAATCGATTCTGAATCGTAGTATTTCATCATTCCTTAGTATTTGCTGTAAAAACAAAGACAGCTTTGTTGTAAAAACTGTGGACTGTGGGTAATGGTGTGTTAAATGTATTTGTCCCCAGGGTTGACTACCAAATTCTGTACTAAAACTCAACCACAGAATAAGTCCAGCCTCAGTAATCCTCCCCATGTGAGCATCCCTACTGTGAAGCTGTAGTGCTTACACGAAAACACGCACCATTCCCCTTGGATCTAAAGTAGGGTAGTGTGTTGTAAGCACAAAGCATAAAGATAACTATACATTCAAAAAAACGACAAATATACAGTTCCAGACACATTCTCATCACATATAATATGTAAGACAAATGAAAATTAAAAGTTGAATTTCCATGTCAAATACATGTGTGTAAAGACTGTGGGGAAACCTGCATCAACACAGGAAGAATATGCAAACTCTTTGTCTATGTACATTTTGATTGTTATTTTTGGATAATTTATTTTGCAACATGTAACTTTAGTCTCTTTGAGTCCCTCTATTTAACATTTATGACCCCTTGGAGAACATTTAATAAATGCTTTCTATCACACTATAAGGCATTTGTATAAAGCATACAAATTTACATAATACGTAATATAAAGCACAGTTAGAATATGCTATGAATCATCTATTAGATGCCGAAATAGTGCTTATAGATAGAAAATATGGGGACTTAAAGTGAAATGTTTGCATTTTCTTATTGTTTGGCTTACTTAAATCCTTCATTTTTTCAGACAAATGAAGTTACTAATTACTTCAAGTCCTATGGACATACTTATGCTGTACAAAGGGGGGATTTTGGAAATCAATGGAGAAATTTAACCCATGTGTCCTCCTGGCAGGAAGGGCATTGCTGCGTTTGAATGGGGAGAAGCTAGAGAGGATGGGAATCGTGCAGGAGACGCTGAGGCAGGAGGTCCTCCAACAAGTCCTCCAGTTGCAGGTCAGAGAAGAGGTCCGCAACCTGCAGCTCCTGAGTAGAAGTAAGTGAAAAGAGGGTAAAGGTGTGAATAACCACTTTAATTTACATTTCTGTGTGCAACCTTTTCCTTTTGTGTGTGTGTGTGTGTGTGTGTGTGAGAGAGAGCGAGGGCAAGAGAAAAAGATTGACAAACAGGGGGAGAGTATTTGTCTTTGGCTAAATTGGAAGGCGGTAGACTGGGGACATGCATGCCTGCTGTGACATATGTGGAATTGGGCATCCAAGTGCAATTGTTTGTGGCTGTGTGTGGTTTTATTGATGGGAGCTCTTGATTTGCTGCTGTGTCTCTGAATGATGGCTTTGGTAAACACTTTTATTATCCAGTCATCAATGAACTGGCTCAGTGAATCTCTGCTGACCTGGATTCAGCAGTTGAGGTGATTTGCTCCTTGCCAGCATGTTTTGGTTGTTTTGTTGCAGCTGATTGTTTTTTGGGTTCATATAATGTCCACATAATCTTGTTTTTCTGTGTAGGACTTGGATTTCAAATGTTCCAAGTTTTGCGACAAAATATTTCCTGTAAACACGACAACACACACATTTATATATATACATGCATAATTTTTCAGAGCAGGTAATAAAGGCATATTTAATGTTTTCTTAGATGAGGAGTGCCTTACTTTTTGTATTCTGAGCAAGATGCACAATGCACCTTCTGGCTATTTCACTTGGTGTTTCTTTTGTGTAGCATAATCATCGAGAACATGACATATATTCAGCTGCAGTATCATGACTGAGCTCATTCCCAGAATTAAAAGGAGATCAACAGCATTTAAGGAGGATTGCAGCTTGTTGTCATTGTAGTTTCCAGTATTCTCCTTAGTAATTTAGCTCTGGAACAAGAGGCAAATTAAGTGTGTGGATGTTTTACTGTGCTCCTTTTATTCACAGAGTGTCCCATAGAGCCGAGCCTTCACCACAATAATAACAAATAACTGCAGAACAATTTGCTCTAAATGCTCAAATTTTCTTTATGACCAAAATAGAATAATGTGTTGGTTCATCCAAAGCAGTAGAGTTGTTTTTGCCATTAAGCTGATCATTATAAACCCACAGTGCAGGCTATAACAACCACCATATACATTCAAACAAGTAAAAGAGCAAAGTTAGCCATCTCAAACTGTCACTGATCATTTGTGGTGATGCCACCGGTGCCCTTTTCTACCGGCTGCTCTACCCTAAATTTTTGCCCAAACTTATAAAATAAACTCAATTTGAATGTTTCCACAAACCACCTTTGGAATCTCACTGTGTTTTTCGTTGTTGCATGTACAGATGGCTTTGTGCAATAACAAACAAAAAGTGTTTGTGAGAGAAAGGGAGATACAATGACACCAACAGAAAGAGGTCAATCTCTACAGATTTAAACTGCAAATAAAAAATGGCGTATAAAAAATAAACAGCACAAACGGATGGAAAATAGCTCACATTTTCCATATGAGCAAAGAACTGTGAACCAATCTGTGGTAATAAAAGGATGAATTTCTCTTTTTTTTCTGCAATATTTTTATTTTTATTTTTATTACAATTGAGTCTAAGTTGCACCAAGGTCATGGAGACCACAAGGTTCTTTCTTTGAGGTGTTAGCTGAAAATCTTTTGGCAGTTTTTTGAATTTCATTTGTGCTCTAGTGAATTAGTGTAACGAGAGAGAAAAAGAAGGAGGGAGTATTAGATGAGACATTTGACCAAACCAGGGACATCACAGTTATTTGGGTTTAGCCACAAACCAGAGGATCACCACGATACCAAAACTCCCTATATTTTGTCCCATTTACCATTTCCTCTCTTATGATTTTAGTTAATTCCTCTTACACACATGGTGGGAAAAGGGATTTTGATTAAATTCATGCCAGCCAAGCATTCTGAATGATATGAAACTTGAATTGAACTGAGAGGAGGAAAGCAATTGACTTGTAAAGAGACTGAATGAAATTGCTGGTGGACACTGCTATTGATAAAGCAATGCAAATGTAATTTACCAGTTTAGCTGGCTATGACTCAAAGCTATAAGGGCGAGCTGATTTGGTGGCTTCATAGTAAAACACCTGAGATTCACAGGGTTGGGGGGTACTCATGTGACAAAGGTAGGACATACAGGCACCTGAAGGAGTGATAATGCGGTGTTTCAGTGCTGAAATGAGAAGCAGGATGAGGTGGTGATAAGGGCAGAGATGAGGACGGGGTGATGAAGGTTTACATGTGCTATATAATGACAATCCTGTCACAGCACTATCTCCTAGAAAATCAGTTTATTCACAGCTAAACTGTAACAGAAAATACATTTTGTGGTCAACATAACATTACATTTTCATTTTCTGTTAATGTAATGAGGAAATATTGACTGTACTGCATTTGAGTACTTGGCAAATTATAAATAAGTTGAATATATCATAAAAATGTTCAGTGCCATCTTTTCTGAGTTAAAAACTTTTCAATCATCAAGTCACAATGGCTGTGAAAATAATCCAGCCAGCAGTTATGTTTGCTGTAGTTTCATATAAAAATAATTTCAAGGAGACAGTGATGTCTCTCATTATATACAATGGCAACTGACAATTCAGTCAAGTAGCCATGTCTGTGCATCCCAGCTGTCTTTCAAACTGCTGAACTGAATGAACCCTATGTGGGGAAAAACCTGCAAAGGCCATCAGCATCAAATTTCTCTGAATGAGTCACACAGCATGTACATAATTTCAGTCATGCTGGCTCCTGACTCTTAGGATGGTAACGTCAACCAGTCTGTCGATCCACCACTTTGGTCCAGAATGAAATATGCCAGCAAAAATTTGATAGGTTGCCATGAAATGTTGTGTCTACTCTGCTTTGCACTCAACAAATATTACTTTGTAGTGAAGTATCTCATGAACTGTTTATCAATTTATTATCATGATATGCACCACTGATTTTAATCTTAAATAAAATATCAGCAACTATTGGACAGGTAGCTATCCGGAAGATGTAATTGGTTTTTGGCACAAATTAGTCAATATGTGAACAGACCAATCTTAAATAGTCAACACAAAAAACATTGTAACCCACAAAACATCAACACGTAAACGTCCTTGTCTCTTATTTTCAGTACAGAGCTGCTAGCGTGGATGCAAATTCTCTTTTGGTCCTCGGTGGGGAAAAAATTATGCTGATGTTTTGAGTGGCAAATAAGAGGTGATGTATCTGGAGAGGCATGGTGATGGTTAGATGGAAAGATGTGGGCTGGAGGTGAGAAAGAAAGAGCCAGACATCAAATACAAGCTAATGCACATTCTGAATTTCCTGTCATGCTTGTTGTTGCTCACAGATCTCAAACACGCAAACACACACACAATCTCTCTCTCACACACCCTCTCTCTTCCATCTTCTCTCACTGAACAATTCTCCAGATACATTTACAATTATGGTGTGATTTAGTACAGCCTTATGTCACACTGCCTGACAGGTCTGATTCATCCCCATTGGATTTACCAAAAATTAAATATTGATCTCACAGTAACGTTTGAAAAGAGGATGAAAATACAAATAAGCTGGAGTCTGATGAGAGACTGTCTCTGAACTGAGCCATGATTGCAGAATTTAACACAACCCTTACGAGGCTTTCACATTTTTCTCATCAGCATTGTAAAAATATTTCCTTGGTGATTTCTTACACTTTAACAAGCATTAGTTCTCCTTCGATTTTTGAACTCTTTTTGAAAAATGACATGAAATGCAGAGGCGTGATATAGAATTTAAAAAAAAAGAAAAAGCACTGAATCAGCTGAGAGGTTACATTTAACAACAGAGAGGGGAGAAAAGAAGGAAATACAGAGAACTAACTTTGACTGGAGGTGAAATGATTAACAGATACAGAAAAATAAAGGGGCTGAATTTAAAAATTACTGAAATTTAGAAATGAGACGAACAAAGAGGTTAATAGAGGGACATGGACATGGTCTGATAGAGCTATGGTTCCCTGGCTGTGGGACCATGCTTACTACACCAAGCTAATCTGTCTCTGCCAGGCTGATTTGCTCAAAGCAGCATAATAACATTTCACACTCAACATGGAATCACATTACTTTTGTTGCAGATTATCTTTGAAAATGTTGTTCTCCACACAAAATGAAGAGGAAAAAAAATTTTTCACTGAAAGAGATTGATTTTTTTGTGTAGTCCATAAAAAAAATGTATTTGAAGATGATATTTTAGTAATACAAGTACTTGTATTTGTGACTGGTCTCACTTATACTGACAAACCCATACAGAATTACCTCCCTAATTTAGAGTTGAACAGCTCTCAAGCTGTTTTTCCTCTCAATTCATTATTTTGTTTTCAAGCTGCAACTTTAATGTTTGCTTTGTGGTCATTCTTGCTGCTCCCATCCGGAGAATTGTCAGATAAAGCAGGCAGCTCATTTCAGAGAATAAGCTGGTCAACTTTAGGCAGAACTTAGTGGCTAAAAGCCAGGTATTTTCCTCAGAAGCTGGAGAAGCCAAAGCTGAGATAAAAAAGGGAGTGAATCATTTACATTTGTACGTTTACCAAAAACCATCACTCCATTTTTGATCTACCTGAGTATATCGATTTAAAATTACATGCAACTTTTCCACAGTAAAATAATAAAAAAAAAACTGGGACCTTTAGTATTTTTGAGTTTTTCCAAATATCTCAAGCCATTTGGTTGCGTAACAATGGCATTACTCTTGCCTGCTCAAACCATCAAAACGTCTGTTGATGATTTGGCTCCAGGTAAAAAGTCCTTGAGTCATTTATACCAAAAACGATCCTTCTTGGGAGAACTGATGGAAATCATGGTGAATACAAGTTACATGCTAGGTGGTAATATATCAATGTCAGTGTCCAGTTTCTCCTGCCCAAAGGGGCCAAAAAATTATTTGTCTGACTGTTTTATTACATCTGGAATAGTTCCATGACAAGGATTTAATGACAATTGAATTTGTTTTCAAGTTAACTCTGTTGGCTTTGTTCTCTTTAACATTAGCAAAATGCTTCCAGGCTCTAAAGAACAGGACCACTCCTCAGAGCCTGATGAAGACAAGCATCAGATCACTTCTGAGCATGCTACCTGCTGGGTGTTTTCTCACTGCCTTATTTACCTCTTTAACTACTAAGACAGTAAACCTGAATGGACTATTGAATTTCATGTTTCTGTTAAATACATAACGCAGCATCTGATGCTTTTGGGTTTAAAAAAATTGAATCAAGTTGAAGCTCCAGACTGTAGACAGCAGGTGGAATTATAAAGTACAAACATTTTAGAAAATGAGCTCAAGCTTTAAATCTCTGGTTATTTGTTGTTGGCACAGAATGATCATAAACATGACATTTTCATGTTTTTATGCAAAAAACAGTGAACAAAGAGTACAATTTCAGTATGTGAAAAGCATACTCCTAAAATATCATACGTATATTATATATCCAATATCATATTCTTTTTCATCCTTCATTGAGCAGAGGGACCAGGTTCAATTCATGTCAGATAAAGTGGGTTTCAACCATTACAATTAGTTTTACAGTGGGGAAAAAAAAGGATAAAAATCATTCCACTGCAGAATAATCCACCTTGCTGTCTGCTATGTGCCGCTCCGTGTGTTCAAATTTCTCATATTATTGCCAATGGCTAAACACCCGCAGTACAGAACACTGCGTTCATTGCAATGAAAAAACTTTTTACTGCTACCTTTCACATGTTGTGAGCTCAAAATTTTGTAGTTCTAGCATTTGTTTAAACTTGAGACAAAGTTTCAGGTCATGGATCTGTTGCAGTTAAAATTCATGCAGCATGGAAATTTAAATCAGTCAAATGCAAATGTGCAGTCGATACAGGCTGATGCACTCCTTCAACCTTCAGCGCTATACCTTGCATTGCATTATTTCACAATCTGTTGTCTCTTCTACATACCTTTCATGGTTTGGAAAACTCCTGCTTTTTGACGTTTCTTTATTAATTTATTTTTTACAGTGAATCTTGTATTTATTTATTTATTTTTTAACGCTACAGCTACATTATTTAATGTATTGCCAGCAGACTAGGTTGTGTTATACCATATGAATTGTTAAAAGCTTTGGAAGACAGGATTTAGAGCCGAGGTAATTTGCCCTTCTTCCTCTCAGCCTCTGGCTGTTGGTATATCTTCATGATAAACAGTCAGCACCTCCTCCCTTCTTAACGCATTAAAATTTTCATCAAAGGCAGCCTATGCTATGTTGTGGAGCCATCTGCCATGTTTCAAACTCTCAGAGGTGATTAGTTCAAAACAACCCTTGACCCTTGACCCTCAGCAGCAAGAAGTTTCTTCAGCAACACTTCGGTTGCTGTAGGGAAATATATTGGTAACCCTCCAGCTCTGCTGTTGACCATCCTGGAAAAGCTTCACTCAGGGCTTCATGTGGTGCCTGCAAGTTGAGCTGTGGCTCTGAATACACATTTCTAGTAATATATCTATTTCTATTCAAGAGCACCTGTAACAAACCAAATTTCCCCTGGGGATTAATAAAGTATTTGTGATTCTGATTCAGATTCTCAATTACAATATGAGTGAAACTGCGCGTGACAGGGCAGAGCAAAATTGGGAAACGTGTCATTTTTTTTTCAATACAAATTTTGGTTGGTTGCTGTTCATCCATTTCTTTAAATCCTCTGCTGCGCCTCAGCTCTGATGACTCCATCAGGAGCTAATTTAAGAGGATTTCAATTGGAGTGGTGGTTCGCTCTGTTTCTGTTGAAGCCTCCAGTCATATTGATGCCTCTCTATCCTTCTTTCTCTCTCAATCGTTTCCTGGTTTCAGGTTCACTCCAATGCCACAATACATCTGTCTGTGCCTTCAGACAGGTGGCATGTCTTCCTTGGCAACCAGAAGGAGGAGGGGGGGCCTTAGAGCTGAAATGGCTGAGAGGGGATAGGCTGCTTCATAGGAAGAAATGAACTGCTGAGGTGTCACAGAAACCACCTGGTCACATCTGTTGTTTCAAGAGAGAGAAATAGATAATGACACTGATATAAAAAAAAGAGAGACTCGCTCTATTAATCAGAGCTTCTAGGCGATATCATTAGTTTTGTGTCTTTTTCACTTCCGACATTCGTGACACTGCAGTAATTTTCATGTGCTGCTGTTCCTCTTAAACTTTTTCAGTCAGCTAGAGTTTCATGTTGCCATATGTAGTTTTCGTCTGTGATTTAGTGCTGTGTGGTACATTAGGCGAGGTCAGCCACAGTGGTTACTTGATAATTCATTGGTGTTTGCGGGGGAGTAAGACGACTAGTACTGATTCAGTGGGGCTCTAAGCCTAACACTTGAAATTTGGAAAGGCTCTTATAAAAGCCTTTCCAAATTGGTATGTTTTCTATGTAGCAGAGGCTCTACAAAGAGGACAAACAGCTTCAGAAGAGAGAGGAACACATTTTTAACCGTGTGGTGAGGAAATACAGGATCTTGACGTGAGAACAAACCATTGCTGCTCGTTTAACTCTCCTTTTACTGTCTATGTGAATCTTAATTATGTACCCCCTCTCCCCCCTTCTGCCCCCTCTGTCTGCAGCCTCCTTTGGAAACTTCTCTTAGCTCATTCCTGGATCCATTTGGCAGCCGTTTCCCCTCATCCCCTGTCACAATACGTCTCTAGGAGCCATGGAAGAGCTGCTGTCTTCAGATATGTGAGCGGAGAATCAATGAGTGAAAGGGGAGAGGACAAGCCTATGGACGACATGCCAACCATTCTGGAGGATTCTCATTCAACACAGTCAATCTGGTTTGCAGACACTGACACAGAGACAAAACCCCACTCCGGGCAGGGAAACCCACTGTAACATAGTGATAAGATGGAAGGTTCACAGCCCTAGTGATCATGTAGATCTGTCACTGGTAGATGCTTGATCAAGACAAATGTGCTTTTTGTTTTCCTGTCTCATTCAAGCTGAACTGATAGGGCAGTTTCATCAGAAGCCTGAGGAACACGCACACACAAGCTTCACATGTGCACAAATAAGATTCAAAGTTTTCCTCTTCTGTTTTGGTTTAGGTTATTACATTAATAATTCTTTGCTATGGTTTTAAATAACTTCAATTTATAAACCCAGTGATGCTGAAAAATGTTGGTGATTGCTTGAATTACAGTATAAATAAACAGAGACTTACAAGAAGCACCGCCTAGTGACCACTGGACCTTAAGTCAATCTCCACTTACTTTCAGTGAGCCTGTTCAGAGGGAGCTGCTCTTAAATACGTTGGAGTGATGCCAACCTATTCGACTCCACATCCATTTTTCACGGTGCATTTTCTTCTCAGGTCTCTTGAGTTTTGGAGGATCAACAATAACACTTAAAGCTGAATGTCATTCCCATAATCAAATCTTTTTTTCTTTTGTATTACAACTGATCTGCAGTATGTCCGTGAGAAATTTAGAACTATATATACGATATGACCATTGTAGAATAATTCAATTTAATCTGTGTATATTGTAAGTGTTCTTAGTCTTTTATTAAATCAATTGATCCACTGGACACAGAAGTTAACGTGATAATCACTGTCTCTGCTTGCTGAAGCAATAATTTTTAGCCGATTAAGGGAACGAAATTGGCACTGCCTTGAATAAATACTAAGAAAAACTTTTTCTTTTTTTTTTCACAGAGTTGAGATGCATTGTCGATGTGTGCTGAGGGAAATATACATGGTTTTCCTGTAGCATTTGCCTAACACCTTCCATCTGTCCTTTGAGTGTCTGCGATACTGTATACTCTGTGTCATCTCATGCACAGATACGAGGAACGAGCTTCCGCTGTTGTGTTCTTGCTGGTTTCCATTCCCTGACGTGACACTGTGATTTCAAATGCTCAGCAACCAAGACACTCTCAAAGCAACCCAGAGGCAAGACTCCCAGTGTGACTGACTTAAGCACCTTTGATGTTGCTCTAGACAGCTATGATGATGGTGTTTAAGTCACATAAATATATAAATACAAACATACATGCATTTTCTCCCAGCGAGCAAATGTTCCCCTTTCAACATCCTTATATCTGTCCTTCGACAAAGAATATTTGGGTAATGTAAGTAACTGACTGTTAAAACTGGTAGAACGCATATTTTGGATGACCTGATATTCTGTAAATACAGACACATTTGGTTTACTTTATCAGATGATGGATAAACTTTTTAAAATGCAAATAGAGGAAAAGTGAAAAATATTTATTTGCTTTACAGATATGAATAAATATGGTGTGGAATATGATGAAAAAGTGTTTTTAGAATAAACTAATAGAGATGAAGCATCCCTCTTGATTTCTGCAACGTGTCTATTGTTATTGCATGGAAATTTTATTACATGGACCGATTGTCCCCCTACAAAGCTGGTGCACAACAGATGCATAGGATATATCAAAACAACAGAATAGACTTAGAAGAAATGTCCCCATTTCTAAAGCTCAGTTTCTGCAAACACCAAAAGTCTACCCTCGTTCATCCTGTGTTAGCTTATTGTAAGAGCTTCTTAGGGCTATGTGCACAGTTATTTCAGCTGTCACATGTTCTTGTAAAAATCTTTGGAAATAAAATTGAAACAGTTGTTTTCCTGTCTAAGAATTTGGTGTCCCCAGAGCTGATTTCATATGAGAGTAATTGGTAGAGTCTTCCATTTACCCAAAAATAGTCAAAACTCTATGGGAAAGGAGCATTTGTACATTGGCAATCAGAAAGTACGTGACCAAAATAAATAAAGCAGTGGGCAATGTCAAAATCAGTGAAAGAGGGCGATTTCTTTAGTTTTTACAGTTATCGCTAAATTTAGACACAGAGGGATAAAAATGTATGAGACTTTTGAATCAATGTATGTAATACCTGGTGCAAATGGACTGCACAAAATGGTTTTCTAATCTTATCAACCATTCAGGCACTTTCCGAAGGGAGCCACATTGATCCATTCACACACATTCCTGCAGAACTTATTCGCTAACATACACAAATACACACACATCAAAGGCAATTTGGGGTTTAGTAACTGGCCCAAGGACAATTCAAAATGCAAACTGGAAAATCCTGGATTCAACCCCCCCTCTCTGATTAGTGGATGACCCATGCAACCTCCTGTGTGAGGGGTCATTGGGCCATTATCTACAATTATCATGCATATGCATATACAAAACTCAACACCTTCACATTTTATGTTAACAACTTTGCACACATACACTGTCAGATTGTCATTTCCTCATCTTGTGTAACCGGGAACTGCTGCAAAGCTCGTGTGGATACTTTTTCCATTTCTCACTTTAATATGTATATATATATTTATCAATTTATTTATTTTTCCTGCTGTTTTGTTCTTGTTGTGTTTACTGTCTTTCAATTCCTCCATTAATTAATTCATTTATTCATCAATTATGAATTTAAATGGTGTATGATTGTGTACAGGCTCATCTCAGACTTGCACTTGCCCTCTGACCTGTCAGTTAGGGTTGGTGAGTCACTAACTTGGTGAAAGCAAAAGAGTGCAGTGCCTGCCTAGAAGCACACATACTCTTTGCCACTTGTGCACATGCATGCACTGGGATCCAATTACTGAGAGACATGAAGCATCTCACCTGTTAGTAAACAGGCACATGTATGATAAACAGGTTCACTAAATAGTGGCCTTCTCAACCTTGACTGAGACTAAATCTGGAGCAGATGGCCGGATGGTGCAGTTAATTGGGCACTGTTTATTAAGTTCTTTTTCTTCTTCTCATTTAGAAATGTGAAATATGTTTTTGAAAGCTTGTCTTTTGTCATTATTCTCTTAAGCACCCAAACACTGAGCCTCTCCATCCCCATTGTTTATCATTATTTGCTTGTGGCTTTGATCATCTGTATCTCAAGCCTCTGACAGCACTGGAACTGAATGAGAAACATTCTGTCCTGTCTCGTCAGCTACTGTTGAGAAGCCCTGGTTTATGCCTCGGAGAATTGCTCAGCGGCACAAACCACTGAAGACCAATTTTTCTGGCCGGCACCCAAGTATTAGCATTCAGTGTAGCACTACAAGGCATGTCAGTATGAAAGAAAAATTATGTGTGCTCACCCAATTTTCACTGGATAGGTCAAAAAAAAAAAAAAATAATAGAACAATCAGTGGCAGATGGACCCCACCTGGCCAGGTTTAAGAACCATTAAGTAGCCTTTTGTGAGAAAATAAATCACTGCCATAGCAAAAGTCTTTATCACAAGTCAGACAAAAATCATTCATGAGCAACCATTAAAGACAACGGAAAACTTTTTTTTTTACTTATCAGTTGTACATGCAGTGCAGGAGAATGACAGCCATCAGTCAGCCACACATCTGAGGGAGTAGGACACCCCTTTTGTGTAATGATGAACAAGCCCCATCTCTTGTCTTCTGATGTTTGTTTGCCAACACACATGCCATGAAAATCAACCATGGATTTAAAGGTGAAGAAGCTAAAGGGGTCGGTGTGTCCATATTTTTAAGAACTACTCCTAAAAAAATCACAGAACAGCACTGCCCTCTAATGGATGATTAATGGAAACCTCGATTGGACATTTAAGATATGTTTGCAACTTGTCATTTGCAGGAATTACCAAATTGATATGTAATAGAGTGTAGTTGTTTCATAAATATCTGTGTTAAGATGTATTTGTTATTGTCACTTATTACCTAGCAGAGTAAGGCTCTACAGTAATGTATGACTTTGACCTCTGGGGAGTTGTATTTATTATTACCTTCACTTTAAAAAAAAAACAAAACATTTTGCTCAATTTTGAGCAGATTAATATTGAACATGTAGTGCCATGTTTGGTATAAACTTTTTAACGCTCACATTTTGTGCGGTTCCTTGTGGTGTGATGTTTTAATTCAGTGAAACCTTGTAAGAGCTCATCTGATTTGCCAGTAATTGCAGCCTTTAGGATGTGCAAGCCCCACCAGGAACTTATATAAATGGAGTTGTGCCACTCATTAGATAATGTGTTTCTTTTAAATGTAGTCGCTCTGATTGTAACATCAAGATTGTAAGTTACATTTATAAAACAGTAGATTTCAATGTAATTCAACACCAGTCACACACGTCGAAGTAACCTTGGTGCAAAAAAAAAAAACAAAAAAACCAAAAAAAAAACAAGGCTCTCCTGCCCTCCACTGGCAATGCTGAAAACAGCTTTTTACACACACATTACATCATGGTTTCAGATAATTTCCATTAATAGGAAATATTAGGTCATGATGACTGGCACCAATCAAAGACCCTCTGTTGTTTTACTGAAATCTGTGAGGTGGCAATGGGCCCATGAATTATTCATGTGGTAAACTGTGATACAAGAAAGATGTGGCTTCGCATAATGTGTGAAACATTTATTATTAGCCGAGTTAAATGGGGAAACGCCAGCACTGTGCACATAGCCTGTAGCCAGCGCTCAGCTAGAGCAATTAAAAATCCAATAGTGTAAACTGGTCGTAGGCCTGCGTGTCGTCTGATTGACATCAATAGGATTAATAGCTCGTTCTTAATATTGACCTTGAACTGTGAGAGGGCAGCGATTACACGATGCCCGGTGCGTTTTGTAATGTTAAATTCGCTGAATATAGCTGCTGTTCTTAAATCACCATTTAGAGAAATCTGAGGGAAATCTCCTGCGATGCCACAGAGGAGATCTAATTGCTGGCCTACAGTTGAGGCAATGACAACCAGAAAAGCCCACCACAGCCCGAACAATAATGATTGTACCCCCCCCTCGCTTCCTCCTCCCTGTCTGATCTAGTAAAAACTGCGATAGGCTGGAGGACGCGGGGAGAGAGCATTTAACAGCAGCTATAAAACAACACTTGGCGGAGGGTTGATTTAAGGAATTTAAACCCTGACCTTTTTTTTTTTTTTTTTTTTTTTAATTTCGTCAGGAACGAGCGCACGTTACGTCGGAAATACTGCGAGTTTATTAGACAGACCCCCCCCACCCCCCAAAATAAAAAAAAAACTAAAAATAAATATTAATCTGCTCGATGTAGATGATAATAATAACGCGAGAGTTTGCAAGTTGCCTCAAGACTGTAGTTGCAACTGTCAAAGGTGGAGTGGATACGCGCATGACCCAACACACATTACTGTAATACTGTACACGGCCGCCGAGATAATATCCGTATAAAAAAAGCGAAATAATCCCGAGGTAAGGAGCCGAGGACTGAACCCAAACCGACGGACATTTGGTTTTCCTGCTAATTTTCCTTCGCTTCGTCTTCTTTTACTCTGACCAACTGTCTCGCAGCCGTCGAAATTACTGCACTAAACAAATTTTTGTGCCTCCCTTTAGCTCCAGCAGCCAGCGCAAGGATTTTTTTTTTTTTTACTCCTCCTTCGTAATAAAGTCGCCATTTTGCTTCACTGCCTATATAAACCATCCCGTATTCTAATATTTTTCCTCAAGGAGTCGGGGACCTGCCTATCTTTCCGGGATATTTCTAACATTTCTGGAGTGTTTAACGAGAAGACAGAGGTTGAGGAAGTGCCTCGTGGTATACATATTAATGCAGGAAAGGAGGGGGAGTCGGGGGGGGCAAGGCAACTGGAAACTGACCGGGAATAAGGTGAAAGTATCCTGGATTTCTTTTCATGTGCGGACAAAATTGTGATTTCTCTTCTGCTGCCCTGCTCTGTTTTGTTTTGTTTTTTTCCTCCACATCGTCCGTCGTCATCTGCAGAGAGAGTGTGTGTGTGTGTGTGTGCTGGGGGGTGGGGGGGGGGACAGGACGACGGTGACGACTGTCCTCTTCCTTTCTGGCCCCCCAACCCCGGTCTGACCGGTCCTGGACGAACAGCAGGTGTAATTGCCATGTAACATAACATTGGTGGAAGAACGCCCACTTTAGGTGCCTGTCTCCTGACCCCCCCACCATCACCACCTCCACCACTCCCACCCTCCTCCCTCACGTGGGTGACCCGGGGCCACCCGGCCCCTGGTGCTGGGTGACAGTTCAGGTAGGTGTGGCCGACCAAACAGGAGAGAAGTGAAGTGGTGTGTTGTTTTTTTTTTGTTTTGTTTTGTTTTTTTTTACTCAGCCATACAAATAGGAAACTCTGTAACCTTGTTGTAGTTGACACACAGCATGGCACAGTGCCACGTGTGAAGCAAAAATACTTCTTTACAGGTTGGTTCGTCAGCAGATTGTCTGAGATGTGTGTGTGTGTGTGTGTGTGTGTGGGTGTCACCAGGTTTTGTTGTGTCTAGCAAAATGTATGTAGTTACTGTAAGGGACTCGGGTTTACTTGTGTAGCTTGTCTTTTACGAAAACACCAGCTGCAATGTTATTCAGAAAAAAAAAAAGGTTATCTTGCTAAAACACCAGATCAAATCTAAAAAGTGTTATGCCATGTTGTACAGGAATGCCAAATTTAAAACAGAAAAATAATGTTTTGAGGACACTACTGTGTCACTATTGAAACTCACTAGTAAATATTAAGGCATATTGTTTCTTGAAAAGACAATGATAGTTTTTCACTTGCGATAATTTAACAGACCAGCTGACGTTGTCTTTATTGCGGTCACAATATCTGTTTATTTGAACAGTACTCTTACACATACAGGAAAAGGAAACAAGGTGTATAGTGTCAGTATGTCCATCATTACATTGTGTGCAAAACATTCATTATGCAGCTAACACACCGTGCCTTTAAAAAAATGCTTAATTATCAATATATCAGATCAAACTGTGTGTATATTATCACCGTGACGGATGAGCTGTCATCACTCAATGCACAGTGAACTACATGGTGCTTAAATGGACACTGAGTGACCCTTTGTGTGCTGAGAGTGACACGAATCGGTGCTAAAAGGAAGCATGTTGGATCTTGATTAGTCCCACTTAGCATAATTAGCAATTGTCAACCTTCATTCACTAGACTGTCCCATATTAATGAAGGGATAGGGGTTCAGCAGTAAGAACCCAAAACTGACATCCAGGGATATCATGGGTGATGATGGTGATGGGATTTTTAATGAATTGGTGGGCTCAGTTGTTTAATTTATCTAGCAGCCGACAAATGAGGATTAAATAAGAAAGAAAAACTTTTGTGGTGAGCATTGAATGTTATCAAGAGTCCATCACTTGTTTTCATAATAAAGACAGAAATGATGGATATTTGTATCACCCAGCTATCTTTGACTCACCTTTTGTTTAATGGGCAGGACATGGAGTTAGTGTGTAAGTGAGGGTATTGATTTTGAAATGAAACATGGAAGGTCACACCCTCATTACCAGAGCAGATGATGTGTTTGCCTCTACTCAGATAACCTTCAGACCAATAGCACATGAAGAAGGTGCATTGTAGAACAAAGATACAACATCATCAAAGGCTATTGATGCAGTGGACGTTGCTAATAATGTTTTGGCAAGCAATGGAACAGGATTAATGAGGGCAGAAAGCATCCCAATATTGCCTATAGCGATCTATTTCTCTTTTGCATCCCTCAACTAATACTGCAGGCATGGAGAGCTCAAGTGGCCCTAGGCTTGGGAAGCTGTCCTCATCAGGGTTGCCAAGGGGCCGGACCCCCAAGCATGGACATCCCCAGGAACCTGTCAGGACTACACCACTACCTGAAAACAACAACAAATATAGTGAGTACTGAGCTGCTACACTTTGATGAATGACAACAGTGTGTGACTTTAGATCTTTGCAGCGTTTCTCCACAGATTTTTTTCAATGTGGGAACTGGGAAAGCGTTTGTTTGTGACCCACGTTTACTCTTGGGCTGATTCCAGGCTGAATTCCACGTGTTAACTGTAGCATAAACAATGGCTATTGTCTGGAGGCAGCATGATATACTAACACATATGATATTTGCCATTGTATTTTTGAACATTTGTCTGTAGTCCATCGGCTGGAGTTTTTGTAATTCTGAGCTTGTACAGAACTTCAATGTTGTTTCTCAAGGATTTGATCAGCATACCATATGCAATACTGTTCCTGATGCTTTTTTGAATGGGTTATATTTTACTAAGAATCAGTGGTTCCCCAGCCTCAATGTAATTCTACCCCTCTCACCACAGAGGGGCCTGGAAACTACACCATTTTTCCTCAGACTGCCTTACAGTGAGAAAACCAAACAAACAAGTATTGCCAAGCACTGACATGAGTGAAAACCCAAGCCATCTGGATGGAGATGGAAGATTTTGGAGAGAGAGCCGGAATGGGGAATTATGTTTCAATCCAATAACCAGCAGATCATCATGACTTTGTTAATGGAGTCAGGCAGAGTTGGAAAACTGGGTCTGCTCTAATATGACCCAGTTGTTTTGGTTACTATAAAATAGCCTTTCATTCCCACACACACACAGCAGCAGCACAGGACTAGGTGCTTCAATTTGTTTTCCTAATATTCAGCCCTGTAGCCTGGAATTGCACGCTTGTGTGCGGGCGCGCAAGTGTGTGTGTGTGTGTGTGTGCGTTTGCTTGCCATGGACAGCAATTGAAAGCTTATTTTTTCTGTTTATGATTTTCTGCCTAATCCTATCATAGTTAGCAGTGGAGTACAGACTCACAGTATGTTCTCCAACTCTTCATCATATAGAGGCTGCTGGCTGATGTGTTGTTTTTGCTTTTTAAGACTTTATTACAGCAGAAGGCAGTATAGTTGAATGGCAGTTTTTTTCTCAGTAGCCTCTCAGAGCTTTATGTTTTATAGACTTTTTTACATTTTATTACTCATTAGACAAGAACTCAATCAGTGTAACGTTGGTATATAGCCTGATCTGTTGGAATGAATGTTAAGATTGAGAGAAACACACTTGGCCGAAGTTCATTAATGAGTAAGGTTGTTGATTGTAACAATGATGTGTGTGTGTGTGTGTGTATGTGTGTGTGTGTATCTGTGTTTGTTAAGTAATGCTAATACAACTGATGACTTGGTCCTGGTTTTTATGGGACTTTTTCTGGTAATTTGACTCTGATGTTTCTGCATCTCTGTTTCACTTTCTTCCTCTACAGTTGATCTGCAGGGATTCTCATTAAAGTAAAGCCTCTCAGAATCATGAGTAGAGTAATTATGTCTTTGTTTTTAATATTACCAGTCTGTGCTAAGGAGTCTGTTTTGGTTAAGTCTGATTTAAGGACAGCTCCCAGCACTATTTGATTGCACAAGATAAGAATCAACATTCCTCCATGATGTAGTTGAAGAATTGTCTTTTTTGGCTGGAAAGTTACCAGGGGTTTCCCTAGCCTTTAGAAAGGCTTAGTCGGTAATATTGTTAGTGGACTGCGTTTTCAGTGATTATGGTTTGAAGATTCTCTAAGAACATCCAGCAACCTTGAGGGAAATGCAAGAATACAGAACCTGATGTATGAGTAGGAATTCATTTAGACACAAAGAAGAGCATAAGAATTGCATAAGTAAGCTCACATTTTCATTTCAAACAGGCACTTGATTACGATGGAATTTGTATTCCCCAACCACCACACTATAACTGACTTATGATATACTCACATGTAGTCAAGGCGTAAGCACAATGGTGTTCGTTGACAGTGATTGTGCCATTCCTCTAGCAAAGCCCCAGCTCTATCTACATCAAAGTACTTTTCCCAAACAACAAGCTATCTTTTCAATTTTGGCCTTTTTAGCTTATTACTCATCAGCGACTGGCTCAAGCTTTTGATAGCTAATGATGAGGGGAAATGGTACGGTGCTAATCATAATGAGGCTGGCGCTAGCTCGTCTATCCCAAGGGGGCTGTGAGCTACGGTTTGAGGAAACAAAGGCATAAATATGTAAGGCTCCCTGTGGAGGTTTTTCAGTGCTCAGTCTATGCCCAATGTGTACAGAGTGCTCTACAAATAACCACGTATGTCATCATCTGCCTTCATCCTCTTGGTCACTTTTAATTTTTAATTCAATGTGAATGGGAAGTTGGTCTTTTGTACCCAATATCACTTTTCACACGGATTGATTATGTTCCTGTAGGAATCTTTGCATCATGGGAACTATGAAGAAATTCTGCCTGCAATCTTTCTATGCCTTGATACAAGCTTTCTTAGAGTGTTGTGGTGGAGCTGTCACATTGCCACACCAGACAACTCAAAGGGAAGGATGTGGTCTTTGAGGGTGACATGCTCTCTTTTTGTTTCTCCTTTCTGTACTCAGATTTTTTTCAGACATCTATTAGAATATTAGTTTTGTCACTTCTCTTTACAGCAATACCCTGAGCTATTAAACGACCTACAGTAAAACTATTTGGACAGAACTAATGATGTTCTGCCATATACTGGAGGCAAGGTTTTGATGCAGTCCCTGCTTGGAAGAGGAAGGATGGAGAGTAAGCTGGCTGGGTGATCAGTCTGCATAGGTTTTTATGCTCACAGTTATGTTGAATGTTGAACATGGCAGCTTGTGCAGTTTGTTTGCTGTTAAATGTCTTTTTGTCTGTGCATGTTTGTATGTGTGTGTGTGTGTGTGTGTGTGTGTGTGTGTGTGTATGTGTGTGTGTGTGTGTGTGTGTGTATGTGTGTGTGTGTTCTCAAATGACAGTCCACTACTCTAACTGCAGGAGCTTCATCACAGGCTCACTTTCCCTATCTGCTGACTTTGCACATATGCTTCAGTTGCAAGCTTTCGGTTTTCCTCTCTATCTGTTGTTTGTCAAACTTTCTGCCACTTGTTTGTTGTTCAGGTTCTTGCACATAACTGTCCCTCCTTTCCATTTTATTTTCCCTCAAACTCTTCATCCCTCTCTTGTTTCACTTATTAGGCAGCATTATCAGCAGCAGGGAATTAATGTATCTCCAACCTCACTATACCTGCCACGGTCAATTCACTGCAACCCTCTTCATCCTACTCCTACCCATCCTCACTGTTCCCCATATTTCTTATATTTGGGAGTTCTTGATGCTTTGAGTCCCCATAAGTGATACTGCAAAAGATAAAAATCAATGCAGACCTATAGATTGGATTCTTGTGCTTTTCTCAGTCTGATACAGTATCTTGTTTTGTGGAGAGCCCTGGTCATCTTTGTCACACCTTTATTTGGCAGGCTTGAAGCAGATGAGAAGATGCACAGGGAAATTTGAGAGGAAAGATGTTGGGTTTGTGAGTCAGTGTCCGTAAGGGGGACATTGCAAACAGTCTGGAGCAAGCGTTGTCTGTCTGGTTTGCAATACTGTAAGCATGGTTGCACAGACATATGCCTTTTTTCATAGGTCTGTTTCAGTTTAATGTTCGTAAACTCCACCATCAACTATGTAAGTTCTTAATATTTTAATTTTACATCCTGTTCTCCTAATATTTAAAAGTGTGTACCTTTTTTTTCTGTCAGTTCACCTGTCAGCGTCACCCTCCAGCAATCCACTGGCCACATATGTGGCCAGTTATCCAAATCTGTTGTGATTGGATGTCACTTAACACACCATTAGCCATAGTCCAAATGGGCATCAGGCAGCATATTAGGTCTCCAATAATATATAACATGCAGCTGATGTGGAAGGCTGCAGAATCAATGTAAGTCTGACGAGACTGTTGAGGAACTGAATCACTAGATTGTGGAACGGAAATCTTAAAACAAGCTCTTTTCTTTGATCTGGCTACTTTACATGTGGTTCAGTGGTGCTAGTAAACTAGTAGCCGAATTTCCAGTGATTTCCAGTACAGAGGTTAAAACCACTAAGGACAGTGGTAATTATTTTTCTTTAAAGATTCACTCTTCTTGTACTGTTATTTAGTTAGAAAATTGCTCAAATGAAGCCTTTTTATCAGGAAGCCATAAAGTCACCCAAGCTAATTAAATTGAAAAGAATAAGAAAAAAAGAATAAAGTAATTATATCTTCAACAAATAGAATGTTTTAAGTGTCAATGTTGTGGTTTTTAAATTTCACATCACAGGTGACCACAGTGATAGAATCAAAGGATAACTATGCTGCTGCCGGTGAAACCGTCATACCTTTGAAATTTGTTTTCTATAATAGTTAGCCTTAAGGTTTATTGCATTATATCATTATCTATCTCAAAGAACTACTAAATATCAAACAGTGATACATTTTAGTGATGCAAGCAGCTCATATTCTTTTCAGAGATCCCAGAGGAATATGATGTTTATTATCAATATGGTTTTGATTTTTTTTGTTTATAACACTATAAAACATGGATACTTTAACTTGCAATTGTGTAGCTCCAGCAGATTAATACAGATTTCCATTGAAGAGTGGTAATCCCCTTTTAATATCACTAACTATCAAAGGAAGTGTTGTAGTTTTTCACAAAAAATACAAAAAAATGTGATTGTCAGTTTATATCAACAGTGCATGTAATTAAGAGATCATTGTAGTCACAGATTGACAGAGTGGGACAGAAAGAAAGAGAGAGAGAGAGAGAGAGAGAGAGAGGGAAGGAGGGCAGAAAGAAAGTGAGAGAGAGAAAGGAAAAAACAAAGAGAGAGTGAGAGCCAAACTCACTGAGTCTGGTTTTCATTCAGTTAGTCAGGGTCTGAATAGCACTGCTCTGGTGCTGCTCCACCTCTCTTCTTTCTTACTCACTGTCTGGAATCTGTCCTGACTGGGAGGAAATTATGGGGACATCTTCAAAGAGAGGTACGTATATGATGGGAAGGTTTGTGCTTTGTGTGTGTGTGTGTGTGTGTGAGAGAGCGAAGAAAGAGGAGGAACGAAATAGAGTTTAGGATTAAAAACAGCATGAAGGAAAATAGGAAGTAGTAGGAGGTAAGTGTGTGTGCGCGTGTGCATGTGCTGACGTGCCACTGAACAGAGGGAGTGTGACAGAGGGGAAAGTTTTAAAGTAAACGTAGAGAGAGTCCAGTCGTTGCTTACTCTGTAAACCAAGATAACTTACAAACACAGGAGCCAGTTAAACTCTGTCAATGTGTTTACTCTGCACTGTTTCCAGGTATATCAATATCTCCCTCTATTATCTGTTGAGGTTGAGGAAGAAGTAATACTGTGTCTTCTTTCCATGGAGTTGTGTTAGTGGTGAGTGGTGTTTGTATTTGTGTGTGCTGCCTTTCCAAACTACACTATGTCTAAAACCCTACTGTGTGGATACAGACAAAGGCTCCTGTGTAAGTGTTTGTCAAAGAAAACAAATGACTGTTCTGTGTGTGTGTGTGTGTGTGTGTGTGTGTGTGTGTGTGTGTGTGTGTGTGTGTGTGTGTGTATGTTTGTGTTTGTGGGTAATGTGTGCACCCTTGCACTCAGGAAGAGCAGTTGCAGGCGTAGCTAGGAGAACTCAGAGGTTATTCGAGATCATTAGGCAGCTGTCAACACTCCTGGGCCCTGACTCTTCTCTTCTCTTCTCTTTTCCTCTCTTAGCTACCGCTCCTCTCCTCTCCTTTCCTTGCCGTCAGGGTTAACCAGTGTAGCGCAACAGTTGCAGACAGCTGGGAGCGACTCATACTCTGACATTAGTTGAACAGCTGTTTTATCCCCATGGCCTGTGCCTGAGAACCAGGCTATAGATTTGACACAATGGGCTTGCTTTGTTTCATACCAAGACAATGGTTGTGATTGCTGAAATGTCTGAGACTGAGAGCGGACTACCCATACTCAAGCAGGGACAACAAAGTAAAAGATACTGAACACGGTTATTGTGTTTGCATTTCACCCCAGGAAAGACAAGTGTGCCGTTGTATATTTTATCTTGCAGTGAGCCTGCACCTGCACCTGTGCTGCCCTTGCATGCGCGTGTACATGCCTGTTTGCATTGTAGCGTACTGTATGAGGACCTAACTGTTCTGCTTGCTGGAAAGAGGCCTCTGATAGTGGTAACTAAGACAAGTGGATCTTATTCCCATAGCAACAAGAACATATCTTTCCCAAGAGCAGAATTCATTAATTATGCCTTTCTTTTACAAGACCTTTATTTTCTAAGACAGGAATTAGAATGCATGCTCAATTTCCTCCTCAGCACAAGGGCTGCAGCTCTGACAGCATCACCTCTCCAGCTGCTACCCAGACAGCTAATAGAGAAATGCTGTGTCGCCAGGAGAATATTAATACACTCACATACAAATCACACACACACACACACACACACACACACACACTGGTAATAGTTTTGTTTGCTTATTTGTGTGTATTAGTGTGTGCTTTGATGCATGTGTTGGCACCTTGTGTCATAAACTATTCTCAAACACAGCCAGCAACACTGTGCTATCTAATTCAATCTCATTCAGCCTTGCCTTATTTTCTTTCTACCTTATTACTGTGAGTCTGAAGTAAAAGATTACATATAATCCATCAGGGCATGTTTGTGTCTATGTTGTGAGTGAGAAACAAAAAGAAGACAAATGACCTGAAAAGGGGAAAGTTGGTACCGTATAATAATACACAGAGGGAAATGAGAAAGGGAGGTCATAGTAGGTGAGTCCTGGAGTCTTTCTTATGCACGTTGTGAGTGACATTACTCATTGACATAGAAAGATGTTTTCCGGGCCGAGGGCTATTCTTTTGCCACCACAAGCTGTTTTTGCAATAGCAGCAATGGTAGGAAGTCCGTTCATTTATTTGATGAGAATCCTCCAAAGATTTTTGTAATCCTGGTACACACACTGAGTGCTCTGATCCACTTTGGGACCTGCCACAAATGGGCCACAGTGGGCATGTGTGCATCCTGTCCCTGCTTGTCAGTGAGCTTATATGAGAAGAAAGCAGCTAGCAGATACTGTGTCATTTTCCTCAGCATGGGGAAGTGAAATAGATTCAAAAGAGAGTCTCAGCAAAACCACTGCTGCATTCTACTTCACAGCAAAGGTCCATCATCTCTACTTCAGGTAGTTTCTCTTTGACATTTCCTAGATCTGATATGACTGAATATCACCTGTGTCCCTTGCTTGCCTTGTTTCTGCTGCCACTATCTGGCCTTTCCACATCAATGCAGCTGAATTGAGTGCACATGTAAAGATATATCACCCTGAAGAACAGAGTGTAGCCTCAGCTCCTACCTGCAGCACTGTCATTCAGTATCCTGCTTGGTCAGAGGAAGAAGTCATACGCCTTTGCAATTCTCTCTTCTCTCCCTCAGCATCCTCCACTCTCCTCTCCTCCCTTCCTCAGCCCCCTCCTCTTTCCCACATGCACACACTCATCTTTGGCTTTCTCCATGGTCCCTCCCTCTCTCAAGTAGCAGTGTATAGAGGAAACAGTGTACGGTTGATAGTGTATTGTTTAATTGTTGCAGAAAAGAGAGCCCGTGTCTGTCCTGAAGTTCATGTGGAGAAAGACCAGGAAGGCTGTGGGGAGGAAACAGGAAAGGAAAGTGAGCATAGAAGAAAGGAGCAGTGTGAGAGACAGAGGGAGTAATACTGAGCACAGAGAGACCTGAGGCAGTCTGTCTGCTGTGTGCTGTGTCAGAGGTTCACACAGGCACTATCGATTTATAGCTGATTTACTTGGCTCTATGGAAGGCCTTTATCCATTCTGGCCCTTCTTGCTCACACAAATGCTCCTTAACACATATGTTCTCTCTTTTGATGTCTGGCTGACAGCATCCTAATGCTTCACTAGTCACTATTTAAACCCACCACCATAGCTCTATTTACTTTGCCACATGTGTCCCTGTAGTTTGAATATATAATAACCAGACATTTGGAGGCTTGAAAATATTTTGTGGAAATTGGGGTTTGTGTAAGTCCATGAAGAATAAAAGAAATATCTAAATGCATTAGGTAGAGAATATAGCAGGTCCAAATTCAAGCAGTCTTTGACTTTCTAAAGATACCCCACCTAATTAATGTTTCCATTCTATGAATATAAAGCATTGGCAGTGCTTTGAATTTGCAGTGAAATCTTTCCCTCTCATTTTTCCAGGTCCAGTTTGTGATGAACAAGCAGAGGGGAAGAGGAAAGGTCGCCCTAAAGCAGAAGTGCAGGAACTGAGAAGCATCCCTGTGAGTATCTCTGTTTGAACAGAGTGGGTGTTTGAAGTGGGCTTCTTTTTTTTTTTTTTGCTCAGAGTAGGCAGCTCCCCACGAATATACATAATATACAGCAGAGTATAGCGATAACCCTTGCATGTATTCAACTCTCTCTTCCTCACCCCCGAGCAGGCCCATATGATAGTACAATGGAAGGAAGAGTTTAAGCGCCGCTCCAGGGTTAAGTGTCCATGTTCAGGCTGCTGGTTAGAGTTTCCCAGCATCTATGGCGTCAAGTACCACTATCAACGCTGCCAGGGGGTGAGTCACTAACCTCTGCTCTTTCCTGTCATGCGGCTATTACAACCTTATGCTTCACAAGAGAAGTTAATAGTAGATCACAGTAAAGTATTGAAGAGAGGCCTGAAGTAAAGAACCATAATGGTCCAAATAGTTAGACCGTACGTGAGCGATTAGTTAGGCTGTTAAAAGTACCTAAGATGAGTCATCTGAAGGTTTCCAGTATGAGCCACCAACTGCCATCTGATTTTGCATTGAGAGGCTCACTCTAAATCTCCTCTCCTCGTGTCTCTGTTTATATCAGGCCACCGTAGCTGAGAAGCTGAGTCATGGCTGTCCCTACTGTGAGGCAGTGTTCGCCACAAAGGTGCGCCTGCAGAAGCACAAGCTGTGGAACCACACCGACAGGGTCACTATGGAGCCCAAGGATGAGCAGCCTAGACTTCCAAAGACCCCTGTCAAGTGCAGCACTAAGAAAAGGTGAGTGGGATTTAGAGCTCGCCCACAATGACCAATGTAAAGCTGTTAATAACGTCGTAATGCTGACTGCCCAAAACTGCTGCCCCTTGGTTTGTGAATTTAGGCCCATGGAGAACAGTCCCCCCTCTCCTGTGTTCTTCAAAGTGAAAAAAACCCATGAGTTGTCAACGCCCTCTCAGAATGGGGAGCTGGCCCACCAGAAGAGTGAGAGGAAACAGCACAGCCACAATCAGCCTTCACAGCAGATTCACCAGGCCCAGCCAATCCTTCCTCAGTCCCAGCAGTCGCAGTCCCACAGTACATCATCAGACGCAGGGGGCAGTGAAAGTGAAGGGGGGAGTCTCCCCCCTTCTTTCCCTGACGAAGACCCAGAGCGAATGAGGCACAGTAAGATTAAGCATAGCTTTTTGTAATAGAATTCATATTCCTATTACACTTGCACTTTGTGTGTCTTGACCACTCCTTGCCCTTGTTTTTCTCTTGAGCCAGGACGGAAGCAGAAAACGCCTAAGAAATTCACTGGAGAACAGCCGTCTATATCTGGAACATTTGGATTGAAAGGTGCAAAGCAAAGATTTGTCACTTCACCCTTTTGTTGACAGTTGACCATGTCTTCTTAAATTGTTTTGTTATCATTTCATGTGGGTGGAATATTGATAAATGAATCAATGAAATTTTGAAGGAGACATTGTGCTATGCTGTCTGATTTACCATTGAATGCTGATAATCCAGCAGGCCTGCAGAAGCCTGTGATTATTTATTGGAGAGTGAAAACCAAATGTACTGTTCCTTAAAGATGTCAGCTGGAGGACTGTTTTTGGGCCTATTTCAAAATAACTGCATCATGTTATTGACCATGTGAGCTCTAGTACTTCTGATCAATGGTATTGGTCAGTGCTATGCCAGTTGTAGAGATGTTTCTTAGGTGGATAAATGAATCACTGACTCACACCAAGCATTCATCACATACACACTGCTCTCTCTCTCTCCCTCTCTTTCACTCAGATTCAAATGTTCACTGACTCATTTTATGCACAGTGTTGTAAATTACTTATCAGCTCTCTTTCTTTTTTTCTATCAGTCTGTTTGGGACTATTTTGGTGCAACTCATAAGCAACGCTCTGCTTTTATTTTTCCATCTCTCTCTCTCTTGAACCCACCACACAATTTTTTTTTCTTTCTTGTAATCAGTATCATCTTTCCCATTTTTAGTATTTTTCTTGTCCAGCATTGTCCTCCATCACGTCCCCTTGCTGCTTGTCTCACCTTACCTTGAATAGTTTGTATTGTTAATTCTTGCCATTGGTGACTCTGTGTGTGTGTGTGTGTGTGTGTGTGTGTGTGTGTGTGCGTGTGCTGCAGGTATGACTAAGGTGGAGGAAAAGCTGAAAGCAGGCCGAGCAAAGAGACCAGAGGGGAGTGGGTTGAGTGAGGAACCCCAGAGAAGAGCTACCCAAAGTCATTCATCCAGGAAAGATCCAGGCACAACAAGCTCTGGTGAAGACCTATATCAGCTTTTTAATTTAATCAATTTGTGTATAGATATACAAAGCTTTAGGGCTTGATATCGATCAAAAGTGTGACATGAATTCAATCAAAATACCTTGTTGTTTTATTCTTCTTTACAAAATCCAGTTGTTTTTTTTTTTAGCAAAAGTTCAGCTTTTAAACTCTTAAGCCTACTATACATACACAAACTATATGAGACTACTATTAAGGACATAATTATTTTTATTCTCAATTAATTTTTCAAACAATTATTCATAGTCTCTTAATTTTAAACAATAAATCAATTGTTTACAGCAATGCCACAAACAGTTGACAGTGCCACTTTCCCAGAGAAGAGGCAAAACATGAAGGATATAAAATTATGTATAATAATCTGATATGTGACAGAGAAAAGCAGAAATCTTGCCTTCTGAGACCAGTTGGAATGGATTAATGGTTGGTGTTTTTGTGCAATATAAATCTAAGAAAGTACTAATTGATCTTGAAAATTGTTCAGCAATTTTTCTTGTATTGGTTAAATGATATGCTAATATAGACCTAATCAGTAATGCTTGACTGATTACCTGAGCAACATTGTTTCTAAGGTGCTGTTCCTGACATCCAATGGCAGCGTGCCATCTCAGAGCGAGGTGAAGTGGTGTGCCCCACCTGCTCCATTGTCACCAGGAAAACAATCCACGGCCTCAAGAAACACATGGAGATTTGCCAGAAGGTCAGTGTGCTCAAACTAGATTTGAGTTTTATTGCAACTTTGTAAACTGCTAAATTAAAAAACAACTGTATCAGACTAGTTAATATCATTCAGGAACAAATACCTCAGTATAAACATTGATTTCATTGCATTTGCCTCTAGTGAGCCTGTTGATCGAAGATTTTAATAATTTTCTTAGTGTCATAGAAAAAAGTCTTAAATCAGTCCTTAAAGTAAAGTAAAGCAGTCCTTGTTGAAGTTAGGATCCTGTGTAATGTCTGATAGTATGCAAGACACATAATGGGTCGTGTGATGGACGGCAGCCCATTTGACACCCAAAAACTACTTTACATATCCACATTTTTTCATACCATCATTATTCATTTTTCATTTGTCTGAGTGAGGAATAAAACATTTTATTAAACTCTAATCTCTTCATTGGATTATAACTTTGACTGCAACGTTCTCTCTGAAGGCCCCATTGTGTAAAGTTTGGAGACCCTTTCCATTAGATATTGATTAGAAGGCAGCAGAAATAACATTAGGTCATATCTCAGTACAGTACGTTCAGCCATGTAATATCCTTTACTCATCTGCTCCGATATGAAAGACATTATTTGGTTGAAATAGATGAAGTTAAGGGCACCCTAACCTCTGTTTGCAAGTCACTCAAATTAAGGCAATAACACTAAACGAAGGAAAAAGAAAAAGTTCATACAAGTATATTATATGGAGCTTTTCTTGAAAACAAGCCAGCTTGAGTGGCACATCAGAGAAAATTGCTCCTACAGCCATTTTAATGGCTCTGTGACTTAGTGGCTCATGTACCATTAAAGTGACAGCCTGCTGTTAAGCAGTGACAGAATCACCACATTAGCACTGGGTCACTCACCATCAAAACACCTTTGTCTCCAAATTGCTACAGAAGCGAGGATAGAAGTCTATGAAAAGGAATACAGTATTTTAAAATGCTTTATTTTTTCCGGTTTGTTTATGAAATTTGTTGATATGTCCATTGCCGTTTCTTTTGACAAGGATTGTGCACTAAAACAAACTGAATTAGTTTGTGGAGCAAATTTTGCTTTATTGATAGATCCAATAAAAACTAAATCCAGCAAGAGTGGACTACTTGTTAGTTTCCTTTCATAGGAATGTTATTTGATCCTCTGTTGGGCCTTAAACCCCTGCAGCTCCAGGATGCCCTGAAGTGCCAGCAGTGCCACAAACAGTTCCGGTCCAAGGCCGGCCTCAACTATCACACCATGGCTGAACACAGCACCAAGGTACACCTACAGATCCTTTAATTCCTAAAACCTGCTTACAAAAGGTCAAATAAATAATGTTACTTGGTATCACTCGGTAGTCAGTACCCAGATGATGATACAAATGTATGACAACTGGCACACTGGCCCACTGAACAGTGTTAGTTAGTGTTAGTGTTAGTTTTTAGACACCACAGCGAAGTACTGGACCTATTCAGGGGGTGGTCAGACTTGCAGTGTCGACGCTATGAAATCCACCACATGTTAAGACTAGTATCACTTTTCACTGGAACCCATTAGGGGTGTTGTGTGTATAGATGTCATCTCATATAGATAGGCCTCCCTAGTCGAAAAGCAATTTCCTCCAAATGACCTATACTTCATTCTATCTGTTGCATATTCATTGTCAGCTGTTGTGCCCCCCTTTTTTGTAAACGATGATACATTTGAACTGGTGACTGGTGTTCTTGTGCTTGAAGTGCTCACGTTTCTTTCTGCAGCTGTCTTAACTTAACGACAGCAGAGAGCTTCATTAAGATATAATCATGACACTCCTGCATTGCTATGAAGTTTGTTGAATAATTCAACACTGCCCGTTTCAAAAAGTATCATTAAAGATTAATGTAGGTCTAGCAAACCTTGTGGCATGCTACATGTGTAATTTTTTTTTTGGGGGGGGGGTTGCAAGCACATTTCATTATATTATATGCTATACTGTATGATCACATGTATATTTACAAAGAGAGTGCCAGCGGTTTTGTGTGTCTAATGTTTGCATGTTTAATAGTGATGATGGATGACTGCACCATCTTTCTCAGCCAAGCTAAACTCTTTGATTCCACCATTTGTCTCTTACGTTTGGGCGGACCTGTCATGCCCTGGCCTAACGGGAAGCATGCCAGTGTGGTGGAAAAAAAGACTAAGTCTGCAGATGCCAACAGATGCCAACTGAAGGCTTTTATTATTCTTAGGTTTGACTATTGTCATACTCTTATTTCCCTTCTTTCCAATGAGACTTTAATCAGCAGTAAATACAATCTTAAAAGACCAGAAAGTGATAGCACATAATCCAGAATCACAGAATCTTACTGACATACTTTTAGCCCTTTAGGTAGAACTTAATTTATTTGACATTAAGTGTGTTTCTGTGTTATTATTTCTGTATATGTGACAGTTGGAATATAAGTGATGCTAGGTGGGTCCATAATGCACAACATACACTAGCAGGTTTGGCCATGGGAGGACATACAAAGATGCTGTATTTCCAGTTTCTAGTCACTTGGTACAGAATCAGTCCTTATTAGGAACTGCAAGAATGCTTTTACTGATTCAGTCTGTGGTGCTGCTAAGTTTGACTTGGGTTTTATATGACTTGATTTGGTATTTGCACTGCCCCTGAGTTTAGTTTGTTGTTAGTGCGGTCACATGGCCCAGGCCCAGTGCAGTGTGGGAAAACACAGCATGCTGACAGAAGGACAGGGGTCACCCACTGAGTTTGACCTTGATGTAGCTGTTGCGACTGTGATACTACCACCTGTTGTCTCGCTGTCATGCATGCTCTCCAGCTCACCCTGTCTGTGATAGAGGCATTAAGAATAAATGCTGATGTTGTCTGTGGTTTCTTCCCCTGCCTGCATAAATCAAAGGCTGAGCTTGTGTCTGTTGTCTTGCCTGCAGGCTTGAATGCGATTTACTTGAAGTAGTGAAGTATTTTATCTCCTCCTTACCTTTACAGAAAGTTAGATTTATCCCACTTCTTTTTCTATGTGTTAACACATAGGAAAACACAGTGTGCTCTTCTGGGGTTCCCAGGTCCAGACTCTCTGCAGTCCCCTGCACTTCTCTTTCTTCTCTCTGGCAGCACAGCCATCTGTTGTTCTGGTCTTGGCTGGGGTTTGGCACCAGCCAACACTTGAGTGAAAACATGAGTTTGACAGTTGTCGTAAACATGCCTTGAGTAACAGCCTCACCATGAAACGATTTAATGATTCTGGCACAGTGTGAACACTCAAGATGGAAAACACATTTTCATCACCATTTTTTTAGGTCAGAAAGGAGGAGGAAGTATTATGGTGGGACACACTTATGCAATGTTGTGTTTGTTCCCCTTAGCCCTCGGGGAGCGAAGGCCAGACGGGTGATGAGCATGAGGAGAGAGAAAGGCTGCGGCGAGTGCTCAAACAGATGGGACGAATCAAGTGTCCTAGTGAGGTACGCATTCCATTATTAGTGTCCCCTTCTCGTTTTCTTTCTTTACTGCTTTCGTTTTCCCATATCCGTCAATTAAATGTGCCCAACCTTGTGTATATATCACATTTTCCTCTCTCCTTAAATACCAGTTTCAAATTTTTTTATTTCTCCCTCCTCCTCAGGCTCCTCTTTTTCTGTCTGCCTCATTTTACCTCTCTCCCTCTTTTTTCCTTTATGCCTTGTTCTTGACATGTTGCCCAAAACTACATCAACACTCTGCTTCCCATTACTCACACTAGAGTGCAAAAGGCAGAGAGGAACAGAAAGAGCTGTGAAAAATAGACTCTCTTCAGTGACATGTCTTCACACAGAAAAATGAGCAGTTTCCCCCTGTTTTTGCTGTCTGTTTAAGAAGAACCGCAAAATATTAACCAAGTGCAGCAATATTCTTCCATTAAATGTTCAACTTTGATTAATTTACCCAGTTTTCTACTTATTGTTTGTATTAATTATGTCCGATTCCTATCAATGGCCTCACACCATCACGTAAACATTATGTGTGCCTATACACATTCACATTCACATATACACGCGCAAATGCTCACACACATACGCTTGTGCAGGGCTGCTCAGCTCACTTTTCCAGTCTGATGGGCTACCAGTATCACCAGAAGCGTTGTGGAGGGGAGTTTTCTGACGATGAGAAGCCTGTGTTTCTATGCCAGCATTGTGGAAAATCCTACCGCTCCAAGACTGGAAAAGACTACCATGTGCGCACTGAACACTCCCCAACCATTGCCACCACCATGTCAGGCACCACCCACAACAACAAGAACAAGATAACTGACACCAACAACAACACTGGCAAAGAGAAGGTAAGATGATCCTGATTGTAAGAAAACAGGATATAGAGGCAGCTGTTTCCTACAGTTTAAAATGTCCTTTACTGTATTTATATTTGAGCACCAGTCAAAGTTTCTCAACATTTCCCACTCAAAGAGGTGTCCTACTGCTCCTCCAGGTGGTCTCAGAGGAGTCGCCATCAGGAGGGAAGAGGGAGCAACACCAGCCTGATAAGACCAACTGGCAGGAGAAACCACCATCAAGCCAACCCAAGGAGAGGGAAAGGGAAGCCAGGGAAAAAGAGAGAGTAAAAGAAAAAGAGAGGCAGGGAGACAATGAAAAAGCAGTGCCAAATGACAGCCAGGGGGAGGACTTTGAAAGGACCCCCAGCGGCAGGGTGAGGCGCCGGTCAGCTCAGGTAGCAGTGTTCCACCTTCAAGAGATAGCTGAGGATGAGCTGGCCAAAGACTGGGGTACCAAGCGACGTATCAAGGATGACCTGGTGCCTGACAGCAAGAGGGTAAGGACAGAAACTACATCTCCCACTTCACATAAACACCGTAAATGGTGAATCTGTCAGCAATAATGATACACAGGTTCTTTTTTCTATAGTTAAATTACACCCGCCCAGGCCTCCCCAATTTCAGCCCTGAGCTACTAGAGTCATGGAAGAACCAAGTCAAGGAGAAGGGCTTCATCTGCTGCATCAATGAAGTATGATTGGCTGAATATACATCCAAAAACGGAAAAAGGAATAAGATTGGGTGATTTTTTTTTTTCACTGTTTCTTTCTGTGTTGTCTTAGAACTGTGAAGCTGTCTATTCCAGTGTGTCAGGACTAAAAGCCCATCTTGCCAACTGCAGCCAGGTAAAAACACCCTCCTATAGAAAAGCCACTAGACTGATTACATTTATCTCTGTGGACACTTGATTAAAATTTTGAAAACACACACAAACTAATTTATCACGATGAAAAAATACCCGTGCAGAGGAGTCATTACAGGGCATTACAGACTTGGATTTGTTGCAGAGTGGTGGAGAACTGGGGAAGTACACCTGTCTGATCTGTCAGAAAGAGTTCAGTTCAGAGAGCGGTGTCAAGTACCACATCAGCAAGACACATTCACAGGTGGGTCAGTCTCAACATTAAAACAACTTAGCATTATGTAATCAGTATTTTATATTTCTGTTATATATTATTTCATATTCCTGTTAAAATATAGTAAAACCTGGCCAAAGTTATTCATTACCTTTTTGTGCACTTCTCTATAGGTCTTCTTTGAATATCAATAATTTTTTACCAGTATAAATATAGTATCTGCAACAATATACCTAGGGGTGTAACGATTCATTTTTACAATTCGATTCTTATCATTGTCCATAGTTCCAATTCAATTCAAAGGACGATCTAGAATGATACGATACGATTCGATTTGATTCAATGACTAGAAATCGATACGTTATGTTGATATATGTGACCCACAAGGGACAACTTCCCAAGGCTCTATTGAACTAGTTGGATCATAGGAATATAAATCAATAACTAATTGTTACACCCCTTAATATTAACTGTTGAATATAACAGTTTTATGACATTCATTTCCCAATATATAGTCGTGTCTCCCAAGTCTTCCTTGAATAGTATTGTATTTGGTGTCACAATCTTGATTGTAATGACATCATGATTTCAACTACAATCAAGAATCAAATCATGACCTTAAATTCAAAAATGAAATCGAATCGAGGATTTGAAGAGATTCCTGACACTCCTAGTACTGTATTCAGATAGTTTCCATTGGAAGGTTGTGAAATGCTCCTGTTCCTTCTTCAGAGCTCGCTATAATCACTAAAAGGGTTTCTTATTGCCTTAGAACTGGTTTCGTGCAGCAACGAGTCAAGTGGTCTCCAGTAGCAAGAGCAAAGCACCAGAGGACAATGGGGTCAAAATTGAGGTGAGAAATGGTGCCACCACTGGTAAGAAGAGGGGCCGCAAGCCCAAAGAGCGCCCCACTGCAGTTGCCCCTTTACAAACAAAAACTGAAGCACCTGCCACAACTCAAAATCCAAGCCCTGCCGAGACTGTTTCCTTGGGTCCAACACAATCGCAGGCCCTGATGCCTGACCCAACAGACTCTGCTCATTCAGGCCAAAACAGACAACCCATCTCCTCTGCTGCCAGACGAAGCAAACCCAAGAGGCTGTCATTGTCAGAGTAGCTCTGCTTTTGTTGACCCAGGAGCCAGAGAGGACGCTTACTGTAAATGTAATGCCAGGAAGCTGAAAGACCTTTCTAACTCTTCAAGGACTTGGCACTGAGAAGAAAGTAAAATCAGCCATTAAGAAGTAAAACACAATCCTGATTTTGAAACCCCAGAGTCAATGTGGCTATTGTTTTGCAATACTCATATAACTATAGTGTTTTATTTCTCCATTCCACTTTTGTCTCCTTTTTAAGGCACACATTTCAGTTTCTGTACTCACAGCAGGGGTGTCGGTGTAATCAAAGATAAAATCCTGACTTCTACATGGATAGCATTTTTTCAACAGAGGTAGTATTCCAAACAACTGTAGTGTAATTCTCTCTGCGAGATTCCTGTTGTGTTTGAGAGATTTTAAAAAGGATACTCTATTAGCATGGTGAAGTCATTTAATGATAGCTAGTGTTTTCACATTTTTTTCACAGATATACTGTACTGTACAATATCTATATCTATATATCTATATACTCAAAGCAATGATGCCACCTGTCATTTTCAAGCCTGACATGTTCAATTGGATCATGAGCAATCAGAATTTTTGCAGTTTGTGCTGTAGTGCAATGTTGTTTTGAACCTGATTATTTTCACCCTTCTTTATTGTTTTACTTGTATTGTTTTGTTCTTTTTTTTACTTTTCATGTTTCACCCTAAGCAAATGTCATATAAGCTAAAATGTTGGTCAGTTGGTAATCATGTTCCCCTCTGTTTTCCTTACAGCTATGTGGGTGTCACATCAGTGACATTTATTTTCATTTTATCTGCATCACATGATGATGAAAGGTATCTGCTTTGACAACTATAATTACAAAAGGTTATTGCCACAGTTCTTTTACACTGAAGTTAAGCAGAATATCAGCACAAATGATTGTTTGATCTCCATCTGTAAGGTATGAGTTAGTTACAATATACTTCATATGAAATTGTTTAATTGATTTTAAGAAACTTGAAGTTTTCTGTCTAAAATGAGACTGGCAAAGCTAAATACTGGACAGAAGGATGAATTTTGTGTGAAGCTTGTTGCACCATTGCAGCACAATCAAATGATGTGACACCATGTTAAAGAAGGCCAAATATTTGGTCACTGCTTTAGCTTGAATTGAGGAACTGAGAAGATAATAAAAATACTATCTTTTATAGAGAGGTTGAGGAAACAAAAATCTTTTATTAAACAGAAAAATTGCAAAAGAAGATTCACATATAATGATGTATATGAATTAATTCCTGGATGCTCAAAGTTATTGCCTTGCACTTTAACCCTTTTAACCCTTCTCGCTCCCCTCTTGTATTTTTGCACTCCAGGAGTATTCATCATAGCCTAGTGGCTATCAGGCAAAGGAGCGGGAATGTTTTACTCAGAAAAATTAAACTACAGAAAATCTAAATTTGTCTAAACCTGGATAATGAGCAGGATAATGGCTGTTTAACCCTTTATATATAGTATCAGTAATCCAACATGACCATATATTTATGACTCACCATGCAAAGCCATAACTGGTCTCGTTGAATTAAGGCTGCTCTACCACTTAATGCTAGTTTAGCTTCAGATTTAAACAAAATAATCCAATATTATTAAATAACTTTTCAAATCTAAAATGTGTGCAATCAGAGAATATTTTCACTTAAACATGTTTAAGGTAGATACTTGAATCCACAGTTATATTAACAATTTGAGCAAATGAAAACTCCATAAATACTTGATTTATATTTAGTGTGTGTCCATAAAAATAATGACTCGCTTACTTAAGAAGAAAATGACAGATTTGAAATCTATTTTATATTGTATGTATTATGTAGGTAGCAATCTGATAGCTTTGGGTAAAGTCATGATGTGAGGATATTCTGGCGAGATAATAAGGGTGCTTTATTTGCCACTCTACCTTAAGGACCTGATACAACTCAGTTAAATCCATCAATCCACTCTGACATTTTCTCTGTACTGACAAGGACTTAAAATTTTGCACCAACAAAATGTCAATGTCATCATTTAAATCAAGCACTGATGTCAACTGAACGTTTCAAAGAAACATTGGATTTAAAATGTATCTGTGTGTCCCAGGTGGTGTCATCCCAACCCTTTGACCTTTTATATTGTTAAGCAAAAATTTGAGCTGAACTTCTCCATAATTAATCAACTGATGGAGATTATTCAGGTGGGGATGAATATGCATTTGTCTGTCTCTGTTAGTGGGATGGACCTTTATCTTCTATCCAGGTTCGATTTATGGAGAGGATAAGTAAGATAAGCACTGATTGGTTCTAGGACCTTTCCAATATGAGTTGTCCAGACCTAATGCATGTGGAGTGAGTGAGTGAGTGAGTGAGTGAGTGAGTGAGTGAGTGAGTGAGTGAGTGAGTGAGTGTGTGAGTGTGTGTGTGTGTGTGTGTGTGTGTGTGTGTGTGTGTGTGTGTCTGAGAGAGAGAGATGGCCTGTGAGTGAGTGTGAGTGTGTGTGAGTGTCCTAAACAGTTAGCACCTTTGTAACGACTGGATGCCAGAAATGGTAACACTTTTTGTTGAGTGTTATGCTGTGGCACAGAATCAGTTCATCAGCTGCTTGTTACTCATTTCATTAATAATGTCACATTGACTGTGTTTACCTGACAAGCTTTGGTGTTGCAATATGATAGTTTAGCACTGCTTTTAACAGTGGGTATTTTATATTTTATCACACCCTTTACTATCTGTCTTCCTACGATGTGGAAAACACATATCTATCCCGCAGTGTGAGCTAACTGCAACATGTTTAGAGAGTACAGCAATACACCATATTTAGCTGGTTTTGTTGGCTTGCTGATATTTTGATATTGATGTGTCTTTTCAAATGTATGGCTTTTTTCACTCCCCTACTTTTGTTTGTTTGCTTTGAAAATGCTTTTTACATATTATGAAATTGAAAAAAAAAAATGGTTCAAAAAATTTGTAGACCACAAAGAACATTGTAGGCCTATGTGTCGGCATACATTGTTATTTTATTCATTTTGAGGATGCACATAAATTGAGCTTTTTCAGTACACTATGACAAACACATTGAGAGAGTCCTATATTATTATCTATTCAATATGGGACAACAAGGCATATGTATGTGTGTTTGTTTCTGTATTTAGTGCACTTACTATACCATGAAATAGGCTTGAAATAGGAGTGTTGTTGGAGCTTTCTAGATACCTGGACTGTGCGTGGTGTGACTTTTGTACCTGGGGAGGCCCAAGTGTCTTCCCTTTGTCAACAATGTTATTTCCAAAACCAAGATTAATCCTTAGAAATCCCATTAAACTCCCTGAGAATTTTATCCTCTTATTTGGACAACAGTGGTTCGTTTTGTATGCTACCTAATTCAAAAGCAGGCAATAGTGTCCTGTGTTGTTGGGGCCATTGTAATGAAACTGTTCAGTTTTAACAGATGATGTTGTAGCTCATAACTGGTTAAAATATAAGTAACAGGTAAAATGAGACTAATGATGTTTTAAAGATTTCCATATCTGAAGCTGTATAGTACCTAATGTAGGAGGCATCAACACCTCCTTTGAGTCTGAACTGTTACAATTTTTCTCCCAAACTTGTTGTATGACCTGTGCATTAGTATCCCTCAACTAATTAATAAAAGTTTGTTGACTAAACTTTCTTAGCTGTCTCAACTTTTAAGTAAGTCTAGATAAGATAATTCATTTCAACTGTCTTTTGTTTGCAATCCCAGACTGACTATATTAATTTAAAGATTAAAGCTCACTGGGGAGATCACTATCTGTTGCAGGACCTATCATATTTCTTCTATCAGGTTTATTGTGGTGGGTAAAAATCCAAACATCCAAAGTGTCATTGCACAGAACTGTGAATGGAGTCACATTAATTAACTACACTCATAGCCTATGGCTACATCTGTGATTTTCATGCTAAGATGTCAAAATAAGACCTCATTGCTAAAATGGGTTCAAGTAGTATGAGAAAAAAAGGCCGTAATCATTGTAATGTTTGATTTATTAGATTTCTGACTTAAGATTGCAATTTGAATGAGAGGAGTAAAAAAAAAAAGGTGAATACTTTGGGTGCCCCAGTTTAGTTGTGACTGACTTTTGATTTAGTGTGTCGTATGACAAAGTCGTGGAAAAATGAATAAATCCTTAAAACAAAACACACGAGTGCAAATGAAATAACAAAAATTAAATTTTTGAAAAGCAATTGCTCAATTTTAAAACGATTACACTCGTGGCCCGTTAAACAATTTTGGATTTTGGAAAGGATGATTATGACAACGTGCAATGCTCTAAATCTGAAGACCGAAAGCGGTGCATTTTGGGTTATGTAGTGCATTTCAGGCCCGAAGCCCGCTAAGGCTTAGGAAGGCGAAAGACGATCGCCTACAAGTCCCATGGTGCCTGGGGGTGAACTGTACTCTCCAGAGCAATCTTCAACAACAGTGAGTAGCGTGTCAGACGTTAGCCAGGAGGACAGGCCCTCAAAGATGGAGAACGAAGAGAAAACTCCGTCTGTATCTAACAGGTAAAACGGTCAGGAAATATTAGCTGTAGTCGGAAAGCTTTGAAATAATACCACTATTTTTTATGGCGACCTTCTGTTTTTTAATCTCCACTGGCAGCCGACGTAGATAATTTAGGGAAACACGACCTGTCACATTGTGTGGCTTAATGGACACAGCCACTTTAACTTCCATATAAAACATGACGTATGGTGTAATCGTTAGCTAACAGATAATCATGTCAACTCCAGGCGTTTTAAAAACTCCCTCATTTAGTTATAACAGTCTCCAAATTTTACACGGGGTTCCCTCTTACAACTCCTCTGTTCTGTCCTCAAACTAGGAAAACATGGGGGGTAGTTAAAAAGAAATTACAGACTTCACATGAAATGCTAATGCGCCTTAAAGGTGAGCAGTAGCTGCAACGTGGCAGTTAAAGGGGAGAGAAATCAGCAGCCTGGGGGAAGTGAAGCAAGAGGTCGCATTCATTTGGCATAGGACAGAAACATGACATGTGTTTTTTAGTGCTGGCACTGCAGCATTGGGCAAGTGCTATTTCTTGACAAACAAATGCCATCTTATCAACTAATGTAAGTCTCCAGATAGAAGTATGACATTTGAATGGGGTTGACTAACACTGTAGCTGCATCTGCATAAACATATTATACTGTCATTCATCCAATTAGTCTGTATCCACCTACCATGAAGCCAGCCTACATTCTGGTGCCTTACAGAGCCACAAGAGGGTGTTACTGCATCAGTCAATCCACTGAGGGTTCATTCCTGTTTATCAAACCAAACGCCAAGCACCTGAATCACACTCATGTTCACGTTTAACCCAGGAAAGGATTGTTGACAGAAATGATCCACCTCATTGTTGCACAAAGTGAGAAATAGCTGTGGCTTTAACATCACAGAGTGAGTTGAACCAAACTTTAAATTAAACAGGTAAAGATTTAGCTGAAGATTTATGAAGTGGACAGACATATATATCAGTTATACTGTCGACTTTAGAAACAGTATACATATAAATATATGTATCTACCTACATGAGTTTGCCCCAGTTTCTGAAATAGATATGAATGTGCATTTGGAATTTAGGTCAGGCCAAAATATGTTATACCTCCATGGTTTCTGTGAAATGTGACTTCAGTTTTTCATTTTCAATTACTAAATTAATCAAAATTACAGGAATTTGCCGGGAAATGGGTTTGTTTCAAATTATATGTTGTATATAGTGAGTAGTTTACCATGGTTCTCTGTACATATTAGTATTTTTAGTGAGGTTTTTCTACAGCTTGGGGCCTATAGCTCTACTGTGCACCACTGTGACTGTAGAGACATTTCTAAATGTTTGGCATAGCAACCAGTTCAAGCTTCTTGTTTCAATGTGGCAGCTGCCTTTTGACTGCAGTTCAGAAAAATGGCAAAAGTATCAAAATTGCGGTGGTGATTACAGAAAACACTGTTGTGTCTATGCATTGTGGGTTTTACAAGGAAGTGGTAGAAATAAAGTCTCATCAAGTCCAAAGTCTAAATATTTGGAAATTGTTTTGAATTTTGGTTTAAAACTAAGTAGTAATGCTGTTAAAGTGTGGCTGTGCAGTCCTTTGGTTTGTTTTTGGTGCACTGAAAAAGTATTATTCTGTCTGCTCTGATCTCTGAGTAAAATGATTTGTTTGTCTCTACAAGTTGTGGCCTGGAAGGAGTGTGTACTGTATGTGCCCAGGGCTATTCCGCAGACTGTCAGCTGATAGACCAGTACAGCTAGTGTTGGGTTTCATCATGCTGTTTATTCCCTGGGTGTGTGTGTGTGTTTGCTGTTAAGCTAACGTCTCCAGACTCTGGTGTAAAGTACACAGAGACATGGCGTGTCCCTGCAGGGGAAAAAGCACATCGCCTCCCCATTCTCTCCCTCTTCACCTTCTTCCTCTCTCCCCTCTCCATTTCTCCTTTTCTTCACCTCCCCAACACATCTGTGTTGTGAATTCGGCCAACTGCAGCAATAACACTGCAAAATAATATTAGCCTGTTGGTTTGTTCCCACTGTGGGTTTTTTCCCACACTATCTTTTCTCCCTAGTTTCTTTTTTCGTATCTCTGTCGCTCCCTTCTGGTTCCTCATTCACCTCCAGCCAGATATTGCAAGACTGGCTGTCAAACACAGATGACCCAAGCTTGGCATGTTTGTGTGTGTGCATGTCTATGCGTGTGTGCCAGGAGTGTTAAGGTCTGACTCTAACCTGATGCTATTAATACCACCTAATGAACATAATCTGCAGGGTAGGTTATCCTCTTACATTTGTTGGCTGGACGAATAAGGGGAGGAGGGAAGAGCAAGGGAAAGAGGAGGGAAAAGCTGTGCAGCAGTTTCACTCTGAATGCACCGTATCTACCAAGCTGCAGCGCCTTCTCTCTCTTACACCACTGCTTCACTGGCTAGAAGAAACAGAAAGCTAAAACAGATGTTTAAAGTTTTGTTTCTCATCAAAGCTGACTCCCCTCTATATTGCCCTCCCTCTATCTCTCTGTCCTTGGATGTGTTGTGCCAGAGTGCAGTACTGTTAAATGCTTTACTGTACTTCAGTGTGCATATATAACAAGGCAAAAATATAAGATAAAGACAAAACTTGCAAAGTACACACAGTGGAAATTGTAATTATATCTCAAGGCATGAGCTATCTACCGGCTTATTCAGGAGCTAGAATATCTGGCTGTTGGACCCTAACATCTGATGGCAGGTAAGTGTATTTATTTCTATATTTTCTTTTTTCCTTCATTTCTAGTATCATCAACTGTATTAGACAATCGTGTGTACAGCTGAGCAACAGTTTAAATGTGTGACTTTCTCCCTTCAAGATCTGGTTAAACACGAATGACATCTTCATGGCTTGGTGCTCTGGAATATAGCCATAAGGTTTTTGTTGACATGCTATGAGAAAGTTTCAGTTTGTCAGTTCAGCGTACCACTTTGATGTGAGTGACTGTAATAGTGTTTTTGTGCTGACGCCCAAAGTTGAAGTGGAATCATTATGTGATCATATATTATTACTTAAAACAATTCTGTGGTACAAGTTCAAGAGATAATGCAAATTGCACTAAAACTATCTACTGCATCAACGTCATGAATACCAATTATTGTTATTTTCTCAGTTGTTTTGATTGGTTAAGTACTGTTGGCTGTTATGGTCCTGACCTCAAGTACTTTGTGACCTCATGTCAACCTTCATAGATCATTGTATATTATGTTTAGGAATATTTTGTGCTGTGACTGCTGAATAAGGGCGTGATTCAGCATAGCCATAGAAGCATATCTTTTATGGCACCCTGGTTTGGTTCTTGCTGATAACCCAGTTGGGAGTGTGCTATTCATCATGAGTGATGGATGTACTCTTTCAGTTTTTGTTCCCTGCCTGATTCCATCCAGGCTCAGGTAACCCCAGTTTGATAAGATAAATCTTTGGCTATCTTGTTTGCTTCACTGTCAACCTTTGGACACCTGGGGAGGTTTATGGCCTATAAAAAGATGCAGGAGTCAAGACTTGACTGAAAAATAGAGAAATAGACAGAAGAACATCTTTCACTGGTCTAAGCTGCCTATATAGGTATGGCAACTGGTGTTCTACAGTGTTCAATGGGTGAAGTGTGGATGTCCCAGATTCTGCAGTAAGTGTTGCTAGTAACCGTTTCCTAGTTAGCCTTATTACTCAGGGAAACTTGTGTTAGTAAAACAACTCAGGCAGTAGTGGTTTTGGCGATGCAACATGTGTGGTGATATTCCTTGTGGAATTTAGCATTTTTGACATCTGGGAACTAAAACTGATTGCTTCACCAAGTTTGTTTTGTCTTTGGACTATAGTATTTTGTATAAATAATGCACCATTGATGTCTCAGAGAATTTTTTAACACATTGCTTTTCAGGGGGAACACTTAACAATGTAAAAAATAAAAATTTGTGGGGTTTTTTTTTTTTTTTGTTTTCATTTTTTAAGAGAAGGAAGAGTTTTTGAGCAGAAGTTTTGGACGGTTTATTCAGCAGTGTGGTAGACTGGTTCTTTGTACTGTTGTTCACTGCTCTGAATCATGATTAGCTGCAACCACTGACTGAATATTAATGTACACTCACTTCCCTTATGTAATCTCACAGAATTCAGCTCTCTCATCTGAGTACAGCAATTTGTGCAACTATACTGTTTCAAAAGTTTAAAATCCCATATTAAAAGTCTTCATTTACAATTGTGTTGGTCTTGATGGTGTTGACATACAAGAAACTTTATTTTAGTCGTAAACAATGCTCTCTTGGTGAAAAGGTATTCATCACTATGGCTATATAGTTGTGCAGAAGAGCTCATAGACCAGCATGTTTGATCCAAATTGTCTATGCAAATTCACTCTGTGCCTGGTTCCCGTGACACTTTCTATCTGTTTTGAATGAGCTTGTGTCATTTATTTATGAGGACTTGTAATAACATATTTATTGTATGTACATATGCTTCAGTTGTACAAATGACAATATGACTGTTTTCAAGTATGAGAATCAGAATGTTTCCGCTGAGATAAGAAATAGAGTACTTTTGGTGCCCAAGGAAGTTATACTGTACAAGGCAGGTCTCAGTGGTTCAAGGTGTAAGAACTAAACATTAACCTATGATGGGCTAACAAAACACAAGCTTAGCCTAGTTTACTGCCATTTAACTGAAAATCCCTCTGCTTAATACATTCTTCAAATCCATTTGCATTTCCAACCCAGTCTGTCTGTTTGGTAAAAATACATCACTCACTGAAGGACAATAAAATTGTCTAGCATACGTTTAGCCTAAGCTACGCCCTGTTGAGCAGACTTTAACAGAGAAAAGCTGAATGTGGTTTTACTAAAAATGATAATGTTAATCTGTAATGTAAATCTTAAAAACATTATAGACTGATCAACTGTTTAACAGAACTGTTTAAAGGCAGCTCTTTACACTAGTAAAGAACATCTTACCAGACTAGCAGTAGTAAACACTAATAAGCAGTGGTTGTGCTAAAACAACAAAATTTTAAAAAATAAGCTGAGAATGTTTTTTCCTTTACTCTAGTCAGTGATACTCTGTTATGTGTTTGTCGTTTTACAGTGGCGACGGTGAGGGATCACTGGACCGGCTTCTCCCCTCGGTAAGCACAGGCCTATCACCACGGAAAAGGACCACCAGCCAGTGCAAGTCTGAGCCTCCACTCCTACGCACCTCCAAACGAACCATCTACACTGCTGGACGCCCACCCTGGTACAACGAACATGGAACACAGTCCAAAGATGCCTTTGTCATTGGTAGGAGCAACTCAAAATAATGTGTAACACAATTTACCAGCAGTGACTTTCTTTTTCTTCTATAGTGTTTCATTTAGAGTATCATACATCAGAATACAAATACAGTGCCGGTGCATGTGTTATTGGAGTGTACTGTCAAACCTGGACAAGAATATATCTAAAGCTAAAGTGTATACGTAACAGGAATATTTAACTGATTTCCTGTATAAGCTGATAAAGATGTGCATTTGGCTGAAATTAGTGATCACCTTATTTACTGCCAATGGATATTGACAAGCCCATTCAGAATCATTGATGTTTTAATCGAGTTAAAGGTGGCTCTGCTTTGCTCCTGAGATTTGATGGAAACAGTAGGGGTGGGAATCTTTTACTATCTTTCAATTCGATTCCGATTTTTGGGGCTACGGTTCGATTCAAAACGATTTGATTCATAATGATTTCTGCTTCAATCTGTAGGTGTGCAAAGGATCTTCATGATCTACTTCAGTCTGCTTTGCAAGACAGAATGACAAATGGAGACATTAGTGTGTCTTTTTCACATTTATTAAGTTTTAAACATTCATCCATGCTGAGATGGAATTGTTGCGACTGTTGCATAAAAGCAGTATCACATATTGCTAAAGTAACAAAAATAAAAGTGTCTCTTTTATAAAAAAAAAATAGTGCAGTTAAACATCGGTTCCCCAAGTGCTTAATCCTCATTTTGCAAACCTTCCACACAGTGAAGCTCATGTCAAGCTCGGTCTTCCCGGGCATTCGGTAAATAGGGCCCTATAAAATCACGGAATCACGGAATTAGACATTAAAAACGGAATTCATTATAAACACAGAATAACACGGAACTGGCCGACATTTTACATAAAAGTTTTTTTTTTTTTCCCCCCGGAATAAAAAGGAACGTGTCTGTCGGGAAAATACTTCGAGGGGGTCACTAATAATGCACGCCCCCCTACCCATGAATGAAAAAATAAATAAATAAATGAATAAATGACTGAATGTGGTGACTTGAGCGTAGTGGGCGCGGTTCGACTCCCAGTGGGGGAACCTGAACATGTCTAGGTTAATTGGTGACTTGATGTAAATGCATGTGGTGACCCGAGCAGCACGGTGGCATAGTGGTTAACGCTGTCGCTCGCAATAAGAAAGGCGCAGTTCGATTCCAGGTGGGGGCACCTGAACACCAATTGGTTAACTGGTAACGTGCAAGGTACAGCAAGGAACGGCTACCAGAGACTAGACCAGACTAGAGACCGGACCCCTCCAGAGACTAGAGACTAGACCGGAGACCGGACCCCTGCAGAGAGTAGAGACTAGACCAGATCAGACCAGACTAGACTAGAGACGGGACCTCCTCCAGAGACCGGACCCCTCCAGAGAGTAGAGACTAGACCAGACTAGACCAGACGAGAGACTGGACCCCTCCATAGAGACCAGACCCTGGTCTTTTTTTCAGAATAAAAAGCAACGTATCTGTCGGGAAAATTCTCTGAGGGGGTCATTAATAATGCACACCCCCCACCAGTGAAGCGGCCGTCTGGGTGCTAAGTGATAAGTCAAACAAGACTTGAGCTCACTGAGCTCAACACAAAGAGGTTGACTATCATGTACTTCAATGGAGATGTCAGTAATCGGTGGAAAACCAAAGAGCATGGGGATAGAAGAAATTCAAAAGTTTCCAGTGGATTTGATATTTCCACCAAAGTTATGGGACGTATGTTTCATTGTTTTATTGTTATGTTTTTGCTTAAATGTGTGGAAGCATTAAAGTTTTCAGTTATAACTGAAGATACTGTCTATATTTCATTACTTAAAATGCTGTCACAGGGTTAAATTTGTGTAAAATGCTAAAAACTGAATTTTCAAAAAATAACCCCCCCCCCCCAAAAAAACATAAAAAACCAAATATGGGAAAAATTAAAACGGAATTTGGGAAAAAATAAAACAGATTTTATAGGGCTCTACGTAAAAACCAAACTGAGTCCAAATCTTTGCCTTCAGCGAGGACGGGGCCGGTTGAATCTCTCTTTCCTCCATTATTGTAGTTTCCTCCTTGTTTTGGTGCTTACCGCGTATGTGTATGTTCCAGAACCGGCTCCGTGGTGAAGTGAGGATGTCCCGGATACAAAATGGAGGCAGACAGCCTGTGGATTTTTTTTGTTTTGTTTTTCTTTTATTGATTTTGGGACATTTTAAATCGATTCTGAATCGCAGTAAATGAGAATAGCGATTCTTATATGAATCGATTTTTTTGGCAAACCCCTAGGAAACTGTATGTTATGTAGAAGAGCATACGACACTTAAATACCTTTGCCAATTAAGAAAGATGTTCTCTGTTTCTACCTGTCTGTCTACACACAAATGATTACCTAAAGCACCTAGCAACTTAACCCATTTTGACTGGGATACACATCTGTGTGTATCTCCCTTTAAGGCCGGGATACACATGAGTGCTCGTAGGAAACATAATTCTGGTCTAATGTGCACTACAAGGTGGAAATTATGGATGATAAAAAGTTGAATTATCTGTCTCTATCTATATATATCAATCAATCTGTCTGTCTGTCTGTCGATCTGTGTGTCCTGTGCATCCTATGTATCCTATGTATGCATGTTAGCCAATATTTTTCTATAAATGCTTTTTCACAGGTCTGTGTGGGGGCAGCGCTTCAGGAAAGACAACAGTAGCCAGGAAAATCATTGAAGCTCTAGATGTTCCATGGGTTGTACTTCTTTCCATGGATTCCTTTTACAAGGTGAGCATATCTGTAGTATGTGTGGTACACGCTGATCATCTATTTCCAATATTTTGATGTCAAATGTTTTGATGACATCCCTTACTTAGTTTTGTGAATTTTGTATAATTATGCATGTGTTTACAATTGTACAAATCATTCAAGGCACTAAAAGATAAAATCAGAACATTACGTGAGTCACAGAAATACCTTGATACTTTCGTGGTTACTTCATCTAAGAGAGTGCAAAAGACAGAGTAAAAGAGATAAAAAAGGGTTCAGTTTAAATCCCAGAGTGAAAATGAGGATAAAATGAGTCAGTAGTGAGAAAGGATCCGATATTAGAAGGCCAATAAGTCAAAAGTGAAGCACAGTGTTATGTGAGCTGGGGAGGGAAAAAAAGAGTTTGGGAGAGCAATCGAGCAAAAGCCGTCATTCATGCCTCTCTATACCTCTGCCCACTCTCTAGTTATGTAATCCTGTCACAATCTGAAGTCAGCAGTTCAGACTGTTTGGAGTAGGAGGGATCAACCAGTGACCAGTGTTACTTTAGACCTCAGCCAGTGCCAGTATACAGACTGCATTAATATTCATGTCTTTTTAAATACTTAAATAAAGACTTAGCTTGTTTTCTCATAGCCGAGAGCCCTAAACACTGGTTTATCATTTTAAGTGTGTAATCACGTAACTTGAGAAGATAGTCCTGTGGTTCTGAAACTGCCACATATCAGATCTTAGGTTTTAATGCTTGACCACCCTTAGGGTGCACACACACACGCACCACCTGGTACAGACGTCACAGTGGCGCATGATCTTCTCCTAAAATTAGGTCTCCTGATTTCAACTGCTCTTGAACAGTGATCTGTGTTTAACTATTTTTATATAAGTTATTCAAAGACATTTGTGTAATTTTTCATCAGATTTATCTTGTTCTTGATATGCCAATGTTAAACAAAAGCCAGACTACAAGAGGCATAATCTGAAATATTTTGCTCAGGAAATGACATTGTGAAATTGTGATGTTAAAGTGCTTTTGTTGTGGCCATGTTGTTGCAAATTCATTTAAACTTTTTTGTGGCCATTGTGTTCAGGTCCTGACCCCAGAGCAGCAGATTATGGCTGCCAGTAATGACTATAACTTCGACCACCCTGATGCCTTTGACTTTGATTTGCTGAAACACATCCTGCGCAAACTCAAACAGGGAAAGAGCGTAAAAATTCCTGTGTATGACTTTACAACTCATGGGAGACATAAAGATTGGGTAAGGTTGGCATTCATTGCATCTACACACATGGTTTCTAGGTTAATAAATTACTGCATTTAATCTTGGTTTTTGGATTACCTAAAATTGTAATCAACCTTGCTCAACGTTTAGAGTCTGAATGCAAAACTTCCTCTTCACATAGTCACTGACAAATCATCACTGTGATTTCTCTCTGCTTGGTTTTTTTTTTACGCTTAAATATTTTTTAATCCAACATGGTTGATCGTACTGTAACTGTATGTATTGTCTTTATGTTCAGATACTGTTTGTATGTACATTGTAATGTAATACTACATGCACACATTTCCACCATAGAAAACCATATATGGAGCCAGTGTTATTATTTTTGAGGGAATCATGGCCTTTGCAGATAAAGAACTCTTGCAGGTAAGACAAAGTTACTGTTCTCTAACATGGTCAGCTGGTCACTGGGAGTTGCTGTAGTCAAATCACTTTTTTTCCATGCACACAGTCAAAAATGCAGCTAGTATTGTCTATGCAAAAAAAAAAAGCTTTCCAAGTCTTTTATATGCACAATCCCTAATTTAAATGTAAATATATTCAAAATTAAATGAAGTGGGTATATTTAGCTTATCTTTATTGAAAGTCTTCTTTGTTTGTGTATTGTAAAGCTTTGTGTTTGGCTCTGTGTCATGTTTCCCTTTCAGTTGCTGGACATGAAGCTTTTTGTAGACACAGACTCTGACATCAGGTTGGTTCGTCGGTTGAGGAGGGACATTTCAGAAAGGGGGCGAGAAATTGAGGGAGTCATCAAACAATACAACAAGTTTGTCAAGCCAGCATTTGAGCAGTATATTGAGCCCACGATGCGTCTGGCTGATATTGTGGTGCCACGTGGTGTGTATTCACACAAATCAAATCATGCAACAGATATATACATACATATTCAGTTTTACATAACTACCTTTGGTCTATGTGTGTTGTGTTCAGTTAAAATTTCTTGCATTAAAATTCACCGCATGTTTTCAAATTTCTCTGACTACAGCTGAACTTACTGCCAGTAATCTTTTATTTGTTTTTGTTTTTTTTCCCTTTTCCTTTTCCTTTGTCCCGCCCTGTAAGGTGGTGGCAACATGGTGGCTATCGATTTGATTGTGCAGCACGTCCACAGTCAGCTCGAGGAGGTAAGTTAGGTCACACTTAAATGCAACTATGCTAAGGCAGTTTAATCCAAGTATATGTTAGTCAAAAATGATGGTGCCTCATTCTTCCTTCCCGGTGTTGTTATGATTTTTTTTTTTTATTTGGTCTGACATGTGTTATCTTAATGTTGGGAGCAAGTGTGAGCATGAGCTTGTTTTAGAGGTTTGTAATATCCAGTAACTATAAGTTCCATTGCTCCCTCTAGTGGATGGAAAATACATTGCAGACATTTTTAGAGGAGGAGGATTGTGATTTCCCCAGGCCCCTTCTGTAAAACGTGATAACAATTGTAAGCTATAATTAGTTATATTAGATTGGGAGGATAATTCATTGGAAAATGATCCAGACACATGATTTTTACACATTTGTTTTCTTATTTAACAAGTTTTCTTCATCTGTGTCGTAGTGGGGTCCTAATTTTCAAACGAGTGTTCATTAGTTACGCCTTCATACAGCTGCAGTTTTAGCGATATTAAGACACAGAATTTATTTGTTTGGTAAATTTATTGCTTCTTGACTTCATTGAAATGTAATTGATGACATTTTCTGAAATCTGGAATTTTCTTCACTTACCGTCCAATAATATACTGCACTTGAGAATTTAAATATAGCCTTTTAACTATGCATTCAGAATGGACCTAATGCAAAGAGGAACTGCCTAAAGAAATGATTATGATTATTTACATGTTTCACACATTTGTAGCTCCTGTTTAATAGATCATAAATTAAAAAATATGAATTTTGGCATGAATTCAGGGCATGTCCTTTCACTTTGATGTGCAACATGTAGCCTATTAATTGTAAGCAAAGGCACATTTTTTGCCCATGGGGAGCACTTTATGCAAATACAATGCACTTTGCTTTTTTCCTCCCCACTATACACACACACAGTAATACACATGCTGTTGATGGACTACTCTCTCACTCTCTCCCTCCCATATCCTCCCACCCCAAATCCCTCCATGGCTCACAGCGAGAGCTCAGCGTCAGGTAGAGTGGCCTTTATCCTGTCTGTCATTCTCTTCCTCACCATCCAACCAGTTCCCCAACCACTACAGCTTCTTACAGGAAGGGAGAGAAAAAGAGGCCAACAAAACCAACATCTATTTTTCACTGACGTGCTGGCTGCCCTTGCACATCACCAGGCGGCACTCTTGTTCTGTATCTTTAAGACTGAGATTGTTAGACTGTGCCAAAATATTGTAAAGATTTCATACACAACAGCATGAAATACATACATTAAACCTGCTTTTTCATATTTGAAAGTGAAACGTGCATCAAAAGTTTGACAGTTGTGTGGTGCAGCCAGCATTTAATGTAAAGACGTTGGTTTTGCCTCTCGCTACCTTTTACAGAAATGACAACTCTTACTCTTCCTGTCTTCTGTGTCTAAAAATACACCAATGATTCAAGTCACTGACCCCTCCTTTCAGAAGCAACAAGAATGAGAGAGAGTGACAATACCAGAAAGTGAAAGAGAGGAAGCTCTTGCTACAGCTATTGTTGCCAATCATATACCTAAGCCACAGAGAAAGTTTCCAATACCCTACTACAAAGCGCTGAGTTTTTCCATTGAATGTCGGCCACAGTATCTGAGACAGAAAGAGCGGAAGTAAACTTGGTGTCTGTCTTTAGACACAGGATGTGCTGGGGCCTGTGAGCAGAAATACCAACCTCCTCTGTTCTACATGGTGAAAGAGTGACAGCCGCTTGGTAGCTTGTGTAACTCCCACGCGTACACACAATGGATGTACACAGATACACTAATCAGATCAAAAACCCGATTGTGCTCTCTAACACCATAGTGTCCTTGAAACCCTAAAAGTTTCCTTTCTTCGTAACAGTATCATAACAAATGTAGTGCTCACCAATAAATCCTATTCAACTTAAAATGTTTACCTCATCAGTAAGCATATTTCAGAAACCTTTGACATTTTCAAGTCTCAGCTGTCCCACTTTTCACTGCAAGATAATCTGTCATCACTTCATCCACCTGATGGTGTCTCTCCTCTTATTTTTCTTCCTCTTATTTGTTGTTTCTCATCTCTCTGTCTCTCTTCCTTTGTGACTGTTGTGTTGTTGCGTCCAAAAAATCTCTCCATAGAGGAAACTCCGCTGGGATATGTGAGCAGATTTGCCATGATTTCTCTTTTTCTTTGCATCTGGCTAATGTGTATCAGAGTGATGTTGTAGAGACTTTAGTGTCAACAACACTATCACTGGGTATTTTTGACAATGTGCTCCTCTAGAGCCCAGGGTAGAACCAGGCTAACTAGATATTCAGATATGCTGTGGAATAATGGGGTGGTACTCCATGTCGTAGAGACCAGTCATGGAACATAACATTAATGCATAAATATTTCCATCATACTGAAATTTTCCTTTATTTCAAATGTGTATATCTTATGTCAATTTTGAATAAGATCATACTTAATTCTTGATGTTCCTTTCCATTATCATGGTCTCTGCACTATTGTAATTTTCCACTCAAATACTTAACACTGCCGCTCTGTGCTTTGCTGTTTTGTGTGTTTACACTATACAATGATTAACTTTGCTCTGACTACTACCTAAAACGATTCATGCATGTTTGTGTGTGTGTTGGTTTTCTGTTTGTTTGTGCACTTTACTTGCACTTGTAGTCATGTATATGTGTCCATCTTCCCTCTTCCTACTATTTATTGCTGTGGTTATAGGGCAGCCCTGGCATCTGCACACCAGGCCCAACCCCTGCCCCAGACCCTCAGCGTTCTGGAAAGCACACCCCAGGTCAGGGGTATGCACACCATCATTAGGTAAAAGCTGCAATATCTAATCTTGAGAGAGTAGCAACAACCTTTAACATTGGAAAAAAAACACTGACACTCATGTAAGTATTGTTTCTTTCTTTTCTCCATCATCACATGTAGAAATAAGGAAACCAGCCGGGATGAGTTCATCTTTTACTCCAAGAGGTTGATGCGTCTATTGATTGAGCGAGCACTCTCCTTCCTCCCCTCTCAGGTGCCAAACACTAATATACACTGTTAATTAATTCATAGCATTGCCTGAAGGTTCTCTAATCCTTTGTACAAAGGACACTAACTCTGAATCATTAGATACCTTTGAGGTTAGAGACAACTAAAAGAAAGAAAATACAATATGAGGCCTTGAAATAAAAAAATTAAATAAAAAAAAATGTTAATGGAAAAAGAGTAAGTGCTTGCATTTGCTAATCAGCTAGAATCAGTTAGATGTATACATAGTGGCCTGTGGCAGAAGCCAGGAAACTTATGAGGTTACCACAATGGAAAGTTTCCATAACTTCAGTATAAGACACAGGTGACTGAATGTCTGCACCCATGTGACTAACAGTCCACATCTCACTATAGATGATCGCAAAGTGTTTCCTTCTATAATGCACCACTGTGCTCACACTGTTATGATGTTTAATACTATCTCAGGTCCACGTAGTCCAGACCCCCCAAGGAGAGGATTATGAAGGCAGATCTTTCAATGGGAAGAGGGTGAGTGAACTCCATTACTTCCTGCCATTTTCTCAGCCCTGTTTTTAAGACTTTTGTCTCCAATTAAAATGATGCAATTAACTTCCATTGAATTTCTTCTCTGGTCTTTGTTTTTCTTTAGATCACAGGCGTGTCCATCCTTCGAGCCGGCGAGACCATGGAGCCAGCTCTGAGGGCCGTCTGCAAAGATGTCAGGATCGGCAAGATCTTAATCCAGACCAACCAGGACACAGGCGAACCAGAGGTTGGAAATATGGCTTGTAGATGATAGCTAGAATCCTTTTTGAACTGTGGACAACATTTTGCTGACATTTCATATATACTTTGAATGTAAAAAATATGGTAACATTCAAATAAATATATCTTTATTCACATTATTAACATAAAAAAAATCTCACATTCATATTCTTCTAGTCTACAGTGGTCCTATTGTTTATTTTTCAAATCTCCCTGTCCTCTCCAGGAAATTGTCATGCTACAGCGTTTCTTCAATCCAACCACAGTATAGCCATGGAAAATTGGTACTGATCATGTATTTGATATATTTGTATTAACCCACATCCTGTCCCAAAACATTGTCAGCTTCATTACCTGCGTTTACCAAAAGACATCAGTGAAGATTATGTGATTTTGATGGACTGTACCGTGTCCACTGGGGCTGCTGCCATGATGGCTGTTCGAGTCCTGCTGGTGGGTGAACCTGCTTGTTCAAAAATCTATGCTGCCTGCAGTGAATTGGATTGCACAATTTTTCACTGTTGTGTGTTCATATAATCAGGACCACGATGTTCAGGAGGACAAGATTCTGCTGGTGTCTTTATTAATGGCTGAAATGGGAATCCATTCTGTGGCCTACGCATTTCCACAGGTCAAAATCATCACCACAGCAGTCGACAAGAAGGTCAATGATCTCTTCCACATCATTCCTGGAATAGGTTAGTAATGCTGGAAAACGACACGTGAGCGCGACAGATAATTGGAATGTCAAAAGTGCTCCTTAATGCAGTAATAGTAGCTATTGTTTTTTTATATGATGTGCTTGACCTTTACATGTTGTAATCATTCGTAAATATTAAACGGGTCTTATCATGTATGTTGCGCTCATAGGAAACTTTGGGGATCGGTACTTTGGAACAGATGCACCCCCTGACTGGAGCGACGAGGATCTGGACGAGCCCAGTTACTGATGAAATTATTGACAGTGCACTAACTTGTTGAGTGATTCGGCATTGCGCCTGTCCATGGAAGATAAGAGGATGGACTCTTTGATTCTTCCAGGCCAAAACATTTGAAGAGCACTTCAAGAGCCAAATATTGTTACACAAAAAAAAAGGACAAATGTTGGTAATGTACTGTCACCTTGTTGGAATTTTAATTTATTAAAAAATATTTAATCTCCTGTAAATAACATTGTGGAAAGTGGTGTTGAAATATTTTTATATAATCAGTAAGTTATAAAGGCCAAATGTTTTATTTTGGTTTTAAGATTGTCACAATCTGAATATAAGACATATTTTGAAAACATATGTAGCTGTGGGCTATATGTGCTGTGGATGACACAACTGAATGTAAATTTGGACGTGCTGTATGGGCGAAAAAAATCTAACTTATAAGATTATTTTTATCACGTGCCATCCTAACAACTTTCAAAAATCTGAACATGAACTCATGTTGCTCAACTTCCATTGCCATGAGCACTTTCTAAAGGACCATACAATCGGAAAATGCGTAGGTGTATCTTTCATCTTTTTTCTTTTTTTTTTTCTTCTTTTCTTAGCTCTCTGGTTCAGCCTTTTCATGGTCCGTGGATGCTGATCGAGCCAGTAGAAATGGCATTAAACCATTTTTCATTACACAGCTTACTACATAACTTGTGGTGTGTATTTATGCAGTATGCCCTTCATTTACATATTTAAAATATGGATAGACTTAACCGGTAAAAGGCGAGATGTACATCTTTTCACTGCAATGAAACTGGGTCATCTGCATTAAACAAACTCAGAATAAATGTTTATTTCAGTCCCAAATGACCAGATTTATGCATGTTTTTCCTGCCATTGATGGAGTGGTTTTATTTTTGGTTTCCCAAAAAAAAAAAATGGGGGGGGGGGGGGGGGGGGGCCATTGAGTTTTAGATACATATGAGTTCAGAACAAGTTAAAAATTGTCCTGATAGTGCCTGATCTTTTTATGGCATTGAAACAAATAAGATCTGTTGGTCAAAGTTAGTGCCTGTTTAACAACGCCTTGCTCTTCAATGGGTCATTTTAACAGTAGCTGCATTGTACAATATTCATCTGTGTGCTTATCTGAACTGATGCAATGACAACGTTGCATAGAAAGTACACTTTGCATTTTATCAACATGAAGTGATTCTCCGCTTGAATTACAAATACAACGTTCACTCTCCTACATGTTTATACTCAACTATCAATGTACAATGTTTTTGATCTCTACATGTATTTTTTTTTTTTGTTTCAATGACTCTTTCAAAATAAGGACACTAGAAGTAAAAACATAAATTGAGATATGTTTGGAAGTGTGTCTCTGTTCAACTTGTCACATTAGCAACATGCACTGCTACCACTGTTGGTTCACTATTATCTCTACTGTCGACTGCTATACAGTATGTGCTAAATACTCCATTGACAGCTTGTGGCCTCAGTGTTTGCCTGTGTGCTGTTTAACTCTCCTGCTGCATGTTTTTTTTTTATATATATTTAATTAAAGTGCAATAGAGCTTTTAAATTTCTTCCACTGCATTATTTAATTCATGTCACCTCTACATGATAAATGCCATGTTCAACCAGCTCACCCCAGTTGAAGAGGGGTCATATTTCAGTCACATAACAAGTTTGACTTATTAAAACACACCTCAAACACCGTAAATCACATTTCTTCACCATGTTATTTACTCGTGTAATAGATATACACAAGCGGCATATTTTTGTCTTATTCCAACACTTCATGAAAGAATGACACATTACCTACACTTTGAAAATGAACAGGAAGGATATTGTGATTGTCCTCTTCAAATGGAAAGTAACCTTGACATCTTCCATCACTTTCCATAATTAGCACTCTGACAGCTGTCAAGACATTAGCCACAGTAAAGTATGATTGACACACATTTGATGAGGCTGTCGGACAATTACAAACCAGCAGCTGATTAGGCATGTGTTGACCCACAAGAGGCATCTTTTTTCTGAGAGGAGCCATGAGAAGGACAGTGAAAAGGCACACAGGAGCTAAGAATATCAAGATTGTTTTAGATTCGCATTGTTTTGTCTGCAATAGTTTAAATGGCTAAGATTTAATCAAAAAGTTGAAATTAGTCCATTTAATGTATGAAATTGGCTATAATTTGCAGTTTTTTGCTGCAGCAGCAATTTTAGTGCTCCCTATACAAACGCACACACAAGTTGGCTTTAACTTCCACTGCATAATGAAATTTGCCTGAGTTGTTTTTAGAGAGTTTAGATCTTTTTTATTTCTAGTAATAAAATGCATGAGAACTTCATAGCAAAGTCCCTTTGAATGGAGATGTCAGTGGAAAGTTTACCACCGGCGCTGACAAACAGGAAGGTGGTGTGTATGTGTGTGTGTACGTGTGTGTGACTTGCATCCCCATTGGTAGTACAGAACATGATGAAGTCACAGCCTCCTAAAGACAGAAAGAGCAGCCGTTCTAACTCAGCAACCTGTGTTTCTTTTTCATCTTCACGTCTTCAACATGCGTCCCGGTCCCTCTCCTCTCTTTTTTGTTTGCCTTCTCATTTTACATGATGAAGATGTCTTCAGATATTTGTTTCGAACCCCCCCTGCCTGCCTTGACTGGCTTTGAGGATTCATGGGCTCTGCCATGTGGGTAAGGAGTATGCAGAGGAGACTTTCAAATCTTCAAAAAAACTTACAGCAATCTTCATTTATCATAGTGATTGTTGAGCAGACATGGTGAGGTAACTATATTTTTATGGCTGTTATTTGTTTTGTTACTGTGCTCTCTGCCAGTGAGTGTGTCTGGGTTGTAAATGTGAAGGAGACCAATGCAACACAGTGGCTTAATGCAGATAATAAAGAATGAATTATTCAGATGGTGAAATATTTCTGAATCATGTGAAGAGGGCTGTTGAACAGGCTAAAGTATGATCGTCTTTCCTCCCTCGGCTTCTCCTTTCACTCTCCCTTTCTGTGTATACATGTGTCTTCTCCTGCGCTCCCTCTCCATCTGTAGTTTAACACAAGAGTAAAAATTTCTAAGAGACTGGAGTGTCTTCATAAAGTCAGGCCGGGTGATTTAGATGTTTTTAGTATGCTGTGCACTTTGTGCACAAAGCTTCACAGGCTGAGTAATTGTTCTCTGAGTGGTTTCACTGGAGGTTAGCTACACTGGGCCAGTTGTGGAGTTACACTTATTACTTTTTACTCTGTAATTCTGAGAAGACAATTTGCGCTAATGTATTCCAGATATTTCATTATGGCTGCTGGGGTTTGTCATTGTATGTTGTATTTTTAATATTTTACATTGAACAAAGCCTCTATTTCCTCCTGTGGTCATTAAATCTATTGAGATTATATCAGCAGAGAAAACAGATATCATTGTTGTGAATTTAATCTGTGGAAATAATTTCAAAAAGTTATTTCTCAATTTCATCCTCACTTATTCAAGACCATTGCACCTTGCACCAAAATGTAATCAGGGATGCTACATTGTTTTAACTTATACTTTTGCTGATTTAATAACTTATATAATAGTCCTTTAAAAAAAACTGCAGGTATGCATATTTTAGGAAATACTATTATCATATTTAGGGTAATCTGAATAATAAGCACAGCCTTCAGAAAGATAGATAGGCAGACAGACAGACGATTTATTGTCCCACGTGGTGACAGAAATCTGTCTTTGACAGGGCTGCAAAAAACTATCACACAAACATCAAACACTCAAACATGTTAAGAACCACATAAAATTAATTAAGTCACACAGTTCAAAAAACTGAGAATATATTCAAAGAAACAAAGAAACACATGACAGGCACATAAAAAGGGAAGTCTGCAGCTGGTATGATCATGCTGATCAGCGCTGTTGGTGATCCAATATGACCTTTTAATCACAGAGTACTTCTTTTCTTATTTTAATGCAGAAAACAATACCATATGAGCACATCACCCAGAATTTAGCTGATGTGTAGCACAACTGGACTAAAGTTAACCTGCGCTGATTTAACTGTGATGTGTATATTTTCCTTTGATTTCATTCATTATTTCGTTATTTTTGTCGCAGCAGTTGCCTTCAGTGTGGCACACTGCAGACTGAGGCCACCCAGTCCCACTCTAACTCTTGAGTAGTTCTTTCTAGGACTGTCCAACCTGAGAATGGTGATTTCAGGCTCAATCTCAGGTTCGTCAGCCCATGAAACGCTAACTCACCTCAACAGGCTGTGAGGTGGAACACCAAAAAGGCCTAAAAGCGGCCCAGACCGTGGTGGAGTATGTCTACGATGTCTAAAGTATCCGCTGAGCACAAACGCAGTGTAGTTTGGATTTTCTGTATTAAATCAGTGGTGTAATTGATCGACTTTCTGATTCATTGCTGAATTAGCCTTTACTGTGAAAATCTTTTATTTATAGCTTCGCTCTAATATAATAAATCTACAAAATAAAGTCCAGTTATTCTTAAGAGCAAGTTTTTGATTTCAGTGTGCCGTCTCTGATCACACTACTCTGCTGTGTTTAATGGTCAGTGAACAAAGTGCTGCACATTTACCAGTAGAGGGAGCAATGTGCACACTAACCAGAGATTATTAATAATATAGGTTTTAATTTCTTTACTAAATCCCCCTCACAGTAGTTCTGTTTTCATGTCCTCTATGAATGTCTAGTTCTTGAACAGTAGACTCACTGAAAGTCGCCTCACGAGCTGCTTCCACCTTATTTAGAGCACACATACCAACGCCAAAATGTGATGTTACTTTGAAACACTCAGACGAAGTATTACTGTTGTCAGCGATGTAAGATTGCTGCTTGGTCGCCTGAAGCTGTGTGTCAGTGTTGCTGTTCTCATCTTTATGCAAAACTCATATGAATGACCGCTGACTTCTTTTAATAATCATGTGATGTTGGGCAAAAGAAGGTGACACATACGGGAGAAGAAAGCATTTTAATATATTATGTATCAAATATATTAAATAAGTGCACACCATATATGAGCATATAAGGAAATGGAATAGGAAATATGTCAGTTCATTTGCAACAATTACAATAATATGAGGAACTTTTTATACAAATTAGAAATTAGTATTCCAAAAGTGGACCTACAGCAGGTGTACTATAAATTTCCTTTGGTTTCAGGGAACACGTTAACTGTTTAATTTTCTATATTTTTATGTGTGTGACAGGAATCGCTATTGCTGCTTACATCAGGAGGTGTCCAAAATCCAAAAACACTAAGTATGACATCACAACCTTTGTGAAAACAAATGTCATTCTGCCCATATTGAATCATCTTCAGTAAAATAGACCTTAAGGGAGTAAAACCAATGATGAAAATATAACATTAAAATGTAATAAACAAGATGAGATAAAGTCACTAATCGTGCATTTAATGCACTCCAATGGTGTGAAACGTTTCAGCATATCTGCAGACAGAACTTCGGTTTGCTTTTACTGTCTGAAAGGAAACTTCTTGACTTATAGAAGCTTTTCATTGATTCATCAGTTGTTACATCACATCTTTTTGTCTCCTTGTTCTCTGAAACATTAAATAAATCACAAATTCCATGAAAATTATTTTTAAAAGGAAACAGAGCTACCAGCATTCAGCCGAGGGAAGATCATTTTTAAAAATTTCCTTTTAAAAAGTAATTTCTGAATTTGTATCGGAGTGTGCACGGTCCCTTTACAAAGGAGAAAAGGCAATATCTTTTTACATTCTGGTCTCTCACTGAGATGAATATGTAATTTTATCTAAAAATCGTAGGTGTAATATAAGGTGCAAAATGATATGGAAGCCTTGATGGATCCAGTCGGTTGTTTCAAATGAATTTTAAATATGGTAGAAAAGTTTGGACTTTGGACCCTGCAAGTATGAATGGAACAAAATCATGCATCTCTAAGGATGTTGCAGGTTTTGTCTGACCTTCAGACGTTTTTTTCTGCTCCGATTGTTTAAGGAACATGGTATCTTGTGATTATTAAAGACGGTATAAACATTGATGTGGCCTTAAAAACTCAGTGGGTGTAAGCAGTTGCTTGGTTGTACGACACACGCTCTTGGTTTCACTAAACACTGTAAATGTCCTATTTTTTTTTTACTTTTAGATCTTGATGTTAGAGACTCCCCTTCAGAAAGTCTGGGTTTTAAAGGAGTTAAGAGACAGCAGGTGCACAACGCTCTCTTGTCAATATTCAAATGACAAGAGTGTTGCAGTCATTATTGTTGTCTTCCTACTGTCAAATACTCACAATATCTTTAGTTGGATTTGCAGTAATTATATTAAGAGGATTTTGTTACAGGTAAATGTGTTCAGCTGTCTGATGCCATGAAAGCTGATTTTACTAAGACCCTTTCAGAGCAAAATGGTCCTGCAGAAAATGGATCAGAGGAGTGTGTGACCTCTTCGACCTTTCTTTCATTAGGGTTAAGGGTCAAATTGGGATCCAGCTCTCTGTGGAGAGATTAAACTGGGTCACCAAGGTAACATTATGTGCAACCAGGATGACCAGGGTCATATCGGCGAACTCTCACTGATATTTATGACACATTGCCTTGAATCTTATGGCTTGAGAAAGGAACAAATTTGTTTTTCAGATTCACTGTTATGCTTCCACTCTGTTCATTTCGATTAATAATAAATGCTTTTTTAAACATTAAACATATCCTCATTTTTATTATTATTGTAATGAGATGTGTGAATGCCTGTGTGTGGGTTTTAATGCTAGCTCGCCAAGCTTTAACCTTTTTTGCCCCCACAGCTTTTTTTTTTGTTGTTTGTGTTTTTGTTTGCGAGTCAGTCACCCAGGGTTGAAGGGTTTGAGCCACGTCGCCTGGGGTCAGTTGGCTGAGTATGAATGAGTTGGAGGAACATGAGTGTAGACTGAAAAGCCAGATCATGGCAGCCAAGTGTGAGCCGAGATGGCCGGCTTACAGCATGTAGTCTGAGGGCAAGCGAGGCAGTTCAGGTCAGCTCGTGTCACGCAAGAAAAGGAAAGGTTCTCGAGTTCATGGAAAGACTTAAATTTCACCATATTCCTGTCAAATTGTTGCTGCTTCAAGACCAACATACATTGTAGAATCATTCCCCGCTTTGAGAACCTTTATCACAGAAATGTTGTGTTTTTTAGAATTTTGTACAGTAATATTTTTCATTTATTTTTTACTTCCAGGTGCTATGGTTTGATCCACTGTGTAAAAATCAATATTGAGCAATATTAAGCAGCTTGAGACACTTAATTTCACAGTCATTATTTAATTAGCTTTTATTTATTTATTTATTTTTGGCTCTGTTATGCTGCTAATGTGTTGTGATGTTCATTTTCCAATATATTGGTACATTTACAGACACTCTGGTAAAGGTAAAGGTCTGACCACCAAGAAGATTAATGTAAGAAATACATTTTACATTGTCTAGCTCATATTTCCATAATTAGTCTTCTCACTTAGACTTTTTTGTCAGCTGCTTACAACTCTAAAATGCAGAAGCAATATGCAATTAGAAGCAATTTAATGCAAGGAGCCTTTTAAAACTTTAAAAATTAAAGCAGCAAATAGTTGATTATGACACATGATGTGTTACACAATTACAGTAAGTAATTTACAAAGCTCTGACAGATGACTCTCATATTGTTAGTTTCATAGTGTTTAAATGTGTGCATAGTGTAGGAGAGCAGTCACTCTATGAGCCTATAATGCACTTGTCATAGTAATGATAATAGAAATAATGGAAAACCATAGCATTTTTGCAGCAGTGCTAAAACATGATACATCAACAAGACCATTCATATTGTAATGATGAATGTAAAAGCAGGTGTCAACTGAGATGTGTCACAGCAGCCAGTACAAGGAAATATTGGTACATGAGGGTCAACTTCTCTTTGGCCAATTGCTGTTTATGCGAGCTACTGACCGTTCACTATCGTCCGTGTGTGTGTGTGTGTGTGTGTCTGTGTGTGTGTGTGTGTGTGTGTGTGTATAAGAGGGTTAAACGGTGTGGCGTGAGCTGAGGTCAGTTAGTCCCAGCCCAGAGGAGAGTGCCGCCACGGCCTTGGAACAGTGTGGGGGTGGTTCACTTCCCCTTTCCCTCATGGCTTCCTGTGAGTGCTATAACCGTTAACCACACCCTCCTCCCCAAGCCTACCCCCCCACACACACACACACACACACTACCACCAACACCACATACTCAAAAACACTCTGCTTTTACACCAACTCGCCCCTCTTTCTCCTTTATTCCCTGGCCAATGAACACACACACACACACACTCCAACAATAGCCCTCTTCCCTCATACTGTAGTAGTCACACCTCTCCCTTTCCTCTGATCCTCTTTCTGCCCTTACTCCATCTCCCTGTTGTTTTCTGCCGCTCTGTGCCCGACCCCCACGAGCTAATTATAAAGATAAGTTAGCAAGAGTGCATGTAGGCATGTTTGTGCTTGAGCCGTCGTGGCAACGCTCAGGTAGTGCTGCACTCATCGTAGGTTTACAGCATTTCTCCCAATGCCAGTCTACTGTCATGTAATCAGCTGTGTGGTGGTAGCGGATTGAGGGGTTGGGGGGTGGTGGTGTAGGGGACAACAAAAGCATACCATAAAAAATGGAAAGAACAGCAGAGCTCTGATCTGATCACTGTCCACACCTCACAGCGCCATGCATCGCCCCTACAATACCAACATTTCCAATGAACTCCCATCAGACATTGTGCTGCAGAACAGGAGAATTGTGAACGAGATCTTCGGTATCAGTGTGTGTTTGAGTAGGCGTATGTAAGCCTGTGGTCTGTGGAGGGACAGTAGAGATGCGTCGCAGAGCATGTGCGGGGAGGTAAGTGTATATATTGTGTAAATTGTGAGTGTCAGCACAGTGCATAGTGTGTGGGGTTTTTTGGTTTTTTTTGGGGGGCGGGTTATATTCCTCTAAAGGGAGTGCTGTTCCTGTAGGGGAGAGGAGGAGTGGGGTGGAGTGCATGGTGGAGTGAGTGTATGTGGGGGAGTGAGTGTGGGGGCAGTGAGGCCATCTGGACTGTGAGAAGGCTGAAGAAAGGGAGTGTGTGTGTGTGTGTGTATGTATGTGAGAGAGAGAGAGACAGAGAGAGAGAGAGAGACTTAGAGAGACAGAATGAAGGAGGGAGTAGGGATGAGAAGAGACAAGAAGAGGGAAGAGGGAGGGAGAACTGAAAATGAAGAGTGTGGGGGAGATGATGGGGATACGTGAGGAGCAGCAGAGGGAGGAATGTTGCTTATGGTCATTAAGCTGCATTTCTCAACAGTGATACTTAACATCCTGCTATATCAATTGATTTTTTTTTTTGATAGAAACATGTTTCAAAGCTTCTACACTCATTTGTGTTATTTTTATGAAAAAAATATAAAGACATACTGGCCCCAAGCCCCCCGCCCCCTGGCAGATAAGCAGTATAGATAATGGGTGGATGGATGGACAAAGGTTTGCTATTATCCTACCAAAGCTACGGCCACACTGTCTGTGGTCATTGTATCGGTAATAGTGTTCAAAATAAAAGAGATAATGTCATCACAACCAAATTAGACCATAACTGAAATGATCTAAACTCACCGTATTGCCACAAAAAATATTATTAGAATATTATATCATCATATCATGTGAAAAAAATAGATGTGAAAAGTTCTTTGCTGTAAGTTGTTATGATTCAGCACTGTATAAATAAACTGAAGTGAATTGAATTGAGCCCTGTGGGTGTAGCATCATGCTTCGGTTTTGGGGGGGGGGGTGTAATTGTTCCCTACCAGCAGTTTGTGTTTTTTTTGCTGTTCGTCTATTTAATGCTTGTTCATCATGATGTAAATGTTCACGGACTGACTACATGGGGAAAAACTTATTCAGTTCTGGAAACTGAACCCTTCAAATTTAGTCTGGTACCAAGTAAGCAAAGCGAGCAGTAGGGCCGGGCCACTTTCTTGTCAATAAAGTGCCTTTAGAGCAGCAGATATTTTTAGTTGCTATGGTCAGAAACATAGAAATAGGAGTTACTGATAAAATGATCAATGACTTAATGAGCTAGCATGCACAACAGCAGGACTTTGAAGCTAAAGCAGCTACTGTAAATAAAATGCAGACATCATTCATTTTACTATCTCCATTTAAGCTTTTGTTACTGGGACACTTTAATATTTTTTCTATTAAAAAGGGAGAATGGACTTATGTAACCTGCCACTGGGCCCCTATCAGCCCCCCGTTCCTTCAATTATCTGTGCTGCATGTCTCTCTTCTGATAGAGAAAACTATTGGAAGCACTGTTGCCCCACAGCAAGAAGGTTCTGGGTTCGGTTCCCGGGCCTGAGGCCTTTCTGTGTGGAGTTTGCATGTTCTCCCCGTGCCTGCGTTGGTTTCCTCCCACTGTCCAAAGACATCATGTTTGGGTTAACTGGTGAATCTAAGTTGTCCATAGGTCCGAGTGTGACTGTGAGTGGTTGTTCGTCTCTGTCTGTCTCTGTGTGTTGCACCCCCCGCGATCCGGAAAGAGGTAAGCAGTAGAAGATGGATGAATGAATGAGACTTTGGCACAGGAAGCCATTGGATTACTCCCATAGATATTACTGTTACACTAGTGCTTAAGCATTCCCAAACCAATTTTCAGTTAACCTTCCACAAAGGAGTTGCACAGCAGTTTTGGAGATGCTGGGGGTCTTGGGGTTGTTAATCGTGCCCGAGGGCAGTTGTGGGCTTTGCCTAGTTTGTAATCCAACCTTAACTATAAAAGATGATTGTTGGCACTTGATTAATGACTACTCATCTTCTAATTACTCACCACACATTATATTTAATTGTGGGACAATTTGAGTCTCAACAGATAATCAGACTTGACTAAAAAATGGCAGACACTGTTAAAGTGAACAGCGCATGATTTTTCTTGAAATTGTGCTCGGTTTAAAGTGCTCTCAGTGGAAAACAGCATGAAATGCAACGTTATCCAGCCAAAAGGTGTGATGCACACAACATGCTAAATGACGTTCCGTCACCAGAATGGTTTGTGCAAAGAGATGAACAGGTGCACGAGAGAGATGCGAATATGGAGGTGAAATACGCCTGATGGTCGACAGTGAGACGACCGCATGTTCTCAGCTTTGGTGGACAGAAGAGAGACGATCTGCCTACAGTGTCCACGGATGGTCTGGTGACCCCTTACCCTCAACACATTACATCCCATCGCTCGTCTCTTGATCATGTCAATATCACCTCCTTCCTCTTCAAACCTCCCCAAAGACCTCTTCTCCCCTTCCCTCATGCTCGTTTGCCCTGAGCTCTATGGGACCTGCTGGCTGAGGGGTCAGCAGGGGTCAGGAGCTTGTGACTCCCTCATTCTCACTTTCCTCTCTCCCCTGATTTCAACTCTTGTTCCACCACAGCTCAGTCCAATTTCTCCTCCTCCCTCCGTCTCTGTGTCCGAAGCACAAACACTTATGCTTTCGTCTTATTTTGTGACCCACTTTTCCTCTCTTCATCTCTCTCCCCCTTTCAGTTTCCCTGCGCCGTCGTCGGCTCATACTGTTCTTGGATGGCGTATTGATTGGGGTTTCTATTCACCTTCACTCACATCCTCTCTTTCCCTTTCGCCGAGCCTCTCTTTCTCTCTATTCCTTTTGTTCCCCAGTGTACTGTAATGCTCAAACCTCTTTGATCTGTGTGTTTGTGTCTGTCGATCTACCACTTTCCTAAATGTCTCCATTTACTGTAAGCTCTATTGCCACGCCGTGCTCAGTTTCTTTCTCCTACACACACACACACAAACAAAAACCTCTGCCTCAGATGTATAACAAAATAGGACTGTAGTCTGATTTGAAGCTCACATGTAACAAATTTCTCTGGTCTGTCATTCTGGGTTTTTTCTTTTGTTTTGTTTTATTCTGTGTGTGTGTGTGTGTGTGTGTGTGAAGGTGTGGTATTTATGTTTTACACATCTGACGTATATCCACATGCTTTTCTTGCATGTTAAATGAAAGTTGAATTTGGAGCTTGTGTTCCCAAAGGCCATTGGTGTTAAATCATCTTTCTGAAGAGGGACAGCACATCTGAAAACCTTGGGTACTTAAGGGGATTTACATACAGCCAAGTGTGTACGCTCGCACAGACACACACACTAACGCACATAGTAGCAGAGCAAACACAAACACAGCCAACGGGAGGAGGGGCCGTACTTTACCCTTTGCTAAAGGGAGAGGAGATGAGGTACAGAAAAAAAAATTAGAAACCATATTAGAGGAACTGGTCAGGCGAGGAGGAGAGGCAGTGTGGAGTTAGAGGGGAAGGAGGGGAAGGAGGGGAGGAGAGGGATGAAGGAAAGGAGGGCTAGGACAAACAGAGCCAGTGACCTGAGGAGGGAGTGTCTGAGAACCTACCCAGCATGCATCAACAAGAGGGCTGCTGAGAGGACAGAAATACGAGTTAGAACAGCAGAGCGGCTCACAGAGAAAAAGAGCAAATGCACAATGTCGAACATGCGTGTTGGTGAGAGTCATCTTTGTCCTGCCGTCACCCTCTGACCCTTCCCTTGTATGTGTGTGTATGTGTGTGTGTGTTTGTGTGTGGGGGGGTCTAATCTTAAATCCTTAATAATCCTAACAAAGGCCTTTCTTATGTTCACCCTCTTCACTCCCTGCTCAACCATGCTCAACCCCATAACACATGTCATCGTCAGCCCCCACACACACTTCAGTGAGAAACACAGGCCTGAAAGCAAGATGGGGTTTTTGTAGCTCACACAGCCCGCTGCCCACCCTCCGTTCCCCCCTTCCCAGTGAAACCATGTCTTCTGACTGATGCATCCCACGCCTTCTCAGTCAGCCTCTCCTTTTCAAGGAGTGAAATAATCTGGGAAATGTTTTAAGAGAAGAAAAGTCAGCAGGGTGGGGCTGAAAGAAAACACTTATCATATTATCATCGTGATGACTCTGCCTCCTCACGATTGTCTTTGTCAGTGCAGTTCCAAATCGTCACATTCGGCTACATGACAACAATCAAACTGTGCTGGTATGACAGTCAAACTGGGATACTTACACATTATAACCTCCTACAGCTGTGACCTCCGCCCCCATCCTTTTCTAACTCTCTCCCATTCGCCCTCTCTCATCCTTTCTGCAGCTCCTTCTCCCTTTCTGTTTCCCTGTCTTCTATTGCCTCATCTCTTTCTCTTGGTGTAAGTAAGCAGCTTAAACACCTACAGGGTGTGACATTGGGGCCCCACGTGCCTCCGAAAGCAGTCAGTGCGGGTGGGAGAAGGCAGTGCTGAAAAGGAGAGCATTTCATCCGTCTATTCTCTTCTCCCTGCTCTGCCTGGCATCGATGGCTCAAGTGTGGTTAAGGCAAAGCCAAGGCTGTCCCCTCACATTAGCCGGGACTGAGCCAGACAAGCCGTCATCCCCCCCGCAAGACTGTCCTCCATTGCGCTCATCTCAAGACCCCCTCCTCCCTCCTCTCACTCTTTCTCTGTCTCGATCACTTTTTCTCTCTCTCATCCTATTCCTACTCTCCTCCGCTCTGCTCAGCTCTGCCATGGGCACCGGTCCCCAATCTCCAAGGTGATTATGACAAAAACGAACGACCCCCAAGAGACGGGGCCAGCAGAGATAAGAAGAGGATGGCAGAGAGAATGAGGAGGAGGAGGAAGGGATTGGAGATGGATGATGTAACAGGGAATTTTGGCTGTGCATTATGATTTGGTTTGAGAGTTTCAGAACCAGCAGTTCATATCAGCCCGTAGCCATCTACATCTATATCTCCATCATCTTTCTTTTTTTCTTTCAGAAAGACAGTAGCCAGTGACAGTAGCTAGGTAGCAGTGCAAACGCATTCATTTAAAATACTGTATCTAAGTGCAAGTCTGACGTAATTCTTTTGTACGTTACTTGGCTCATAACATTTACCATTTATTGATCTTATCACCACAATGTATAAAGTAGATAAACTCTGTGTGCTGTCTTTTTTGTATGTGAGTGAATACTTTTACAGTACTTTCAACCCTTTATTTTCTACACTTTGTTATTAGTACTTGTGTACTTCTGCTTTAATTTGTAATCAAAGATAGATAGATAGATAGATAGATAGATAGATAGATAGATAGATAGATAGATACATTCATACTGTACATAAATAAAGAGATAGATGGTGACTAAGAGAAACAAGAACCTTCCAAGGGTCAAAGATAATTTTTTGTGGTGTGGACTGGGGCCATGACCCAGCATGGCCATCAGGGTCAACTTAAACAGCAGCACCGAGTCCGAGGAGGTCATTAAGAGACAGAGAGGGGGAGTTGAAAGGAGGATGCTGTTAACCCCTTCCCCTGCCTCCCTGCAGAAATGAGAGGAGGCAATGAGAGAGGAAATGTAGTGGAGGAGAGGAGATGAGAGGTCACATTATTGTAGCATAGCAACCCAGGTTTCAGTGTGGGTTGAGGCAAGCAATAATATATAATATTGCTGAGAGGTTTGACTGCTTGGAAGAACCTTTCAAGATGGATGTGGAAAGAGAGGTGCACTTTCTGCACAGGAGAGGGGGAGGGAAGGTAGGAGAGGGGGTGGGGGTGAACAGAGTCAGTAGAAAAAAATAGCCCAATCCTCCCATCTCCATCTACTCCCCCCTTCTCTGTTAGGCTCTCTCAATCTCTCTCTCTCTCTCTTTCCCTCCCTCTCCCTCCGCTCTGTGCATCATTAAAACAAGCAGAGTAGTGTTCTGAGCGTGGGGCTGCACTGAGACGGTGACCTCCACAATAAGAAGATGTTCTTGCTTCGGGGAAGAGAAGGTCATTTTGTACTCCCTCTCTCTCTCTCTCTTTTCTCCTACTACTTCCAATGGAGTAAATGAGATTTAAAGGGGGTAAGATAGCGGTGAAAAGGATCAAGAGGGTAGACATGCAGAAAGGGAGACGGCGATAGTGAGATGCAGAAGGGAGAAATGGCAGTTTAATGTAGGATTCATGATACAGAAAACTAAGATATGATAAACCGAAAGATCTGAATTCCCTTAAAACAAAGTGACTAGGAGGGTGAGAGCGAGGCAGACAGGGGCTGAAACCTAAGAAATCCAGGGCATGAAAAGGCTGAATATAAGCCTGCCTATTTTTCATTTGGGAGGAAGATTATTCCTGCCCTGGAAAGGGGGGATATACATGTGCTTTTTTCACACATGCAGATGGACACAGATGGGTCAGCCTGGAGACGTCCTTATCAAAAACAACACGACCTGAGGGGCGGCGAGGGCGCTCTCTGCATCCCCTGTCCAGAGGCATCTTTCCATCATATACATACAATAGACACAAAGGCCAGCTCCTGTAGGGAGGACAGGAAGTCCTATGGGTGACATGAGGACAGGTAGTGGTGTGAACATCCCCAGCACCCCCAACCCCCCCTCCCTCCCTGTATGTCGCCTTCACACAGGAACAAAATGTGTGGGCAGCGGGCACAAACACATTCTCTGTATCCTCCAGATGATTATACATCCCTTAAATCCAATAACCTCGATTCATTCTGCTTCTTCTGGTGTCATTCTTCATTGTAATACATTCATTGACACTTTCTTTGAGAAATCTGCTCATTCTTTAACTGCCTTTGCTCCTTTATTAACACTACCTTTCCTTCCTGTCCTCTTGCCCCTCAATCCCCTCTGTCCTCTCTTCCCTCCTACCATCAATGGACGTGGTTCCCGTGCTCTTAATTTGCTCTTTCTCTCTGAGGGAGGACTCTTTATAAAGGCCTTGTCGTTTCCCAATACTGATTTGAGTATCACTAAGCTGCACCTTCACACATATTGTTGTCTCACACCTTGTGCCAAATACTCCTTTGTAAAGCCTTCCCCCATCCCCTGCCTGCACCTGGTAGAGATAGTGTTCTTTCAGCCGCAGGCTCTGCTTCCTATACAAGCAGGGCTAACATGGCACAAGCGCCACACAGCTGTTCCCCTCGGTAAATTGATAGTGAAGGCTAGTGGATGGGGCTTTGAAAGCGCCTTGTGCTATTTTTATGACAGTTGTAGATTTTTTTGCTGTTTAATTCAATGTGACCAATTATGCCTCTGCGTTCCCCAGCAGGGGGGCACGCTGGCAGAGCAAATTAATGCCTGACTTCAAAAAGTTTTCCTAAAGTTGGTTTACGTTCCTCACCTCTCTGTCTCGTTTCAAACGCAAGTCGTCAAGAAAAGGACCTGGTCTCACTTCCTGAACAGAGTGAAGATGTCTGTGTTTCTTTTTTCTGTCTGTGTTTTAATGTCTGCTCCGTGGCCTCAGTAACAAACTTTTAAAAACAGCATGGTGGAGGGCACACTGGTTGTAGACTGATAGACTGGCCTGCTCCTTTGATTGAACAGAAATTCAGCTTGATATATAAATAAATACACACACACACACACGCACATATGCACACATACACACAAATACACACACTAAACAGTCACACTCAGGCAACCACACAGAAACACAGAAATCCTACTTTCCTCTTACACCAGCGCTCTCCCTCCTGAGAGCCGTGATGAGTGTTCCTGGGACTGAATACATGTGTAAGTGGCCTAATGATGCCTAAACCCATCTATGGGCAAACGTGGAAGGGAAAAGGGAGGGACGGGGTGGGGGGGGGGGGGGTCTAGGAGGGATCCAGGGTCACGCTTGTCATGTCAGGAGGATTGAAAGGCCACATTGGCGTGAGAGAACACAGCTTTGAGTAAAGCAGCTTGATTCAGGCAGGGATTGTGTTTGCAGACCATACTCAGAGAGAGAGAGAGAGAGAGAGAGAGAGAGAGAGGGCATATGTGTGTGTGTGTGTGTGTGAGAGAGAGAGAGAGAGCCAAAGAAAGATAGATAGAGAGAGAGAGATCTGTGCCCGGGCATTACAGAATGACAGCCTTAATCCACATGGCCTGACATTCTCCGTTATCCAGCCCTCAGCAGCCAACTAGCCGACTGATGGAGGCTCGGCCCTTGCCCCTCCTGCTTTGTCATGCTACACATCACTATTTCGACACACACAAATACTCCATGTTTTGCCTTGCCACCCACTCACTCTCTTCCCCCTAAACTTTTCCCACTTCCTCAAACCTGGAACGATTTCAGTCACACACTGTAAGCTATTTCCTAAGAAACAAGCCCCTCCTTGGTTCCTCATTACTAGAAATACTCAAACACAACGCTGGGATTTATCTACCGACAATGACTCATCCTCACCAGAATTTCTTATCACAGTATCACTGTATCATTGTATTATCATTTTCCTACCTGGAAATACAAGTTCTGTAAACTGTGGTCATCCACCTTCAAGTACTAACGCACAATTGTTCTCAGCTCAGTTTTTATCAACAGTAACAGCTACTGATAACCATCTAAATTTCTTATATGTCACATACACTTCTTGGAGTGCAGTACAAAATAAATCAATGCATCTGATGATTTATTGTTTTTTTAAACACTATTTTAAAGTACTTGTACTTCACTCAAGTAGCCATTTTATACAGCTGTAAACTTCTACTCCACCATATTCTAACCTATCTACATTTCTCTGGCATTTTTAGTCACTTGTTACTGTTCATTTTGAGATTATATCTAAAAATAAAAATATTCAACTTCTCAAACACAATACATTGGTAAAGATTAAAGCTGTAGCTGCTTGGCTTTATGACTCGTGACCCTTCACACTAAAAATTTGTGTTTAGTTGAGGCCCCTGGGTCAACTAGTTGGTAGAAGTTACTCATTTTCTCTCTAAACTTCTGAGATGGTTTCACCCAAACTGCTGAAGGCCCAAGGAAGTTAAATTATCCAGCATTTCACCTTGAGGCAAAGATTAGGGATAAGGTCAAACAGACACAACTAATTTGCGTAACAGCAGTTTTTTCTTTTCCATCTCATTGGTGTTCTCCATAAATGACCTCATGACCCCTCAGATTTACCATCAGATACTGGAGAGGCCTGACTGCCAAGTTTGGAGCCAACTGTTGTGGACCGACACCAGCTGAATAGATAAATAATATCCACATCCACAACAGGATTATGATGATGATGTATTGATGCATCAGTTTCACACTGATCACTATTCACACTGGTGCTGTCTGGGAGATGCTACAGAACCATAAAGACCAGAACTTCCAGATTTAGAAACATCTTTGACCCAACAGCCATCACTGAACTGAGCTCCCTCTGACTGTGTGAATGGAGGGTGAATTGTATCTGAAGAGATATCAAAATTTTGTTGCATGTGTTTTTTTTTTCTTTCATGCAATGGCAATAAAGGTAGTCCATTCCACTAATACTTAAGAATATACCAATCACAGGGACTATTTCTCTCCATTATAAACACTTTAACTTTAGATAGTTTAAATATACGTATTTATTAATAGTTCTGTACTGTAAACTTTCCTACTTTCAATGTTAAGGAGGAACTTATCTCCCGGCGTCTGTCATAGGTCATGTGTTTTTGTTAAAATAATAAAAAAAAAATCTCCTCATAATTTTCCCCTTGACTTCAAACAGAGCGATGACAAAAGTCCATCCTGCGTAGATGGAGACGTCAGGCTGAGGTGGAATTACCCCAGACTTTTTGCTGAAAATCGGTCTGCATGCTGCACATCACATGGCTCTCAAAGGTGTTTTCCAGCCAAACTGTGTCAAACTGTAAATGTCAGCCTTGAGGTTAGTATGAGACTGACTGGTGTTTTCTTGTTGTTGCCACAAGAGGGGGTAAGTTACAACGAACCCCCCCACCCCGGTCACTGTTGAGCCCCTATGGCAACAGACGCACAAACCGTAAGACCTGTAAAAACACGCACAACTCATGACAGGCCCACTGCTGACATCATAACACTAATTATTATTATTGTTGTTATTGTTGTTATTATTATTACTGTTGTTATTATTAAAGGTGACTGAATTTGCCTTAGTGTTTCTGATAAAATCTGATCAGATGGATATAAGCGCAGTGTGCTCGTTGTCTCATTTCCTGACTCTGCCCAGAGAGAGAGCGAGAGAGAGAGAGAGAGAGAGATTGCAGGGGGAGAGTGAGATAGAGAGAGACGGGGAGAGAGGAAGAGCGAGAGACATAGACATGCACATGCACCGAGGTGGAGGAGGAGGGGGAGGCTCCTGATACCAAGACACGGAAAAGCAGGGGAGGGAAAGAGAGAAAGAAAAAGGGGCTGGTGGAGGAAGAAGAGCGGGGAGTGGGAGCAAACGGGGGGGGGAATAACACTTGAAGAAATCAGACAGAGGGGGAGAGGAAGGACAGTACCTGAGCGCTTTGGACACCCCCTCCTTTCTTCTCTCAGGCTGTCACATCAGATTGGACTCCGAAGGACCGACACCACGTCCACCCCAGACCCCATGGGGTAACAGGTATGTCTGACTTCCTTGTATTTGTGGTAGCCTCAAATCAGCACCGCTCTGCCCACCCCCCCCCCACCTCCCCACCTCCTCGGCCAGAACAGGTCTGAGATCAGATCTCATTCAGACGCGTCGGGATATCGCAGGTTTTCCATGCCTTTATAGTATCATGTCAACAATTAGTTTTGTGCCTCACGGAGCCGTCGCGTCCGCCGCTGATAGTTGGTGGACGCGCAGGTTGGAGACATGACACAATGCAACTCTTCGCTACCGTGCCACTGTTACAATTGGCCACTACATGAAGGCCTGTCTATTCCTGTTTGTTCCCTTATTATCATTATCTATTTATTTAAATATTTCTGTCTTTAATACCGGTCCATTGGCTTCATTTTCGCCACAGCATGAGTGTATTTTGACAGCTAAATAGCCGACCGAGTGAGCAGGCGACAGTCACAAAGTACGCCTACCTGTTCCATACGTGACAGCCAGCTGTCTATTGCGCTTGTTGATATTTTGAGAAGCTGTCATTCGTTGACGGGATCCACACACTGTACGTTTCACACATCATGTGGATGATTGTGGAGCACAGACAGCTGTCTCACAGTGGAAACAACTGCAGCTCGCACTTTGTTACGGACAAACTGCTCCATAATGGGAACAGTTTGGCATTTTGGTGGAGTCACTCGTTTAAAATGATAGAAGCACTTAACAGCAGCGCACCGGTTGGGATGTATAGTTTTCACGGTGTTGTGTTATTTTGCATGAACGCATGTACCTGCATAGGTGCATCTCCTGCGGGCTGTAGTTTGTACATATGGATATGACGCTTGCAAGCCCATAAATCATTGTGCTGGGTTTTTCATCCCAGCTGATGGAGCGGCGGTCTGGTGAAATTTGCAAAGTTTTGAACAGCATGACAGCCTGTAGGCACACTGGTTTTTTTAGGGGGGTCTGTCTTGCACACATGTCGTGCCACACAAAACGCGGGTGATGCGCCGTGCAGCCCTCTGGAGGGGATTCAAAATGAAAGCGCTCATGGAGCTTTGCAGACAAGGTCTTAAATCCTCCTCCTTCTCCCCTCGATTAACCTCCAAAAGGGGGATTTCTCCAGCTGGAAATTTCTGCTGCGTCAACACCCAGCCCTCGAGTAGCGAGGCAAGACAGGGGGGATTTTGTTTGCGGATGGTGCTAACGGGTATTTTTTTTTTTTTTTTTTTAATTGACGAGGTACAGCTGATCATCATCTGATCCGTATCTGGAGTTGGAAAGTGTGGCGTCAAGTGTTTTCTGTTTATTGGCAACTGAAGCTGAGAGCGTCCCTGTCTGTCTCCCGTTTTGTGTGTAGGCTATGTTCATGTCTGGTGTCTATGTCTGCCCTCTGTCTCTCTCTCTCAAACTGGTCAGTTCCGTCCTCCTCCATTTTCTGCCATGCTTACCGTGTGTGTGTGTGTGTGTGTGTGTGTGTGTGTGTTGGGGGTGGGGGGGGGGAGGGACAACCCCACTTCATTGACGCTCTGCATGCAGACGGTGAAGTGCGCCTGGCTGTTGAGCTCCTCTGGTACAGTAACAGGCTGCAGCCAGGTGAGTCCTCCAACTCCTGATCTGTGGAAAGTCTCTCAGATTTCCCGTGTCATTCCTCACCTGGTCACTATCTGAGCCCCGGGGTTTTTTCTGAATGTGAGTCAAACTCAGATCGACAGCGGGTCTTCTTTCTCTAGTTGTTCCACCTTGTTGGAGGTTGTAAATCTTGTTGTTGCTGATTAGATGCTGTGCTTGTAAGCACATTAAAACACTGTGTTGTTTGCAGGAGACCCTCTGACTCCCTGAGTGTGGGAGCTGCTAAGTCAAACAAGCCTGTGGTTATTTTTTTGTTTAGTTTGAGGAACTTTGCCACACAGTCAGGTCATTTTTGACTCTGATTTAAGGTGCACCGCCAGTTTACGGCTGGAGGAAAGAGTACAGCAAGTTAGATCTCAGCATTTTTGCTCAGTTTGATACTGGCTAACTAGATCTTTGGGATTAAGGGACCATCTATGGATTTTCCCAAATTGTCCTAGGTCTTACTGGATTCGTGTGTGTTGTTTTGTCCATGCTAGCACAAAGTGAAGGGTTGCCACCTAATATGATAAACTATCCAAAGCCTTTTATTCATTAATTCAATTAGTGTAGGTGTAGGTTGGCATGTATGTGTGTCCATCCATTAACCTTTTCTCGCAAGCAATATAAAGATCACCCGTCTGCTTTTAATTCTGACCAACTTCAACATTAAACCTGTCTGCCATAGTCGCACCTTACAACAGATCTCCCAGAATGCTTTGCCTCTTTGTATTTGCCCCCAGCTGTCCCCCCTAAGGGTGCTTCCCTGAGGTGGGGTTGTGTAGTATTACAGTACAAGAACAGTGTACGTGTGTGTGTGTCTGCACCTTCTCCATCTGTGTGTTCCATGGGGAAAATAAAATACAGACCAAGACAACAGCTACAAGCATGAGTGGAGGAGGAGTGTAGGCGAGATCAGCCGAAAGATGGAAAAAATATTATCTGCGCGTGTGCTCGTGGGATTGCAAAGGAGAGTTTGAAGCACTTTCCACTTGTGTTATCTCTCATGAATGGGCCTTTAAAGTTGATTAAACAAGATAAGGGAGTTAAATTTACCTTTCACTTTTTCTTGGTTGAAGCCGAACTTAAGTACGGTGTTTGTTGAAGGTGGCGAATGTTGGTGCTCTGAATATTAACACTGAAGGTAGGGCAGGGTGTGAAAATAGGGTGAGAAATGAGGGAGGGTGGAGGCCTTGGTTTGGGTGGTACTCAGGTTTTGCGCTCGTGACACTTGCCTCTTCACTGTGTTTGTGTGTAAGCCTGTTAATGTGTAGGTGGTGTTCAGTGCTCCCATGTAGGTTGTGGCCTGATCTGTGTGGTTGCAGGTTAGTCTGCTTCAGCTACGCAACCCCAGGGGACACAATGTATTACCCCCCCATAAGAGTAGTATGTGTGTGGGTGTGTTTATCTAGACAACACGACGATAAACTGCACAGTAGATGTGCCTCATCTCCAGTCTCTAGAAAGAGAGAAAAGAGGACAAATGCTCCATAAAGACAAATTTTTTCCCTGTGAGCAACCTTGTACTCCATTCATCTCTCGGTTTCTATCCCTCTCTGCCAGTTTTCTTGTTCCGATCCCCCCTCGGAGCGCACTTGTTAATGGGAACACCTGTTAGGCTAACACACTGCAAAATGAACCATTTACACTTGCATGTAAACTTCTTACATGACATGCCACGTCTCTCCAGAGTTTTCCAACAACTCTGTTTTTCATCTGCCGTGCTGTGAACGCTATCATTCTCACTCCTGATTTTGTGTCGTGGCAGTATGGCACACATCAATCCCCAGATCCAAACCACCTCCATCCCCCACCCCCTAATGACTCCCAAGGCTTTTTAGATTAACTGCTCCTATGGCTTATTGTGCAGAGCTGAATACAGGTGTTCTAATCCCGATGGGGTTACATACTGTGGGTGGTGTGTGTGTGTGTGTGAGTGAGAGAGTGAGAGAGTGAGAGTGAGTGAGAGAGAGAGAGAGAGAGAGAGAGAGAGAGAGAAAGAGAAAGAGAGAGAGAGCTGTCTCCTCTATCCACCTATCTGACATCCGTAGCCAGTAGAGACAACAGGTGAGTTTAAGCCAAACTCAGCTCAAACCACACACACACACACACACACACACACACAAATACTCTCCACCACCCCACTTGTCTTTTCACGTAGGTGTTAATATTTCATAGCTGGGTGTCCATGAGCATGCACCTGCACGTGTGATAGGATGTCAATGAAAGCAATGAGCTCTCTTGTTCTCTTGTTCTTTTGTCCCTGAATTTGAAATCAGAAGGTAATTTGCAGCTTTCACTCTAATTTTCTAATCTGCCACTAAGAATTTTAAAGTCCAGAAGTAAAATTATGTTTTAATTGAAGCTAAAAATAAATGCAAGGGGCTTTTTTGTGCAGTAAAAAAAATGGCAAGGTGTCAGGATTTTTCTTAGAAGTTGTTGATATTGCAAAACACCTTTTGGATCACACATTCCTGAGGAAACAGATGAGGGATTTCAGTTTGTGTGCTTTCATCGGGGTGTGTTTTTCTTTTATTTAGGAATGTGGAGCAGATCGGCTCTCTCTTGCTAAAACTTCACAATCACACAATGCTTATCTGCATCGTGAGTTATTTAGTGGAATTTGTGACCGTTTTTTTTAACATCAGTAATCAGTTGAATCCATGTCCAAAGTTGTGGGCAGGCTAGAAATTTAATCAGTCCCTCTCCATTTTTCTGTTCCTGCTAAATGCACTCCTAATTGTTGGTTTTATATCCTGTACATTTTCGCTTGTTCAGATGCTGTCAAAGCAAATGTTGCAACAAGCAAAGTGATGATGGCAGCTGTTTCACACGTCAGGTAATGCAAGCCAGTGAGATAACACGCGCATATTATCTTTTCAATTAAGAAGAAGAAGAAGAATCTTTTATTGTCATAGTACACGCACTGCCAAGTCAATGCAATGAGATACGTATATATATACAGGCCCCCAGACAACCACACACACACAGGGCCCCATATTATGCAAACAATGCGAACATGCAAAGAGGTTTCAGACTGAAGGCGCCACCATTGCTCAGTGCACCTGGAATTAGGTCTCTGTCTCTTGTTAAGGAAAGAAATTTGAATTCCATCTATCTTTCTTTTATCTCCACCCTTCTTGGTATTGGCTTTTTGGTTCTCTACTACGTGGTCTTGTAATAATTCACACGAAAATGTTTCTATGTGATTCAAAGATATTTTACTATTTTAGGAATAGTTTTTAGTTCAAGTTCCTAATTTTTCGTCTGTTTTCAGTTCCAAAAAAAAATAAAAATCTTTATAGAAGCACCTTGATTTGTGTGATTCACACAATCACACTTCGTGGAACACCAACTACTGACATCACTATTCTGGTAATGAGCTGATATGAGAATATTAATTGTTGTTGGTATGATGAAATGAATGAATGAATCATTAAATCTCCCCAATTTGAGTTTCTCATTCTTATTCCTAAATGATTTACTTATTTCTGAATTTCTGGCAAATAGTTTTGTTTTTCCTCGAATGGCACTGCTGGCCACTTTATTTTGGCGGGGTGTTGTAGATGTACAGGTTGGACATCCCTAATGCAGTATGATTACCTGGAAGTGCAGGACTCACACACTCACTTGATGGAGTCAATCGACAGGATAGTTGGCGTCTTAAGCTCCACACTTTGCAGAAAGGTCACCATCTTTTTAGTCAAATTTATATAGAAGTTATTAAGCGCTTTAAGGTTTGGGCTTGGAAGAAAACCTCTTTTGTTGAAGTCTGGGTTTGCAGACCGCTGAAAGCTTTGTATGAGTACGTTGTTGTTATTTTCCTTGTGAAAAGGTTTGTCTTTTGTACACACAGTGTGAGCATTTGATGAGAAATTGAGCGGCTTTGAGCAAATACATCTTTAGAAACAGTCAACTAGCCTCGGGCTCTGGCTGGTGAGAGATTTCCATATCAAAGCTCAGGTGAGAGAGAGAGAGAGAGAGAGAGAGAGAGAGAGAAAGAGATGGGAGGTAGAGAGGAAGGCGAGAGAATGGGGAGAAGGGGAGGGTGGGGGTGAAACAGACATCCACTCCAAAAGAGTCCTAGTCCTTGTTATTCTGTCGCTTTTTTGTGCAGCAGAGTTTAGTCTGCATGTGTCAGTGCTGTCTGTCTCAATCTAAACTCCTGCATTTAAAAAAAACACACACAAAGAGAAGGTTGGAAAGACTCAAATACACCAACACCTTTTACTCCTTAATACCACACAAATACAGTCTCTACAACCTTATGTTGACTGGCGCTGACCACAGAAAATGTGCGTGGAGCAGAAAATGGTTTTCTCCCACTAATACTGCGTAACATCTGACCTGTGAGCTTCTGCCAATATTTGGATCTCTGTTTAATATTATTACTGAAGCATAAAACCATCATTTTTCCCTGGAAATATTTCTCTTGTTTTGCTAAAAGTATCAGACCTGACCCCGTGGAATTGGTGGCGACACTCTAATTAATGGATAGAGTTTTCGTTCGCCACTTTCAAAGACGTATGTGTGCCACTGCATGTGTGTGTTTCTGATGAACATTATCCTGCTTTGTAGAGTCTTGTAATCCAGCCATGGACTCAGGCTAGAGTGCTAAAGTGCTGCTAACAAGGCCTGTTTAACGTTCTCTCCCCTGCTCCACATACAATTATTCCACTTCGCTGCCATTAACATGTACAGTAGGACTGGGCTTTTAATTGGCCTGATATGACTAATGCCAGATCAACTTGGATTTGCTAATTAGTTTTTGCTTTAAAAGTGCCATCAGGACATGAAATATTCATTGATGTGAGGTGGAGCGAGGACTGTGGGTGGTATTAGTGGGATATTATTGCTATAGACAGGCTGCTTGAATGTGCTGGGAGAACAGAGTGAGCCTACGTTGGCCTGTTGTGGTCGGTTATTCATACTTCGGGTGAGGTGTTAGTTTTTCGTCATGATTTCAGACCCCCCCCCCCCCCCAACGCGCACATGCACACACACACACATAAACAAAGACAAAAAGCACGTCCACTTCCATCCTCTTATCCTTTTCTCCTGCTCTTAACTCCTCCTTTGCCCTTCTCCCCTTACACATTATTTCATCTTTTTTTTTTTGTGCCCCTCATCTCATGTCCTTTTCTCTCCACACCTTTTCCTGTTCCTTCACTTCACCCCAGCCCCCGTCCTCCCCGTGCCCTCTGCTCCATTCCAGCTGCATCTCCCCTTGCCTTTTTTTTCCCAGCGCTCCTCTCCCTCCTCCTCTTCCACCTTATCCTTTTCTTTTTCCCTCCCACTCCTTAATCTTCCACCTCTCCTCCTCCTCCTCCACCCCCTCCTCTGTTGTAAGTGGGCCAGGTGCCTCCTGTGGCCTCCCCTACTCCATTTCTCATTTTTACCCTTCCTCTACTCCCTTTCTCATTTTTACCCTCTCCCTGTTCCCTTTCTCATTTTTATCCTTCCCCCTGACCCTAGCTTATATTTATATGGTCTTTTCATGCAATAGTTAGTGAGCATGGGTCCTGTTTTGTGCATAAACACAAACACGTTTTGACCTGATGCATTCTTAGTCCTCAAGTTGAGCTAAGTTAGAGTAAGTTATCTCTTCAGGTCAAAAGATGACCTCACAGCAGAGGAGTAGGCAGATTTTGATGTATACAGGTATTTTCAGCAAAAAAAAAAAGGTCTTCTGTGTGTATAATCATGTGAAGTTTATAAATCAGTAAAGAAAGCACAGCTCTGTCGTTGCTGGCGGACACTTTATGAGCTCTCCTGTGTTTGTATAGTTCCCTTTATGAACAAGAGACATGAAGCCAAACCAAATGTGAACAGAAGTGAGCAAGTTCACATCCCCTTTTCAGTGGTGAGGGGCAAATTCCCCCAACGGCCCTCTCGCTTGGCTTTCCAGTGATGCACTCGCACTAACACATGTGAGGATACATGCACACACACACACAAACACACCGAAACACGCATATACGTAGAAGTCTCATTGTTGCTGTCTTTTTGTTCTCCTTTTGCTCCTCTTGTGAATGCACACGGTGAGCTGGCAATTCGCTTTTCACCTCATCTCATCCCTGAATTTTCTTTTTTTTCTCCGCTCTTCCTCTTTTCACTCATTGTCATTCTCTTTGCCTTTGTCTCTGCCTGGCTCTTTCCCCTGCCCTCTTCTTTTTATTCTCTCTTTCTCACCCCAGTACCACTCCCTTCTGTCTTCCACACCCCCCCCCAATCCTCCCCACCTCGTTGTTTTGGTGTGTGCACGCTGGTGTGTCACGAAAGGGGGTGGCAGTTGATTGGTGGCTGGTGGTTTGGACCGACACCTGATACTGGCACTGCCTCACAATGTGGGAATGTGTGACTTCTTCAAAATTAGGTTTCCAAGGTGGGTGTTGTCCTTAGCAATGGTGAGCACGATCAGGAAAGTTTACACAGTGGTCCTTTTGTTTCTCGCTGTCTCTTTGTGTCTCTTTAAGTCTGGCTGTGGCACTAATGTACGTGAATCTTTCCATCGCTGCCGGGGGAAAAAAGCAGTAATAAATCCAAAAGCCTGCAAGACGTTGCAGCCATTCATGTTAGCCAACAGGTGACAGTGAAACGTCCAACCGCATTGGAGTAAACATGCTCTGAGTGAAAAGACAGACAGACAGATAAGGAGGGGGATGCATGACAATAGAGGGACAGAAGTGAGGATCCAGGTGAAGCATTTGTCTGGCTGAACCTCACTCTACATTAATCACCATGGATTTAGCCTCGAGCCACAGCCGTCCATGTAAAATCCTGCAAAAAGTTGTGTTAAGGTAATTACATTTCAGCAAAAAAAACCTTGAAATTTCACTTGAATTTTGCATGAGTGTGACTCTCCCCCGCCTACTGCTACAACTACTACATGGCAGCAGTGAAAGTGGGTTAAAACTATTGAAAAGATCACAGAGGAGGGCAGACCCTCACTATCGATGCTACATATTGATGAATGTCTGTGATGATGCAGCATGCCGTATATTGAATTCTCAAGTCTCCTGGACAAAATTGAGTGTCTCCTATGTCCATTTCACCGGTAGTCCACTAAGCAGAGCTCTGCAGCCATCGATCTCATTCCATCTGTCTTCTATTCTTCTTCTGAAGCTTCAACACTACTTTTCTTCCATCTCTATTGTTTCCTTATTTGTTCCCCGGCTCTCTGTCTTCCTTTCCCTTTTCTTTTTTTTTTTGCTCTCGCATCTCCTGACTGCCTCGCTCTCCTTACCCTTCACTGTCTCATCCGACTCCAAAATGTGAGTCTCTATATTTAGATGCTCCTCTCTTTTCCCCTTGATTTATCTTGCTTTATCTCACCTCCTTTTTTTTTTTTTCTCTCTGCTGTTGAAGGACAGTTTTGCAAAAGCTCTGCGAGATTCATCAGTGTTGTATTGTAGCTGCTTTTTGATCAGCGTGATGAGTGACAACATAGCCTCGGGCTATTATATATGAATATGTTTTTATAAACACTCCTCTATCTATATGTAAATCACTGTGCTGCTCAGCTGCTGTTGTACAGTAGGTTCTGGGATCCTTAGTTGTAAGTGAATGTTGCATCTTGAGGGTTAAGTTAATGCAGTAAAATTCAGTGTTTTCTCTTGTTTCTATGTGCTCTGGAGTGTTTGAGAATTACATTAGCTGGGAGTGAATTCTCTCTTAATATTTGCACATGGGGGTATGGAGGGTGTGCCTGTTGAACTTGTGAGTACACTTAAGCTGGAGCTTTTTTTTTTGCTCCCCTCTTTGCATGAGCTCATTGTAAACTGCAGCTCAGTGTGAATTTGAGAAAGATGCCTCTGTTTGCTGTCTGACAGAGCGACAGTCACACCAAGTTACCCTTACACACACAGACACACTCTCTGGACAACCGCCTCGGCACCAGATAGCGACTGGCCACCAGCAGTGAGTCACCATCATTCAGTCATTCGCCTGCACATTCAGAAACCACACATTTTAACAAACAACAATTAGCTTTCAGTCCTCAGGCTTCATGTACTTATTCCTTCAGGACTGGTATTGTTCTACCATATGTTTGGTTTAGTTTTTTTTTTTTTATTTTCTCCCTCCTGGTAACCTTTTGTTTCATTTCCCCTATACTGTTCACTTACTGTGTGTGTGCGCGTGTGTGCATGCTTGTTTCAGACCTTTGGAGCTGGTGGCTGCAGTGACCAACAGTGCAGGAACAGGCAGCTTGTGTTTTGTGGGGTACAGTCATGTGCAGTTGTGTCTAGCTAAGTCGTGACGGGTTGCTTTTTTGCTGTGGCAGGTTGTGTGTGTTAAGACATTTGAAAGTGTCTGGACAGCCACACGCACACACTCACCTACACACAAACACACACAACATGGTGGCAGAGATGAATCAGGGTGGATGTTAAAAGTGGGGTTTTAGTCTATCCATAGTCTTGGATGGCTGTCATCAGTTCAGTCATAAAGGCCATTAAGTGCTTTTCAAAATGCAAATTAAAGAAATTGAGTGAGGCTGGAGGGCAAATTGAGACCTGAGTTTTATGTTTATGTTTGGTTTTAATAGTCTTTGGCAGTCATATTAATTAATGGCTAAAAGTCTAATTGCTGAGATCTAAATCACCCAAAATATGAGTTAAAATCCATTTACCAAATTTTATTTTAACCAAGTACACTACATGGCCAGAAGGATATGGAGAGCCTTCTCTCCATACCTTTGTGTTCTTTAGGTCTGAGTTTGTCACGGTCTAAATAAAGGTCACCTAGTTCCATTCTGGGGAAACCTACAGCTTAACCAAACCAAATAACCGAGCTGGCCTATAACTTTGTAGCAACATTTTTGGGAAGGACTTTCCCGTTGCAACTCGATTAAAAAATGGCATTTCAAGTTGGACATGACTGGCTGGCACAGCAGAGCAGAGCATTGAACTCAGCCCCATCAAACACCTTGTGGATGAACTGAAAGGACGACTACAAGTCAGACCTTATCGGCCAACATACCTGGCCAACCTCACTAATTCCCTTTTGGCCGAATGGAACAAAATCCCCGCAGTCGGGTTCCAAAATCTTCTGGAAAACCTTTACAGAGGACGGGAGGCTGCTATAGCTGCAGATTAATACAGTTGCACAACCACATAATTCTTTGTGCATAGTCAAAATTTATTGAGAAAGCAAAATACAGCAACAGTTGTTTGGATAGCGATTTCAACAATTTCCTCAATTTATCTTACAATAACAGGAGTGATGTCATATTCAAAACATCCCAAAATAGCCCAGCTCATTTAAAAAATAGGGCATATAGGGCAAGACCCGGTTAAACACCACTAAACCTGGTTAGGAAAGCAAAAGAGAAGAAATATGATACATTTGTGACACCACACAGGAGAAGTCCGGAACAAATGCACCCATCCAATGACAACAGGGGGCTTTGCATCAGCCGATGAGTTTCCAGACTGTTGTAGTGATGAAGCGATGAAGCAAGGCTTTGCGCTGGGAGACCATACAAGGTGGTGTGGCGACTGTCATATGAGACGCAACATACCCCCACCAACTCACCAAGCGTCACCTCCACCACTAAAATCAATTTCCTCCCACATGCAAAACCAAACATAGACACTTTCTGTAGGTGATTTCACTTCCCTGTACCATGCAGATATAGTTTCAAAGTCAAGTAGCCCTTTCCTGTCATAAAAGGAAACTCAGTCACACATTGTTGCTTAGCCACAGCATAAAACTCATTAATTAAAAACCTGTCACCCAGCATAAACATACTCTGACATATAACATACATTTCCTATATTTGTGGGCTCTTTTTGAGAAGTTTGTACATTACAAACTCCCCCAATACCTGTGACTTCACTGCAGCTGTTGACAGATTGTCTAACTATTTTTTACACTCAACATGTGTGAAGTAGATAAATGGGAGTTTCCAGCGCCGGTCATTTGACATTTGAATGACACCTCCTGACTCACAGCTCGGCTCTTCAGGGCTCCACCCCTGTTTGCTTAGCTGGCCACTTCTGGCTAACAGCAACACGTATCAAACAAAAGACTTGCTGTGTGACTATCTGTGCCTGTACGTTCACCTCTCCTCTCCTCCTACCTCTCTCTCCCTTTCACATCCTCCCCTTCCTTTACTTCCTGCATCCTTTCCTCCCCTTCCTCCTTTTATTTCCAGCCCGTGCTCTCGTTTCTCCTTGTCCTTTCACCTTCCCTCCCTCCCATATAGCCCTCTTTCGTTGTCTTACAGTCTTACTCATTCGCCCTTCTCTGCTCTTCGCTCCCACTCTCCCCCTCCTTTCATTTTGGGTTCTCCGACAGTGGTAATGAGATGTTTCATTATTTGCATTTCACAGCTTTTAATAGAGAGAGAATTTAGGCTAAGCCCCGGTCGTCAGTCAGGGAGTTACCATAGGAGACATAGCAGGCTTAGGGGCCTAGAGAGAACGATAGCCCAGAAACTACACACACACACACATCATCGAGGAGGAGGGCACAGAAAAAAGACACAAAAAGACAAACGGGGAGGTAATTGTGGTGATATGACATTTCACACCTTTCTTTTGAAGTTCTTGATATGTCAGATAGCATCAACGGCACTTTGTTGGTCATTGGAGGGACTGGAGCTGAAGCTGACACTCAGTCATTAGCGTTAAGGCAAAGGGACATCAACATTACTATCTTCCACTCACACCTTTTTTCCTGGTCACTCCGGGATAATTTCAGCCCATTCTTACTCTGGGTGGATTTCCATAAGATCACTGGAGGCTTAACACCTGTGTAGCTGAAGGTGAGAGGAACAGATGACAGGAAAAGGCTGGAGCTGCTGAACCATACACATTTGTGTATGGACAGGAGGCTCTTACAGGAGGACATCTGTCGGCAGGTGTGCTCAGTGTGAACATGTGCAAAAAGCGTGATGAGTAGCATGGATGTCTTCAGGTGTAGGGGAGGGTCCAAGCATTGTTTTCGAGCAGTGCATGCAGGGTGGTACTGAAGTGGTGGGTGGAAGAGCGAGGGATGAAGGGAGTAGTGCTAAGTCTCTCTAAGCCTCCTGGATCCTTTTTGGTCCCTCTCCACATGACATGGCTATCCTTCTTTGAGTCAATCTCTTCCTCCACCTTGGCTCCTTGGATGCTGGCCAGAGGAACAGTGAGCGGACAGAAAAAAAGAGAGCAAGGTAAAGATGCAAAATGTGGCATAATTAGAGCTTTTGGTGAAGGTGGAGAAAATAATGGTGGACAGATGGAGGGAGTGTGATAAAAGAAACAAGGGAGACTGACAACACAAACCCGTAGAGCGAGCTACAGGAACATTTGAGGAAAAAAAAAAAGAACGATAAACACAAACAGTCGTACATTTTCAACAGAAAATAAAGCACAAAGAATCTAATAAAGTGCCATTCACAGCTAATAACATTGTTGTGTTATTTTATTTATTTATTTTTTCTAATTGCAGCTTGCATGCTTGCCTGTGTCTGGCTGTGAGTGCATGTGTGTCATGTGTATGTGTGTGTTATTTTTGTCTGTGCCTGCCTTGTTGATGGGCTGCCACCCTGGCTTGTCCCGGAAGGCTGCCAGCTCCGTCGGATTGGGGATTAACCCCGGGATAATGGCCTTGATGCCCAGTTGAGTGGAAGCAAAGCTGTTTAAAAAATATTGGCTGCCTGAGTCACTCTCCCCTCTCTTCCTGTCTCCCCCTCTTTCTATCTCCCGTCTCTATCTTTTTTAGCCTTGTCGTCTTTGCAATCCTGCTTTATTCTATTTTCTCTCTGGTTTATTTTACTGTTCTCTATCTCTCTTGTGCTCTGGCTCTACATTTTGTTTCCTTTTATCTCTTTTGAGTTTCCATGTTGCTTCATTCTTGTGTAACCTCATCCATCCAATGTTTGCGACATACCCAGCTGACATTATCAATATTTGCCACACATTCAGAACTATATTGAAATTAATAGAAGTTAAGTATTCATTCTAGTTTAGCTTTCATTTTTTGATTATGTAGAGAGACTAATAGATTTTACCCTGTGAAGTAATAGCTGTCTGCTATCATACTGTCACGTATTTGAAGAACATTGTCTGCATTGCCAAACGAAATCTAATTTTAATCCCATTTATACATGCTGTAATTTTTTCCAGTATTTCCCATCATTACAAGGGGAAAAAGTCCACTTCCATGCAAATCAATTCTTTCTTCCTGTACTGTTTAATATTTCATAAATATTAGCATATTATGTCAACGATTCTCTTAATATCTTTTTCTTGAGGCCAACATCGTTTATTTCACTTTGTTTTGAAAGCTTTACATAATACATAATTCATTTTGTGCCGACCTGCCAACCTGTTTGGATTTTCCTCTGAAACTGCCTGCTATAATACGATACTGTTCTGGTGCAAGTCACCCCCAGAAAATATGCATACGGGAACGTGAACAACATAAATGCCAGCTCTTGGCCACTGAATCCCAACTTGATGTCCCTTCCTGCTTCCTCCACACATTCATTCACTTCTTCACGTCTGTGGCCAGTTTTGACTCCATCCTCCCTGCTGATTTCAAGCTACAGCGCCAAGATAAAAGTAGGGAAGTGAGAAGGAAGGAATTTACTGCTAACAGAAGAACAAAGATTGGTGCACGTTGATATATGTTAGGAAGCAAACAAGTTAGGACGCACTTGCTTATTTACTCATTAATCTGAAAATCAACAACATTAGCTCTCATTTGGAGTTGAGTCACTAAATGTCAAAACAATGGGCTGAAAAATGCTAATACGTCTGGAGTGCTATGGTTAACTCCATGGATAATTTTCTTTTGTAGGTTAGTTAAGAAAATTTGGATTAGGGCAAATATGCAAAGAAAAAATACCAGTGTCAAAAATTGTATATATACAATTTTTTTCCTTATTTAGTTTTTGTTGTTGTTGTTTTGCATTGAGCAAACATGATCAGAAGCAATTTCAGTATCCAGTTTAAAAAATGCTAATAGCCTTTTTTAAAAATTTTTATTTATTAATTATTTTAGATTTTTTAAGATGATTATTATTATTTTACCACTCAAATTATGGGTTCTGTGAACTCATTTCTCTCAGTTTGTCATGCTTGTCATACCAAAGTAATTTTATCAAATGATGAACAGAATTGTTACATTTGTTGGGCAGAGGGCCACAATTTGAACGTGGACTGATTAGCTGAGAGTGCCAAATTTTACAAGCAGCATACAGGTTACAAAATGATAATTTGCCTCCGACTAACTACAAATCCCTCAGTTCAAAATAAGTGTACACAAGTGCTCACTGATGGTGAACCTGCAGTCAGTTAAAGCTCGTACCTGCAAGAATGCCAATGAGGAGCGCATCAGCCAGACACGTATTAGCAGAGAAAGTGTGATTGAGGTGAATTTTCTTTGCTAAAATATGTTGTGTAATCTTGTATTATCACCCCGTCTAGAGATGTTTCACATGTTGTAACATCTTCATGCAGTGTGATGTCTGAATACTTCTTCAAAATCGCTGCATGAGCCCCCCCCTCTCCATGAAAGCAGTCCGTGTTAAACCACATACAAATAAAGTATTGCTCTGCCTTTGATCCAGAAGGACCTTGCGCTCCGTCTCCCCTCGGTCCTGTGCGGTCAAGGAGGCAGAGAAGTGGCTCGGAGGGACAGGCTGCATTAAGAGAAACACAAGAAAGAGAAAGCCCCATTCTCTCACTCCATCACATGTCTCATTTCTTTAGTCGTCTGGCGGGGGCCTAAAGTGACTTTGCTGTGATGTGACCAGGACAAACTGGGTGTGATGCCATGACGGCTCTGCTAAGCGTGTGAACGTGTGTGTTTTTAGTTCTTATGTGTGTTTGTGTATTTAGGGACAGGGAATTGGTGTGTGTGTGTTTTAGGGGAACGGGGCTTGTGACAGTGTGTGTATGTATGTGTGTGTGTGTGTGTGTGTCAAGAAAGGAAGTTGGGGGGTGGGGGGGTTAAGGAGGACAGTCACTTTTGATTTGGCCTCAGAAGGGTGATGGGGACTTGGAGTTGTAGTGGCATGCTTTACTGAAACAATCGTCTCTGACCACAAATCAGCACTCACAGACTGTCAGCCTGCCTTCTGATGACTTTTTGTGTGATTGTGGGCTGAAAATTCGTAGAGGGATGAAAAGATTTATTCTCCTCAGTGACATCCTGAGAGCAAGTTTTGGTTTCTGTAGCCTTGGTGAGACTGCTAATGTTTTGGATGAGACACAAAAGTCTCTGCCTTTCTCTTTTTAGTTGATTGTCTGACAACTTCATTTTGCCTTACTTTGCCATCTTGTGTCAAGTGTGTATATGGAAAAAAGCGGGTTATAAATCAAGGCTGTACTCGCATTGCTGGGGAGGGGGTTTCAAGCCTACAGATGGACCAAGCCCATGGAGTAAGATGGAGGTAGCTCTTTGAGGAAATGAAAAGTCAGAATGAAAACTGGAGAGGCTTTTGTGTACCACAGTGAGGGGGTTGCATTGGGACTGGTTCTTCTGGAAAAGGGTTCTCTGACTGGAGGGATTTGGACATGCCGAAATTAAACAAGTCAATTAGGCAAGCATAGAGTTTAGAGGTCAAATCGCACTCCATTTAAGTTCCTCTTCTCTGCCTAACTGCTAAGTCAGTACGTCTTTGAGTCTGTTGAAGCAATAAATCTGATTAGACCTCTCCTCCTCTGTTCCTCTCAGTGCTGTGCTGCTGTTTTACCCGCCAGTGATCACTCTTTTTCTTAAATTTGAGGTACAATTTAACATGTCTTTGAGTGCCACACGCTCACGCCACATACACAGAAACACGGACTCACAGACTTGATAAACAAACTTAAATTCTCCCTTAGAGCTGTGGCCTTCTGTGTGCGTATTGAACCACTTGTTATCAACTCTTCAGGCATGCATCTCAACACAGAATGAAGAGTTGCCCAAATGACCCTTGGTCCCAGTTACCTGACTTTTTTTCCCACTCACTGTGTCATCTGAATATAAATAATATGAGAATCGTCAAGGATTGTAGAAAAATGCCATTAAAGTAGGTTCACCCAAATCATATTTGAATATATTTTCTCTCTTATCCTTGTAATTAGTAGTTATGCATGTATATGTATATTTTTTTTAGAATTTCTTGTTCTTTTTAAGTTCTTCTTATTAAAGTTGCCGATTAATTTCTCAATTAAATCTGTAAGCTTTAAATCTATAAAATATCAGAAAATGGGGGAAAATGGCCTCTACGACTTCCCAAGGCAATTTCATAAAATGCTTTGTATTAACTAATGATCCAAAACTCAAAGATTCAGTTTCCATTTTCATCATGTATGACCAAAAAAAGGAAGCAAAATTTTACATTTGAGATGCTTAAAAATAGAGAATATTTGCAATTTCTGCTTAAAAAAATTGAAAACAAGTTCTAGCTTTGTTAAACGATTAATCAACTAATCATTGCAGCTTCACCATAACAAAAATTAGTTTGTTTTGTTGATTCACCAAATGAATGAGGACACTGCAGAAAATAAATTCAGCTCTTCATTTTTTTTTATTTTATTTATTTATTTATTTTTTCATGTGAACACCACAAATTAATTCCCCTAATGAATAGGTGTGGAAGCAGAAAATCTCAAAGTAATAATCAGTATGACCTAATAAAGGTCAGTGGGAAAAGAAAGGAAGATTTTTAATGGGAGTGAACTGACTCTTACTGGTATTAATACATTGCCGAGGCTGTCATTAGCGTGACACTCATTCATTGTAGTGCCTGTCATTGTTGTTCCTCATTGATACAGCAAGGTTAAAATGGTAACCAAGATGGAAACGGACAAAGCTGGAAGAGCCTGAATGCCACAGTGTTTCTCTAGCAGTTGATTTGGTATAACTGACTTTCTTTCACTGTCTCCCCTGTGCTACAAGCAGATATGTGCCTCCAATGGGAGCTGCTGATTGGCGTGTGCTACACAGTGACCCTGTATTTCACCATTCACTACGGCCAGAAAAAGCAGGGTATTGAGGTATTTTTCAGTGAATAAGTGACTTCCTCTGTGTTTTATGTGTCTCTGAGAAGGAGCCTATCTTATAGAACAGGCTATACAATTGAATGTGCCAGTGGCCCTGAGAGAAGTGGAGCACAAAGAGGAGGAGGGAGCTGCCTTGTCTTTAAAGCAGCTTGTCTCCAAAGGTGAGAGGTGAAGACTCTCAATGCCTCAATCAGGGCAAAGAAAAGAATATTTCAAGGTTAGACTGCCAATAGATCTTTTTTTTTTCGAGAAAAATGTGTGAGCTGGAGGATAAAAACACTTGCATCAAAACTTGCCATTTTAGACTCTGAGGGACATTCTGCATTCACACCTGTTTCTTGCTCCTTACAATTCTTCCCTTGGTTTTCAGAAACACCCGTCAAAATGAGATTTTGTGTGCCAACCATGCATAGATCGAACTCAGGACAGTTTAACTTTTTTTCTTTCGAAAAGTTGGCTTCAGCGGCCGTCGCCATCACTCCATCTACTCACCCGCTGCCGTTCATAGGAGGTGTGTTTGTCCAAGTGGACGTGGGAGACGCTGTGGATTTATCTGATCTTACAAGCCATCAGGTTGAGCAGAGCTCTGCTAAACATGACCTGAAGTGTGCCAGCCCCGGAGCAAACGTTGCTGTCACCTTGGCCAACCCGGGCTGTCATGTCTCAGAGTGGCCCATGAGAGCTGACAGCTGTGGCGTTCCCAAAACAAATCACTGCTGCGTTTGGTAACACTCTGCGTCCGCGCGATTTAGCCCTCACCAAGACAAGAGTGGGAGTGGCGGCTGCTAATGCTCTGGCTAATGCACTGCCTGAGTGTGTGTTTGTGTGTTCATTCTCTGCTTCTCTTCAGTGTGTGTGTGCGTATGTTTGTTTGCTAGGGCTTGTGTGGTCTCTTTGTTTTTCCTCCTCCTCATTGAATGCTTCAGCATAGGGATGTTCATGTCTCCCTTTTGTCTCCTCCTGCTCTTCATCTCTATTGCCTGTACCTTTTTCGCTACTTCAGTTGCGTGTGGGCACACAATGATTCTCATGTCGTCATCTCATCTATATAACGCGACAAAAACAGATAAATTGAGAAGAGGAAACGTTTCATTGCCCCTCAAGACAGGTTAGAAAAAAATGATTGTAAAAATATATATCTCTTAACTTCGGTTAGAGCAAGAATAAAATATGCCAGTGTTCCTGCATAATCGTCACAAACCTGCCAGTGAATGTCTTGTATAAATTGGACCTCCATTCACTGACAGTTCAAAAGATCCATGAATTGTCATTACAGGTCTTCTGTCTGTAGTTCTCAGAAAGAACTTTGTGTTCACCACCCCAACTGAACTAAGCAAGATCAGAAACACCGAGGTGAAGGTTCAAGAGGAAATTTTCGTCTTAACTAGAGCGCTGATTGGAATATTCACAGTTGAAACAAAGTGGGGGAAAAAAAGGAAGCCGAGGCCATGTTTATTGATAAATTTAATGGTAAAGTAGTCTGTGCTAAATGAGGTGTTTTTCTCCTTCTCAACTAGTTTGTTAAAGTGTTGCGCTTTTAAACTGACATTTTTAATGAGTGTACACACACTCACACATTTTCAGTCACTCACACGTACACACACACACACACTCTCTCAGTCAGTCACTCAAACGCACACAAACATCTATGCACACACACACAAAGCTGTCAGATACAGTTTAAACACAGAGATTTTTGACTGTTTTTTACTGGGCTGTTTTTAGACATCAAACTACAGCAGTTGAGACGTTGCTTCTATTGATGTCAATGTTTTTATGTCACAGTCATTACTGAGATATCCTTACCTTGGCTGGTCTTTAAAGGTTCGACTAAATCTGCTTTTTGCCCCCCCCCCCCCCCCCCCCCCCCCCCACTGCCACCACACTCCCATTAATTTCTTAATTTTAAGCAAAAGGTTTGTATAGCCACAGATGTAAAGCATGTATATCGACTTAGCAGCGAAATATCTGAATCCCAGAAAGTGTTTAAAAAAAGAATTATATGCTCATGTAATTTCTCCTGTAATGTATCTTTATGGAGGTGTGCAGTCACATTTCAGGGTTCAATATACTGTTCAAGAAGAACATGTAAATACATCTTTAGTTGAATTTTTTGTGTGTGTGTGTCTTCTTTAATTCATCAGCAGATGTTTTGAGGAGAGGCTTTTATTCAGCTACACAGATGAACAACAGGAAGGAGGACATGGAGATCTCCTCTCACTACCGTCAGCTCCTCAGAGAGCTCAATGAGCAGCGGCAGCACGGCATCCTCTGCGATGCCTGTGTCATTGTGGACGGAAAGATCTTCAAGGCCCACAAGAACGTCCTCCTGGGCTCATCACGCTACTTCAAGACTCTTTACTGCCAGGTAAGGGACTACTGCTCCTGGGACAATGAGTCACTCCTTTGACTCATTGTCCCAAGAACTTATTTTCCTCTAAGATCTGGTATCAGTCCATTCAGTCCATAAACCAGAGTGAGAGGTTGTGATTAGATTTTACTGCTATGCTGTATGAGATAAATAAACCAGAAAACCCTGAACACTCATTCTCTTTGCCCTTCAGGTTAAAAAAGGGGCAGAGCCTCACCACCAGACTACTGTCACTCACCTGGACATTGTCACGGCGACAGGCTTCAAAGCCATCCTGGACTTCATGTACTCGGCGCACCTTGCTCTCACCAGTAAGAACGTGATCGAGGTCATGTCGGCTGCCAGCTACCTGCAAATGACAGACATTGTCCAGGCCTGCCACAGCTTCATCAAAGCTGCGCTGGACATTAGCATCCGCTCTGAGATGGCAGATGAGCTGGCCGACTTTGAAATGGGAGCTGTTGCTGCTGCAAGCCTAGGTGGAGGAGGCGGTGGCGGAGGTAGTGGAGGAGTGGGGATAACAGGAGCAGGAGGTGTGGCAGGAGCAGGTTTAGCAGGCGGAGGAGGAATTGTGGGCATGGCTTCCGAAGCTCTGGCCTCCATCATGTCTGGTCGCAGCACCTCCCCTTGGCTGGCGCGACGCACCAGTCCGGCCAACTCTTCTGGGGACTCGGCCATTGCCAGCTGCCATGAAGGAGGCAGCACATACGGGAAGGAGGACCAAGAACCCCCCAAGAGCCATGAAAGCCAGGAGGAAGCCTGCCATGACTCCCAGCCCGCCTGGCCACATGACTATAGGCCTGTCACCGTCAAAGAGGAACAGGTTTCCCCTGCCTCTTCCTCTCACCCACGGGACACCCCCAGGGGGGCAGCCCAGAACCAGGGAGAACCAGGGATGGGTGGTGCTGCTGGGGGAGGTGGAGAGGGGCCCTGGCAACCCCTATCAGGGTCAGGGCGGAGGAAGAACAGGAAGAACAAGGACACGGTCAGACATATTACCCAGCAGGCTGAGAGGAACTGGGACAGAGAGCGGGACAGGGAGAGGGACAGGGACAGTAGACCTGGATCTCCTCTGCCCTCCATGCTGGCTGTAGCTGGATGGAACTACAATGGACAGGACATCCCAGGTAAGGCGGAAAAACCCCCCTCCTACACTGTCTGTCCTCTCCAGACTTGCGTGGAAAGTCTCCATGCACATGTTTATGCAGCATAAATCAAACTGACACCAGCAGCAGTGATTAAAGTGTAGCGTGTGTTTTAGGTCCAAATCATCTCTTTACATTGGATTTGTTGGTTAGATTATTAGTTTACTATCACAAGAGCAGCAGGAATTAACTTGAATCTTTCCTGCAAAATTGGAAGGGTGGACACAGTCCAACAGAAAACAGAGCAGCACTTCCATTGTGGAAAAGACTTTGTGGGGCTGATTTGATGACTTGGGGCTTTAGATACTCCTGGAGTGACAACAGTTTCATAATGTTGGTCCCTACTTAGTTAGCTATACAGTCAGCTAATTATTCAATGACTGGTGAGATAAAGAGATTAGGCTAGGTAATTAGGTGAGAGTGTCATCTCAAGACCTAAAAAGCCGCAGAATCTCTGTTTATCTGTGATTGTCATTGTGGACCACTTCAAAACAATCTCTGTGTGAGCGCTCAAACTGTCCTATTGAGTGTGCATGATGCTTAGCAGTACATGTGTGCTTAATACTCTGAATCCTGTGTGGATATTTTACTGCATGTCAGCCATCCGCACGGTTTACTAGTGTGAAATGGCCTCTTTTCCTCCTCCAGGGCTGAGATTAGTGAGCTTCTACTCTTAACTTGTTAAGCCCAAAATGATTATCTCAAATCTTGGAGGTGTGAGGTGAAGCCTGGGTAAATGCAGATGGATAATACAATCCTCTTCTTACTGCAGTTTATGTAACAGACACTCCCACATAAACAAGCAAATGCATGCACAAACAAACTCAAGAACACATATTTATTTTGAGAAATCTTCTCTTGATCCTCATCCTTGCAGAATTGTTTAGTGAATTCTTCTGCACAAAAAGTAATACATAAAAAAACACTTACCTGTGTGTGTGTGTGTGTGTGTGTGTGTGCGTGCGTGTGTATGTGCATGCTGTGGGGCCCAAGGCGTCGATAGGTAGATCATTAAAAGTAAGAGAAGCTAATCCTGGGCGCATTAAGGGAGTTGGCTGTGAAATGGGCACACGCGTTACGCAGCGAAAGAAAACAGGATAATTGAATTGACCTGGGTCACTGCATGGATTAGTAGCGCGTCCTCGCCATCCCAGGCTCCTCCCCCTCTCTCTTGGGTTTAGGGAAGGACCTTCTGGAAAGGGCGAGGAGGGAAAAGCAAGAGAGGGTGGCAGATGAGAGGGGTAATGGTAAAGAGAGAGAGAGAGAGAGAAAGAGGGAAGGAAACGAGAGAGAGAGAAAAAAGACCGGTCGGAGAGGACAGATCATCCACACAGGCTTATGAGGGTTTGTCTGTTTAGCTCCAAGTGTCCTAAGTCTGGTAGTCAGGCCTTATTACGGTGCCCAAGTACATCTCTTCTTGAGCTTTAGAGTCTCAGACGCACATGCATAATGACAAGCACCCACAAAAAAAAAAACTTTATCCTGTTGGCCAGTTGCTCTGATCGAAGTTAAAGTCTGACTTTGATGAGGCAGCCATTATGTAGAAAAGTGTTTCCTCACTTAAAGGTTGGAGGAAGTCTGGTTCTACATCCATTCAAGTGAGTTCACTACCAGGCTCACAGGGGTCGGGTGTCCTCTTATCATGAGATTACAAACTATTTTAGCTTTGTTCAGGGGGGCCGTGCCTGCCATTAAGCCTTAAAAGATTGTGTTACCAATGGGCCTGACTTGTGTTAGCGTGTGTGACCCGGATTGCACAGCAACAACACATCACTGTTTTGAGTGAGTTTCCAGCAGTCAGTGCCTGCGTAGCTGTGAAGGACTAGGGGGTCGGACAGGTTGAACAGGTTTAGTAAGATCATTATTGGTCTAGTTCTACCATGTGATGAACTTCTTACTGTATCATCATCCTCGTAGTAAAGATATTTTTGTATTGTTTTTTTCTTGTCTTTGTTAATCTGACCAAACCGGGATCAAAAATAAAAAGGATTTACATGGATTTACAAGAGTTTGTCTACTTAAGCCTTAAGTCTGCTTAAGTATAGGATTTTGTCACCTGTATAAGATCTCCATCAGATATACAGGCAAATGGAAGACCCAAGGAATTAGAAAGTGACCCACAATTCTATTTAAAGTTCCTAATTACACAATTTCGCAGCGTTGCAGTGTAGGCAGCGTAGACAGCATAGAGCTATTCAGTAGATACTTTGGATGCTCAGTTCCTGCTTGTAACTAGATCATTAAGTTAAACAAAGAAAGAAGAAAAATATGACAGTATCACGGTGATTGTTGGTTTATTCGTCCACATTAAAGATAAATGATTTAGGGGTTACCTCTCCCTTTTGTACCACCCAGGTTTAGCGGCTGTCACTGTGTATATGTGTGCGTGTCCAGTTGTTGGTTTTCATGAAGTATAATAGAGAAAGGGCACCTTCAGTCTGAGATTAGCTTAATTGCTTCATTCCTTATTGATGAGAACTGCCTAGACACATACTCTCTCTCTCATTCATCTGTGATCAGTGTCCATGCGCTCCTGTTAGAATTTCTTCTAGTGCATAGGACCGAGAGGATGGCTGGCTGAGTATTTTGCAGGATTATTCTGTAATATAAGGATAATATACAGCTGTGTAAAGGCTCAGTGTATTACCGCAGAGCCGTTTCAAAGTATTTGTATGAAAATGCCATGTATTTGTGTCGCCAAAACAGCTGCAGGAATTAGGATTTGTTTTCTTTCGATCCCCTTCCCCTTGCAAACATTCTGCTATGTTCACTTGATGTCATTATTGAGGCCACTAAGCTCTCAACTTAAGCTCATCTCTCTTGCTGTCACTTGATCTCGCCCCATTTTACGCTCACCTTGTCTTCTGACATAAATGTTTGATCTCGCACGCGAATTACGAGGAAGACATCAGCACGGTTTGCATCCCAGTGATCCAATCGTGTGTATGTTTGTCTGTATAATGCTATATTGGAGGTGACAATTTTGAGGAGAAGAGTTTTAAATAGCCTGCACGTCTCCCGCCTGCTTATGTTGTAAACCTTCAAATAATTACCTAAAATTATTTTTAGTTTACCCCTACTGCTTCATCCAGACCTGGATTAAAAAGTACCTGCAGTACCTTTTTTTTTAATATGTGTTTGCCTTTGATACATCACATCAGATTTTCTTTTTGTTATCTATTTAGTGCTGAAATTGTGAGTTGATTATTCAGTCAACTTTTTTTTAATAATTGATTTATCGGTTCCTGCTTCCAGCTTCCTAGATGTGAGGACGGGCCTACTCTTTCCTAGTTTTTGTTGGAATTTAAATTGAGTTATTTATTTTGCTGGAACAAGTTGTCAATTTTTTTGATTTTTGATGTCTTATATATTATATACATAAAATATATAATACCAGGTGGGATCTGAATATTGACAGAAAAAAAAAAAACTTCACATAAGAAACATCATGTCATCTTTAGATATTTTACTTTTACAGTATTTTACAAACTACTGTAAAATGCACCAGAAATATGTTTGTTGGAATATGAAAGGAAATAGTCACTTCAAACATTCATGATTGTGAATTTAGAAAATGAATATTTTCCCATTTGTATGTTTCAAGACTTATCTGCAAGTGCTGCAGCTTTTCAGCATGGTCTTATTTATTCTATTAAAGCAGGTGTCACCGCTTTTTAAGAAATGTCAGAATTCTGCCTTTCAATGGCACCTTCATTGAGTAAAAGCTGGTGGAAACCGTGAATGATTTTATCTCCTGCTTCCTTTATATTGGGGCAAACACCAACTTGATCTTTATCCCAAATAATAACAGCCCTGGAAATACTTCTTGGTTGTGTTTCATTTTTTCTGGCTTAAAAAAAACCCAAAACACAACACACACACACACAGTGACCTTTAGTGGCAGCTTGGGGGATTTTGGTACATGAGTGATCTGATGTACACACACACACACACACACAAGTATACCGACACATACACAGCTTAGAGCATCTGATTATGAAGACGTGAACAGTTCAATCATACGTGGGCTGTTCTTTCCATTTCCCTCTAGCTGTTGCACATTGATTACATCGAATATCTTTTTTGAAATCCAACAACTTTATCTGACTCCTCTTCCTCTCTGCTCTGCAGCCTCAGAGTTCCCCTCCTCAACCACTAGTACACACATGCAAGAAGAGATGCACACTTTCACACACATACACACACATGCCCACAGAGTTGTACTGAAAAAGTGAAATAATTTTTCTGTAGAGCCCCATCCTGTTTGTTCCTGTAATCTCAGGAGGGCTGAAGTTAGCGCTGTGTGTTTTGGCCTGTTCCAGTTCAGACCTTCATTCTCTGGGGCTCTAGAGACTCCAGGACTCACCTGGGACCCGCAGACAGCCACTCTTAGGAGTGCCCTCTTGCACTCCAATATAAACTTTCTGTCTTTTTTCTTACTCTCTCCTTCTCTCTCTCTCTCTCTGTGCTCCTCTCCCCAAGTCTCGGCTGTCTAAAGGTGAACACTTGAAATAATGAATCGGATCCCCCTTTCGCCCCCTTCCTCTCTGTATTCCAGTTAAGACTCTCCCCATAGTATTTGCACTTCATTAAACTTGAAATAGGTTTAATATTTAAAACACCGTGAACAGATTTCAACCCCCTCACCCCTCGCACACCTCTCCGCTTTTCCTCTCCCTTCCCCTCACTCTTGGTTTAATAATCTACCCTCATATTTCCTCCCTAATTCACTCCTCCTTCATTAAAAACCAAAATAGATTTAATATTTCAGACTGTGTGGACTTAATTTTTAACCCCTGTCTTCACGGTTTGGTGCCTGACACACCATGGGTTAGATAACTACATCTTCTCAAGGCCTCTCCCTCTGTATTTTCTCCACTCTGTCCATGTCCATGTTTCCTTTTTCTTTTTTTGCGGCTCCCGGTTCATCCTTCTCACTTTTTACAGTCAGTCTATTATCAGTTCTGTCTCACACTGTCTTTGTACTCAGGGCCTCTCGCTCTGTCTTCCCCACCCCCTGTTTGCTTTGCCTCTTTGTCCTCTCACTGCACAGATGATTTCAGCCCTTTCCTCCTACCCTATTGACTTTTGTGGCTTCCCTCAGTTTTCCCCAACCCCCCTCCTCCCTCCCCATCCTCCCATCCTCCCTTTCCCTTTTTGTCCCCATCTACCACACACACTCATTTCCTCGTTCGGTTGTCAGTTGCGTGTTAGAGAGCGGGCTTGAATAATTGTTTTGTTCTGATAGTTGTGATGGACTCAGATCTGGTCTGTCCCCCCTTTTTCCATCCTTCTGTCTTTCCCGCTCATGTTAACCTGCTGATTGGCCCACACACACACACACACACAAAAAAAGTTCCATTATCACCGTGGAAACCAATAAATTCTCACCACCCACCAGCCATCTTTGTCATATGACCTCACATCCTGCTGGACATTATGGGCAGTCCACCAGCTAAAAGCCCCTCTTCCTACTCCACAACGCCATCACACCACACAGACACACAGACACACACACACGCACACACACACACACACACACACACATTCACACAATTTTTCACACTCTTGCTGTCTGTCTTTTTCTCTTGCAGCACTCTCGCTCTTTCTCTCTCAATTCTCAATACTGACACCTTCTCTATTTATAATTCTTTGGCTTTAAAGGAGCCATTTTGGACAGGAAACTGCCCCCTCCCCACTCCTGACCGTGGCTTTTTTCCAAAATGTCAGCACCCCCCACTTGTCTACCTCCTGCCCCTGGAACAGGCGCGAAGAAAGATTGCTGGGTGGCGAAGGGAAGGAGGAGCGTGTATATGTGTTTGTGGGGGTTAAAGATTAGCCATCTCTCTGTGAGTGCACCTGGGTTGGGCCCATGTGTACTTTTAGTCAGCCATGGCCCACACACATACTGTACACACTCACCCACGAACTTGCACACAAGTATATAAACACATACATGCATAGCACCTGCAATGTCCTATAAAATATGTCTACTGTACAATCCAGTCCTACATTTCACTTCAAATGTGTGTGGGCAAACTCTCTGTCTACTTGCGCACACACCTCTTGGCATTGATCGCCTAAGCCTAAGAATTAAACTACCCAGAATGCATCCTGACAGGATGTCCTGTTGGCAGAGAGCATGGGTGGGTGGGTCAAGAGGTTTCTGTGTTTGAACATTCACAGCAGTACCCCTCCACAGTTGAAAACCCACCCCTGCACACTAACACACTTCAAACTCCATCACATACCCCAAATGTATTAAACACAGATGTATTAGTGGTTGTGGTTAACGTTGTAGGTCACACGCACACACTTGTACATCTATAGATTCAGACACACCTAACACTCATAACCTAACTCTGTCAAAATGTAACCCAATCTATAATTCAGTTCTTTATTCCAAGTTCAGTTCCATCTTTGGAAGATGATACCTGAGGAACTTTGGACCATTTGTCCTTACTTCACCTACTTTGTATTAATAGTTTCTTCAGAGGGTTTGCAGTAAAAGGTGAATAATCTTCTGCTCCTGAGTGTTTTGGGAGCAGTATATTGATGTCATTGTGTTACTTAGGCCTAAACCTGATTTACAGCCTAATTATGTTTATATTTTTTTGTAAATTTTTTGAACCATTGAAAACATGTTGAATAAGCATCAGCTTCTGCTAGCAGTTTTCACATAGGTGTATAAGTTTAGCTCTCGCTGAATAATTTTAATTCTACAGAAAACTTTCAAGTTGGACATTGGAAGTGATGATATTAAAAAAAAGTATATATATAGATATATATCTATATCTATATATATACTTTTTTTTTTTGCCTCATCTCTGTTTGGGCTCCACCTTCAACTCACAGTTTGAAAATCCTTTAGGGCTTCGGTGACACTCTTGGTCAGGAACCAAATGTTCCAAGATGAGTCATAGGGATTTGAATATTATTAACAGGACTAGACAAAATTTCCCTTTTTTTGTGTGGGTGAACTCTGAAAAGTACCCAGATAAAACCAGTCATTGAACTGGTCACAACCTGTTGATCACATGTAACCTATGATGAGCAGTCATAGTGTGGTAGTGTGACAAATTTTGGGCTCCTTTTGGTCACGTGCAACATTCTGAAATTAGTTTTAATCTGAAAAAAATAGGAGAGAAGAGGAAAATCTAGGTATTTTCATGGAAACCTTATGTGTGAGGAGGCCTTGTGTTTCATGGAGGATCCATGAAAAGGCTCCTCTTATGGAGATGTGATGTGAGTGAGGAAGCCCCTCTCCTCCAGTGATCTGATAGCCAGTAATGGCTATCAGCCGTGAGCCTGGTAACACTGCTGAGTGTGGCTTATATGTCGCACTGTGCCCAGCATTCACCAAGACTTAGGATATTGGGACTATTGTGTGTATGTGAAAGAGAGAGAAAGAGAGAGAGAGAAGCAGTCAGGCTGGCAGACTGACTGACAAAAAGAAGCAGAAACTGCAACTTTCATGAAGAGTTTAACCTTAAAAAAAGTCTCACTGTAAGCCCGTGTCTGGATCTGTGCTCTTTTGTCTCATTTTCAGTCAACCTGAAGTTCCCCTTTCCCACTCTGTTTATTTTAGAAAGGTGGCTTTGTTCTATTTACCGTACCCACTCCCTTTGCGGCCTCTACCCCCATCAGCGTCAGACCAGTTAGAAAGGGGGAGCGAAGAGGAGGAGGAGGAATAGGTGGGGGAGAAGAGGGTGGGTGCATGATGTTTGGACAAACGGACAACCCGAACAGGATATAGAGGTCTACAGCCTGTGGGTGTGTCGGTTTGGCCGAGGCACAGCTTGCACACAAACACACATGTGCACGCACACATACACACAATCGTGGGAGTGTTCCCGCTGGAGGGCAAAGTCTCTCTTCCTCTTATAAATTAATTCTCTCCTTTTCCCTCCTTCCCATCATCCCCCTTTTTGCCGTCACACCCCTCCACACCTCCTTCCTTTTAGACCTCTCTTTCTCCTTCATCCCTCATTCTTTCTCTTGTGACACCCCCCCCCCGAAGAAAGGAAAAAAAAGTGTTAAAGATACAGAAGACTTGGCCAACAGCAATGGGAAACTAGGAGGGAGAGGCCAAAATCACCACAGGGGACAATTATGGCTTCGGCTGTGTACATACAAGAGTGTGTGTGTGTATTTGTGTGTGGTTCCTTTTGGGTCTGATAGTTGTAGAGGCGTTGAAGAGAGTCCTGGAAGCTACTATCTGTCCTTCACAACTTTCTGTCCCCTCCTCTATCCCTCCTTCCCTCTGTCAGTTTGGACCTTTCGTTCCATCCACTCAGTTCACGCTGTCACTTCTGTTTTCACTCATCACATAGACTGGCCCTACTGTTGCCCATTGTGTTCATTATGTGTGTGTGTGTGTGTGTGTTGTTTAACATTGAGTATAAGGGCTCAAGTAAAGGCAGGACTGTGGGTGAAACTTCCTCCTTATCAGTTGGGTCCATGACTATTTGTTTCTGGTATAAAACAGGTACTTCAAGATTCTGGTAAGAAGTAAGAAAGCACTAACATAATTATGCAAAAGCCCCTATTATAGAACATTAAACAACAGGCCCTGTGTCATGTAATAGTTTTTTTTTTTGTTGTTGTTGTTTTTTGAGAATATTTTTGCCATAATGATTTTTCTGTATTTAGCCACCTTTATTGAACACCATTTCCTACAAAGACGTGACCTTTGAGGGTTACAGGTCACCAACAGACTGAGACCCGTCAAGTGCAAGCTATGGAAATGTGCTTATCCAGACATGGCTGTTACAAAAGCTCACCTTTTTACCTTTTGTCAAAGCAGTTATACTCAATATTTTAATATTAACAATGGATTAAATGACCATTTGCCAGTGTGAAAAGGATCATAGTGATGAACTCAGTAAATTATTCCCCAACTGCAGCTCCCCTCAGCTCTGCCGAATTTCTTGGCATCTTTCAGCTCAGTGTTTGGTTTTACTGGCCACAAATGTACCTTCTTGATTGATTCAACCTTGCTGCTCTGATGTTTCGGCGGAAACATCTCTTTTTGGTGAAAAAGCTCTAAAAACACCATTCCTCTCTCCTTCCCCTGTACCCACAGGAGACAGACACAGTTGGCAACTAGCTGTGAACATAGTGGAGCATGAAACTGCAGCACACAGTCAGGTATTTCCCTCAGGAAAGTCGGCACATACCAAAGTGGATTTCAAAAAACATTTCTGCTAACAAGTTCACCATATCAGAAATAATAATACTGTAGGACAATGTTATGTTCAATTCGCTGCCCTGGCAAAACCAAAACAACACATGGAGAGGCAAATACAAGGATGAGGAATAATTAAGAAGAAACAGTAACAATGATTTCACATTTTAAAAGTATGGCAGTCAGTTATCCAGCAAAGAAATATATATCATTTTCTTTGAAAGACAGATGAAGAGAAGTGAAGAGAGACTTGGTAAAGATGATGTGATATTTCATAAAAGGAGGATACCCCCCCCCCCCCCCCCCCCGCCAACCTCTTTGCCCCAGATAACCTGCCTGCCTCATGGTTTCCACTTTTCTCCCCTCCTCTTCCACCAACTCTTTCCTCCACAATACCCTCATATAATCAAGTAGAGGCACGCAAAGAATAACTTCATCTTGATCTCCTACCCTCTATCTCTACCTACCCACCCACCCTCCACACACACAGCCCTCTTCCTCGTAAGTAGCTATCTGAATCTAAAATGGGTCATGGGCTCATTTCAAGTGGGACCTCCCACAACAGGGGTGCCTGTAGGTCTATTATTATTATTATTATTATTATTATAAACAGTAATTCCTCAGTTGAGTGTACACCTGACCTGAGAGGGAAGAAAACTCAGAGTGAGGGATACACTCCTTTAGTGGTGGAAGGTGATAAGTGGTCATAAAAGTAAAAGAGGACGCTAGAGCTTGTTCTAAGTGTGTGTGTGTGTGTGTGTGTGTGAAAGCATCTGAGACAGATAGAGAGAGACAGTGTGTGTTTGCATGAGCATATGGTGTAATTGTCTGTGACCCTGGCAGCTCTTTTTTTTTTTGTGGTTAGACCATTTGGCCTTCCCATAGTTGCTCTGGCCTCAGACACATCCAGCTTCAAGGTTTAGAGAGTGTATTGTGTGCTTGCGCTTGCATGTGTGCGTGTGTGTGCGTCTGTGTGTGTGTGTGTGTTTTACAGGAGAGGGGAAAGGGAGCAATGTGGGATAGGGGTGGATTTGATAGCACTGACCACCCAGACCCCCACACCATCCTCCACACACACACACACACACACACACACACACACACACACAATCTCCCCCTTGGTACCTCTCTGTTCAGACCTTGATAAGTGGAGCCGGAGTCTGTGGGGGTCAGGGATTCCTGTCTGGCACAAACACACGCATACACATAGAAACACACACACACGCACTGGGATCCGCCCGCTCTACATTCCTGTGTCCGACTAAGGAAGCAGCCTAGCCGTCTTCCCCTCCACTCCCAAATTATCCCCTTCTCCTAAAGTCACTGCATACTTATCACACGCCTCTCTACCTCTCTCTACCATTCTGACTCATACATACCTCCTCTATCTGCCATGTTTTCGTCCTCTCCATCCCCCCACTGAGCACACTGCAAACAGCCAAGTGAAAATCTCGTAGTGAATTGTCAAATGTTGTATTAAAACAAGTGAAACAGGATCCGCCAGTACAGTGAGATAATGACACCTTTTTGCTGTGTGAATCATTTAGGGGGAAAAACATGTTGTCATTTGCTTGAAAAACACCAGAAACTGCACTGAAATTATTAAAATTGTAGAGACAAATATTTCATAATATAGGCAAAAGCATAAGTTCAGATATTTCTGCTGCCCGTTTCCTCTGTCTGTGGGGGGTTGTATTTGATCACTCACTGCTCACCTTTTATCAGTTCTTTGCTAATTTGCTTGACCTCTCCTCAACTTTTTCCCTTTGCTCAATCTCTGCCTTCCATCCTATTACTGCTCCCCCCTTTCTCCCTCCCTTTTTTGTGATCTGACTCTGTTTATATCTTCTGCCCCTTTCTTTCCCTTCCTCCTGCCCTCCCTGTATTCCTCCCTCCCTTTCATGGGTGTGTTACAGGGGTTAGGAAAAGGTCATGTGGTCTCACACAGCCCTTCTTTCTAATGGCTTCTTAATGAGAGAGTCAGAGAGAGGGAGAGTGAAGAAGGGAGAGGAGCAGTTTTGAGAAGCGGAGTGAGATATCAGCAGTCCTGCTTTGGGTACTGACTTTCCCTGAGTGTGTGTGCATGCACTTGCTCATGCATGTGCATGAGAGGCTGCGTGTACTGTATTTGTGTATGTCTATGACTGAACCCCTGCTACACGTCGAGCCCTTTCTGAGCTCTATGTTTTTCTCCGAGGAAAGAGGAAATGACACATTTGTAGTCTTGAATAAGCATTATCATAAACACTGTCCACTGGCTCTAACTTAGGGTGGGTGGGAGATGATTCGGAGGTGAGGACAGGGAGTGGTGTGTGTGTGTGTGTGTGTGTGTGTGTGTGTGTGTGTGTGTGTTGGACAGGGGGTAGCCTGCTCTTTAATTTGCACAGCTTCTGCTGATTTGATCATAAGCAATTAATCTCAGCGGTTCAGCTTGGCTGCAGTGGGGGAAGAGAAGATGAACAGTCCTCCACAGTCTTTGTCCCTCACTATGGTTTACACTCCTGTTCCTAGAGTGTGATTACTACCGTTCTCACCTCTTAAACTCAGATCATAGAGGGTCCACACTGTGGCAATTGTGTCTCCCCTTTTGCACATGATACCCTCCTGTAGAACCCTTTGTTATATTTGGATTTGTGTTTAAAAGTATTGTTTTAAAATCTCAAACTCCAATGTCTAAAATTTTTAGGGTCATTTTGGGAAAAGGTCATGAAGCACAATATTTCTTCAGGAAGTCATTTGGCAATCAAAACTGGCCCAGGGACGTAGCTGCATGCTTTGCATGTAGAGGCCACGGGTTCAAAACCTCAGCCACATGGCACACCCGTGGTAAGCTTGTGCCGGTCCCAAGCCCGGAGAAAGGAGGAGGGTTGCGACAGGAGGGTCCTCTGGCGAAAAACAGTGGCCAAATCAATCATGCAAGTGACATAGCTGACTTGCTGTGGCAACCCAAAATAGGAAAAAGCTGAAAGAGGGGAAAAAAATTGGCAATCAACACCAACAACATTAAAGTTAGATCTGTGGATATTAACAGCTCCATGTTGGCCACCACACCCCAACCTATGGAAGTAAAGCTTTGTCCATCTTCTATGTCTTCTATTTTAGTGGCATCTTCCCAGGCTTTAGACCACCAAGAGGCTCACAGAGTGCTATGTTCTAGGTCCAGATCCGTCCTGCCCTGGTCTTACCGCCAGTCCAACTTTTATCAGCTCAAGAGTGACACAGATCTCCACTGATCGACTAACATTAAGCTCACAGCTTGCACGGGTTTGGCTCCCTCATCCTTGTCTCATTTGTCGCACTTCCTTCCTCTGTTTAACCCTTTGCTCCGTTGCCTGGTTTTCATATATACACATCTGCACAAAAAAAAAGCACGAAGACTAGTTCCTCCACTCTCCCTTTCTGGCCAGCCTATCTGCCAGTTTTCCTTCTCCCTCTTTCTCCCTCGCCTTTGCTTTTCCTCTCCATGGCACCATACTCCTCCCATGCTGAGGCCAGAGCTCTCTCCATTGTTGGAGGCACGTTGCCAAGGATACAAGCACAGAGAGGCACAGTCTTAATGTTATGAGATGGGAGAGACGAGCAGAGAGAGGGGGCAATAGCCTCTCTGGTCACTGGGCAGCCCAACAACAACACTAATGCTCTCCAGAGAACACTTACCACCCCCTGCTCACCGCTCAGTGGAGTGTCCCTCTGTAAAACAGAGCACACTGACACTGAACGTTTGTGGAGGAACCTCTTGTACTGGTCGTCTGCTCTCTGCTCACCTGTTGTGACTGCAGCGTATGATTGTTGTATTCATCTTCATTTGTTGTGTTTTTGGCAAATTTATATAGCTGCCACCTAATGGGGGCTTTTGAGCGATTCAAATCTTCAGATAATGAAAACTTCTAAATATTTTAGGACTGTGGAATTTTTTATATAGGCCTTGTTCCTCCTTTAAATCAATAGAGATTTTGATGTTGGACATTAATGCACAGCAAAAACCTTTATCTAATCCAGTGACCTTTGTTGGTTAGATCTGAATAGAATGAAGGGAAAGTCCTGAAGGCTTTTGGTAAACTCATAATACTCATAGCAAAATGACTCAGTGTATGTGTTGAAACCTTAAATATGTAAGAGGCATTTAGCAACAGAACTAAGCTTTTTGGTCGCTACTTCATTTGCATTGAAAATAGGATGATCTTGATCTCTAGTTTGAGAGCATTAAAGGAAGTTTTGAATTTCAATTTAAACTTAAAGGGGGTCACAAAAACATCATTTCCAGGTGGTGCTGTGGGTTTAATGACAAACAAAAATGTATTTGCTGCACACTCCAATGCAGTGAGAGGATGCAAACACAAACAGCAGGGCAGACACAAAATGTGTGGACCAAGGAGATGACGAAATTTACATTACATCCCTCAGTTAAGGTGTGAGTTTTTATTCCATTTCATTTTTGACTTCATGGTGCAAAGTCTAATTGTAACGTTATCCCCACTAGTGTCTGCTCCACCGAACGTTTGTTTTTATGTGTCTTAACATGTGGTTTATCTCATTTATAGTTTCATGATCTCCAGGATGTCCAGCTGGGTATATAGAAATTTTGCCTAATTTGTTTGCTTGTTAAACTTGTCTTCAATTCCTTTCCAGAGAGCAGTAAAGAAGTAATTCTGTCTAAGTGGCCTCTGAGCCTCCAAGCTGGTCAATGTGTGAACGTTTTAACCCGCAGTCCAATAAGCCACAGGCTGTGTACAGCATCCCCACCCAGAGTCATTGTCATTTTCCTCCTCCTCTTTTCCATTATCCTTTATTTCAACCTCCCTCTCTCTCTCCCCCACCTCACCCTTCCAATACGACCTGGGACCAGGCTGGACGGGGCCTTTGGGTTCGTGCCCGCTCACCAGTTCCTCTCTTGTGCATAAAGCCAAGACATAACCTCTCTCAATCTCTCCATCACTCTCTCTTTGCTTTTAGCACAAAGCCCTGCGTGTCTGCCTTCCTTCCCCACCCAGCATTCTTTCCCCATGCAGACTTCTCTCCTGCTCTCTCTCTCTCGCTCGCTCTCTGTCGACTTCCCTCTTACCCGCCAACTCGCTCAGCCTCACCCTACCTTTCATTAGCCCACTCTTTATCTCACACACTCACTCGGCTCGCACTCTCCCCCTCCACTCTCCTATCTTTCCTGCTTTTACAGTCCCGCTACTCTCTTATTCGTTTTCACTCTCTCTCTCTCCCCCTTCAGTTGCTTCAGTTTTTGTTTCTGATATGTCTTCATTTATTCCTCTCTCCCTCTCTTTCCCTGCTGACCCTATTATTTTTATATTCTCTCTCCCTCTGCCATCACCCCCCCTCTCTCTCTCTTCCCTCCCACTCCTCGCAGTCCCTCTAAGCTGCATTAACTCCCCAGATTACCTTGAGCCCTGCAATCCTCCATCCCCCACGCACTCACCCGCTCCCTCTTTCCATCCCTTCCTTCACTCATTCACTTGCTCACTCCTGAGTGCATCCACACTGTGGCGGCTAATTTTGAAAAGACTTTCAACCGCACAAATATTTTTTGTTATTTTCTAGGAAACACTTGGACAGCAGAGAAAAATTGGTAAATCAGTGTCCTTTGTTGCGTTCATTCAGACAGAAAACTATAAAACTGTGTATCACTCCCAATAAATTGCCATGACCATCTCTTAATATTTATATATAATTTTTTACTTTTTTGCAGTCAGACAACTGAATGTGCACAAAATAGGAATTTGATCATAGGCTGGTTTTTTTTATCAAGTGAACAGTAAATCTCTCTGTGCAGAGATGTGGATCAGAACTATATGTTATGACCAGAAATTCACCTGTCATAGTGAACATAATACTGAAACTACTCCTTGTATTGTGCGATTGGCTACATTAAAATGAGTAATTGCAGAGGTGGTTATGGGGGAAAGTTGTTTGTATCCACACTGAAGCTCATGATACACCTTTAGGCGCACAGCAGCAGTGTTGGAGCATTCACATAATTGCCTGCCTCCTTTGTGTATTCATGAAAAGATTTTTTTATTTTATTTTTTTAAATCGATTCATTTCAGTGGAATTGCTATTTTGGCAAACTTTGACACTACAGTCCCACAAATGAATTTGTAGACAGTTGAGACAGAGTCAGCGGTAGAAGTTGTCTAAAACAAGAACTTTTTTTTTTTTTTTTTTTTTTTTTTTTGCAATTACCTATCAAACAAAGCCACTTGTTAGCTGAAAGGTAACGTATACTGTGGTGCAACCAAGTGCTGTCTTTGCTGGGAACGGGTGTGTAAACAGCGAAACATGGTGCCACTTGGGGAGGTTGGCATACTGTTAATGAGATGGTGGTAGAAAAAGCAGCAGCAGCTGTCTGTATGTTTAAGTGCATCTGATGGACACACAACATCACATTACCATCCTGATGTTGACGGAGGGCCGGAGCGGAGAGAGAAAGATGCATTTTCAAATTTAGCTGCCTTACTGTAGACGCACTCTCACACACTCAGCCCCATCGGCACAACCCTCCCTCCCTCCCACAGCTTCTGCAACTTCCCCCTCACTTCTCCTCTCTCCCCCTTCACCCTCCCACCCACACTCCATCACCCCATGGTCCACCTCTCACCCCGCCACTCTTGCAATCACTGTGCTCCTCTTCTCTTCTCTCCTTCCTCCCCTCCACCCACACTCTCTCTTTTTCTCCAAGCCCCCAGCAGAACCACCAGCACCATCATCTCTCTCTCTCTCTCTGTCTCTTTCCCTCTCTCTTCCCTGTCCTTTACCACTCTTTTTCCTCTGTCCCTCCCTCCTCTAAAGCCTTCAGGCTCTGCTTGATTTATGCTTGCCCTCCCTATCCACACACACCCCACCATCACCACCACCCACCCTTCCCTATCTCTCCTGGAGGTTGTGGCCCGGCTAGTCCCTAAAAACAACAGAGAGTGAGCAAGTAAGGGAAAGGAAGACAGAGAGAAAGAGGGAGAGCGAGAGAGAATAACAACCTCTTTTACTTTCCATCCTCCCTCCTTTTTAACCCAGCATTTTTTTCATTCCCCTCTCCCACACTGCTTTTTAAATTGCCTCTGAATTCTTGAGCTGTTTTAGTGCCTCACTCCCCCTTCTCAACTGAAATTACTTTTTTACCCTCTCAAACTCTGGCATGCTGAGAAAGCAAGTTCTACCTTCCCTCCCTTCTTTGTCCATGCGAGGACGAACGAACACTAATCACACATTACAGTGTGCGTAGCTGTTTGTGTGTGTGTGTGGGGGGGGACTTTCATTTTCTTGTTTGGAAGCATGTCGCTGTAATGTCGCATGGACAAAATGACGAGCAGCGGGTTCTTGTGACAACATGGCTGTTGTAATGCCTTGTCCTTTTCAACCTCGGGCTGGCCGAGCCATTAACAAGACCAACTTGGGGCAAGTCTTCTTTCTGAGTCTTTCTCTGTCACACACACGTGCACAGACACATACGCACACACAGATGTACACACAAAGAGACACAGTGAGAGTCTTTCCCCTTTGTTTGCACTTCCACATTCAAACATGCACACAAGCCTTACTTTCTTTTTGACGGCTCTCTTGTGGTCGACAAGCCTCAGTAACTCGTTGCTTAACCACCCTGGACTTTTTCTCTCCATTGTGTTTGGCTACTGTCTCTGGTGATTTGAAGGCGTGGTGTGTTGTCTGTGTGTAAGTTTGTGCGCCCACGCGTGCACGTTTGTGTTTGCATGAGTGTGAGGTGTTAAAGGAGTTTGTCCAACAACAATCAGGTCATGTGTGTAGGTCCAAATAATGGATGTGAGTCAACTTAATTTTATGCATCTGTTATTATCTATCAAAAACCTGCATCTTTTGGAAAATGGAAACTCCCTCACACAACAGTTTTTGGCTTCATTTTGAGGCAGAAGAGAGGCATATGTTGAGACACACACACACGCGCACATACTCACATCCACTCTTTGAGCACAATCAGAACAGAAGATCAGAGGTCAAACCGGGTCAGGTGACCCTTCCCTCCTTTTTCAGACCTTCTCTCTCCTCCTCTTTACTGCGTCAAAGCATGCTTTCTAATAACACAACTCCGCTTGTGGAACGCACACACCAACACACACTTCACTCAGATATACAGTGCAGCCTTCAACCGCAGCACATAAAACTGTATCTTCTATCCATTAGCTGTAACTCTCTCAATGGTTTATAAATGCAGTATCCCTCACAACAAATTTGAAGTATAGTTCAACACGCACATCTTTCATTCCAAGGCAAGTCTTATTCCGCCTTTGCTTTTTCCCACTCAAGCTCCCACATAGCTTGCAGCATCGCTCACGCGCTCACACACACAAACAAACTCACACATGAACAAAGAGAGCCACCATTTCCACATATTTGTCTCTCCTTTTAAAAGGGGGTTTGATTTAGCATAAATGTTGAAGCCAAGGGTGCCTGGCTACCATGGCAACCAAATTAAACGGAGGATCTCTTCAGAAAGCAGAAATCTAAATTATTCGGACTCTTTTATGAAGGGGAAAATGAAAATTCCCTTCACCGTACAGATCCCACTACACTGTAAAGGCGAAAAGAAATGAAGGGAGGCAAAATTTGGAAAATGCAATTGTTCTGTTTGGTTTTTTTGTTGTTTTTTGTTAGTTTTTTTTGGAGGGATCTGACCATGTAGTTCAAAGGCATACCATGCCATTGAGATTCATAGGTTGTCTCATGACAACCAGTATGTTAACACTCAGCATATGTGCACAAAGGAATGATGTAACCCCAGTGTCTCTAAAACGCCAGATAAACCTATTGCCTCTGAAAGACGCTACAATATGCGTCTACAAATCCTCAGTGAAACCTGGCACACGTATGATGAAATCCATAAGCTGCATGGGATTAGCCGCGACTGTTTCTTGTGTGGTAAATGATTTTATCTGTTGGAACAGGATGAAATTTAAGTAACTCAACATTTACGCAGGGCTGATAAAGCTTTCATAAGTGAAGGAGGAGTATGTACTGTATTCCGATGATTTGGTGCAGAAGCCTGTTTGTGGTCAGCTGAATACCAATTTCTAATATCTCATGTTTAGCCTTAGAAATGTGGATAAATCCCCATAAATCAAGATACTGGATGTTGCACAGTGAAGTTTGTCAGCAGGACACAGGGAGAGTCCTTAAAAAAAAAAAAAAAAAAGTCAGAAGTCGTGCTCTTTTCTGCAGGGAAATTAAACAATCACATTTCCATAACTCTGCCATTTAATCTGCAGTGTGTGACTGAAGTGTCGTGACTGTATGACTGTAAGGAGGGCAGACATGTTACATTTGTAGATGCATGTGTGCAGGATGCTGGGAAAAGTGGTCAGGGGTCATTCACTCGTCCAATGAACAGATGAGTGGTGGGAGATGGGGGTCAGAGGTGACCCTCTTTTCTCTCTCTCCTTCACTTCCTCCCCTTCCATTTTGTGTGCCTCTCCTTTCTCCATATACGTGTTTGTGTGCATGTGTTTGCGCGCGTGTGTGTGTTTGTTGTTGGCCAACAGCAGATCTATGTTATTGATTGACTCCCGAGGCTGCTTGGCTGCCCACTGAAGGAGGGGGCAGAACTCTAATGAATTCCTGCACCTTATGCCCCTTGCACCAACCCCTACACCCCCTCCTTAATTAACTTTGTTTGCGTGTGTGTGTGGGTGCGAATGGGGTGGGATGGGGGCGTGCGTGGATGCTTGCATGTGTGTTTTGTGTGTATCTTCTGTGCTTCCTCCACAGCTCAACACCCCCGCTTTTACACTTCCCTGTTTTTTTTCTTTTCTCTCTTTTTTCTCTCTACCCTGTCCGTGCCTCCTCTTTTCTTCCTTCATTTTGTCTTACTTTATATCTGCCTCTGTGTCTGCTAGTAGTAGTTTGAAGGCTGCTGATGACTTTGTGTGTATGCCACTCTTATCTGTCACGCCCCATCTCCATCCTCGCATCCTCAATATCTCACTCGTATCTCTGCACCTTTCAGATCTATGTGTCCATGTGCAACTCTGCATACTGAGCCTGTATCCATCCATCTGATCTGTGATCATTTATCTGCACTGGGCATAAAAAATGACTGATAGTGTGTGTATGTGTGTGTGTGTGTGTGTGTGTGTGTGTGTGTGAGAGGGAGAACATGAGAGATAAAAAAAGAGAGAGAGAGAGAGTGGTCAACATTGACCTGGCAGACTGTGGAGAAGCAGTATACCCATCGGTATTCCAGACGTGGAGGCAAACTACTGTCTCTGTCACCTTGACTCCCCCTGCAGCAGACGAGCTGGGGCTGCACAGGAAACACTTAGCACTACCTAACTGTAGTTAAAATGGACAATAGGGCTATTTTGCTCCCCTGCTCCGATTATATCTTTTTACTCGTTCTTTCTCCTTTGCCTCTTCATCCATTCCTGCTCTAAACTGCCCCCGCATCGCCCCTGATCCTGTCTTCACCTTGTTTACTCCCCATTAGCTTTAAGTGTGAATTCAGCTGTCACTGCATGGGCTTAGTGGAACAGTAGACTTATATATTAGGATGTCAGAAGGTTTCTGTCCAGAACAATCACACATAATCATGCCCCCCCCCCCCCCCACGCCCCAAGGAAACTCACAAGTTTGCATTAGTGTTCAGAAGGCTGTGTGTTTGTTTTAGGTGTAGACAAGTCATTCTTTCAAAGTCTCCAAGTCGGTGATGTGCGTGGTGTGTATTTTTGTCTAAGTCTTTGGTAGAGAAAGCAACCTGTCATCAGTTAAACATCAATTAGGAGGCAATGAAAGTGTATTTGTGTGCCTGTTTTGCCCGTGTGTGTGTGGGTGTGTGTTTTCGCCTGTGTGTGTGTGTGTGTGTGTGTGTGTGTGTGTGTGTTGAGCAAAGCCATCGTCAGCAGTGTGGTCTGACAGTCTTGTAGATCTACAGTGGATCCTCCAGTGACATGTCTACTGCTGACAGCTTTTCCACTCACTCCGCTTTCAATGACACTGACAGCTAATCGTGCACGCAGACATGATGCACACATGTGCCCACACATACATATCACGTCTGTGTGTCTGCCCTCCTCTCTCTCACTGTCTCTTTATGATCTCCCTGTATTTTTGTTGACTGGTGATGATGAGGTATGTTAGGGAGTCAAGGAGAGAGGGAGAAGAATTAGAGCGGTGAAGTGTTGGTAGTCGCTACCAAAAACACTGGGTGTGAATGATCACTCGGCTCAGAGGTTTTAAAGAATTGGTTTAATATGGTGGTGGTGGTGGGGGAGTTGTATTTTAACTCAGGCTGTTATCACTGTCAGGTGAACCCTTAAATCAACAAAGTGACAGCTTTTCAAGAACAATGTGGGGGGAGGGTTGTAGTTTGACCCTGATCCCTTCTTATCCATTCTAAAAAGATTTCCAAAATCCAAGATTGATGGAATTTTACAGCCAGTCTCAAATTTTGCTAAGCATTGCTATGTGACATGTTTCTGGGCATTGCCTCTTACCACCTGTCTGAATTTCCCTGCTTGATTTCATTCTCAGCCAGCAATATCTGCATAAGTTTCACTAATGTTTTCTTACTTCATCTCTATTTTCAGGGGCAGACGTGACTGAACCCAACAGCTCAGACAGCCGCGGCGAACGCCTCGATTTCTTCCTCAAACAGGAAGAGGCTCTCACCGCAGAGCCCGGCTTCATGGGTCCCAACGAATCGGAAGAGGCCGGAGGAGGAGGCGGGGGCGGAACGATCTCGTCTGTAGCCAATCTGAAGGCGGCGCTGATGAGTAAGAACAGCTTGCTGTCTCTGCGGGCTGAGATGATGGGCGATGATAATCCCTTGCTCTATGAGTACCTGCCCAAAGGAGGACACTCCCTGTCATGTAAGTCACTGTTTACTAACACTGCTCGCACTGATTGTTACACACACTGACACCCAACCAGCCACATATCTCATCACAACTCCCAACTCAAGTGCACACAAATCTACAAGTGTATTTTTTTGAGTACCTGCTCGTATGGTCACCAGTGAGACTTAAAACATACAGGTTTCACCGCTTTTCATGAGTGTCCTCTGATGCAGAGTGTTTTCCCTACTCCGCCACTGTATATGGATAACTCTGAATTTAAGTGTTTGTGTTTGTGTGTGTGTGTGCGTTTGTGTGTGGTGCCACTTAAGTGTGTAACAACATTGTGTGGCAATGCCAGTGATGAACAGTCAGCGGTGACTCAGTGAGAGAACATTTTGCTGGGTTCGCTCTCGCTGTCGTGAGAAAATTTGTTTGGTTTTATGTGACAGTTTCTTTGTGCGTATCAGTGGGTCTATGGTTGTTTCACAGCAGCAAAGTAACACAACAGAACTGCAGCAACTGTTCACATATTAGTTTCTTACTCAATTTCAGCTGCAAAAGTGATGACGAGCTTTTCCATGCTCAACTACAGAATAAACCTGTTTGCTGTTCCAAGTGCCTTCAAAATGAGGAGTACTTTCTTTTATTTTCTTTTTAAATTGTACCTCTGAAAACACCACTTTCTAAAAAAAAAAGAAAAGCAACATCATGAGAAAAGAGATTACAACAAACTGTAAAACTTTAAGTTGTGTTATATTTGCCATGAAATGTCAAGTTTTTTTATGATTCTGAAATGACTGTGCAACCTTGTTTGAATAATTCCATGTGTTTGTGGTCAATGTCAGTCACATCAATATCAGATCAATGCACACGCTTAATTGAGCTCAAATCCTCCACAGTAACAGGTGATTTTTTTCTTGGTTCACTCAGTTTTCTTATTACCTTCAGCAAAGGTGTTAACCTGTGTGTGTGTGTGTGTGCGCCTATGTGAGCGTATATTTGCTTGAGACCATGTCTGTGAGGGCACATCCGTGTGTGTTTGTGTTTCTTTGCTTTTACTGGCTAGTAATTGGATCTTTTGTCCCGAGTTCTGTCTGTCTTTGTAAGCAGAAGAAAAGTAACAGAAGGGTACAACTCCGAGCCTAGTCATGCCTTTTGAGTTGAGCCCCACTCACCTACAAAATAAAAGACAGAGCCAAGCCTGAATAGACCAAAACACACATTCAGGATTGCACATACGCGCATGTGCACACGCACGCCACATCGCATCACCCCTTTTGTGTAAGTGTTAAGTGTGTGGGATTGAGATGTTTCTGTTGGCTTAAAGAGGAGAATCAGATGCTGTCACAGCACAGATAGGCAGCCTCACAAGCTCCAGTAAAGAGAGAAGGCTTTTTGATACACACTCACACTTTACAGATATGCTTAGCCTTGACTATATGAATAGGACATTTGGAGAATTCAGAAAATGTTAATCATTTGCTCTCTGCCTGGAAAAAAAATATTGAATGAGTCTTACAGCTACATTTCAGCTGTCACTAAAGAAACATTGGGGAGAGTGTTGGTTAGCCAAAACCCTATTTTGAATTCTCTGCACAATAGGGGTTGGGGAAATGGGCTTGTCATGATGGCCAACAACCAACCACCCCCCCCCCCCCCCCCCCAACCTCACCACTCCTCCCTGTGTCTAAATGAGGACAGAAAAATAAACAAACACCGTACCTCAGATTACTGGGCGGATGATAAGTCTGCTCAGTTTGACAGATCACTGCTCGCTGCCTCCCTCTCTCCATTCAGCCCTCTTTCCCCTCTTCCTCTTCTACTCCCTGTCTCTCCTTCACCCCTGCTTAACATCCTTCCTCTCCCATTTTTTTTTATCCCTCCTGTACTCCCCCTCACACCATTCCTCCCTCCCTCCTTCCCTCCATCCATTTCTCCTTCACCCTTCCTTAACACCCATCCCTCACACTCTCCCTCGCTCCCTCCCCTTCTAGCCGGCTCCTCCTGTATTTGTTTCACTCCTTTCACTTTCTCCCTCTTTTACTTAAGCCAAGGAGCATCTAAGTATGTTGGTTTAAAATCCTGGGAAAGTATTGATCTAGGCAGAGAGGAGGTAGAGCAAGGTCACCTGGCCCAATTCAAGAGAGAACACTGACTATCAGCACAAAGCTTTGACATATAGTTTCTCCCTCCCTTTTCCTTTTTCTCTTATCCTCTCTTTTCTGTATAATTGAATCTTTAATAAAACATTTTTCTCCATAAGAGTCGCACAGTCACAACCACGCTAAAGTGAGAATCGGCGTTCTGCGGTTAAGCCGCTGAATGCCGTTCTCTCTTAATGTTTAGCGATTCAAATGGAGGCAACCTTGACCTTGATGACTGGGCAAGCTATTGACATGCACAGCTCCTCTCTTCGCCATCCTTTGCATGGGTCGCAGATTACATCCTTGTAGCAGGATGTGGAATGCAAAAATACAGTAGACCCAGCCTGTATGTCAATCAGTCTCCTGAATCCAATTAAGATCATTTGGATTTGGCCCCATTACCCCCGCTGTGCGTCAGACAATCAATGCCAGACAATGGATTTTGCCAGACCATCCCTGCTCACCTGTCTTCGCTGCCACTGCATACCAACTCTAAAGAACATCCAATTAACTATAGGGATCATAGTGACTTTATTGAACTTTTCTCCCCACTGTCTGCTTTCATCACTTCACATGTACTTTTGAAAATCGACTCACCCTCTACAGTAGCTCCCAGTGGTTCCATAGCTGCACTCCAAAGATTTTATGCTTTTTTTCTACATGATTTGAACACAAATTCTCCCTATCTGGGGGCAAAAAGCTCTCAAGCTTTAACATTTGGGTTGTATATAAGAACACCATACCCTCTGCCTCTCTTTTTAAATGCAATAGGAAAGAAGAACAGTAAGGGTCAGTATAAAGTCACATACTGATACAGCAAATAGAAATAACTTTGCTGTGGTCATAGGATCTTCCATTAAAGTTGACCCAAACCACTTCATATATATATATAAACCTTTTGGATTTGCCACCTCCTCACATCTTTTACCGCTCAGGAGATACATAGAATGTCTGAAACGTGGATCCAAATCCAGATTTACCCATTTTTATCATATTTTGTGCAACAATAAACTGACCTTTAAAAGAATTTAACAGGTGGCTGTTGGGCCTTGTTGCCATGGAGTCTTGGAGAACCCCAGTCCTATCTGACTATTTATTCCTAACCTGACTTATCAAGTTTTATGTGATCACTATTGGCAGCTGGTCAGTCACCTTACAGTAAAAAGTTTCCTAAAGCCTAAACAGACCCAGTAAGTCCTGGCCCAGGTATGATAGCAGAAGGAGGAGAACACATGAGTTGCACCATAGTGTTAATGGAATTCAGTTACTCTACATTATTGTATTTCTCTTCAACCCATTTATTTGCTCTTGTCACTGTGTCGTGAGTCAGCATGCTGTTATTTGTATTCTTTACAGCTCACCATACACAACAGCAATATTAAGCTCAACAAGAAGATTGCAAAAAAATAAATAAATAAAGTTCAATGTTGGAAATCTTCAAATGGTCTGAACCAAAACTTTTCAACCCAGTCAATGTAAATATTCTGTGCTAGTCCTGTACTATGAAGCACTCTTGGGGGGGGCATTTGTCAATGAGCTTCTGTCTCTCACCTGTAGCTCATCCTTTCCCTCTCTGTCTTCGTTTTTTCTTCCCTGTTAATGTTGTTCCTCCCATTACTGCCGGGGGGGTTGTGGTGAGGAAGAAAAGATGGGGAGTAAAGCATTTGTGTGTGTTCTCAGTAAGTGGGAGTGGGGAGTGTCGGGCGCGGTAGTTTAACATTCCAGGAATCCGTCCACGGTCGAGCCTCATGGTTGTGTGATTCTGCCTGTTGTGCAGAGGAGGGCAATGAATGGCTAACCCACTGCATAACTCTGGAGACATTCCCTAAAAATGCTCCCCACACTCACACATACTCAGATACACACACGCACACTCTAAAATAACCTGCATTACATTATACCATGATTAATATGCATGATAAGAAAAAGAGAAGTACTCTCAGCACCAGCTAATGGTGATATTAATGTAGCAGAAAAAGCCTCTGTGTGATAGTTATAAAGAGCTAAAGGCTGTGTGAGAAATTCCAAATTCTTTATCTAGCGTGCCTTAACTTGTTGCTGGTAAACATCTTACATGGTCGATATAGTTGTCCTTTACCCCGCGTGTACAAAAAGTCTTCACTGGATGTGCTGGATGGCTCCTGTCCAAAACAATCTCCCTCCACACTACAGAGGATCCTCAAGCCCCCTCTCCTTATATGCATTTTACTTGCTCACACAACACATGCACACTCTCTCACAAAACACACACATGCTGCCATCCTCTGCGCACGCATGTGGGTGGAAGGAGAAGGAGAGCAGAGGAGCGAAAGAAAAAGAGAGAGAAAGAGAGAAGAGAAGCCCTAACCCTTTCCCCTCGGCTGGTGGAAAGTGAAACTTCTGAGTTTTTCTTCCTCCCCCTCTCCATAGTGTTTGATAGTGTAGCACTGGCAGCCTCTGTGTGCCCCCTGCCCACTCTCTCCCGTTGTGTTCTGGTGGCCAGCTGCTAGCAGAGTTGCAGTTGTACGTGAGTGGGTGGGTGAGACTCGTTTCCTGTGCTCCTCAGGGCTCCGCTCCAACAACTACTGCAGCACGCTCCGGCCAGGGGCCACGGGGGCCACTATTCATAACAAACAGGGGGCTGGCTCCTCTCCTCCTCCTCCTCCTCCTCCTCCTCCCCCTCCTCCTCTTCCTCTTCTTCCTCTTCATCCTCCACTGTCAACATCACCACTACCACTACCGCCATCATTGTCATCCTCATCATCATCATCATCAACAGCATCAACATACTGCCTGCCCACTCCACCCACGCCACTGCTCCCCTCTGAGCCTCGGCCCCTGGAGGCCCCCGGTCTGCGGGCTGGGGTATCCCCGCTGCGCTCAGAAGGGTTGGACATGCAAGTAGAAGAGGCTCCTGAGGGCCCAGAGCACTGCACCTTGCCTGAGGTAAGCACAAAGAGCCTGGCTCAGCTCCAGGGCAGAGGCTGCTCTCTGGGTACTGCTCCTCCACTCGGATAAAAGTCTGTTCCATGTAAAAACGAGTGGAGATAAAGAACCAGGGGGCAGCTTCACCCTCCTTCTGGAAACACACCGAGTGGGGTTGAGAGGTGACGACAGTAGAAAGATACTGGTGACGTAGTGGAGGGTGGGGTTCGGGGTTAATGGGGTTATTTTTCATCTTTAGAAAGTCTTTTTTTTTTTTACACACAACCACATCATCACTCAGCCCCTCTCTGTATCTTATTCTCTGTGTGGAATCTGGCATATTTCCTGCTGTACTAGAGAGGAAACACTGATTTCTTTTGTTTGTCTTTCTTTTCAGTATGATTTGTTTGCTTTTTCTTCCGCTGCTTCAACAATACTTCACTTCTTTTTCACTTTTCAAATGTTCTTTTAATATAGCTAGACCATATTTCACCCTTGAGCCAGGAGTCTTTGCTCAGCATTAGCAGTAATGTAGTACATAGTGGTTAGATTAGAGATGACACATCTGGTCACAATGGCAGTGCGCGCTCAGACACGGCAGATAACGGGCAAGGTAGTGAGATGAGACTGAGTAGAATCAATACTAGTAGACAATGAGAGGTTTGCTCTCACAGCCCAGGAAATTGTTTGTTCTGCTTAGTGTGTGTACGTGTGTCTGTGTGCGCGCGTGCGAATGTGTGGCTGTGTGTGTGTATGAGCATGACAGTATGAGCATGTGTGGATGTGATTTTTGTGCCAGTCGGTGTGTGTACGCTGTGTGTGCGGGTGAGCATTTAGGAGCAGCATTTGATTTCAGTGGACCTGCCTCCCAACAAGCCTCCCTATCTCTACGGACAAGCCATCTGTTTGCCCAGTGCACTGTGTTCTGTTCTTGGAGAGGAGGAGGAGGAGGAGGAGGATTGTAGGGGCCAAGGAAATGGGTGGGGGTGAAGGAATTACAGGAGCATGGAGTAGATGGATGAAGGATACGGTTTAGCTGCGATGTAGAAGAAAGAAGAAAGTGGGGATGGTTGTTTGTCGCACTTTGCACACCCAAGTGTGGGTTTATTATTAACAGAAAGATAATATTAATAATAATGTAGATCAATACAAGTGCTCATTCTGTGTCTCATGGGACAACTCCAGGACCCAGAAACTGTCAATTATTTACTGTACAAGACTTTTCCCTGTGCTTCCTTCTTTATCGGCCTTTAAATCGTGCTGATCTGCCATTTCTCTTCTTTTTTTCCCCTTTTCTGTTTTCATGTCTTTGTTTCTCTGTTTCTCACATGTGAAATAAGCTTCTCAGCTTGGCTCACCTGCCTGCCTCCTGCATGCCCAGACCAGACAATATTCCATACAGCCTGAGTAAATCTGTGTGTGTGACATAACGAAATGCCTTGTGTTTACAGGAGGGCATAATAGATGAAGAAGACATGAAGGAATACAGCACAGGTACGGTTTCACCTTTAGTGAGCAGAAGTACGTCTTGGCTAGACAACTTAAGAAAGAGATTTTGTCTTTTTATACCTGCTTTATGTTTCTCACTTTCATTCTCTTCCGTCTTGCAGCGTCAGCCCTGGAAAGTGACCAGCCGCCTGTTGAGAAGGATCAGATGGGCGGTGGGAGCTGTGCTGCTGGTTTGACCACGTCTGCGTCAGTGTCCATGGCTGGCAGAGAGTCCAAAGGGCTGATGGTGCTGTGCGAAGAGGCTGGATTAGGGGAAAGAGTCCTGCCAGAGCCTGGTGCCTGGCCCTCAGAGGGGTTCGCCTGCTCCCTGTGCAAACGGCTGTTCAGCAGCCTGGAGCATCTCAGGGAACACGAATACCGCCACACCCTGTCTCTGATGGCCCTGTCGCTGGACTGGCCAAGCATGCAGGGTCCTCACCACCAACCTATCTTTCCCCATCACCATCACCATCCACAGCCCCAGCCCCTCCACTTCCACCAGTCGCTCTACCGCCCCACAGTGGCTGAGCCGGCACGCTACTTCTGCTCCCAGTGCCCCGCCAGCTTCACCCTCAAATCCAACGCAGACCGACATGAGAAGACCATCCACTTCAAGAAGAAGCTGATGCAGTGCGCGTACTGTCTGAAACACTTCAGAGACCGCACAGACCTTCACAGGCACCTGTCATCCGTGCACTCCAAAGAACGGGGGCACACCTGCCCCGCCTGTGCCAAGGCATTCAGCACCCAGAAGAACCTGGCGACACATGTTAAAGTGTGCTGCCAAGTGGGGTCAATGCCAGGCGTGATGCTCGGAGGCCGCGTCGGGATGGAAATGTCTCAGGGTGTAACTCCACTGTGGCAGCTTTCTCAAGACATGAAAGTTGACACTCATAATCACAGTATCAATGCTGAAAACTGAGACTGGATCAACAGGCTGCAGGCTCATGTACACAAACACATTCATACCCAGCAATTAGACGCGTATCATCACTGTTGCGTGTTCGCACCGTAAATGACGTGTGTCGTCATTGCACTGAGATGGAAAGACAATCAAATGTCTATTGACATGATTAGAAATGTCAACGTTTGTCACCACGTGTTAATTTTTTAGGGATGATTTGAACACAAATTGACAAACTTATATGTCAACAGTGCACAGCGGCTATGCAAAACTGTTTGTTTTTTTTAAACAAACTTCTGGCTGAAATTTGTTGTTGATTTTTAGGGTTGTTGAATAGTTTTTGCTGAGGACTGACTGGACCTATGAACAGGTGACATACTTTGTGCTGCGGTGCCAGATAAAAAGATCGGGTAGGGTGTGGGGGTGTTTTTCCGCCTCCCCAACCTAAACCACTTGTCTGGCTCACTGTCGCCACCAGTCTGACTTAACTCTTCTCTCCTTTTTAGGCAGAGAGATCTTTATCTTTGTGTCCACCCCTGCATTACGGGCACAAAGACGGTTCAAATCTGCAAGGATTTACTGTTGTTCACAGCCCACACAACCATACCACCTGCAGGAACTTTCTAGCATTGCAGCAGAGAGAATAAGAAAGACGCAAATCGGATCATTTTTGTGGTAGTTCTCATAAATAAATGTTTAGAATTTAATGGAATATAATTTTATATATTACATTAAATTCAATTTAGTGGGATATATAAAATCATTTGTGATTGCAGAAACTCAAAGACAAAGGCAAAACAAAGTGATTCCACAACAGATCCACCTCCGCTGCACACACAGAAGCTTGTCCTCTGTTGTCCGTCTCGTCCCTTCTGTCAATGCTGTCAAATCAGTCCAGATGGAGGGGATGTGCCCAGTGAGACAAAGCCAGCTAAAACAATAGGCCAGTGGTGCTTGGGATGGGGGTTGGGTGGTGTCAGTTTCTCCCTCCTTGTCCATCTCCTCTGTCCCAGATCTGTAAGTCTTCTAGAGGCTGAGTGCGGCTGGAGCTGGACAGTAATTGGTCCTTCATGGCTCCGGCCCTTCTTAACCCCTGACCTCTCATCTGAGGGGGAAGTGGGGACCGCAGGGCAGATGCCCTTTAAACCAAAGCTCGGTGAGGTCACCGCCGTAGACAGATAATGGCCTTGTTGTGAGGTAGAAGGTAGAAAATGGGAGATCAAGGCAGACAATTTGGGGAAAATGCTAAAAAGGTATAAGGGAGTTGGTGAAGATAGAAGAGCTAGATCAAGGAATGTGGGAGAGACACCAGCTTGAAATCCTTGCTGGGAATTCACATACATTTCTGCCAGTATTTTCTCCCTTGGGTTTCCAGCAGTCCTTTACCCTGCAACAAATGATTGTCTCGATACAGCCCAGTTTGGACCCGTACTGTGAATACTATATCCAAGGGGAATGCATCCACCCTATAAAAATCCACAGAAATATAGAACTGTAATTTCTGAATGTCTACAGTGAAAACTGAGCTTGTGTTTATTGGGATTGTCACCCCTTCTTTTATAAATATATATATACACAGAAAATTGCCCACTGCCCAATGTTTTCTGATACAAAATCCTATTTCTCAGGTAGCTCTGGTGGACTGGCAGGCTCAGAGAAGTCAGGAACTAATCAGGAACTCTTCAGGATCAGCCACTGAGGAGAAATGGCGACCGCTGTGTGGATGTTGTTTAGCATCTCAAAGCTGGAATTTTTGTTGTTTGTAAAATATTGAAAGATATTAGATTTTAGATAACAGAGAAACCCCGTCTACGGTATATATATATATATATATATATATATATATATAAAAAAATACTTTTCTAAACAGAATTTGATTCTGCTTATAATTTTTATGCTGTAATTAAACTGTTATTAAAACTATTTTAAAAAAAAAACCTCTTTATTAGTAGTGTGTTACGCACATATTCACATCACCACAACAATATTTTTGTCTTTGTTTTTGCATTTTAACGTGAAACAAATATGTGTGTGCTCTAATGCGTCGTGGAGTTGTATGTATATGTACATGTTTTTTGTTGATGTGTCAAGTCAGAGCAGAAGTTGGTTTGCAGATGGAGGTAATTATGTCATGTTCCTTACAGCTGAATTTAACCCTTAGCTGCGTGTTTGAATCCCTCCCTTATGTGCGCTAGATGTGAACCGTTTGTTGTGCTTGTGTACGCATAAATCCAGCCCAGGTTGTCGGCTCTATCTCTTAATTTGTGAAGTTTCTCATCGGTTAGACACACACACACTCAGTCACACACAAGCAGACTCACAATCTGTTTGCTTGGATGCCCTTCACCTGGCTTAACTAGCATTTAAGTCTAGACCTTGAGATAATTGGCTTAGCAGACCTCTACACAAGACGACTACATGGTATTAATGATGGCTCTTTTTAAAAAATTATTATCACCATGTTGACGCATTCCTTTGTGTGTGTGTGATTATTAGCCAACCTTCAACCCTCTGTGACTGTCTGTTTCTCTTTGTTCTTTGTCTGTGTTTTTGCTGTCCATAGCAGAGACCTTCTAGAGCGACCAAGGCAGACTGACTGTTGTGTTCTGTGTTTATAGTATCTCTTTGCCTTTATTGCTTTAGTATGGAGGAAGTGCTGTTGCCAGGGCAACTGTAGCTTTGACTCGGGTTGGGGTGGCCATGGGAATTGATAGTACAGTTCTAGACCATGCTGCTAATTAAATGTAGTAACTGAAAAGTGACGTCTCGCTTTATTTATATGAGCTTCATTCAAAACATTTTTTTTCTCCCCCCCCACCCCCCCCATCCCTCCCCCTTCTCTCTGTGTCCCTACAGTGAATGACTTCACAGTGATCCGTAAAAAGTTCAAGTGCCCCTACTGCAGTTTCTCTGCTATGCACCAGTGCATCCTAAAGCGGCACATGCGCTCTCACACTGGCGAGAGGCCTTACCCCTGTGAAATCTGTGGCAAGAAGTTCACCAGAAGGGAGCACATGAAGAGGCACACACTGGTGAGTGGGCTGAACGATCACCATTATGTAGCATGGATGATATCCAAAGTGCAAAAAAAATATTTTGAAATGGTGTGTGTTTCCCTCCAACAGGTCCACAGCAAAGACAAGAAGTATGTATGTAAAGTGTGCAGCCGAGTCTTCATGTCAGCAGCCAGCGTCGGCATCAAACACGGCTCCCGTCGTCATGGGGTCTGCGCTGACTGCTCCGGCCGGGGCATGGCCGCACTGCTGGACCACAACGGTGAGGTGGGGGGAGACATCTCCCCAGAGGAAGAGCTGTATCCCGGCGATCGTTTCCATGATGACCAGGCGGAGTGTGACGGCGACGGAGAGGGGGAGGAGGAGATGATGGTGGAGGGGGACGGAGAGATGATGGGAGAGGGAGAGGAAGAAGGAGGGAAGTGGAAGGACTCAGGGATGACCACTGAGGCACACGGAGCACTGGACAATGAGAAGGAGGAGAGTGACTCCTCGGCACAGGAGGGCGAGCAGCAGAACGGGAGTGAGAGGGACTTTGCCTGGATCTCCTAGAATCCGTCAGGCTCCTGCTGGTGGTCGACCAATCTGTGAGGATCTCTTGCGATCTTTAGGGCAGAAAACTCTGCTCTCTTTACCCATTCGTCCGACGCTGGGCAGGCCTTCCTTTGACTGGAAATGCTGTAGGGTGATGCGCGACAATGATCTAAAACCATTCTGAGTAACACACTCAAATGCACACACACATGCACGCACACACACACACACACACACACACACACACTTAGGTTATTCTCAACCTTGACTGCCATAGTAGAAGAAGAAGAGTGGTCAAGACGTGGCCCGAGTGCAAGGCTTTTTCTGCTTACCTCCTTTACTTCTGATGCAGTGGGTTTTTTTTTTTTTTGTGTTCCTTTTTCTCGATTGTTCAGGCCAGAGTCCAGTAGTTTTCTGCTGTGCCACAACAGGAATCAATGAGGACGCTGCCAAGGACGTGGCCAACGCAAGACTGCAACTTTACTGCAACTTTCTATGTTTGCCATCACAATCACCATGGAAACCAAGGATCACTGACAGTGTAGGGAAACAGGCAGGAGGGGGAGGAGGGAGTATCTTGGTCCCACCTTGGGTGTAATGCTTCAAGGGAAAAGTGTCTCTCTGTGAGTGAAGGGAGAGTCTAAATCTATTGCAAAGCTACGAGTGTCAGAGGACTGGGCAGCCCGATGGCACATTGATGCAGAGTCCTACTGCCACAGACTTGCACTTTAATGACAACTGACTCCTATCAAAGCCCTGAACCCGTGGTTTACATTTTTGATCTGATCTTTACTTACCTAAACAACTCGGTGACCGCACCTACCTTTAAGGATATACTTTATGTCCTCTTGACTGTTATCACGATATAGAGATCACTGAATCTTTGTGCAGATTGCTGTTTATATGGCCTATGCCTTTCAGTGAGTTCCTTAATCTTTTCTTCACTTAAGTTTACCACACAGTTTCTATCTATCCATTCCAATAAATACTGGAGATTTGACAAATGTACATACAACTTTTGGAATTTTTAAAGGGGAGCGAAGTGTATGTGAGACAGAGAGAAGGAGAGAGACTGAAAAGAAGTTTTACAGTGTAGGAGTCCTCAAACTCTTTATACACAAAGTGCACATCAGTCACACAGTGTCTGCTTCCCTGTTTGGAAAATCAAGGACACAGTGGCTCTGCACTGAGTTACACTATTAACTATTTCTGTCTCTCTCACTGTCTTTGGTTCAGTTTCTCTCACACTGGAGTTTGTCATGATAGGACCTGAGAGCCAAGTCTCTCACACCTACGGAGGAGCTGCCTTTGTTTAAGAAAAAAAATAAATAAATAAAAAAAGAATTTTTCTTTTCTATTCTTTTTTTTTTCCCTCTCTTGGTTATGTAATTCCAATTTCCAACAACAAAAATATGCAGACTCTTCCCATGGTTTTGTTTTCTTTTGGTGATATAATTTTTTTTTTCCGGCTCTGTAAGGTTAAAAGAAGAGGATCAAAATTGTGCTTGAAATTCAGAGTTTGATATTTGTAGAGAGTGTAATATTAATTTGTTTTGTTTAACAGCTATTTATTGAAAACCTTTTTTTGTTTTTGTTTTTGTTCTTCTGTTTTTTGAGAAGTCATTCCCTCCTCTCTCACTCTCTCTTTCTCTCTCTCTCTCTCTCTCTCTCTCTCTCTCTCTCTCTCTTGCTCACTCTCTGCATTGTGTGCAACAGGATGAGTGTTTGTATGCAAGAATGCTCGAGTATCCAGTGTCCAAAAAAAAGTCTATATTGATTTCTTAAGATTATTTCCATGCTTTTGGCAAAGTTGCTGTCAATTCAAGTGAGGCAGATGACGTCTTATTATTATGATTATCAGATCTATGATTACTGTTCTTGATGTTACTATTATTATTATTATTATTATTATTATTATTATTATTAAGTGCTGGATGCTAAGCTTTATTGTGTGTTCTTTTTTTTGATATTTTATATCTTGTATAAGAAAAAAAAAAAGCTTTTATACTTTGCCTTGTTGTGGACAGCAAGCCATGGGGCTTTTATCAACCTTTTATTGTGCCAGTTTACGCTTTTTCTGTCGTATTTGCTTTTTTTACCAAGGGGGAAAACAACTTCACTGTCAAACTTCTCTGTTAGATATTGATTGACACATATATTCAGCACAAGCTTTTGCATCACTAATGTACACTAATTGATTAATATCAAACCAAAACCAATCTAGTACCTTGTATACATGAAGTGCTTTTGTTTCACAGTCCGTGTGTGCAGGTGCTTTTGGATTTATTGTTGTGGTTAACAGTTTTGTTGTTGGGTTGTTTTTATTTTTGAGCCTGTCACTATTTGTCACAGTTTGAAAAAAAAAAGTGCACATGTTATGGTATTATTGTGAATATGAAGGGCTGCGTGGAAGAACTGGCTGGCTTTTGAAGACTGCATCTTAAAAACCAAGCTGATTTAATTCAATTTTTTTTTTTTTCTAGTTTCTACTGCCTCACACCTTCGCATGACACACAATCAAGTAGAAATGCAACATGCAGACCAGAGGGCATTTAGTCTACATGGTGTATTCCTATCTGCCAGCGTTTAACTGGCTCGAACTCTTGTTCATTTACATAAAGGGAAAGCGAGTGCTGCAGTAGTAACTCTGGGAAACATTTTGTTGCCAGTGCCGGTCATACACATCAGGTGCCATGGACTGCACTTCCCATTAAGCCCCACTGAGAAAGTGAGTAAAGTACAATTTGTGATGCTTACTTCATGTCTGGTAATGTCTTTATTTTATTGGTATTATTTATTGTGTTTTTCTTTGACCCATTTATCGAATTGTTGTATTTTTGGGATGTAAAAAAGAAGAAAGACAATGGGGTAGGATTTTTATGAATGTCAATGGTGGGTGTGGAAGGAGCCCGTGATCAGTGACAAATCTCTGTCCTGTGGTGCTGTTGTGGCCACTTGAGAGACGTCTGGATGTATGTGTGACTCCCCGTTCCTGCGCTCTTCTCACAACCTGTACTGTATGTCCTCTTCCTCATACTGGGTTGTACTTCAGGAAAACGTCTGCCATCAACCCCTCAATATGTGCCTCAATGACATTTCACCTGTGCGATTGTGCGAGTGTCTGTTGCCGTGGGATGACTGAATATTTGTATCGACAAAGAGATTACCGAAACATGTTAAGATTAGAGGTGCAAATGTTTGAGGATGAAAATTCAAAGAGACAAATCATGATGGACGACTAGATTCTCCTTCCCACCGTGTGTTGATGACCTTTTGTGCCCTGATTCTGTGGTCTTAACTGCATGCCTGTGTTCATTTTGTCATACCAAAGCGACGTCTTCGGCATCTGCACACAACTGTCTCATTCCACGATGCAAAACTGGAACTATTTGCTCTATTGCAGATGAATATGGGTATTCTTAGACGTGTACAAATTGCAATCCTCATTTAGCCTGTATAGCTTGATTCACACGTGCAAATCATGAAGCCATAGATATGGGTATATATACTATATTTCAAAATTGGCGCTTTTTACTTTAGATTTTGTTCTTCTACTAAGAGTGATGTGTGTATACCTTCATATATATGAATTTATATTACTATTATATATTATTTATTTTCCTCTCAAGTTTCAGAGGGTCTTTAATTTGTAAAAGGTTGCCCTTGAAGCTTGAGGTTTGTTTATTTTCAATGGGAATATTGTTCAATATGATACTGACTTTATATTGATGATTATCATAAACCTGTGTTTGTAACAAAATGTGTTAAATAATCAAAAAAACCTGTCCTGTTTTTACAACTGTTTTGTTTTGGGCAGATTTAAGTGCTCTTGTGCAGATATTTTTTGGTTGATAGTACTGATCACAGAACATTTTTAGTCAACCATGAGCCTCCTGTTTTGATGTTGGGGCTGGCCCAGCGGCCGTCCAAGCCTCTTTCTAACTTCATGTTTAGTGGAAGAATCAGCTTGACTATTATTTGCAAAAACCAATCAGTCTCAATAAATTTTGAAATTGCTGCTGTAAAGAAGTGACCAACGTGTTCTGTGACTTTTATTTTCTCCTTTGTATTTATGGGTTTATGGAACCAGAGCTGTTGCTACAGTGGCTTCCCACAAGGGGTCAGGCTAGACAAGTCAAAGAAATTAGAAGCAAGAATGAATCTGATCCACAAACTTGGACTTAAATTTCCTAAATTTTCCATCATAAAAATCTCCTGAAGAGTCTAATTCATCTACACAGAAAAGTTCAAACAAAACTGGCAGAAAACTTCTTCCATTCAGGTTTATTTTCTTTCTGTCACATTACATCACATAGATCACATTATCAGCATCATACATGGTCATCCATCTTTTCAAGCACTAGTCGTAGGCTTGACATTCAGACAAATACTCTTTGAGTGCACCACTCCTCAGAAAGTGCTTCCTCCATATGCGTGGGATTGCTGATGAAGACCAGAGGCTGAGCCCACACACAGGAGAAATCTTCCCATTCAGTGAAAACCCAAGGCTGATGTCATGTTTCCCTCAAAATGCTTTTAGCGCTGTGTGTTTGTGCATATTGAGATGCAATATGAGCATCTTTACATTTAGAGGAAAACAAACTTAAAACCAGCCTTGGGTTATCAGTCCCTGAAAGGGGAAATCTAACACATAAAACCCTTCAGTGTTGTATCCTAACAAGAAATCAAACAGGAAAAAATGAGCGATGCTAGACATGCAAAACAATGTCAAACTCAGCCAGACAATCAATCAATCAATCAATCAATCAATGAGAAAACAAAAACAAAGCAAAAAGTCAGTTTTCACCCCAGCCAATGTAAGGCTGGGGTAAAAACAGGAGAAAGAAAATGGTAATGAAATGAGAGCACTGACAGACAAGAGGGTAAAAGTCTGGACAAACGATAAGAGCACAGTAAAAGAAGCTGAAAAATGAGTGGAGCTGCCATTGCAATGCAAAACATTTGATTTGGAAGGAGATCTATTGGCGTTGTTGCTGCAGATTTACACACAATTGAAAACTGACATTCAACAAAGCAGCACATAAATTTTGTCATATTTGGAAAAAAAAAAAAGGCTTTTTTATGCACATTTCAAGGGTTTAGTTTAGCTTAATATACTGGGTAAAGGCTTGGGTGGGACCACAGTAAAGCTGGATAGCACGAGAACAGAGTGGAAAAGGACAAGGTGATCAGAGAAGAATTACTGTAGTGAAAAGGAAATGATAAGGGTATGTATGCCTATTAGAAAACACGTGGAAGACACTACAAGCGCGCTGTCTGTTGGAATGTGCACGGCAGGATGAAGATTCCCAAGTTTTCATAAAGACAAAAGGTCGAAAGTTATCCTGCCTAACAACAACTTAACGTCACAACCACAAACAACATCCACCAAAACACACAAACATAAAAAAAACAAAAAACAATAATAATTACAATTTGGCAGGGAGAAAGACAAAAGACAAACAGCAACAGTGTGAGCAAATTGCCCAGATGTCACCAAAAAGCTCAAGTTAGATCTTGTTCCATTATAAAGCATTTCATTGCACAAAGTAAGATAGTAAAGCAATACTGCATGGTTGTGTTATGATTTAGCAGTGTGGTGACAGCTGTCAGTGGGTGTTAAAAGATTTGGATACCAAAATCAGAATGCAAAACTGGTTCACTACAGGCAAAATACAAACTAGCCAGTAAATATAACAACAGAAAAGACTTTTTTATTTTTGTGGGTTTTACATTCAAAAGCTTTTGTTTTTCTCCCCTTTGCCTCTAAGCTACAATATACATTGAATCTTTGTGTTATATTCACTATAGCTTCTCAATTCACTTAAAAAAAAAAAGAAAGAAAAATATTCTGAGCAACTTAACTGTAAAAAAAGGTTCCTTTTCATTTAACAGAGATGCAACAACAAAAACAACCACAACAACAACAATATATGAAAAAGCCTCATGGTTTTCTTTTGTTGCATATGTACAAGAACGCCCTGAAACTGCAAATCCATCTCTATCGTCACTGCACGTCTTGTGTCTGTTTTCCATCTGCCTGTATATTTCCAGTTTCCCTGCACGCCCATGAAGTCAACTTCGATCTCCATCACTCGTTTTTTTTTTTTTTTGGTGAAATTTTTGGACTGTTGATTGATTTCACAAAAATTCACCAATAAAGTTCTCTTGTCCAAGATCTGCACACAAGAGCAACTTTGTACCCAGAGTTCTTTCAGGCCACAATCACCCATGCCGAGCTGAACTCTTCATAAGGCACCCTGGGGTCTTTATCATCATGGGCCAGTTTAGTGCAACTCTAACAAAAAAAAAAAAAAAATAGATGGAATAGTGGCCAACAATCACAGGATACTGTTAGCTTAACATGTGCTAATAGTCCCATTCGCTGCCAGCAAAAGCATTGGCCTCTAACCCTGCTGGTGGAATCTAAAAGTGCTTACACTGAGGATGGAGAGAGAGCTGCTGGGCTGCATTTGACACTCGATCCACAACCAAACCAGAGATAACAGAATCAAAGTGGTATCCAGCACTAATAACAGTATCTACAGTTACCACCATAGCTCAGTAAAACGTAATGAAGCGTGAACCTGTTTTTTTCTTTTTTATTCTTTGTTATTTGAGCAAAGAAAGCACAAACATGAGCTTGACGGATAGAAAAAAAGAAAGTGTGTAGATAGTGAAAAAAACTCTGAGCAATTAAACACTGTAAAGAATCAGCTATCAAGAAGTCAAGGTGTAGTTTCTGACTGAGACCGGTGTTTTCCCATCACTGAAACAAGGCAGGTGCTGCTTCCGGCCCTTGGCACTCCTCCAAGGAAAGGCAAAGTGACTGACTACCTAAGTACCGCGACTGTACTTCCCAGTACCACACTTGTACACTGCCAGCACCACCATGTATAATACCATAAATCTGACACAAAGAGAAAGACATTAACTGTCAAGATCACTTGCAAAATCATGGGGGACCCCAGAGGTACGGAACCTCTATCCCTGACACCCCATTTATTCCATTGGGCAGTGACGAAAAAAGAAAATTCTTCCACTTCAAAATTTGTGTATATAAAATATCCATGTATAAAAACATGTTTTGCGCAGTGCAACATAGTGCAATTTCATTAGGTCAGTATACCTTATTCCTTTTTATGTTCTTTTCATTGGCACTTTGTGAAGTTTCTGACCGAAGGAGGCCTGCCGACTGCTCTCAGAACCCAAAACAGACGGAGGCCTAGCTTATCTGGGATGCCACTAGAATAAACACTTTACAGGCAGGATCAGTAATTATCCAAACAATAAGGTGGTTTAAAACAGGAACTGAATGAGATATTAAGAACTACTATTACAGCGACCATGTGTGCTTCATGTTTTAGCCCAATGACTTCAATGCCAGCAATAAACAATCAGGCATACGCTGCTCCTCAAGTGAAAACTTGTCACTTGTAACGTGGTAGTTAACGGCACGAGTGACCCTGTGGGGACAAAAGACAGTGTAGGTGCTTCTATGGCGACAGAAGTCTGAAGTTGCACTGATCCTCAGTAGAGGAGTCTGCCTTAAAGTTGGCTGGCTCCTACGGGGAAGGACAGGCACTCTGTGGGTGTGTTTGTGTGGGTGCGTGATAAGTTACTATGGTGATCAGGTAAGGTCAGTATCAGGAGCGCTTTGAGAGTGGAGGATGCGCAGCAGGATCTACATTCAAAAAGCTGCTAACAAAGAGCGTGAGGGTGAAAAATCTACTGTGATGACTCCACATCTGAGAAAACTTCAGAAAAACACCTGATGTGAGATTTTGTCCTCAGTGGTACATATTATAAAGCACCTTGGAGCAAATGTGTGATTTTGGGGTGTATAAATAAATAATTTGACATGACTATATAGTTGGATATGTGCAGCTGGTTATCATCTTGATAAGCTCAGTGTCGCATTTTACCAAGTTTGATTGTGTCGACTAAGAGTAACTCATGAGGGGAATATTTACTTATAAAAAAAAATTAAAATTGTAGAAAAGTTCAATGCAGGAATTACTTAAAAACATTCTTCATCATGACCACTGATGTAGTTCTGCCAATGTCTTAGCATTACTTCTTCCTCTTTTTGTTTTACATATTGGACAACTAATGGTGATACAAAACAAGTAACACATTGGTTTTAACAATTGAGGGTGAGATTTTCTTAGGATGGCCAATATTGCTGGAAATTTCAGGGGGAAACATATGACAGGGATATATCAAAAAACATACAATTTCTAACTATCTAAAAAGCTACAACCTGTATTTCATCTAAAGCTTGGAAAACTGTAATTTCCTAGTACAGGTCTATTCTCAAAAGTAAAACTACACTTTGGTACAACATTTTAAAACTCCTAATCCACTTGCTTTCAAATGAATCGATATCTAGTCCACAACGACCAACACCAATTACATGATTTCATTCTTTTCATTTTCAAATGTCAGACCAAATTGACAGACAAATCTAAAGGTTTCATTACAACATCTAGTGGAAACAAAGTCTAGATTCCTATGAAGTTAAGTTTGGTATCTATAAATTGCCGCACTGCTGTTTAATGATAATTATATTAAAGACTAAAGACTGGGTAACATCTCCATTTCAGACAAGGAGAAATTAATTAGAACGCCTGATCATCAGTTATTGATTGTTGGGATACAAACTTTCTGTTACTTTCCTACATAAACAATTTACATCAGTCAGACCATGATTTAAAATTTAAAAGGGCAGTTATCAATCATGTATTATTGTGGTAAACAATCTCTTTTAGAAAGCAAAGAAATTGCCTTTCAGCCTCAATTCACCTTAATAACTATGACAACCACAAAGTAAGAACAATAATATTAAATGCTGTAATTCTGCTGATTGCACAGTGCAACTGCTGGTTGCTTAAGCAACTTATTGTTGAAAATAAACTATAAGAATCCACTCTCCACTTTCTCTGTCATTTGATGTGGTTACAGTGATACTCTAAAAGTCTTATTTCTTCAAGGTGCATATCTCTAGGGTAAAAAAAGGATAAAAAAAGAAGAGAGGGAAATATATTTCATATATTGTGTACATCTCTCTAAAGAATATTTGAAAAATCAAGGGAAAACTCTTTGTACCACTTGGTGTGAAGTTTTTGTATGTTTCTGCTAAATTCCAAGACATTATGCGAGCTGTCCTGCATTGATTGATGAACATGATGTTAGTTAAACATTGAACAGAATTGATACCCAGTAAGGTTGCAGAAGACGGTGATGTTAGATTTGGTATTAACCTTATACCTAAGATGTTAGTTTTAATGTGAATAGGCGTTTTGCCTTTGGTAGGTTTTAAGTCTCTTAAACATTGACAATGAAAAACGTATATGCTACAGAGGTCTTATCAAGCAAATCTGGTGTTAACCCTTGAACCTCCTGAGAGAGTCATTATCCCATAAACAGTAGCTTACACGATGCTCCTACAATAAACAACAGAGTATACCAAAAAGCTTATCTGTAGTCTTTAAACATTGCCTTGATTTGAGGATGTGAAAAACTGTGCGAAACAAAAATCTAATCAGAAGGTTCAAAATCTAATTTAGATGTTTCTTGCTTTCCTTATTCATCAAGAGTGAAAATGTCTTTCAGAAAAAGTCTCCAAACCTGCATAAAGTTTTTTTTTGTTGTTGTTGGTGTTTTTTTTTTTTGTTGTTTTTTTTTTTACGCACCAGTTTTTTTTCTTTTTTGTTTGGAAACAGAAAAGAGAGAAGGCAAAGCCCCTACTGGGCTAGAGGAAGCAGCACTGAGAGCTCCATGGTGAAGAAATCTCCCCTCATCTCCTCGGTGAAAGAGTCCACATCGCTGTCGCTCTGAGTGGAGAAGAGCTCATCTCACAGATGTGGGAAGGGGACTGGATTAGTCGGTGAATCTCTGACAGGCTTTTTTCCAGCGACAGGCTGTGCACCACATGTCTCTCTTCTCCATGCCGTACACCTTTCGGCACTTCTTTGCCTCCCCACGGGGTTTCCTTGGTAACAGCAGATGTGACAGCATAAGGACACGCACACAGACATCCAGGCGCCCACACGGGCAAAAAACACATACATGTACAATGTGCTTGGAGGCACAGAATTGTGTCCATGTGCATGTTAGTGCAGGGGAAGAAGCACATAGATAAACATATCTCTACAAATACACGTCTCTCCTTAAACAAGTGAATTACTCTCAAGTATAAACATGGCTCACAACAAAAGAAACCATATGTGAGGAGAGTGATGATTTTAATGCAAATGCATTTTTTTTTTTTTTTTTTGCTCTCATATCAGATCTGATGTGACTCAGCAACATGAAGAGCAGTGTAGAGTGTTGCATAGCTTTTGTTGTGACCCTGGTTTGGCCTTATTAGAAAATTAATGGCAAGCATTTATTCATAAAATTCAGCATGAGCACAAAGACATAAAACAGAGTTTCAATGTCCTCATTTTAGGCGCATCAGCAATAAACAATTAATGCACTGCAGAAAAAGAAATTACTTTAATTTATATCTGCGACTAAAGGCCTTGACCAAGTTATAGTAAATCCAACTAACTAGAATTAATATGAAACTAACAATTGTAGAGTAAATGTGTAGAATTAATACATTGTGGGCAAACAGTAACTTGGTTAAACTTTTGCTACAAAAAGTTAATGACATTTGCAAATGGATGCAACATAAGAGGACAAAGAAAGATTTAAAAGAAAGAAATCTCATATTTATATTCTTGTAAAGTCAAACATGCAATAAATATATAAAATACATTTAAACAGTCCCACATACTTAAGTCCTGGTGACAATTACAATTTTTTGAAAATAGCAGCTTCATACCTGGTTCCTGGTATTGACTTTGCTGGTGGTGTGATCAAAGCATGGTTCTTAGTAACAGTGGTGTGTGTGTTGGCTGCCGGCTGCCGCTTTTCACCAATGCTAACTGTTTGGATGTGAGTCACCGGCCCCTAAAAAATAGAAGAAATAGGTGCTTTGCTCAATATATTTCTTATATAGTGACGCCTCACAGTGTCAGTTCTACTCTCCAACATCACTGGATAGAGAAGAAGTCAGATATTACGCAGACAAAATCTTTATCCCTGTCAGAGTAACCTACAGATGTTGTCATATTACTTGTCTACCAGTTGAACTGGTAAGTGTATATGTAGCTGAACTGAAAAACCAGTTTTAATCATTTCAGATTACACATGCTGGAATGGGCAAACAATTTTCCCGTCTTTAAACATCGCCTTTTAGCTCCAGTACTACAACGAGAAGTGAATTTTTCCCTACATTTTCAATATAACCTACGTGCAAAGCACAGAAATCACAGAAAGCTTTAGTAACAGCTGCAAACAAATTAAGGATGAGTGTTGTTTTCTTTGAGCAACTTGAAATACTGTTCAGCATTTTATGATTTTAGACAGACTAAGCTGGCCTTAGTCACTACTGCCAAAAAGAAAAATCTCTTTTGCTTTCGATTAGTCACAATATGACCTCGTCAGCTCTGTACTATGCAACTACAGAAAGCTTCCTTTTGTTGCACATTAAACAGACAAATCATCACAGTCACAGCTTTAACTTCATGCTGCCCTTTCCTGTTTCCCAAAAACATGGTAAAATTTTTCGGTTTTTGTAAAGTTACCTTGCAGATGTTCTATCTACAACGAGAAAAGATGGCATTACATGTTATTTGTGTCCCCGCAGTGGTTGCTTGTCAGATTTGTTATTGATTTTAAGATCCTTTTATTGGTTTGTAAATATTTAAACAGCTCTATGCCTGAGTATGAAGTGCTTTTAAAATACAGTATGTTCCTCCTTGATCCCTCAGGTCCCTTGACTGTCTCCTGCCTGTTCCTGGAGCCCAGACGGATTCAAAGCAAAACTGTCTCCAACCCTTATGGCTCCAGTGTTTAAAACAGCCCACTAGAGACACTGAAGATTTCACAGTGTAATATTTTTAATTTGTTTTAATGCAAATTCCTTCTTTCTCATTTAGTTTGACTTGTTTCTACTTACATACTACTTTATACTTTTTGATTTTTTATTTCCACTTATTTGCATTAGTCTTGTATGGATTGCATCTAGACAGCATATAAAGTATAATGTTTGCAGCAGATGTCATTAATGGGTGCACATTTGGTTGATGGTCTCCTATCTTGTGGAAAAGTTATGGGCTTGAAAAAGAATCTTCGGATGAGCTCTGCTATAAAGATATAGATGGGTACCTTTCTATCTAATAAGATGACATTTTAGGAAAGCAGGAAGAGTGAAAAACCAGGGCGACAAAAGTGAGAAACAGCAGGAGAGAAGTTAAACTTAAGATAAAAAGGCGTGAGACAAAGCCTCACTCACCGGGGCGCCTTTGAAAATGACAGTAGGGGACTGCCATGACACACTGATGCCATTCCCAGTCCCAGTTCCAGGCCTGGTCCCATTACCACTGCCTAACCCTGCCAACTCAGGGCCCACTGGGATACTCACTGGAGCAGTGGCCTGGAACATGGACAACCACCCCATCGCAGCAAGAAAAGAGCGCGGCAGAGACATCGAACAGAAAGCACAGAAAAAAGACATCATATAATTAGTTGGAAAGGTATTTTTCCACCCCTTAATCTGTAATGGGCCACCGCATCAAGGTTGATTATGAAACAGGATCAAAACTACTTAAAATAGAAATCTGTCTTACAAAAACAGAAAAATCTGATAGTTTTACAATAATATTTGAAGTATGCTGACAGGTGCTTGTTGGATATGGCAAAACAGCCACACGAGGTTAGCAGTGAACAGAAGAGCATGAGTACGGCAACGGATAAAATATAAAAAGAAAAGAAGAAGTTTTGTCTCTCCATATGCATAAAAAGACACAGCAACTGCAAGTTCAATACTGACTCCAACCACTGCGGAGGAATGAATTTTATATTGATTTATACTTGAACTAAATGTTTTATTCTTCTGCCAGCTAAAACTTTTAATTTTTACCTCCAAGGGCAAATAAGTGTGGAGAACACATAAAGTGGTTATGGTTTGAGAAAACAAGAAAAAAGACAAGCAGAAGTAGAGGAAGATAGATATCTAAAGTAGCTTTAAAGATGTTCAGATAGTGTTGCAAGCAAGAATTTAAGCCAAATTAGATACCATAGCTGAAGGTTTTCTGGACTCAAAATAATTTGAATACATTCTTCATATGAAGTATGTTACGATAAGTTTTCCCCTTTCTCTCCCTCATATATACTCCCACACTCTTGTGGGAGTAATTCACCCTGATCTCAGTGCTTTTTGCAACATTCACTTCTTGGCTCAGTAATATATAGACTGCTTTGTGTTTTTCCTGGTTTCCAATAGTATTGCATTGTATTGCAGTAGTTCAATGCGTTCACGTTTAGAAATCTAATTTAGTAGTTTGAGTGTGTGTATCCAAAAATCTTTCCATAAGTGTGTGTATGGATTACCAGATAGGCATGGTCAGTGCGGATGTGGCAGAGCGTGGAGGGAGCTGACTGACTGAGCAGTGTCGGGGCAGGGGTCTGTGAGCCATTCATGTTAATGTGATCAGAGTGAGGGACATCAGTGAGTGGCGACGGGAAGACAGGCGGAGGACCGGCTGTGGTTGGGGAGGTGGGTGTGAGGCTGGACAGGCCCTCTGTTAGGCTGTCCATGTTGACCTCTATCTCTGAGTAATAAAAGTCCTCCTCCCCATCGCTGTAGTCCGAATCACTGTTTCGCCTGTGGGAAATAAAAATAAAGTTAAGAAGTACCAGTTAAAAACTCCACTGATTTCAGATTTCTGCTCTCATTGTGCTTGTCCCTCAGATGTTTTGTTGATGCAATACTCTGTTGGCCACTTAATGCTGTAAATTGCCATCATGTATAATCATCTTCAGCCTCTTGTGTCAACACTTGGCCACATCTTAATGTGGGAAAACCAGTGTGTCTTAAGAACAACTGTTATTTTTTTCAAATCTATGAACATGGATGCGAAGAGATGCTCGAGGCTGACTGGATGTGTCTGAAATAATTTTACTCACTTTTCTCTACTCTATAATCTCTTATTTGATGGCTCAGGGCCTTGAGGTCTAGATTTCTCTAGAAATTGAAAACAAATTTCTGTATTCTAAACAAATACTAATATATAAATATTTCATAAAATTGATTAGGTTTTATTTTTAATAATGATTTTATTTAATTGGTTTTATTACCTTTGCTCAGAAACTGCACAAAAAAATGCAGCTTTGCCTGTGATCTTCCATTTTATTTAAGTACCACTGACCACTCTATAAACAAGCAGAGCTTTCAGTTACGTCAACCCAAAAAAGGGTAAAAATAAATTGTTATTCTTCCAAACAGCAGGGGGCAGTAAAAGCCAGTGTACAGCAGAGCACCTCAGAAAAAAAGGCTGCTGATGAAAAATTAAATAAGGTTCAGCCAGTGTTTAAAGTAACAACAGAACTCCAGTTTCAAGTAAGAGATTAGTATAAAATTATTAAAAAAGGAAAAATCATTCTAACTGTAAAATGCTATGCAAGCTCAAATTAATTATTGCTTTGTATTTCACTGAGTGACGAATTAATATTTTTTTTAAGTTCTAATGAACTTGCTGAATATAGACAGTTAATGTTAGCTTGTGCTTTTATTGATAAAAACCTCACAATATGAAACAGTTTGATCAAATTTCGAAGATATGATGCATAGAGCCCAGGTAGTCAATTGGTAAAAGGAGGCAGGCGGACAGCATCCAAGCTGTGATGACTCAGATGTGCGTCACTTTTCTTGCACGACTATTTACACTATTCAGCTTTGAGCCTGTTAACCTGAGGTTGGAGAATAAGGATTACTAAAATGACACCTGTAATGTGAAGGTCTTTATTAAAATCTGTATCATTGTCCACATCAGCAGACAGGATTACAAGACATCGACAAAATGAATAGAAGGTATAAAAACAACAACCAAAATAAATAAACACTTTTTTGACACTAGCAATATCCAAATAAATGTTGTTGTCATAGTGGTTGAGTTTGTGTAAGTGTAAGGTTAAAAAATACATCAAAAATGTTCGAAATTCAGCACCCTTTTTAATTTTTTTTTACTGTATATCTATAATATATGTGAAAATTGACTCACCCCAGATGGACGGTGCGGATGTGTCGCTGGATCCCTGAGGAGGTGCTGAGGACCTTTTCACAGTTCTTCCACAAGCACTTGAACATCACCTTCATGGAGTTCTGAAACAGACGTCAAACCCAAAACCAACACGGGTCAGGTGCTGCCTATGAAGACGACATTAAATCTAACATAAAAAGTGAGAAAAGGTCACAAATTTTCAAAGCAACAAATAAATTTGACAGTAACTGATGTCCACTTTGGGCAGCACGGTGGTGCGATTGTGGAGCGCATTGGGTTTGCATGATCTTTGTGCCTGTGTGGGTTCTGCCCAGCTTCCTCCCACAGCCCAAAGACATGCACCCTACATTAACTCTAAATGTACTGTAGGCACAAATGCGAGTGTGAATAGCTGTCTGCGTGCTGTCTGCAACCTGTCCTGACCGTACCACACCCTCTGCTAATGTCAGCTGGGATTGGCTCCAGTCCCTTTGCGACCTTGCATCGATGAAAATCATGGATGTTGTCCACTTAGCATCTGTACATTTATGCTATCACCTGTCTTTGGTTCAGTTCTGGTCTTGAATGCTGTTATAAGCAATACAAAAAGATAATCGGTCAGCTGTGACAGAAACTAATAAAGCTAAAATTAGAACCTGCAGAACACTAATAAGTAGGATCAGGGTTGGGAAAGCAAACTTTGCATAGCATTGCAATTTGCATAGCATGTGTTCTCCTGTTCCGCTGGGTGATATTAACTAGCAAAGTTAATAGAAAGGCTTTCATCTGGGATTGAATGCCACTCTTACAAGGGCCAAATCCTATCTGTCAGTATAGCACTATTAGAAAAAAAAAATTGATAGACATGAGCTGTGACAAGTTCAGACACATAGGCAGCAAAAGAGAAAGAGAAACAGAAAAAGACAGTAACAAGGAGAGGACAAAACACCCTTCTGTCTTTCACAGTACTTTCAAGTTCAGTGACACAATAACAAGAAAAATAAATGCACCATTTTGATCCTGTACTGCTGCAGGATGTGAGCTAGAGTGACGATATGTTGCAATGGAAACTGTCTGGTGTGAGGTATAGTCACCCAATCGACAGCATACAGTACATAAAAACTTCCCCATGCAAACACAGACAGCCATATCGTCAAGCGTGTGACCTCTTTTTAAGCTCTGAGAAGTAGCATTTGAAAGAGGTCATCATATTTAATCCTCCTCAGATCTGATTTTACATTAAACAAAGAGTATGATGGAACGGATGGATGGATGGAAGTGATGGCATGGGTGTTTTTTTTTTTTTTTATCTCAATTAAATTTCATTTTTTACTTCCACACATCAGTGGCTGGCAGCTGTCATATGAGCAGGCAGGGACCTGCATCATAGCTAATGAAAGACAGTGGGTGTGTACTCTCATTACCTTTTAACAGCCTTTGGAGAAAGAAGTGCAAGAAAAGGGGGAGGGAGGGAACAGGAAAGAGGGAAACAAAGCAAGAGAAGTCAGAGTTTTTTTTTATCAATGGTTGTCTTACCTCTCCTACACTGATGTTCCTGTGAGTTATTTCCCACTGACTGTCACTCCCTTTCAGTGCATTCAACACCAACATGCTATTAAACTAATTGAATGGTGTTGGCTATATGCATGTCTCCAAGCATACTGTTTGAAACAACCTTCCTCATAAAAACTGCACTGAAAAGCTAATCTTTAATCCCACAAACAATTACAAAGTACTTAATTCCCTAAGCGTTTTTCTTGCATCTTAACGTTGTTACAGTAAAACTGGTGATTGCGATGTTTAATAATCCTCTCAACTCAACATGGCTCTGCCTGCACAAAATCAAACAGCCTACAATCCAAGGGGTAGCTGCTCATAGAGGGTTTAGACCTCTGGGTTGGCATCAGCTATGTCAGACTACAAAGCAATTTAGCTCATGCTTTAGCCTTCTTCCATAGAACTTGTGTGTCGGAATTCCTCCTAGTTTCACCCTACCTCATTTCCTGTCTGCTTATCTATCATATGGCATAGGTCTCTGGCAGCATCATCCTTGGGGTCTTTAAGGTTTCATATATTTAGCAGCTCAATAATCTTCACTGCTGTCCCACTCTAGAGAGGTTGAATTGCAAACTCCCACATATTGTACAGTATATGAGCTCTCTTCTGTCACTATATGGCTGGAGGATATATTGATATTCATTTCTACTCCCTTTGCTACCTTCAGCATCAATTCTCTTCTCCTTCTGTACACCCTCTGACTATCCTCATTTTCATGCATCCCTTGAACCCTTTGTTACTTTTTGCTGATCATCCCTCCCCCGTCTGCCTCCTCTCCTTCATTCTTACTAAACCTTCCCACTTCTCCCCTTGAAAAGGCTGAAAGGGGGATATAAAAGCTTCCTGCAATTTAAAGCATTTTGACATTCTGGGCTGTTGCTCTAGTGAAAAAAAAATGAGAGGGGGAGAAGTGAAAGACAGAACATAATCCATCATCCACACAAGCAAAAAGCAACAAGCCATATGTCAGAGGCTGTTAAACTGCATGCATTGCATTTTTAGAATTTTTCTTGTGGGTTCCAAAATATCTCCTTGCTATTACTTAATAGAAATAACAAAAGCATATCTAAGTTATTTCTCCACAACTTGGAGCTTGAGGTATTACTGAGGTGTTTTAACTTTTGTTTTTGCTTAAAAGTGGAATGGACAGCATCTAGGACTGCTGTAATAACCACAAAACCACAGCTGTGTCAAGCAAGAAACTGCATGGTGTCCATGAATGTCAACTCTCTAAAAAATGTGCCACATCAAATAAAGCCTGTCAAAGCACAAAGACAACAATTGAGGTCCTACTAAATCACATTTGGAAATGTTAATTTTGATTTTTTCTCTTGTAATTAATTCAATTCATACATTGCAAATGGTAATCCTGAAAATATACTAGATGTGCACAGGAAATGAACCAGGTATTACACTGCTTTGTGTCTTACTGCAAACAAAATCAAGTAATAACAGGATGGCAGGTGAAAAGTGCAACATAACATTATTGCATGTTTAGCTTCCTATGGGATATAACACAAGAAGATGTAACAAAAGATGAATAAATAAATAAAACAATTGATTTAATTAGTCCATCATCTTTACCTTTCGTTTACGAGGTATGGGGTCCTCAAACATGAAGTGTGTGCTCTCAGTGACATCCTCACTAACATCATCACCATGGGGCGAGAGCAGGAAGTTCTTGTTGGTATCATTGGACAGAGGTGGAGATGGCGTGGAGGGCACCGATTGGTCACTGGCATCCCAGCTCCAGTTGCCACTGGTGGAGCTGCTGTAGCTAGCTGACAGAACTTCTTTCCAAGCCCTGTTAGCTGGCTCTGGCACTTCAGTTTGAAGAAAACACAGGGTTAACCTCAGATTAACAGAAACACAACATATATATACATATACACGTATGTATGTATGTATGTATGTATGTATCATGCTCGACACATCTTCAATCCCCTTGACAGGACTACTGGACATGTCCTATTTTAAAGCCTTATCCCACAAAATCTTCTATACACTTTGGCTTTTTTATAAAGCCAATATCCAGTACTAAACATTTAGGACTCCATAATCACACTGGCCTATACTGCCTTTGACTGAGACACAACTGAAAAACCTTTTCAGCAGAATAATGCCTATGCACACACAGATACGTTTATATCTCTACAACTACCTCCTATATAAATGTAAGAAACTGACTGACAGTTAAAACGAACAAGCAGCGATAATCAATTTGTGTATGAAGATTACTGTACTACTTTTACAGAATTATTTAAGTCCTAGAATAGATGTCAATGTCAAGCTACACCAATCACACCAAAGCCATTACAATGGAATTAGAAGGAGCCAAAAGTGAATGACTTTTGTAGCTGGAGTGTGCACGCATTACATGGCAGACATCTCTATGACATTTGAGTTAAGTGGTGAATTCAAAGATGTCAACCATCAGGCCCTCAGCAAGATTTTCTTTTAAATAAATCTTACTTCAAATATCAGTCTCTGTCAGGGTAAAATAACCCTTAGCATGATTTGAAGCAAATGTCCTTGATTCGTTTAATACAAGAGACGAGCCCATATTTGATAGAGTAGCTTCTACTGAAGAAGCAGCAAGTGTGAGTGTAGATGCTGCTGACTGTGAAGTGGCAGTGTTACCTGTGGATGCAGTGGAAGGGTAGAGCACCAAAGGGGATGTGGACAGCGAGGTCAGGACGGTGGCTGCCATCACCTCCTTATCAGCATGACCTGAGGGCTTCCTGCAAAACACACAAATCTAGATTGAGCAAACAGGTATATAAAATAATTTATGAAATATCTTCTTTTGATTTTTGATGTAAGTAAGGGAAAGTGGTTTTATGAGAAGAAGCCTGGCCTTGTCCCAGAGAAAAGTAGAAACCCCCCTAGAAGCAGCAGTGCACATGCAGACCTGTGTTTACGTTGACAGTAAATCTGTCATATGTGAGTGTGCTTGTATGAGGGTGTAATGGAAAGTCTCAAAAGAGAAGAGGGATGTGGTGTATTTCTGCACAGCTTTTGCAACATCACCAGAGGGAGAGAGGTGAGTGTTCCTCCCTTTTCTGCTAAGTACACCACAAGCTCTGGGCTTAAACTTTATTTATACTGCCCACTTGAACTGGCAGCGCACACATACACAAAGTGCACATATACATACACACTGGGCTCAAGGAGTACGCTGTGGCATCACATGTTATAATAAAAATATAGCTTAGCACAAAAGTAATTTGTGCTGTCCAGCAATGAAGCACAAATATCTCTGCTTCCCCAGATTTGTTCACCTTTGTTCTTGTTGTCCTTGACAGTGAAATACAGGGAAAATTATTCAATGCATGACCAAGAACTCACCCACACACTTGTGCACACTTGCACACACACAAAATTCTCATGTAAAATGCCCAAACTCTTTGTTGGGTAGCATGTGCTGTTGTCCAAAATAAACTTCTAACACTGTGAAATGTTAGCATATGAATGGACAAAATAACCCACATGTACAGACAAAAGCAGAGACAAACACAAAAACTCATACACAAAAATACACATGGTCTGCAGCTTTAAGAGGTCCTTATCCCGCCCACGGACTTCTCCACTACACAACCAGAGTAAACTGGTTTGAGGCTTTCTCTCAGCCAAGCCCTAAACTCTGGCAGAGATCCACTCCGAAGTCTCAGTTCACACACACACACACACACACACACACACACACACACACACACACACACACACGCACTTAACACAAAAACTTTACTCTTGTGTCCACAAGCACATATGAAAGTACACTTTAAATAAGCAAGTGTACATGTACCTGCTCACAGACATACTATCAGAGCTGACTAAATTTAAAAACATTGTGTGGCACAGAAAAAGTTCAGTGTCAGCTCCCACGCTGATGAGAATGTGTTAGATATAAAGGAATGTAAGTGATATCAAGGAATCTGACCATTACTGTGGCGTGTGTGTGCACTCAATGCAGGCAGTCGGCAAAACAGTTGTGTGTAATTATAAAATACCAGTGTGGAGATAATCACAGTGTGCAAAGAATAATATCCACACGGCTAGAACAGAAGACGTGCCGCAAGGAGAAACTAGTAATACACATATGCACATATAGATGCATAAACAGGAACACATTTTGGACAAGAGATAAAGAGATAACAAGATTAGCCGTGTCCTGTTTCAGTCATTAGCCTTGTTTCCAGCACTAAGCAGGGTCAACTAGGGACAGGCATTTGATTTATGGACCTCTGTCTATTATAAATATTTTTTTTATGCTGTTTTTCTCATTTAGTTGCCAATATGGACAACATGCTGTCCATATTGGCAACTTGACTTTGGAGATATAGAATATATGTGTTTTAATCCTGATAAATTCCCATTAAGCCTGTCTATGGAGTTAAAGGTATACCAATAGCATACACCAACACACACAAAAACACGTGTTTGGGTATGTTTATGTAAGCGTGTTTGTTTGTTTGTGTGTGTGCACGTGCGTGTATGAGAAAGTTCAGGCAAAATGTGCAAAAAATGGGAAGAATAGACAGCATAGTTGATTCCAGATTTAACTTGCTAATTCACTCTCTTCCTTCTTTCTCTTTCACACACACACACACACACACCATACCCCATTAATACCCATGACCCCACCCCCATCCACCCTGATTTCCTGACATTGAGTTTTTTCCTTCCTCTGCTTCCCGGCAGAACCATGATATTCCGCAGCAGTTTCATTATATCTGGCGTGGGTGTTTGTGTGTTCTGCGTGTGCATGGGTTAAGGGTGGAATACAATAAACAGCCATTCTGAGAGGGCCCATTGTTGATTGACTCTTACTTTTGCTTGCAGATGGGGGGAATATTCAGCCATCATAAAACCAGTTTACACAGATAACAGTGCTGACATGCCTGCTCACTGCTTACTCTGATGAACACATCAGTGCCCACAGACACTGTAAATGACACAAAACTCAGCTGCTATCACTTCTTGCCTGGCTGTTGGTGAGAAAACTATGGAGCTATTAAACTTAATGCGAGTGGAGGAGGAGGCTGCCTTGATGCAACAGTAAATCTGTCTGCATCTTCTTATGCAAGGCTTTATTTTGGAGAAGGTTAAACTTGGGTTGGCTTTATTTAACTCCCAGAAAGAGGCCACCAGAGAGCAGCGATCGCAGTCAACAAAGTTGGTCAGTGCTTGTGTATGTGTGTGTGTGTGTGTGTGTGTGTGAGAAGAGTGTTTTTGGGTGTCTTGGTTTTGGACTGTCCAAATTTAAATGTTTACAATAACTTTTCAGTCCAACCATGGTATATTATTAGCATGCAGTAAATTTAATGATGGCATGATAAACATAACAGCCCTCCTCAATTCATTCAGATGAACATGTGTAGGCACATTAAACACACTCTGCAGTAACTGGGGAATTTAAAGTAGAGTGGCGGCACCACTCACAGTCAGCACTGTCAAATTTACAGACCCCATCACTGACAAATGTGTTTTATGAGACTGGAATATTCCTCAATGGGAAAGCCCCATTATACTCCGCACATGTATATAAGAGCAAGAACAAGCATTTGTGGATCTTTCTGGTTGGAACTCTTGGCACATATAAATATAAACACAAAAAACACTTCCTATCTCCAACATTCAATTGTGCTCACTCAGGACACACACCCTCAAACCTTCCTCCCTCCCTTCATTTGTATTGGCCGTGCCTGGGCCAACAACCCTCCCCTCAGGCAGCAGCATAACACATGGGCCAGCTTAAATCAACAAGCCAGGCCCAGGCACATACACAAAGAGAGAGAAAGAATAGAGTATGAGACACAAGAATGAGAGAGAGAGAGAGATTGAGAGACGTGAGAGACTAGCAATTTGAGCCAAGATACTCGTAAAAACAAAAAGCTAAGAGAGTGAAAAGGGGGGAAGTAATTTATGTCCAATCACATGGGAGTATGTGTATTGTGTGCATTAAAAGGTTAAACTTTGTACCATCATTTCATCCATAGTGCAGTAAATCAAAACGAGTCCAGGCACAGACTGAGCATTTTTGTGGAATCATTTTCAGGCTTCAATTTTTATTACTTGAATACAGAAAAACTTCCAACAGTAGATTTCCACACTGCGACAAAAGAGAAAACATTACTTTGATACTGCAAATGGTTATATGATGCCACCATGTTGCTGGTTGGCACCAACCCCCCTCAGTACTATTGTGGGTTCTCTGCTGTTGTTGGGGAGACGATGGAGCCTTCTCTCTATATTTAACATGAGACCTCTGCTCTAGTTAGCAGCCTAGAAGAAATCCCCAGGATCTGGCTGTTTATAGAACATATTGCAAAGCCCAGTTGCGATCCAGACCAACTATCACAAAATACACAAAACAATTTAAACATTAAACAATAAATGAGGGCAGTCAGGCTACAAACATGGCTAAAAACTTCACATGTTCTTTAGTATGTGTATTGACTTTGATGACATAGGTTTTTTTCCATCTCTGTTTTTCCAAACCTTTATCAAATCACTCCCCCTCTCAGGATGTGCATTCCACCTGTTTGGCAAAACTAAGGCTGTGCTTACCAGAACATGACGTCCCACTGCCCCCCTCTTGCACCCAGCTTTTACTGTTTGTGAAAGAGCAAACAATGAACATTTTATAGGAACCACCCAAGTCTCCAGGTACAGTAGGTGATGAGACTTTTAGCGGCATTGCCCTTTTAAGGATTTAACTGCTCGGAGTTGGATGAACACAAAGCTTGTGCATTTTGTATCAGGATGATTTGAAGCTATGAGGAGTCTAATATGATCATGGTTGCTCAACTTTTCAATGGTGTACACTGAATCCTGGAAGTGATTGCTTTAAAAAGCACCTGTCCATCCAATATTATGGATGTAACATTGCTTGCGGGACAATTAAAGATTGTGTGATGACTCAAATGGGCCTTCTCTGGCTTTATTTGATAGGACAGCTTGAAGAGTGACAGGAAATGGGAGAGGGAGAGAAAGAGACAGAGAGAGTAGAGAATGACATGCAGCCAGTGACACCACCTGGAACCGAACCACCATCGCCAAAGAAGAGCTTGTAGCTTCCTGTTTATGGGGCGCCTGCTCTACTTGCTATGTCGCGGGTTCCCCAGATGATTGTTTTTTTTTTTTTACACACAGCAGAGGGAGTAATCTACTTTTGAGCTAACTGGTTTGACGTCACATCACTTTATGTTCGACGCCGTGTTTTTGAAATGGAGGAGGCACAGAAAATTTCAAATCGGATGTGTGGCAAAAATTTCAGTTTCATTTGTTAATGATAAGAATATATGTTTTGTACTTTTTATATATTTATGTGTATATATGTTTCGACAATATGCATTAATTGTTTAGTTTGCGTATTGCTGTTACCCCAATCTCAGAAATGTTGTGGGGTTTTGTTTTTTGTTTTTTGAAAAATTATTTAAGGAATCTTTTATGCTATAATTTATCTGCAAGTTCAGTCTGTGAAAAAAAAAAAAATATATCATGAGAAATTTGTACTGCGAACCCAGTATGGTGAATCATATCGTAATGTGAGTTGAGTGTATTGTTACATCCCTATCCAATATGTTACCAACAGCATCCCAAAAAGAGGCACTGGGGTGTGTTTTTACGTCTCTGTGTGAAATGTGTGCATATGCATATGTGGCATTTTTAATGTCCAAAGCACTCTGTGCCTCAAATTGGCATGAAGACTGATGCATGACCTTGGTAGTTAAAGAGTTGAAAAAAAAACCAAAACAAAACACTCTGTTTGAGTCATGATTGGATACACATTTTTTCACATACATTTTTTTCACTGACTGCCTTTATCTCTTCTGAACACAAACGCAAATGCACACAGCAGCAGAGATATGCACACCAAATATAGAGGTACCCTCATGACATTGATCTAGACTACCTTAGACAAAACTTTCCATTATTCTTTTCTAAAAAATATGTTCACATCACTCAGGTTTAGTCCCTCTGAGAGACAGAATGTGAGGATGTCTGACAAAGGAAGAGATGGTAATCACAAAACCACAAGACAATTTTTAACCATACATTTTTCTATCATGTATCCTGATATGCATTTCTCTCTTCTTGTTTCTTAATGCGTCAAAGGATTGTGATTTGGTCTAAAAGAAAATAGGTCAATGTAGTTTATGAAGATGAGCTGTTGTGTGTTATCCCACAGTATGCTAAATCATAGATAAAAAAGGCTTCTGAAAGTCCAATGATGTCAAACTGGTATATCTCGCATAATAAGGTAATGTAAGAACTTGAAAGAGATCATTTTAACTGATCAAGCCGTTGTTGATGATTTTCTGCCTGCTGTGAAGCCCCGACATCTGCCCCATCCACCCCGACTATTAATAGAACACCCACTGTTCTCCATCTCACATCCCTCCGTCACCCACCACGGTGCCTTAGCTCCTCTGTATTATGTAACGGCTTCTGTTGATCTCTCACTATGCTCTCACTGTAGGTGGTCAGTCAATACTAATAGTAAATAGTCCCCTAGACCCGGCACATGTCTGAATACCTGAAAACAGGTCTGAATACCACTAAGCTTTGATCCCCATCCACTATCTGGATGATGAATCTGGGCGTGTTTTGATTTCTACCATGCCCTCCTTGAACAAAGCATGTATGTCAATACACAATGAACATAAAGCTATGGATGTAAATAGGCAGCTCTGAATCAAATTTTGTTGTAACTCTAAGTTCATCAATGGTGCATCTGTGCGAGCATCTTCAAAATTCATACTGTTCCGTTTATGCACATGTTGCCCCTTATGTATGTCCCCAGGCTCTGAACCCCCTGGAGAGGGAGAGGCTGTTAGGCAGGAGCCGTCTCTTAAATGTGGGCTGTGAGAGCAACAGCTATTCAGTCCTGGGATGAAAACCCCTCTCTTTCTCTCTCTTGATCCTGACATGTAATCTGCAGCTTTAGGACTAAACACAAACAATGGCAAGCTTTGTTTTGGCAAAATAATAGTGGAAAGAATAGACAAAGAGCAAAGGGCATGATTCCTCTGTGACTTACCTCCCATTTCTTTGTCATAAAATATAGAAACAGAGCAGTATACACATACACCTTTTCAATTCCAACAGCAAACTCACAGGTCAGTGAGAAGGGGTTAATCTGGGTGTCATAACCTGTATGGACAACCACAAGATTAGAGTCAAGCATGTAGAGCACGTTCCATAGAGAGAAAATGTTGACACAGGATAAGCAATTAACTGGTTGACGACAGAGTAGATCATGACGTGCACGCCATGCCCACATCTTGTGGAAACAGCTAGACGTGGGAAAATTGTCGGTCATTACATAGAAGAAATCTAAATGTAATTCCCTGTAGCTTGCACACACTCACGTGGCCATTCCTGGTTGGACCAAATAGAAAATAAAAAATCATCTAATAATTCTTTAAGTTGCATTGGTTCACTGAGGCCTAGCTTCATCCTTCCTACTACCTCTACCCCACATTAAAATTAATAATAAAAATATTCTTTGCACATCTAATACTAATTAACATCACAACGTGCAGGGAAACATTACAACTGAACCATAAATGGAGCATTAATAGCAGTGAAGCTAACAATACACAACACCTTTAATGGTTTAGAACATTGTTAACAGTGGCGTACAACTCCTGGTGACTTATTTTATTACCCCACTGTCACTTCAGGCTACAACAAAAAGATTAACTTGTAGCTATAGCAACTGTGCTTGCAACTTCTGTCGTCCCCTCCAATAACAATGTTGTTGCTAGGGGAATGGTAGGCAGTCGCTCCGGAGCAGTGGCCTTACATTTTTTCCCCTCTTCCACAGAGGGGACACAAACAGGATAGGCTCCTCTGCCTAAAAGCACTGCTTCCTTATCAAAACATGTATCCTTTTTCATTTGAGTCATGAGTTGATACAGTGAGGTAGAGAAGTCAGCCAAGTAGTAGTTTTTATTTATTTATTTATTTATTGTGTCCGTGAAAAACATTTTAGCCCTATTTAACATATACTCACATTAGATTTTCAAATGTCTTAACAATTCATCTCCCCTAGCCTAAATTGGGGTTTTATTTTTCCAGATTTATGAAGACTTGTCATGTCCTGAGCCTTGTGAGCTACATCTTTGTTCTGTACATGTGAACAAAAAAGAAACAGATCAACTAAACTAAGACGTTAAAAAAGCTTATCACCAAGTCTTTTCTATCCGACTTGAACACGTTAAAGGAATAAGTTGGTGTCTTTGGATGATGTCACAACACGTAGTTCTCTGAAATACAAACTATTCAAAAGTGTAACAAGCAGAAAATAGAAATAAATGCAACATAGAAACCAAAGTAAAAAGAAAGAAAAGTGTATTTAAATTTGGGGCACAGATTAAAACATTGGAGAGCCTCAAAGTAGTCAGTTGTCTTTGTTCAGTGCTCACAGAGTCTTATTTGGTTCCTCATTTTTCACTTCCCACTCCTTCCCTTAACTGCTCTTGTGATTTGCCCTCCTGCCATCACAAGCCAGAGCAGGCCTTTGCCTAGTTTCCTGTGTTTTGCAAAAGCAAACTAATTCTGTTCCAAACCCAATCTGCTCTACTCATTCCCATGAAGCCAAATATCTTCAGGGCAGCGTCAGACAAAGACTGGCCAGTAAAATAAACTGATCAGTATCTCATTTCAAGGAAGAGAAAGTGAAGAAGCTGGTCAGACGATGAAAAGCATGCAAAAGTAAAACAAGACTCGGCCTGCAGGCTTTGAAGCAGTGTGATGTAAACTGTGGATGAGTTGAATCTTCTCAGACCCCTCCCACACAGACATGTGGGTCCAGAAGTAAATGTCTTTACAAAAAAGGCGTGTTTAGTTTAGACTGATAAAAGCTAAAGAGTCTTTTGATAGACCATGTTTAAAGACTGTACAGAGAGATGCAGGCACTCTGCTATGGCTTTAGTGCAAATGTTTGAAATTACCAAAAAATTTAACACAGTTCAGCCACGAATGAATGGGATTGACTGTACAAATCAGGCAGTGAGCACTATTACTTCAGTTAACAGACCTATTGCCTTAGCTGCCGCATCACAAGCTGTGGAGAAAAGCAGCTGTCCACTTCAGAATCTCAAAGGTTGCAACCCACTTATTATGTACCTCAAACATCACAAATTGAAATCTACATTCTGTAGGTTATATACTTGGGGAGTTGATTTGGTGAAGTTATATATCCACATCAAATCACGGTGTTAAAGAAATGAATGAAAGAATATATTACTCATTCATTCATCTTCTACCGCGTATCTGTTCCCGGGTCGGGGGGGATTGCAGAATCATGCAAACTCCACACAGAAAGGCCCCAGGCCCGGGAACCAAACCCCTTACTTTCATGCTGTGGGGCAACAGCGCTAACTACTCCTTGCCATGCTACTAGGGATGAGCGAGTACACATCTACCCGTATCTGTTCAACTATCTACATTATCTATATCCATATTCGTACTCTGAAGGGGCGGGGCTTAAACCGGAAGTGGGCGTGGTTTATACAAAAGTTGTATTTTTAAGCCTGAAATTTATATGGGTTGATCAGAAGTTGCTATATTTATTGTAAGCCTCAATATATTTTTATTTACAGCTTAATTTGTATTACACCAAGGTAAGAAGAGCGAGCCGACCGGAAAAAACCTGACCCGGTGAGGAAACAGCGAGAATGAGAAACACGATGCGGGTTACATGCAGCACCGCTTCTGTTACAAATCAAGTTTTTACCCCATAACCCCATAAAGTGGGGTATTTTGGAACGTTTGTGTTATAGAAAGCTATTTTAAAATGATGATGTAGTATTGTGGATGTAGCCTAACTTTTTATCTCTATTAGGTTAAATGATGATCTTACCGGGGGACTTGATCAGGTAGTTGTAAATATCGATGTATGTCACCTCCAGCCATTCAGTGGAATCATTTCTCCATGAAAATGAAGGCAAACAGAAGGGACAATGAGAGAGACCCCCAGATGTGAGTGTCTCATTGTACCGTTTTTTTCTCCAGTACAGCTAGCGTTTTAAAATAATCATCTGATATGTTGAAATAATGTTTTAAGTGAACTACTGGACAGCGTTTTTTAAATTGTGCCGCCGATTGTTTTCCCATCCGGTGGGCGTGGCTTTTGTAGTATGACGCGTTGCGCTCTGTCCTATCACAGGACGCCCTGAGGAGGATTTTCCTTTAGCCCAGCACGGATATTGACTTGTATTACTTGTATGGTACTCATACTCGTCAAAATTGCCATATCCCTACCGAATACTCGTTTCATCTGAGTATCCGGCTAAACCCTACATGCTACCCAAGAATAAATTTTAAAAAAGGAAATTTGAACCAGGTATTTAACAGTGAGTATGCTTAACAGTACTTGTGATTTCTTGTTGGTGCAAAGCCTAATGTAAGGAGGCATTTCAAAACACATTTCCTCCTGGAAAAGCTGTGTCAAAGTCTTGTCAGACGTCTGCCATAGCTGTTTATTGTTACATGTATGTACACGTCAATTTAAAGGGTCAGTACAATATTTTTATAACATATTGCCATATATAATTCAAAGAAATATTACAATAATGTAAAGTATATAAATCAGTACATAGTGGTGGAGGTGAATGTGCCTTTCATTTCAATGCTAATCACGTGCATCCTTGTCTCTCTATTTGCCTATTCAGAGTGTACTGGCTATGGACTGGCAAAAAAAACAAAAAAAAAACAAAAACAAAACATAAAACTCGTCTGTAAAATTTTAAGTCTCCTAATGGATCTCCTGGCTCAGTGCCTACAAAAGCTGTTCCCCTCTCTTCAAATTATCAGTGTTTGAACATTCCACAGGAGAAGGCAATGACACTGTTGGGAATAAGTCAAAGAAAAGGGCCCCTCCATCATCCCGCAGTGCCAGCAATGGGGCAGTTAATAAGACAAATGGAGGCAATAAGAACACATTATGGAAACACTGAAGAGATGATGATGATGATTATGATGATCAACCTTCAGACTGAGATCTGCTCTTCCATGAGATATCTGAGATATTAAACACTTACTCAGACCATACCGACATACATCTTTCTATCCCTATATCTATCTTTCTCTCCCATTATATATACACACACACACACACACACACACACATAAAATTTACAAAACATGTTGAAATGTGATTGTGATTGTGTTTGGGTTTCACTACACAGGAAGAATATGGATTGTTTGTTGGATGAAACCAGTTGATCTCCCCTTTGAGAGTTGAGCATTTTCAAACAAGGCCAAACCTGGACAATGGTCAGAGTAGGGCAGTCTCTTTCTCTCCAACAGGCAAACAAGCAGATGGGAAAGCTTGCCAGACACAGCCAGCAGCCCTGGCTCAGGCAAAGTCAAGCCTTGTGTGACTGACTGTGACTGTGTGTTTTTTTGTGAGGCATGTCTGCAGCCAAGTCTCTTCATTCTCAGACTTATAGAGACACATACGAACCCTAACCAAAAACGCACACAGTTTTAAATTTTAATAGCACACAAAGGTTTGAGCCTTTACAGTTGCAAGCACCTAAGCAAACTGACTCTGCTGATTAAGACTATATTATTTCATCAAAAGCTCTACAAGATAAGTGGGCCTTTTGTCAATGAGTCAGTCAAGCTTAGCCTCACCAAATTTAGTTCTAAATGCTAAGCAATAAATCAATGGATAATTTCATAAACTATCTAATTACATTCATTTTTATCTCTATTAGTCTCAGTAATTGCCAATTAAGGCAGTTAGCATTACACATCTCTAAAGAGTGGCTAATGCTGTTTGGATAGTAGACTGGAGTCTTGTGTTAAGCTTGTGAGACTTCAGAGGATTAAATCAGATCCAGTTTCAGAAATGCCAACATACCACTACACCACATTCATTCACACAGTAAGACATGCAGACATGCACGTACTTGCCACCTCATGTCCACTTTTGTGTGTCTACATATCTAATAGGTCTGATCAAATGTAAAGGGACGTGACATCCTTGGAGACAGAAATAGCTGTTCAGAACACATTTAAAATGTATAACACTTCCTGGTCCTTCTATTCGGTGATGCCTTTACTATTTATTTCTTTATCGCCCCCTTTCTTTTTGACTTAGTCCAACAGCCGTAAAGGACAAAACTTTCCCCTCTGAATTACTGTTCATTTGGTAAAACCAACATAATAAAAAAAAATATGAATTTTCCTGTAACTGTGTAATATGTGCCACATATTAACAACCAAGATGGGAGAAAATTAACACACTGTAAAAATCTGTCAGTATCTCCATGCCCTGGAACAACAAGTAGAAGGGTTCCTGGGGTTATTTGGGCAGTGATCAGGGATCTGCTCTGCACCTGACTGAATAGCTTCACACACTCAATGCTTTGTGCAGTGGCATGTTAGTGCTGGAAGCCACCACCACCACTAAGCAGGGATACTTTCTACTTCTCCCCAGGCCGGAAATCTCAACCTTATCTTGGCACCAGTCAGAGAGGTCCAGGGGTGTGTCTTTACTCCAGTTTAAAGAGACTACTCAGCTTAAAAAAAACTCTCTTGACCAAAACATACATCACACACACAGTTTAAGAAATTTGTATATCTTTACAAACAGTAAAACAAAAAACTAATTTAAAACTAAAGTTCCTCCAATCAGTCAGATGATTTATCAAACAAAAAAAAAAATGTGTATATTATTGGAAAATATATCAAACATTTACATAATTTGAAATTTATAAAATGCATTTTCCCCTACACCAAGACTTCTGTTATATCTTTAGTCACAAAATCATGATATGAAATCTTCAAACTATTACATCCCTACATCCCTATGTAGGTGGGAGAGAAGACAAAGAGTAAAAAAAACAAAATATTAATCTCATCACTTCTAGAGCTACTTTATTGCTTGTTTTTACCTCCAGCACTGTTTGTTAGAGAGCATATGGACAAGTCATTCCCTAAGACCACAGAGCTCCATTGTTAAGGATGTGCATATCTGCACACATATTAAGGACACACACACAGAGGACAGGGGGTTTCTAGGAACTGAGCCCACGGTTTTAGTGGCCAGGGTGCGGTATGCTGTTTACGATGGTTTATTCAAGCTAAATGGAAAAACTGTATTTTAATGAAGTTGCTGCAATGCAGCAGCCATTCAATCTCTGCAGGCCCAAGCCTTATGAAAAGTCTGAGCACACGCAACTTAACAGTAAATCAATTTAAAAGCCAAAGGTTCACTACAGCTCTTTCACAACAAAGCTAAAAAAACAGGGCATCTGATAATCCTTTAATTACAGGTGAGATCATGGACATCTGATGTTCATCAGGATGCAGTCAGAAACCTCAGTAAGCACTATATTTTCCAAGTGCTATACCATTGCCACAGTGAGATGTTTCAGGGGTTACAGACACAGCAAATGGGGATAGAAGGGGAAACAGTGGAACAGATGATTAAAGGAACCCCAGTTGCATCTGAAAATTATAAACTACATAAAATTATAAAGCTATTCAACATTTATGTAACCAAGACAGAAGGCTGAACAAGAAGCGAAAGCAGATTCAACTTAATGTTAAAAACTAATACAAAAGCTAAGCAGTGACATCAAAACAGATGTTGGACATTTAGCTCTACACAGCAGAAATAATTAGGCATTTCTCAGACTTCAATCAGTTTGCAGTCTGGACTGAATATCGCCACTTGTCATCAACAGATTGGGATAATTTATGATAGAGTTGTGCAAGAAACTGTCACGGGTTTAGGCAGGACCTAAGAGCAGCACAACAGCAGGAGCTTAGATATAAAAAGTATTTATTCAAATTCTTGAAGCAACTGAGTAACAATCCACAAGAATTGTCTCTGTGTTCAGAGTTCAATTAGTGTCCCAGCTGGGATATGAACCCCATTCTCTGGAGTGACAGAAAGTGATAATACCATTCAGTCACAGAGGTAGGATGGCTGAGGTGGCAGCAGCAAAAGAGTTTCGAAAGAGGTAACAGGCAATTCCTCTCAGGGGAGCCGGCATGACCAGAATCAGGGGAAACACAAGCAGAACTGAAAGTCAGGGGCAGAAGGCAGGTCAGATTTCCAGGGCAGAGGAAAGGAGACGTGGTCAGGGACAAGCAGAGTCGATACTAGGAGATCAGTCCGGAAAAGAGTGCTGGAGAGTAGTACATGACACAACAATAATCTGGCAGTGTCTATGAGGATCTGGGCTGCTAAAATACTGGCTGGCTGATGTGTGGAGAGGAGCTTCAGCTGGGGAGACCAGGTGTGGGAGATTGTGACTGATGTGGTGGTGAGGCAGGAGGTGAGTGAGTGTGGGCTCAGTGTGACAGAAAATATTTGTCTATGTGTGTGTGTACATGATGATATTTATAAGTGCAGTGATTGAGTGTCAGACAAAGCAAAACCTACAAAACAAAGAGGTTATAACACATTTTAAAATAATCTAAAAGGATTTCTCTCAGCCACCAGGCATATGGTTTTGGAAGTAAATTCATGGGAGTACATGAACATATAAAAAAAGTTCCTCAGTGTGCCAATTAATCTGAGAAGTAATAAAGCAAGAAGGATTAGCAATATTGTTGATTCTACATCTTATGTATAATCATAATATATAATCAGTCTGAGACTTTGGGAAGAGTTATGCTTTGCTTTTACTCAACAGGTCAGAAATCTTTCTCACCAAAGTAAGCGCTGCAAATCTGTGATTTCATTGCCGACACAAACACTCATCACATTCCTGTGATGAGTATGCTGTCATTTCCCAACCTCATAAACAAATACAGTCAATAAATGATGGTGAAAATTAAACAATAGCATATACATCTATGTTTATGAGTGTTCAAGGAAAATGAAACAGAGAAGACAAACACATGACTAACAAATAACTATTGACTTTATTTTGTATGGGAGCATGCAATAATCTTTTCTGGCAGAGGGAGACTCAGCATTGTTGAGAGGATTTCATCTTGTTTGGATTTGAATAGGATTTGGTCTCTGTCATTCAAACAAGGTGGCAGAGGGCAAAAGGCCAAGAGCAACGAAAAATAGGATGTATGGAGCAGATAAAACAAAAACGGAGGCAGGGATTGTGACTTGCTCTCAAGGGCTTGAAGAAGTGCACAAAGCAGGCTGAACAGCCAAACCGCTCTGCTCAAGCAGGACAGACGGTGGGGACCCGAAGCCACATTTGCAACCACAGAGCTGCAGGACCCAATGAAGTACACCCCGCAAAGCCATTGACAAAGCAGCCAGGAAGACGTGACAAGCTGAGGTGGCCCAAAGCAAGCACCGGGGTAGCATGGCAGAAGCTTGAAGGTGACTTGAGCCAACTGTTGGAGGTAGTGCTACAAGGAAACATCAAGAGCAAGCTCAACATTATGGGGGACATTATCTTCAAAGAAACCTCAACAAAAGCCTTGCCAAGCTGTGGCGAGTTGAGAGGATCAAAAAAGGAGGAAGAGGAGAGAGAAGGAAAGAATAAGCTTCTTCAGATATCCTTTTAAGTATGCCTGACATCTGCTGGAAGAGAGGAAGAGTGGAATGTTCGAGATCCATAGGGAGGACCGAGAACAACACATCAGGAGTCAGTAGAGTGATAAGAGATGGTCCCATCCACTTGGTTCCCCAGGGCACATGCCACGGCCAGACCCCCAACAATTCCATTTAACAACTCCCCAAGTTGTGTGAAGTCGAGGAGGTGATCAAAAAGTCAAGGTCATCCTCAGCCCCCAGGCAAAATGGGTTCCCCTACAAGTTATACAAAAATTGCCCTGGGCTTGTCAAGGTACCATGGAAGCTCATGAGGTCTGCCTGGAAGAAAGAACAGGTCCCAGAAGAGTGGCAGCAAGCAGTCGCCATGTTCTTTCCCAAAGAGGAGGACTCCCACACCAACCAGTTCAGAAGTATTGCCTTGTTTAACGTGGAGGGGAAGATTTTTTTCTCCATTTTGCCAAGGACAATAAGCAACTTCCTCTTGGCCAATGGATACATTGACACCAGCTGCCAGAAGGTTTGAATACCTGGCTTTCCTGGCTGCATCGAGCACTCCTTCGTGATCTGGGATCAAATCCACCATTCAAAATGACAGAAGAGCAACCTGCACGTGGTGTTGCTAGACCTCGTCAATGCATATGGCTCTGTCCTGCACAGTCCTACATAAACTTCGCCTTGCATTTCTTCCATGTGCCAGGTTACGTGCAGAATATCATCTCCATGTGTTTCAGCAACCTCCATATGTGCTATACAAAAGAAAGCTACACAACAGGATGGCAGCAGCAAGAACGTGGAATTGCCACGGGGTGTGCAATATTCCCCGGCCTGTTTGTGGTTGCCATCTAAACCATCCTCAGAAGGACCAGCCAGATGGTTGGGGGCATCAAGCTGCCATCAGGAGACACACTCCCACTGCTAAAGAGCTACATGGATGATGTGACATGTATCCTTCAGACAGCTCCATGCATGGCCAGGCCCTTCAAGTGCTCCGGTGAGCTGCTCATGTGGGCAAGTATTGAGGTTAAGGCGGAATAGTCAAGGAGCCTGACAATTATGAAAGGTGTGCCTCATGCAAAGATCACATTTGTGGTCCATTCCCAGGCTGGAGGGGAAACCGCTGAGAAGCCTTGGCAGGGAATACATCACAGGGCAGTGATGTCCAAGATTAGCAAGTTGGACAGCCTAGCCAACGGTTGCCCTGCTGCTTTTCAGGCACAAGCCTCTTTGGCCAAAACATGCTGCAGCTCCCTCTCAAGCCCATCAGCGAAGGGTAAAAACAGGAGAATGCACGGCTGATACACGAGGTGAAGGACTCTGCAGAGCTGTACATAAGGAGTGCGCAAGTTACCATCCGCACAGGTTGCAAATGGAGGCCGCAGGCTGAAGTACAACATGCCATCTCCAACCTGCAACAATGCAAAGTGATGGGGTTGGTCCAGTCTGGTCATGCCGGGCAAGGGTGGGGAACCCCGCAGCAGTTCTGTTCCAAAGCCACCAAGAGGCAGCAGAGGACCATGGTGGTCGATGAGGTCACAAGGCTGGAGCAAGAGCAGGTTTACATAAAGGCACTATCCCAGGCTAGCCAAGGAGCCTGGACGCGATGGAGCGTGACCATCAATAGGCGCTTTTCCTGGGCAGACATCTGGAGGACACCACAATCCAGGCTCAGCTTCATGCTTGGGGCGACCTATGACACCCTCCCATGCACCTGGAATCTTATTCAATGGTTTGGAGAGGAGGTAAGTTCTCCCGGTAACATCAAGACCAGCCTCCAGCACATTCTGACGGGATGCAAAGTGGCACTGACCCAAAATCATTTTAGGTGGCACAATGATCAAGTCCTCTTCCTCAAGCTCACCTTCCCCTAGGTACAGGGCATGGCAACAGCACATGAACGGAAGTACCTCAAGTACACCGAGCCGGCAGCAGAATGCCAAAAGGCTGGCAGGGAGAAGGAGTAGCAGGGGCAAGCCAGCAATAAGTCACCAAGGAATTGGGGGAATAGACTGAGAAAGCAAGTTACTGGTTATGGCTGACGAGGAAAGATAAGTAGTGGGGGTCCACATCCCAGTAAAGGCAGCTACAGGGGGTGGTGAGGAGACGGCCCCCTCTGTACCACCTACCCCACCCACCTCGAGATGTACGGGCTCAGGGGGAGAAACATCAATGAATTGGTGACACCAACTGACGACCCTGCAGCTGACTTAATGGCACTGGCGGACAGCAGCCTAGATGCCAAGGCAGCAAGCAGCACCCTACCTGTACTACGTTCTGCTCCTTGCAAAGCCTGCAAACTGCTGCTGCCAGCTGCAGCTAGGGGACTAGCAGTTTTATAGTTACCAACAGGGTGGTTAGCAGCAATTGAACATCTAAATATTGTATCCTTTGATGATGTAATCAATATAATTAATTTAAATAATTATCATCATAAGTAAGATTGGCCACTAGGGGTGGGAATCTTTTACTATCTCATGATTCGATTCGATTCCGATTTTTGGGGCTACGTTTTTCAGTTCAAAACGATTTGATTCATAATGATTTCTGCTTCAATCTATAAGTGTGCAAAGGATCTTCATGATCTAATCCAGTCTGCTTTGCAAGACAGAATGACAAATGGAGGGATTAAAGTGTCTTTTTCACATTTATTAAGTTTTAAACATTTATCCATGCTTAGATGGAATTGTTGCAACTGTTGCATAAAAGCAGTATGACATATTGTTTAAGTAACAAAAATAAAAGTTTCTCTTTATAAAAAAAAAAAAATAGTGCAGTTAAACTTGGGTTCCCAAAGTGCTTAATCCTCATTTTGCAAACCTTGCACACTGTGAATAGGGCCCTATAAAATCCGCGATCACAGAAATACGGAATTAGACATTAAAAACGGAATTCATTATAAATACGGAATAACAGAACTGGCCGACATTTTACATAAATGTTTTTTTGTTTTTTTTTCCAGAATAAAAACATATCTGTCGGGAAAATGCTCCGAGGGGGTCACTAATAATGCACCCCCCCTACCCATGAATCAATGAATGAATGAATAAATAAATAAATTAATTAATTAATGTTGTGACTTCAGCGTAGTGGGCGCGGTTCTTGATGTACCGGTGACTTGATATAAATGTATGTGGTGACCTGAGCAGCACAGTGGTGTAGTGGTTAATGCTGTCGCCCCGCATTAAGAAGGGCGTGGTTCGATTCCCGGTGGGGGCACCTGAACGTGTCTAGGTTAATTGGTAACGAGTGATGGACTGAGCTACAGGAAGGCAACCAGACCGGACCAGACTAGACCAGAGACTAGACCAGACCAGAGACCGGACCCCTGCAGAGAGTAGAGACTAGACGAGACACCGGACCCCCCCAGAGACTAGACCGGTCCAGACCAGACCAGAGACCAGACCAGAGACCAGACCCCTCCAGAGACTAGAGACTAGACTAGACCAGACCAGACCAGAGACCGGACCCCTGCAGAGAGTAAAGACTAGACCAGACCAGACCAGAGACTAGACCAGAGACCAGAGACTAGAGACTAGACCAGACCAGAGACCGAACTCCTGCAGAGAGTAGAGACTAGACCAGACACCGGACCCCCCAGAGACTAGACCAGACTAGACCAGAGACCGGACCCCTCCAGAGACTAGAGACTAGACCAGACCAGAGACCGGACCCCTGCAGAGAGTAGAGATCAGACCAGACCAGAGACCGGACCCCTGCAGAGAGTAGAGACTAGACGAGACACCGGACCCCCCCAGAGACTAGACCGGTCCAGACCAGACCAGAGACCAGACCAGAGACCAGACCCCTCCAGAGACTAGAGACTAGACTAGACCAGACCAGACCAGAGACCGGACCCCTGCAGAGAGTAAAGACTAGACCAGACCAGACCAGAGACTAGACCAGAGACCAGAGACTAGAGACTAGACCAGACCAGAGACCGAACTCCTGCAGAGAGTAGAGACTAGACCAGACACCGGACCCCCCAGAGACTAGACCAGACTAGACCAGAGACCGGACCCCTCCAGAGACTAGAGACTAGACCAGACCAGAGACCGGACCCCTGCAGAGAGTAGAGATCAGACCAGACCAGACCAGACCAGACACCGGATCCCCCAGAGACTAGACTGGACCAGGCCAGACTAGACCAGAGACGGGACCTCCCCAGAGACTGGACCCCTGCAGAGAGTAGAGACTAGACCAGATCAGACCAGATTAGACGAGACACCCCCTCCCCAGAGACTAGAACGGACCCCTCCAGAGACTAGACTAGACGAAAGACTGGACCCCTCCACAGAGACCGGACCCTGGTCTTTTTTTCGGAATAAAAAGGAACGTATCTGTCAGGTAAATTCTCAGAGGGGGTCACTAATAATGCACGCCCCCCACCAGTGAAGTGGCCGTCTGAGTGCTAAGTCAAACGAGAGTCACTCACTGAGCTTAACACAAAGAGGTTGACTATCATGTACTTCAATGGAGATGTCAGTAATCGGTGGAAAACCAAACAGCATGGGGATAGAAGAAATTCAAAAGTTTACAGTGGATTTGATATTTCCACCAAATATATGGGACGTATGTTTCATTGTTTTATTGTTATGTTTTTGCTTAAATGTGTGGAAGCATTAAAGTTTTCAGTTATAACTGAAGAAATTGTCTATATTTCATTACTTAAAACGCTGTCTCAGGGTTAAATTTGTGTAAAATGCTAAAAACGGAATTCTCAAAAATTAACCCCCCACCCAAAAAAAAAACAAATATGGGAAAAAAGAACGGATTTTATAGGGCTCTACGTAAAACCCAAAATGAGTCCAAATCTTTGCCTTCAGCGAGGACTGGCTGGTTGAATCTCTCTTTTCTCCATTATTGTAGTTTCCTCCTTGTTTTGGTGCTTACCGTGTATGTATATGTTCCAGAATCGGCTCCGTGGTGACGTCAGGACGTCCCGCATACAAAATGGAGACAGACAGCCTGCGGATTTGTTTTCGTTTTTTAAAATCGATTTTGGGACTTTTTAAATCGGTTCTGAATTGTAGTAAATGAGAATTGCGATTTTTATACGAAACCATTTTTTGGCACAGCCCTATTGGCCACACTTAGCGGAGCCATTTAAAAAAAATCTGAGATGTCAGGGAAAAATCATGGAGCAATTTATACCACGGTATATAGCAAGTCAACTCAACTTCACTGACAGGATCTTTCTTGTTATTTTCATAAAGACGTCAATAACTCAAAACATTGACAAAAAAGGATATTAAGGGAGTGGTAATAGTTTTATGAAAGATAAAGAAAAGCTGTGGGAGGATTATGATGGCGAATGAGAAGTTGGAGAATAGAGGGGAAAGCCAGCGAGCAGCAGCTGTTGAGATAAAGCACTGGGAAAAAAGACAAAAAGTCCAATTGAAGAGAATGAAAGACAGTTGACTGTGGCATCTCTAATGCTACTGAGCAGAACACGAGGCCTTATGTAAGTGTCTATTAGTGTGGGTGAGCAAGCGATAAAGCATTTCACTGCAGAGGTGCCAGAGCAGAGCAACATGAGTCTCCTTCCCTCTTGATAAGTCTTTCTTGCTCTCTCGGTCCCTAACCGCCTATGCTGGAGGAAAGGTGTAGCGTACATATGGTATAACAGCCATCCTTTAATTTTTTTTATGAAACATTTATTCCATAACAGAGCAAACTGTTTGCAGAAAACATTCCTTCATTGCCTCCTACTCTTCAGTTATTAAATTTTTTGCTTCTCTTCTTCAATTCACAAGAGCAGATGATTAAACTCTCATTAGACACAGGCACACACAAACAGCACAGCACATATTGCACCCATTACTTTTCCGAGAAGCAAAAGAATGACTGATTCAGAGTCTGCTGTGAAACTGCAACATGATTTTTTTTTTTTTTTTTTTATATAATTCGATACTAGATCCCCACTCCTCCATACACCTAGGTCAGATTACATCAAATCTGCACGATAAGATGATGAGCTCTCTGCCACAATATTCTGCAGTTGGGAATTATCTATGCAGCAGCTAACGTAAATCCTGAGACTGACCTAGAGGACATGCCAGATGCCTGCTCACATCCCAATCTGACCCCTCACCCCAGCCCCACCGCTATCCCTCTGCATAACGCCATTCATTGAAGCTGACCTTTCACCCCTGCCTATGTCAGTGCAAGAGTCTTAGCCTCTTATGTTCTGAAGGGAAGGAAAAAAGGGCTCCAAGGAAGGATGAAAATGCTGTATCAATGTTGGAAGAAATTTTGCAAAAAATGACAATGACATGAAAATACATAGAGGCAAATATGGTTTATATGAAATAACAAAAGAGAGTAACCACCTGAGAGAGGAACGGGCTGTTTTAGTTTAGAGACCATGTCAGCAGACTAAAACAGCCTGCAAGTGGGTTAGACATCCCAGACAACAGTGGGGGCGGGTAGCTGTTCCTCTGACTCTGACCTTCAACAACCGGCTGTAATGTCTCCTTTGGGGAAGAGAATTGGTTGTGGGGTGGTCAAAGGGGGATGGTGAAGCGAAGCTGTGCACTGCCTGTCTGCCTGTCTGTTTTCTGGCTGGGCTGGCTGCCTAGCCTAAACCCGCTCAATGACTCTCTTAGTAGACTGAGTCAAAAGCTGGCCTATAATTATGTTAAAAACAGAGCTGTCTTTTCCCTGCCACACAGATCCATCCCTGCAGTTGGTTGTTCTGGTGTCTTGTTTATGCCGACGCAGCGTTTTCTATTCATGCTATGCTACTATACTGTGTTGACAGTCTACCTGTGCAAGGGCAGATAAGAATGAAAAGCTTTTCTCATCAATACAAAATGCCCCAGTCACTCCGTCAGACCTCCTTTTTTTTTTTATTCAAACTGGTCTTTGTTCCGTTATCAGTGAGCTGGATCCCACACTGATTAATATTGACAGGTAGAACAAGCTTTGCTGTAAGGGTGTGAGTACAAGAGACTTATTCAGGACAAGAACAACGACAAGACACACACACTCAAACACACAAATATAGAGGCAAAGTTGACAAGATGAGAAAAATAAAGTGTAGGTGAATATGTTTAGAAGAACGTACAAAAGTGTGTGCCGGTAAATATATTGGCTGCTCCTCTTTTTTCTTCAAGATCTTTGCCCAGGCTTGTCTAAGGGATGGTGACCTACTTTCCGGTACAAGCAAAATTACAATACAAGGTGTGAATAGACTGAAAGTTGTTCCTGACAAACATTATAGCAGTGAGTAACAGTTTTATAGCTAAGGTCTGTTTAAACATTTTTAATACTGCAGCACAATGGTAGCATTACTTATGCTGGTGGGGAGGAAGTGAAAATGCATGTTTTTGTAAGCAGTATCCAAAGCACTGAGTGCAACAGTCACACCCACCTGAGCAGATGTGTGGTAACAGTGGGATGATAAGTACAGACTCAATACTGTGATCTTTATTTGGAGAGAAATAGTTGTATCACACGTAAGTCTAAAACTGTACTAGTATAATACAACTGCATGGCATGGTGAAAGGCTTTTGTTAATCTATGTGACAGCAAGTGGGTTTTATATGATGATGAACACCACAAGCATATACATCCAGTTAACAGTCAGAGCTGTAGTAAGCTAAAATGATTGAAATCCTACAGGTCTTATGGTCAAATGCGAAACAAAAGCCAGTTTGGGTTAAGACAAAGACTTAATCTGAAAGGTCAATGGAGCAACAAAGAAACCTGGCTAATATGACCACACTGTTATATAATGTTATGCAACTTCTTTAGCGGCTGTTCAATATCAAGGCAGAATTTGTTATTGTGATAGCAGTGTGCTGAGATAGCAATCAACCTGTCATGGAAGAGCCATGTTTTAAATGTGGTTAAGATGTGGAACAGGAGGCAAGAAAAACCACTTTTCCTAGAGTGGGAAAAAATGTGCACACACACAAGAGCACGCTCACAAAGTAGAGGGCCAAACACTTAAAGATTACATAAAACCTTGTCCAGTCTTGCGTACTGCCCAGAGAAACTCTCTGAAATCATACATGACTAACAACATGCTTAGTTCATGTTGATAGAGAACAGTAAGGACATGAGTATGGTGTTTAAAGCGCCCCATACATCAATCTCACTATCAAGCACACTCTACAGCTGTCAAAAGTATCGGTACTCAAATCCGGATATGATACACCTTTGCAGATACTAAAAACGCCTCCCTGATAAGCCAATATGTCATAAGAACAGAGCTACAAAGTGGTAGTGACAAAATCAAATAGCAATAGATGGAAACACACCTTAAAATATTGTTTTCATGTTGCAATTTTTGGGTTATTTGCAGTAAAATAAGATGTGATTGTTTTTTTACCCCCTAATTGATAAGTTAACTAGCGTATAATGGTTCTGTCAAAATGTTGCAATTCAAATAGTTGTTATTGAATTTTTTGGAGTTAATACAAACATTTCTTTTTGCCTTTAAAATTGTTGTCATTTTTTTAATCCCTATGGTAGTGAAAATGGTATTCAGTATCAAATATTTTCTTGTCTATTTTTGTATCTTGACATCACTAACACACTCTTAGCAGTAGTACTACAAACTGATATTTTAGCTATTTAATGACTGATTTTACTATCATTTTTAAAAAAAGATCATATACTGTAGTCCAAATAAAGTAATATTGCTTGCATTGATTTTTAATAAAATTACAATAAAAAGGTAGTGCCACAGGGTTATTAGTTAATGTGTAAGTGCCAACTTAATGCAGACAGTAACCAATAGCCCCGTAAAATAAAGGAAAGAGTGTCTAGGCACCGCCTTCAGCCTCTCCTAGTCTTCTTGACTGTTACATAACCACTTATCAGCGCACTAGGTCTGTCCCTGGATGCATTTTCTGCTTACTATGTGTGAAAAAACTGCATGTGCGTGTACAGCTGCTCAAGAACTTTCAAAGAGTGTCCTGATCAAAAGTCAGGGAAATTTTGTGTGAAAAAATGGGAACAAGTGTAAAATGCACTGCAGAAGAAACATAAAATAAAACACACTTTCTTTTGCCGAACATACAGTCAGCACATCCTACCCCTTCATCCACTACCATATCCTCTGAAAAGAGGTTCAACGGGGACACCAGTCAGATAGAAAAGACTCAGCCAAGGAATTGATGTAGATTAGTAAAAAGGCAAGCACAGTTAGCTGATTTACTAATACACAACACCCCTACCAGCATACTATCCTATTTTTTGTCTCTCTTTTCCTTCTGTCAAGTGATTGAGCAATCTTGGCCCTCATCTCAAGATCTGGCTCTTAGGGCATAATTCAAAACTATTCTGGATCAAACACCAAACATGTGGTCGGTTGACCAGTACACCCCCACACCATTCATACTCAAACCACTGTGCAGTTGTAGCCCCAGGGTGTATTCCACCTCTACACTTTGTTAAGGAACACAGGGCTGGATTTGAGTATGAAAACTGCCCATGTTGACTATCTTTAACACCATAAATCAAATGCCACATTAGCTCAATGAACTGGGATGAACAGAAAATAGACCTGTGCTCACATAAATAGGTCTGATAGTCGACTATGTGCCCCAGAATCCACACAAATCTGCCTGAAGCTCATGTTTCAATGCCGAGCCAAAGTTGAACAAAGCTGTCCGTGACTGTACTGCTCAGTGTTATCGTCTCTTTCGATTAACATGCAGCATATACAAAGTACAAATAAACCACAGATAAAGATACAACAAAGGCTTATAGTTGTATATGCAAGCAGCCAATCTGTACCTGTTTCTTGGGACAGGGATGTGGGAAGAGGGGAGGGGTTGTCTTTCTGTCGGTGGTACATTTTGCACTTGTGCCGCCCTGAAGCTGTTGACCAGCTCTGCCTGTTTCCCTGGGTTGCTAATGTCCAAATGCATGAAGCAGCCTCGCAGCTGTCCGTTTATGCCTGGGCAGTGAGTGGGACTGGCCCTCTTCAGGATCCCAGTGGAACCAACGTCTTTTTGATCCCCTCGACCAGTCTAGGAAAGAAAGTAAGACCAAGGTAATGTCAGTGTATCATTCTTAGGCTAATTACTATCATACCTGATACCTTGCATTTCTAATTCAATTCATCGCTGGAATCCCAAGGTAACTACTTCAGCCAATTCAAATATTTGGATTGAAAACATTTTTATTGCATGTTCTTCAAAACAAAATAAATAAATTATGAAAAATTGCGTTTCAAGTTTCTCCAAACACACATTAGGAACTTCAGTTTGGATTTTGCAACCATCATTCCAGAAACTAGACGTTTGGAAGTTATTCTCACATCTGACAAAAAAGCAGCAAATCATTGCATTTGATAAGCTGAAAGATTTAGTTGAATACTTCATAAAATTAAGTAACCGGGAAAATATTTGCTGGTTAAAAGTCTGTCGGTTAAGAAATTGCCAAAAATATAGTGATGCAAATGTTCATTCATAAGACTTACAGTAACACACATACATCCTGGCCTTATTACGAATCAATATAGAGACAGACACAGAATTTTAGTGAACTTATTTGAATAAAATGGAGACTAATCCATTTGTGCATATTTGATGTCACGGATTCAATTAGGACACGATGCAGACCAAAAGCTGTTGCATTTGGGGATGGGAGTGGAGAGTCCTGTCTGTGGAGCCGGGCCCGGCTGCGCAGCCAGGAAGCTCCGACTGTAGCTCCACCCTGAAGTTTAGGGGAGGAGGGTTTGTCTAGTAGTTTGCGGTCCCTGCCCCCTTTTCTGTAAACTTTGCACACAGAACGAGCCGCCATTAAAAGGCGTTTAGATACAAAGTAGTTAGTTAGGAAGAGGCACCGACAGCAGCCGGAGAAAACGGGCGGCCCGGGAGAGAGCGGCGGGGCCACTCTTGAGTTTTAAAGGCGCCACTCAAAACACACAGCAGCCCGAGTCTGCACTACCATCACAGCCCCACATTTCTACTGTGAAACGTGATTACGACATTTGTAAAGTGTGAAACCTCCAATTTACAGAGCGACATGGCAATTTCACGCCACACACTTTGATGTTACTGTAAGTTGTGAGTGTAACTCGGTTCATAGATGTGTCCGGTTAATGAAGTCGTGGGTGCGCACTTCGCCGCCGCCGAGCGACACTTACTTTTTCTCCGTCTTGTGATATCCGTCCACCCGGAGACAATCCGTTCCATTTTGTGGATGTTTGTCTGCCGTCCACCTCCACAGCCGAGCCCCCCACGTCCACTACAAATTTGTAAAGGACGGGCCCGTGTGTGAAAGCCGGCATTGGGCCATTTTTTTCTACCTGGGGGACCCGGCTGTCGGGTAGGACGGAGCGGCCTGCCCGGCAGGGATCCACTCCTCCGCTCCCGACACCGACCACCCTCGTCCGGACCGACGACTTGTCCAAAATATATCTGGAATCCATTTTCAGACGGGGAGGGGGCGGGAGAGGAGACTAAAGAAAGAAAACCAGCTTTCTATAGATTTTAGTGCAAATTGCTGGAGTTAGATACATTTATCAGGATTGTCGCGAGTTGATAGGAATTATTATATTTTCTTTAAAACTTCTATTCTAGTCTACATGTAAAGTTTTCCGCCACCGCCGCCACCTCGACCCTGCATATCCAAAAAGCCGCCCGGTCAGAAGGATAAAAGATTGTTTTGCCTCTTTCCTCCAAACCGATGCCACGCCCCCTTCACCTCGCTCCTATTGGTCCGCTGTATACATAAACATTACATTTTGGCACGAGTCCACCGCGAGGCGGCCTCCCATTGGCTGTATTCACCCTGTCAGTCTTTTTTTTTTTCCTAAATCCCATACTGTGGGTGGAAGACGGAGGGGGGAGGCGTGTCCTACAGTTTACCGGCCGGTGTCTGTCGACGACAGGCCGGTCTGCAGGGCGGGGGGAGGGGGACAGAGAGAAAACAGCCGGCGACAAATTGCGCATTTATGCTTCTGCAAACCAAATGAGTATTTATTAGATTATGTTTTATTTGCAGCGACTGCACTTCATGTGTTCGTGTGTTAAAGTTTGTGAGTGGTCAGAAATAACTAATAAATAATAGCTATAAATTATAAACACATACATTATTATTGTTCACGAGTATTGTTATATCTTTACCTGACAGGATGCAGTCTGGAAACAGTAATCACAGATTGAAGAAGCTCTGAGAACTTTAAAATCGTGATATGAAAATCCTTCATTACAGGTAAAGGACAAATTATTAGTCTTGGGGAAAGCTGCTTTTATTAATGGAGCTGTTGTAATTATCTCATAAAGTAATAAAACCCATCATGATTTTGGTACCATATAATCTGGTCTGCTGAAACCATGAAGAAATATCACAGCCTTACAGACTCTTCAAGTTGATATCTAACAAAGACACACTGCTGAGTTATAATTGCGAGGATTATTGTATATGTGACCCACATTGTCCGCCCATACATCTGCTGTGTGTGTGTGTACTTGAAACAGAGTTAAAGTGGAGATTTAGCCACTCCCCCCTTTCGGGTTTCCCGCCCCTCCGCGCACACCTGTTCCCATTTACCTAACCAACCCCGTTGGTTGTCAGATTGTTTTTACATTCACTGCCAAGCTCTTAAGAGCTGAGTTTGCATATCTATATAGCAGATTTTTTATTTCTGTTTGGTACTCAGCATGACCTGTTTCTACCGTTGGCTGCTTGGTTAGTTGGTTTGTCTCAAACATTACCAAACATTATTTAATTGCGAACATTGACTCCGTTGTACTTTTTTTTTAATGTTTTATTGTTATGATATACTTGTAAGTAGTTTAATCTAATGCAATGGAGAAACATGAGGAGCCGGAAGATGAAAATATTTTTGTAAAGAACTTAAAAAAGGGGGGGAAAAGGAAGAAATAAAGATTCAAGACAAAAAACCCTGCAATCAAATACAGTTTTATGTCACATAGAAGTGACATATGAAGTGTCACCTGATTTCATTGTAAGATGGACAAAATAACAGACACCTTGCTTTTGTTTTGCTTTACATCGGAAAATTTCCTTGGATGCATCACAAACACAAGATATTTATTATTTCCCTTTTTGAGGTCTTGGTTCTTTTTACATGTTAATTTCCTGTACAAATACCATGAGTAGTGCAGTCATATTGCAAAATATCTGGCTGTCTAAATTGTTCCTGTCTATATTTAGTATGATGTTTTTCAGCAACTTTCTTCCATTAGAATTAGTCATTGTTAGAAACATGACATTCATGAACATAACACTTGATTTCATTTTTTTTACAGTTATTGGAGAAATTTCAACACCATTTTTTTTTTAAATCTCCAAACTGTCTGCAGAGCCCAGGCACTCTGGTTTATTGCTTTAACACAAATGCATTTCACTGCAAAATGCATTTTTTGCAGGGTACAGTTATTACTGTGAGGCTGCTAGAGTTTTAACTGACACTGTCAACCATATATCTTTGTTTCATACCCTGTAATAAGACTATAGGCAAAAGACAAACACACTTTGTAATGTGCCACTTTATTAGAAAAGTAAAAACTCACTTTAATATTTTATGAAGGTTAATATAAAACATTACAATCTTTTGCATATCTGCACTGTCACTATGTTTTATTATATTTATTATTTTTAAACTAAACCCTGTGCTTTAAGAACATACAACATTGGCTACAGCTGTCACAGCAGTATTGGCCCATAATTATATCCGTAGACAATAAACAAACAGCATCTGTATCTGCATGGAAAGCATGAAACATTTTGCATCCACAAAGTACAATGTGTCTGTGATGACCATCATTTTTTTTTCTTTTTAACAAATATACTCTATACTGTATGTTACATTGCAACAACATCAGAACAGCAACAGAGTATTTTACACATTTACATCATCATACTGTGTTTGTGCAATGAATATCTGTCTCGATCAGTGTTCAGCGAAATATATCAGATCAGTGCTTCCTCTCAGGATAAAGAAAATGTGACGCATAAAGTGACAGCCAGAGAAAAGGGATTAGTTTTTCAGCCAGCATTGTCTAAAGGTACCCTCAACTGAGCTTGTTAAGCACCTCAGCTGTTTGCCATTTCTCATATTAGACAGTAGTTTAGCCGTTGGTTTATCACTGATATCAGACTGGGGTTGGCCCGACCTGCAGCGTCTGCTTCCCCAACCCCCATATCACTCCCTGAGTCCCTCAGAACTGGACATCAAAGGCCCTCCCCTGCACAGCGAGGGAGCGAGGCAAAGCAGAGAAAAGAGAGGTCTGTGTCGATTACTGGAGGATGAACACAGCTGGGGGAGGGAGTGTATGCAAGGGCTGACCAAGTGGAAGCAAAATGTGCTTCCTCCTCCAGAAGTGGAAACGCACATGGCTCAATGTTGCAGTGTATGTGTGTGTGTGTGTGTGTGTGTGGTGTGCATGTGTGTATGTGCACGCAAACACAATATTGGCAGGAGGAGGGTCCTTTGGATCAGTGTCCATTCGCAGTGGTCCTCATCTAGCTTTAATACTTGCTCTTCGTCATCTCCCTCTCTTGCTCCGCCACAGGTGGGGATAACCAACATTTGGCCCTACTTCTCTCCCCTCCTCCTCTAAATTGTTGCTTTGGAGAGACTGAATGCTGCTTTGCATCACACGGCAAAAAGTACAACAGAAAGGATCAACAAACAAGAGATCAATTAAGTACCACAATAATTGTTTTCATCTCCACACATTAAAGCATGCACTTTTTTGATCAAGCAGGAAAAATTGCACCAACAACATAAACATACTGTTTTCATGGCAGTGGCATGAGCTATTTAACCAATGGCATTATAAGTAGGTTAGAAAAAATAACAGTGCATTAAAATACAGAGTGCATTTATGTTTACATATCTTCTGACAAAGTAGCATTAATGGATTAATGTTACTAACCTTTCTAAACCCATTTTCACTTTGCATGGTTGTCTCACAGTGAGCATCAGTCAATCAGACTGTGAGTAGGTTGTATCCCTCTTCCTCGCTCATCTTTATGCCCATTTATTAAGGCTCTAATGTTGTGTTCTCTTCCTTTTCTTTGCATTTTAATGTTCCCCAAAGCAACATGGTAAAGACTTTTTTTTTTTTTTAATAATGGTAGAGAAAAGGGGCTGGAGACAAGAGTTAGGAGAGGGGGTGAGGGAGTGAGGGCCGACCATCTGAAAGACACTGGACGGTCATTTTCAAGCCCACCTCTTTATTTTTATTGGACTCCAATCCCTCTATTTTTATTTCAGCCACCAGACTTAAGTCTGGGTAACTATGGGACCTCTGACTTTGACATGACACCAGAGAGCAAATCAGAAACACCTTTTACAGAACATTAATGCACATTGAAACCAAATAGTCCTGCAGCTGCCTAGGGCAAAATGACAACGTCGTAAAGTCAGATGTTTACAGAGCCAACAGGACGACACTTTAACTGTCCAGGATGAAGCAGCCTTTGTTATGTTCAGCAGGCTTTCTCTTCCTTATTTTTTGAAATTATTTTTCTGTAATTTATCCCAGTAATACCGTAAAGGTCTAACATTGTGAAATCTGTCCCCCATATCACTCTGGGGAAATTCTTGCACAACCCACTCAGTGCCCCTGACCTGATCACTTTACCCTGCATGACTCATCAGTCTGTTTGTGTTTGTGTGAGGCTGTATTGGGGTGTGTCATCATGCCTCCGGCTAGAGAGTTTGGCAAATCTAAGCAAGTATTTTTAAGTAATCTCATAATTTGTGTGAAACTTAAATTGTTGGATAAAAGTCACTTTGATGATTATCATGAGGGTTAATACACGTCGGACGCATCAATGATAATTCGTTAACCAAGGACAATAGGCTCACTTATACGTTAAAGAGGCCAACAAATTATTGGTCTGTGTTCGAACAAAGTACCACAATGCTGTCAGCAAGCCAACCAGCCAGGGTGCACAAAGAACCTGTTTCAGATGTTTGCTTAGTGAGCACTAAGTACCGCAAATCTCTGTGACTTCCATCTGCTTATATTACATAAGTCCCTCCAAGTTGACGCATATATGTGTGTACATGTGTGCATATATGTGTGACAATACCTAACAGTGTGCCTCATTCTCCTAATATACCTCCTTTCCTTACGACTACTGGCTATTTTCAGGTGGGTATCTGTCGTGTTTGAATTTGCACAATGTATGCACATTTCTTTTGTTACATATATTACGTGGGGTTTTTTTTTTCTTTAAGTTGTGAGTTACACCAATTACTCTTGGGAGAGTACAGTGTTCATAGAAAAATAAAGATATTATGGAAAATGGTGCACAAACAGGTGATTATGGTCAGTGACACAGTAAGTAAGATGTATATTCCATATTTTCTTTGATTTTTTTCCCTTTTGTTAAAATGTTTTTGGTCCATATTTGGGCTGGACTAGGTTTAGGCTGGTTCTGATGGACAGACCAATCAAGGGAAATTCGAACCTGGATTAAGACCCTGTTTTTACCTGATGTCAACATAAAATGGATCCTCTTGTTTGTTTATAGAGGGGTTGTATCTATGTACAGCAACCTGCTGACAAGTGAAAAGAAACATCCCTTTCATGACTCCGTACCAGAGGGTTCTGGGGCCCTTTTGGTCTGTCAGCCAGCTACAGACCAGTGACGTACATCTCCATCCCATCATTGAAGGTGAAGATGGTGGTCGTACTGGAGCTGCTGGCCCCTTGTTTCACATCGCCGATGGTCTCATAGAAGTTTTCCCCACCTGGCAGGCCTCTAGTAGGCAGGGCAGTTGGTCCTGAGGCCTGAGGTGCGGCTGGTGCTGCCTGCTGTTGCTGTTGCGTCTGCTTCTTTCTCTTCAGAGTGGCATTACCCCCGTTTGTGTTGTTAGTGGTTCCCCCCTGCTCCCGTTTCCTGTGGGTGTCGATAGTGGCATATGCAGGATCAGACTCAGCCATTACAAAGGTGGGCCAGGACTTGTCTCCTACTGGCTCGTAGCAGGGCTCTTCATGGGAATGTGCCTGGCCCTGAACTCCCCTGCCTCGGCCCCGGGAACCTGCATTTCCTCTCTCACCACCAAAGGAGCGTGGGAGGGTCTTTGCGCCGTTGTTTTCCATAGGAGGCTTCTTCTTCTGGCTTTTACATACGATGGAGTAAGTGTCAGCAATCTGAGAACACACACAGGAAGAGAGTAGGGTATGATGCTAATGGCATAAAAACTACAGTGCAGCTTGATCTTACAGTCTGTGTCTAACAACTCATGAAATAGGTGGCAACTGTTACTCAGCTTCATTCATAGCCTTTTTCTATAATAGAAAGTCTTTAACCAGAGATAGTTCAGCTTACATTATGCTGTGCTATATTGGGATTTAAATAAACAGTTACTATATCAGTGTTTCCCACCAATGCCTGAGCTAACCTTGAGAAAGTGGAGACCTATAATACTTAAATATCTATTCAATACTATGTCTCTAAATCTGGTACCCCAGACATACAGGCAGTATGTTTGTATGTCTAAATATACAATATTTGAACATGAGGGCAAACATATGATGCTGCTAATTTGATGTGTGAACAGTGGTTGTGTGGGTGTGCACAGTAGATTGCATAACCTACTTTTACAGGGCAGGATAGGACTGAGTAAACTTTGTTATCAGTCAGTTGAGTTCTAAGCAGGGAGACAAAGTTAGCTTTGCAGTAGATGGACCTGTTAAAAATTCACCACAACTGCTTTGGCAACATAACAGCAGTGTGTGGTGTGAAAGATCTGGACAGAAACCAACTCATTGAAGAAAAAAACAACATCAATGGACATGTTTCACATTTCATTTGTTTGAATGAGGCGTATGTCCATGTTATTGACACTGTTTACTACAAGTGTATGTAAATACAGTCTCTGCATGTATATTTCCTCTGTGCTTACACTGAAACATGTAAGAATTGATAACTAAGACTCACAGCTGAAAGGCATGTGTGAGGGCTTGTGGGGAATTCAGATAAACCAGTGCTGTGACCTCTGGCATTTCTGTGTCAAAATTCCACGAGGGGAGCAAAAGAGAAGAGGATTGTGGGACATGGTTATGTTTACCTTCCATGTTCACACCCACACCAGCCGCTTTGCTGGTGTGGCCCTGAGAAACACTGTCTATGCAGACTACCTCTCTCACTCACAAACACATACACACAAGCCAACACACACATGTAGACACAAAAACACTTGTTTTTTTTCTGCTCCCAATAACGGGAACCTGAGAGCAAACAGACAAGGAGAAGATTTAATGTATTTGTGTGCTCACTTTGCCTTTGCTTTAATAGCACCTACATATTTAACATTTTACAGAAGAGAAATATTAAATTAAGTAATCTGAGAAAACATGGTTGAAGTGCAAACAACTGCAACTTTAATTGTGAATGTCTTTCCCTCTTTCTGTTTCTGACAAATCTCCAGTGACACAGATACCCCACCCCCACAAATCTCTAGTGTGACCTTTTTGGATAAACAAAGACCCTGGCGTATGCTACAAGTGTATTCACACAACGCGCATGTGTGTGTGTTTGTGCAAGTAAGTGTGTGCATTTGTGCACGCAGAATTTGCAGTTCTGTGCAGCTCTGTGCAGCTTTGTGCAACGGAGGAAGGAAGTCACAAGATGATGGGGATTTCAAAACTGGGCTGCAGCTGTTGAGGAAGCCTGTGCGTTGTATGTTTTCTTTTCTCCTCCTCTCAGCTTGTGCTTCTCTTATGTCTCTTCTGACACTGCTATAACTCTCTGCTTAGACCGAGGCATTGAGAAGTTGTACACAATTCCTGTGTGCACTCACAAACATCCATGGAAACACAACAGTACGAAAAGACTGATGCATCTGTGTGTGATCAACTTCATGAATAGCAAATATGGCACAAGTTTCCTAGCGGTTGATATTCATCTGGTAAGACATGCTTTGTGCAACGTGATTGGTTGGGGAAGGCAGCGCCTCCTAACAGCCACAAAGGGAGTGGAGCAGAAGGAGAGAGCACCAGAGGAGAGGAGGAGATTTAGGTGGGAGTGGAAACTCAACACCTTTTGACGGCTGCAACTGACAACCACCAGAAGTATATGGGCAAGTTAGGGCAACAACAAACTATGCAATGGAAAAACACAGAAACTAGGGGAGAGAAAAAGTAAAAAAAAAAAAAAAAGAAGAAAAAAAAACAGAGCAGAAAGTTATAAAGAAAGAAAAATTAATTGTGAATTGAAAGAGAGACTAGAGAATGCAGTCAAGGCCAGCTGTGCTGTATACCAGTCTGATTTGTAGAGGAGGAGTTAAACTCTTGAGCCAAAGAGCAAAGACTTAACCCTTAAATCTCCACAGATAGTAGCTTCCAAAACTTTGGCTCAGTGCTGTCTTAAACAAGAAAGTTACTTCCCTCCGCCAAATTGATAAAAAATATCTTTTCATTTTGTGTACATCTAGATTATTCGTTGTGACTTACTGATCATAAACTGCTGAAAGTTGATTTAGAGTTCAGACTTACCCTTGAGTCTTTAGTATACCAACAAAGTTACTGACAAAATATCTCTGAGTTGAGGAAGATAATTATGGAAATGAGAGGCTCAGTCAAATACAAGCTAATAAAAGACTGTGGTCTATTTTGGGTCTGAATGATTCCCCCAGCACCCCAAGTATAACTGTAGTTTTCGAAATGCTGGTAACTTTCTCACTATGTTCAACTGTGTCCAGAGGAGAGAGAAGAAAGATGGACTGAGAGAGAAAATTATTGAGTGTTTCTGTGTGCAGAAGCACATGTATATACCATGACTGATGAGTGCAGACTTCCCCTGCCCATCACAAACAGACATACTCTAATAAATAGGTCAGCTCGTGCTGATTATTTCCCATCTTGGAATAATGATAAAAACAAACACAAAAAAAAGCTAACCTTCAACAAACATCTCTTTGAATGCAAAAGAGGTGATTAAATATTCGGCAGGAGACAGTCATGTCCGATCCGTCTGGTGAGTCATGCAGATGAGTGGGGGACTCAGAGATTGGGGTCAGGGTTCAAGTGGGGGGTTGGGAGGACTGCATGCATGTAACATAACCTCTAGCTGTAAGCAAAAACCTCCTGTGACAGGCAGGTCACAGGGCAGCGCTGTTATGACAGCATGCCAAATCAAATGGGCACCCCACACACTATACATGGCAGCCACAAATCACAGACATGACCGTCCGTCCGTAGTTCTTCCCATCCTCTGGGGGGTGGGGGTGGGGGGTTCCTCCCCTCTACTACTACCACCAAACACAAACACACACATATCCATTTACTACCTCCTTTGCAGTTGGGGGAGATGGGTGCCCCTGTCCGTTTTCTCCACGGTGTGGTGGCGGGTGCAAGGTGATGATGTCATCATCTTCTGGGGGCTTCCAGATGTACTGCTCCCCATTGCCCATGAACACGGCCTCCTGATAAACAAAATCAAAAATATGTTTAAACCATGTAACTCCACACAACACTGTGCTCTGCTTGACTGTGTGTTCTTTTTGTTGTTTTCAGTGGGTGTTTGTGAAGAACTGTGAGTTCTGGAAGTTTTCGATTGCCATGTTTACTTAATAGGTGGACTCTGACCGTGGTGTATAGCGTGGGCCGTATGCAAATTGTGTGTGTGGCACATGTTAGAGAAAAAGATAACATTTGTTTTGAAGGTAAGTGGTCAAAACCGCATCAATGATAACACTCTTGCACCTTGGGAATAATGTGGACTCTTTTTTTTAGCAGGTTTGGCCAGCATTACTGTAATCAAAATTACTGACCAAACAAGGTTATAGTTACACATGTCACTTCTGAAGCTTTTCTGTGATAGATGTCTCTATGTTCATCTCTATCTTTGTTAAATGACCTGGCTCTTTATTTCTTTTTAGCTCACCAAGGGTACCATTAGATCCAAACAAACAAATCAGTGAGTGCTACTGTCAAAAAGCGAGTGGGTTATGGAAGCTGCTGGTAGTTGCTCTGAAACCAGTTCCTAACTGGAATCAGATGCTTCTGACATTATCTATCCTTTGTTGCCATAGCTGTACCTTTCTATTACTGTGACGTGTTAATTAACTATGTCCACACATTTTCCTTTTACAACTCCATGATAAAATATTAAATAAATCATAATAATTTACGTCAGGACAAATTCATATTAGAAATGATCTGCATCCATAGCCTACATACATGACCATTCCCAGGATTGTGTGTGTCGATGTAAACAGGAAACAGGCTGTCAGCTCTCAGTTTTACTCAGCCTAATAGTTGCAGAGGATATTGTTAATGGGGGAGGCAAAAGTAGTTGTGGCGTCAATGTGCAGAATCTCACTGCATCTTTTCATTTCATTCGTTTGTTAGTTCCTATCACTCTATGACTAACGTTTCCTCAAGGTTTTACACAGATCCATTAAGTCAAAGAAATCCTACTGACAGACAGATATCCACCGGCATAGATATAATGCCGCAAAAGCACAATCCCCATTTAACTTTATTGGTTAAGGTAGTTTTAACAACCTTTTGGGAAGAGTTTTAAAAAAGCAGAGCACTAAAATTCCTTGTACATTACATGCATTTTCTCTCTGTGTAATTGCAACTGAATGAAACTAAATTTGGCTGCCTGATTCAAAAATGAACATAATAACACAATAACCAAACAGTTAACTGTTTCTGTTTAATTTTTTTTATCACTGCTGGTGTTCAAAACCTATTAGAAACCCATTAGAAAACATGTAGTGGTATGTGCACATGTGAACAAGGATGATTAAACTTTTATATGCTCCTCCTGTGCAGTGTGAGTGAGTAATAGAGACTGGAGCAAAGTAAATGGCTTCCGCATGTTCACATTATTTAGCTCAACACTGGCTAGTTAGCTTTTCCTATATAGACTTGCTGATAGATTCAACACAAGCAACACACACACACACACACACAGGCAGGCAGCTTGGCAGCCCGCCAAGCTCTTACATAATCCATCCCTCCACTCTTTACTCTGGCTACTCTAATAGCATGCTGCGCATCACAGAGCAGGTGTGTGAAAAGAAAACACATGCACGCAAACATCAACATGCATGCACGTAAGCACACAATGTCAAGGATTAAGCATTCAAAGATTAAAAGTGCAGGTCAATTACAGGGCTGACATCCATAGTTTAAGCTAAATTGTTTGAACAACCATATCAATCTTCTCAAATCGCCAACACAAAAGGAAAAGTCACCTATTCTGCCAAACACACACATGTGAAAAACCCACAGGACTGTTCACAACACTATCATTGTCCAATTGTCACCTTCATTCCCCTCTCAGAACTGCCCTAATCTGTGGCCTTCACTGTCTATTAAACATATCCAGGCTGGCTAATAATTAGAATCAATAAAAGGAGTTTGTGAATTGCAGGAATTATTTTGTTGCATTTATTTGGAATACCGCAACCAGCCACTGGTTGTAAATTACAATAGTAAAATATAAATGACTTGTTAAATCCCAAAAGAATCAAAGTGACTAAAATATAAAGAATAGACATCCTCAGTTGTTTGTTTGTGGATAGTGCCCTCTGGTGGAGAACAGGCAGACCTACAGTTATCCTGCAATAAGGTGGATAGGGAGCATAGTGAACCAATGATTGCTGTACCTTTGGGAAGGAGTGCAGGTGAAATGGTTCCAGCATCTTTCGTGGAAACTCCTGACTGCGATGGAGGTGAGCAGCAGAGGGTGAATCACTCACGCTCGACTGGCTGTCTGACTGGCTGTCGGCCCCGTTATTTTCTTTCCTGTTTGTCTTGTCAACCTTTCAAAGTAATGAGTCAACAGTGAAAACATTAAACATGTGACTTTCAGTTAAAGAGCGCAGCAAAAAGTCCAGATTATCAAGTCAATTTTAGTTTGGTTAATTTTATTATATTAAAGACAAGCTGATGAATTTCTATCCATTTCTATGTGCAGTTTAAAACGTTTCTGATAGCCTGATTATACTAGCCTTCAGTTTAATTGGAGGCCTCTTATTACCACCTTCAGTCATTGCAAAACCCACCGTATGTTGCAATACCTGGCCTTTTAACCACAGATCTTAACTGTTTCTCTAGGGGCTGGATACAATCACAGAAACATTTCAGTAGCCATAGAAAGAGCATAGAGACTCCTGTTACCACTGTGCAAGCACAAAGTTATTTCCAGCTAATGCTGATTATCATTTTTTTGTTGACAGAGTAACGTGACAATATACCGTAAAAAAGATCTGTGTCTCTGTGTCTGTAGAAAATTCGACAATACATTTCCATTCCTGCAACATACCTTCAAACTCAACCCAGAGGCAGCAGGAGGATTTTAGAGTTTAGAGGGAAAAGTCATGACATTTCCACAAAAACCAAAATTAAATTAAAACTATTAATTTAATTAAATCTATAGGGGGTGGGGGGGGAACCTCTTTCATTTCAAATTACCACCTGAGCAACTGATAAAAGCATATGTTTAATTTAATTACCTTTCTGAACTTCCGTATGGAAGCGTACTCAGCTGCAGCTGGATCTTGAACACCCAGGGAGTTAGCTGAAGACACAGGGGACCTATTTACCCCACTCGCCCCATTACCTCTTCCTGTCATCGGACTGTTGACAGTTCCATTCCCTCTGCCATTTCCTCTGCCACCCTGTGACAAAGTACATGAAGAGAGCCACAAGGTTTTGTAAGTTAAAAATGACTGTTATTTTTGGGCTGTTATCACTGAACAAGGATGCATTTGGATGGTTACCTCGTGCCAGCAAAACAAAAAATAAAATACCTGTTATAGCTTTTACATTCATTCCATGCAAGTAGCTCAAGTGTTAAAAATGCTGCACAAATGACATCTTTGTCACCTCATGTTTACACCTGGAGCTGCTGTCAATACCTCTCTGTAGACCGCAGAGGTGAATATGTACAGATTCTATCTCTCTCCTTTTGTAGGGAGTTTGCTGCTCATAGATCTAACTTATTGTGTGTGTGTGTTAGTCGTAATTATGTTTCATGGGGTGCACTGCGTTTAAAAGCATAACTTCTGTGTATATACATACGGCCCCGTTCCCGTTCTCGTGCACATTTCCATTGCGGGCTTCGATGGCGTGAGCAGGGGGGCTTTGGGCAGCCCTGATTATAGCTGGAGTGTTGGCTGAAGTGGGCGGTGGGGCAGAGGGTACCTTGAGGCCCACATCACGTTCCCGGACACCCACACTTTCGTACAAGCCATCGTCCAAGCAGTAGGTGGGGGTTGGGTTGTTGCGCAGGCCCACCTCAGTGTATGTGTGTTCTCTGGCCTCTCCTCCTCCTCCTCCCCCATCTCCTCCTGCCTCCCCTCCCTCCCCCTGGCCAGATCCCTGGGGACTGGTGGGGATCTGGGGGAGCTGGCGCCCATGGGAGGGCCTCAGGTCCGTCTGAGAGCATCGACTGTGGAGGAGCAGGAGGTCCATACTGGCTGGACGGCTCTTACTAACAGCTGCACACACACGAGGGAAATAGGACGGAGAGAAACAAAATGATGGAGGGATGGGACTTAAATGGTGTAACCGCTCAAGACTGTATATAGTGTGTTGTTATATACAAACTCAGTCATCACTTACAGTTTCCATTGCAGGGAAAGCGATTGATCTCATGCAATCTGGTGTCAGATTTGCTCATGGAGTTCAGTTTCGGATGCCGAAGTGTTCCCTGCTGTCACGCACATATGACATGTTTGTACAGGAATAAAACAAAATAAACGTGCACTGGGATAGGCAACCATTTGTTGAGGGAGGAAGCTTACATGGAATAGAGCAAGAGGACATGGAGAGGGTGAAGAAGGGAGAAAGAGGGGGAATATAAAAAAAGGGTGTCTTACCATATTTATGGATGTCCCTTTCTCTCCAGCTGGGGGGTGCTTGCTCTTGCTTTTTCTGACACAACATCAAAGTGAGGAAGGTCAATGGGAGCCGGTGGACAGAGAGAGAACATACACACGCTCAGAGCACATAGATACTATCAACATCCTGCGCTAGTTAGGGCATTGAAGTCCTTGGTTGATAACATGAGCCTAGTCGAACAGCGAGTGCAGCATGACTCGGATTTTTGCCACAGCAGAGGATGCCCTTCGCTGAGAAACTTTTCTTTTCTTTTTGTTTCGAGTTATTTTCACGATACGACCAAACTGAAAAACATTATTATTAATACCTTCATGCTTGCTGTTTTATTTTACAATCCTCTGGTATTGTGCAATGAACAGATCTATAGTATCATTGCACATCAGTGTGGATCCCAGGAGTTGTAGCCATAGGAAACTGTTGATATAGCGAGGGAGTGATGAGTTGAAGTAACAAGACTGAAGCTCCTGGGTTTAGATGTGAATGTGAAAACTGTTCCACACCCCCCCATGTTCCCCTCTTTCCTCTCATTTTAGAGGGTGAGGATCTGCATCAAATTCACCTGCTTTGCCGCAAAACACAATGTAGCAAAAAGTAACATTTCAGGTTTTGTGAACAGGTGTGAGATTCGCAGAAATAGTGTTGTCATATAATCGTCCAAGTTGTTCAAGCAGCTTCCCTGATGAGGAGGAACTCCATAAGGAGATTAAAAGAGCTCGCCTTAGGGATGTTCGCAACAGCCTGGCACAGGACATGGCTTCAGATAAAAATGACATAGAGGCATTAAGGCATATAAAGGAGGACAACAACTATTTTGTAATTTTTCAACTAAAATCCACTATCAGCCTCTGCTTCAAAAAGAACAAGAAGAGGGTTATTTTAAATCAATAGGAGGAAAATCAATAGCAGCCAGTCTCTCTTTCCAGGATATATAGTAGTTGTACATGACAAAATGAATTTGATGTAGTGAACAAATGAATACTCGGCTCCTGAACATAACTGACATCCAGTGCGGTGCAAATATTTCATTCTTCAGATCTTAACAATTGTGTGGTTTATTTTCATGACATGAGCTGGTTTGACATTTCTCTACATCCTTATCTGTGTATCCCATGGCAACAAAGCCACAGTGCAGCCTCTGATTGGTCCCTGAGGGTTGTAAGAAAAAAAAAAAAAGCTGCCTGTTCCATTGCTCCTGCCTGGCTAAGAGTCTGATCCTCTTTAAACCGCAGGGTGTTCCACTGCTTTTGCCTGCTGAGGAGACTGCTTAAGACGGGTGATGTGAGGCTGCTCTGACTCTGGCTTGTCTCCTCACCGTCCCGTAAACATAATTTCATCTGATCTGACACTTGCAGCCATTAACATTCATTACTGCCACTCTGCTCTGAGCAGGGGATAAAAGAGACGAAGAGGGCGGACGGAGGGAAGAGAAAAGAGGGAGGAGAAGATTTCAGAAGAAGTAGAGACACATAAAAGAAGGAGTGGATGATGAGAGTGATCTGCGAGGGCACAGAAAGCGGGCAAGAGAGATGATACAACTCTACTCTTTTTTTTTTTTTTTTAACTACCTCCCTCTTTACTTATTTTCACATTTCAAGTCACATGAACGTCCACTTACCTTTGGCAGCCAACGCAGAGGAGGACAATAAGGATGGTAACCACAAAGGCAGATGCTGCTGCAATGGCTCCCAGGAGCAGCAAGTTCTGGTAGTGAGGGTCATCGACATTTCTTCCATTTTCATCCATGACACCCGCTCACTCACTCGTTCACTGACTTCCACTCAAGCTAAAACTCTGCAACACAGACCTTCTGCTCAAGAAAACCTACAGAGATGAGGGAAGAGGAAGAAAGGAAGGGAAAAGGTACAACATATGAGCGACATGTGAGATAGGAACAAACTGAAGACATGCTGCAGAGAGCGAGTGAGAAACAGTGTGTGTGTGTGTGTGTGTGTGTGTTTGGTTGCCTCTGGCTTTTTGTCACTGTCTCTTTCTGACATATCAGTTTCTATTTTTGACTCACTGGGAGAATAATACACACAAAATAGAACACCTTTCAAGACAGATGGTATGAGCATGCCTAAAAGGTTTCATCACACCCCTTCTTGTTAAAGACAGATCAAATGATACCATAACATGCATTTGACTAGCCAAAGAGATTCTTCCGTCAGTGTAACCGGACAAAAAAAAAAAAAAAAAAAAACCAGCTCCCCAGAGTAGTCTCTCACTGACGGGAGGAACAGATCCACTGCTGTTACACTTCATTTCTTGGCAGAAGACCCTATTTCCTTTCTTTTTTCTCCAATCAACTGTGACTCAAACTCACACCATTTTCAACAGTGCCACATACTGTAGTAACTGTTGTACTATTGTACTACAAAGAACCTTCACCTTCCTTAGGACTGGAGTCTGTCTTTATCACACACGTCCAGACACACATACAGGTCCCCATTGAGTGTTTCAATTGTGCCAGAGGAACAAGGTCAGATTAATTATTTCTTAATATTGTACTCTTCACTGCACTTGATTCATATAACAGAACTTGTTAAAATTCTGTTCGTATAGAAGAGTCAGCTTTTGTTTGCACAACTCTCAACATGCTGCTACAGATTAGTGGGAGCGTTCTGGGCAAATAACCTTTCTGAAAGAAGTTGCAAGAATACCAACATCATTTCTGTACAATGCTGAACAATTTTAATAAGCAGCTAGATCTGCTATGTTCAAAAAATACACTTAACACTTACTAATTAGTTGAATGGATTTCTTTTTAAAGTTGTCCTGACTTATTGATTTAACCTACCTTGCAGCACATTACATTATCCCTGTTATATCTAATGGAGTTTTCATTTTGATATTTTAGTTCCATATTTTACTAAAAATGCCACTAAACATTATGCTAATGTGATTATTTGATTATAGATATTACATTTTTATCACAGTATCTGTATCTGTACAGGAGTGAACTCACGCATTCGCACAGACAACATACAAACTCCATAAAGAAAGGTCCCAGGCCCAGGAATCAAACCCAGAAACTTTATTGTGAGGCAACAGTGCTTAAAACCAATTCCAACATCTCTAACGTTTGGTGCTCCTCTGGGAGTGGGTGGTGGTGACTGTTACTTGACAACCGCTTCGGCATTTACAAGACAGTAGAAGAAAGTAATGCAGGCCTTTGGGGCTGACTGGAGGCAACAGTGAGCTGCAGCAGGAAGTCATCAAACAGGCCAGACGGAGCTAGTCAGCATAGCTTCAGTTGAAGAAAAGCCCCCTCTTTCCACAGCTGGAGAACGGGCTTAGCGAGTAAATGAATGACGTTTAATGTTGAACTTGCAATGTTTCTGCTAGATTAATGCTAATGTAACGCTAATGCTCTGTGGCAATAGCAAAAATGACAAACAGGTGCTTTAAACTAGTGATTTTTTTTTTTGAAATTGGCTGCCACACATCTGTAGCACTATCCAAGACAATGTTGTTGTCATGTTGCAGGGTAACTATCAAAATGACAGTTTCAGGCCAAACTATATCTTAAACTTAGCGCCAAATTTGTGTATCACTTTACACACACGGAGAAAAATGAGCAGCTACTAGATGTGCAGTTTAAAATGAATTGGAAATATCTGACTATGTTAACCCTACTGACATTAGTGTTTTGTTTTGGTTTTTTTTTAGTTAGGGTTGGTAGTAATATGATTTGTGATTTAAGAATCAAATAATTAGTAAGTGTAATGCATCTTTTGTCATTGTGCTACTTGGCAAAACTCCAAAAAGTAAAGGGCTCCATTTTAAGTAGGCCAAGTTTGAACTTATAAAGACCTGGTGCCAGCAGATGCTTCATCACTTCACCACTTCAACAGAAACGTTTTTCACAATTAGTGAAATTAGCAAAGCAGCAGCTATACATCCTCTCTCCTCAGCTTCCCAACAAGACAAGCAGGGATAGGGGACAAGTTTGTGCATTCCCTCACTAAAAGAGACAATGGCAAAATCTAGTTAAAATATTAGATCAGAGAAAGAACTGAACATCAGGAATCAAACTGACAAAGCAAGCAGTGAGCAGAAAGAGGTCATGTCAAGCTACTGCATATATTGTCTGTGTGTGTGAGAGAGAGAGAGAGGGGGAGAGCGAGCTAGAGAAAGAGAGAGAGAGAGAGAGAGAGAGGGGAGTTTCTGGAATATACCACCACAGGATCTGGCTCTGGCTTTCTGTTTCTTGAAGATAAAACTGCATCTTTTTTTCCCCCCATGTCCTCTTTTCTTGGTCCCTCTCCCTCTCTCTTCCTCCAGATCTCGCCTCTTCCTCTCCCACTGTCTGTCTGCCTGACCCTGCAGATATGTGAGGCGATGCACGGCGAATGAATTAGCAGAGCAGAGGCCTCAGACAGCCTTCATGGAGTAGAGAGACCGTCAGGTAGTGTGCAGAGAGGTGGGGGAAAAAAATGAGAGGGTGAATGAAATGGAAGGAGACGAGAGAGGAGAGACGGGAGCAAATGAGTGGGATGAAAGAACAGACAGGTGGGAAAAGATGCAAAGAAGCGGGAGGAAGACGGGAGGCACACACTTGAAACACGAAGGAGGAATGAGGCGGGGAGGGTGTGAACAGTGGGGGAGGGAAGACAGAAAAGAGAGTGATGAGACTACGAAGATGAAGACAGTGAGAGAAATAGCGGGGAAGCCTTTGAGAATGTGTGATGAGCGCAGGGAAAGAGCAGGGGGGGACACAGGGAGAGAGAAGAGAGGAGAAGGAGGAGGTGATGAGAAGGAGGTCATCAGCGGTCTGTTCCTGTCTGCATTTTGTCAGCCCCCTTCTGAAATATTCAGAGGAGAAACACATACGGGGGGTATATTTCTAAACTGCGCAGCACAATGCAACGCAAGATGGGGGCACATGTCTGGCGGCACACTTAACAGTATGTGAAGCTCACAAGTGGCAAGAAGACAGGACTCTGGAGGATGAAAGGCACTTTCTGCATGACGCACAACACCTTTGCAGCACGCTACACAACGACACAGTTAGGGTGCAACAATGTGTTTTCCAGCATCTGTCTTCATTTCAGAACATTACAAGTGGAGTGTGTTGATAGTCCTGTTGACGCCTGCTGCTGGCGATGGCGATTCTAAAGAACAGCAAAGACAACAGTGGCGGTGATGGTGATGATGAAGGCTGCAGCTGCTGTTAGTGATGGTAATGATGGCGATAATGAGGTCAAATTGAGAGCTGCAAAGACGCACTCGGGGCGGATGCAGGCAGCAAAACTGGCAAAGCAGCAAGCAGGATGCAGCGGTGCAGCGCAACCACAGGGTGGAAGATTTCCTCTTGAGATCACACACAGACACTCAGAGCTCACAGTACAGACCAAAACACACACACACACTAGCATAGAAAAGTAGATTGTTGGGTTTAAAATATTTGTATTACATAACTGAAAGTTTAACTAAAGCACGGTTTAGCTCTTGGACACACAACTGGGGGTCTCGCAGCCTCTGCAGCCTCTTCATTATGCAATATCTGCTCAAACAAAAGCTAATTATAGTCTCTACTTCGTCATGAAATAGACTGTTGAAAAGGAAATCAACAAATTTTTCATTTGGACGTAGAAAAATGGTTGTTGAGATAATTGGATTTCTAGCCTTAGTTTTCCATTCTTGGCGGGCACCAATTAATTTGCAAAATGGAAATTAAGTTTTAAAAAAAGGGCCCTTTTCTCCCAAAAGAACTGAACAGACCCAAGTACCATACCACAGTATTTTTTAATGTGTCATCCATTTGATTAGATTTGTATATGAATTACTCAGAGGGTGTTTTATAAATGCTGTTGACTACGAAAATATCATACTGGCATCTCTTGGAACGCAGCACTGCTTGAAAAGTAGGGCATTCTTTTAAGGTTTAAAAATAAGTGTAACCTGATTTCAGTTATGTTTCAGGGATGACATTTACATTTACAGTTTCATTTCAAATTACATCATGGGTTGTTAAAAATTGATAATGACCTCAGTAGACGAGACATGTTGGTTTATGTTTTCACAGTAGGAGAGCTTTTGCTGGAAGAGAAGAACAATTGAACAGAGTTGACTTTGACACCAACACAGCAAATTACTTTACAAAATATAAATGTACATATACAGTAAATGGAGCTGAACTCTCAGAGCATTTCACAATTAGTTTGAATTATTCACCATCACATTATCTGTCACTGCTACCTGATGACTAGATACAAATAGAGGTATTCTAGCAACACACCTATGAATAGACTAAGCAGAGGCTTTCAATACAATTCACCCTTAAAATATAACGGTGGAATGTGATGAGGAATATTTGGACACAGATCTGTATCGGTAAGGAGAAATTTTAAAATGTTTCTCTTCCTGGGGGGGTTAGCTGGAGCCAATCCCAGCTCACTCTGGGTGAGGATGGGGTACACCCTGGACTGGTCACCAGACCATTACATGGCAAACACACAGAGGCAGACAGAGACTAACTAACAACCACTCACACTCACACTCAGACCTACAGACAATTTAGAGTCACCAATTAACCCAAACATGATTACTTTGGACGATGGGAGGAAACCCACACAGGCACGGAGAGAACATGCAAACTCCTCCGACCTTCTTGTTGTGTAGCAACAGCGCTAACCCCATGCCTGTTAAAATATTTTCTCCCTTACAATTTTACACAAAATAGTAAAATTGGTAATGATGGAAGCTGCACAACCCATACAAATTAAAAGAACATTTTTCAATATTGAAATTTGTCAGTATCCTTCTCAGGATGTCTTATCCCGTATTCTTCTGCCTATATTAGTTAATTGAAGTATAATCATTTTCACTGTCTGTCAATATATCGGCCATAGGTAACAATAAACAGAAGAGCAGAAATGACAAACTAGATTCAAAGTAATTTACTTTTTGTGTTACTTCACAAAATTCCCACCAGAAATCAATAACACAATTTTTTTTAACTGTAAAATCTCCTGCTTGATATTTAGCTTCTTAACAATTCTTAAAAAATTTGAAATTATTCTAAAAAGGCCATATAAAGATGGTTTGTTTCTGAATATTATTGTAAAAGAAAATTCATATCAGCTAAGATAGTCTTGTTTTCTCTTATATATAATGGTCAGGCCAAAATTTTGAGATAAATGTCTCTGAGATTTCTGCCAACAACACAAAACCGTGGAGACTGATTTCAATTTTTTGAGGTTGAAATATATACTTGGGTTTCCTCCCACCGTCCAAAGACATAATATTTGGATTAACTGGTGACTCTAAATTGTCCATAGGTCTGAGTGTAAGTGTGAGTGGTTGTTGGTCTCTGTCTGTCTCTGTGTGTTGGCCCTGTGATGGACTGGTGATCTGTCCAGGTTATACCCCACCCTCACCCAATGTGAGCTGGGATTGGCTCCAGCATACCCTGCGACCCGGAGACGGATAAGCGGTAGAAGATAAACAAATGGGGTTGAAATATATTTATATTTTTGAAAATATTTCTTGCACAACCCAACTTTGACTGACAGTGAGAAGTTTCTGTGAAGATATGATCCTGTGTGAATTTTTTCAATGCAACTCTTCACAGACTTTCCATTAATCTGTTTTGTATTAGTGTAGTTGAGTTTTTAGGAATGGATATCTCAAAGCATCATCACAGAAGACCGAAACTTTTTTGTATGGCTAATTAGCACTATGGGTAAGAGACAAAACACTGGATACACGATTTGGGTGAGGTGACACTTTTTGATGAGCATTGTGATAAATACTGTGAGAATGAAGCGGAATTCATGATACAAGGCGATAGGAGGCCTTATGGGTGCTTAATTTATGGGATAAAAATAAAATGTGTGCAATTGTTGCAATCTCACAGCCAAATTCAAGCCCTGATTTAGTGAGGTAATATTACAGATTTACCAAAATGTAAATATGCTTTTAGGAACTACACAGGAAATTAGTTTAGTATTTCCCCAGCAGCTGTGGTCACATGACCTACAAGAGTCACAGTTCACTGGTTTCCATCCCATGTGTTTCCCACCTAGTTATCAAGTAAAGATTTCCCTAAAGCACCTTTTTTTCTCTCCACATCCTGCATCCATGCGATTTTTCTAATTGTAGCCAGAGATTCACAATGCTGATATATGCCCTTCATGTTCCTGAGCGCAGCTTTCAGTCTCTGCCATCACATTAGGACAAATCCAACTAAGTGATTATTATCAAGGGCAACAATGAAGTAAACAAATTGCTGTATTCATGCCTGAGTGTGTATGGAAGCACTCATCCTCAATAAAAGGAATTAAATTAACTAAATCCGTCCCACTTTAAGAGCTTTAAACAACCCAAGACATCAGTAACAGGCTAACCACATCATCTCCTCAGAACCCGACCTGTAATAGATATCAACCTGTGAAGCAGCCTCAGGTTAGGATTAGGGGGTTAACCCGATGATCGCTCATCGATGCACACGCTTAATCTGTGATGGGCTGAGAAAAAAAAAACAAAACGGTGATAATAGAAAGGAAGAAGGGAGAGTAGAGGACAAAATCTCTTCCAAACGTTGTAAGTCAAGTTCATCAGAGGCCTTGGACTACAGCGCATTACAGCTGAGAGCAGACAAGAAATCATATCATGTCCATAGCAATCTCCGGCCCCGCGGGACACCGCTGGACTGTGCATAACAACATGGAGTGATGGGGGGACGGAAGGGAGAAAAGGTTGAGTGAGAGAGGCAGAGAGGCAGCGTGGAGGTTATAGTTTACCCCTCAGACTTTTTTGCCAATGCTCTAAGCCTCAGACACACACACACACACACACACACAGACACACACTCAGGACTAAGACCGTTCACCAGCAATTTGAAATTCAGTTTGCAATTTAGTGCTTATCCCAAAGTGACCTGTTACAAACGGTCATATAACAGATCAAGTGAACATAACCTGCTGAGCTATTTGTCCCAGACTTACATTCTAATCTTGCGAGCAAGAAGAAACATGATTTGGAGTCTGGTCATAGCTTTTGGCAACATCCTTTGCTTAATGAGTAATGGTATTAAGTGACAAGTGCGGGGTTGTCTCTTAATAAGATTTCAAAATGAGATCATGGTTTTTGTTGCTATCTAAAACAGATGAGTTTAAAGGAGAAGACTGGTGACTCTGTATCATTCTTTTGTGAAAATATGAAACTATTCAGAATCTGACCAACTATTGCACTGGGTGACATTGTCTTTACTGCAGTTTTCCCTTTGTATACCACCCAGCTGCAGTGAACACTAGAGCACATAATATGTATTAATCTAAAGCAAAATGTAGCAGTTACTCCTATTCGAGCTGCATTTTGCAAAACATCTTTTAGTGGCCAGCTTCAGGAAATGACCTCAGACAGCAACAAAGTAACATATCTTTAGTTTTTGTCTTTTAATGAGATTACAAAAACAAAGTATTTAATGATGACATTTACAATTTCAGAATTGGTGTGCTCCTTGTATGGGCATTGATGTATAAAATCTTTATTTATTTTTTTTAAAAAAGGACTCAATAAATTTAGTTTTTTTTTCCACATTTGAGTTAGGGTTAGACGGCACTTGGAAGTGCTATCTGACTGAAATACTGTGTTTTGCTGATGTAAGACCCTTGTTTGACTGACAGACTACATCAGTCATTACACTGATTGGGGAAAAAAGATCTGAGATGTTAAATATGTAAATATTTGTAAAATCCCCCACCCCACCTATTCTCAGCAGAGGACAGTTGGCAGCTCTATACTGGTTGCTGTTGGGTATAAAGAACAGTTTTTTTTTTGTATCTGTATCACACATCACACGCAATCGTGTGCCTATGATGTCTTCAAATGGCAACCCTTGTACTTTTTTATTTTTAGACCTACACAGGATTCTGACATTTCACTGGTTTGCCTCATTCTGTGTCACATGGAGAAATCTCTCCACCAAACAACAAAGAAAAATCCCAAAGCCTGCCCATCAGACTTCTTTCTTTCTCACAGTTTTGCGGTGGATGTGTATTCTTCTTAACTGCTCAGAGCAGAGTGTGCAGGTCTACCACAACAGGGAACTAAATGATAAAGAGCAATAAATATCCATACTCGATGAACGGGAGCATTTAGGCTTAATGTCTATGAAATTTTCAAACCTGAGGACAAATGTGTAGTAAGGGGCTGTGTGAATCAGGCTAATAAAAATAGGAAATTGGGACTGAATGCAATTCGTTCTTCTATCTTTGCTTTCTGAGTGCACAAAGGACAGTTCTGGTGAGAGACCGCATAAGCCGCAAATTCCGTATAGTGCTGATCCCACAGACTCAGGCATGGCAAGACCCCATTTTCCTCTCACTTGACTCGACTTAATTAACCAGAATGAGTCAGAAGCAACATTCAGGATTTAAGATTTAACCTTATGGGATTGAGGATCTCTCTCTCCCTCTTCTCTGCTCTCTCTCTCTCTCTCTATCTCAATGTTTACGGCTGACTTCAGTGTTAACTTCCTACTCATTACTTTAATGATGGTGCTGCTGTGAGCTCGTGATGCTCACAAGTGCAGTCTGCTTTTTAACACTACAGTTTGGGAAGAGCAAGAAATGCTCACATACAAACTCATGCATATGGGGACAGGGAATCAAACGAAATCACAATCCTGCACATGCATTATGTATGTTGTAGCACAAACAACTAGCAGCAGACTTGTTCAAAATTTTCAAAAATCCAAAATTTTCACGGCATGCATCATTTTGAAAGTTGCATGACACCCAAATGTTTACTGACAGTAAGGAAGTTAATGACAAAAGGAAAGGTAAATGGGAATCTGGGTAAAAAGTGACAAACATATTCTTTTCTCCTCTGAAGTACAAGCCCAACTCCCTACATAACTGTAATACAGAGAAAGATTCTGACAGACACATATATCCAACCCCAGCTCTCTGCTTTTGCTTTAGATGCATTATTCATCTGTGTGCCAATTTGGAGGAACCCTCCCAATCCCCCAGCTAGCACTGAAAACAGGAGAAGTGAGAGAAAGCTAGAGAAAGAGGGGGACAGCCAGACTAGAGAGAAAGAAGTCACAGCAAGAACATCAGAAAAGGAAAAAGAAAACAGAAAAAGAAAGAAATGAGGAAAACACCAGAACAAAAGAATGAGTGAAACAGATGTGGAAAAGCGCAAGAAAGAACGGCTCAATCTCTCCACTGCAATGTGATGAAACATCCAAACAGGATTTCAAATGAACAAGGGATACTTCTCCCTACATGTTTTCATATTACAGTGCTGTCTGACTTGTCTGTACAGAGCAGATTAATGACGTTTTCCACGCTAAAGACTCTTAACCCGGTTGAAAACACAGAGGGAGCAAAGACCTAGGGCCTGAGGATCAATTGGTTGTGCACACTGTCGCTAAATCTCAGTTTCACATGCTGCACAGTAACTGCCAGTGCAAGCTCGTTGTCAAACAGAGGCGAACACTTTTTTGCATGTTAATGCCGTTTTTTTTGGGGGGTTTTTTTCGCCATAGCGTGTTCACTGTTTTCATTTCCTAATATCTTGTGTCTGGATCACCCCTGCATTCGTCCCAGTCAGTCACATCCACGCTGTCAGCTGTTGGAGCCGTCCATCCTGGACAACCTGCCCCGGGTTTAACCCTGCACATTCACCCTCTCTGATCCTTCCCATGTTTGTCACTATTGCGGCAGCCTGCTACACTCTCAAACATCTCCAGGGATTGATTTTTACTGCGGAATTGCTCATATTTTATTTGTATGCCGCAATTTAAGTACCCGTAAAGCAGGACTTTCCTGTAGGGGATTACTGCGGTGTTAAACTGTAATCAGTGTTAAAGCCAAAAACAACTGGCTGGAGCGCTCTTTCTGTCTGGACCGTCTTTCGTAGAGCAGTTTCATCTCCCAGCTCGGGCTCCTGCAAGCCTCCTCCCCCCTCCCTTCTCCTAAACTTAGCTTCGCTGCTGTTGTGCCCCGCCGATAAAGTTAACAATGCTAACTATACAAAAGTGTTAAGTCTGAAAACACCAATCGCTCTATTCAGATTCTTGTCCATCCTTGATAGATGCCCCAATAGTCGTATCATCTGAATATTTTTGGATGTGACTCTGAGTTATAAATGAAGTCTGCTGTGTACAATGTGAACAGGAATGGAGCGAGAACAGTCCCTTGTGGATGCCCCATGCTGTTCATTACTGTCCCAGAGACACAGTTTCCCAACCTGACAAACTGTTGCCGTTCTGTCAGGTAATCTGTGATCCAAGAAATAAGTGAGGGGTCAACTCCAATCCCTTTGAGCTTGTCTCGGAGGATGATGGGTCGGATGGTGTTTAATGATTGTAAAAATCAAAGAACATAATTCTGCTGTGTTCTTGGAACATGTGGAGGAGGCATCATTCACTCCACTGTGTTCTTTGTATGCAGACAGCAGGGGGTCGAGTGTATCTTTAACCTCAAGTCTGAGTAGCCATAGAGCAGCCACTCCAGAGTTTTCATGATGTGTGAAGTGAGTACCAGACATCTTATTTTTGGCGCTGGTACAATACGTGTTGGAAAAATGTTTTCCACAGAGCTGGGACCCAACTCAACTGTAGACTCAGGTTGAACATCCTCTAGAGCAGTGGTCCATTGATCATTTGGTTCCAGGCTGCCCAAAAAGACTGAATAAAAACAATATTTTATTGATTATCAGAGTTTGAAAGATGTTTTATTTTGAAAAAATTACCAGATATATCTGTCTGTGCCTCTGGACACATGTCAAGACACTCATCTCGGTCATGTGATAACAGTACATCCAAAAATTAAGCCCACAAGCTAGCTAAAAGCTGGGTAAAAACTAAGGTCTTTGGAGAGGTTGTTTGGAAAGGGGAGAAGGCCTAATGAGGAGACAGAAGAGAATGAGGAGACTTCCAAGAAAAAGAAAGCTGCATTTAAAACACAATATCAGGAATCCTATTTATAATACAGATTTATTGCTAAAGGTGACCAACCTCAGCCCTGTTACAGTGATGGATGATGGAGGAGGCACAGATCGTAGAGGTTGGTGGGGCTACAGTGTTAAATCTGTTGAAGAACTTGTTGAGTTCATTGGCTCTGTCCAAATCAACCATTCATGGCTGTCTTTTCTTTTTGTTGTAGCCAGTGATGGTGTTGATTCTTCTCCAAACCTCACAGATGCTGATGTTTTGTTTTTCTGTGTTCCACCTACGCCTTTATTAATCTCCTCTTCATGTTGCACCTGTTTGAGTTGTTCTTTGTCACCATCTCTAACAACTTAACTATACATGTTAAACTTTTCGCATTTTCAATGTTAATAAAAAGATTTTTCTATACCTTTTAAGTTTTTGTCATCGTTTTTACCCCTGTGGTATTGAAAATTATATTGAGTACTGAATACTTTCCTGTATAACAATATCAAGTTTAAAATTTCTGTAACATGACAACACTATGGAGGCATTATCTAGTGTGCTGAACTAATTTTATTGTTTTGTACAATGTTAAGTTGAAGTAGAGAAGACAGACACTGCACATAAAGAGCATAGAGAAAGGATGCTGCATAAGGAAGACTTGAGTCCAATGGAAGCATCTTCTTGTCTATAATCTATAATATATTAGAATGAAAAAGAGAAAGCTAGATCATATTGAGAACCCCTTAAATTGGTGCAGAGTGACTATTCCCACCCCCCCAAAAAAGAAAAAAAAAAATCCACCTGTCCCGACGATAGGCATATAGGGAGGAATTCCCCCTCAATTTGAAAAATTAATTTCCAACTCTGATCTCAGCCTAGCAGAAGATAAAGTGGTCACTCATAGCAGCACCTCTTCACTATGATGGATGTAAGTATGTGTATGAGGGGGAGGGGGTGGGGATGGCAAATGTGTGGGCGGGATCAGTAGGATTGCTGCTTAATCTGCCGCTGTCTCCCCATAACGGAGCACTGAGCTTTTAGATCTAACAGCTGGTTGCTACCCACAAGCCCATGATACCGCACTATACACAGAGAGTTAACAGGCTACCTTTGGCTTTGGAGACCGACTGACATCACTTTACATCAACACTATAAAATAATATCTGTGTGTATCATTTATGACACGTGATGCAGGGTTCAGTGAGTGTTCATTTTTACTGTATTGTTATGAAATAGCATTAATGAATGATGCTGCCGTGAAGGGCGTTGGCTCACGCACTCCTCAGCTGAAGGATCTGTCAAACTGTGGAGCTGCTCTGAGGATTCGCCTGTCAGATTTGGCCTTATTTGTCAGTTTGCTGCAGTTCTGCTCCCTCAGCTTTGTTCTGTCACCATTCAGACTGCTTCAGCAGGCTCCTGGGAGTCGGCCACATGGAGAGCATTTACCAGACCTCGCAGCTGATCTACATCAGGTCAGTCCTTACTGAAAATCCTAAAGCTCTCCAAATGCCACTAATTATGAGGATTTTAACAGCTATGATTATCTCCAAAGGTGCTGTCACCCGAGTCATACACAGTTGTAAAACTAGGTCTCCCTCTTTGCATAGCAGTAGCAAATGACTTTATTGAATTTACTATTGAGATGCACTGCGCATGTGCAGAAAAAAAAAAAAAGAAAATCGTATTTTACATGTTAATACATGAGATGCCCTAATTTCCTATGTAATTAAATTTTTTTTTTAAATGGAGAAAAACTTTTGAGTAATACAACATACCCACTAACTATGGCCACAAAGATGATGACTGTTTAACACAGTCCCTCATTAGAGGCTTCACAGAGGTAGTATTTATTGCAGGCCCGTTGTGTTGGACAGTACAGCTGTACCTCATAAACTCTCTCTCTATATATATGAGACGCACACTCTGCGCTTAAGGCTGTGTGTTTTGTAATCAAAAACCAATATATTTCTTTTGCTCATGACAGACTCGAAAGCAACCAAGAGTCTGCTTCCTCAAATCATTTATGGCAGCCTACAGGGATCACAGCCCAACGCAATGAAAAAAAGATGTGACAGGCGGACTCAATTTGTGAGCCCATATGCTTAATTTGTAGATTATAATGAAATATATTGGAATTTAGTATCATAGTCTTGTTAAATTTTCAGCTTACATTCATAAATGTCACAAGCACAGTGCGACATCTGTTGATTATCACTCTAAAATGTTCAAAAAACGCAAAACTCAGTTAAGTATGAGTATAAACAGAAACACGCACATACACGTGTCGACCCACATGGCAGGGCCACCTCCCAGGTCTCGGTTGGCGAGTGATGTTTTCACACTTGTGTGGGGAGATTGCTATTTCTGTGCGGAGCCAGATAACTCAATTATTCATCGCGGATGCTGGTGCACTCACTTTACCTCTGTAAGGAAGGGGGCGGGTGTGTCTTGCTCAGAGTGCATCTCCCATGTTTGCGTGTCTATGTATGCGTCTGAGTGCGCACGCATGTCCAGGAAGACCTCCATGAGAAAATGAACTGCTGACGTGCCACACCACGCAGAGGGAGAGGAAAGAGGCAAGAGGAGAAAAGGAAAATGAGCTGTCATAAACAGGGCAATCAAAGAGAGAGGAAGAGGGAGGTGAGGATCAAAGAGCAGAAAGAGAAGAGGGGAAGGAATTAGTTCCCTTATCTTCTCTCTAAGCCAACTACGCACCTTCCGATCCTCTCTACTTACGGAGAAAAAGACTTTTTGATTTACCAGCAAAACTGAAATTCAGATACCACAGCGTCAGCCACTCTGCACAAGAGGGCGTTTTAAGCAACTTGTACAGTGTTGCTCATGCGGTCTGAAAATAAAACAGAACATTTTGAGGTTGTTGTTGATAAAACGTACTTATTTCCCTCCCAACACAGATCAGTTATTTTTCATTGTTGTTTTTTTTTTAAAAATCTAGTCTTTGTTTGAATCAAAGGTGCTGAGGAAAGCATAACAAGCACAGAGCTTTATTTGTCAGTAAGGTGGGGACATGGTTAGATTTAAAACAGAAATGTTGTGGGTGTATTGTATGCTTCATGTTGGGTTTATGATTGGAAGCCTATGGCCACACACCTCTTCACAGTAGATTTGAAAAGACCGTGAGTCAGTGTGCACAGCCGTGAGTCCACAAACAGCTGCTGAGTGCTGCCCCTAGAGCATATTTATCAATCCTGACACCATATGGAGTGCTAGGAAGTCCTGAACAAACACACTGCACAGACTGCCTGTGGACATAGACACTATGTACACATATTCACATGCAAACAAGCTAAACATTAACATGCGACAATAGAAAGTCTAACCTAATTACATGCACATACTGAGACACGAGCATATACACACAGAATTTTTTCACATCTCCACATTTTGCGCATTTGTGGCTTTTCTTGACATCAATCTTTGTCTTCAAAGTAAAAGCAGGCACACAACCCTTTGTCAGGGGCAGCCTATCTCCGCTTCTGCTGCTGCCCTTATTTCCCCGAGGACAACTCCAGAGAGCCAATTGGAGCAGTTACACATGTCAACACTTCCATGTAACCATTTACCACACCACACCCGCTCAGTGGCTTTTTTTTTTTTTAATCAGCTTTAGAGCCTGCAGCTCTCCCACAGACACACAGAAGGTTATTATATACAGTAAATTCACAAAAAAACACGACCAAGAGCACACAGACAAACTTATCTGTCTCATTTTGATAGATCACATTAGGGCTGACCATTCACTCATTCATTCATCTTCTACCGCTTATCCGTTTGCAGGTCGCGGGGGGTGCTGGAGCCAATCCCAGCTCACTTTGGGTGAGGGCGGGGTATACCCTGGACAGATCACCAGTCCATCACAGGGCCAACACACAGAGACAGACAGAGATGAACAGCCACTCACACTCACACTCAGACCTACAGACAATTTAGAGCCACATATTAACTGGGGTTGTGCCAAAAAATTTATTCATATAAGAATCGCGATTCTCATTTACTACGATTCAGAATTGATTTAAAATTTCCCAAAATCGATTTAAAAAAAAATAAAACAAATCCACAGGCTGTCTGCCTCCATTTTGTATGCGGCACGTCCTGACGTCACCACGGAGCCGGTTCTGGAACATACACATACGTGGTAAGCACCAAAACAAGGAGGAAACTACAATAATGGAGGAAAGAGAGATTCAACTGACCCCGTCCTCGCTGAAGGCAAAGATTTGGACTCATTTTGGGTTTTACCTAGAGCCCTATAAAATCTGTTTTATTTTTTCCCAAATTCAGTTTTAATTTTTCCCATATTATTATTATTATTATTATTATTTTTTGGTTTTTAATTTTTGGGAATTCCGTTTTTAGCATTTTACACAAATTTAACCCTGAGACAGCGTTTTAAGTAATGAAATATAGACAATTTCTTCAATTATAACTGAAAACTTTAATGCTTCCGCACATTTAAGCAAAAACATAACAATAAAACAATGAAACATACGTCCCATATATTTGGTGGAAATATCAAATCCACTGGAAACTTTTGAATTTCTTCTATCCCCATGCTCTTTGGTTTTCCACCGATTACTGACATCTCCATTGAAGTACATGATAGTCAACCTCTTTGTGTTGAGCTCAGTGAGTGACTCTGGTTTGACTTAACACGTAGCACTCAGACGGCCGCTTCACTGGTGGGGGGCGTGCATTATTAGTGACCCCCTCTGAGAATTTACCCGACAGATACGTTCCTTTTTATTCCGAAAAAAAGACCAGGGTCCGGTCTCTGGTCCGGTCTAGTCTCTGGGGGGTCCTGTGTCTCGTTTAGTCCTGTCTGATCTGGTCTAGTCTCTACTCTCTGCAGGGTCTCTGGTCTGGACTAGTTTCTGGGGAGGTCCCGTCTCTGGTCTAGTCTGGTTGCCGTTACTTGCTGTTCCTTGCCATTTAAAAAATTGGTGTTCAGGTGCCCCCACGGGAATCGAACCACGCCCTTCTTATTGCGAGCAACAGAGTTAACCACTACGCCACCAGCTCAGGTCACCACATGCATTTACATCAAGTCACCAATTAACCTAGACATGTTCAGGTGCCCCCACTGGGAGTCGAACCACGCCCACTACGCTCAAGTCACAACATTCACTCATTCATTCATGGGTAGGGGGGCGTGCATTATTAGTGACCCCCCAGAGAATTTTCCCGACAGATATGTTCCTTTTTATTCCGGAAAAAAAAACAAAAAAACAAAAAAACTTTTATGTTAAATGTCGGCCAGTTCTGTTATTCCATGTTTATAATGGATTCCATTTTTAATGTCTATTTCCGTGATCGCGGATTTTATAGGGCCCTATTTACCGAATGCCTGGGAAGACCGAGCTTGACATGAGCTTCACTGTGTGCAAGGTTTGCAAAATGAGGAACCCATGTTTAACTGCACTATTTTTTTTTTTTTTTATAAAGACACTTTTATTTTTGTTACTTAAACAATATGTGATATTGCTTTTATGCAACAGTTGCAACAATTCCATCTCAGCATGGATAAATGTTTAAAACTTAATAAATGTGAAAAAGACACTTAAATGTCTCCATTTGTCATTCTGTCTTGCAAAGCAGACTGGATTAGATCATGAGGATCCTTTGCACACCTATAGATTGAAGCGGAAATCATTATGAATCAAATCGTTTTGAATCGAAAATCGATTTTGAATTGAATTGTAGCCCCAAAAATCGGAATCGAGTCGAATAGTGAGATAGTAAAAGATTCCCACCCCTAATATTAACCCAAACATGCATGTCTTTGGACAGTGGGAGGAAACCAGAGTAACCGGAGGAAACCCACGCAGGCACAGGGAGAACATGCAAACTCCACACAGAAAGGCCCCAGGCCGAGGAACCGAACCCTTGATCTTCTTCCACTATGCCGCTGTGCTGCCCTATGGCTGACCATTTAATCCAATTTGAATTGAAAACGCAATTACAAATATTGTGATTAGCAACTTGCAAAAGCATGACCTTCTTCCTTGTAAGAGTTACACTCAGCAATGGAGTGCTCCCCACTCCCCACTTAGAAGTGGCTTCAGCCAACTCCATATCGTAGCTGCTGTCTTAGCATGTCTTCATTTTTGTTTGGTAAATCATAATTGTCCGAGGCTTGGTTGTCTTGCACATGTAAGGATGAGGAGTTAGGGTGATTGCATAAATGTAGAAGTTTGGGTCCACCATGCTGTACACAACTTTTCATGCACTTTGAATTGGCCCATATAGCGTCTAGTAGGATGCACCAATCATCCACCATTGGATTTGTGAGATCCAAGCCATCAAACCCGATGTGAGTGCTAACCTCACGGAACCCTGTCTCAGTATAGAAGATCAGGTTACTCTTTTGAAAATTCTCTTCATCCACCAGTACCTCAACATTTATTTATTTTATTTTAATTTTTTATTTTAAATTCAATCGTGCACCTATCATTTTGTTCTATAGTAGAAGTGGGTTAACAATGCAACAAAAGCTTTTAATAAGAAGTATTAGCCAGTTTTCACACAAAATATACCAATTCAAGCCATGGTGACTTCATGCACACTTCCCTCCACTTTGATCTTTAGGACTGGAAAACTCTATGAGTGATTCATTTTAAAGCATTCCCCGCAGGGTTCGCAAGACTGAGGCAGTGATCATAGCATTCGCTTTCTATGTCAGCAATTTAAGAATACGCCCCCTTAGCTTGAGTTTCCCTGGGTGTGCATGGGTGTTTGTAAGCAAGATGAGGGATGAACAGAGAGATAGGATGAGGAGATGTGGAGAAGGGGGGAGGGTTGTGGGAGACAGGAAGAACGAACCGACACTGTGCATACAGTAAGTTAGCATACTGTTTGTGGCAGACGCCTCCATGATTTTGGGTGAGTCATGCTCTGCACTTGCAGGCTTGCATCCAACCATATATGCCTCAATATGCAACCCTGAACAAAGCACAACACAAACCTCAAACACTCTGTAAATAGCCAAACTCTCACACGTTGAAGTCAAAGCATGGCACACCCCATCACCGTCGTTCTACTATCTCCCATTCACTGGCCAGGACTAAGCACCATCCACGTGTGTGTGTCTAATTTTCGGTGGATATTCCATTTCCATTTGAAAGGTGGTTGGTACCCATTGAGCTGTGTTATCGTGGCAGTGCAGACAGAGAGAGGCTGCCCTGCTCTTCCCAGCCTCAGATGGAGAAGCCATCGATTTGATTCAGTCTTAAAAGCCAGGTCAGCCTCAACAATGGCGGCTTATGGAAAAACCATTACCCCAGGTGGATTCTGAAATGTTAACCTACATGCATGTTTACTATCACTCTCCATCTCCTTCCCTATCCTACACGACACCACAGATGGAGAGGAGACAGGAGGGAGAGCTCTGTGCGTTGCTTCTCAATAGAGTATAGACTCCTCTCTAGGTGAGTCATGCTGCCTTTCTTAACACTTCTTGTCCAAGGCCACCTACCTTCCACCTCCACGCGAGCAAGGCTTCTGCCAAGTTACAACTCCTGCTCATCCATTAAACTACTCACAGCCACTGTGGAAAAGTCACAGGTGACAAATATCATCCAGCTGGATTGATTTATGATGTTTAAAGCTGAAACCCAAGAATATCATTGTCTTACATCATTATCCTGGTATGTGAGAGATTAGCTTATTTAATGTAACAACAGCTCATTCAGTCCCACTGGTCTCTAAACTGCCACTGTATAGGGAAGATTTTGACAATCAAGTTCAAAGCATAAATTTTACATATGGGAAAAGCCTCTGCCATCGCCATGTTGAGAGCGTCTGACCCCATTTAACTCCCGTCGAATCCAAAAATGGGCAAAGAAGTGTAGCACATGTCAAGCCAAGACTACTTTAGTCACTTTTGGAGTCTGCCTCAAGTGGCGGTTCAAGGAATTGCAACTTTTGGCACTTTTTAAGATCCACTGAGCAGAGAAAGAGATATATTTCACCATCTTTCGAGGACAACCCATTCAAAGCAACTGCAAATCCCAGCTATTGGATCAGGGCTTTAGCACTGTCAATGGATCATTTGACTAAATGACATAAATCACAGTCAAAACCAGAAGAATCAGATTCTAAGTAATTCTGGCCAGCACCAGTATCTATCAATTGAAATAAATAATACTAATTAAAAAGTCATGCTACCAATTATTTTCAAAATCACATTATCTGGACATTATTGTCTTTTTTAACAATTTTGCTAAAGAAAAAGAGAAAAATGTATTTAAATTTCACACTACCCTAGTCAACAACTTCAAATCACTTAATCTGCCCAAAAAAAAAAAAAAAAAAAAAACAACAACTGTATAAACCCCAAACTATTCAATTTAATTTCATATACATCTTCACACCTGAGAAGCTGGAACCAGCAAATGTTTTTAATTTTCTGAAATGATCATTTAATTTTCCAGTGGTTTCAGCCAAATGACTTGCTGGTGCCTTTGCCAGAAGAACTTATCTGACAACACATAAAGTTCTAGGACATAACTCAGTAGAGGTTCCTTCATCTCTACATAGTGCTTGGCTACAGTTAGTTAGTTGTGCTAAGATTGTTATTATAATTGTGATGTGCTTTGATATCAATGAGTAAAACAGGGATTTTGTTACTTCACATTTATATTTGATAGACTTTGCTGCTCAGCACCGAAGAAACCAAAGATTTGGTATTTGACCTGCTGGCCTTGCACATTTGCTGTCAGTAGGATCTGTGGCTGTGGCAGCGTGAATCAGGTTAATATAGTGTCGGGGTTCAGCTAATTGGGTTACTACGCTGTTTGGTTAATGGGGTTAGCAGTGATTCCATGACAGCAACCACAGTGACAGACGCAGCTTGATATTGATCAGATGGGTGAAGGAAAGGGGCAAACACAGCAGGTGCTTTCGTTAAACAATTGCAAGCACATGCAAACACACTTAACTACATACACACACACACACACACGCATCATATTACACTGGGGCTTCACATCAGTTCTGAGGGAGGATGGAAGTGCACAGATCCTCTCAGATATATCAAAAAAATATAACATCATATATAATATTGTTATACAAAAATGAGAGTAATCATGCTTATTTACAAAAATTGGCACCAAATGGTTGTATAAATATGGAATTGTGTGTTTGCATGAAAGATAGAGAAAGTGTATGAGAGAGAAAAAGACAGGAACCACTTGGGATCTCGGCTCTCTTTCATGTGGAGGTGAATACATAAATAATAAAATTAAATCATCAAAAACAGCCCAAAATAGCTGTAGCCCTTCTCTCAATAAGACACACACACCAATATCATACGATCCACATTCTTCAAAGTTATTCTACAAGGTAACAGTCTTAAAATCTAATAATCTATGTGCTGAAATGTCAAATGATGACAAAAATATAAATTTTTTTGGATCCATTACACAAGAATTCAAATGTGCTGGATACAGAGATAACAGTCTTCCTGATTACAAAGTATGATAATAATTGTCAGTATGTGGTGGTGTTTTTTCAGGCTTTGATGCGCTGCTTCCTTCCATATCTATCCATTATCTGATGGGAACTAGGTGCAATCTGCAAGGTGTCGGGGGAGAAAAGTACTAAATAAAGACATTTTAAGGGTTTTCAGGCAACAAGAAATCTCGACCCCAGTTGTGTCAGTTCACTTTCTTGCCTAACACAAACTGCTGCCTCCTAAAATAGCTCAGTGTTTCTCTGAAGCCAGCTCTTGACTTAGCACCAAGATAGACATATAGGGGTGCGTGCAGCACCGTCAATGCAGAAACCACATCCACACTGCGACAAGTGCACTCACACCCAGTACAAGATCTGGAGATTCAATTTGTGTGATCCTGCTATGCACTGTGTAAAAGGTACACACATAGATTTGGCTGCTTTGGTCTCGACATGGGGCGTCACACACCCGCAACAGTGTGCTCAGCATCTGTGCTCAACAGGTGGGAAAACTCAGTGCCCTTAATTTCACTTCTGAAAGCCTGAACTGTGCAAGTGACCTCACTGAGGAAACGCCAATGTGACACCAGTCCTTGTGTAAAGAGGTATATCTGACTCTAAAAGCTATTTCATGTCCAAAAAAAAAAAAAGTAACCAAAATGGATTAGTTCTCTCTTGCTTATAAGAACAATTCTTTAAAGTCAAAGGCAGCCTCTGGAGTGGAGTTCAGCTGATGCGATCTCTCTTTCTACAATCCACCTTTATTAAGCAGCACCACTAAAAGCCTGAGGATTCTCTTACTGAACCAATCAATATAGGATCTGCTTTGGCCTGGTCCCCAGAGCCCTCGACTCCACCCTTCATTCTTCCTTCAGCTTTCATTGTCGCTACACAGTCTCGCTCATTCATGGTAAGCATCAGGGTGAGGTGGATGCCACTGAATGTGTGTGTATGTGATCCTGCCCACCCTAAGAAAGATATGATACCAAAATGCACTGCCATGTCAAACCTCAGGAGGTGAAAAGGGTGACAACAGTCCTATGAGGCAGCCCCGAGGAGCAAGCTGCCTGTTAATGAATAAATAAACACGCATAAGCATGAACGCTCTGCTGTCCTCGCCTCCTTTTGAGTGAAGAGGCCGATCGTCCATCGTCAACACCTGTGTGACTGTCAGGAGGAATCGATAGACAGCTACCGTTGCAAAGGTGAACTTGCCAAGCGGCGCACACTGCGGTTACACTGGCTGCCTGCGTCTAGTACAGGAAGACACATTTACAATAGAACGCCATGGTTCATACTTATGTCAACAACATCACTGCGCTCAGAGCAAAGCGTGTGTTCATGTGCAAATGTGAACAGATGGTTTAGGAAATTGTGGAAAGCCATATATACTTGCACAAACATAGTAAAACACTTGAACACTAAATCCTGTAATGCATTGTGTCAAATCAGATCAAATCAAATCTAATTTATTTATATAGCGCCAAAACATAAAAAAAGTTACATCACGGCACTTTACATATAGAGCAGGTCTAGACCAAACTCTTTACAAAATGATTTAAAGAGACCCAACAGATCCCCCGATGAGCAAGCACTTGGCGACAGTGGCAAGGAGAAACTTCCTTTAAGAGGCAGAAACCTCGGGCAGAACCAGGCTCAGGGGGGGTGGCCATCTGCCCCGACCGGTTGGCTTGAGAGAGGGAGAGAGAGAGAGAGGGGGAGAGGGGGAGAGAGAGAGAGAGGGGAGAGGGAGGGAGAGAGAGGGAGGGAGGGAGGGGGAGAGAGAGAGAGAGGGTCCCCTCAACTACTCTTCTGAGTCCTAGTATATGACTGGTTTGACCAATTTGACCCCTGATTGGGAAGACTGAACTGTATTAGAGCTTCTATCACTGTTACTTTTTTCTTAGTGAATTATTTCTTGTACAAGATGATGAACAGGAATCACAAACCACAGCTGTGTTTGCTGGTTAACAGTAGGACTTGAACTTGCATTGTAAGAATTTGTTCCCACTTCCAGTATCTTGCTGGGTGGGATCTGATATATGCCAGGCGGTATTTGGAAAAAAAACACCTGTTGCCAAGCTGAGCCCAAATCAGGACAATAAAGCAAGGGCAAGCAGGACTCTTTTGTTCTAAGAGCAAAAAAACAAAACATGTATATGCGATAAAAATCAGAGCACCCCATCCCTGCTGCTGAGAGCCAGATGATTCGCTGTTTGTGTAGATTAAATTCCTCCATCCACAAGAGGTGACAAAGTCATACTTAAATAGTGAAAAAAAAACTGTTTTCTCCCTTTTTAACACGGAAACTTGGCTGTACATGTACCTGTAAGGCTGCTTCTCAGACAACCTTTCTACAAAGGTCAGGGTACAGCGCATTCACAGCGCTAAAAAAAATAGTCATGGTAGGTCAAATTTCATTGATTTGACGTGATTTTAAAGTCACAAAATCCTCCAAACACTTATTTTTTGGCTCACCGAATTTGTGGTAACTTTCTTCTGTGCAGTTATTATAAAATTCTTGAATGGTAAAAGGCAAGGGGTTCTGGGGTCAGTGAGATCTAGGCATGATTACACATTTTAAAAACACCAGAGATGTTCCATTATTATTTCTCTTTCACACATGAACTTGGACATAACAGTACAGATGATTGATCTACTGACATAAACAGATACATATAACCCTTTTACTATTAACCTGTCAAAAAGAAAATTTATGTAGGTATTAAAAATGCCAAATCTAGAAATTAAAACCTTGTTTACTTGATATATCTTTTTACTCATAATAATAATAATAATAAAACATTTTACCTAAAAGCTTTCACAGCACCCAAGGGCACTTTACAACAATGGGTTTAAAAAAAACCTGGAATTTTTTTTCAAAACAGCAATTATAATAATAGAATAATAATGATACATGAGTCAATATTTCCAATGTGTGGTGGGAGGGAGCTCCAGGGGTGGGGGGGCAGAGTGGCTGCGGGCTCTGGGACCAAAAGAAGACAGACGGCAAGTGGAAACAGCGATTGCACATTTTACAAACGGCTAACAAAGTGTTAACTTCCTGTGGAAGAGTGGCAAAGCTTTATCCAGGTGTGAAATCATGAGGTATACCAATAAATTAGAAGGTTTCATTGATTGAAAATTCCTGTGGAAACCAATTTCAATTTAACAAGCACCAAATACTGGCACAAGGTTGAGTAGAGGAAAATGTTTTCACTCCATTCATGTGGCTGCTAAATGGGAAAAGAGGATGGAGTGTCCTGCCTCCATATTTTAATAGAGCTGCAATGTTCAGAACAAACATATTATTTCTGGCTCTTGTCTTATGATTGTATCGCATTAGACATAATGGGGAGCTAACAGCATATCTATGTAAATCACTGCTTTTTCTTTGCTGCTTTATTTATTGTGTTTGCTCTTGTTATAGTGGCGTTCAGGAGCATCATGCTGTAACACTGCTGAGACATGAATCAATGCTCATGAATTACAGTGCCCCTGCTCTAATGGCAAGTTACTGCAATACTGTGCCTAGCCTGAAATGTATTTAGTGCATAGTGAGATGATGGATCATAGACACCCATTAATGAGGAGGATCCTGTACAACTGTATTTCAAATGTATGGACTGAAGTTTGAAGTCTTTTTTCCTTTAATTTTTCTTACATTTTTTAAATTTTTTTATGAGAACAGTAACTAGAATATAACCAATACAGTCCCTTTGTTCTTCTCGGGTTGCTATGGTGAACTTTTTGTTTAATGTGGACATCGAATATTTACCTAACCACTAAATTACACAGGCGTGCTTGTCAATCCACTCTCTTTCTTTCTTTCTATGGTCTCAGTATGGCTCCTTATTGCCCTGTACACAGCATTAATAATTGAGAGCATTTTATGCAGACAGGGAGTTTTGGTGCCCTGAACCCTTTGGTCATGGATCCATGGCACTAATGCTGGGTGGCAGGCCAGTATGAGGCCCTGTACTACAAGTCCAGGCGAGGGCACATCTGTCTGGTTGACTGGCCAGTGTTTGGCCCCAAAATCCCTGAGCTATTCTGCACACAGCTGACATGAACACACACACACACATGTGCACAACAGACTTTGAAGATTTACGGATCATTTGGTGTGTCTTCCATAAAGCTCAGGACAGATCTACACACCTTATACAAACAAGCCAAGGCTACAGACAATCACTGATATTTTCAAAACACCTCAAAAGCTGAACCACTGTGCTCCTGCATACAAATATTATAATTCTCAGTCAGACGCCGTCATGCCCTGTCTTTATATGATGTATATAAGAATATGTAGTGTGGCTGAGATGATAACTGTCTTTGGGAATGTCTGTATGAAATTTACAATGTGTCTGATAGCTATTAAAGTGTCTGTGGACAGTGATTGTGTGTGTGATTTTCATACCATGTGACAGAACAAATGCGGGTGAAAAAGGATGACTGTGCATGTGGTGAGAAATGTGCATGCGAAAAAGGTGTTCCTTTGAAAAGGCAGGTCTTATTGAAGAGGAAGGTAGTCTGAGATCATACAGTTTTCAGTTTCTAATTGCGTTACAGCCTTCTTGAAAACAAAGCCTGTATCTACACAATGGAAGTTATCAAAATGTTTGGCCATTAATGAGAATTTAAATGAAGCGCACAATTTCAACTTCAACAGCAAGATCACCAGCATTAATTTGATTACTTACCTTACCATTGTTTACCTTGCATGTCAGTTTGCTTTGTTCATTCAAATGCAGCCATTGAATGGTGCAGTGTCAGGACATGTCTTGGCTAACAGTGTACACATCAACTACTCGTATCTTTGTGTCAAAACTTAGACTCACACTGACTTCAACACACACCGGAGATCTGAGATCTCTCGTATTTTATTACTTTAGCAGTGTGGCTGTATGTGTAACAGAAAATAGTGCTGTGTGTAAAGGACACAGTGCAGATGTATATAAGAGCAGGCTATTTTGAACAGGTACACACATTATTTGGTACACCAGCACAGTCCTCAATGCCACATCTAAAACCAAACCTTTATGAAGATTGTAGTGTTCAGTTTCTTTGCATGACATACATAAATGTAGTTATCTTAAAAGTGGTATTGTGTTAGACTACAAAATATTGAAGTGTTTCTAATTTCTTTTTTATCTGTTCTGACAGAGTATTAGAAACACATCTCAGTATAATGTAGTCCAGTATAACACCATCACTAACAATGACCTAAATGCTAAAAAAACTATTTAATTAACAGATATCTGACAGAGTGAACAAAAACTGAATGTTACATCACATCGCAAGAGTTGACTTCATGGCATAACTCAGACTGTGAGAGTGTATGTGTACAAAAGAAATGAATGGATATAAAGCATGCGATGGTCAGACCACACATCTTGATATGATTTATGATTTCATAAACATTACTCCTAAGACAAACGGCATGCATGATTCACATGTGTATGAACGCATGAGATGGAAGGGGAGAAGCTGCGGTGCAGGTGTTCAAGTGAGCCTCAGAAAATATGGTCATTTCTATGAAGTGAAGGTTGGAAGGGATGATGGGGTGGAAGGTGGAGAGACTGGAGGAGGGAGTGTTGGAGGAGGAAGGAGCGCTCTAGTCCTGTCGCCTTGGGTGCATCAGCAGCAGGAATTGTTCTCTGACCTGTGGGGGCCATCTGACTGTTCCGTCACCCTCCACAGAAGGCTGACTCTGCCTTAAAATGCCTGGCCCTGCGCATGCAGTTCGACAAGCTTGATGTTTAATACATACACAGGGAGAATATTGAGAACACCTCGGGAGGAATGCAGCGCACAGGCTCAAAGAAAGAGGGTTTTTTGTCAGTTTGTCGAACAACCACAAAGAGAGGAGCCCCTGTACAAAGTGTGCGTGGGCAGACTGTGAACATAATTGCCCAGGATTCGAACCAGAGACGGAACTCTATCACAAATATGAAATGTTCTAGATCCAAGAGTTAAGCACCTTTCAACAGAGTGCACTTGTGGTGAGTGGGGGATGGCCTCATATGGATGATTGTGTAATGCGCCGACATATCTGCACTTGGAAATATACGTCATATCCATACATGACGCTTCAGACGAAACGCCTCTCTCAATGTGCTTCTGCAATCAGTGTGGTGTAATTCAGGGCATCACTTTTCAATAAGGCAGGAGAATTGGCCTCAGGGGTGACCCTCCTGCTTAAGTCAACACAATGAGTGTAATGAGATGAAATACACACACACATAGGCACGCATGCACGTACGCCTACACACTGGAGATGGGAACCCTTGCTGCATAGTAAGTGGAATTCATTCATCTACATGCACTGAGCCTGATGTGGAAGTTCTACTCACACCAACACCCACGCATTTAGCAGCACAGGGAGTGTTTCACTCCATCGTTTCATACAGGTGAGAATATCATGCAGGCTCCATCAGATGTGTGGTGAGAATTAACACACATCTGAGTTTCCCTTAGAAACAGGGACATAATTTGGGGGGGGGGGGGGGTACATGTCCCTTGCATTTTTTCAAAAGGCAGTTTTGGTCCCCTGCAGTTTTTACCGTCCAAAAACAATGTTGCGGTATATTAAATGGAGACGGGTCACTTACTAGGACCAAGCGGAAAACGGCCGCTAAAACTGAAGCCTGTTTCCCTTTAGACCGCCCACAAGCGCCCCCCCCCTACTCAAGCCAGTTGTGCCGTTCCCCCCCACCTCTGAAATCAAAATTTCGTCCCTGCTTAGAAATCACATCCTTTCCAGACAAGCAGTTGATGTATCCTAAAAATTCTCACTTGTGTTTTGGGAAAAGAAATCCCTCAATCATTCTCACTTACCAATCCATTTTTGGAAATGGACACATTAAATTGACAGTAAAAGCCCGTGTTCCTGGTCAACATGTCTGTGTTTGCTCCTGACACTCACTGAGTTCATCAGCTGAGTCTACAATTAATCAACCCAAGTGGAGCTGGCGCCTTTTCTCTTATCACATACAGCAACCCACGCCCTCTGGGCCATCAACGGATTAGTGATGAGTGCCGGTGATAGGAGGCCCCTCACAAAGGCCTCATTAATTAGCCCAACACTGACTCTGTGGCCGCAGCGTGCAACACATGTCCTCTCTAATCAAAACTTTAAAAGAACACGATCGACCTCCAGATCACGCACTGTAACGCACTGCTCGATATTAAACCTTGATGCGCGCATGCATTAAGTTACGGGTGTGTGCAGGAAAGGAAGAGAGGCGGTGGGGGCTGGGGGGTTAAAGTGGAGCATTTCCAAATGAACGTTGCAACTTTCACACATCGGTAACCAAACCGGCGACACTGCACTTTACAGAGAAGCCTATCAATGATCGATCAGACAGGTGGGATCGAGCAGGGGTGAGATTCAGAGGCGATAAAGCGGGACAGGAACCTCAAGGCGGATCAGTCCAAAAACTGTCAACATGCCACCAAAGTGAAGCCCGACAGAGACGGTGTGTAGTACTCACTCGGCCCCCCTCCGGTGCGTTAGAGGAGCATCCCGGTCTCCAGCGGCCGGCTCTTCAGATGAGTTCTCCCGGGACAGCGCGCCTTGATCCTCAATATCATTCTTTGCAAAGCTCCAGCCTCCTCACAGCCTCCCTTTACTCTTCTTCTTTGACATTATATATTTTTAAAAAATAATTAATTAATTAATTAATTAATTTTAAAAAACAGCTACAGGTCAAAGGGGATTGGCCTTTTGATATTGTTTCGGGGCTCCAGTCGCTGGTGTCTCGGTATGCGGCTCAGGAGTGATTCCTATCTGAGGGGATGCGGACGCGCAGCCGGAGGGGCTCGTCTCCTGCTTCTCTCATCTAGCTCCATCAGCTCTCGGTCAGGCAACACCATGTGACTGAAACCGCCGTCAATTAACAAGGAATAACTTCATCGGTTTCCTGTACAGGCTTTCAAAATAAAACCACTATCCAGCGTTGGCAAAATAAATAAAAGAATGACACCTCAAGCTAGAATTAGGCATAACCCAAAAATAAGTGGAATCATCCTGATATATATATATATGGCGAATTGTTTATTTACACGTCATGATAATGCCGCGGCAAAATGATGTGATTTTGAAATGAAAGTATTTATGTTATCTTGAGTTCCTTAAATTAACTCTATGCAATACTGGCTAACTAGTAAGAAAAACGTTTACGTGTTTAAATAGTAAAACAGGTTTAAAATGTTGGAGGAAACTGAATTTATATTCCCCATTTCAGCGGACAGAAAAGTAAATGCTGGGTTTTTATCCTGAGAGCGAAAACGAGCAGATAACGATCAAATACAAGAGTGGGAAGTTCCGGTGATGACGTCAAAATCCTGAGCCGGTGGTGTAATTATATAGGTTGAACATTAGCTAACATTAGCGCTAGCATATTTCCGACGATTTTGTCTAAGTTTCGTCGTCCACAAAAGTATTATTTTGGTTAGATTACCATGCCGAGCAAAATGTGTAACTATTACACACTTTAATCTGTCTTGACAGAGGCCAATGGACGCAACTCAATCGTACTTTGTTGAAGGAGCCTTTGATTTCCAGGTGGGCCAACAAGCACCTCTAGTGGCAAAAACAAATGAATAAAACTGCTTAAATTAAATCTGAATATGTGCAATTTAACCCAATGTTTCCTAATTTCGGAAACAAAATCTTAATATTGTGCATTAATATATTTCCTGGCTTCATATTTAGCCTACATACTGTCCGCGGATGCACAATTATTGTTATTTTTACTTGGTTAGTCTTTATCTAGTGGTAGATATGGAGTTAATAGTGCAAACTTTGGGAAAAGGGATACACATACACACAATTATCAAGTAAATAATAGACAATCCAGCTCATTTGGTTCAGATAAAAGCTAGAGTAAGTACACTAATCTGTCTCTTTTACTTGTACAATTTGTGCACTTTACTACCTGTAATTGAGTATAGAAAAATACCTCTTACAAATATTATTTTTAATCATTGCACAATAAACAGCGTATATTTGCAGGACTGAACTGTCCGACTGATAAAATGCTTTTATTTTGAAGAAACCCTACCCAGTTTCCTGCACTTTCTCAGTTTGTGTTGGACTTGATATATCTGTGAAAGCACCCATTCAATTAAAACCGACCTCACAGACGAGCGCCCTCAGCCGGCCAGGGCTGATATAACATCAACGACTCAAAAATGATTCTGGGCACCAGTATTTCTCCACTAAGGCATAATCCCATTATAAATTATTGACATGCTCCTCATAATAGCCTCTGTATTTATTCTTCATCGAGTCTGGAATTTTCTTCATGGCCCCAAAAAAAAGGAGCAAAACCAGATGAAACTCTGCCGCCAAGGGGGCATGCATTATCTTGAACTATTATGAGAATGGGCCTAAGTAAAGAAAGCATTCATATGCTTGTCGAATAGCCAGTGGTAGCCTTAATTTGCAGTTTTGTGGGTTAGTTTGTGTTGATAAATGTATTATGGTGCTGGACTTCATGTAGCAGCTCATTTGCTGCTGATTTAAGGTTAATTTATAGTGTAGTATTTGTCACAGTAGGTGTGCAAAATATGCCGTCCCCACAGAAGAGGCCTGGGTGACACATGGTACTGCAGCCTGAGTAATACCATCATTTGTAAGCCTGTGGTATAAAGCAAACTACTGCTTGAACCATGATCATTTGGGGAGTAATTCAGGCTGTTGAAAGTATAAGCAAGGCTGGAATATGCTCTTGGGTCTCCATCAGCATCAGAAATGATGAATTGGCAATAGTGAAACTTCTCTGTTGTGTGTGTCTGCAAGATGGATTTTCACTGGTGTGTTTGAGCGCCAAATGTGTGAGAATAGAAAGGAAGAAAGGGTGGGGAACTAGAAGTGACAGCCTTCGACACTTTCAAAAAGAGAAAAGCCTTGTCCTTTTGAGGTCTTTTTTCCTATTGTTGTCCACTCTAAGCCAGACTCTGGGGTCTCCTCCACAATGCAGGTCCCCTCAGAGCAGTACACCACTGGCTGTCCTGTCACTTCATATTAGTGGAGAACAGCAGCCCCCAAGGGCCTGGACACACTTGTCATGAAAGAAGTGCTCTGGACACACATGCACATACACACTGAGTAGGTCAATAAGGATGTGTTGGCCAAAATGGCTATATGGCAACACAAGGAGAACCTCCATCAAAGCTTCTAATAGAACTATAACAGTGACCTTATTTCAGCTTCAGCTCTACTCACCCGCCCGCCGACCCACATACACACACAAACAGACATTTTTATGGACTGCATTCAAAATCATGTTCTCATAAGAAATGCAGTTTTGAATGAATGAGCTTCATGCATGCAAAAAGTGCAGGACAGTCACTAATGTATTCTCGTCGTAGGTCGGGCCCTCCCTGTCTTAGTGTGTAACAGTAAAATATGGAAAATATTACAAAAATAGAAAAATTAGAAAATGGGTTAATACCACTGAATACATGCACAAATACACACAGGCAAAAATCAGCCTACCTTTGATGAAGTGGCAGACCAGGTAGTGTAAGCTCACATCCTGCTGCCAAGCTTTGTTTAAAACCACAGAAATTTATCTTAGGAGTTGAAACTAAATTTCAAATATTTACAAAACTACCAATTATATTACCCTGAATTAGTTGTGAAATGTGTTTGGGCCAACAGAGCAAATAAAATCATCAGTAAAGCATGAAAAATAAGTTCCTGACCCCCAAAATAGGCAACTGACTATTGGAAAGAAAAGTAAAAAACACACAGGCCTATACGCTATATGGTATTGTCAAAAGTTGGGCAAACTTTGCTTTAAATTAGCAAGATAACTATAAGTTCTCAGATGACCAAAAAATGGAGTAAGGATACATAATACTGAACAGGAGGAACTTCCTGGCTGTGTAAAAATTACATCACACAATAAAGTATGGCTGTAAAAAAAAAAAAAAAACAAGAATGAAATTACCAAAGGATGAAAAACTATTACTCATTAACCCGGGATTTATGCGATTGGAGTGTATTTGTCTGTTTCTCTGGTGTGAGAAGCTCATGATTAAAGAAACTCTTTAATGTCCTTTATTTAAAAAAAGAAGTGCCCAAATTGGACTCCATGAATGCCGTGCGGTTATTTTTGGCTGTGGGGGAGGAGGGGGGGTCCCTTCGGGCTGGGCTGGACTCAGGTGGGCCGGCCGGCGTGTGAGGGAGGAGGGAAGAGAAGTATGGAGGGAGCGGCATGGTGCACTGTAAAGGAGCAGAAGGTGATGAAATGAGATGTGAAGTGTTTCCACAGTCAGCCCAGAGACCCGTAAAACATTTATCAAGCTGGTGGTGAGGAGAGACGAAGGACCGGCCTGTGTACACTCCGAGAGGAGGAGGAGGATGGCCGAGAGAGATGCTTTTAACATCTTTTCTATTATAAATCATACCGAGCAGTGGCTGCCCAGAAGGCAAATGGCGACCCAAACAAAGTGTCTGCCAGGGTGAGGAAGATTTAGAAAGAAGAGGGGAGGTTGTTTCTAAAAAAAAAAAAAAAAAACAACAACCACAAAAGTCCAACATAAAGGGGAAAGTGTCATCTGAATGAAAATTAAATCATCTACCGTAGCAGCATTCAGGTGAAGTTGTTGCTCAACCTTTGCCTTGACATAAAATATAGAAAAGACAAATAAAAATAAAGCTTTGGCTTCCATTTTGGATGGTGGCCCCGCAGACTGATCGAAACGTAGCGGGGAAACTCGCCCGCGTGCGTCTAATCGTGTCGTCACAAGATGGCGCCTGTTGTCCACCAGCAGCAGGCCCAGTCCAACCCGGCGCCCCTCCTCAACACACCCGAAGGAGAACCGTCCGGCTCCGTCTCTAAATCAGACGCTGACATCGTGAAGAGACAGAAGTGGCTGCATATTTAACATCCATCAACAAAATATCCCATCAAATTTTGGATTCATCACTCAACCCGTGTGTCTGATTGGCACGTGGGCTTTAAATAAGCTTTATAAATACGAATCTGATCACCATGACAATAAATTGATTGGCTTCTGTTAAAACTGTCTGATTCCGCAAAAGCGCAAACGCTTGCTTCCCACCCATCATTCTTCAGGAAACACCACCTTCGGTCAGACACATCGACCCCCGGTTGATCCCCCCCCCCCAACACACCCCAGCACTACTCCTCCTCCCACTCCCACTCCTCCTTCCTCCTCCCCTTCTTCCTCCCCCTCATCTCCTCCTCCCACACGCCGGTTCACAGCCACCCAGCCAGTCACCCCAAGTGCGTCGGGGCAGCTGGAGCGCAGACAGAAAGACAGACAGCAGACCAGCCAGAGCGACCTTCCCTCGGGTTTTTATTACAATTTTCTAATACTTAATTTATTTGAGGGAGACGCCGGAGAGGAGGAGGAGAATGGGACGCCGGTGCCTGGATCAGGACTGAGTGTGGACGGCACATCCGGAGCTCCTCAGACCCTTTTCCAAGTCCTTTCCTCCCGACTCAGAGTCACGCTGTCCCCGCTGACACAATGGGCTGCTGCAGTGGGCGATGCACTCTCATCTTTATTTGCACTTTACAGTTGGTGAGTTGACCCACACTGCTCTTACTTGTTGTTTTGCAAGTTGGTGACAATGCGATGAAGAGCTTCAGTGCTGCTGTGATTTTCTCGGGATGATACTTTACAGCTAAGTGTGTGTTTTCGTGAGGCAGCAGTGTGTGCCTTGTTCAGCTGAGGGCTGAATGTCACATGGTAATCACTGTTTGGAGATATTCTTGGTACATCAGCACATTTGAAAAGTTTTACCACTCACTATAAGTACCACATGCTCACTATAAGCAAATCTCCACGTTTCCATATTTTCTGGCTTTACTTACTGGTGTAGCCTTTTTGCTGAAATTGTGTTGGGCCAGCAATTGTAATCAGTGATATTACACCCTGTTGTGTATTTTTATTATTATTATTATTATTTTTACCTGATTCATGAAGCTATTTACAGCTATGCCAGAAAACGTATGGTATTTGGAAGTCAGCTCTTCTCAGCAGTAACACACTCAAGCGGTGGCAGAGGGATGGACAGTATCAGGATAACTATGCTGTGATGAAAGTGCATCAGTAGATTTATTGATTTGGCCCTTTTGAATATTGTTCTGGTGACCTATTATCCACTCAACTACCACCTGACATCACACTAGACTGAGGTATCATGTTTGCTCAAAGCCTCCGTCTGTATTAGCTACATATTCAGAGTTGCTGTTGATTCATGATGGGAAACAACTGATGTCACACACGCATTTCTGTCTCTGATCTTTACATTTTCAGAATTTGCTCATCAACCACTCAAACCAGCTGTGTCTTGGGAGCTGTTGATCCACACACACACAAAAAAATATATAAAGAAAGAAAGAAAGAAAGAAAAACCTCTGGATGCAGAGGTTTACAGCTTGTCTGAGATTTTCAGTTTCTGGTCACTGAAGTGTTGAGCTCTAACATTTTACTGATGGTAACCGTGCAGTCTCAGATGATGCTTCCCATCAAGTCACAGGCTTGTTCCTTTGCCATGATCCCCGAGTGTAGAGTTTGTTTGACGGGGTGTGACAATGTTATTTATGATGGTATTAAAAACTGAGCTTGCTTGCACCATAAGTCCCTGAGTAAATGGCACTTTTAACAGCCAAGGGAACAATAAAATCTTCTCCAGACAAAGAGTCAAATAGTAAAGTTGGAATATATTTCAATGTGCATGAGAAAATTTGAAGTAACTGAAACCAGCCATGGTGGGCAAAGCAACCACAGTTTCAGAGGCAGCTACAAGCTGAGTAAAATACCCAGCTCTCTTTACATAGTTGTATTTCCCATTAAGCCAATATTTTCATATCGCTCTACAGGTTTCCTGCTGCTGTTTGGGTTGACACAGGCTATCTTAAGTTTATATGCCACGAAGCTGTTGATCGAAAATTTAAATGAACCACTGCCTGAGTTGAAATGCTTTGTCTGAGGAAAAAGATTAAGACCAGTGTTTGTTGCAGTTCTGTCTTCCTGTCATTTGAATTAATTCTTACCGCCTCCAGCCTCAGTTTCCCGCTGCTCTTCTTTCCCCCACTTCTTCAAAATTAGTGGGGAGCTGGTGTGTGTGAGACACTGTGTGTGTATCTTTTATATTTCAGCCCTGTAAATGAGCTAGATAGTGAGTAATATAAAAGTCAGTCTGTATGGTTTAGGTCACAATGGTTTCAGTTTTGCTGCCTTATTAAAATTGTGACTTACAAACACGCACGTTCAAGCACAGACGTCTATGAAGCCACCTTGAGGAACACACCTGTTTTTCCTTCCCAGACTTCGGACCTTTTTGCCTCATTAGAGGGAAAGAGGTCGACCATTTGTTAAGAGGTTTATAAAGCTGTCAGCAGGCTGCCTAAAAAGTCCCTGAAGACTCCTGGAGACAGCTTTATTTCCCCTGGCACTATTTCTGGATGACCTAGCACTTCCTGTCCACAGAAACAAACACTCGCTTACACGCATACAAACCTGCACACCTCTGATGAGTTTAACTCTCAAAGAGGGCTTGCGTTAAACCATGCAAGACCCTTTGAAAGGTCATCAGTTTATATGTGCATGTGCGTGTATGTGTGCATGTTCCCATGAATATACATGTGCGCATGTGTGTGTGTGGAGCAGCACAAGGGCCCTATGCGCTCCCCAGGCTGAAACCTATGCATTGACAATGAGCCAGGTTATTCCCAGTCCATTACAGGGTAAAACTACCATTAACAAAACAACATGCCCTGCTCCTCAGATGTAAAAATAGCCCTTGTGAACCACTGTGTGAGCTAATTAGCCAGGCAGAGTGCTTTGATCAAACCTTTTTTGGCATCTCGGCCATCCTCTAATTGAATTGTGGTGCGCTTTCCTCATCAACAGGCTAAGCAGTGGGACTCATCTCTCTGGGACAGAAGGCAACAGATAATGAGCCTGTATTGATCGAAACGCCTCTGTTCCCTCTTCTCTCTGCTGCCTAACTATTCCAGACAGTCGGGCTGGATGGTTGTCAGAACCCTGGTCAGACCAGAGAATGGTGAGCGTTGGCTCACAGCGCTGTCTGTGTAATGATTTGTTAGGACTTCAAGACACAACCAAGTCCATTTTTGTCTTTAATGGTTGGTTGTTCCAAGTGTTGACCTGAGGTTGACCTTGCATGGATGGTTTCAATTGCTCAGATACGGGACCCATTCCAAACGTGTTGTGAGCGTCAGTGGCCGTCCATGAGGAGGGACATGGACCTGAATGGAGATGATGGTCAATGCAGCTCCGGGGACAGTAGGTGATTGATGCAAGAGGCCTCCTCATTGGTCATGGTGGTTTTTCAGGAAAGGGGCAGGCAGATAGACAGACACACACACACACACACACACACACACACACACACACAGGGCAAGGGTAACGCGCTAAGACTGAACATTGACCCTGAAAATGCCTTGCCCTAATGGCACCAGCACCGCTGACTGATGCGACCTCCCTGAGACACAGACACCATTTCATGTGACTCTTGCAAGACACGCCCACAGACACAGCTGTGCATTCTGTGATTATAGATTAGTAGGCATAGCACTGGGTAAAGATTATAGCCTTTGTAAGAAGTTCAGTTCATCAACATGTAAGTAATGAAGAAAAGAACAGGCAGGAGTTTTTGATCACAGACAGGGAGGAGGAAAAAGTTCATATTGTCAAAGTAATTGGCTTCATCTGGGCCATTGTGGGAAAAAATGGTTGCCAACTTAGTGAATCATGTCAAAGAAATTCTCATATTTTTACCTCATCTTTAACTTTTAAAACTAAACGACTGTAAACAACCACCATGAGAGTGTATCTGTGTAACACCTTGCATCACACTGCCCACTTTCCTTCTAGTCTTGTGATAACATAGCTAGAGGGAATACCAAATTTTTTAGTTTAGGCCTCAGAGAGGAAGACTGAGTCCAACCAAAGTGCTTCCAAGAAAGTTTTAGCAAATGGGCATGGTGCTTCACCCTGAGAAGTGCTATCTCTGAGTGCGCGACATGCCTCTGCAGGCATCACGTCATCTTCTACACATTACAAAGGATTTAGGCTGTTTTGCCATATGGAGGCGCTCAAATTCAAATTTCTAGCTGAATATTCATGAGCTTAGAGCTGCTGGATGTCTATCCACAGTCCTTCTCTCCCACCTCACTGGTCTGCAGTTTTTAGACACACATACATACTCATACACATAAATGCACAGCCACAAGGTCTTGGCCCACATCTTTGATATTAATGCACCTCTCAGCTGTTGTAAAATGAGAGTTACTGTTGTTCTCCTGTTGTACCAGATTTAGAGGTGATGTATCAAAACCTGGTACCGAGTGAAATATGGAATCAGTTCTTGGCAGGAAGAAGCGAAATTCAATTTTACTGCTTACAGATAATACAGACATCTGTTTAGGGTAACTTGTTTAGTGGGTACTTTGTTGAGTCTGTTGTGTGTAAATTATGTGCAGAGTGTCTGTGTAATCATGGAGTCTCATGTGATGAGTGATAATGAACTGTATTTCCTTGGCAGTGCCAGGTTGATGGAGGAGAGAGGCCAGTGGGAATAAAGGGGCTGGTCACAAGTCTTTTATCTCTGTTTCCTTCCCTTCGTCTACCACTGTGTGTGCCTCCTATTAAGTTTTCATAAAGCTGCTCTCTGGACTGTGATTCATATCATTGGGAGTAAGAAGCACATTTTTTTCCACTATTTGCTTTGCCTTGCACAGATGGTGGCAGAATGAGATAGCATCCTTATCTGAATTATCCATGCAGAAACAAAATGTGGTGTCTGTGAGACACAGCTTGCTGTTCAGAGGAGGATTCCCTATAAACTATAGGTGGCAACGGAAATGTCTTTTTTTTGGGGGGGGGGGGGGGGGGGTGTTTATTTAATTTCTTATCTATGAACAGAAATTTTAAGCACTGTGTGCTTGGGGTTTTCAATACAATTAACACTATAAATATGCAGGTTAAACACATAGATGTGGACTGGAATTGGGGTTTCTACATTTATTAAGGCTTTGAAAGAAACAAGTCAATGCCTCTTTTTTTTTTTTTGCCCACTCGGCATGTTCTTACTTTAGAGAAAAACTGATTAGATATGTGGGTATCAGCATCCCCACTTGTACCTACGAAGTTGACATTTACTGTAGTTGGCAAATAAATTTACAATCTAGTCTAAGTAAACCACATGTATTAGTTCTGGTCCCCCAAGACTCCACCTCATCAGTCTGTACAACCGTGTGGGTAAGCGCGCTAAAGTCTGCTAGCTGAAACGATTCAGCAGCTCAGAACATGGAAATACATCATCATTCAGAAAAATTATGTTAGTCATTAGGACTTAGTTGGATGTATTCATTGCAAGTTGCTGTTCAGGCAATTAAAACAACATGTTGGATGATTCAAAGCTGTTCACTTCAATAACCAAAAGCAGCCAGCCACTGCTAAAAAGATTTGCCTGCAAGGCCTGGCTCATTAGGGCAACGTAGAACATCAGCTTCAACCACCAAGCAAGCTCTATAAATTCTACTTTGTAATGTGCATCTCAGTTTGCCATGCCTTTTTTAAAGGAGGGTTCGTGTTTAGGATTTATTTGTTTTCTTCCCGGAGAGGTTGTCAGAGTAAGTGATGGAGGGCAGAAGGCTCTGACAGTGTGTGATCATGGGCTGCAGAAGCTGCAGCAGTTTATGTGATTTCAGAAATGAAGGCCTTAACTCTTTTTCACACTGTCTCTGGCCCTTATTCCTCTCTAAGCCGAAGGTCTTGCGGGTCATCATAATTCGCCATAGTATGTGTGTATGCGCCAGACTGCTGTGCTTTTGCTGTCAAATGTACCCCCCATGTTCAATGCTGATTGTGGTCTTGAACAGCTGCGTTGATTGCTATACTCGAACAGCCCTCATCCACGGAAGAGTGGACCCTGACAGGAGCTGCATGGCCTTCGCTGCAAGTAGCAGCCACATCAAAAAAGGAGAAAGGAACTAAATAACAACAGCCAACAGTGGCTGTAGGTCAGGAGGCAAGGGGACTGCATAATAAATTCAGACTCAAAGCTCAGACCTCTGGAGCTCCCCATATGTTGTCATCTCACCTGAGAGCCTATGCATGACAAGAAGCACTGTTTGAATGTGTAATGAATGCTCACGCTCCAGCCTTAACATGTATCCTTCGTTAACACACAACGGGGCTTTGTGTTATCTCCCTTGCCCGTTTTCTTTGTTTACTAAACCCCCCACCTCCAAGTTCCAAATCCTCTTCCTTATTTTCTCCCCCCTGCTGAGATCCCAGGTTGGAATATGCTTGAATTATTGATCACCATCTGATTAAGTAGCAAGGCTGCAGCCGCTGGAGATTTGGGGGAGATGCAGATAGAAAGGTGCAGAGAAATATACAGGGAAAAGCGGGGGATGGGTGGCGGTTACGACCTCTCACTCTGGGCCAATTACGAGCACAACCCCATAGACCTGACATCTCTATGTTTAGCTTTTTTACCCCCCACCCCCCCTCTTTTTGGAGCAGTGTTACCACGGAAACCCTTATGTACACAATGAAATGCCGAAATAGGAGCCTGGAGCAGAAAATAAAAAGCCACCTGTCAAAATGACACGTGGAATGTATGATCCAAATCTGAGATGGCGAGTTCAGGAGGGAGATGGGTGCCGTTGGACGACCTTAGGGGGTTGTACTGCATACAACATGGGGTTTAGTACACATCCTGTTCTCAGGACAACTGTCACTCTAAAGATAGCTCTTCTTGCGTATCTAGCCTTTAACTTCACCACAGAAGTGACCCACCCAAATTGCAACATAACAACCAGTCCGTTGCTGCTCAGCAGTTTACTGGAGGCCAATTCTCTCTTTACTTTCGTGTGAGGCTCCCTCTTGAGCAGCGATAAAAGCAGTGGAGTGTGATGGTAATTAAGAAGAGGTGGCAAACTCCTGTTGTTGCGCAACCTTCCCCTGGAGTTTGGTGTCACTGCCCTTGCTGAGCGCATGTCGGTTTATAATAATATGGATGCTCTCAAAAAAAAAAAAACATCTCCACTTTGCCCCTGGTGGCCCTTTTTACAACTGTTCACCATTTTAATGTCTTCAATTTAACAGACCATTAATTATGTGGTTGGAGGAAAAACCTTGGGCTGGCAAATTTGAGTGTGTGCGCATGTATCCATCCATGCACGGGCTTGTGTGAGTGTGTCCATGTGTGTTCCACATCAGTGATACTGCAATAAGATATAATGGAGATAAAACTAGAACTATTTGCAAGCCCATTTCTTTCCTTCTATTCCATCCCATTGCTGCATTGTCATTTGTTATAGTGTGGCATAGAATAAATTGCTTTGGGAGCACCACAGCTAGGATGAATATGTTGATAGATCACACTCAGTTGAGTGGCTGCGAACCCTATTCATTTCACTCAAATCTCCGTACTGTGGTACTTTTGGCAGGCAGTCCTTGTTTTACAAGCAGCTGATGACTTCACCGATGTTTTTGCAATAAGTGTTTCAAGTGATCAGAAGGTCGGGTGGCAGGAATGCGCAGATCATAACTTACTCTACCCGTGGATGAAAGATCAAGAGTAATGCTATTATGATGAAAAGAGCAAAGTTTATGACTCATATATGGGAGCAAGCAGCTGAGAGCTGTTTGCTCTTCTTAGCTGTGTGCTCTTGATGAGAATTTCCTCTGTCACAGCAAGATTTGTATGCTTGATAATTGGGGCAAAACCTAAACAGCTTTTTGCAAGATCTGGGACACGGAGAGACAGACAGGGATTGAGGATTGGCTGGTTTAAGCTGCTCTCATTTCATCACTTTTCTTCCATCTTATCCATTGTTGGTGCGTTAGGGTTTTATCCATCCTCTACTCTTGTCCTGCTTTTCTTCAGTCAGCTCCTCAGAGAAGTATCTGCATGCACACATGTATTTGTAGACTTGATCATGTACCTGATATACTGTGTTTACAAGTGTCTGTGTGTGGTGCAGGCCGCTGTCACATTTCTCATTTCAGCCACACAATAAAGAGTGAGTTTGAGCCATATGAAAAGTAGACAAAACCTCACAAGGGACATCTATGTCTTGGGTTGAGACTGAAATCATATCTTGCAGTGCTGCTACATTCCTCTTCAAGTAGATGCAGTAAAAGTCTAAATTTGCCTCTAACAATCCAAATATTGCCACCACCTTTGCAGATAAACTTGAAAGAAATGTTTGGCTGACGGCACAGTGGAGGAAGACAGATAAAGGGAGGAAAACAGACGGTGCAACATAAGCTTTTTACAAGGGATGCATGTGAGGAAGGAAGGAGATGTGAGCAAGGATGTTTGCTGTCACGGTATATAAATTTGGGTCATATCTCAGTAAACCTTACTCATCATCACGTCAGTTTGTTGCTTATTTGATTTTTTTTTTTTTTATGCTACTGGGTCAGTTTTATCTCGGCTGTTTTTACAACAGTGAGGATGACAGATGTGGGACATAGGTTCAGTGATTGTGATATAAATATAATCATCTAAATATATACTTAAAGTTCAGAAAAATGTGGCTTTAAATCTTAAGTATATCTCTTGACATTAAATAATCATGACTGCATATGCAAAAATTCATGTGAGAAATATATCTGAGTGTGTTATTCAGTAAAAGTTTAACATTCAAATACTCTCTTCTATTCATACCATGTGGGTTAGTTTTTTATTTGATCAGATTTGATTGACAGTGCCCCCCCCAAAAAAAAGAAAAAAAACTAAAAACTGTAAAATTTAGCTAAATCCTGATTGGTGTCCCGTTGACTTCAAGCCAGTGAGAAGAGCAAAGTGGGAAAAGAAGGAAGTACAGAAATTGCAAAACTGTTCAAACGACAGCAGAAAATAGACGGGCTGCTGTCTGCAGAGGTTTGAGCAGCTTTATGGTGGGACCAAACCACACAAGTGAGAACATCAGAGACTTTTTAAGGGGATTTGTGGAATGCTGTTTTAGACATGAAGTCATTATTCTTTCTGATTCTTTATCCTCTGCACAACACTTGTTTAAAATGGGTCTTACATGGCAAAGCCTAATCACAGCTCAGCAGTGATTATTTGTTTTCTATCCAAATAAATTTATCCGAATAAACAGAGACATCTTTTCCCAAGATGATTCCTTAAATTTGATCTAATCCATTTTACATTTTCCTCAAATGTTCACAGTGGCTACCGTATAGTTACCATCAGCTAGTTTTCATTACTGCATTCATCTGTTTTTTTATAAATATTTTAAAACTCAATAGACCTTTTTTCCACAGCAGATATTTTGAACTTATCATAGCTGGACAGCTGTGTTTCTAACATTGTTTTCCAGTATGACATGGCAGCGAAGTAGCCGAAGCACAAACACAATACCTGGAGTGTAAAATAAATTTTGGATTCTTTTACAGATTAATAGTGTGCGATCTTTAGTCATTGCAGTGTAAAAGTGAAATGCAGCTGGACAGCCATCCATATATGATAGATCTAGTTTGCTAAGTATCCCAGCTCCACAATGAGATATTTCCTGTTTGATTTATTAATTAAGCAACGACAGTAATATTGGGAAGTTCATTTTGTAGTCATAAGTATTGTTTTTTTTTTTTTTTCATTCTGGCTTTTCTATTATCTTGGTGTATAAATCAAATGAAAGATTTTCCGCAGTGGTGGAAAATGTTTGAAAGTAAAACAAGTAAACAGAGAAAAGCAGAGGAAAAAAGGGACGATGAAATGCAGGATGAGCGAACACGGTAGCAGATGGAGAGACTGAAGGACATCAAAGTGTATTAGAGAGGGACAACTTTAACCACAAACAACGCTGGTCAACATGCAGGGCAGGAAGGAAGAGCTTTATTTAACTGAACTTAACTCAACTGCATTGAAGTGCACTGAAAATAATTGTGGACCAGCGAAGATGTTTATATCCTTAAGTGAGCAACAGTAACAAAGTGAACGCAACAACAGTGAAAAGTTTGAAGTGCTGTATTTTGCTAGTGTCCAAAGGGATTTTATCATGTTTTTTTCTGGGATGAGTTTGTCTGATGTGTGGTCCCAAGAGCACCGAAAGGTAAGCCTGTTACTAGCACTCACATGTTACTTGCATTTGAAATAAACAGTTCTTTGATTCATAGAGGTCATTGGTAGTCAGATTACTCAGCATCTGTTTAGCGCCACAACCTTAAACAAGTGGTGTTTAGGAAGGGTTCAAAAGCACAGACTGCTGTGTTTCACTGTGAAGACAATATTTCAAACAGAGAAGGAAAAGGAAGTCTCTTATGAAGGCACCCTACCGCTTAATCCCTGTCTCAGCTTTAGTAGACCAGGCACCACCAAGGGCTATCCATCTATCCAACTCGCCATGTACCGACGCCACACACATACACTCACCCATCATACACTTACTGAGATTGGCACCATTAGTTACACAAGGGCCAGGCAGGCACCAGGACATAATGATTTTACCCAGACGAGAGGTGAAAAATTGGATTGTAGAAAGTTTTTGAGAAGTACTTTACTGCCTGTTGGGAAACCAGAAGTAAAGACAAGCCAGGGCAAAGTGTGGGACATTTAAAAAGCCAGCCAGTTGTTGATTCAAAGCATGTCTCTGTTGCTATCCTTCTTTTTATTTAAGTTTGGAGTGGAGTACATTGTTGAGGGTTTTTGAATCCCTCAAACAGCTTTTCTCTACTGATTAATCCAACAGCAAGGAGTCTCATGAGTGCAGAAGTAAAATAATATGTAAAAGTCAATGACACACCACTTTGTCACCACTGAGTGAAGTTAGAGAAGACCCAAACTTTAAGGCTTCTAAAAAGGAAGTTGTGTGTACTCCCTTACAAACATCTTCGGGGTCTTTACTGATCAAGAAAGTCTTAATATAATGTCTATAATAATTTGTTTTTAAATACTAATTTATGGAGATAATAAAAGATGGCTTTTTTTCTACTTTGTGCACCAGTAAAGAAATATTCTAATAACAACTGGTTATTGGAAAAGGTGACACATTTATAGCTGCTTTAGAATCTGTAAATCGAATACCTAAAAGAGGGGGAAAAAAAACAAGTACACTTGGGCACAAAACCTATCTACACACAGAGCCATGGTGGGACCCTGCCTGAGACAATTGTCTATAATTTGGACTCTGACCAAGTCTTTGGAGTTAAGTGAAACTGTGAGGACTTGTTTAATATTTCTGTATTTATTTTCTCTTGGTCATTTTTAGAGCCTTAAAGAAGTATATAAATAAATAAATAAATCAAGTTCAACAGAAAGTAAACAAGAACACCCCAGATTTTGGGAAGCGAAGATTTTTATTCTGATTCCTGGGAATGATGATATACACCTCTAACAGAAGTAGAGCTAGTGGATCGTTGGTGGTTGAGGGATTTAGATAGTGTGCCATATAATCACAGCGTCCTTGGTTTGAATCCGACCAGGGACCTATGCTGCAGATCATTCCCATCTCTCTCTTTGTTTCCTGTCAGCCGCTTCCAATTACTGACTAAAATAAAGGCATAAGAGCCCCAAAATAAAATCTTATAAAAAAAGAAAAAGTGGAGCTTGTTGTCTATATTAGTGAAGTAGAGTACAACAATTGCTTCATGTTGAAACTGCATAAGGATGAATAAAAAAACAAAGACGGACCACGAATCAGCGGTTGGCTGGAATTTTATAATGTGCTCTGTTTTGCTATTGTCTGACTCCTGGTGACTCCCAACAGGCATGAAATCCCTCTCTCTCAGTTAGACGCTGAAACTTGAATGGAAAAAGAAGTGGTGAGTTGGACATGCCATACAAATGATGCTTGTGAATGTTACTGCTGTGTCAGGCTTGATTTTCCTGGCTAACGTTTTTGTATATCTTAAAAAAAGCAAAAACAAAAAGGACATTAGTGATGCAATTGAAGGGGAGATAACACGGTGGAAAGGATTCTCTGCAATACTACAGTCACATCTCCTGGCAATTCTCAATGTCATTCTTCTGCCAAACAGTGGGGACTGACTCATGCAGCCTGAAGTGTTACAGAATGAGCACGCATAGACCTGCTTTTCGAAGCCACAGATCCTGATGACACATTCAGTAACATGTTATTAGGGGTCATTTCATAGAGGACACACAGAAAGAAAAATGGTGATATGATTTATGGTATCTGGAGGCTAAGGTGGAGAGCTGTGGAAACGAGAGGGTCACCGGTCACCTCCATCCTCTTGCTCTGGGGGAGTGTTGTCAACTCCCATCTCACTTTCACACCGAACACTTAGTCAGAAATGCATCCTACTGCTGCGTATCTTGTCAAAGCATGGCGGAGTTGGTAATCGTCTGCAACTGTCAAGCCATCTTGCCACACGGTTGAGTCTCTGGTTGAAATTCCACTTGGATGCTTACGCAACGCAAACCTTTTTTAATGCATTTCGGCCACTTATCTTGAGCACACATGCACATCTTATTCAGCTCTCAAACAGTGCAGATCAAACATTTTTTCTTTCTCGCAGACACGTTCACTCTGATCCTTTCATCACTTTTATCTGTAGCTTACTTTCTTCTCGTGTTCGTGGCATGTTGAAGGAGATAGAGATGATTGAAATGGTTTGAAGCTTTAATATTCTGGGATTTAAACATTTAGGAGAGGAAGGATTACAGTCTACGGATGTGTCCACTTTTATGTCCTTCATCACTCTGCTTGTGTTGTCTAGTTTATCCACACCTCCAGGAATGGAGTGAATATATATACCAGCTAACATCCTCTAACCAAAGTAGAACCAATTGGGATCTGTGATCGTTGTTAATAATCAGGTATCACATGGTTACATTAGAGTAATTGGTGTTTGAGTAACTATGAGAAAAAGTGTATGAAAAGGGGGTGAATGATAGAGGAGACAAAGGACAGGCAGAAGTAGAGGTGCAAGAGGGGCTTGTTGCATCCTGCTGTCATACCCACCCCTCTAATTGCATAGTATTTATGGTGGGAAGAGTGGTATGTGTGGGCAACATACTTCTCCACATATGTACACCCAAAACCAAAGTACACACTAAGAGATTCCGTCACCCCAGTGGGAGTCATTTGTGCTTGCCGGAGGTCAGTGGGAGGCTTTTACGGGCCGTTATGTAGCCGGCTCACTGTTCCTGGAAGAGCATTGGTATCTTTTGATCAAATTCTACCCCACTCTCCAGCAATGTGCTCCTATGAATTGTGGGCTAATTGTGCCATGTGGGTTTATGTGATTGCGTGTGTGTGTGTGTGTGTGTGTGTGTGTGTGTGTGTGTGTGTGTGTGTGTGTGTGAGTGTGTGTGTGTATGTGTGTGTGTGGTGTGTGAGTGTGTTTCTGGGTGGGCAGAGACCTTTCTATCTTTGATTGATTGTTGTCATCTTGGTCCATTATTGAGTTAGCAGCGAACGTGATAGGCTTACAACAGCATCTCAAAGGAAAGAATACATACTCTTTCTCTCTCTCTCTCACACACACACACACACACACACACACATACACACAATGATAGATACACATCCCTCATGCCTATACTTTTCTTAATTGCATCAGCTGGTGGAAGTCCATGGTCATATGTAATGAATACATTAAGTAGAGCATGTGTGTTGAATGGAGGGGGGTTCTGTCTGCCTGAACTGTGGCAGCAACCATTGTGTGTTGTGTGTTTTTGTAAGTGAAACATTGTGAGCAGAGGAAAGATCTTGAAATTATCACAATAAACCTGAAAAATTGACCCTTTTAAATTGAAACTGGCATAGATCTAATTGTTAACCAAAAATATCTTAATACTTATTTTGCTGATTAGATATTTCACAAAATGGCCTTCATTGTTGCATAATGAAGATTGTAGCAAGTGCCCAGATTAGAGCCTGTTTGTTTGTCCCAACAAAAAGAATGAAAGTTGTGTAAAAGATTTTGAGTCTTTTGCGTCAGGGACTCTATCTACTTTCTGTCATAGTAGAGCCAGCCACAATTTAACAGACACTGACTTAACAAATGGACCTGAGAGAATAAATACACAGTATAATGGGTCTTATTTTTAGCAAACGTAGGCATTGTGCAGGCAGACTGTGGGTAAACATATGAGGTATGAAGCTTCCTGATCCTGTTCTCACCTTTTTCTGTTTCACTTTACCTTCACAAATTAGAACAGTTTATGGGTTAGATTCAATGCCATCGTGGATGGTAGTTCCTCTCTTCGCTCTCAAAGAATCTCCAGTTCTTTTGAGATGCTGCTCCAATTTGAAATGACTATATCACATAATTTCTGTAGATTTGTCATCCTGTCTGCATTTTGACAACCAAAAAGGAGAAACAATCAACTGCACCGCACACACCGTGTCCAAACAGGAGAACGAGCTGGCATCTGCATTTTAGTTGGCATTTATTGACGTGCACATAAAAACATTTATGTTCTGCAGCCATGTTGTGTCTAAACGGGACAAAAGGCAGCCAACAGAAAGTATTACCACTCGACTCGCCCTCTGTCTGCACCAAGCAAGACTAATTCACAGGTAGGTGCAGGTGGCATCAATTAGACATTTTATTCACCCACAGTGACACACACACACACACACAGGTCCACCCACGAACACCCCCCCCCCCATTACCCCTGGTGAGAAGACACGCCACTGCTCCTACACTGTTGGTATCCTGTTCTGTCACTGGATTCCTGTCTGGTGACTGGAGAGGCCTCCAAAGTTGTTGATGTTCCTGAAACTAGTTTGAGATGCCTTTTTCTTTGTGAAGACAAAGACGGTAAATAGCTGGCACATACTGATGCACCCGACGCTCATACTCAGATGGGCCTTGGCGTCGAAAGCATGATTGATTGGTATTAAGGGACTAAAGTGAGCCAAAAAAATATTCCCCACACCGCCATACCCCCACCTGCAGCCGCCTGGACTCTCGGCACAAGGCAGGTCAGGTCCATGTATTTCTGCTGTTGATGCCAAATTTTGACTCTACCATCTGTGTGCCTCAGTAGAAATGCAACTTCATCAGACCACACTGGGTTGTTTTTTTTTTTGTTTTTTGTTTTTTTTTTTCGGTCTTTGACTGTCTATTATTGATGAGCTCGTGCCCATCTCAGCCTCAGGTTTTTGTTCCTGTCTGACAGGAGGGGAAAATCCCAGGAGACCAGCAGTTTCAAACTCAAACCAACGTATGACACCAGCAATCACGCTCCAGTCAAAATCACTGAGATCACATTTACTTTCCATCCTGATGTTTGATGTGAACATTAAGTGAAGCTTCTGATCTTTAGTTTGATCATTTTCTGTGTCGGACTGCTGACATGTGATTGGCGGATTGGATAATTGCATGAATAAGCAGGTGTGCCTTGTAAAGTGCCTGGTGAGATTTACAGAACATTTAAACATAGATAACACACACAAGTAAAAACACAAAAAAGTTCGATTAGAAAAACTCAGCTAAATAATTACTCATTATCATCACTGATCAGGTGTGAAATTAGCTTTTTACATGCATGTTCTAATTAACTGGAGGTCCGATTAAAGGTTTCACCGAGATGTTTATTTAGTTGTGTATCTAAAAGAGTCATAGTTTATCTTCAAATGTTGTCAGGGTCTGTCCAGTGAGCCCCACCGCCCAACCAGCAATTTAGCTGCAGCCTAGCTGTGCGTCATCTTTGCTGACATCCTCCTGCATGAGTTTTATTGAGCTCCCTAACCATGAGCCAAAGCCGAGCAGAAGATGTATGACTCTTTTGACTTTATTCATTTCCTTCAGCCTCTCTATCCGGGGGATACACAGAGGCTATTAACAGAGAGGGAGCAGAGTCCTTCTATGTTACTATATGTCGTTTGTGATTTTCTCAGCATTTTTCTCATATCTCTCCATTTATCTGCTTTTTTGCCATCCCTTTTTTTTCACAATATTCTCTCTATCCATCCTAATTTTGTTTTGCAACCGTTATTTGTTTTAATTTTTTGCCCTTGCTGTTTCTGTTGAGGTGAAAGTCTTTTTTTGAGATTACCATGTTAATCTTTGACTTTGGTATGGTAATGCTTGGTGCAGGTTGCACTTCACTCACCTCGCCCCGTGTTGCCCCACACGTTGTCTGTGGAGTTATTGCCCTCTGCGCAAGAGTGTTCATTTTTAATTATCGCTCCGCATTTGATCATCCCCCTCCTCTGCCTGCCACAGTGTCTCATCGGGTTGCTTGTAACATTTTCATTACATTTGGAAAGAGAATATCTTGGTCTGTCTCCGTGCGTGTGTGTGTGTGTGTGTGTGTGTGTGTGTGTGTGTGTGTGAGATGTGAATGTGCCTGTTGGTGCGTTCCTATCACTGCAGCAGAGGCGAGATTCCTCCCTCCCTCATCTATCTTCAAGCGCTTGGCTGGAAATGACATGTCGACACAACAAAATACATTGTTGCTTGAGATACAGACGCAAGCTCACACAGGCACATCCGTGTACACACACCTCATTTAAATAACGCATGCACGAGGCTTACCGAAACCACAACCATCACAACTGAATGCCTTACCCAAACCCTGACATCCATTTAATAATGGCATCAAGCATTTTGACTCCCTCTCCCCAAACACACACACACATACAGGGAATGGATTTGGATTGGCAATGGAATTTTAATTAAATGGTTTTTATGCCCCCCCCCTCCTATCTTCCCCCCAAATGGCATGCTAATTGAGTTGATGCAAATTGGGATTCACAGTCCTAGAGGTTCAAATTAGAGGGTTTTTTTAATTTTATTTGTTTGTCAGGTTGTTCTTTTTTCTCCTGTTGCACCAAATGTTGTTTGCAAAGAAAAGACATCATGAAAAAATCACAGAATCAGAATGGGCCTAGAACCTCCAGGTTCAGCAGTGTGATCTCTTTTCGATGTACAGGGTTTAACTCTTATACCTGTGCATGTATGAACATTTGCAAACACATATTTTAATAAGCATCTAAGCTCACTGCGGTGGTTTCATTTAGGAAGGCTCTCAGCTCCCATAAAGTTCCCAGTGCATTCTTGTTCCTGGAGGCCATTGGCAGGAAGGGTGGAAATACTGAGCACCTCTTTAGCTCAGCAGGAGACAAATCGATAAATCTGTCACTGTTTATTTTATAAATTCTTTAGTCTTCACCTCTGGGCACTCCCACTGTCAGATGCTAAATACGACTCTTCCAAAGCAGGATTGTTCACCAGTTGCTCCATGGTGAACAGATATTGTCTTCAAGAAACTATTAAAAGTAAATCACCATGTTATCACCGTGAGTATAAGCTGCCATTTTTTAGGACTGTTTCATGGTCAGTGTAGCTTCCTTCTAGCATTTCTCGCAGTTTATTGTATTGGCAGGAGAAGCGGTTTTTCATCCAGAACTTGTGAAGCTGATAACATTTGTCTTTCTTATTTTTCCTCTCTCTGGCCTTTCAGGTGCTGGCTTTAGAAAGACAAGTCTTTGACTTCCTGGGTTACCAGTGGGCCCCAATCCTGGCCAACTTCTTCCACATCATCATCGTCATCCTCGGCCTCTTTGGCACCATCCAGTATCGGCCACGCTACATTGTGGTGGTGAGTAAATATAACTGAAGAGAAGTAGTTTGTGTGAAACCAGGTACACTCTGTGAGATAATCTTATTTCTAACACTGTCTGTTAAGCAGATTCACATCATTTTGCATTAGCTCTCTCTCTGTGCATGTACTGTAGATTGGACATGTTCTTGCCTTTCCTCTCTAATTGCAAAGTGTGCTACAAGCTCTTGTGCATTTTGCAACACCCTTATATCACTCTAATCGAAAGATAATTAGGACTAATTAAAGCGGGCGTTGTGTTTGGGAGGGTGGGGGGCTAAGGAGCTCATCAGATTTATACTAAGCTTTGAGTTTCTGGACAGAGAAGGTCATTCTTTATAATACAGTGCAAAGCATGGGCTGCCCTTTGCTGCTTTGTTAGAAAACAGCACCATGAAGCTCACTAAATCCGCTTTAACGCACTTCAGTTTTTATTTGAAACCATAACGTGCATTTGAGGCATTAAAAGCCTATTTTGAGCAGCATTAGTGGAAGCACAGATGGCAATGTTAATGACAGGAAAAGATTGGGGGAGATAGAAAGGGATAGTCAGGAAAGAGAATTAATAAAGAGAAGCAGGGGAGATGGAGAAGAATAAATGGGAGTCACACAGGATAACATGAAGTAACAGAGGAAGCAGGAATTTAAGGGCGAGAGGAAGGAGGGAAAGCAGAGCTATTGTGTCCTAGCAAGTGGAAAATGGGAGAGGGCGAGCTCGGGGGTTTCATGATTTGACATGTATGTTTCTAGGAAGGTGGCCTCTGTTCTTCCTCTGACATCTTAAACACACAATTCACTGTGAGAATTTCACAACCTTCACACTGATGACTCGTTCTCTGTGTCGGTGAATACCACTCTGTACCACTCTATCTGTCAACAGTTGGCTGTCTGGCTGTACAATTTTGTAATTGGTTGAGTCGTGAACTTTTTGCCGTTTCAGCCGTTTACAAACATGCAGTTCCCTCAGGGCTTAAACTCTCTGAACTCACCACCACCTTGAAAAACAGTGAGGTCTTGCATGTGTGTGCAGTGTCTTTATATGTACTGTGTAAGTATGTGGGTCTGTATTAATTAACAGTATGTATGTTGGAAGACATTGGTCACTGACTGTACTCAATTTAGGAGCTCATTCATTCAACCTCTCATATTCTTTCAGTATACTGAGAGCTGCCATAACCTGTTTTATTTAGTTCATCTTTTTCGAAGGAGCTAATCTGTCTGTACCTCCACCCTTCAGTATACAGTATGGGCCGCTCTGTGGGTGGCCTGGAACGTCTTTATCATCTGTTTCTACCTGGATGTAGGAGGCCTGTCCAAGGTAAGACATTCAGAATGTCACTTTGTGTTTTGTTTTTTTTGTTTTTTATTTCTGAGACTCTTTCATCGTGCATCCTTCAGCAAGGCCTGGTTGTTTTGGCTGAACTGTGATGAATTTTCTTCGCCTCCTAAGGTCACAATTACAGGTCACAGCTGGTGAAGGAGTGAAGCCTGATTTATATTTCTGTGTCCAAGCGCTGTGCCACCTACAGTGTGGGTTTTCTTTTTTGCTTGTTGAGAATCAAGTCTCAGAAATGATGAAACCATGGCTGCAAAGTACTAGTTTCTGATTAGTTAACATGTGTCTGACTGAAGTCCTGTTCCTCACTTTTCCACATTTTTTATGACTGGTACTTTCTGACAGTCAGGCAAACTATTAGTGATGGAACGGCTAACCAGGCGTAAGATTGACTTGAGTTTTAAAAAAATGGCTGAGACACAATAATCATTTAACAACGCACATTTTCAGATAGTCTTTCCTGGTAGATGTTAATAATATTGTACCCATTTGTTAACCTAAAAGGTCATAGGAATAATGACGTGAAGATTAATTGGTGTAATCCAGGTTTTCTATCTTTACTGTATACAATATAAATGTAACAAAGGACAGGTGACGAACATCGACTCACACACGTTACTCTAGTCAGGCTTCCTGCTTTGTCTTTCCTCCTGAAAATTAAATTAAATCCATAATACTGACCTTGTGCCCCCCCCCCCCCCCTTTTTTTTCTGATCAGAAGTAGGTACTTCAATAAGATGTAAGACTGAACTTTCACAGTTAAGTCTTAAATCTTGGCAAAAGCATAGCTAGCAAAACCTGCCCTTCTATGACAAGCCTTAAAGCCCTGATGTGAAGTAGAGGCTGAGAAACACATTCACTTGTGCTATATTATAAATGTGTGACGTGGCTATCTTGAAAAAAATCCCTCACCAAGTTATAATTCCCTCTATTAAGTTTTAGGAACTTGTGCCATACGCACCAGCATCTACAACACCTCAGTGGTTCCTTTTTAGGAAGATTTGTGTTCCTTTAAATTTGTGTGTGCGGTTGGATTATGCTGATCTGGGGTGAGGCCTCTTACTTCTCTGTCGAGTTTCATGTGGCAGACTAGATTTTAAAAGGTAAATAATCGAAAAGGAATCTCCTTCCCAAACCACCACTGTGCAAAAGGTCCCTCTTCCAGATCTTTTCGGGCCCCATGTGGTTTCTAAGTGCAGATTAGATGTGTATTTATCCTGACAAAGAGAGGTGTTTGGGTTGTTACTTCTCAGCCTGTTAATTCCTCCGCCCTCCCCCATCCTGTCAACTTGTCTTTGCATTTTATTTTTCTCTCACCTCTTTCACTGTTTTTTTATAATTATTATTTGTTCCACATATTCTGGGAATGTCACTCATACTAATATCGCCTTCATTGCGACCTCTCCTCCTCTCTAATCTCTTTTGCTGAGTGACTGGTGAGAAAAATAAATTAATTTTAAGCGACGGTCGTCTGACCACCTCAAACAGCCAAAATGAATTTCAGAAACACCTTCCCAAGCTCTGGTGACTTTGTCATTGTGTGATAGACCTTGGATCCATCATGTGTGTCTGCCTCTCACTGCATGTGTCTGTGTGTGTGTATAGTTGTGTGTTCCTGTATGGTTGCTCTTAGAATAATGAGGCTTGTAGGGGCCAGATGCTTGGGGCTGAGACATGGCATTAACCCGACAGATGGAGCCAGCCTGGGCTCCCAGCTCTGCATATGGCGGCCAGGAGGAGAGCTGGCTAATGGAGTGCACACACACACATACACACTCACACCATGCACCCATACATGACCAGTCTTGACACACAGCTTCCTGAGAGGGACCCAACACATTTTATCATAAACCGGAGTCAACTAATTTTGTCTGCCTGCCTTTAACCAACACAGACAAGACTATACTCCAGGTACTTTGTGAGTGTATGGATGACAAGGCCCCAGAAGTGAGGGGCAGGTTGTCAGCATCAGATGCCACATGCTCTGTCACTTCTTATTGATCCTTATCCCTTCCCCCACAGTGCAAGACAGACAGACAGACAGATAGACCCCGCTACTCAACAAACACCTCTGTTATAAACAGTGCCAAGTCATTCACTGCTACTCTTTTTATTCATTCACTCTCAGAGCAGCAGAAACGAACACTGGCTCCTCACCAAACTGTCCGAATTTAAAATTACTCTTTCACCTGCTATTTTAGCATTTAGAAAAATATGACAATCACAGATTCTTACGATTTCATTTCAATATATTTTTTATCACTTTTCTGTGTTGGTATAAAATATCAATCTATTGGATAAAGGAACAGCTGTTATGATATTGGGTAGTGACTCACTGTTGCCTCAGATCTTCCCTGACTATTTAGCACCGTAGACTCTAATAAAAGTGAATGTTGTCTCCAGATCTGAAAAGTGAAGCCATGCTGGACAGCCTTAAACTTGCATCTACCTAATGACCACCAGGACTCCACTGACTGGGAAAAAGGTAGCTTGAGGTAATAAGTGAGAATTGAGGTCTGTGGGAAAATACTTCTCACTTGATTTATTATCCCAATAAATGTAAATTACAAACTCAAGAAAATGCAGTCCACAAAGCAAAGTTGAAACAGTTGCACATTTTGGTGGGTTTCCTGGTAGCATTTATGACCCATGACCAAATTAGTTTATACCTGATGTCTGACAACAGAAACCAAAAAGTAAGAGACAAGCAGATGTTATTGTTACTGTAGGTAGAACAGAAAGGGGTTTTACAAAAACAAACAATGCAACAATATGGACAAAAGTTGTTTTCACATGAAAAGATGAAGTTTTCAGATTCATTGGACTCTCTCTCTCTCCCCTTCACATGTATGGTTTATTAGTTTTAGAGATTTTGACAGAGCGCCAGAAGCACAGTCTCGCCAACTCTGCAATCAATAGGCAACCACTGTAGATGATCAACTTCATGATATCTAAGTAATTAGAAGACTCCACAGGGTCACACCAGTTCGAAGCATCAGTCAGCTACTCAGGTTTGCTCCCCCAGTGTGATCGTGCTAACACAGCCTTGAAGTGAGGGTCTCATCATTTGATGTTTCGCTTTATCGATTGCCTCTGTAGTGATTCCAGCATCAGGATTGTATCCAAATTTGTACTGACTTCTCTTAAAGAAAATAGTTTGAGGGCTGTCAGCATACTAACCTTGAGTCTATTGTATGGAGGGATTGATTTGTCGTTCGGGGGAGAATAGGAGCATAACAAAACCCTCCTGACAGTAAATTGCCAAAAGCCTCTTCATTATCGACTCCTGACATGCTGCAGTCATGAGTGTAGCTACAGCTTGGATAGAGAGGGTTTCCCTTGCTCGCAGGCTCAATCAAGTCATTAGTCTTCACAATCCTACATAGTGACCTTAAATCAACCTTTTTTTGACTCTGCATGAGCGAACAACACAATGAGTGAAGGAGAGATTGTATTTGATGTCATTATTTTAATTTCATTCATTGTTACCCCGACTGCTTAGACCTGTTTTTGCTGCTAGTGTCATAATCTATCTGTTCATGTGTGTCTGAACCGGGGTTGATAAGAATCAGAGATGCTTCCTAACAGCTCTTGGTTCTGTTAATAATGCATGTCTTGTCACTGAGGAGCAGATGCAGGGTTAGATTGCTGTATTGGGATATTGATTGGTGTGAGCAGCTGTATGTCTGTACATGTGGGCTCATATGGCTATGTGTAAATTGAACATCACCAGAGTGTAACACAACAATAGTTAAGTATAATGTACTGGCTGTAAAAGTTGGGGGTTTTTTTGTGTGTGTGTGTGTGTGTGTGTTTTCTTTTTAAGTTGAAACTACATTTTCTCCCTGAAAATATTTCCCTGTTCCGATGATGAATCCATAAAACACAGTCAACAGTTTATGAGGAATTATTTGTTCACCAGAAAGTAGTTCCAAAGAAAACTGTTGAGTGTGACATCTGTGGATTATCCTGAGACACATTGTTTCTGGAAAGACACTTTGCTGTGTTGAATTAAATTTATTTTTAAAAAATCCTTTAAGGAGCACAAAGTTCAATGAGTAGGTGACAGCAATGGGGTATCTGAAAACATGGGAAAATACAATACATACAACATTTTCACAGGGATAGTCAGAATAAATTGTAATCAGTTTGGTTATCCTTTAACATGTGCTGAAGTGCTTCAAACAGGTCAAAAGAGTTTGTCCAAACCTTTGGTTTATGACCCAGTATCTGTTAAAAAAAAAAAAAAAAAAAAGACTCAATGGCTCTATGTTGTAGTGCTGCTTAATGAGTTCTAATCCCTCTAACACCCAACATTTAGACGATGAAAATAGTGAATGTCATACCTGCTGTATGGCTGACATTTAGTTTATCACACATCACTGAAGCACTAGCAGGACTGTAGAGTATTTGGCCTATCTCAGGTGATCTGATCCCTGGTACGCATAAGACACTTGGAGATCCAATCACTCAGACCTCAGAGGTGGTCTAGACTGTGATTTGCTCAACCCCTCTCCTTGCCCTACTTTCTCCCTCTCTGTCACAAACACATTTTTAGTTGTATTTGGACTGACTAAAAACGACGACGTTGGATGTGTATAAGATCAGTTCTGTGCTTTTTCAAACAACCTGTCTTATTATCCAGCCTTGGGTTCTTCATTAAAAATAAATGAACACACCTCATGAATAATGAAAATAGTTCAAACGATGACGATCATGTTTAATTTTTCCTTTCAGGACAGTGATCTCCTGACATTTAACATCTCAGCCCATCACTCCTGGTGGAGCGAACACGGGCCGGGCTGCGTGAGGAGAGAGATGCCGCAGACGCCGGGGATCCGCACCACAGAGAGCCACTCCTACATCACTGTCATGGGCTGCCTCATGGAGTACCAGTATATCGAGGTGGTGCATAGCGGCACACAGATTCTTGTTGCTGTGAGTACAAGTTCACACCGTATGGGATTCTAGTTTTCTTAATGCTGAGATGTACATGTGAGAACATGTGGCAGGAACTCAACATATTACATGCTTAAGACCAGCAGCAAAGTCATCCACCGTAGGATTCACCTACTTGAAAGGTGACCACGATAGAAAGGAAGGTGATGTTTTTGTTTACCCTCAAGCCCTTTTCTCAGTATACGTCCACAGTGGTGTGACATTTTGTCTATCGCAGCTTCCCTTCCTCTGCCCGGGTCGCTGAATGAAAAATTGATCGGTTGTTTTTTCTGGCTGAGGATCAGACCTGCCAGCTGCTAACAGGTTACACAAACACCAGAGGGACTGTTATTGTCCTCTTTATACAGCTTGGTATGAATACACCAGAAAAATCACTTCCTGCCAGCATTCACATTTGCACACACTCATGTATGACTGACTAACCTTGTTGGACGGATGCCAGGACTTTCATAGCTGCCAGCACAGCAGTCACTTGGCTTCAGACATTCACAGTACACACTTAAACTCACAGTAACATTCACTTACACACATTTTGTCTACATTGTGACAGTAGGTGTTGGTGTGCATGTATGTGAATCACAGCCACTGCCGCTTTAATACATGTAGAGTGGATTTAATGGTGGCAGAAGGTGACCAAGTTTTCATTCTTATCAAATAATTTTGGACTAATTTGCACTTGGGAAAGCACTGTGACTCAATGGCAGATTAGAAATCTGGCAGAGGGATTCAGTGATGAGAAGCACTGGATTGTACCATTCATCCCATCACCCCCATGGAGAAAGGTGATAAAATGGCTCAACTCATTTACAGTCCCAACTCTCTGACTCAACCTTAGCCGCTTGAACGATGGGCAGTGAATCGGTTTATTTATTGCCTCACTTGGGCTTTTACTCCTCCATATGAAAACGCCCTTATCCCTGCATTTCTATATGGAATTGTCCAACCAAGCATTCAACGGCATATTCGTGATAACAGCTCCCTAGAGGAGTAATGAAATTGGTACTGAAATCCCACTGTCACAAATGACATCATTTCCCTCGTATCCTCTTGTCTCGTCTCTCAGGCTAAAAGTGGAGCGCTGCTTAAGAAAATAGACTCCTTTGACATGTCCAGTCTTGTTTTTGGTTTGTCCTTTTCCTGCCCTGGTGGAAAAGAGGGGCCTGACAGAATGAGATTTGAAGAAATAAATGAAAAGAAAAGGAAGAAAGTGGGGGTGTCCCTTTTGTCTTTGGAAGAGGGGTTTCAAGGTTGCAACAAGAGGCCATTAAATATTTAGTTTCGGCTCCAAGGAGCATGTTTCATTAAGATGAAAAATGTGGACCCATTGGCCAGTAATGGAAGCATCACTGTCATCTATCTGCGTAGATTTGTCGCAAGCAAGACGAACGCCATTTGAGAATTGAAGCTGCAGGTTTGGGAAAGTCAGCCCTGTGTTGTTTCTTATTGATGCTTCAGGCAAAATTCAGCTCAAGGCTACTTCAAGGTCTAAAGGATGAGCTTGAAGTGGAGGCAACCTTTTCAAAGGGGGGGAATACATAATTCATTTATCACTGAGGGGAAAATTTTGCTTCATGTCTGTGGTTATATTCTTTGTTGCCTTCACTGAAACCCAACTTCTTGCTTCCCAAACATATTGCTATTAAATGGGGTATTTCCTGCCTATGTAGTCAGCAAAAAATCTCCCCCTCTCCATCCTTCCTCCATTCTGTCTTCTTTTCTTCTTTAATTCCTGTGCACTGTCTTAACTGTTAAATAAAAGTTGAGTGTAAGAAAACATCTCCGGTGAGGTGGTAGGTAGTTAGTAAAGAAAGTTGGGAGAGAAATGGTGCAAGCTGTGAGTTTCAGTTCACATCTGTAGACATAACTCTTAAACACTAAAGAGATTATTGAGTGATGTCAAAGTGTTGTCAGAGAGCTTCTTATAAAGCAAGATAGTTCCCACACACACACACACACACACACACATGCAGGCAGATATCGTGTCATTTAGTTTAGTTATTGCCGCCACTAGCAGTGCTTTCTTCTCCTGCCTATCTAGTCCCTGCATAGGGAGGTTTGTGTGGAAATCGATAATAGGAGAAACAGCAGCCTGCGTCATTCTCTCATTCCATTGCTAACTTTTTTTTAATCTATTTTCCCTCCATCATAATCTCTCCGCTCTGTATGTCTTCCTGTTTTTCCTGCCCAGAGCTCACTTTGTTTGACCTTGTCGTCCATCGAATTTCCACCAACTTAAATGGCAGTGCACACATCTCTCCACATACTCACCACATCTCACTCACTGCCACTTTTGTTTCTTCCCTCCTGTTTTTAGGGGGCTTCGAGCCCTTTGTCATGTCAGTCTGCAGTTAAAGTGTGACTCATTTTATGCTGGGGGCCGGGTTAGGTTGGGGAGGGGGGTGAATAGCAACCGGTATCAGAATGGTAGCCCCTAGCTGATTGCAAGGGACTGCTTAACAGGTCTGGAGTGGGCCAGACCTTTGTGATTACCACTAGGGACTAAGCTTGGCAATAAAGGCAAGTTTTTTTTTTTATTTTGTTGTCACTCAGGTTCACTTCGTTCAGCAGAATGAAAATAACATGTGCAACTCACCCACCCCCCCACCCATCCAAAAGGTCATGGTGCTCACTTTGATAAATCCATTAGTCTATATTATTATTTTCAAAGTCTCATACTGATCTCCCATCACCACTAGGATGACTTTTTTTTTTTTTCCCTCTCACTCCATGTATGCTGCATTGGGACAGAGCTTGAAGGATCTTTGATGTGCCTCCATTTGAAGTCAGTAATTTGTCCACAATCAGTAAATGGCCGTGCATTGTCTAGATTAATAAAAGTAAAAAGTCTATCCGCAGTATGTCAGGGCTGACATTGCATTGTTTTACAGCATGTACTTCAAAGGATTATGAAGATGCCAGGATTAAACTTATATTGCAGTAGTGAGCAGTTCTTGGGTCTGCTGGCTGCTGCCAAAAAAAAAAACAGAGAGGAAAACAGAGAGACCACAAGACCAGAGGAGAGAATTAGTCTCCAGCTGGCCACTGGGTCAAGCTGCTTGCAGAACATCATAAAAACACGGCTGCCCGCCATTACTCTTCAAAGCCTATCGCTGCTAAGAGCTTTAATTGTTAATATGTTTTGCAGAAAAAATGGATTTTAATTTGCTCTAATATTTACTCTCTGTAAACTTCTGAGAGGAGGCAAAAAGAAAAGAACAGACGAGAACAGAAAACCAAGAAGCATTCATGGAGTAAACTTCTCCCAGGGTGTTTGCTTATCTTGCTTGTTGATTGTGTACTGCTTGTTTTAAGAAGTATGTGCTTGGCCCTTATCCATTTTTTTCTTTGTTTCTTCAACTAACATCTTGCGTGAGGCTGCATTTGAAGAACGGGCAGTGTTTTAATTCCTACTCCAGTTTTTATTTCTGCATGAACTGCATTGTGTCTGTGTGTTGTGTTTCAGGACATTAGCAAGCCTTTATTTGTAATTACTTGTTGTGGAAGATGCGAATCAGCACCAAAGACACTTAAAAACCCCACGTGGATCCATGTAAGCTGTATAGATCTGCATGTGTGTGTGTTTGAGAGGGGCCGGTCGAGCAGGTGGATCTGGTCTCTGCAGTCCCCATCTCATCATGTTTTGTCATTAAACATGCAGCTGCCCACACACATTTAATTTTCTGCAGAGAAGCTTGTCCTTTATTGTCAGACAGAAAGTCCTGTGTAATTAACCCATAAGACATCTGCACCAGCTCTCTCTATCTCCCTTTCTGTTTTTCTTCTGCTCTTCCTCTTTCCTGTGTGATGTCTTTTACCTACAAATTCATTTCATTACAGTACACATTATAGTATAGTTAGAGTTGTCCTGACACTGAGCCACAATCAATAGTGTGTTAATTATCTTGTAGATTGACTCAGATATCCATCACTGCACACGCACTTGTCAGGCCAGTCGGCTGTAGAGAGGAGGCATCTTAAAATGTGTATGAAAAACCGACAAATGCAGGACCGAATTTAGCAATTATTATCTCAAAACATATAGAATGATGTATTATCTATTGACTGAGGAATCACCTATACAATTACACAAAATGGTAGTAATGGATCTCATAACTTGCTAATGGGGATTTCTTAAAACTGTTTATTTTGTTGAACCAGCAACATGAAACCTGAATGCTTTTTCCAGGGTTTTGAGTCTTTTAGAAGTGGTAGCTGGCAATAATAAGTAATCCAAATTATTTGTTGACTTCCTGATGATCAACTAGGCAGATTCCCAATTGTATGTGAAAATACCAAACATGGCATCTGTTTTATCATGTAGCTGTTAGACTGTAACCCTGAGCAACCCACTTTTAGAAACCTTTTGACAAATGGATCAAAATGTTTGACTGTTGTCTCGATATATTGTAATTGCCTTGAATAACTCATTTAAGAAATGGAAACTTCTAATCATGAAGTAGTCGTGCCTGGTGGACTGGGCTATTTATGAGTGAAAGTCTTGTCAAAGGTGCCTTCTAGACTGCTGCATTCACTATAAACCTGACCTTCATTAGCCTATGCAAATACAAGTAACCTTCTTTCTAACTCAGGAGATCACACATGAACAGACATGAAGACACACACACACACACTCTCACAAGAATGAACGCCTGAGCCTTCGACTTCTTTTTGCCTTCATTTTCTGAAGGAAAAAGACGGATAATGCGTAACTGCGTTGTGTGCAAGAGAAAAAGAAAAATAAGTGATTGGCATCTAAAAGAGTTGGCTTTGGTTTGGCAGTACCTCCCAGACAGGCTGAGAGTGAGTCTCAGAGGACATGCGGGGGCATTGTGAGCGTAATTAATTTGACATTAATTTCTAAAACAATCCCTGAACTGACAGGGGTGAGCCAGAGAGTCAGAGGCGACAGCCAAGGCGTGTGTGTGACGTGTGGTGTGTAGGACAGAATTTACTTGTGTGATGTAAGGCCATTTAATATGCAAGCAGTTATAAGTGGCACTGTCACTTGTTATTGGGGGGACAGACCTATATTAGCTATAAGGACAGCAACGCCTCCAGCAGAAAAACAGTCCATGGTCAACTTCCTTTACATCACACTCTATCACAGCCTGAGAGGTTTAAGATCAGCCTGTGGAAGGACTTTTCTGGAAATGAGAAAGGCAGACGTGGTTGGAGATTACTCGCAGTCCTCCTTTATAGTCTATCTTGATTCAGTGTCCAGGCTTTACAGCAGTTATCAGTGGATGTGTGAGAGATGGCAGTGATTTCCCATTACTGTGCAGTGGCAGGCACTCTCACAAGGTTTGCCTTTTTCTGATTAAGGGTATTTCATCAGTTTCAGGAAATTTGTGCTGTGCTGGAGTCTATTCTCAACTACTATTTATAAGTGTGCACTGAAGCTAAAAGTAGCCCCAGTCAGTCATATTGTGTGTGTGTGTGTGTGTTCTGGGCTTTTTTTTTTTTCTTCTTCTTCTTCTTTCTTTTTCTTTTTTCTTTTTTTTTTTCTATCCTCTGGGCAATGTCACAGCTTTAGTTTTCAAACAGGCTTGATTTCATTTCTGGTGTCATTATCTCAGTTTCCCAGATTGCATTTCTTTGAAACTACATTTCTCTCCTACAGTCTTTCTTTCCCCTTCTATCTGTTATTTTCTGATAGAGCAGTCCATAGATACAGACAGGTGACAAATTAAAGGAAAATTCACAATAAATGAAACGCAAGGGAAGCAGCAAATGTAATACCGAATGGATGGAGGAGTAGGAAAATTATGCAAATCAGATTTTACATTACCAGATTAACACCAGTTGGAGACTTTAGACTGCAGTGATACTGAGTGAAAAAAGTGTGTTTAAGTGTTCAGTTAAGCAGGGACATTGATATGCATTCCAGGGCCAATGCCCATTTAAACAAATTTGCAACTTGCAAACTGGGATTTACAGCAGTAAGTTACTTTCCTCCAACCTTATCTGTGTTGAGTTTCTTTTATCCAGACATACACATTCTGAGGAGCCTTGCCTAAGTGTCAGTACATTTTTGTCATCCTCTCTGCTGTTGTGCAAAGCTAATTTGTGAAAGATGATGTTGTCACCATTCGCAATTTGTTATTGCCTCCAAATTGCTTCTATAAAGATGGATTGATTGAGCTGAAAGCCTTGAACTGATACCAGAACACTGCATTTTATACCGTGAGACAGGATTTTACTACTCAGGAAAGTCATCACAGCAGCGGTTTTATGATTGTCTGTCCTGATGATTGCTGGGTAAGCTTATTAGGCTTGATAATGTATTGTGTTACCTCATGATTTTATACCAAAAATTCAACAAGTTTGACATTGTTGTTGGAGAAAACAGCCTTGTTTGTAGCATTGTTATGCTATTGCAGTTATCTTCCATCGCCATCATGAAAACGCTGAATGAAGGCAGCTGCTCTGGTGGCTGGTGGTGGTGGGACACCTCACTAATAAACTTAATTCTGGCTTTTCCTTTAATTTATCACATATAACTTTATATATTGCCACACAAACACTTTATCTTCTCAGCCTCAGGCCTCACCCTCACACATTGGCTGTGCTATGTTTCAATCAGTTCCAGACCACTGCAGCAATCAGAGCCCTTTATGAAAATTAAACAAACATGCACTCATGCATGGATATTATCCTGTACAAACGCACTCTCTGTGCCCACTTTTGAGGGACAAGCACACATGGTCCTGCACACAGATACAATAGAACTGAAAGACCGGGTGTGTCCCCTGCTGTTAACACCATCTTGTGTTTTTGAAGCAAGCTTTATACATATGCAAATTTGCCTCCATTTCCCCATCGCTCTAATGGATGGGGTGAGACCGGCAATTAGAGACAAGACAAAAGAACAGGTGAGAGAGAAGAGTTGCGTATCTTATCAAGCCCACACAGAGTCTGACCATTTGCCTTTGTACCAAACACCATACCTGCCTTTTATTCATCAATAAAACCTTTAATCTGGATGAACTTCAGTGAAGACCAGATACAACGGAGTCCAAAAGTCTGAGCACAATTTTCCATTTATTTGAAAAGTAAAAAAACTCATCTTAGACTTATGGACCTTAGTATGTACACATGAAAAATTGAATAAAGCGAAGTTATCCAGGTGAAAGACCTGCAGACTGTTCCTCTTATAACCACACAAGCCAAGCTAAGTTTTAGGTTGATGAAGGTTTTATAAATAGCCACCATCACACACAGTCACTGCCCCTTTGGGTTGTGTGTTTGTGTACCCAGTGTGCGAGGAAGGCAGCGCTGTTTTAATTGGCATGGCAGAGTGCCAAATGATGGATGGATGACTGGGTGGAGAGAGGCTGTCTCTGAGTCCATCTCTCACTGTGTCTGTTTCTGAGTCGATGACAGCCATCTGCCAGTTCCACAGGCTATTCTCAGCTGTGGGTGTTTGCCTGCACTCGTATTGCTGTATATTCACTGGTGTGCGTGTTGCTGCTTATTGTTGTGTTTATGCATACAAGAAACTATAATGTGTGCCCTTTAGTAACCCTGACAACTTCCGAGGCATTTACCGAAAGAGATATTGCAGGAAAACTCGGTAGACATATGGCCACGTTTAAAGTTGATATGGAGAACTTTCGTCTGTTTAAACATTCAACACCAATATAGCAACTTTACTCTGAATTTGGAGTTGTCTTTCTGGCTGCTTGATATGTGTCAGCTTTTAGCTCTTTTTTTTTTTCTGCTCTCCCCCAACTTTTAAGGGAAATATCAGTGCGTTTTAGTCATTGATTACCGTACTACGCCTGCCAGCTTCATTTCTGTGTCGTCTGGTGGTGGAAAGTGAGTTTACACTGGATTTTACAGTTTGTTTGCTTTAAATATCTCCGTGCTGCAGCCAAAAACAACACAGATAAGAGCAGTGGCAGTAACTTCAAAGATAAAAATGTAGGCAAGCCAAAACGGTGTATCACAAAATTCAGTGGAGCTGAGTTCACTTCAGGGTAGGGAGATGCATTGTTATTCTGTTATGTAATAACTTTAATGGTACAACTACTTCTTTTCCTTTCACATTACCTCTTTATGCTTTTTAAATGTTTATGAATTCAGTAATTATTCAAACCTAGAGCTGGGCAATAATTGTTGATTTAATCTACTTGATTGCTTTATTCTAATTTGTACTTTAGGAGAAGGAAAATTGGTTTTCTCTTTAATTTTGGCTGTGACGCTCCACTTGGGCTCCGTTAGTTCAGAGTGGGCTGAGCTTGTCGTTATCTGATGTGATTTGCACAAGCACAGTGATGCGCAGTCAGGTTGACCATGTTGGACAGCTACATATGGCAGCTCCACTTGGACAGAAATGGCATCAGACTTTGTGAGAAAGCAAAGTTTGTAAGAACCTTTTACACTTCGCCACTTTAGCCACTTTAGCTTTGATATTTTGGTTCGTTTTTAACCAATATGTGCTTGTTAGAATACTAATTATGATGTGAAAACAGCATAGTCAACAAGCTAATAACATCTTGAACAGCAGTCTGTTGTATTTTGAGATGTATTAAAAATGCAAATCCAATTTGGTGTGACAAAATTAGGGGATATTATTTTTAAGCCATACTTTAACCGTAACTTGATTATTATTGATTTTTTTTTTTTTTTTTAACTTTAAAATCAATTAATCAACAAATTACTTTCAGCTAGTTTGGTTCTTCACAATGTTTTGCATCAGCTGTCCACCGGGGCATGCTTGAGAACAAACAGCTGCTATCTCTGGAACCGAGGCTGTGGCCCCAAGAGACTTGTTTGTTTCCAGATGTTCGTTGTGTATTATCTGTTTGTCCATAAGAACAAACACACTGTTTGTCAGCTGCAAACCACCAGCTCTGTATTGTCTAACCTTTCTTGTTTTCTTGTGTGTTCGCAGCTCCTGGGCTTCGTGTACGCCTGCTATGTTGTCAGCGCGATCACCGAGGAGGAGGACAGCTGTGAGTTGCTCAACCTCACCCTGATACACACATGCACACACACACACACACACACACACACACACACACACACGCACATTAATTCCTGCAATGGAGCCTTGCAACAGTGAATGAATCACACCAAGACCCACTCACACAAATGAGATAGAAAACACCAGAGTTGAGGAGAACAGGGCTACATCTTTTTTCATCTTCTTTTCTTCCCACCCCACCCCAACTCTCTCCTTTCTCCCTCTTCTCTCCTCCCCCACGCCAGCTGGGCCCTCTCTTTCCATCTCTCCCTCCAGAACCAAAGAAGCCATGTGCTCCCTTTCCACACCTCATTCAGTCCATTCTTTCCTTTCTCTATCATACGTACATTCACTGCCTTATCTCATCTCATTGATGTTCTGTGTGGTCCTTGCTGTTGTTGTAAACCCTGTTACTCGCCTCCTGACATCAACTCGAGCTTTTACTTTTCTCAGTTTCTCCACTCCATGCGCCCCTTGTTTGTTGCCCCAGCTGTGTGTGGAGTGTTTTTATAGCGCATTTGCGCACCTCCTCCTCTCTTCCTCACAAACATGCACACCCTCCCGCTTTATGTCTGTCTGTCCTGCATCGATTCAAACATGTACACTTGGCTTTTGCCTGAGTTGTCGCAAATTACGTGCTGTTCTGTGTGAAAACTTCACTATTCAGATGAGCTTGAGAGTTCACCTTGACAATCAGAAAAAAGGGCAGAGTGAGCAAAGGCTATGGGAGAAGATGGCGGGGGAACATTAAAATTAGTCATGAGAGAAGAAGGTGAAACCAGAAGCACACGCTTGTGATAAATGACCCAGCTGCTGTGACCTCGTAGGCAGCAGGTCAGAGGTCCTGTGGGAAGTTGGCCATCCAAAGGCCAGGAAACATTTGATCTGGGGGTCAGTGGGAGTCATAAATATCTGATTAGTACTGCAGGAATCTGGTGCAGTTCTAGGACACAAAGCTACAGCCACAGGCATGAGAATCTGCCTTCACACATATTTATAGCCAGTGCTTTGAAACCAAACGCAGAATTGCGTAGGTGTCAGATAGCTGGATTTGCAGTGGCTGAATAAATAAACTCTTTCTGTGAGGATGAGCCAAAGAGTTTCTCAGGTACACATTCATACACGTGTGCTTGTTAGAATAGTAATTATGATGTGAAAACAGCATAGTTAACTAACCAATAACAGCAAACTCTTGAAGTTTGAGATGGGCTTCTAATGTGATTTCTGTGTGTGTTCCTGTAGGCCTGTGGGACAAAAGTTTAAGTTGTTCCTAGGTGGTCACATACCGGGGGTTCAGTGGCTGTAAATGGTTAAAATCACCATCCAGCTGCTTTTCCCCTTCCAGCTGTGGGCAGCACTGCTTAATCACCGGTCAACCTTAAATAATCCCCAAAGGGTAATACCACTTTTTTCAGAGGTGAAATGAAATTTTAAAAAATCCAAACTTTTCACTTTGTGTTTGGTAACTTTTGAGCTTTATATCCGGTGTGGACAGTTGGCACTGAGGTTGCCTTGTTTAAAGTCATAGCAAAGAGTCATCTGCACTCAAATAATGAGATAAAAATAACAAGTGAGCAATAAGGTTTTTCAGGGTGAAAATAGAACATAGTGTGATTTGTATTGCTTTTAATTATCTTGTAGTTCTCTGATTCTGACTGTTAGTGAGTAAAATGCTGCTACATTGCTTCCAGCTGCTCGCTGTTTGTTATTGTAATCAGTCCTCATCCTGTATGCACGCAAACACACATTCGCTCATGCAGACACAGGTGCACAGACGCCCATGCACTTTCACACCAACACAAAAACTAGCCATGGCACTCTGCCACTCTCATTTTCTCCTCTCATTTGATATGTAGATTAAAGCATTGAGCTCCCGGGCTCCATCAGCATATCTCCTCCTCAGAACTTTTCCTTCTCTGCCCTTCTTATCTTTCTTATATGTTTTATAGTTTATTCACAGATAGATGGAATAATCATGTATCAGAATCCCATTTTGGTGTGTTCAAGGGGGCTTGACTGTTCCCCTCTCTCTGACTCTCCACCTGCTTCCAGTTTCCAACCTTTAATGAGGTGCGCTTGTAAAAAGTTAGAGGTCTCTGGTCAATCGTTGTATCAGCCTCATTAAGCGCCTTGCTGGTCAATGACTCACAGTTGATTGTGCCTCACCAAGACAAGAAAGCAATGAAGACTCCTCAGAGACAGGGAGGTAGGAAAGAGAAAAAGAAACACAGAAAGAAGAGCATGTGAGGGCAGCTAAAGGAGGTTTTTTCTCAGGAGCAAGCCAGGGAGAGAGAAAGGAGACGGGGCAATATGCAGGAACGGACAACACGAGACAAGATGAGCCTTTGATGAATAAGGAGATGAGACAGGAATTCCTTCCACGACGAGCACTTCCTCACTCTCCACAGAAATGGGTGACTCAAATTTGAGTGCTAGGGCTTGCGTAAAGAACAGCAGAATGAAAAATGCATGCACATCCACGAGCACCTGCAAGGAGCCAAGACGACACAATGGGCAGAACAAGCGTCATACACCATCAGCTCAGGAGGGTTTGACATTGCTTTCAGGCTTTAATACTGATAGTGTGTGTGTGTGTGTGTGTGTGTGTGTGTCTGTCTGTGAGGGGGAGAGAGAGAGAGAGCTCTGTCTTTTGATGTGACTTTCTTTGAACATAAGTGCCTGTGCGTGTGCACTCGTGCATGTCTGTATGCTGCATGTGTGTCTGTTCCCGTGGCTGTGTGTGACTGTTTGAGTGTAGGTGTTTGTGAGTATGAAATTGTTACAGAGTTATCGGTGGTGAGCAGACACACCGGCAGAATGAGTGGTGGGGAAAATCCTCTTTGTAAAGTAGGTCATGGAGTTAGCCGCCTAGTGCCGGGATAAGCTCGCTTTAGCATGTCTGCCAATTATGCTGCCGCCCTGTGTGCTGAGTCACATCCCCAGAAAATCCTCTACAGCAGGCCGAGCAAGTGGATGGATAGATGAATGTGCAAGCACAGTGTTTGAGGGAAAAGGTCACAACATCAAAAAAAAAAAAAAACCTCATTCTGTTGTTGTCACCTCAAAATGTAATTGAAAATGATGTCAAACAAGAAGAACAAAGCTCACGGCTCTTTTCAGCAGCAGACTTTACAATATTGTGACTGCAGGAAAAGCAGAGATATAATAAACAAAACTAATGATGTATGAGTGTATTTTGTTGCTTTTTATTTCAACATCGATAAAAAAAATTCACATCAAAGTAGTTTTCAGTGGCCATTTTGTGTATTATTAATTCTTAAAAATTGGGGTTTTTTCATGCTTGTGATTTGTTTCCAGTGCATGTTTTGAATTTAAATCTAGAATTATTCTAGAATTATTAATTTTAACTGAAGTATAAAGGTTAGATTAATGAAATTATTCTAACAAGATATCCAATACCTGTGAATTTAGCCATAATAAGTGAGGAGGTTCTTCAGGCTTTAGAATTAATCTTGGATCAAAAAGACCCTTCTGTGATGGTAATGGATATTTTTAATGGTTGCCTTTTTATCACCAAATTAATTTTTGTAAAGTACATGCACTAGAAAATGTATTTTTTTTTAATGTTACAGTCTTCCACTTCATAAAGCTCACATAGCTATTGTCACTTAAACTGGCTGGTTTGAGCGCTACTCAGGACTTTGTGAGTGTCTGCATACTGGAACATTACATTTCATTGTTGCATCACAGTATTTGTACATTGGGTTATACTATATTTGACCACTTGTGTGCACTCTTGTGTGTCTTTGCTTTTATTCATTGTAAACACATTTCAAACAGTGTTTCACTACTATATAAATAAAGTGGTATGGGTAAAAGGTCAGTAAATACATGAATATGCTACCCAAGGTAGAATAAATATGATGCTTGAATTTGGATGACAAATGGCAGATATGCAGTTGCGTTGACCAGGAGACTAAATGTTGAGGGAGTGACAAAGACATCCAGCCTCATCAAGCAAGCAAACTTTAAAGTGGCTCTCGTGGTCTGTCTTTGCCAGGGACCATTCTCCTTTCTACATGCATGATTAACTTTAAATGCCCTCTCAATCAAACAAACCTGGAATTTTCATATGCAAAATAACTAAGCATAAAGCCACTAACCCGCCCTTTAAAGTAAATGAGTTGCCTGTACAGCAATAATGGCTGTGTAATGGTGTGTGAGGACAGAGGTTCAGCACAGCAGAAGGAGACTTAAATGTGTGTGTGTGAGGCAGAAAGTGTGAGATGAGTCTTGTATCTCATCCTTTTAGAGATTATTACAGATAAGTTTTGAAGTCTTGAGTTATCAGTCTGCTCTTTATCTCTCTATCTTGCTTTGTCTGTCTCTCCTTGAATTTCTTAATCTTTCTCACACTCCACTCTTATTTTCTCCCCAACCCTGTTTTCCCTCCTTTCCCTCTTTTTCCCTTTATCCCTGAGCCTGTCTTCCATTCTACTGTCAGCTCGCCAAGTTTTTACACACAAATAAACACACACAATGTGAGATTTGGCAGTATACTGTGTAGAATGTCAGCACTTCTTCTGGTTCACTGCTTGCCCTCTGATTTTAACCAATTTTTACTTGAACTGAAACATAATCAACTGATATTATTCCCTGTGTGTTAAGGGTCATCACAACAATGCCTTCAGTGTTGACTTGCATACCTTACATTTCTTTAGTGTTCCCACAAGTGAAAACGATCTCCCCCTGCCTTAAAATGAGCAGAATTTTGGAGTATCAGAGGATCACATATACTGATCAGCTGCCAATATCTGTCATGATCCGCACCAGAGAGGACAAATTAGTCGTGTTGAAAGTATGCCTTCTTCCCTGGAGTTTCTGTGATACACATGCCAAGACAGGTTTTGCCAAGAGCTTTATCTATCATAGCATTTACAAGACCACAAGATATGATGTAACCTCAGAGGCACTGCTTCTTCAGGGCAGACCAGATGCTATGGTGACTTGGTAAAAGAGATGAGATGGGTCCACTGGGATGGGGCTAACAGATTAGCAGAAGAAAAGAAAGTGGGTTGCTTGATGACTCTTGTTGAGAAACGGATTGAGATGTTCTACACGTATTCTCAACGTGCTCACACACAGCTGTTACTGACAATATTGACTGTGTAGCAGGAGCACAAAGTTACAAATGAAAGTTACAAAATCTTTTTGTTGTTGTTGTTTAGAGAGGAAGCATCATTAACAGATTATTTTAGGCATTTAGGGAGTCATAAATACTGCCAAAAAGAAGAGCACATTACAAAGGTATCGCCCAGAATGTTTTAATGTTTTCACACTGACTTCTCAATCATCAACATTAAGTAAGCAATTACCTTTGCTAATTGTGGACTTGCTGTTATGTGAATGTACCACAAGACACATACATACACATAAATACCTATTTGTCTACTGTCAGCAAACAAAGTCTTTAAAAGGTGGAAAATGGAAAAGATGACAAATCAGGAGAATTCTGGAGAACTTCAATATCGTTTTCAGAATAACAAATCCAAAAGTAGCTGTGATATTTCACTCCAAACTGACAGATGGACTGCCTAACTGTCTGATCCCTAGAGCCACCGGTGTCTGAAAATGGCAACAATTGTTGTCATCAGACTGTATTTTTCGGTTCAGTTTATAATAGCATGGGTCAGATCTCCACCTGTTTATAATGAGAAAAACCACTGGCACATAAAAGAGCAGTGAAGAGGTCTGTGTGTTGGTGTGTGTTCCTGGTGTACAGATGAAACAGAGAAACATCGGAAAGCAGGGCAGGGTCCGAGTAAAGGGACAGTTCCCCTATGTCAGCACAGTGTGGCTCCAGGCGCTCTTCCTTCCTATCAGTATTCAGCAGACCTCCCCTGCCTCCTCTTATCAGGATGGAACTGATTTGGCCTTACAGTAGTTTCCACGGCTGACTTGTGTTTGTTTTTCTCTCGACAGTTGTTGGTTCCCAGAAAGAAAGAGATCTGCCCTTTTTCTGTTATCCTCTGCAACTAGAATCTGCTGTTTGCTTGGTGTCTTTTTCCACTGAATTGGGCTCAATCTCAGTTTCTCCTTTCCCGCCCCTCATGGTGTTTACAGTGGTCTCGGAGCCCATGGACACACTGGCCTCTTTCACTGCACTGCTTCAACCTAATCTCTTTGGCCTGCTGTCAGTCAGGCTGACAGGCGTATCGCACACCGTCTTCCCCCTCGCTTTCTCCCCTTTGCGCCCTTTCAACCACTGTGTCCCCTCAAGCGCCGCAAGCATTTTCCTACATCTCAAAAATATCTCTCCGCATCTGTGAAAAATGCACAGCACTTTGGTTCCGGTGTGTCTGTCTCTCTCTCGCTCTCTTTTAGTCACATGGCGTAATGCTCATTCGCTCATCTGCCCCTCGCCTAGAGTCTGAACTCTTAAGTGAGAAAGCAAACAGAAAAGGTTGTGCATTTGGTTGTTAGCTGAAGGTCACCTCTGTTTCTGAGTGATAAAAAGGCTCTGGCTATTTTGACAGCTGGCCAGCTTTCACCTGTTCCCGAGCTTTCCCCCTGGCTCCAGGCAGATGCACAGATAAAACTTTTTTTTTTTTTTACAAACTTTTTTGACAGAGTTTAAACAACCAAAAAAAGAAAACTAGAAGCATTCACTCCTTTTCAGCATCAATGTAATACTAATATTCCCAGTGTGTCTTTTGTTTCCATTTCATTCCTCATTCATCTTGTTTTGTTTTTGTTCTTTTCTTTTAGTTCATTTTCATAATCTGTTTTTGTCAGTCTTTTGAGTTACTCCATAATTTATGTATAATCCTTTTATTTTCAGTTGATTTTATTGGTGGATTTGACCCATTCCCACTGTACCATGTCAATGAGAAACCATCTCATCTCCTCTTAAAGCCCATGTACCTGTAAGTATGAATGCCCTCTCATCCCGTTTTTGTGTGTGTGTATTTAGCCACACACACACACACACACACACATACACACACAATGTGACATCTGTGACATCCTTTTGTACCTTGTTGTTGGTTTACTTGCTTATTTACTTATTCATTGTCAGCATTTAGCTGTCTCCTTTTGAAGGTTATTTTCCCAGATTTTCCCTGAAACTATTTGTTAATCAAAACATAAATACATTTTTAGTTTGGTTCACAAAATAATCTCAAATCAAGATCTAGCTCCAATCAGACTTTAGCTCCAATGCTTTTGATTGTTTTCATCATTAGGTTAGAAAGCAGAATAGGTTGTGCAGACAGTTTCTTGCTCAGTTCCTGGAGATTTGAGTCACATCTGGGGAGTAATGCATTCTGTGAAACATGCTACATCCTGTCAGAGGGCTCTGGGGGAATATGAAGGCCTCTCGTGGTCCTGTTGTTGTGTCTTCATGCCAAGGGCATTTGCTAATAGAAGAACATACAAAAATCTGTATAGAATTGAATTAATCAATTAATTTTTGCAGAAAATTTGATAACAATAAGCCTGGGAAATCATGTAATAAGTCTCTGCCAACATGAAATGAATATTTTATAAGCTTCTTGACAGCTTAATCAGCCCTGTCTCTAATGGGAGGGAGGAAGTTTTCGTCTCCCCAATCTACCGGGAGTTATATCCTGGATAAATTCACCCAGGGAAGTGTGTGTGTGTGTGTGTGTGTGTGTGTGTGTGTGTGTGTGTGTGTGTGTGTGTGTGTGTATGTGAGTGAGAGTTGCCCAACAACCAATAACCCTTTGTTCTTCCTTTCCATATTTCTGTCCTCTCCAGGTCTACGTAAATAGAAGCGTGTCCAGCAGGGAGGTGACACAGCAAATTCTCATGGGGACAAAGTGGCTTTTTTGACACAAACATCCCAGTCCATTGGGGACCTGCCAGACATTCCTCCCCCTGCTTAATTTTAGCGCTTTAAACATGTCATTTACTGGTATGCTGCCCAGAAAGACCAACACTTCACAGTTAGGGTCCATTGTTTTCCAGGGAGGGACGGCAGGTTCTGGGAACGGGGGGATTACAGCGCAACAAAGCTTCATATTGTATATTTAAGGAAGTATCAATCATTTTCTTTGTGTTGATTTCTCTGCTTAGGTCCCATTGCTGTGACCTGTCTGTAATGGTGTAATAGTTCCCAAAACCATGACTGTATAGAACATGTACACCATATAAATACATTGTGTGTGTAATCAGGGACTGCCCAGCATTCCCTGTCTGTGGTACTGTGTCTTAGAAGACTCAGTGATTTAGCATGTTATTGCCAGTTTGGCTCAGATCTTAGCTGGAGGGCTGAATTACATTGGAGCCTGTGGAATGAGCTATTGTATGCTGCCTGTTTACTTTAGGCCAGGATCTGTGTGCATAAATAGACAAAATAAAGCAGGAAGAGGCAGGGGAGGAGAGACGTAGATGGAAGGGAGAGGACAAAAGCACCAAACCTACGGGGGTACCTGTCAAAAATAGAGAATGTAAATAAAGAAATGAGCTGAGGGGGTTTGGGGTGCAGGGCGGTTGACGTGGTTGAGAGTTATGATTGATAGTCTGACATGTCAAGGATGCAAAGGAGTGCAACAGTGTGTGAGGTGTTCAAACACAGGGAATGGCACGTAAGTCTTACTTTTACTTCTGGAGTCTTATTATTATGATTATTCTCACCAACAGGCCCCGTCAGTAACTCTGAAGTGTCAGGCGTTTGTCAGACAATGTGCTGAAAGCTTTCTGTTCCTCTCATCGAACTACTGACACATCAGGCTGTTGGAAAGGAGTTATCATGACACACACAGTCCAGCAAATGTTACACTGCTCTCAGAAAACAGTATAAATTGTTTTAATGTTAATTTTCCACACCACCGTGTTGATTCTTGGTATGATCGATGGTAATAGAAGTAGCATGGCTCTAGGTGAGAGGATCAGAGCTTCATCCCCTCTGTCACTTAAACAGTTTAGATTCTCATTGGTGATAGTCTCAGTTGTGGTTGTTTTATAGCATGTTTTTACAGGGTTTGTATTGTAATTAAGTGTGCAACAAATTAAGAAATGACAAAATATCCAAACCAATGTCTTCACAGTTGGAGCGTGATAAATGGAGCGGTTTCATACTCAGACTTTTAGAGACAGACAGACTCTTTTGACTTTGAATTTGACCCAGTCACATTATAATTTAATTCAGGTGAACGTGCACACACCAGGGTCATTTCTCCTAAAGTGGTAGCACTTTTTCACTTTATGTTTGATCCATCAGGACAAAAGCCGACTATAGTCAGAGCCCCAGTAGCCTTGCTGATTGTGTGAATCATCACTGCCCCCTGGTGCTCAGAGTGTTCATGTGCAAGTTGAAAGGCTGCAGGTTTCTGCCATGCAGCTGTTCTTCCAAAAGCTCCATGTTTTATCATAGTGATTTTGTTTTTAGGTAAATTAGGAAATATTATATTCATACTGAATATCTGTCATATGAGGAGTAACCAGTTTGTCCTGGTTGTTTTATCATTGCATTCAGTCCTTTTCTTCTCTCTACAGAATATTCCCAGGACATCATAACTGATGGCAGTTACTCTTGATTTTTTTTTTTTTTTAAATAGCATAGCTATTTTTTTTTTCAATATGTGTTTGTTTTTTTTTGTTTTCAGTCAATTTTGTGTATAGTTAGCACCTAAAATAAATATCCTGGTGGGAATCAGCTTCTCTGTGATGTTAAATGTACTTTCGCTGCCTGATGGACAGTCTTTAGAAGATGATCTGACCACTTTCTCCTGAATAATTTCAGACTCATGGGTGATCTATTTTGATGTGACTGGTCATCTCCTTATTGGAAAGCTGCAATAATAATTTAAAATTCATTAATGTCTGTATAATTTAAAGTTGACACACTCTTGGTATGCTAACTGATGTGTTGGTAAAAACACAAGGCACCTCATATTGTAATATGATCAATATTAGTAGTAAACTGCTACCGAAATCATTATATAAAAACAAGTCTTCCTCTCAGTGCAATACAGTCTGCTCTTAAAACCCAGTGACTGGAATTAGTCGAAACCTGTTAAGGTGGTATGTGTGTTTTAGTCTCCACTGAAAAAAAATGAATAATAGTTTTTCTTCGCATAGAAAGTGGAAGAGTATTTTTTGTGGGGGGTTTTTTTCTCCTCCTGTCCTATGTCGCCCTGTACCCATGTGACCTTGATTGTGTAATCCTATTTATCATGAACTGTTCTTTGTGTTCTTGTAAATAGGTGTTTGTTAATAAAAGAATGTGCTCTTTTAATTGTATTGTGTGCCAGTTGATTAGTTAATATTTTCATTTCATCAAAATTGAAAAAAACAAGCAAAAAAAAAAAAAAAAAAAAACAGCCTGAAATGTTTATTGTAGAAAATAATCAGTCTGACAACAAAAGCAACCCCCACTCTTAGATTTTATCCGCACAAGAGGAAAATGAGCACAGAGGAAAACTCAAGGCCACTCAAGCTCCACCTGTATATCAGCTTTAGGACATAAAAGCACGAACACTGCCCCTGATGACAGCTCTGCAGATGGGGCAGTGACGCAGGCTGGCAGCACAATCACTGCACACCACAAGATGACCACAAGGGATGAAGACAATGGACACCAGTTTGTCCATGCACACCTTACAGGTCCTCTCCTCCTGCAGCTGCCTTAGCAGTTCCTCGGGACTGGGGTCATTCACTGTTTGACGAACCACATCCAGAAAAAAAAAACAAAAACAAAACAGGTAAACACACAAATGCACAATATACAAGCTCCACAAGCTGACTGTTGTGTCTGATGCCAGATTGTTGCACAATGGAGTCTTCATATGTCAGAAGTTCATTGGTCTAATTCATTATGAAAAGCAATAGAGGCACATAAGTGGCTGTTTTTTCATGCTAGTCATGCAGAGGTTGACCTCCGACCTTTCTCTCTGACTGGTGCTTGGGTCCTCACACTTCCACCACTGGAGCCCTGCCTCGTCTCAGGGTCTATCGTGTGCAAACATTAAACATGAGAAACAGTCAGACATAGTAACAAAGACAAAATGGTGATGCTTAAGGTATCAAATGTGAAGTAACTGGAGTGACAGAAAAAATATTTTATGTGATGATTGATTTATTACAGCCAGGGCAAGTTTTTGCTACTTGATAGAGATGAATGGTTAAGTCCAGCGCCTCCTCTGATGGGTCAGAAATAAATCTGAAGGGTCATAAGATAAGTAGGGAAGAGCAAAAAGTTTTGCTTCAAAACTACTTGATCACTTGAGACTTTTCTGTAGCTGTTTCCCTCTCTGGGCCTCAACCTGTCATTTCAATGAAATGTACTGGGCAAATTTCTGAGAATCCGAAACGTGACAACGGACCTCAACTAAACTCCATATCGAAATTAGAAATTTAGTATAAGCCTTGATGTGAAATATAAATCTGTAAATGTTGTTGAGTAGAAAACACTTTTCCTACTGAATTCTAGTGAAGTTGAAGAAGAAATAGCAGAAGATGAAAACACCCAGGCAAAGTAGAACTTCAAAACTACATCATTTAAACAAAGACCCACCACTGGACCTTACCTCTGTTCCATGACCCCCTCTGTCTGTTTTCGTCTTCGGCCTGCAGTACGTCAGTGACCAGGGCAGATACAGAGGTGTAGTGCTGGCCTGTCAAAAGATACTTGGTCTGAACTAGACTCTCTACCAGACTGGCGTCAAAGCCCATCTGAAGCACAGTCTGCACTGCAGGACAAAGCATGGCTGAGGAAGCCCCAAGCCCTCCGACCACATCTGGAAAATTACAGGAAAAGTGGGGTAAAAAAGACCTGAGAAGCAGTCTGGTGATCAGCCACATTTAGTTTCAATTGAGCACTGCGTGGCACTCAGCGTAGGAGATGAGTGGGGAAATAATGACAAATTGTGCAGCTTACCTTTGTCTTCCAATACATTAACATTTCAAACTACAGATCTATTCTGCTGAAATTGATTCCAATTGTGATTCCTTCATTGTATAGAATAATTGCTTTCTCATGACTGCCCTGCAACCACAAGCAACAGTAAAATGGTTTCCATAGCACTCCCTAATTACTGTAAGCCAAGAGCAAACATTGGCTCAAGTAATTGAACATCCACTTATTTCCTTTTCAGCTTCACATTTCAAAAGAGTAATGAACATGCTGTGTGTTTTCAGAGTCTCATTTGAGGTTTTTAAGTAGTGCCATTGCAAGGTCTTCTTTTATACTTCAAACCTATGCTTCAACCAAAGTGGCATGCTCAAGGTGATCTAAGAGTGATTCAATGAAGCGGCAGCTTTCTTTTCTACATTTGCATCACCTGCAGTGCAACTGTTTTCTCAATCTTTCTCCTTTTTGTGTGAACAAGAAATAGAGGGTGTTGACACCTTGAAGATTTGCATCAAAGCAGGAGACAGCTATCTTCTGCTCTACAAATTTTACGTCTGGCTTACCATTTCTGGAGCTGATATCTCTGCCTGTGGATGTCTGTGATCCACCCTAGAAAAGTAAACATGTTTTAAATTCACGATGAAAGTTGTGAACGATTTAAATGCAGAAATGGCAATTGTCGTTTATTAATGTGGAATGACACTTATGTCTGCAGTATGACAAATTGATTTTATCTAGATAAGAGAGATAAATGTTCTCACCACAGTCTCACCCAGATGGAAATGAGTGTCCTGTATGTTGCTGATGTACTCCTGCCCTCTTGACTGGATCAAAAACTCACACCTGAGAAATATTGATATTGTTTTATAAGTGGATGAAGCCTGAATACAGAACAGTTTAATTTGCCAATGCCAAATAAATAAATAAAAAAAGGCATATCATGCGTTTAACAATCTCTGTATGTGCCAGCGGCAGTTCCTGCTGTTACCGTGGAAACCACTTGGCATGTTCCTGCCAGGGGTCGTCTCCTGGTTCCCAGTTTCTCAGCCCCCCATCACAGTAGAAACATTTGACATTGTCCCCATGACCTGATGGGGAGAACAAGATCATTGTGACTACAAGGGCCAATGATACAGAAAGGACCCTTATGATCCATTTCTATTTCTGAATTTACACAAAACATGAACAGAGCTTTACAAGGTCTCAATTTCATATACAAACTATATATCTAATGTAAACCAACATGTCCCTTTGGCCGCTGTAGGGTTATTTTATCTGATTGCATGACTTTGAATTGCTTTTCAGGATATTGTGTGTACATGCAGTTGATTGCCTGATGCTGTGGAACCCTACTACTTTAGCTCCAGCTTTGTCCAGGTCGTTCTGGCCACAACATCATGACTCAGCAGGACAATTGTACCATTAACTCTCTCACAAAGAGAGCTTGCTCTAGCAGTGACTGGGTCAGTGCTGAATATTTCACTGAAAGGTATTCACGTATACTCAAATGTTGCTCTTCAATATTAAAGAAAGAAGATGCTTACGATATAGATAGATAGTAGGATTCATAGTGAGACAGTGAGCACCTGTGTAGAAAAATCCTGCTCTGGCGAGAACATCTGGCTGAACTGAGGCCTCTGTGGGCCAGTTGTGGAAAGTGGTGAGCCGTGAATCCTCCGCCTCCATCTCTGGGTAGACTGCTTGGCCAGCTGTACCCTGCTCGTCCATAGTCATCCTCTGGAGTTGACTCAATAATTGGCCATCCACAGAGTCTGAGGATCCAGTTTGGAGAGGAATATTTCCCACAGCTTGACCCAGTATGAATCTGCAAGTGGGGAAATGCCTCCTGTGCTCTGTGGATGGCCTGTCCCCGGGCACCCAACATCTTAATATCCCTCCACAGCAGAAACACTGGACTTTATCACCGGGGCCTAGAAAGAAGAAGCCAGCTTTGGCCAGTTCTCTTGATGTGACAGGAGCATCCGCGGGCCAGCTCTGAAAAGTTTGAAGTCTCTCCCCTTCTCCTCGCATCAGAGGCTCCTCAAGAATGTGCAGCATAGTTCTCCTGTCATCCATCACTGTGTGGCATGCAGGGTTTCCTTTCTCTTTCTGTCCTGTGCCAGTCATCCCTTTTGCGGTCCATAGTGGAGCGCGAAATGAAGGTGAGTGCAGCACACTGACTGAAATATTATGATCAGCTGTGGGGGCCTGGACATTGACCTACAGAAGACTGCATTCCAGAAAAGCCACGAAATGCCAGAACGTATGCTCATTGACGCTTGAGTGAATGACACCCTGAACATGCCATGTTACTCTGCCTCTTAAAGAGAAAGGCCTACCATGTATAAAACTTTATAAGCATCCTATAGCCCAACAACTAATATAGTTATTAAAGGAGCAGCACAGAGATATTAAATTCACATAATAATATTTACATTGTTATTGTTAAAGCTTCAACTGAATAGCCATTTTAACCTATGATAGTATAGTTCTTTTCCATGACAGGTTTTCTTGATTTCAACAGATGCTTATAGACTTAATCTCATATAGACAAGAAAACTTGACCTTTTAAAGTATAAAAAGTTCAGATGTTACTTTTTCATTCTGCTTATCTTAATCACATTAACTCTGACCTTTTTCTCTGTTGAGTGTTTGTATTTTCAAGGGCCTACAATATTTGCGTATCACCTGTATTTAAATTAGTAGGATTGACTCAATAAACACATAATAATAAAGTACCTTCCTTGGAAATATAATTTGTGATACTTCTATGCACCGGTTAAGGAGAAGTAATCGGATTGAAATAAGTAGCAGGTATCAGTGGAAGCAAAGACAAAGTAAAATTTACTTAAGATCGGAAATTTAAGTGACCCGCTTAAATAATAATATCAGCGTTAAAGGTAATATTATATGTTTAAGTAATTCAATTATAATGTTGACCTTTGACAGAGTTCAGAGCATTGTTGAAGCATTATTGCTACCTCCTGGTGGTGAGAGAGTCATATCTGCTGTAATTTATTGCAGGCTGGAAACTAAACCAGTTAAATTGTTGATGTGAAATGTGACATGAGAGTCTTTGTGCAGTGATAAGACAGCTGCTCATTGTATGGTACTGAGAAATCCACATTTTGACAGAAAATCTTAACACCAAATAGTCTACATTTCTGTCTTTGTGTTGTTTATATCAGTGGGGGGCGGTCATGTGCCCAAAAGACAAGATGCAGGATTTTCCGCAGCTTCATCAGAGATTTGAATGACGCCCTGAGCCTCTATCTTTATGTAACTCAACATCACTGTGAACTCATTGTGCCAAATGTAGTTTTTTTACAACCCAGTAGGTCTCACATGAGCCCTGTGCAGAACTGAACTGTGTCAGATCTTCGAGGTACAGCAGAAAACCACAGTCGGTCTGCTGATGCCCCCCCCCCCCGGCGGTGTTTACACCCGAGAATACACAAAATATCACCAATGAGGGTAAAAGCCACACTAAACTTCTTATCTGAACTTGAGCCCTTAAGAGTCTGTCCCCTTTTTATGACAATTTTTACTGTATTGCATGATATAAATCACAGACATTTGCAGTTTGTTTGTTTTTGTTTTTTTATTTTGTTTTGTTTTTTACTGAGGAGGATGCTTCAAACTTTAGCCGCCCCCCAAACCCCCCCCCCGTAGGGAACGACGTGAACTGCAGCGGCAGCTCAAAGCCCGGATGGAGCAGCCATTGGGGAAGTGCACCGAGCTTTAACATATCCGAGGGTTCTCGTTTCTCTCTCTCTCTCTCTCTGTGGAATTAAACAAAAAAAGACAAAGTAAAAAGGCGACCGAGGATAGAAATATAACCAAGATACGAAAGGTGCAGTCGGCGACACCATAACATTGACCTGGAAACCTGCACTGGGACCCGGCTGCTTTCGGACACAGTATCCGAGGCGACAGACTTGAACTGTGGAAGTTGGGATACGTGCCCACAGCGGAAAATATACAGCTGAGCTAGCCACACGCTAAGCGGCACACTTAGCCACAGAGCTAAACTGTAACTGAGCTGTGAATTTGCCTTTTTTTCCTTCTCCAAATCACGGGGCTTGAAATCCAGTCACAAGCTCAGGCTCTGTGAGAATCCAGGGATTTGCTTAATGAATTATGTCTGCCACAAGCATTGACCCTCAGGTAGGAAAGGACGATGTTCTCCGCCTGTAGAGAGCTAGCTGCCCGCTAACGTTAACGATTTTCTGGGCTACGGCTATTCCTCGGAAGTGCTAGCTCGCTAACTAACTAGCTAGCCAGCCAGCCGCTAGCGTTGGCCGGTGCATGCAGCTAGCAAGTTAGAAAGAGCATGAAATGGTTAAATGTTTTAATGTATACTTTAGGGAAAAAGAGCTGGCACCAACATGTTAGACTTCAATCCGCTGTCAAATACAATTTTCTGTGAAATTATTTATTTGTGCCTCCGACGTAGCAGAAATAACTCCCCTCATTTGAATTGAATACGTGAAACCTAACGCTAACGGTGCGAGAATTACAGAGGCTGAGGCTAACTTAGTCTGCTAATCACAACTTTTTAAGGAAACGTCTCACAAATAATCGCATGTGGACTGTCTTGGTTGCTTAAAATGTTTGTAGTCTGCTGTGATAAACTACATTGCAGGCTGCATAAGGGCCATCGGCATTTGGAAAGCCATTTTAAAGAGGGCTACGTTAGTTAGCAAAGTTGCGGCTGAATTAACGCTAGCTGTAGGTGCTTGATGAACAAACAATAAGTTGCACCCCGGGTTGTGAAATACCCAAAAGAAATGAGAGTAACATCTGAAACCAACTGCTAACATACGGCGCTTTGTCTACAGTGTAACGTTTATGATTGTTTTTACATAGTCTCTCTTCAGGAAGTAGTCTTCCGTTGAGCAACACATTTTAAGGCTGTTTTCAGTCCTAATCAACGTGTGAAATTTCAGACTGAATGAAAATAACAATGTCACCCTTTTCCCCCTTTTCCATGGTCTGCCCTGGAAGCAGAGATCAAAAGGACAAGCATCCAAAGGTGAGTTGCTGCATCATAGAAAACTGACTCCAGACTATTTGTTTGGATATGTGGACTGGGCCTGCTGCCCCTGTGTCCACACACAAGCCTTTCATGGCTTTGACATACAGTGGTGTCAAGACTACACAATAATCTGGATATTCTTGTATAATATGCTGGCTCATGGCATAATTTGTTTGAGTTACTTCCTTTTGTCTTATAAAACAAGCCATAAAGGAATTTACATTTTCTTTCAATAACCTGGCCTGCCGTAACACAAATACTAAAGGTGCTGAATATAAAGTGGCAGAGATCTGTGCAGAAACATATTGAAGTAGCACCGTCGCTGTGTTGTTGAAAGACCAGATGAATTAAAAAAAAAAAAAAAAACAAACCATGGGAAACACAGAGTAATATTCAATGTGGAGGAATGTGTGTTCTGTTGCTTTGTTCATTGATACAGAGATGCAAAAAAGGACTGAAGGTTTTCCCTGCACAGTAGTGCTGCAGTCTCTGGTGTTCTGGCATTTGCACATTTAAGTTGAGGCTAATTTAATCCAAATATGTAATCTGAATGTAACACATAACCACACACACATTATTAAAATATGCCTTTAAGTAGTATATACAGTTTCACAGAGGATGTAGGTTGTAGTTAACTTGGTTTCAAGTTGAAATTCATTAAGTCACACTAACAGCATAATTCACCTTTCTACCTTCTATCTACATTCAGTGTTCCATTCTTTTTCTGACATTTGTATAAACATACAGCTTTTATCTCGGTCCTCTGCCTGTACATTGGTATTGAGTAGTGATTGTCTTGCACACTTACAGTGGTGCATTTGTTGTTCCCATGTTTGTCAAACAACCAGTGATAATTCTCCATTCCAACCATTCAAGAATGGTTTGGGGACGCTCTAATGGTATTGAGGATACTCTCTTTGCATATGTATTTTGTTTTTGTTTATTTTATTATTGATCCCCACAATTTTATTTCACTATAGCTACAGCTAAAAATTATTGTTAAAGATTAAAATGTCCATTATTAGTCTATTAATAAAAAATTTCTTTGGACCACAACCTGGCAAAAAATACCAATCAGAGTTTCTTGGACCACAAACTTGGCGTGTTTAGGAGCCCATCACTTCAACTTGTTTAGTTTAAAATACAGAAAATTATTATATTAGTGGAAAAGAAAGAATCAATTTTATAACACTTTGTCTTTATAAGTGACTCACGGTTCACTTATTATCTAAATGGTTGCTGTCTGTCATTTGACAAATTGATAAATGAACTATTAACCCATCATTTTAGCTCCAAACTGCTGTAAATTGACCAACCCCAGTAGCCTCATTTCTGTGTGGGTAAGCTAACTGCAAACTTTTAAAGCTACCATTAATTCCTACATGTACTTAGTGATTCATACTCATAGCATCAGCAAAGATTTGAAGAGGTTGTTCCAGTCTCACTCTTCTCAGTCTCACCACTAACCTCTGTTGTACTAGATAATTGACTGGTAATTTATTGTTGTCAGTTGATAACTACCATTAATAGTGGAGACAGAGTTGTTATGGCATTGTTATTGTATTTTTTTACTGGTGTCAAAGTCATCTTTGATTTACTACAGTTGGAGAAGGCATGACAGGCAGGTCTTGACTCTGTACCTGCAGGTTTCACTGGCCACGGGCTGATATGTTTTCAGAATAGGGTTGTCTCTTGAGACATGAGGGTTTCTTATGGCCCGCGGATTTTTGATTGTTTTTTGGGAAGAGCTCTTGCAATAGGAACATAAAGGTTTAAACACTAACATTGTGAAATGACTGATATAATTTGATGGATCAATATTTCGTAACCTACTACTAATATGACTGTGAAATCAAGCAAATAAAATAATGCACTAATGTGATTAAAATATTTTAATATCATTAGACAATCAGATGTTTTTCTTGCAATCTATTGTGTGCTGCATGGCATCACTGTAACTTGATAAATAAAACAGCTTTTGTAATCTGTCCCATTAAAAACAAGACTCTGTCAGCCCTGCATATGTTTAATTTATCATTAAATATTTTTTTTTTTGCAGTGCAAAATGGTTCACTACATCAGAAGGAGACTGTCCATGACAATGACTTTGAGCAATACCTCCCTAGTCAATCAACTCAGGTAATACCCTATAGATATACACTATAGCTGAACCAGGACTGTGAATTATAGTAAAATCAATATTACATTATTAGTCAGGGTGTTTTGTGTTAATGATGTGTCTCTAAAACATGTGTATGCAAAACCATTCACAAAATAATTAAATTGATATTCTGGTTAATGTGTATGACTGTTAAGGATTTCAGAAGGCAAAATGCATGTTATGTTAGAAAAAATATAAGTATACTTATTAAATTTAAATTGTTGCCAATTTCTGTGGTGAATATAAATATAATTTGTCACATGATTTCTTTGTAAAACAGTGCTAGTGTAGTAAAAAAAAATTTATGAGTTTTTAAATCAAATTAAGACAGATACTAATGTTGCTGCTCTGATACTTTGATTCATCCAGAACAGCAGCTACCAGTCCATCACCGACCCCTACCTGTCCAGCTACTACGCTCCCTCCATTGGTTTTCCATACCCTCTTAGTGAGGCACCCTGGTCTACAGGTGGGGACCCGCCTATTCCATACCTCACCCCTTACGGACCCCTGAGTAATGGAGACCATCACTTCATGCATGACACGGTGTTTGGCCAGCCAGGGGGACTGGGAAGCAGCATTTACCCCCACAGGTTTAACTTTTTCCCTGAAAATCCTGCATTCTCTGCTTGGGGCACAAGTGGCTCCCAGGGCCAGCAGACTCAAAGTTCAGCCTATGGTGGCAGCTACAGCTATCCTCCTAGCTCTCTGGGAGGCACCCTGGTGCCTGATGGTCAGACAGGCTTTCACAGTGACACCCTCAACAAAGCCCCTGGTATGAACAGCCTGGAGCAGGGTATGGTGGGCTTGAAGATTGGAGGGGATGTTACTGGCCAGGGGTCAGGTGTAAAGGCTGTGGGATCTGTGATTGGTGGCCCAGCGGTGGCCGCCACAGGAAATGGAGCCACCCCTATTGGCTTGCCTGCATCCAAACCCACCTCCTGGGCAGCCATTGCCAGCAAGCCTGCCAAATTGCAGCAGCTGAAAGTTAAGGTAAAGCCAGGGATGCCCAATCCAGGGGGAGCTCTGCCCCCACCACCCATCAAACACAACATGAACATTGGGACCTGGGAAAAGGTCCCAGCACCTAAAGTAGCCACAGCTCCACTTCAGCAGCAGCAGCAGCCTCTCGGCCTGCCTCATGCCATGCCACCTCAAGCCCCCATGCAGCAAGGACCCATGCAGCCCCCTCCTCCCCAGTCTTTGGTGCAGCCCCAAATGCAACCTATGGCCTTACAGCCCCAACCCCCCCATCACCAGCACCATCAACCACCACCTCAGCCCTACCAAAACCATACCCAGCCCCAACAACCCCAAAACCGCTGGGTTGCTCCACGCAACCGCAACCAAGGCTATGGTCAGGGTGGGCCTGGCCAAGATGGTAGTGGTGTGATGGGTATGGTTGGCAGTGGGAACACTGGCCCCCAACTGTCTGCCAGCCAGGGACCTGGTGGAGAGTCCCACCCAGTGTTGGAGAAGTTGCGTGCCTCTCACAGCTACAATCCCAAGGACTTTGAATGGAACCTGAAGAACGGCCGTGTTTTCATTATTAAGAGCTACTCTGAGGATGACATCCACCGCTCTATCAAGTACTCGATCTGGTGCAGCACAGAGCACGGCAATAAGAGGCTGGACTCAGCTTTCCGGGCCATGAACGGTAAAGGTCCTGTGTACCTGTTGTTCAGTGTCAATGGCAGTGGTCATTTCTGTGGCGTGGCAGAGATGCGTTCACCAGTGGACTATGGCACCAGTGCGGGTGTTTGGGCACAGGACAAGTGGAAAGGCAAATTTGATGTGGACTGGTTGTTCGTTAAGGATGTGCCTAATAGCCAGCTGCGCCACATCCGCCTAGAGAACAACGACAACAAGCCAGTGACCAACTCTCGCGACACCCAGGAAGTTCCTCTGGAGAAGGCCAAGCAGGTGCTCAAGATCATTGCCACCTACAAACACACCACCTCCATCTTTGATGACTTCTCCCATTATGAGAAGAGGCAGGAAGAAGAGGAGGAGGTGCGCAAGGTGAGTATGGTCATCTCACTGTAATACACCCAAAATATGTCCTGGCATTTTTGACTAGAATAAGTGTAAGAAAACTTTACTTCTCTAAACGCTCTCCTTTTACTGGTTGACTATTGGTTTGTACCTAGTTCGTGAAAAACTAATTATTGTTTATCTGTTTCCTTTTACTTGCTCAATTTTACAGACTTTTGAACCTGCCCAGATACAGAACCGCTCTCGGTTGGATCAGGTAACGAACTGTCACACATCCTCTTGTCTGTGTCTTATATTACCTCAGCATTAGATTTTTTTTCTGATGGGCTTCTCTAGATTAATTGTTCATTGTGAGGATGAATTTAAATATAACTGGAATTTCTATCAATGTTGTAATTAGATACACACAGACCTATGTTCATGAAAATGTTCAGCAGTTTACCGTTGTGCTGTTGTGTCGTGTTTACATTTCTGATATTCTTTTGTCCTTTTTTTTCCCCTCAAACAGGAGCGCCAAAACAGGAATAAACAATAGAGGACATTTATCCTTGGCTTGATCAACAGTTACACTAGGACTTTTGATTTAAGAGACAGAAGAATATGAAAATGCAACCAAGCCCTTCAATTTTTTTCTATTTAATCCTGGTGAATCTCTGCCAATTGTTGAGACTTGTGCTTTTTTTGCCCCATATACCACCCACTTCTTGTGCAGGGATAACAAGCTAATTTAATGTATTACCTAGCCACCACCACACACTTTAGTTTTGTTTTGTTTTTTTCTTCTTCTTTTTTCTTTTCTTTTTTTTTTTTTTTTTTTGTATTTTTCTTCCCGTTCCATCGTGTACTCTTCTCTCACCAGACTGGTTTCTCTCTCCTGCCCCCACCTCTTCTTTCCAATTGAATCAGGGTTTGACTGCATCATGGAGAAAAAAAATCTGCCACTTTATATTTCAGTACAATCAGGAACGGATGTGTCCTGCCCCTATTTGTCCATTTGGGGGCAACATTGCCATGCTTCAGAGTTTTAACTGTGCCAACAGGGTTGGAGGATCCCAAAGGCAATGTAGGACTTGGAACTGTGCGAATATAAAACTTCAACGGTTTATCTATTTTTCATTCAGATTGACAAAATCTCTATTTTTTGGCTTACTACTGACAATTTTCATTTCAGAAACTTGTTTTCTGGAGCCTTAATGTTTTTTTGTTTGTTTGGGGTTTTTTTTTTTTCAAATTATTGGTGACTTCTCAAAAGAACTGCTCAAACAGTGACACTGCTGGAGAAATCAGGGATAGTGTGAAATCACACAGGACTCGAGACATTTCAGAGGAGGAATTGCAAAGGCCTCTGGGAAAGAAACAGCGGATGTGTCCTCCACAACCAGAACTCACCATTTAAATCAAAAATTGTACTATTGACATCCTTCATATCCCTCTGCTTTGCTTTCTTTTGATGTTTGTCTTGAAGGGGTCTTTTGTATGTTTCATCTGGAGATTCAACTTGTGTACGCAACCCAGTCTGAGAGAACTGATGCATCCACCATTTTAAAGTGTTTTATAATCAGTTAAGAATGAATTGTTGCTTGTGCATTTTTGTTCCACAAAATGGGGGAGGGTGCACATATCTGCCCATTCACCATCATTCTGTCTTAATCCTCTGTTTTTGTTTTTTTTTTTTCCTTAAATTTGGTTTTGCTATCATGTTGGTCGTAATGCTAAGCTTTAACGTAGGAGCCTATATATTCATGGAGAAAGCCTAAAAATGTATAACCGAAAAATTAATGTAACTGATTTACTATCAAGTAAGAAAAAATACGAATGAAATGTGGTTTCTGTGTGTTTTTTGGTTGTTGCAAAAATAGTTTGTTCTAGACTGAATTAATTGAGTATGATAAAGTAATGTACTTTCAGGTATGTTCATGGGGAAAAATGGGTTATTAAAAGAGCAAAGTCACTAATAGATGTGTGCCATGCATGGCAAGCTACAATATAGTTAAGTCTGCTGGAAATGTTGAAACTATTATTCCTGCAGCTTCTCTGTGAGGTGAGAGTGGTGATGTTGTTTAGTCCTTTTTAAAGGATGGTGTCCCCCTGTTGTCGTGTCAGTCGTTTTATGGCATTCAAAGCCAGAATGCAGTTTATCTTTTAATGAGGTTTTGAGAGCAGCAGAGTCGTTCTTGATCAGTTTGAGTGTGACTTTAGTATTTTGTGTATTTCAAGGTTACCATGTTGCAGAGAGGAATGCTGCTAATAGATTGATCTCATTTTGACATTTTTGTTTTATACGTGTAAAACTTTAAATTTGAAGGAGCTTCATGGTAACCAATCAATTATTCAGATCCCACATCAGGATTTTGTGTTTGAAGTGTTCCAGTTGAAACAGATACTATTAACGCTCTGTCTTGATCCCTGTTGAGATGATGTGGCCTGGACTCAAAAGTTTATTAGACTGTATATGTGATATATTCTCTATCTTGATTCTGTCAGGATTCTATCCCCTTTTATAATGTTGAGTTGGCAGAAGTACTGCCCTTTCTTGGGGTCACTTGAGTGTGAGTCTGAACCGTATTCTTCACAACCGTATTTCAAGATGTGTGAAGCTGCATTGTATGTTGTTGGGTTGTTGTTGTTTTTTTGTTTTTTTTTTTAACCTGGCCAGTGTATCCCCCTGCAATCTAGAGAACAGACCTCTAACAGGATCCTTTCTTGTCCATCTCTTCTCCATTTACCTGCACTAATCAATAGCTAGGTTGATCCAAGCAATACGGTGAACACCCCTTCACATGTTTGCCTTTGCATTCACCGAGATCGCTCTCTCCATCCAGCGTTAGTCAGGGTGAGGTGAGAAGCTAAAGGATGCCACCGATGTTGCAGCCACAGCCGTCTTTGCCTCAGGAAGCATGAGCTGGTTGTGATTGTAGAACAGGGCTTGCGTGCACGTTAATGACAACTGTCAGAAGATGTTTGCTGCAATAGACGGATGTCAGGCTAGCCATCAAAGTATATGTATCAACACTACAAAAGGATTGATGAGATGAAATATTAAATAAACATTAATTATCATATAGACCACAGTTGTAGTGGGCATAATAACTTGTTCAAAAGAGCTATCTTGGTTTTTCTTTATAGAAGAAATCAAGCCTTAATAAACTGTCCATTCAGAAATTACTTTGTCTTGATCTCATGAATTCTTCAGAAAAAAAAAAACTGCCTCCTATAGTGACCTTATTCAAAGATATGAAGCTCTGTAGGGCAGTCTTCAGAGCTTAAACATCACTGAAGGGGTTTCCAGGGTGGAATTTTGGCTGTCTTGTTTCATCATGCTGCTACATTATCTGTAAATACTGTTTTCAAAGCAGGCTGACATTTCCACAGGCTCAAGTTGTCCACGACGGGATTTGAGCGCACAAATGGAGAAGTGCAGCAGCTTGGGATAAAAGTGTGTATTTAAAATTGATGAAATGTATATATATGTAATTTTTTGTTATTGACGTTTTTAGTGACTAATTGGAATGTGAAAATTATAGGGCTGTAGCTGTAATTTTAAATCTCTGTACATGTTTCCCCGATCATTTTGGATAATCTAGTTCTTCAGACTGAGATGACCTTAACAGGTTTACAATAAAATATATTTGTTCCAGTTGTCATAATATCGTTTTGCCTTTACTTGACAGGAGCTCTCCGTGGTGCTGAATTCCTGGTCCGGAGGAACTGCAGGTGGGATGTTCGGCTGATCAGCTAAAGACCAATGTTTTGAGTAAAAACAGTAAGTGCACTTATGTGAAATGGAGATTTTATGGTTTAGATATATATATAATGGTTAAACAATGACTTTTTACGTTGCGCAAGGACCTTCAGAGCAGCAGGTTAGTTGTCTTGTACCTCAATTGATTGTGATTTTTGTCATGTAAAGAAAAACATCAGAATTTAGCATTAACACACAATCTGATTTTCTCCTGTAAATGCTGATTGAGGTTAGAAGTATCTACAAAGCACAATTCCTTATAAAATAATCACAAGACCAAGCAATCTCATCGCAGCTCAGGCTTTATTTGTTTTATCATCATTACAAAGTATGCATCCAACTGAGACATGGAATACGCAATATCATGTCGAGGATCTCTGCTCTATAAACTCAAAAGTGTTGATGTGGAACTTAGTTAAGCAGACTGCTTATACAGAGTTATACAGAGAGGCCCACAATGGGATAATTTATTTTCCCTTGTGCTGAAACACAAATATATATTTGTGGGATTTATGTCCATATTGTGGTTGCTTGCATTAAAAAGCCCAATTATTCAAAAATGGGAACACAAGTTTCCAGTTCAGTTTCCAAGAAACTGAACTGAAAGTTGTAGTCAGATGAAAGGTGCCAACCTGTGATGTACAGTATGTACGAAAAAGAAACTTTTTTTTCCCAGTTTTATCCTGTTTGTTGGAATATTGGTCATATATATTACACTGCAAGTGAAATGTTTATCCCAAAATAACATCCAGTGTTGAACACATTGTCCTGAAGCCAAAATCCTCTGAGGCCCATTTAATATATATATCCAGTGGGCATTAGACACATTGATTTGATGACGGGATATTTAACTACTGTCAAATAAAATCTTATGTAGCTGGTCTAAAGAGAAACTGTCTTAATGTGACTTCATCTTAGTTTGTGAAATCCTAAGGCCTGTGCTGGACTAATGCTTCAGCCGTACCTTGTTAGATGGTCGCCGGTAGGTGGCGTTAAATTCCTCATTTCTATATGTTGACTCGTTTCGACTAAACTCTGCAGCCATCATCAGTTTGTATCCTCTCGGGCTTCAGCCTCGTCTGTGGGCCTGAGCGTTGAGCCTCAGACTGACTCTTTAGTTTATTAAATAATGGAACGATTTCATACCAAGCTGGCTAACGGAGCCACAGTGGTGGACTTAAATTAGGCTGTATTTACACTATGGTATATTTAGATTTTGTGAAATATTCCAAACTGTCACAATAGAAGTCTCAGAGAGTCTGCGGCACCACCTCCCACAGACCAGCATTCAGCATGGACGCACTGAAGGCGGTGGATGTGTCTATTAACTGACGGTTGCCTAACTTGCAGGTTGGTTGTGAGCGGAGCGTTAGAAGCTTTCATTCGTCTTAAATCGAACCTACTGGGTTTACTGTAGCCTGCGTTTTAAATAAAAATGGGCAATTTTCCCATTTGATATTTGGGTCTACTGTCCTGCTTTCAAATTCAGGTTATTGACCTAATGCCCAACAACAATCTGCTTTTAATGCGTAGAGATTTAAATGGCGCATTTGAAAATGAAACAAACCTTTGGAAAGGTCCTACATTAAAAATAAAGTAGATTTACACGAAGGAATGAGCTACCTTAAATTCAAATGTCTGATGGGTATGTTTTTGGAAAAGCCAGAGGAAGGTCATTGACCTTACTTGGCAAAAGTCCAGCTGTTTTTCTAGACCTGCTTCATTTTTTGCGCGTGATGCGTTTAAGGCAACATTTGAGATATAGGAAAAAACACAGGCAATGTAAGCTTACATTTTAGACCAGAGGCGTGATATCAAAGTTAACTGGCGGTAACCTCATTTAATGATATAATAGCATATTAAAGTACGCATTGCGCCCACCCAGTCAAGGCAACACACACACTAGCACGTTTTGACACGACTGCGCCTGAGCACACGCACACGCAGTTTTGTGACAGTACAGCAGCCGCTCTATGTGCTGCTGTTTGGCAGCCAGGCCCCGTTTCTTTAACGTTCAGGGTCAAAGCAGCACGGACTAAGAGCTGCGGCCTACTGAAATAACGCAGGGATCAGACGGGAAGTATGATGCTGTGTAGATTCCCCTCTTGGCATTCACCGCGTGCCTTAATTGTATGGACATTAAATCAAGGTCCGCTGTGAACACGCAGAGTGACAACCCTTGAAGAAGTCTCCTTGTGCCCAGCCGAGGGGCAGAATGACGCCGGCAGCCTCTCACCCTGTCCGGCTCCACATGCTCAAACCTCCAGCATCTGCCGCCAAGGAGGATGCAAGACTGATGACTGCGATTTAAGTAGCTACTGTTCCCGTTTCCGTGCGCGTGCTCGGACATACACACATACGCACACACACACTCACACACACACACACACACACACACACGCAAATCTAAAGCCGATTTTGCAACACAATCACGCGCTCGGGCGCGCGCACGTAGACACTCGAATCTAAAGCCGATTTATAGCCTACACCAGCAATAATGCGCGCGCCCACATTCTTCTGCGCCTCTTTGGATTCCACGCAAAGAAATATTGATATCGCTGCGCCACAGCTCGGCTTTAAACACCAGCAGCATGCAGCACACAACCAAAGGGGATGGAGCAAAGCCTGCATCCCAAAAACCTGCTTATTAGCACAGCAACCACTTCTAGCTTCAGATTCGGTGGATGCGCGTCTTTACGCATCTCTTGGCTGGTTACCTCGCACAGAATGATAGCTGAAGCTACACATGTTCCCGCTTTGTCCTTCCGCAAAAAAACAAACAAAACCACTCGAATTACAACATTAGCCTGACCCCCAAAACACAAAGACAAGAGTAAAAACCAGCAGAAAGCACCGATGAAAGCACATCAGAAGGCTATTTGTTTGAAGTCATACATCCCACTGCGAAGAGTACTGTATGTTCCATTTAACTTGGCTTGAATGCAGCTTCCCGACTTGTCCACGATCAACGCCCTCGGACAAAACGCGCGATGCCTCCTCTCTCCTCTCATGCAGCTGACAAACTACAGAAGGCTACTTTTACCTTGGAATCTTTCTACTGTGCAGAAAAGAGCAGCTCGTTCTGCTATGCGCCACACAGCACTCTAGCATATCCCTATAGCTGCTGGCGCTGGGAGGCGGAATTTCACGTGTCTGAGGTGGATTTTAAAAAAAAAAAGGTCTTCTTCGTCTTCAGAAAGGTCCTCTCTCCACCAAGAGTCAGTCGGTCCCTTTCGGTTCGTGTCTTTTTTAATCTGACCCATTTCAGGCACAATCCAGCCCTGGATGCTTGCCCCCTCTCTCGCTCTCCTCTCTCTCTCTTTCGGGCTGTGTGATCCACTGTCTCCCGGATTAGAGCGCCCCTCTCTTCCCATCCTAGACAATTGCGAGTCTCTGCTGATTGGACTTGAGCGCAAAAGGATTACATGGGCGCACAATGACGTCATGGCCCGGGGCCCAAGTTACCCCCCCCCCAACCCCCAACCAGCCTCACCCCCCCACCCCCCCCACCCTATTAAAACCAAATCCTCATCAGCTCCAAACGTCCTTGAAACCACCGGCCTGACTTTCTGCAGCGCCTCTCATGCATGCGTGCGTCGGGGCCGACTCCTGTTTGGTCTTACAGATAACGGCCATAGCTCACAGTTGGTAGGTTATTTACCAACAAATACAATATCTCCTGCACCCAGAAAAAAATACAAACTAACAAACTAGCAATTCTCTAGTCGCCGGTGTGCACCGAAATACCAACACCTTGCAACACCTTTTTTTTTTTTTGTTGTTGGTGGGGGTTTTTTTTATACCCCGACAGGTGCAAGTCCAGTGGCCTCATTGCTGCTTCACACCGACGCTGCAGAACTGCACTAAGAAAAAGGATGTAGGGCTCCACTATAATCTGCAAACCTGATTTGCAAAACGCACAAACGTAGTAATGGTGGTCAAAATGTGGATGAATTCTACTTTGCATCGAAACACTCATTTTCAGATTACCTTACAGTGAATGTATTAACCCTTCACCACAGTCCTGGTGCTAAAAGGCCCACATCAGCCTGCCATCACTCTCCATTTGGGACAACACACTTAATGCAACATGGATATAGAGCTGTGATCAGCTCTGTGAGGGAGTTCTGTGACATGTGATACTAGATGGTCCGGACTAACATGCTACCACATGCTACAGCAGTGTGCATCACTTTGTTCACTTTTGCATAGAGCTAAAAACACTAAAGAGCTTCTATGTGCTGCATATTATAAGATAGAGGCTACAAAGTTAGTATTGGATGGTGTACGCCATTGATAAATGTAATAAATGATTGCCTAACTGACTGTGAAAAATAATTATACATACAGGCCTATAGTTGTCCCGTGTGGGATCTGAGTATTAAAAATTATTTTGTCAGAGATGTTGACTCCGGCATTTTGGTGCTATGACCCGTAATAGGCCTAAATATTTGTCAGCTCATCCGAATGCATGCCTGTAATTTATTATTATTATTAAAAAATGTGCTAAGCAAATAATTTGCTTGATTCTTCCATGTCCAGTTTCCAGATTCAAGTTTTATATAAAAATAATTCCCTATTCGTCTTTAAACTGAAGTGTCCACTGAGAGGATTGGTCTCTGCTTTTTGCAGCGGAACCTCCTCATTTATTTATACAAGTTATCTGTAATATGCATCTCTGAAAGTATCGTTTTCAATGTATTATTATTTTTGCCTGTCCTGTTATTAGCACTGCCACATATCGACGAGTGTTCTTGCAATGCATTTAAACGCCACTGTTATAATAAGAAAAAAAAAAATCCTGCAGGAATATATTGATTTCTGTCCCGGAAGAAAAAGTCATTGGATTTTACAAATGTTTCTCCCTCCTTCTGTAGCTCCTGTCTACCTCCCACTGTTGGCTGAACAAAGGGACAGAGAGGAGGAACCATCAGCGGTGCACAGGATGGAAACCGCTGCCCTATACTCTCATAACGGAGCCTATAGAATCGCAAATTTGCTCTTTTTCAACCAAATGCAATTATTAACTGTTTTAACAGGCATGCCTATTGTCTCATCTCGGCCTCCGTCGCAATCTACATCTGAAAACGAGCTTCCTGCATTTACATTAATGCAAGTCAATTCACTAAAGCGGGTCATTTGTTAGGCCTATTGGCTCCTCATTGGCGAAAATGAGAAAATATAATAACCCAGCGTGCACAGCGGCGGCCTGCTACTGGAGAGGCGTCCTCCATCCAGATTGAGCCTCCACCGATAAATCCACGACGGCCTGGACTCTCGATCCTTTGTTCAGTGTCTTACTCTTGCGGCTGCGGGAACCTCCAGTTATGCTCCACGCTGCGGCTCTATCGCACCGTCTCTCCATCTTGTCCAGCCGCCGGGCCTCCGTCCGTGCAGAAAGTGCCGCAGCATAACGTCTAACTTAAGGGAAAACAGCCTCCGTGTTTCTCCACATGCACGATGGAGCAAAGAGGGAGCAGGATTGTGAGTTGAATTGCGGTCGCCTTTTTCTCCCCACATCTCTCCCTGCGCCGAGCTGAGCGGCCTCCACATCTTAAGCTGAATGAAGGGGGAGTTGTCCCTGTGCATTACAATGACATTCAGGCCCCCATTCATTCAGCCACTGTCTAACGGTCTTTGGACAGCAAATGCAACCCCATCGGGGGGTCGCAGCCCCCTCATTACACCCCCAATCCCAACACGCAGCCCCCCACAATAGCCCCAACAAAAGAGAGAGGAGAGTCGGCCCCAGTTGTGCGAGCTGCTTTTGAGGTACGCTGGGAAAATATTCCTGCGCATTTGAATTCGTTAAGGAACGTGCCGCGGCGGAGTGTAATGCTGAGTGGTCACCAAGAGCATTTCAAAATAAATGTGTGTGGTGCTTCTAATTACTCCTCGCTTGTGTCTCTGAGTTGCGGATCTCCTCTGCAGCAGCTGAATCCCGGTCAGCCATTTAACATAAAGCATTAAATCAGGTGCAAAACCCATTTTTACTGGGCTCCCATCTCTTGGCAATAAATGCGCCTCCACGACGTTAGGAGCTGCGAGTTTGGCGCAAACACTTGGAGGAGGGGGGCTGCATGGCATCAAACAAGAAAATGCACAAGTTGACTGGGCATATGCCAGTTTAGTCTCTCCGGCATAGCCTACAATTTAATCTAAACCCATTTATTTGTAAACACCAGGTCATTTGTGCTTTCAAAAATAAAAAGTCACACAAACCCCTCAGGCAATGGGCAAACACACCAAGAGGAAATTATTAGTGATCTAAAAAATTGTAATTTTATTCAAACCCACATCTGTAACCTTGATGTTGCTCCCCTCACCTGAAAACACCCTGTATGTTTACCATGTCCCATATCTATACACCTACATCTATATACCTGGGGAAAAAATCCGAATGGATTTAAAATACCGATAACGCCATAAAGATAATAACAACAACAATAATAATCCACTTTATCGAAGGTAGGTGGATATGGTGGAAATTGTGGGGGAAATTGTCCTGGTGTGGAGAGCCAACTTTCCCAGGGAAATCATACCGATTTCCGAAATGCTGTTGAAGGCCCGAATAGGCACAGCTGGGCATCTGCTTATGGGCCTATTCATCGGGAGGAGAGAGGGGTCAACGCCGCGGCCCGGCGGCCAGCTCCGCACCATAAGCTCGTTATGCAGATATGGTTTATGGGCTCGAACCGGACTCTGGTCCAAGAGAGTACTGAAGCCCTTTTAGTCTGTGCCGCTCACCTTCACCGGCTGATCAGGGACAATTCAGGGATGTGTGGCTCTCATTTATTAGGTTTTTTTTAGTGTAATTGCGTTCATTTTTATACTTCAAGTTCTGTAGTTTTGTCTTGTTTTTTTTTTATGGGTATTTTCCTGTCTCGCTTTATGTAAAGAAAAAAAATAATTTGTATTTGCCATTCTTTTTAATTTTATTCAGCAATGACTTTATTAAGAGAGGTGAAATATTTAAACTCTCTTCCCAAAAGGAGAAAAAACAGACGACCCCCCCCCCACCCCCACCCCATAAAAAAAAAAAAAAAAATCCAGAAAACAAAAAAGGTGATTGAATAGGCTGCTCTTAAATACAGGAAATTTCTTTTAAGACAGTGACTGAAGTTTATCAAAGAGAATAGAGACCAATCTCTGGTGCATTTTCCCCCTAAACCTCCCACACTTTTATACTGGCACTGCTACTTGTTTTGAGAGGCATAAAGAGGTGTAATTTTGCAAACATTTCTTAAGTGCAGAGAGCCAGAAGGACCCTCTAGTATTGTCCAGAGAGAGAAAGAGAAACACTTTGACAAAGGAATCTATTGTTCCTGGTGAACAATTCAAGGGGCCTAGTAAGCTGTCCTCTACGATCAGGCAGCCGGCCGCTGATTTGAATGCAAGGGGGCCCCTCCGAGGAGAAATGGTAATATATGGCAAGATATAACACCAGCCTATATCAAACTGCAAGTTGGCTATTGCCAAGTCCTGAACACATACACACACACACACTGTAGACATACATAAAGAGGATAAGTTGGACCTCTGAGTTAGAGGAAACTTTACTGTACTTTGGATACAATGTGTCTCACCTGCTCCCAACTTTATGTTTTAGAGCCACAGTAAAGCCAGAGTGATCATCATATTCAAAGGTAAGATAACACAATAATGCAGAAATAATGCCTAAAAAAAATCATTTTTTAATATTCTGCCATGATTCTTTTTTTTTTCTCCTAAAAATATTTTGTAATCTAAATTAATATCTCTCTGGCGTTATAAAATGTAGTGAAATCTAATGAGAGCTGATTAAGGCTCAGCTAAAACTGTAACTTAAGCATAAGTTTGTTATTCCCACATTTTATTATTTGATTATGATTTATTATTATATTGATTGATTGATTATTTTAAAGTAGTTTTAATCCAGATTTTTTTAAATTAAATATGCTAGCTCTATTTTATTTTATTCAGCTTTCATTTATTTTATTTAATTTTCAGTAATTGTAACAAGCTACATTTAAGCATAGTTTTTTTAAAACACACATCATTAAATGATGTCATGCCCACACCCATTTAGATAAAATGCAAAACAGCAAAGAAAAATTTCCATGTTACCTGAGATGCTCAAAGATGCACTTCAACTTATTTTTGAGTGTTCACTGTTTGGTCGCACAAAGCAGAGAGACCAGCAATCCCAGTTGTTTCACAAAGAGAAAAATTTCCCGGCGTATGTGCTGAGAGATGGACCTGTCACTTGTGTGTCCCAGAACAATGACTTGTCCACACTCACACGCACACACACAGACACACACGCTGAGGAATTGGCAGGTTGTAAACACGAAAGCATGATTCCTCAAATTATGGTTTGATACACATCGCCTGTAGTTCTTCTTCATTTGGGACGTTTAATGAATGAATTGAAATTTTCCTTTGCTTTGTGAACTCCATATCAATAACGTTGAGTCACTTGGCCAGTGAGGTGAGCATCACTACTAATGTAGAGGTCTCTGATTTTATCTGATAAATGTCCTGATCTGTTTACATTGATCTGTTTGTGACGCAGCCAGAAGAAAGGAGTCATTATCCTCCTGAAGGTTTTTTGTACATTTAAATGATTGCTGAATCTCACATTCTCTGTAAAATTTCCCCAAATGTGTGTGTATATGTATACACACTTAAGTCTGCATCTGAGTACATGTGTGTGAATTAACTGATGCGATAGCAGAGCCTCCAGTCGATGTCTACAAGAATGAGTGATTATATAAAGCTTTAAATTGGATTGGTGGCACTTATGGTTCCAAAAACGCTGCGCAGATTAACATAGACGTGTCTGACGTTCATCTGAGTGTGTATTTTGACTGAATGTCTATCTGTTCTTTCTTACCTGCTTTCTCTCTATACATGCTGTCATTACAGTGTACATTATTGAAGCTGCTCCTCAGTCATGTACCCCAGTGTCTGCAGTCAGGAGGCTCGAGAGGAAACAGGACTCACTGAGTAACCAGGAGCATTATCTGCATAGGTATTCATTACTAGCCGTTGTAAAACAAGTCAGACTCAAGTGAGTGCAATGCAGTGGAAGCAAAGACATTTTTTTTTATTCCACAGAGACAGAGAGCAGAGGTGACACTACTGCTGAGGTGAGTTTTACACAAATCCTGCATGTCAGCCGTTCACATGAAAACAAAGGCGCACGTTTAACCTCCCTTCAAAGGGTTGCTCTTGCTGATGCTCATTCATGCCCAGCTGATACTGTTCTACAAGTGCATGTGGAGCAGCACAAAGACACACAAGTCCATCATTTTCTCCATCTGACTCTGGCGCACATGCACACACAGAATGCAAGCCTGCAACAATTCTAATTAATAAACAATTAATAAACGAATGCCCTGGTTTTCCAACACACACAATTACTGAACTTTACCTTCGTCTCACATTCACAACACACAACTCCCCTGTGCTGTCAGTTAACCCAGCAATTAACCTGCACCTCAGCCAAACATCATTAGGTGGAGAGAGGAGGAAGACCAAGGAAGGTGAGAGACAGACAAATGTAGATGGTAAGAAATGGTGATTTTGTCACATATAAATAGGACATTTTAATATGCAAAAGCAAAAAATGTCAACAAAAAAAAGTTTTGGGATGCTATCTATATTTTTTTTCATTAATATTGTTTACATCCACATTATTTATTCTGTAAATCTATTGGTGTGTGAATGTTTTTCTCTTCCTGACACATCCTATGTTTTTCTGGTTATATGGCATCGTATATATCTTTATAAAAGGTGGATTCTAAATTAAGCTGCCCTGTGACCTCTCCCATCCCCCACCTTTTTTTTTTCCAGATTGACTAGGCCCCAGTCAAGAGGTTGGGTGTTGGAGCGTCAGAGAGGTTTTTTGCATACAGCTGTATGTAAGTCTGGGGTAACAGGGCTGGCAGGCTGATGGAGGAGTGTTTTAGCAATATTTGACAAAATTTCTCGTCAAGTAAATTTGAATTCATATATTTAGGTTTTATGGTCAAATATAAGAGGAAAATGATATTTTGTTGTAAAAGTAAAAAGCTGGGGAGGTGTCCTGAATGAGATGGTGGAAGCTAAATGTGAAAACATGACGGTGACGACCTTTAATCGTCCGCTGTGCGCTGCAGGATTTGTTTCTAGACTGAAGATCGGAGACCAGGAGATGAAGGTGGTCGTTGTAACCCAGGGCAAAGGAGTGGGGATGTATACACAATATATTAAAGCATTTTATCCAGAAACACTTCTGCTCTATACTGAACACATACTGTAGGACAATTAGTGCTTTTTCAAGTCCTCCATACACTTAATTAGTAATAAATAGCCCTGCCATTAGAGCAGCATTTATAGTAAAAATGCATTGCTTATTTGAGTCGCTGGAGACACTGTGTTCATAAAAATATAATCTTTAGTTCGCAGGTGTGTAAAATGACGTAAAAGGCCTTTTTCTTGATAAATGTTCCATTAAATCCCCTAAAGTTCGCTTCGTTTCATACCCCAAAGAACTCTGTACGTGTACATGACAATACGGCAGCAGACGAGGTGGATGAGGTCGTTCACCAAGGTTGCGTTGCAGCCATTGTTTTCCTGCCTCTCAGGGCATATAGTGGTACAGTGTGGTACACATTGTGTCTAGTGAGCATGGGGGAACTGTTTAGTCCCCCATAAGGAGATTAGAGATGATTGGTTTTATTGACTGGCCTATGCTGCGGTTATCAGGGCGGTTCTTGGAGCATGAAGACACGCTTTTGTCTGGCCCTCATTGTTCTTCCTGGCCCGAGACCCTGACGCTGATATGAATTTGATATGACAGTAAAGTGCCAATTATGTACATACATGCAAGGCCCTGCTCCCATTCAGCTCTATGTGGAGTGAAAAGATGGGGAGGTGAGGAAGAGAGGGGAGGAGAGATAAGGCGAGGAAATATCTTGAAGGGTTAGTGAGCGGGGCTAGAGGATAATTTGCTGCGTGAATCTTGAGACTATTATTTTCCTGATCCTTATGTTGTCAATAAAATGCTACCACCGAGACACTGATGAGTGATAAGGAGGTTATGTGGGTGTGTTTTTCCACCAGCCAGCCTGTCATATCTTATCAGCATCAACTGCATCTGTGATGGTTTGATTATTTTCATCAATTCAAGGATTACTAGATCACAGAAAACATGGATATCACACCAATTTCATTTTAATTCAGCACAAATCAGATGATTTTGTTTTACTAGTTAGATTTACTGTGAAATTCCTCAAATATTACATTCAACCATTACACCAGCCTCGTTTGAAATGAGTCTGTAAACGTACCGTGGATATGTGTGATCATAGGTGCAAAATAGCTTTCACATGCACTACTTAAGCTATACGACATCACAAAATATACAGCTGCTTGCTGTGCAGTAATGGGTTTGTGTGCATTTACATTTACATTTTTGTATGTGATTGTGTTTATATGTGTGTTTATTGTGTGACTTGTCCCAGACTACCGTTTGAAATCAAAGTCGGAAATGGTGTGTAAGTCAGTTTCTAATTCCCTTTTATTCCTCTCGTCCTTTTCTCCCTCTTTTATGTACTCATCTTGGAAAAAAGGTGTTAAATCATCTAAATCATTCCCTGACTATTATATCCAATTAATGCCTCCTCATGGTGTTTTATTGTGTTATAAACTGCTATTGCTTGTGGTTCAGTAGACAAACACAATGTGTTTCTGTGCCGCCTGCCACCGGGGCTGGCTGTGGATGTGCTGGGGAGGGACAGAGGGGGACTTGGCCACTGCCCATGGGGGCCCTGGCCACTCTAAATCAGTTAGTTTTGGAGGAGATCCTAGTCGGCTTTTTAAGAGGGTCCATTATAGGCTTGTTAATGCCTCAGCCGAGGGGGAAACACTACTAACTGCACTCAATTCTCTATGCACTCAGTCTCCTTCTCAGTCACTCACACAAGCACACACACACACACACACATACACACACACACCCATATCCTTCTCCCTCTTGCTCTCGGTGCTCAGTGTGTTTCTCTTGAGATATGTGAGCAACTGTGTGTTGTCTTCCTTGTGTATCCTGTGTGTTTTTCATGCACATGACACACCCAGCTTCTGTCTCCTCTTCATGAATTTCATGGCTTCAGCCTTGACTGAAAGTAACAGGATATCACAAAGTCCTGCCCATTTCTTGCATTGATCTGTGCACTCTGGGTCTGAATGTGTTCTTTTGTGCACATGCGTACAGCTATGGTGTGAGTGTGCGAGTGTGTGGGCAGTGTATAAAATGTGTGAAGCAGATTGAGGGTTTCTTTGAAGATATATTTTGGAGCCTTGAGGGGGATTCAGGAGTGTGTTATTGCATATTTAGGACAGTGTGTGAGGGTCTTTTGAGAGAGTATGTGCGTGTGAAATTTTAATTCACACTATAAGTGTGAAGCTGCTTAGTTTGTTTATCACTGAGAGGAGATACCCAGAGAGCTGTTTCAACTCCCAGTAGTTCCTCTGTCACACCAAACGCTGCAGAATCCTAACTAGCTGCAAAACAAAAAACACCAAAGTTCACTGAGACACAATTGTGTGTTGCTAATGTCAGTTCCCACTTCATCTGCCGTTTCATCCATATTTATGCTCTGCTGTCGCTTTTATTCAATTGTGTTTTTCCGCTTGCCTCATGTCAAACTCTGCGCGTTTCTTCTCCACCAAAGTGGTCACAGTTGCTTTGTTCTGCTCATGGTCGAGCTGTAGGCACCAATATCGTCACACCTGAGGTACAAGCTAATGTCCTCCATCGCCGCATTCTGAACCGTCGTCAAGGAAAGGTACCTCTTGGTCGCCCTGGAAACCATGCCTCCCAGCATGCTTTGTGTGAGTGACAGGAGGAAGGTGTGACAGAGGGCGAGTATTGTGTAAATGGATATCTTTCAAGCTGGACAAGCTCTAAAGCTTTTTCTATTCATCAGCAGTGCCTTAGTATACTTCTGTTTCCCTCATGTTGTCACATTCTTAAAAACAATGATGTTATTATTTACAGTTTCCAGTTTGCGCTGTCAGTTCTGTACAGTAGCTTCATCCAAACTGAGTAGAAAGACATAAAGATATGCTGAAATGATCTTGTCCTTCTCATATTTAAATTCTTTCTTTCAGGGAAAAGATGTGCTCTTATTGGGACTGTAGCTGAAAAATAATTTTGCTGTTGAGGGGAATGAGCAGGATAAGCGGTTGCCATGATTGGTTTCAGCAGAGGCAGCCTGTGTTCATTTCGTTTCCCCCTGCCCCGCTCATGCAAGACGCTCTGAGAGTCTGTCCTCCTTGCAGAAGACATGCATGTCCCTGTGTATGTGTCCAAAAAATGTAAGTCTATTCTCTCTTCTGATTAAGTACAGAGCTCAGAGGTGCTTTGTCTCATACTGTATGTCTGTGTATTGTGTGTGTTTGTGGAATGTATATTGTGCAGTACTTTATTTAAGGAGAGTGTGTACAGTAGTTTGCAATCATGCTGTGCTAATATTAATCCAATCTACTTATACATTTTGAATGTGTGTGTGTGTGTGTGTGTGTGCGCATGTCTGTACAAGGTTCAGTCTCAGAGGCCTGATAAAGTATGAAACCAATAACTGATAAAGTATCAGACAGGAGACAGTGCTGTCCAGTGGTGAACTTGGAAATGGACATTTTCCTGAACACTGACCAGATAAGCAAAATCAGAAAAAATGCCGTCTGGGGAGCTCCTGTCAGCTCTTACTGATATGTAGTCTAACTCCCAGGGCAGTTTCAGTTTGCACGGTGCTTTGCTTTGTGTTTTTCCTTTCAAATAATATTAATAACTTAAAATATGCTCATGCAAATAAGAAGCTCAGCACAGCACTTCGTGCCACAATGATTAACGGAGACAAGGTGACACAAAATGAAGATAACAACAATGGCACCCACCGATATACACAATTGATAATATTACAAACTAATAAGTGCTAATCAAATGAAGGAATTGGTGTGGGGAGGGGGGGGGGTTGAAATGATCTCTGGAGATTCATTATTCAATATTTCTGTTGGAACGTCTGTGTGAGCTTCAGTCATTATAATCTCACCTGTATTTCTGCAGTCTCCCTCTGCCACTCCAACACACCCGTCAAGTCTTTCATAGCTGTTGATCGCACTTGACTGAAAACTCTAACACCAAACAGACCCTGACTTCTCACTTACTCCCCCCGAAACCGCTTCTGAGTTTAGGTTTTTTTTTTTTTTTTTAAGGCTCCACACAAGCATTGATGGGGCTGTGAAATCTCCCAAATCCTCACCCCTGTTTTCCCACCGCATTATCATTATCACTACGTTATCACCACCTTGTCATTAGCTGCATCTAAACGTGAGGGTGCCAGTGTTGTCTCCTTCTATTCCAGTCTCGTGATGTGCCTTTAAATATTTTCCACCAGGGTTTAATCACAGTGGCTCCCGCTGTAGGTGCAGCGCTGCTGTGTGAAACAGTCCTAACGTACATTTGATGCACCAGTTGTAGTTATGAGGGGGAAAATAATCTCATCGTGATCTCTAAGTCTATCTGTGGGAGTATATCACAGAGAAATATCATTGTCCCTTCTCTTAGTTATGGTTCATATCATCAGTTTTTTTTCTCACCGAGCTTATTCCAGTTTTTCTGACCCTCTTCTACCTCCTGTTTCCCTCCTTTTTAGTGTCCTCATATCATCCTGCCCTTTTCGCTCATTAGCCTACTTTAACTCTTCTCTTCTCTTCCTCTCTCGTCTCCTACCTCCTCTCCTCCTGTCTCTTGTCCTCTCCTCTGTCCTATCCTACTGTCTCCCATTCTCTCCTCTCCTCTCCTCTCCTCTCCTCTCCTCTTTCCTATCCTCCTGTCTCCTTTCTCCTCCTCTCTCCTCTCCTCCATCCTGCATGCCTCAGCAGCCTCTCCTTTCTGTCCGTCTGTGTTGGCATGAGCTCCCCTGGCTCTGCCCCCGCCTGCCCGCACTTTATGCTGATTGGACCAGCTGTTCCACTTAAATTCACCATGGCAACCACAACCTGTCGCCTAGCAACCCTGCTCTTCTCCCTGATTCCTGCCAGTGTTCTCCACAGGCGGAGAGAGAGAGAAAGAGAGAAGAAGAGATTGAAAATTCCCTCAGATTTTTTTTTTGGTCTGTGTGTTTGGTGTTTGGTGTGTGGGTGTGTGGGTGTGTGAGTGTGTGGATGTGTGGATGTGTGGATGTGTGGATGTGTGTTGTGTGTGTGTGTGTGTGTGCGTGCGTGCATGTGTTTGGGTGTGTTTGCTGTGTGTGTGTGTGTGTGCATATGTGATCATATGTGATCATCCATGATCATACGTGAGCACACGTGAGTATGTTTGGCTCCTCTTCTGAGTCAGAAGGAAATGTGTTGAGTGTATTGATGAGATAGTTAAATGCAGTGTGTTTGCATGTAGCCCAAAGGGACCTTCAGTTAACTCAGAGTAGGTTGGCAGGAGATGTGTGTGCCAAATGATGCTGTGTGTGTGTGTGTGTGTGTGTGTGTGTGTGTGTGTGTGTGTGTGTGTGTGTCTGTCTCCTTGTCTCCTGTTGACTGGACTTGTTCTCTCAGGCGTGGTGAGAGCAAGGGTACATGCAAGCTCATGCTAAAGAATTCATGGCACTACTGCTCTCAGAGGCCCCACTGTCAGTGTAGCCTCATGGCCCAAGCATACTAATCAGAAGCACTGGATAGATGGGGACACATGCACGGACACACACACACACACACACACACACACACACACACACACACATATAAACACCTAAATGGGTTGAGTAGGCGCTCTGTTCTGGCATGTGTTTATCCCCCTATTTTCCCCAGTTAAGATTACCTACCTAATAGACTTTCCTTGCAGCCTGGGAACCGGTCCCATGGCCAGGTAATCCCATAGTTCATCCCCAGCAGATGAACTCTTATCCTGGGAAGAGCAGCAAGAAGCTCCCCTCCACCTTTCATAATTGGATCTCACACAAGTTCAAAGTTGTCTTCAGGTTTGCTCTCACTTCAGAAAGATTAAATATCTACAGCGAGCCTCCGGTGTGCTGCGTTTGTAAAACACACAGTATGTGTATGCATTCTGGGAAATGCAGCATGTACTTTTAGTGATTGCATAATTCATTTTTAGTTTATTTAAAAAATGTCCAGCTACCTTTATCAACTCCATTGAGGATTTAGCCTCACTTAGCAATTAATGTGAGCAGCTGAACATTAGCAAACATGGATTGTAGTAATAAAAGGTTAGCCATTAATGCAACATCAATTCAACAATTATGCTGTAGTATATGCTCAAACTATCAAAATTATAGGCTGATGAATAGATCAGAAAGGAAAACCAACTTTTTATTAACATCCTTAGCCACCGTCGACTTCTATAGTAGCTTTAGCATCGACTCTCCAGGCCTCTGCAGGGATAAAGCAGCATTCCTTATGTTATTTCCCCTGGAAGGTGTTTTACTGATGCTGTCTAACATGGTTCTCCAAAATCTCCCATAGGTGTTCATTTAGTTCTGAGATGTAGGAACTGTGGAGGCCGTGGCACATGAATCACAGGATATTACTCACTGGGCCCTTTCATTATACATGTAGTCCACAGATATATAGTCTCTTATTGACTGTATATATTATTATGTATCATACGGTATCTTACCAATGTATTTATATAGAACACTAGAACACACCAGAGTATCAAGTTTCCAGACAGTAAACCACATCAAGGATAATTTCTAGTTAAGTAAACAGTGTTGAACAAACATGAAATGCAACAATTGCTGAGTCCAGATTTTTTTTCTAGTTCTGTTCAGTGATCAAATAATTAAATAATTTGTCTCATCATCTAACCGTTTGCTCTCAAACAGCAAGTCAAATATTCAGTCCTGCAAAGCAAAACATTATAACTGTTAAACATTATCAGTGTGGGTGTGTTTGTGTGGTTTGGCGTTAATGTATAAAATTTCTGCCACGTTATTGATTTTTTTTTTTACTGCTGAATTCATTTGTTGCCTCCTCGCTCTGAAAACAGAGCTGAGCTGTTCTATCAACCATCATGTCTTCATCAGGTATTAATATGTTCCACCGTTAGTCCTGAAACACAAGTAAAATCCTTTCCCATTTCGATTCCCATAATATTGTCTTAGTAAAGACGGAACCACTCCTCACAGGGGGCGAAACAGTGAAAAGACTCCTCATATTCCTGTGTCAGACTAAAATATACACAGAAACATCAGCAAGTTCTCCTCAAATCATTCTTTGAGGTACAACTTTTTCTCATCTCAGCTCCTCTGACTGACTTTGTATTACACACACACACACACTCTCCCATGCCCTTCTTCTGTCTTGTTGCTGTCATTCTCTCTGGGTCTCTCCCTCCCGCCCTCAGAAGATATGACTTGTGTCTGATCTCCAGCTTCTGATGCAGGCACAACTTGGTTCATAGATATTGCTCCTGTTCATGTAATGTCAAAACAGACCGTAACAGCAATTATGTGTTTTTATTTGTTTTCACTGACTTATCAAAAAAAAAAAAAAAAAACACACATTGCAGCCACAAGATCAGAAATGCATCATGGATGACAGCTGGTGTCTTTTATAGCTAATCTCACACACACACACACACACACCAAAATACACTCAAAATTATAGACGCAAACACACATGAAGTATACACTGATAAATAACACCACTAAGGAAAGGACTTTACTATTGATCGTTAGCATGAAATGCTTCATGCAGAGCCCATTTTAAAAGTATGATGGAGGGCAACAAGCCAAGGCTCTTATGGTAATAGAAATATATTTCCTGAGAGGCTGCCAGTTGGCCCAGAATAATTTAAAGCAGCCTGATCTCCTCATGTCAAATGTGGCCCCACGCCTTGCTGTATGACTTGAGAGATGAAAATATAGAGAAAACCACCCTCACACACTCTGGAAGCTGACATCTGAGCCCTTAGAGCCCAGCTCCTGGTTCCCTTCACGTCCACCTTACCCATTCCTGCGGACAGCATGAGGATTTGTTGTGCATTTACAATGTTAAATATTTTTTCCAGTATTAAGATAAAACCTCTAATAATTGTTGAGGCTTTGGGTTTTTTTTCTCAATCAAATCTTATCAGACCACATTCACGTGGTCCCTTATAAAACTGAATTCAGATTAAACTCCTGATAAGGATGTTTTTTTCCAGATATTTAACCTTGTTTCTTGTTTGTTCAATCAAGAATCTTAAACATTATGAGGAAAAATATCCAATTATTAAATTATCTACTGAAACAACAAAAAATACTTAAGAAAACTGATGATTTGTCCCCATTTTGGCTTAGGCCAGATTTTGTCGCACTCGTCTCTACATTACTATATTAAGAACTGATTTGCGAGGCCATTGGACCTTCTTGCTGAGGCAGTTTCCACAGCAGGGACATAGAGATTACACAGGGATTAAGTGGTGTAATCTCACAAGTTGCTCTGCAATGCTGTCCAAAAAAGGAAGGAGTAAGTGAAGCTTGTTTTTCTTCAGTTTTGCACTCAGACACACAGAGAAAATTTTGCAGAGCGGCACAAGCAACACATACATACTTGATTATTGTGCTGATAGTTTTTATTTTACAAAGCTTATCTGTTCAGGAAAATTCTGACTATGCCAGCTCCATTGAGATACCCAGAAACTCAAGAATATAAAGTCTGGCAGCACTTTATCTTCCTGTTTTCACCTCAGAACAAAATTACATGAAACCAAAGTTTTTGAGATTTCTTCATCGATCCCTTCTTTTGTCCATCCTTCTTTATCTGCTGTTGACAGATCGTTGACCTTCCTCGTCTTTTCTTTTTTCACTCTTCTGAGTGAATGATAAAGGAAAAGATGGGGGCTTGTTTAGGGTCTCTGGTATTTGGGAGGATTGAGGATGATTATTTTTGGGGATGAGGGGAGGCTGCTAGATGAAAACAGAGGTCCTGGCTTTGCTTTAAGATGGCCTTAAGTGATGCTTTGATTACTGTGACAGTTTATCTTTATTATAAAATTCCATAATGGAAAATCGACCCTGTCCACTAAGCCCACAACCTTATCTGTGGGAGTCTGCACTGGATGAAGGTGTGAGAGTGTGTGTTTGTGTGTGTGTGTCTGTTTGTGCTTCTCAGAGGTTATTCAAGAGATAAAAAGGGCAAAGACAAGTGTTGAAATCAGGGACAAGAAATCAAAGTGGATAAACTGAGAATAACCTTTTGGACTTTCTTTTATTGATTGATTTCTCATGACATCTTGGATTTTGGACACTAATAAAATGATTTTCGTTTCTGTTCGAGATGAAGGGTACGCTTAAAATCTTAATTTCCTTATTGTGACTTTGCATGCGGTGAACAATGCTGCTGTTAACCAGACCGCATCGCTCCAGCAGGGCCTGATTTTAAGGGGCCCTACATTCACCCACACACCTGAAGGACAATAGCAGGCTGGGGCTTTGTTGCCGTCTCAGCGGCCTGGCTCTCCTTTGTCTATGTGGACGTGTGAAGCTCTAGTGACAGATGGCAGGGACATACTGTTATATCTGTTACCTTTCCGAGTGACGTGCAATATGTACTCTTTCCTTGAGACGACCGCGGAGAGACGGCAGCTGTCCATGCCTCTCCCCACACCTTCCTCCAAGGACACAAACTGCACAGTTCACCAAACAGCCCAGACCAAATGTGATTGAAAAATTTTATGGAGAAAAATTAGGGTAGAGCACTGACAGACAATGTCATCAATCAAAACATATTACTACCATTTATTTCTCTGTCTGGAGCAAAACTATATTATTGTGGAAAGAAAAAAGAAGTTAAACGTATATGTGGTCAATATAAGTATTATATTTCTATCCACTGTTATTTTTATTCTCTATTTGTTCTATGAGAAAACAGTGATGCTGTGAGCTTTCATAGCTACATCAAATCAGTCTCTGCGGCTGCGCAGAAGAATAATAATCTCAAATTGCGTAACCTACATCATCTTTATTCTGAAAGTATCCCTTCGCTTCCTGCTTGCTTACTTCATCCCTGCACTCCTCTCCTCAGCTGTAACATGGTGTACAAGTAACATTTATTTCGTTGAACTCCAAGACAGAATAAAGGGCTATCTCTAATATGCAGCCATGATGAAAATATGTACGAATGACAAAGGGCAAGCCTGAGAGATTTAATGCTTTTAGTTTATATGACTCACTGTAAAACACCACTAATAAAAGTGTCTGCATGCTCTCTTCTTCTATCTTTAGGCATGCGTGTGTGTGTGTCTCTCTCCTCCTCCCTCTCCTGTATGTGATTTATAATGGCACGGTCCTAGCGAGGGCCTTTGGAGGCAGATCTGGGGGAATTGGTCTAATTTGTGTGAACTGCTGTTGATTTATTGCCCAAGCAGAGGTTAATGATGGCTTCGCTCATTGTCGCTTGTTCTTTCCACTGTAATGTCGTTGTAAGGAGGCAATGCCAAGACCCTGCGGCATTGTATTCATCGTTCCTTTACTCCCAGAGACACCTACTCCCCTCCCTCCTCCTCTCTTTGCCACTCACCTCTGACACCTCATCTCATCTGACCTATACTGTGCCGCTCCACCAGTGACTCACTCCACATGTACTGTAGAGGTTGATTATCCTTTTGAACGGTTCTCTGTGAAGTTTGGATGCTGCCGCTGAGATCACCTGGAGGCTACAGTAGTGTTTGGGGGATTCACTTCCTTTGCTTATACACTCAGCTGGTCGGTACACCGACCTCAAAGTGATGCAGGTTATAAGGTTATAATGTTCAGCTCATCTGTTCAGTTGAATCTTTGTTGGTCCTGATTCAACTGCATAATCATTTTGAAGAATGTATTTTGCGTTGCTGTTGATTTGAACACATTTTATGAGGCATTCCTGTTATTTAACACATTCCTTTTGATACTTATGAAACCCTTCTTAATAGGTGGATCGCATTATTATTGTTAATGAAAACTGATTTTTAATGTGATAGAATTATTTATTTCGAAATCCAGGACAATTGTTTCTGTTGTTTTGAAGGCCTCTCAAGCGTTTACATAGTTGAAGTTGGTTGACATCCTAACTTTAACCATGTTAATATGCTGTTATACAAATTACATCTGAAGGAACACATCACAATTTTACCGCAAATGATGATGGCGGCTGTGTTCCCATTTTTACTGGGAAAAAACACAATTTTTAGAACAAGTAAAATGTACTTATTTTGAAAATCAGGGTATAAGAAGAGAAACATATCCATCATTCAAAATGCTTTCATATAATTACAAGCAGTATTATAGCATAATAATGTACATCGATGCATTGACTATAAGTTGTTTGCTATTTATTTATTAATTCAGTAGATTTTGTAGCTGCATCATTGAGTGATTTCACAGCATTGACTTTGGACAGAACAACTTTTTCCCGCTCTGCTCAAAGTTTGCCAGTCGATTGCTTTATCTGTCTGTGTGTCAAATCAGCTGACGATGAGACGGAGAGCTAGACCATGAAACTCGGTGTAACACTGAAAGGGAGTTGCAGGTTTGAGCATTAATGTTACAGTTGAATCTCTGTGGACAACCATGTTCACGCCGTCATTTGATAGATAATTATTCCAAACGTGTCTATGTTAATAATGATATCAATAATTAACTTTAAAGTGACATTACAAAGACCTTTACATGGGATTACAGCCACTTTCAGTGGATGAGTGAAGGTATTTAGTTACTTTCTGCCACTACTAGGAGCATGCACACACATACACACACACACACACACACACACACATTTCATGACACTGACACAGACTCTGCGGTTGCAGCAGCGTATCCAGACAGGACTCATCTTTGCATGTCTTCAGAAGTAGAGAGCGTTAGTAGCCTATGGATGTTGCCCTGTCACCCACCCCACTGCTCCCACCTTAAGCCTAACTTTGCCTCCCTGAGCAGCAGAGGCAGCAGCAGCAGGACAGCATGAGACGAAGTCTGCATACAGACAAGCGGTAGATGCTGGGAGCTCAAAACGCAGCCACTAAGATGTTTGCAAGTTCACACTCCTGCTCATTTTCACACCAACTCCATCTCCATGCTGCGGGCTTTAGCTGCTTCGTACACACTGAAAGTAATTATTTGCTCATCCATACTGCATTTAGTAAACGATATAAAATCCAAATACCAAAATACAATCCTGAAAATGGTCTCTGCTTGACCTTTGAGAGGGGAACGCTTTGGAGTATTTGTCGTATGAGCAGCACTTTAACAGGAGGCAGCCATAGCCTAATGTTGGGGGAGGAAAATATCCAAAGTATTTACAAAACACCCATGACACATGTCAAATCAATGTTGCTATGCTGTTTGTAGTCAGCTCTTGATGGTACCAAAGCGCTGCCAAAGAGAATTCTGTAGCGCTGGGGCTCATCAGCCGGGTATCGCATTTTTCTGCTTTTATGAAATGAAGTCAATGTGCGCATCTTTCCCGAGAAACACTCATGAATTCCAAACTATTTTGACAGATTTTCAGAGGGTCTTTCTTGCACACTCCCTTCTCATTGCCTGGTTTCCCTTTTTGTCATTGCAATCACATTTTCAAACAAAGTTTTCTAAGAGAACTTTGAAGCCCAGTGTGTTCAGAGTTAGCAGAGAAATACTCGAATTTGATGTGTTTATGTTATCTATCTATCTGTCTGTCAGTCTATCTTTTCTGTCTATCCGTCTATCGGTCTATCGGTCTATCGGTCTATCTGTCTATCTGTCTGTCTATCGGTCTATCTATCTGTCTATCAGTCTATCCATCTATCTCTCTATCTGTCTATCTATCTATCTATCTATCTGTCTATTGGTCTATTGGTCTATCTATCTATCTATCTATCTATCTATCTATCTATCTGTCTATCGGTCTATCGGTCTATCTATCTATCTATCTATCTATTTATCTGTCTATCGGTCTATCTATCTATCTATCTGTCTGTCTATCTGTCTATCTGTCTATCGGTCTATCTATCTATCTATCTATCTGTCTGTCTATCTGTCTATCGGTCTATCAGTCTATTGGTCTATCTATCTATCTATCTATCTATCTATCTATCTATCGGTCTATCGGTCTATCGGTCTGTCGGTCTGTCTGTCTGTCTGTCTGTCTGTCGCATATCTTGGAGCCTTGTTGGGACAGTTTTTAAATACCACAGAAGAAGTGCAACAAAGGACAGGACAATATCATTATCCCTGTCATTACACATGGAGCTGTAGCATCCATGACACCGATGGGTTCATATTTTTCCGTCATGGTTGTTGTGGATATATATCTGTCATCTGAAGGAAAGCATTTCCAACGGAATTCAGAATATTACTGTCATTTTGATGGCAGCTGTGCATAGAAAATGAAGTGGTGTTGTGTGCAGAAATAGCTCGATGTAAATCACGATTGCATCTTGAAAGTACACAACCTCTATTACATGACATTAAAGTCACCATATTATGTTTACTTGAGTTTAGTTGGTGCTCGCTCTCCGTCTTAGGCATCATAGAAAGATTTTATAATATAAGGACACGGTAGATTGGAAGGTGCTGTGTGGTTGTCCGATAGCAGTTGGCATGATGCACCACAGAGCGATAAGGTGCTTCTGCCAGACTTTGTAGGACACACACACACACACACCATCTGTTACAGACACACAGGCAGTGCAGGGGCCAGACATTTACTTCACATGACTCACAGAAAGAAACACATAAGAGACCATATGTAGTTATTATGCCTGACATGGCTACATGCGACAGACATGAAATTCATCTCTTTTTGAAGAACTTACCTGGTTTGAAAAAATTGCAATACAGCATGGCTCATGTTACACTGGTAAATTTGTTTCCCTGCTTTCCTTGTAATGACATCTGTTTAGGAACAGCAGGATCAGGAACTAAAACAGTGTCAGCTCTATCACTTATGTGCACTGAAGGATTTGGTTCTTTTTATATATATATATATATATTTCCATCCCTTTTTCAAAAAGACATATTAAAATAGATTACAGTAAATGCTGACCAAGACTAAAAATATCCTTAATGATATTAAGCAGCAACATATATCCTTTAAAATTTATGAACTTTAAATGTTGTGTATATTAAACAAACAAGGATAGGCAGAGTTGTGATCAGTCACAGTGTAGTGAGGAGATCAATAAATGCTCCTGCTCTTTTGTGCTTTTTAACAGTTTTTTTCTTCATTGAGATGGACACCATACCTCAGTCACACAGTAACCCATTTTTTCCTTTTTTTTATTTTGGATTTTTCTTCTTTCGCAGCCTGTTTGACATAGTTGAGTATTTTGGATGGAATAAACTCATTATACTTTTCTTTTAGTTTACATTTGGAAAATCTCAAATCTGACCAAACTCCCAAATAATTTTGTATCTCCCTGTGGCTTTGTTGGGCTGTTTGGTACCTCAGCAGATTGCTGCGTATCTTATTTTACATATAATCTCAAGTGAAAGAAAAACCAACTAAAATATCCCATTGCGGTCCATAAATAATGAGAAAGCCAAACTTGTTAGCATAATAATATAGCTTCTCTTGCATATGGATGTTATAGGTTGGTATTGATTTTCTGCTGTTTTGATAGACGTGTGCGTGTGTGTCATCAGGGGAGGCTTGTGCTTGGCTTCAGATCGGGTCTGAGGGGTTGGAGGTCAGAGTTTAGCGCCAGCTCCAACTTCTGCTGCATTTTCTGTCTTTGTTGCGTAAGTCAGTCACCTTCTGTCAGGGTCAAGGTTTGGTTAAGGTCAGAGGTTGCTAACAACAGTGGATGTGTTCTGAGGCGAGGGGCTGCGTCTGTTACGTCCACTGCATCACACAGACACAAAGGCAGACACACTGGTGTAGACACACACAAAGCTTTGTGGGCCCTATCTGGCGGCTGCAAGCTGACATAACAGCCAGACGTCTCTCCCTGATGTAATGCTCATGTTTAAACTGCTACTTATTCTGTCTGATCTACATATCTAATTGACACCCCACCCGCACACACACTCTGACCTCTACCCCCAAAACACACACACACACACACACACACACACACATATGACCCTCCATTATCAGATTGTCTTCCCTTCCTCTCGCCTTCATCCTAAGATTTCTCTTCTCCTCCATATTTCATTTCGTTGCAGTCCTCATCTTCTGGTCCACCTTAAAAACTGAAAAACAGTCCATTTACTAAATACTCCTCTCAGCACCTGCCCCCCTGCTATCCATCTATCTATCTCTCTGCCCTCCCCCTCTCTCCCAGTTACCAGCTGAGCCTGCTGATGGCGGCTGTGTGGGGGTTGAGGTCTGTTTGTGGGTGACAGGAAGGAGCAGGGGGATTTTGGGGTTGCTGGGGATGAATGAGGTCATCTGAATGTGGGACACGTGCCGGGGCGGCTGCTGCTGCTGCTGATTCACACTACCACCGCCAGCCGCCCCCCCTTTAAAAAAAACAGTGCATATACACTTGAGGTAAACGTGGCTGGTATCATGTAAAAATGCACAACTATGCACAACGTATACACACATATGTGCATAGCTCATCCCTGACTGGCTGAGCACAGCACAAGGAGGCAGGGGGGAATTAAGGTCACATGCTGTGTGCTACCGTAATCCTTTACTGCACCCAAGGACAGGTTGGCCTCCACTACAGGAGCAGCCGTAGCAGCAGTAACCCCCCCTCAGGAGAGCAAAAGGGGAAGGGTGGCAAATGTATCATCAAGTTTTAATAAGAACATCACACGTTTACTCAAAAACACTAGCCCTCTCTGCCCTGAGCTACAGTACATGAAGATGGTGTGTGTGTGTCTGTGTCTGTGTGAGAACAGAGAGAGAGATAAATCGGTGTATTCCTGTAAATTGGAGTGATGGATGTGCAGAGCAAGAGAGAGGAGAGAGTACAGTAGTACAGTATTATGTGTTGTTTCTCCGGGGAGGCTGAGGTGACAGACCAGTACGCCTCTCACTCCAATGATTTTGCCTGCTGCCTCGTATACCCACAGCTCTACGGTCAGTTGCCATGGAAACAAGAGGATGGGGTGTATATTTTTTGGTGAAATGTACATTGGCACTTTGAGGAGAATAGGCATGGCGGGGGCGGGGTGGAATAGCAGTCATTTGTTTGACTTGTTCATTGTTTTTTGTATATGCACGCACAGAAATACATACTGTGTGTGTTTTTTCGTGCGTGTGTGTGTCTGTGTGTAGGAATGGGTTTCATGTTGTCAGGCTTCCACTTGATATCAAGTACTCCCCTTCTGTCTGCACACCTGAGGGACAGAGGATTACGTGATTAGTGTGAGATTATCAGAAGGTAAATCCCCTGGTTCTGTTAACAACTCAACTGAGACACACACACACACATGCACACATTCCAAGAGACTTGCTAGAACTTCCCTTAAAATATCCCATTGTTTGGGTGATGTTGCAAAAGTGTGGGTGACAATATGTCGTGTATATCCACTGTGTCAGAGGCCTAATTGTATTTGTGCAGATGCATATATGTATGTCGTGCATGTGCAAGCATGTGTGGTGCAGAGCTGAATTCCTGCACATCATGGTTTGTGTGTCATTTCCCCTGAATCAGCAGAGTCGGCGCGAACAGAAGCAAGACTAGTTTTAATTACAATGTTAATTGATAGGAAACAAAAGGGGCTTAATTAGGTGCAATGAGGCAATGGGCACAGTGGCACTGTGGACTTAATGATTCAGTGCACTCAGCCTGCCGATACAGACACTCATCTGTACGAGCGTACACACACAAACACACACACACAAACATGCAGAAAAAAAAATAGAGGGCGTACTGAGTGAGGCAGAAAATGCAACGGGGGAAACCCTGAGCAGCGAGAGAACAAGGCAGCGAGGCAGAAATTTTAAGTTGTTGTCGTCAGTGATTCACTGTGTCCGTTCTTGTTAACAATTCACTAATGTGCCGTTGTTCCACATACTAATGTTGTGGAATCGCCGGAGAGCAGAGGAGGAGCGAAGAGAAAGAACAGCCGACGAAATCAGTAGAGCTGCATTGGAACATGTTGCACAATCCAATCAATATTTTCTAGTCACAGCTGGCACCAGTCTCAGAAATAAACTGAGCTTGATAGAGCACATGGAAAATCACAGCCTAACTCTCACAGAGCGCTCCAAAAATTCCCTTCAGTGAGATGGCAAGTTTGTATGGGATGACACTAATAGGGTGTCACTCTATTTGCCTATGCGGCCCTGTATGTTTGAAGACTTTGATAATTGAGCTTTTGTTTGGGACCTCCCTTCTCCTTTCTGCTGCCTGCTGCTCCTCCCCACACCCTCCCCTTTCCTCCTCTCATTCCTGGTGCTGTTATTGCTATGATATTTTTCTCTCCTCCATCCCAGAAGTAATTTGGCTTGTGAAATTGCACCTTTTTCCTCGTCCCCCCCCCCCCCCCCCCCCCCCCCCCCATACACACACACACACACACACACACACACACACCCTATATGCACTCACACATATACGCACCCACCCCTACACCCCTTCGAGTGCTCTTCTTCGATTTCCTGTCTGGGTGGCTGCAATCACTCTTGCCTTGTCCTTGGTCCACAACCTTGGCGGCCAACACCCACCCTGTGATCCATCGTCATGGAGATGACCCCACATCTATCACCATGGAGACAACCTCTGCACAGCGGTGCGCCACACCCACCCTAAGGAATCAGCAGAGTAACTGGTGCCTCTAAACACGTATTGAATCACACCAAGCTGGACCTATGCAGTGCTCAACACTTGAGAAGATATCGTTGCTTGTTTCGTTGCTTGGTATTCTTGTGAGCCACCGTCTCACTGTGAGACGTCTGAAAGTCAGGAGGGGAGCAAAATTGTGCAATTTAAATAGAACTTTGTCAAAAAGTGAAAAGCACGCAAACAGATCTCTTAGATGTATCAGTCACATTGATATGCTATGATTAAAGAAAGGGAAGATAAGGCAAATGAAAGAGATGGAGATTGGAGAAATGTGGAGCGAGATAGGCACATAAAAGGATGAAGCAGTGGCCCTTCAGCTCCTTGATTAACTCCTTTGAATGCAGCACTGCTCGATCTATTTTCAGATATTAGCATCAACGAAAAAGCCAAAACAGAAATAAGCATTATCATGACTTGCCTCCTCTTCCTCACCTTCATCAGCAGCAGCGTCCTTGTTAAATGTATCACTGCCCTTATCAGCACAATAGTTTTCCTCACCCTTGTCATATGTCTATTCAACAACCTCCTCCTTTTTCTCGTCATTGCCATCATCTATAATGAGGACAATATTCTGAAATGGTCCAGTGATTACTACAATTATTTCAAAATAGTCATACCAGTGAGCTATGTGTTTAAAAACAATAATTTCTTCTTACTTGCTTCTACGGCTGCCTCTGTGGCTCTTCAGTATCTTATACTACATAGAGAGGTATATATCACTTGTAACTGGCTTAACTCCTAGATGCTGCCATTGTCTTGTATGTGTTTAATAGCTATGCCAAATAGACTTCCTCCATCTCTACTGCTGAAAGCCCAGTCAGCTTCATGGCATGTGTGCATCCTTCATTACTTCCAATTCAACACTAAACCCCAGAGAAAAGCAGAGTTGGCAGTCAGAGAGGAGAAGAGGAGAGAGGAAGAACAGGATGAAAGTAACGAGAAAAGCGGGAGAACCAAAAATAACCCGCCCCCCACCACCGCCTCCCCATTTTCACCACCACCCTCAACCCCACCCTCTCACTGAAAGAGAGGGAAAAATCTGTGGACCCCTGTTGGAATTGCCAGTACCACTCAAGCGTACTCTTATGCAAATTTTGCTGTGTCCGTGTCAACGGTTGCCGTGTTAACAGGGGGAGCTGTGGTACGCAGGCCCTCCTCACTGCCACATCATTTGTTTAAGTCATCCAAACAAAAGCCAGGGGAGAGAGCCACATGATTGGTGAAATATGCTTGTGTGGGACCACTGCAGTGGAATAATGATTGCGGCATTACTCCTGCGTGTGCCAGGGGCTGTGTGGCCATTTCATGCCAGCACTGAGTGAATGTAAGGGATGTTTATTCATGAGGGAGAGACAGAGAGAAAAAGAGAGAGAGTAAGAAAAAAAAAAAAGGAGAACAAAGGATGGAGGGGAGGTGAGAGACACTGATATTACCACTGTCACATGCCTGTGTTTGTATGTGCTGAGACAGTGGACCAGCAGAAGAAGGAAGTGCAGGATACAGAAGAAGTCTGCAGGTGGATTTTTTTTTCTACTGCACCCAAATGGAAAAGTATGTTTTCAATTGGAGGTCAACAGAATTACGGGTCAGTGAAAAGATAAAATGTTTGCACTGGGTGCTCCATTTTATTCAGTTTCTCAGCGGCCTTGAGACTCTTTTAAACCTCTTAGCTTTATTTTGATATAAATAAACACCCAAACAATCCCTCTTATAAATGCCTTTAATTTGAAATTACATTCTTAACAACAGTTTGAAAGGAAGGCAAGTCAACATATTTGTGGTTCTGGGTTGATTCGTCACGATTAGATAAACACGAAAAGACAAACCCTCACCAAAAAATGGTTACTATAGTTACTTAGGTTGCTGTGGTCCATTTACAGTTATGTGTCCCGTCTTTCTTCCTCCGGCTGCATCTTTTGGTTTTTCATGTTTCCACTTGAGATGAAAAACAGTACCAACATGCAAGATTAATCATTTTTCCAGAGGGTTATAAGAATATGCAACAAAAGCCAGAGAAGACAGAACATATCACCATGTCTCCTTGAAATTGCACTGTAAGACTTGATAGATGGTTGGTTGTACAGACTGCTTGATAGTTTTGGGTGATAGTCACATTCTTGCTACACACTGATTGTCTTTTGGGTTTGCTGCTTGATCTCTGTTATCTCTTACATTTAACACCAAACTAATTAGAACATGCAGAGAACAGTCTCACTCAGATGATCAAAGACGCAGAGTTGTGCATGCGTATGTGTCTATATGTGTGTGTGCGCGCACGCTTTCCTGCAGTGTTGCATTCCCTTACTGAAGCATTGAACACACACACACTGAGCACTTGTGATTGGCAGCAGTGCTCAATTAGAAGCCTGCCTCACACACTTGCATCAAGAGAAGCTTTCACAGAAAGCCATCAGTCATCCACGTTATGACATGCATATTTTAGGCTTTCCTTCCTGCACTCCACCAGTGCTTACTTTTCTTCCTTCTCTCCTCCTTTCCATTTTTTCTTCCCTCACATTTCCCCTCATTATCAGCATGAGACATGACATGCTATCTGCCTGTTTGGCAAATATTCCTCAACCCTGAACTCATTCGCAAAGCAGGTCAGTGCCACCCGTGTAAACGTGTCTTTTGAAATACACAACACATGGTGGCAAAAAATTCCATGCTCACCACAAATACGCAATGACAGACGTGTTCAGATGTATGCACAGGAAAGTAAAATACTCTAAACATAATCCCCATTTGCTCCCTGCTGTCATTGCATCTAACTGCATATGTAGCAACTATTGGCCCAATTATAAGAGAAAGCAGCTTAGCATCAAGGAAATAAGTGAGATAAACAGATCATCATGATTGTGTATGACAGGGAGACATTGCAGAAATTAGTCGCAGCAGGGGTTAACATTGTTTTGTCCGCTTTCACCACATGGTTCTCACAAAAGGCGAAAGAGTTTGACGACTGCCTACTTATTTTCTAAACATCGCACACTACATTTAGACTAGAGGGACTTGAAAAATGAAGCCAAAAGAGCAAAGGTCAGCCTGGCAAGTGATTGCACTGCTCACTGCCGATCACCCCCCGGCAGACTTCTCTAGGCCCAGTAGCACATTTAACCAGCCAGGTGTGAAACATGCAGAGGGCCAAATGAGGATGAAGCCAGATTCAAGTGGAGCAGAAATAAAGCTGCGTCGTTTATTTGCATGGGTTCTCCGCTGCAGCAGCCCGGCAGCATCCCTCAGAACCACAGTTAATATTTTACAGTTTGCTCTTTCTGTTGTTCTGTGTCTTTGATGTCCTAAGGCTTTTGTGTGGTTTTTCTCCACATAGAGAACAAAAGCCAATGCTGACGACGCAAAGCTTGAATGCATACTCAAGTTACTGCTGCAGAGTAATCCGGTGCCAGTTATCTGCTCAACACAAGAGTTTGTATGATGATTGTGGGTGTGCCTGTGTGAGTAATTGTCTTTAGATGTGTCCGCATGCATGTATTTTTGTGTGTGTCTCTGTGTGCTGAATATGTGTCAAGGCCTATATGGCATGCTAATTCAGATGAGAGGGCACGCTAGTTATCTGTATTGAACACGCGCAACTGTCAGTACGTGAGCCTTTGTTTGGGGGGCTGTGCTGCTCAGTAATGACAGGGTCTCTGTCGCCCCCGTGTGAGCTGTGGAAGGAGAGGAGAAAAGCACAGGAGCAACACACACACACGCTGACAAACACACACCAACCTCCATCTCTATCCAGTCGTGGACTTCTTCCTTTACCAACCTCAACAGTACATAAATAATCAGGGACAATTGTGGAGCAGCACTCTTTCCAACAGCAAACGTCAATGTATCTTCTCCACATTTTACCTTCATACACTTTTTGCTGTATTTTTCCCTTTGTCACTTTATGGTGAAATAGTCTTATGTATCTTATGGTAAATAAAGCCCATTAATTTTTTGGGGAGCACTTTGCACACTGCCCTCTTGTAGCATTTCCTAGCAGAACACACACATGTACTGATGAAATATAAAACACACTATAATCAGGTTGTATGTAGATAAGTCTCAATTACAATATGTGCCAGCAATTATAGCTTCCTTTAGAAATATTTTATTTTATTATAACCGTGTTTTATCACAATGCCATTTGTACTCTGGTTACATAGCAGCCTGTGGATCCACAGGAGGAGTTATGGCTGCTGATAAATATACCAATGAACACTTAAATCTGCGTCATGGTGTGTTAATGACCATTTATTTATTGTTCATATACTTCTTATAAGTGCTAAAGAGAGGGACTAAAAGTGTTACCCATTTTTGATAATATCAGAAATAGAATGAGCCATTACAGCTCAGCTTGCAGATGAAAGATTGCTTGAACATATAGGAAACATTATTATAGAGATGATATGAGACTTCTTTTCCCCATCCTCTCCTAAGAGTTCATTTTGAATTCTTTACTGTGGGAATTCTTTTAGTAGCCATATTTATTGTATATCAAAGTTAACAAACATCATTATATACACCTGTTGCCAAGATGAATACACTTGTTGCTTGTGAAAACCACCTTGGTGACAAAATTTATACCTTGAACTACTGGGTTAGGCGAAGCAGCAAGGAGGGGGAGGGGTCCTTGAGGGGAACCTGTTGTAACCAAGGGGGAGGGGGATGGATGAAAGAGGATGAGGACCAAGGGAAGTGTGAGCGGCACCCAACTTTGAGCCATGTACACCAGCCATTCAGAGCCGACCTTGTAATCAAAGTGAGTTGAAAAGCAATTAACTGGGACAATTATAGCAGCCAGAGGAGGCTGAATGGTTGGATAAGTAAAGCGGTGTGTCATTGAATGGAGATTAATTGATGAGGGGAATATTTCAAGGTCTCTATTTGGCCTCTAGAAGTTTAAGTTGAATGTGTTTTGTCACTGTCAAGGCACAGAAGCCTTTTCAGGGATTTCCCCTTCATCATTATCCAGTTAGGTTATCAAAACAATGGCGCTCAAAAATCTTATCAACTATTCTGCTACCACACAGTAAAGGTCAACTATACTTACAGGCCCATAATTTGTGGAGTACAGCTTTAGATACATTTATATGTATTCTATTTAAAGTGGTGTTGCAGTTCAGTTAAAAAGAAGAAAGACCCCACTGCTTCTGGTCACCCTGAACTATTGGAGGGCAAACATCTTGACAAATAAAGCTCAGATGCCAAATTCCTCCCTGAAAAAATCCCAGCAACTGTTGGAGAAACGCCAATCTGATAAAAAAAAAAAAAAAACAAGAAAGAAAGAAAGAAAGAAAAACACAAGCTTTTCAATAGGACCAGATAATTCAGGAAGTGATTACAGTATTCACAGTGGTTATATGGGATGGTAAGTGGGGAATCATGTTGTTTAAAGCTGGTAAGGCAGAGAGGAAAAGGGTAAGAGAGGTAATGTACAATAGTTAGTAGAAGAAGAGCATTTACATACGGGTTTGAATATGACTGAATAAGGAATGTCCTGTGACTAACTATCTCTTCTACATCAGTTATTATTATTTTTTTCATCTTTTTTTCTTTTTTTTGTTGGACATTGTGTACTTGGACAACAAGATACCAGCTGGCTCGTCTGGCACATACAGGTTCTCTACAGTCACCATGGAGAAACTCAGTACTCCTCCTCACTCTGTAACAAGAATCCACGCAGCATGCATCACACATGAATAATCAAATTTTATCACTACTTTCAAACACACTCCAGCTCAGTGCGCCTTCCCCATTTCATTTTTCTACCGCTGTTTGCTCTGTCTATCAATAATTAAACAAGCGACAAGATGGAGGAGAATGATTGAGCTTGTTTTCTCTTTATGGTTGGACGACAGTCAGTCCAATTAAAAGTGGAGACCTTTTTTTTTTTCGATTTCCCTTCCATTTTTGGATTAATTAACACACATTTGTGTGTGTATGCATGTGTGCGTGTGTTTTGAAAGGAGACACAGTGGACAGGACTCTGCCTGTGCCTAGTTATCAGTGAGGGCCAGCCATGCTGCCGTCTCACTCGGCCTCACACTCAGTCAACAGTGAACAAAATAGCAACAAGAACTCTGTCACTGACTCACACACCCACACACGTGCATACACAGTACGCACAAAAGCTTATACACACACAAATATACCTTAACTGCAGCAAAAATGAAAAGAATATCACTCTTGACTTGATTTATTGTGTTAAAGAGATGTCACCTTAAAAGATGACCAATTTTCAAGTTACTGAGGTCTTTAGGGGTCTATAACATCTATAACAACAAAGTATTTACTGTAGAATACGATTGAGCTCTGGGAACACACATTGCACAAGATAGTCTGACAGGGTAAGGCACACAACTGGTCAGATGAATAAGCACATTATCTAAAACCTTAATTGCAGTTGTGGTAATGACACCTCATTTAAACTTTGGGCACTTCGTGACAACAGCACAGGCCCAAAATGCTATGCTTATATACTATAAACATGTGAAATTGTTGCTGTAAATGTGTTTGCCATTGCTTTCTGGAGAGGAACTGACTAGTGCTGTTAGATGTTGATGTTTGGATTTGTAGTTTTTAGCTCTAGGTGACCATAATTCAATATCAGCACACGTAATGCCAGTGTTAATTTCATTTTCACACTAACATATGCATCCCATGTCAGTCAGTTCATGATGGGTTGTGGTGTCATCTAAATTTTTTATTTCCAACCAAAACACCTCACGTCTTTCTGACATCAATTTGATGCCTGTTGCTAGTTGGCTCAGTAACACACCCAACAGGTATTACGCAAATACTGGACAAAGTAAAGTCGTGACCTGGTAATGAAGCTAAACTAAAAGTTAAGGGATCACCAAAGTTATTACATTTCACCCTGAGGGGAACAAGCCCAGAGTTTGTGACACTGCACTGAGCTGTCGGTGAGACAACATTTTAAATGTTCATTAGATGAAAAGTCTAAAATAAAAAAAACAACACAATTATGTTTTAAGCTGTGGGACTTCACTTGGCATGTAGTTTGTTTGCTTCTCCAGGGACACTTAAAGTAAAAAAGTTTGAGTGAGTGAGTTTGGCATGTGTCACGGGAAGAGAAACTGTGTCTCCTTCATTCTTTTTCATTGCTCAATATTTGCAGAGAAAACGCCACAGAAACCTACATATGCTTTGACATTGAGTTGTCGCCTCAATGATCTCTATTAGGCTAATTAAGCCAATTAACCTACTGAAACAATTCAGCAAGGCCGCTGCACCACCTCGCCAACACAACGAAACCCTGAAGGTACATTGCACGGAGGCGTGTGTGTGACTGATCCCTTCCCAGATACACCAAAAGGACAAGCACTGTTTCATATCATTAGCATAAACAAATTAGGGCATCGCTCCCTCGTTAGGCCAAATATGTCTCATTAGTGCCACAGCTGAACAAACCTCCTGATTAGCCCTCACTGTCTCCCTTTGAAGCCTGCAAAAGGAGAGTCTATTTTTTAATTAAGCTCATTTGCATTTACAAATGAGAAACTAATTAATGAGACTCATTTTCTGGGGCTTTCCTGGTTTAGCAGAAAAGTGTGTGGAACAGTTTCTACCTGAATGAAGAGAAGCAAAGTGTAAAAAGAAAACAGTAACTGTGATCGAGCGTAACATAAAGCTGTGGTGATTCTGTTTGTGCTCTTCACACAGTGAATCCAATTGGTGATGTTGTCATGCGAGGGTAAGATGGTGACAGGGCAAATACGCTGTGGACGAGTTTTACTGTGTGTGTGTGTGTGTGTGTGTTGCAGGAGGGAAAGAGGGAGAACAAGATGGAGAGAAAGAGGGAAAGATAGGTGTGATATCATCAATTAAATAACCCTCCCACACAGCATCTGGTGCTCTCTCTCAGGCCGTCTGTCTCTTTCCCGACTGCCACATGCTGATTATCTGCTTCTCCATTTCTTTTTCCTTCTTTCTGTCATTTTGTGGCATCAATCCCTTTGTCTCTCAGCCTGAAAATGCTAAATAGTCCACATCAGGGTGTGCAGCTTCACCTCATCTATCTCTCTGAGCAGGGGATCTTTCATCCACTTAAAAAAAATCTTCTCAGGTTTGCATGCACTCCGCAGCTGACTACTGACCCCACATTAACAAAACCAACTTGCACACTTCTGTTGTGCTCCTTATGCGTGTTAACCATGCTACAGTGGTTTGGCCTTCCTCCATGATTCAATAAGACAGTTTTCCATGCTAATGAGGCAACTGTCCTCACTGTCCTCCTCTGCCTCTGTCTGCCTTATCGGGAAATGAGGCCAGTTCGTGGGTATCACGGAAAGACTGTAATGTGAGATCGAATGATGAGGATGAAGAAAGCTTTTATATTAACAGACAGAATCCAATTATAAGTTTGTGTGAACTGAGCTAGCTGTTAAAATGAATTTGAATTTTGACATTTCAGTTCTATGTAAGATTCCAAGATGAGAAAGGAAGAAAGGAAGCTCTGAAATGAGAAGGAAAAAAGGGGAGAATTACAGATATACAATTGGGTGGTGAATGGATCGGATCAGCTGTTGGATCTGTCGAGGTAAGAGGGGATGAATGGAAATAAGAGATCTTGTACCACTGACATTAATATGTGTGTGTGTGTGTGTGTGTGTGTGTCTTTGCTGACGTGGGGCAGCATTTCTCATTTTTTGTGCCTGATTTTGGAATCTAGGTCAGCATGGTAAATTAGAAACAGTCTGCATCCCTCTGCACGGCTACAGTGAATCCCTCCAATGAAGATTCATCCATTTTCACATGCGCACAACACCCACACAAGCATATACTCACACATGAACATCTGTCAAGCCCTAACGAATGTAATCCAATTTTATATACGAGCATTAGACTTTCAAAATTCTAAAAGATTTGAGAGAGGAAAATATTAAAGGAATTTCTATTAGGCCTGCTGACAAAAAATGATATGTGCCTTTGACAAATGAGGGCATTTTTTTCGCACAGCAGTTCAGTGCAGGAGAATGATGAGTGTGACACCAGTGTGTGGGAATGAGTGGGATTTGATGGAGTCTGCACTTTGTTGTAGAACCACTCTTGGTTAATGATATGCCTCTCTCATCCAGCCCGAGTCTTAGCTCTCCTCCCATTCTGCGAGCGAGGAGAGATAACGAGGGAGCAATAAAAAAAACTTCACACAAAGAGGAGAGGAATCAGCACAACGCACCATTTCGGCTTTCACTCTGAGAAACTTTCTCCTCTTCTCTGTCTCTTTGCTCCTCCGTCTCTTTCCCCACAGTTGTAACATTCTTGTTCAAACATGTTGAAATGCACCTACTGATCAAGAAAGGGACAGCTGCACTTGCATAATTCAAACGTTGGAAAGAAGTCCAGTTCAAATGAAGAATATAAACAAAACTGAGCTTGAGCATAGCTTAGGGTGGGAGGAACAGTGGGGTGACAGAGCTATTTGGGGTCGGTGACTCATAAGTTTGAGGAGTGCTGGTTTCAGAACATCTCTGCTGCTACACCGTGCATGCTCCTGCATTCTCACTTGCCTTGTAATGTTTGTGTATGTGGGTGTGCGTGACTTTGCGTGCACTTGCATGAATTCATGCATATACTGTATGTGTGACTCAGTGGGACAGAGGCTCGTCCCCCTCTGAGGCACCATGCTCTGATGGATGTTAATGTGGACTGACGCAGGGGTGTCCCCCAAGGGAGGAAACATGGCCAGCAAAAGGGAGTAGGGGGAGGGTGTGTATATATATATGTGTGTGTGTGTGTGTGTGTGTGTGTGTGTTGGGGAGGGGGATTCATTCTTCTAATCCTCTTCCTTCTTCACAGAGCCGGAGCAGGGAAGAGGCACTGAACCGCCCAATGAATAAATAAAATCCTTGGCCCCCGCCTCCTTCCCTCCCCTCCAGCTGAAGCCCTGCACAGGAGCACTTAAAAGCATTTTAACAAGAGAGTCACTTCATTAATTATGGACTTCTTGTTCGCAAAAACCCTAGAAGGAAAACTCTGTGTGTGACTTCATATTGTGAAATATGGGCAAGAATAGGGGATGGAGGCAGAAAAAAATCACATATACAAGGGAGATAGATATAGCAGAGTTGGAAAAAGAAGGATAAGCACAGCAAGATAACAGAAGCAGTGAAGTGGAAATAGAAGAGGATCCGACACATCTCTAAATTTGTAGAGCACACATCGGATTGGTTTTTCATTCATAGTGTGTCTTTCTTTTGTCTTTGCGTGTTATCTACATTCAGAGCCTTGACAGAAAACAAATGTCATAAAATCATTATGGAGCTGAAAAATAACAGATCTTGAAGAAATACAAGAAAAAGAAAATAAAGATGCAGGGGGAAGAAGCAATGGGAAGAAGAATGAGTTGTACGCCAAGATCAGCTCAATAATGCTACAAATTTAAAGGCTTGTACTAAACTGTTTCTAAGAAGAATTAAACGTTCAAATCTGATAGCTTGCTTTGTTTTGTTTTTTTTGTTTTTGCTTTTTTTCCATAGCCTTTGCAAAAATCACTCTGACTGCCTTGGTTCAGTTCACACTTGTGTTATGAATAAATCATTGTTGTGAGCGGTTTTGTTCATGTTCATACAAAGCGGTGTTAAAAGGAGAGAATAAATCTATCGGCCTATTTCATCCAAAGATTCTTCCTAAGTAACAAATACATGAAAGACCAACGATCTTTAGTCCGAAATTATGTCATGTCTCTGGTCATAACGGTCAATCAATCATAACAATGCGTGTGTGTGTGTTCCTCTGAATCTTAACTGCCATCAATTATTCCACACGGTCTGTCAAGAAGTTACGTGTAATTTTCTCTGCTGCCAAACGTGGTTTCAAGATGGGAGCAGGTAGCAGCAATATTCACTTTCCATCATTATGTTTACAAAACAACTAGTTATGATATGTTGCCCCCTCTGGTCAGCATCTTCAGAACTGGCTGGACGTCACTGGTGTTGGGTTTAAATTACCCCAAGAAATGCGCAAAACCTAAATATCAAATAAAAAACTTTCAAATGCTGCTAAAATATTTGTTTTAGGCTTTCATGAGGTGGTTTTTCAGACGCGTCGATAGATAAGGGCATTGCAGAAGTGTAATGGAAACAGCATTTTTTCGCATTTTCATCTCACCGGACATGACGTAGGTATCACATGACCAGTTCACCGCAAACAAGATGGCGTGGTATGTAAAGAGGAGACCGAACACTTTCTGAATCTAATTAAAGATGAAAAAAAATAGTATTATATTTATAATAAATATTTAATTATTAATATATATATATAAATACATATGAACAAAACACTAAATAAATAAAATATTTAAATAATCACGGCAGCATTAGCGGCAATCGCAATCAGAAACCATGGAAACACAAAATGCTTGGTGGTTTCTCGCGGGACGAGATTTTACGAGAATTATGGGCTGTCGCGAGACTTTACGACTTAACGAGAATTACAGTGCACACGCTGAACGCCGCTCAATGGAAACACCTGCAAGTTGCAATTGTACTGTCGAAATTTTGGAAATATCGCTTTTATTTTGCAAAAAAACTGTGATAGAAACACACATGGACTTGCTGTCAGAAAGAGACAAGAATTTTAAAAGCAGTCGTGGAGATGGAGGTTAACTTTAACAATGGTTTCCACACCTGGACACAACTGTTTGGTGAGTAAATGATGCTGAATCGACGATTTTTCTCCTGAACGGTAAGTAAACAGCTGTCAGTGCTAACAGTGGTTAGGTAACGATGGCAAAACTTCCATACAGCTCCTTTAGTGTGAAGTTGTGATGTTCTTATTGATTAATGTTGATAAATGTCCGTTTAACCATCTGACCCTTGAGATCACTTTTGAAACTCCATCCATGGTGAGTCTGAGTTCGAAGGGAAAAGTTTGACATTTTGGAAATACACCCATGCACCAAATTATTTTGTCCGTAGTCACAGTAGAGGAGAGTATTCATACCGCTAATGTCATCAAATTTACTATGTAGCTGTACCAGTTTCTCCAACACATAAGTTTTTACAGTTTGCTTTACACGTAAATGAACCAAATTTAATTTGAACACTATACAGCCCAGAGTTAGCTGTTCCCCGACTTCAAACTCATTATCCGTCTCCCTCCTGTGGGGCTGAATCCTTCGGAGGACATGGCCCTTTGTGGCTGCACAAGCCAAATCCAAATGAGATGGTTTGGCCTATGGAGGATTTTTCATTTCCAGCTCTGCTCTCCTCCACCATTCCAAAGCTAAAGGTGGCTCTTCTCTCTTCCTGTCCCCATCCTACAGCTGCTCCATGTTCCCGCTCTGTAGCTGCTGCTGCAATAGTTACGTTTAGTTATCATTACATACTACAACTCACTTCTCATTGTAACTCCTTCGTCTCCCTGACTGCTAATATTTACTACTTCACATTTAGTGCTACCAGACTGCAATCACTGTATGCTTTGTTTGTATTTTACAAATCAAATATGTATGCACCACATTTTACATGAGCCTGTAGGGGTTTGATTTCACGTTGTAATTTTTTGGCTGTTAAAATGTAATTTTTAGGAGACAAAGTTGTGCTTTTGCCTGGATATGCCTGAAATTATGGATGGTGACTCAGTATCTTTTTTTTCTTTTGTCCACATACTCTACTTGACTCAATTATTTTCAGCTCAAAACTTTTCACGACTTTGAATCCAAATCAACTTCAAGGTACAGGTTTGTCTCACTGCAGAAAGAGCAGCTTACTGTGTGTTGTTCCAACAGTGTGCTCGTTCATTGTCACAGGATGGATGTGAAAATAATCAAAGAAACTTTAGTTCTATTAAGATTTTCATGGTGGCACAGCAGTGCTTGAAGGACATATTTTTCAAGCATCATTAGCATAAGGCAGGTACACAAAGTGATTTTGTATTTTGTGGACAAGTCACTAACTGTTTCCAGTTGTGCAGCAAATTTCTCTATTTTTCATTTTCTGCTGATAACGCTTCCACTCATGTTCCTTTGTGTACACGTATTTATCTCTATGGTCGGCCACAAATCTGCTCAGATATTCAACAGTTCTGCACTCCTGCAGAGATAAGTGCCAGTAAAGGAGCCTCTCATCTATTTTGGCTTGGATTTCATGGTATTAAGGAAAATGTGTAGTGAAAATTAAATACAACAAACAACAAAATTCTTCACAAACTTAATGTCCAAGTGGATTTTATTTACTAGTCAAGAAACACATTTCTAGCTTTGGTTTTCTTCTTGTTTTCTTTAAATCCATCTCAGTCTATTCTTTACACATCTCAGACAAAGCGTTCAAACTCATTAACTTCCACATTCAAACTGGCTATGTTCATGATACTTTTATGTTTCCATACTCTCAAAACTGATCAGTGCTATAAGTAGTGCTTCTTAAGGCTTTTCAGACTCCCAAACAAACCTTCACCTGCCCATTTACCTGCTGTCAAATTTACTGCCATGCTTTTAACTCAGTAAGCACTGATGGACATTGCAGATCACTTCGCTTCCTCAAATCCTCATTGAACTCATTTTTAATTCATTCAATTCTATTTTTGTACTTATTTTTTTGTCTTAACTAGGCAGTTTCATTACCATTTGTATGAACAGTACACATATTGAATGAAATTACATCACTTTTAGGTCACTATGTACGATCAGTTCAGTTTGTTACAGTTACCACAACATGATTTGTGTTTGTTGTGGCCACGTTTCATCTAAACCTATGGCTTCAGAAACAGGTGCAATCTGTAAGAATTGACCAGAATTTTAAAATGTTGAAATATAGATAGATACACAAAGTGCTTCTTATCCCCGTCCCAGTGGATACATCTCAGAAGAAACTTTGTTCAATAGGAAAGAAAAGAACCAACGTTGTTCTTCTAAATCTTGGTGTTGCTTTCCACTGCTGGAGACAGCTCTTGGTGAATAAAGAGATGCAGTTTCCTGCAAAACTCACAACTTTTCTTTTACACTGGCAAAATCACCTGTTGTTTGGCAAATTCTAGTCTTTAGTCAAAAGCATCTTTAGAAAGTTAAATGAACAAGTTAAATAAGACATAAATGACAAACCGTGCCAGCAAAAATTTCAAGTGCCATAAATTTATGATATTAATGTCAACTGGCTCTCTTTATTAGTAAAACTGATAATTGATGACTGTTCACTGAGACTGTATCAATCCAGTAACTGAGTACATGTTGAACAGTTCATCATATTGTAAATCCTTTCCTACTGCAAGATAAGGCAGGATTGAGCAGGGGAGGAAGGTGATGAACTGGTGAAATGCTGCCACCTATGGCTGTGGAGCAAAGAGCATGATCTTACATGTTTTACCCTTAAGAGGTGGAAATTACAAATCAATTGGCTGCACCCGATTCTTTAGATATGTTTAAATATGTATAGTTCAAATATGTGTTGTCATGATTTCTTCATTTCTCCTGGAGCCCAAACTCTAGTGTCAACCTTCCAATGACTAACTTAATTTTTCTTTCTAAACACAAGGGTCCTTAAAAGGTGTTGTGTGGAGTGGAATCAATTTAAGCTTCATTTTCCTTCCTGAATATTAACTTGTAGGCTACATAAAGCACATAATTTGTGAAATTAGTGAATCAGAGTTTTTCTACTGTCAACTAAAGTGAAGCAGTGTACAAAAATCTTTAGTACCTATTGTTTTTCAAGTTACGTTTGCACTGGGCCTGTGCTTAAATGTACTGCTTCCAGGAAGTATCTGAACATGTTGAAGTCTGATCAAGTCTCAAACTCTTCTGCCTTGACTTTTCTGTTTCCAGGCTGAACACCATGTAAATGGAAGCCACGAAACCTTAAATATTGACTAAAACTCTATCTGCTCTGTGTGAAAAAGTAAAATCTGCTTTAAGATGATACATGTTTTTCCCCCTGGGGCTCACTGTCCCTGTTTACCCCCTCGCTGTTGAGGCCATTCAGTACAGCAGACCCATATCCTCAACTCAACCTGACTTAACATGGCTGCTACTGATGCCAGCTCTCCTATATTCTCTCATACATACACCTCAATACTTCCCTGTGGCAGCGTGTGCAGAGAGACCACTTTGAGGGTTGCAATGATTTTTTTTTTTTTTTCATTCATCAGAGTCAGACTGTAAAATTAGTCTGTGGATGCTGCTCCTGGCCACCTGCACACCTTGGAGACATTTACTCCAACTGTTCTTTTTGGTAGGTAAAGAACTGCTGATGCCCGTCAGTGTTAATAATCATATTGTATGTTGATTCAAATTTTATGTATTAATTGTCTACAAATAATTCCTTATTTCTGCTACTACCATGTTACAAAACAGAATAGGAGTTTGTAGATTTTCATTTAGCAACTGTGAAATAATATGTACATGACAGCAATATCATTGCCCCAGACTTAGTTTTAAATATGTACATTGAGCAGAGTACTGCGACACGTGGAGGTCTCATCTTGTTTTTTCTTGTCAAGTCTGAAATGGTGGTGGATTGAATAAGCAGAGTTTACTTTTCTATAGCGCTGCAGTCACAATATTTGTGTTACGAAGTTGTAGAGATTCATCTGACAGCCAAGACCACAGAGTTCACCTGTGGACTGGTTTTTGCATTTGTGGCACCAATTTGAACATCCTTTTGACTTAAAACAGCGGCACCTTTAAGCGGGGGGAAAGGGACTCCAAAGTGGGTCAGAGTAAAAATATCTTCAACAATTATTCATGGGACCCCGCCTATCTCTATCATACCTCCACCCTGTGAAAAATCTGCATTGCACTGCAGTGAGGGGAGACAAAATGGAGAGGATGAGATAAGGGGTGAGGAAAGATGTGGAGGAGAAAGGTTTAGGGTGAAAAGAGCAAAGACAGAGTGAAGAGCTGGTACTTTGTTTACTTGTTTTGACTTGGCTCCTGATGAAACGTGGGTGCAATGTGCACTGCACAAAGAACAATGTGCAATGTGTGCTGTGCAGCAGTTCCTTTGATGCTCGATGCAAAACTTTTCTAACATTTGATCCGTCATCATCAGTAAGCCTCCCACCAAACACCAACACGGTACCCACCATTGCAAATGACTGCCAAGGCTGCCTGAATTAAACATTCACCACACCAATCCACAGTTATCTAATGTACCTTTCTCTCTCTTCTGAGATGAAACGCAGGGTTTAGATTTGGGGGAGTGAATGATGTGCAAAGAAGAGACTTTATGAAATGTCTGATTTGGCCAGTCTATGCTTTGTGACAGTGGTGGACTTTCAGAGACTTTGCTCTGGCGTCGAAGGTTGAAAGATGTTGTGTTGTTCATTTGTGAGTTCTTGTCCCAAAAAAAGGATCAAGATTGGAGCATTTAATCAAATCAAGGATTGTGATTGGTTGCAAGGAAAACTAGATTCCACTGCAGAAGAAGGGTGTCATGGCTGCCAGGTCCCTGTAGGTCTGCACTGTAAATCCACACAATAATCAGACTTGGTGGGGAGCGATCAAAGGAGCGTGTTACATCTTTACTCAGAGCAGAACTTTGATGTTTATATATATGTGTGTGTGTGTGAGAGAGAGAGAGAGAGAGAGAGAGAGAGAGAAAGAGAGAAAGGAATAAGTCAGACAGAGAGAGTCATACCCTTAAAATTAGGGTATGAGACACAGCCTGGAGAGAGAACCTGCATGTGTGAAACCTTCTGGGTCCTGATATACATATTAGCAATAATCAAGATCTGGTATAACTTTGTATTTCACGTTCACCAAATCTAATGTTTGCACCTTTCACTGCAAACACTCCACTCTGCAGGAGTACAGTCAAATTAGCACTTGTAAGAATGACAGCGTTAAGGCTGATTCAGCCCAAGTGCAGCACAGAGGCATGTCAAACCACATGCATGCATGTATGTATGTATGTAATATTACGCGAACATTTGTATATGCTTGCATTCATTGTTCACAACAAGTCTGACAGTGCTGCCAAACTCACACCAATAGAAGATACTTTCCTGCCCCTTGGTGGTCCTCTGCTGCCACTGCACCCCATGGCCTAGCTGTCAGTACACACTCAGTCACAGCCAAGTGTGGTGCGACACCATTGTATGGTAGCTGAGCCTGCAGTTGCCATGGTGACATGGAGCAGCAGCACAGGATTTAAAAGCATATTGTATTATTAGTCGGTGTGTTGACTCTTTTGCATTTCTTGTGTTTTCTGTGAATCAGAAGCATTTAGTGCTCAGTCCTCAGTAAGGATTGCGTGTCGTGCTGTCAGATGAATGTTAAATTGCAGACACTGGCTACTTTGTTCACAGTGGATCCATACTTAAAAATATTTCAGCAATTTACTGAGATTTTTATCTTGTCTGCATCTGGTACAATTGCAGTTTTTTTTTTATTGTGATATGACTAAATACCAACTGGAAATTAAGTAATAGAAATAAATCATGACAACATGACACCAGGTAATACTAAATTGTTTAGTACACATAGTTTGCTGTTCATTATGTTGTTCAGGTATTTTGCCAATTGGTGGGCTTTTCTGCCATCTACTGGCCCATGTATTGCACTGTCATCATTGGAGCTGAGAGAAAATCATGGTGTCCAGAGATCTTTTACTGTGGGTTCAAACTCTTAAGATGTTGTATTTGTATCTGTACTTGTATGCATGACATTGAGATTATAGCTTATGTTGTTCATCAGGTGCCGCCATTAAAACATCTATTCTGTCCCATGCCGAGGATTTTAATACAGCAGAGCAACCATTTGTGATTTAGTGTGTCAAGTGTAAAGTTCTTTCTTATCTCCTCTGACAACTTGAATTAAAGCAGTATGTCACAGCTGTTAGAGCTTAGTATGGCGGGAGCTTGTGAAATGTTGTCTGTTGTTACATTTTCATGTCAGAAGTCAGAGGCTACTTGTTATAAAACATCTGAAGCTCAGCCCACTGCTGTAGAAAAAGCCCAGTAATGTTTTTATGAGATGAGGTTTCTATCTACAGAACAAAACGCTTTGTCAGAACTTTTTGTTTTTATTCCAGGGCTTCCTTTTTCATTAGACTATTGTTTTTATTTGGTAGTTTCTTCTTTTTCTCGCTTGTTTTGTATTTTTCCCCCATTATGATTTTTCTGATGACATGACTAACACATTTTTGTTGGCACTGAACTTCCTTTTTTTCCAATAACTTTTTTGATCACACAAGATAAATGTATTTATCTTGTGGATAAGCTCTTTCTTGGATAAACTCTCCTCCACTTATTATTTGTTGTGTTTCTCTGCTGCATGTTTCACTGATTGACTGTATACTGTAGCTATTCAGTGCTGGTGAACACAGAAACAGATTAAGTGCATCTCATGCATCAAAATGAATCGCCACAGAGAAGGTTTGACCATCACAAGTATGTAAACCTGAGTTACAATTCAATGCATTTGTCAGGTCACAATACAACAGGACAATACTGTATCTAATGTAGTACATGTATAAGTGCCACAGTCTGATTTGGTTGTGCCTGTGACTGATGAGTTGAGGCAATAACTACTTCTTTATTATTATTCTTACTGAGGGCTAAACCGTTAGCTATAGTAAGCCAGTCTAAGTGAAGTACCAGTTAACAGCAGGTGAAGTTTTAATACAACTAATCATTTCACAACTGAGTTTTCAAGGCAACATGAGGAAACGTGTTCAGATGCAGTTCATGTAACAAAGAGAAAAGTTATAAAAGTAACCATTAATCAAGCCCACAATGATTTTTTTTTTTTTTTGGCAAAGAAATAATAACAAACAAACCCTGACAGAGACTGACACCTATTAAGATCCTCCTTTGACATACGGCGTCCAAAAATACTTTGCCTCAAATCATATTTTGTGTCTGATATAGTTTCAACGCGAAAAACTTCAATTAATTGGTAAATAAGTTTACACATTAGCCTTGTCTGAGTAATATTTCGAAGCGCGATTGTCTTGCAGTTTGGTGTGTTTACTTAGTTGTGATGTCACAAAGTCCTAGTTGTACACTCACACTAATACTCATAATGTAACAGTCAGCTACCAAAAACTGGAGGCAAATGCTGCAAAATAACCGCAACATTATTTAATGAGGATATCAGACCATTTTACATTCTGTTATTAATCCGGTCATCTTCTGACCTGTTTTCTTACTTGGTCTTTCATTCATCACTCTCTCATCTGTGCTGTGACTGACTGACCGACACTTTGACAAAACACTGAAATGTTTTGTTTTCTAATTTAACAATTTAACCAAAAATTCTGAGGAATTAACAAGCACAAACTCACATGTTTTGAGTGGAGGTGGATTTCAACAGTACAAAACCCCCAATAGCCCCCACCAAATGAAATCTAAACCTTCGACACTCTTGACAAAAACCTCACCAAGTTGGCACTTGAAGATAAATTCATCTATAACTAGTACCATTATCCTCCACAGGGTGGCACCATGACCTCAACAATTTCTCCAGGAATATTGGCTATATGGGGGGAGATGCAGAAAGTCATGTGGAAACTCTAGTTATAGTATAACACAGTAGTTTGTTAGAGATGAAGCTTCGTCGTAGTGCAATGTCCCGTAGTGAACACAGAGTGGCAGCCTCACCTTCACTATTAGGTTTGGACATTTAGCTGGTGGCAGCCAGGACACCTGTTCCTTGGCCCAGGAAATTCAAACGTTCCCCAATTTTCCATAATTGTTCCTAATTTCCTAATTTTCTATAGCCCTTTATTAGGACTACATTGTTTTTGTTTTTTGTCAATCCACAGTGATGTCCCAGCTTCACTTCTGTACCATCAGTGTACTGTTCTTTTATAAAGTTGAGCAAAGGCATAAACCTTCAGCATAGGCACACAATGAAAACACAATGATAAATATATGAATGCTAGTCTATAGGCCGGTTTTTCTGAAGGTTAGGCCAGTAAAGCATTGATTAAAGCAACAATCGCAAGGCTATCTGTCTTTTATTGGCCTGTTCAAGATGCTACATCACCTGCAAAGGTGACAGCCTGTCCCTGAGCATCTGGTACCACCGCTGACTGTGAGTGTACAAGGTGAAAGCCGAGCAGGAGACATTCCCTCTGCAATCTTAAATTATTCTTTCTGGGATTTGTGACAGATCGAACAGACCAGGTTTATAAACCTCACAGTATCCTTATATCCTGACTTTGACATTCCGCATTTAGGACATGATGACTTTTTTAATCAGGTTAGTATCTTACTTTTTTTTTTAAAGCTGCCTTCCGGTCTGATGGTGCTTCTTCGCGCGTGACCTGTAATTACAAGTATAAGCGCTGTTTGTTTAAACGTCTTGTAACATAAAAGTGAACAATACAGGAGCAGGCTGGGCTGGGTGACAGTTTGCGTCAATTATCACGTTACGGTGGGAAGTGGGAGCAGACCTGCGCTCTTCCCGAGTTAATTAAAACACCCCCCTGATTGGACGGCCACATAATCCCGGCGGGCCTCGTGCTCCTACTAACTCTCTAGCAGGGGCAGCGCGCGACTCACAATCTGCCCAAGGCGAGGGAGGGCGAGAGAGACGCGCGAGAGGAAAGAGTGCAGCCTGAGGAGGGGGGACGACAGCGCTCCGGTCTCACCGAGCACACTTTACTCAAGTGTTGTTGGACGTGGGCTATGCGCGCAACAAGGGGGAGCGCAGCGTACAGAGGAGGTGACCGCATGTAGAGGCTCGGCTTCAGATCCGCAGCCTCCCTCTTTGAAAAGTCACTGCGCCGACAGAGGAGCGAAGGGAAGACAGGAACTCCGAGAAAAACCCGCAACTCCAGGACAGAACTGCGTGAGTAGGAACCTACAGTGTTTAAAACGAAGAGAGAGGACAAACGGAAGAGTCGACTTTTTTCCTGCGCTGAACCTGCTCTGGTAGAAAACAAACAAACAAACAGAAACAAAACAAAACATGAATGTCAGCGATGAGAACCTGCTCAAGTCCATCAGCAACGACGCGCTCCTCGACCTGACGCAGCGCTACGGACAGTCCGCCTTCGGGTTCGGCGCCGGCCACGGTGCGGGGAGTCCCGCTCGCTTCCCGCTCACGCCGGCCACCGACTTCCTCTCCGGGCAGACCGCGAAGTCAAACGAGAGCGGCGGGGAACACACGAGCGACGACGAGGACGGCTTCGACTCCCTGGAGTCCCGGAAGAGGGGCTCGTCTTTCGGGGACGACAAGCCCGGGGGGCCCCTGGCCAAGAAGTCTAAAGAGCAGCGCTCCCTGCGGCTCAGCATCAACGCCCGGGAGAGGCGGAGGATGCACGACCTGAACGACGCGCTGGACGGCCTCCGCGCCGTCATTCCCTACGCCCACAGCCCCTCGGTGAGAAAACTCTCCAAAATAGCCACTCTCCTCCTGGCCAAGAACTATATCCTCATGCAGGCTCAGGCTCTGGAGGAGATGAGGCGGCTGGTGGCCTATCTGAACCAGGGACAGACCATAACTTCACCGATCCCCACCGCCCTGGCTCCATTTGGACAGGCTGCCGTCTACCCTTTCTCGGGCTCTGCTCTCGCCACCTGCGCCGAAAAGTGCTCTACTTACTCCGGAACACCGTCGAGTCTCTTCAAACACTGTAACGACAAGCCTTGATTCGCTCTCATTTCGTGTCTCTTGAACTTTTACCTTTTTCTGCACCCATGTCGGTCTCTCTCCCAACTCTAGTTATTTTCTAAAACATTCTGTGGAAAATGAAACAATTTTAGTCGAATGCATATAATCTTAAGATATGGTTAAGTAATTATTCTGCAATGTTTCATCCATATTTAACAAACGCTATAGAAAACGATCTGTTTAGTTCCTCTTATAGAATGAAGTCAAAAACCCTGTCAGTCTCTCTGTCGCTTGTACTTTACAGGGACTACAGGCCATGTCCAAATGATAAGTTTGGGTAAAAAATTTTTTAGAGATATTCTGTCATCAGCTCTTATTTGTGATCTATGCAACAGTAACAGCAACAAGAAAAGTAGAAATGTCAGGAAATGCGCCCTAATCTCAACATATAGATTTAATAGGTACAACAATTATGAAAGGATTTTCCTCCACTGACTGTACTGATGCCATATTGGAGGAAAAAAAATCAGTGTAATGTTGGCTGATATATTTTCTCAAAAGATGTCTTCACAAGTTTGTTTTGTTTTTGTTTGTTTGTTTGGTTTTGTTTTTTTGTTTTTTTTTGTTTGTTTGTTTTTTTTGTTATTGCACATCTCACATGATTGTATTGTACAACTGTGGAAAAATCACTTGCTCCAAGCCGGCTTTACTAATGGTCATATAGAGCCTATACACGGAAAAAGCGATTTGGTTGTGTTGCAACATGGATTTCATATATTGTTTATATGTCTTTATAATTAAAACACATATCTATGCCTGGGCCCGGTTTGCTTCATTTCGCAACTTTCTAAACTCACATTAAGCAGCCATTTACCAACATGCACTAAAATGACAAATATTCACAATTTCCTAAGGGGTATTAGCCACAATTAACATAAAAAAAGACACGTTTCTGTTTAGATTATAATTAAAGGGCGGACATGGAGTTTAAAACTAATCTACCTTTTACGCATTAGGTTTAAAAACAGGCTGTAGTCTAAAGTATGAAGATGGACTGTAAACTCCAGGACAATTAGTAAATAGAACAAAAATCCCGCTGTCTCCTCTCACCCTGATAAAAATGATTTATTTTTCTTTTCTTTTTTTCTCGCATGAGAAGCCTCTGACATGAAGAGATAAGTCTGAACGAGCTCAATGGCGCTGGTGAGGCCCGTTTGGCACACGATGGGGTCGGTGGCGCTGAGGGGAAGGGCGCAGGAGCCGCCCGGGGCACCCAGGACCTGTCTCTGGGTATTTGGGTGATTGCAGGCTGCCTTGCCGGGCTCCTACATCCTGGACAGCTATTAACGCGATTTCAGCTCCTGTCTCCCTGCTCGACTTAATTCAGTGAACGTCACACATCCAGGTTTCACTTGCAGGTTGGGGTTTGGATGCATTTAGGGAAAAGTTCCTGGAAATAGTTGTTTGACGTGGTCACAGTGAGGTAATATTTATAAACCTGAAAATATACGTGTGCTTTCTTTGATTGTCTTAGAGTGAACTCGCATTTACCTGGAACATGATACTTTCCTGTGATAAAGTCGTCCATACCTAGAATTTTGAGTTATATTCTATTTCTATTTAAATTTTTTATTGCATAAATTAAATAATCTGATGACTTTTCATCAATAACAATAGACATTTAATTCTATTGTGGCCAAATATTCCAGTAAATAGTCTTTTGTGTCATTGAATGATTTAGTGTTAACTAAATCATCTTTTCATTATTATTTTCTAGCTTGCTAAATCAAAACAAATAATTGTGTTTAATTCCACAGGTGTTATTCTTTTTGCAGCGTGGTCTACATTCATTTGATATTTTCATTTACTTTACACACACAGAATAGTTTCAGTGTGCATTAGATCAGGTCAGTTTTATGCAAGTCAGAGAGAAAGCCACTATGTGATCTGCCTCAGTCTCTCTCTTACAATTTTGCTGTATGTCACAACAGCAGGCCACCCACGGCATCTTAAATTGGCCCTCTGATGACACGTCTTTTCTGAGGCCCCACGAGACAGTCAGAGCAGCGGGGATGAAATGTGACAAATGTTGTCAATGATGTGAGGACTCAGACCCTGCACTCCCTCAGTCTCTGTACAGCTTAATTGCCACAAATGAGATGGTCGCATTTTCTTTTGCACGGACAGTTGAATGGTCACTTTTGCCTCCTATAAGCCTCTAATGTCAAGCTGCTGAGATTTATACTTTATTGTCTCACCTTATTATCTTAATGGCCAACAGTGTGCATGGTGGCAGTGTGTCATTTGGCAAGTAGGCTGTATCTATACATCAAGACAGCGTTGAGATTTTGCTCCTAAAGTTTTTTGGCCCTTTTGCTTAGAAGCAGTGGATGGTGTGTGCATGCAGTCACAAATTATTTAAAACTTGAGAAGGCTGCAACAATGCAAAAATTCTTGGAAGTTGTCATTGAACACTACTAAGGAAGTGCAATTTAAAGTCAGTTGTTGTCACTTATAATATTCCCAACAATATTTCTAATTGTTCTGTAATTCACATGAGAATTGCAGAAACAGAACATATTTGATCTTTATTGTTCCTCCATTTATAATGTTTTTAAAAAACACCAATTAATCCAGGTTAAGTATTGCAAAATAATATTAATTTCACATTTATAACCTAAATGAGGATAAAATGAATATAACATTGCAAAAAGCTGCTAGAAACAATTGCAAATGACAGTTTGCCGCCCATTCTCACCTATTGTCAATTGTTGACAGTGTCTTCGTGCAGACAAACCCACAGCACTACAGTCTGCACTACCACTCTCACGACAGCCCAGTGTGGTGCAGGGTACGGACAGACTGTGTGATGTCTGTAAACATTTGTGTTTGCTCTCAGTGGGATAGAAAGGGAATGATTTCATTAGCATGGCTCTGAGCTTTGAGGTATGTTTGTGTGCTTTTCTCCAACCCGATGGTATAGTACTAAAACCATATGCCCTTAAGTGTGTACCTCTGCCTAATGCATCTGACAGCGCTGTTTTCTCTAATTAAGTTCTTTCTATGTGTGAGCTCATGTGTCTGATGCACACTGGAGCACTCCAGCACACACACACACACACACGTACACACAGCCCTTTACACATACTGTATTTACAACAGGGGCCTTGAAGGAAAATGAACATACTTCAGCTCTGATTATTCTTCTAGTAGGGAGACCATAAAACTTAGAATTTTTCTTTATTAAAATTTGCATGCAGAAGGATGATTGTGGCTTGAAATGCCAAGTAACAAAGAAAGTTTGTTTTTTTTTTGGGGGGGGGGGGGGGGGGTGAGGAGGTGAGATTAAAAAAACAGAGCTAGTGCATGTGCGCATATGTACGTGCGCGCGCGTGGTCCAAGGACAACATCGAGGGACGACAAGGAATAAGAGTTGCTGGTGCCTCAGCATCTTTGTGCCTGGCAGTGGTACCGTAGGAGAGGCCTCCAGCCCCCACCCATCACCCAGGGACCTCCAAACTTCCCTACTTCCCCTGACATCACACTCTTTCACCCCTCCCAGCCCCGCCTTGTCGGAAGTGATGAGCGGGTGAGTCAGTTCGTTCTGAAGAGCCATGTGATTCAGGGCGACATTGCTGCAAGTGCAACACGATGGGCCGGGGCCATTCCTTCATTAATCAGACGTCTAAAGGGGGGAGGAGAAAAGATGTCTGTTTGTATGTATCTGTGTATATTTGTGTGTGTGTGTGTGTGTGCGCGCGCTCATGCTCATATGGCCACAAACCTTCAAAACATGGCAGTCAGGCAAAGCGTTTTGCCTATCGCCACAAGGCACCTGACACCACGCATGGTAGACCCAGACAGTGTGGCTGGGGCCAAATTGGGCCTAGTGGGAGGGAGTGGAGTTGGAGCGCAGGTTGGGAATGCTGGATGACAACAGTCTTAGCTATTGTCGAAAAACGATCTTCTATTTAGGGCTGTAGGTTTTTCCCCTAGGGGCTCTTTGTGAGGGGCCCGTGCTGAAATACAGCTTGTGGCTCATTTGTTTCTACTCCCAAAAGCACAGATTTGTTGCGTCCCCTCCACTTTGTTAAAGCCTCTATTTCCTCCTCCTCTTTTCTTTAATATGCCCCCACATTTCTCCTCCGCCCACAGCCCCCACCCCAGTTTCCATCACTTATCACTCCTTCCCTTTCCTTTTTAACTTCTTGTCTTGACAGAGGATCTGAGCTGACAAATGGGGGCATCCGTTACTGTAGCACTGCCTAATCTTTGTAATGGCCCCACAGATACATGACTGGTGGTGCGCAAACATACATACACACACATACCTCAACTAGCTGGACAAATGTACATCCAAAGCCCTGGGGTCAATAATCATCATTGTGTTCACTCTTTCATACACACCGTAACCTCCTTCACTCACATAGATTACTCTGTATCAGTTCCTCTCCCTGTTTCGCTCTTTCTCACACACACACACACACACACACACACACACACACACACACGACCCTCTTCTTGTTCAGTACCAGCTGAGGAGCACCATGGTTTGTGGGGAGCAGGGGGAGCTCGTTATCCTCATTAATTAATGACAAAAGCGATGTAATTGGTCATCCATAATCCTCCATGCAGAGACAGTGTGACAGGCAGGGCCGGGACCGTCGTCTGCAGCGAGCGCAACTCATAAACACACAGAGAAAATGAAGACACTTTTCATCCTGTCTCTGCATGCGTGTGCTGCTGTGTACGCATGTGTGGCTAATGATGTACTTGAACAGAAAAAAACTGACTTATAATTACAAAGTACTACTAAAAGTTGCGACACAGGGGGAAGAGTATATTTCTATTGCTTCCTCAGGGATGAAGAACAATTCAAAGTCTGTCATTTGATTTTCTAATTCTCATTCTGTTGTGGCATTTGAGGCTCCACTGGGCCCAGTAAGGAGCACCAGGCTACAACATGCTGTAACCCCCCCCCCCACGACTGAAAAGACAAGATTAATGGCACTTCCTGTCAGTGACGATCTTGTGCTAGCCTAATTAAAACCATTGGAACATGCGCGTGGCCAAGGATCAGTGGCTTTTAATGAGGAGCTTGTAGGCTGATTTGGGCCTCATTTTCTGCTTAATAAGGCCGGTTTAAAAAGTAATTTTGGAGGGTTGTGACTCCTTTAAACCTGCTCATTATCAATGATACTGCTTCACTTAAGTACTTCAGGAAACGCTGTGTTTAATTAATATTGTGTCGCGCACGTGGATTAGCTGACAGGCTAGAATGGTGGAGTGCGAGCAAGTGAGCAAGGGAACTAGAATTGATGAAGAACTTTCAAGGGCACTGATTTCATTAAGCAGCTTCATTACAGCCCAAATAACTCTTCATGTCATTTCAATGCTTAGTTTTCACCACACACACACACGCACATGTGTGCTCACTCATACATACATGCACACCAAATATTCCTGTGCTGGATGGGATAGGTGCACTGAGGATTTTCACAATTTGACTGAAAATAATACATTGACATTTTTGCTTCAGGCGATCTTGATGATGGCTTTTCTCCACCTGACAACATTTTTTTTATATTCCCTCTCTTTGTGTGATGCTGCCACACAGCATCAGTAGGACTGTGTTTTGCCATTTAATGTATTGTGTTTTTATTTATTTATTTATTTATTTTATTCCCTTCTCATTCCACAGCTTTTTCTTTGAGAGCTCATAAACAGGGCTTTTAAGCTCAAGCTGTTTAAGGGCTTGAGAGATCTGAAGCAACTTTCACCATGTACTTTTAACCCTACAAGAGTGAGGCTGCACAGCCTCTTATGGACCATTCATCCCATTGTGATAATCTTCTTAGGCCCCTGACATTACTGTTCAATACGTATAGAGCAGCAAAGAGCCGGACTTGAGGGGCTTTCAGTGTCCTACTGATTAGTCTCAGTCTTGGACAAATCACAAACAGTCAGCACTTAGCTCTGGAACATGGGGCGCCTTTTTTTACACTGCAATATCAATATCTGCTGAAATATATATGTAAACATTACAAGGCTGAATAGTGTTTAAAAACTAATTTGAGATATGCGTGACAAAGTGTGACTGGTTTAAACTGGAGGTGGGTAACTGAGTGAGACTTGCTGTGAACGAGGGATTTACTGCACTCATAGCCGAGACTGCGCTGGACAATAATCCAACATGTTCACCCCAACTCAACTAACAATGGTACCAGCTCTGTTACATACTCGGTGTCCTACACACTTCCTGTAAATGCTGAGCTGTATCCCCTGAAAAATACTGAAGAGACCACTTTGGAGCTTACCAGAGTGATGCATGTACCAGACTTGTGTAGTTAGTTTGTAGCGATTTTCACTCATTTGTTTTAAAAAATAATACAGATCAACAATCAATTATAGTATTTAAATAACAATATAAAATGCAAGAAAAAAAAACAAATTAATTTCACAATTTTTGATTAATTCCTATACACCAAGTGATACAGCACAGCCCTCAATATGATAAAATACCATATGACAAGGTAATGTTAGCTAATTATCTAAATATTTATATGGTATCATTTTTATTTGTCCATAAAAGAAGTTGATGTGATGATGGTGCTCGATAAAACGTCAAGGTGACACCAAAGTCAGGAGGATACAGCATCAACACTTACACAAAAGTTGCGGGTCCCAATTTAGATGCTGATGTATATCATCCGAGAACCATAAGTGACTGTACAGAATTTGATGATAGTTCACTTGTGATATTTCTGAAACAAAAGTGTGTACTGACAAAATAAAAATCACTAATATGTAAAATGTCAAAGTTGGTTAATCATTTTACTGTAAAATTAAATGAAAAATACAGACACACTCCTGTGTTGTGCTCAACAGGTGCAGCCATGTGTGATAAGTTGAGAAAATCGATCGTACACTATTTTGCTTTAGAAGAAAAAAGTTGCTTCCAGCTGGTGGATACTAATAGTGATAGTGAAAGAGGAAAAAAAGGAGGGGAGGGGGTGGACCAAGATAAAGGAAGGCAAAATATTTCAGAGAAGAGATAAATTGAGAGGGAGACGTACACCCTCTAATCTCTACAATGGGGACCTGCTTATATTATTCCCAGCATGTCTTGTTGCTTGTATTCATACTGTACAACATCCCATCAGGTAATATCACAGTCTTTGAAGGATTAGCAGGAATAAGAGGGGTTTTATTCTGTTCTTTGGTTTTATTTTGTTTTGGGGGTTTTTTTGGAGGGGATAATTGTTATGAAATATTCTGACATTTTCATACTAATATGGAAATGCATTTTGTTTTTTTACCTGAGGTTTATTCAGGACAGCAAAGTAGGAGATTGGATTGTGTTAATGATTGAAAGAGAGAGTTAGACGGAGTTGTGAGTTCTCACCAAAAATATGCAATGAATGAAAAGATTTCTCTCTTGTTCTTGCTGTGTAGGTCTCAGTGGCTTTAAAGGTTTTTTATTTTTGGCACCCTCTCTCTGTGTAGCATTGTGGCTTACATGAAGGAGTTATCTCTGGGCTGCTAATGCTAATGCCACAGTGGTTAATACAGGCGCTCTAGTTAAGCCTCTGCTACCTTGTTATTCTTTTTTTAATAGAATGCGTATAAGAGGATAATAATGTCGGAAATGATCTCTGGAGACGTTTACTGTTCTCCAATTGTTTTTAGTTCAGTGTCAAACAACAGAAAAACACCTCTTGTTTTTTCCCCGCATCATCCCCTGCTGTTTTTGTTTTCCGAATATGACTGTCTGGAAAGAGTTGATATCATATGTGAGACAGCTGAAACTGCACAATTAAAACAGCACTCTGGTGAAAAGACAATATTGCCCTCAATTACTGAATGAATTAACTTATCTAACTGCCAGGGTACTGTATATTCACCATTCATTATCAATGCTCTGCTAACCTTCCGCTGTTATCTCAGAGGTCTAATAGTCATCACCCAGGCCTCCTGTCTCAAGGTTGATCTGCACAGAGGATGGACAACAGACAGCTGCCCATCAGTCTCCTGCTACAGCGGACCATTAGAGCACAGCCTGTGTTTGTGTCTATGTGTTTGTCATTTACAGGTTTAATTAGACACCGCTGTTAATGGAGGAGATGACTTTGGGGCTGTAGATGAATGACACTCCATCATCTCAGGCAGCAGGGATACAATATGTTTCACTAGGAGCTGAGGAGGAGAAGGAAGAGGAGAGAAATACAGCGAAGGAGTGCAGATCAAGCAGAGGGAAAGTCCGAAGGGTGAAGGGAGGGTCATATTGTTATTATTTATGAATGGATGGCTCTGTGTGTGTGTGAGTAGGTGGACATGCAGTGTTTATGTGTGTGTGTGTGTGTGTGTGTGTGGGAGTGAGTGTGTGTTTTTTAATGGAGCCCCATACTGTATCTCGGCTGGTCCAGGTCACCTGCCGTTCCCTCTGTTGAGTTAAGGATTATCCCAGGAAGTGAATTGGAGCAACAGTAATGTGAAGCTTGCCTCTTACTGTAAGCCTGCCCAGGAGACTCCAACACACATACACATACACACACCGAGGGAAAGAGAGAGAGGAGAGAACGGACCCCCCACACTGACAAACTGATGTAAACACAACAAATGTATAATTCATGGTCATGACTTTGCATGTTATGTGTTGCATTTTGGGCCATGAACTAGTACATCGTATCAACTACATAGTAGTGTGCATTTATATGAGTGATGATCAAAACACATAAGCCGTTAGCAGAGACTTGAAAACACGGAAACAATTTTTCAAATATACGTCAGATTTAAAAATGTTTTGGTGTTGATTTGTTATTTTTACAGTTAAGCTATGGTCTCGGTGGTAGCTCAATAATTATATGATTAATGATTAATTCAATCAACAGAATATTCATTAGTAACTATCTTAAAATTGTATAATTGTCTCTCTTCATGAAAAAATTTAAAACATTTGTTGATTTCTCAAACGTGAAATAATATGAATATTTTCATTGGTTGGCAAAAGAAAAAAAAACTTTGAAGATGTGACACTGGGAAGTTGTAACAGGCATTTTTCACCAGTTTTAATGACAAAACAATTAATCTGGAAAATAATTGGCAGATTAATCAAAGAAAATAATCAGTAGTTGCAGTCCCTGTAAAAGTTATTTAATGATGAACATGGTATGCTATATGAAAGTGTACCTGGTTTGTATTAAATATCTAAAAACTGCTTAACTGACTGATCTGTTAAAATCTAAAATTCAGCAGGACCTTTGTGATGTTGTTTTGAGATGTGTGTCCATACAGGTGTTGCCATGCCACACAATAAAAACATGTTTTCCTGAAAACACGCTGCCCATAAACAAATTAATTTCTTACTTTTTGAGAATGAAAAGGCTAAATATTATTAATCCCATCCTAAGAATCGTAATCTTTCTTCTATTAATATTGCAAATAATAAAAACAGTTTTGCGATCCAAGTCAGGGAATTACGCAGGCTACATTTATATTATCCCCTTTTTCTGCACACACATACACACACACAAACGCACACATACACACACACACACACAAAGAGAGAGAGATTTCTGATCTTCCTTATGAGGTGAACATGGGATTTCTGGTAATGTCCTGGCTCCATTTTCATTTTAATCATGCAATGGGATCAGACAAGCTGGTGGGGTGGGCTGGCCTGGCTTGGTTGATTGTTCTGATTGAGTTTTCTTTGTTTAGTAGATATGTAATACAGCCTGCTTAAGAGGATTTGATAATGGGAAAGAGGTTATTGTTTGATTTAATCATGTTCACTGAGGTGAACTTGCACTTCACTTTCAAGTCCACTGTCTGACAGGCCGGCAGGACGTGTACCGCCTCAACACAGACATACTGATAGTGATTGAAACTAAAACCGTCGTGCTGGTGCACAGGAATCTTTCCCCTATTTAGAGGCATATTTAGAGTAATTTGCACGTTTTTTTATGGGGTTGCAGTGGCAGTATAAGGGACTAGCCACATCAGATTTGGTATCCTAGTAAGTATTTCCAGCAGCGGCGTGACAACTAAACATAAACTACAGTCCCCATGCCCATTGTGTTGAGGTAACACAATGTGACTCATTGATGTGTGTCAGTAGGAGTTTTGTTTATATGATTTGGTGGCATTGCATACAATATAAGTTTTCACCAGCGTTATCCATTAAAGGTGGGGAGAAACTGTGTGAGTATTAATGTATGATTTCACCACGTTAGCAAAGATGGATTAGTTAGCAGAAGATCCCTCGACAGATAACAGAGAGATTAAGCACAAACTAATGTCAGAAGGATAAACTGAGTCATGAACGATGAACAAAAGGTGAAATCATCTCAGACATCTCAGGGTTTAAACTGGGTGTATATAGTACAGTGAAATGTGCACTTTACCTACATTAACCTACAATACAAAGGCACTGAGAATTTCGTGCTCTGCTCATTCACTTTGCCAAGAAATTCTCATAAATGTCACGTAGTGGGGCCACCAAGGTGTCCCTGGGAAAGCAGCACTGTAAATATGTCCAGAAGGGTCTCCTGATATGTATCTAACTGGTCTTGCCGTCTGCCCCTGGGAGGATTAAGCTGGCTGAGTTGTTGGGGTGACCCCTTTTCCCTGATGTTCACTCTACCCCTTTATATTCTCACTCTCTGCTCCTCATTGACCACGATCATCTGAACATATAATCACTGATGGGCTTGGATAAAGGAAGCAAAGTAAATGTGATATAATAGAGCCTGTGTGTGTGTGTGTGTGTGTGTGTGTGAGAGAGAGAGAGTGTGAGAGAGTGAGAGAGAGAGAGAGAGAGAGAGAAAGTTAAGCCAAGCATTAGCTTTGCTCAGTTTATGGGTTTTCCTCTCTCAGCAGCAGTGTTATTTACACCAGTCCCAGAAGGGTGCCTGCTCCTGGTCCAACACTTCAGCGGCTTACTCCTTGGTATTTTGACATGATAGTTTAATCTCGATCAAGAAAAATTAGACACCACCATGCTAATTCCTTCTGCTTTCGGTAGACTTGAGTAGATACAGGAAGTGCTATTTATGTATTTATTTATTTTTTATTTGATACGGGTGGTTGCATGATTTTGAAAGTGATTGTCCGGTTGCTTTGGATTTCCTAGATCCAAGCATTACCGTATTAATATATACATTTTTTTAACAGTGTACCCATAATTATTTAATCCTCTTACGGATCCTCCAATTCTCTGAAAAATAGGGTCATGTGTGGTCGTGTGATAACGTGTGTGTTGTAGGTGCTGAATATCATGACAATCGTGACAACATACTAGACTCACTCCCACCCTGTACATACTGCAGGCTCTTTGACACCACTAAGCGCCTTCAGCCCCTCCCCTCCCTCCATCTCCCTCAGCCACTGCACCAACACTCAGCCAGGCCATCCCATCATAACCAGAACAGGACTGACATCTTTGTACATTCATTGTATTCATTGCAGCAGCTAACACTTAGACACTAAAAGTTTCTCATTTAGTCACTACAAATTCCTTTATTTGAAAAACAACCTTTTCCTTTATTTGCTGCCACGTCATTTTGATGTTCCTATAGAAAATACAGATATAGATTATTACACTAATGTAGAATTGCTGTATGTATAGAAAATTATCTTGCATAAATGTTTCCGAAATACCTCAACCTGCTTTCATCTGATGGTATTTGGGGTCTGGTGGCTGCATGGAGGTTTTGTTGCTGACTTGCTGACTGGTTGGCTTAGTGTCAGCTGTTGGCCCAGCCAGGCTCAGCTCAGATTGCTCCAGATTAGGAGCAGGGGCACTCTGAGAGCAACTATGATCCATATTAAAGCTGCATAAAATGAAAATTGCAAAGATTTAGAGACAGATCATAGGCCACAGAGAATTTAATCACAACCTGGCAGTGCGTGTGTGTGTCTATGTTTCAGTGCATTCATGTGTGTACGTATGCAATTCTGCATAATACATAGCACACAGTGACATGAGGATTATCGATGTAGGCTGTATTTACTTATCAACCCAATGTTCAGAGATGTATCACAAATGTTTTATCACATGCTGCAGTTCGTCTCCGTCATAGCCACTCAAGAGCATGATGATGCGTGGAAAGTGTGGAGTTTCTGTATTTTGAACTTTGGAGACAAAATGTGATGGGGAAAAAAAAAAAAAAAAAATTCATATAACAAACATGTATTTTTTCCTCGTTGGTGTATGAGTGTGTGTGTGTGTGTGTGTGTGTGTGTGAGAGTGTGTGAGAGAGTGCACAGTCAGGGATGATACTGTTCTGGTATCCTCAACACTTGTAATCCCCCTAAAGCTTAAATACTGTTACTGTTTATTCAAATGGTAGTCTAGTAATAGATAGCTATTCAGAGGTCTTGAATTTAAATCACAATATTGAAACTACATTTCCTGTAATGTAAAAAAAAAAAAAAGTTTTCCCGTCTTCAAGGCTGTTAATCGGATCTTACATAACTTTGTTTAATTTCACACTAAACTCGCACGTAAGCTCTTCGAGAGTTTATGTGAGAATCAGCCTGAGGACTTGAAATGTCTATAAATCTAAAAGGCTTTTAAGTCTAAATGAAAGAATCCTTCATATATTCGAATGCAGGAACAATCTACTGTAAATATACTTATCTGATAAAGTTAGTTTGAAAAGGCCAATTCTGCACAAGAGTATTTTCATCTTAAGTGCTTACAGCAGTTGCATTTTATTGAGTTATATTGATGCATGACATCTGTAGTGTATACTGAGTCATTCTTTCATCAATAAACATTCTGATGATAAGATCATAAGATATTATATATATTATATATCATGTCTTATAATATAAAACATTCACTCACTCACAATATTGTCCTGTAGAATAATTTATTTTGGACATAATGACATCAATTCAAGATCAAAAAGGCTACAAATTTTTGCATTTTAGAGTTTGTAAATATTAAATATATGGTATTTTGTAACAACAACAAAAGAAAACTTGATTTATAGGTAAATAAATAAAATGTATATTTAATAGACACATTTTGGTGCTCCAAAAATTTTTATGCACTTTCAATCATGAAATATTTTTGTATTGTGTTGTTGCTACATTTACACACACAAAAGATTTGAATCTGTTTTATGCTTAACACATTCTGTCTGGTACCCAGTGTTTATGTTGCAGACTGGGGTAATGTAAAACAGTTTATCTTCTGTTTCCATGTCATATATGAGAGCCACATGCACTCTTAGTATTAGCTATTGTGCTTTTTGTGTTCTGTTGTGATGAAATGAACATAGAATGTCAACTAAGTGACACAGAAGAAGCTCTTATTTTGATAAAACAGATCTATTGCAGTCGCTGTCTGATTCACCTCTCAGATTAACTCCATGAGCTTCACAATAGTTCAGTTGTAAACTTTCTCTCCAGTGCTGATAGTAAAGGTGCTCTTTGTCTTTGCTGTGTTGTTTTGTTGTTCATAATGTTTTGCTGTGTCTGTGCAGCCATAGGCTACTTGTGTCTGAGAAATCTGACAGCATGCATAACTTGCGGCCTATTTGTGTTCACCTGTATCTGCATCTCTGCTGTGTGTGAACACATATGATGTCGCCTCGGCAGATAAAATTTCACTACTTTCACTTTCTATTTCATTGCAGGATTTTGCTGCATGTTAGATGCTTTCTCCTGTCTTTCTTCCTCTCTCCCTTTTCTTCCATTCCATATTTCCAAATCTCTCTGCAAGAGCACATTTTGTGTGTGTGTAAGTGTGCGCATGTGCACGTGTGTGCTCGCATGGTTCTCATACACACTAATGTGCCCACAGAACACAGACTTAGATCGAGCAGATGGTGACCGTATTCATTTTTTCCCCGACTAACATTAACCATTCATTATAGACAGCAGACTAAGCCAATCCCACATCCGCCCCCATGCAGCACATACACACACACACACACACACACACACACACGCACTCACACAGACATAATGTCCAATAATTTTGCCATTAGCCCAGTGACAGTCCCAAAATCTTGCATGCCCCTCAGTCAGTGTTGATACTCTCTCCTTCCAGACGGTCCCAGCTCTGCTCTGACTCAATCTGTTGACATTTCTGATTCCATCCGCATGACTCAAATTTCTCCTCCTTCACTTTAGCAACCCACAACAGGAACGAGGAGCATCTGACGATTCCCTCTGCCTCCTTTTCCAATCCAACCTTTTTTTTTTTTTTTTTTTTTTTCCTTTGTTCCCTCCACTTTCACTGTCTGGTTTCTCCTGGCATCTTCCCCATAAGTAAGAGAAACAATCACTCTGCTCTCTTCCTTTGTTTCTCTTTCGCTCTCATTTACCTCCTCTCCTCATTCCCATCCTTCTGTAATCAAATGAAAAAAAAAGTAAAACCTGTTAGGCAGTAAATCAGATTTAATCTCTAGCTTGAAGAAAAGATGAACATTAATCCACATCTGTCCATACAAATGTTTACCGCTCATATTTCAGACCTCATTAGGACCTGCTGTTAAGCTGCACACTCATGCTTATGTACATGAATGCTGCAGGAAAAAAGAATAGAAAAGACAGACTAGTGAGAAAAGAGAGACTAATGTGAGTGTATAAATGTAGTTCTGTGTAAGTTTGTGTGTGTTTGGTTATGCATGTTTGCCCACTCTGTAGTGAGAGACATCTGAGAGGTTTTTGGCCCTTCGCCGCTCTGTGAGGTCTGAAAGGTGCAGAAGCAGAGAACTCTCACACACTTAAACTAATGAGAGTTTTAGCTGCAGTCAGAGAGCGGGGTGAGTTACTGTTCCTCAGCCACCCGATGGACATCAATCGCCTCGCGGCCTGAAGGCTTTACTCAGCTCCCTTTGCTAAACTGCACCCACTGCTACCCGTTCCACACACACACACTTTCAGAGATTCACATGCACAGATACAGCTGAGGTTTATACTGATTGTAGTCTGCACCAGGAAGGAGTGTATTACTGTTTTACGCTGCAAGCTTTTCCAGAGCGAGGACTCGCCCTTTACGTCTGAACATCAATGAGGTCACTGCAAACCAGAATTGGACACAACAACCATCTTAAGGGTGATATTGATGGTATCTGCCTTAAAATAGCAGTCCATATGTCCGTATGAAACAGATCTTGTTTCTTACGGACCATTAAAGGAATAACCAAGTGGCAGATATAATGGCAGAAAAGCTACTGTCTTTTGTTAACTTCAGCCAAAACTAGTATGAGGCTTTATTAATCTTAATGAGACAAATCAGCTGAGAGTCTTTAAAGGTCTTGGTCTTTGCAGTGCAGAATTCTCCTTTTACATTTACCTGTTTCCATTACCAAGTTTCCTGTAGCTGCATAGTATAGATGTTACTGCAGGAGGGATTTGGGAGGAAAATGATTGTAACTTTAGATGAAATCCACTGGAGTCTGGGTTTTGTGTCCCACCATTTACATTGAAGCCATTGAGTCTGATGTGAAAAGCAGCAAGCAAGCAACCAACCAACAATAAGCACTAACAGTGTGAATATATATAATTCATATAATCCTCAACTACTACTACTTTAAAGGTAGGCGCTAGAAAATGTCAGCCTTTTCTTTTTCCATCATAACTATGGAGCAGTGTTATTACCAGTGGATCCCCTGTATCTACTGGCAGGCAACGACACACATTCCTGCCACCAGTTTCTATTGTCATCGGTAACACTCAGACATAACAGTCTGGGCAACAAGGCAGTGAGGGAAAACTAGGAAACCAGCAATTTATGCATGTGAACAAAGCATGATTAAAACCTTTAAAAACTAAGCAAATGCATTCAGTGCTCATTAGGCCTTGGGAATACACAGAATGTTTTTCATAAGGAGACAAGCAAACTCCAAGACAGTGCATTGTGTCAGTTGTTTAAAGTTGTATGTAATGTGAAGTATTGCGTTATATTATAATGTATTTTTCAAAGTCTCTTATTTTTGACATTTCGTTGGCAGTATTTACAGAAACATTTGGAGCCTCACAATAGATATTTACTGTATTTTGCTGTGTTATATTTTAAATGTATCCAAAACACATCAACACTGTCTCTCTCCCTACTCTTATCTTCTTTCCATCTAACTCCTCTTCTGGCCGCCACTCCTCTGCCCTAAAACTGTCCCACATGACTTAATCTACAGGACGATAGTCCTCCAGAGAGGCTGTGAGTGAGGATAGTCTCTGCGTGCTGTAAGGGGATTGGTGTAATTACTGGGATCTGTGCACCGTATTTATCTTTTCAAGGGATGGGTGATCCTGCCATAAAAAGCCCAACATTTGGCAGTTAACTAATGCACACCATTAGATTGATTGTGCTGGATTTGTGTGCGTGTGCGTGCGTGTGTGTGTGTGTGTGTGTGCTGTCATGCTCTGTACTGTGTGGTAAATAATGCTTGGTTGTTCTCTGTAATCCTGATTAAATGGGGGTTAATGTGTGTCTGTTACACTTTTCCACAGACTCCCAGCCGTGACCTTCAATGACTTAAGAGTTTGCATAAATGAAGTGACTTATGAAATGATTAGACAGGGGGAGCTGCAGGGAGACCAGGCAGCAGTGGGAGGTTCAGGTAACAGGGGTTTGTCTGTATTGCTGCTCCGCTGTGCAGCAACAAGAGACCATGAGTGACAATCTGTCCCAAAATAAATAAAAAACATTGCCTGATATGCTCTTTTTCATGAACATAAACCTCAGCAGCTTTCAAAATCTGACATCAGGAGTAAAATAAAAGGAAGAAAATAATGAAAGAAAATGAAATTATCACTCTTCTTGGATGTGGCAGAGAAACAAACAGATTGACCACGTTCTTCTTTCCAAAATCCTCCCCCGTGCAGGCAACATGTTCCTCACGTCCATCTTGGCTGTTTTTTTTTTTTTTTTGTGTGTGTGTGTGTGTGTGTTGTTTTTTTTTTTTTTTTTCAGATATTTGGTGTCAGTGTGTGTGTCTGTGGGTGTGTGTGTGTGTGTGTGTGCATGCACATGTAAATGCATGCATGGGTTTGTGTGTGTGTGCGGGTTGTGAAGATGGAGGCTGCACCAGGCTGTCCAGCCTACACACAAACCGTCCCATCGTTAAATCACCTTACTGTTCCATCCACCATCCACGGCCCTGAGCATGTTTTTCATTTTGATGTGTGTTTTGGTTGAAATGAGCGACACACGGGGAGAGGAGAGTGAAAATAAAAATGCAGGGGTATTGAAAGGAGGCTGCGTAAACACTGGATGTCAAAGTAACTTCAGACTGTGTCCTCTTTGCTTTAATAAAATTGCCTTTTGCCATCTTTGAGACTTTAAATTCTCTAATGCACAAGTGTGCGCTCACACACACACAAACACACACACATAGTTATTTAATCTCTCCTTTCCTTCCCCTTTCTCCCACTTGTTCCTTATTAATTTTTATGTTTCTGACCTCAGACATGGGCATGAGTACACAGATATATTACAGTAATTATCTAATTTTACAGTGCCATTAAATGTCATAGAAATCTAGAGTTACGGCATTAATACAATAAAGAGGTTTTGGGCCAGAGGGATGATAACTTAATACTGGACCAGTCTGTAAAAGACTGTCTACTATGGATTTTTGCCAGTTTTATTCTACCAACATCGCCTGTGTCTTTCATAGTCTACTTAACACTGCATACATTATACAACGGATACATCATATATTAGGAAAATGGTCAAATTATGATAAATCAATTTCACGTAGCAGACTGTGATGTGTTCAGAGTTTAAAAAATCAATTATAAAGTTGTTTTTAAAATGTCACACGTTTCTTTTCAAATCTCTTTCATAATTAGCTGAATATTCTGCGCACATGACGGATGAACATACATTTCACATCTTCATTTCTGAATTCAGACAGCTATGTTTTCCACCCGGATTCAGATTTTACAACATATTATATTTAGAGTTTCCTCATTTTCCCAAATCCTGGCCGGCAATAGTGTTATTTACTGTGGCTCTGACTGAGGCACATTTGGGAGCAGTTCAAATTCAAAGCTGTGCCAATCTACTACTTTTTCATTTTTCCTATGTTTTTTTTTTTCACCCCTGCAGCTCCATCTCCCTATTTCTCTAACTCACTCCTTTCTTATTTCTATGTACTTCTGTCCCAGTAGATGGAGATGTGAAATATTTAAACATACTTTGTTGTTTGGGGACAATGCACTTCAGCAGATGGGCCATCGCTGCACAGACCCCAATGTATGCAAATCTCCATACAAAGCAGCCCAGGATGTTTTCAATATAACACAAGTGCCTCAGGCCCTGTTTTAATCCATCTTTACCCGTAGCCAATGCACTGTTTCATCCAGTCAAACGCCTTAAGCGCTATGTCAACTTGGACATCTGGCCACATAACTGAACCAAAAAAACAACAAAAAAAAGTGCATGCGTGTTAGGAAAGGAGCATCTTTATGGAGGGTTGGAAAGACAGATAAAGGTGTGAGTGCTGTTGGGCTGAAAGAGGTAAAATGATCAGTAGCACCATTAGAGGCTGAGTGCATCAAAGGCCCAGACTTGGTTTTTTCTGAGGAGGATTCTTCAACCTCCACACCAGGGGAAACAGGTGCCAGTGTTGCTTTCTTCATTGTCTCAACTTGTTTTGCTGTTTCTCACTTGTTTTTCTCACCCCCACCCTCTAGGAATAAGCTTCCACAGGCACACACAGTAGTACACATGCACATTTGTGTGCACAGATGCACTAACACACACACATTAAAATATGTGGCAAGGTAATACACACATGCTGCCTGCAGACTTTCTGGTCAGAACACTGATTTCTGTCGTAGTGACATCTGAAGGGTGCTACAGCACAGCCAGACACCTGGATACACATGGCATCTTTCACTACTGTGTGTCAGTCTGTGTGTGTGTGTGTGTGTGTGTGTGTGTGTGTGTGTGCGTGTGCGTGTGCTTGTGTGTACACTAGGTGTGCATTAAGTGTGGGGGAAGGTGCCATTGAAGGCAACATCTCCTGAGGGCATCTCATCAGCTTTTCCTGGATGGACCACAAGTTCAGATGCTTGTGGCAATGTTGCATGTCCTCATTGACCCACATGGTACGAACTACACGTGTTCATGTATGTGCTACATACCTTAATGCAAACCTGCTAGATTCTTGGAGTTGCATTGGTGAAAGGAGTCATATTAAATCAGGCAACATTCATCAAGATTGGACAGTTTATTAAGTTCAATTCCTAACCCCAACCCATTACCTGAATTCTTAAATTTAAAATGCACCAAGCTTACCAATGTTATTCAAACCCAAATATAAATTGTAAGTCATTGTCAGGGTCGATAAAATGAAAAACTCATCACTAGACAATGGGCAGTATTTCTACTTTGATCATAATTTAATGTCCTTTCTCTAAGTAAGAGGCACCAATTCGAAATTTGTCTGCTAACTGATTAAATAACTGTAATTTTTAACGGACATGGATGAAAATCCAACAGAGTCCGTGATGGAAAATAATATTTTAAGTATATTGCTCTTGTTTTGTTTTTTCTTTTGTTTTTTTTTAATATATATATATTTGCTGATTTAAAAAAGCATCCTGGTTATGAGTAGCCTCTGCATATCAGAGCTCTGTAAGCATATTCCTTTTGCACTGTGTTTGTAGCTGGCATGAGAGAGACTGCCTGCAGCTTGTGTGATGGTCTGTGGATATGTGTGGATGTGGTGGTTCTGGTGGTGGGAGGTGGGAGGGGGGCAGAAGGCTCATGTGTGTGCATGTGTACTTAAACCTCAGGCCATGAAAGTGTGCGTGTCTGTATGTGTGCCTCATTATGTGTATGTGGTTGCATGTGTATAAATGTGTGTGTGTGTGTGTGTGTGTGTGTGTGTGTGTGTGTGTGTGCAAGGAAAGAAGAGTGTAGGTGAGTGCAGAAGACAAACCTGTCAGTTTCACAGCTGGTTTCTCTGGCTGCAGGGCTCAGGCCGGAGCAGGGTGACACTCGGCATCACAGCACCACAGCACAGGGCCTGGGGTAATCACACCATCATATACTGTAGGCAGACGCACACACACGGACACACAAACATCAGTTCACTGCCTCACCCATAAGACCAAGAGACCAGTGAAACACACCACCTGGGCAAGTCATCATATCTTGTCAAAGATTTTTTTCTTTTCTTTTTGGCTCCATGAAAGTGTGAACAACATAACAGAGCAGATTGCTTGGCAATGGACTGACCATCGTGTTGTGTGGTGGGGGGGGTTGGTAGGTTGGAAGGGGGGTTGAGAAGAACACAGAGTGAGAGAAATAACAAGAGAAAAGTATAATGTAAGATGAGGGTGGCTTTCTTTTTAATAGCTCTGCTGGCGGACGCCGTTGGCTTGTCTTCTTGCTTCATGAGGCACGGTTGCTTGATTGTGACTATCATGGTCACTCCTGACGCATTATTGATGATGGAAGTTGACGTGGACTATTAACTGGATGGTCCCTTCCTGCGTCAAGAAGAGATGGTTGTTCCCATCCCTTTGGTCTCATTTCAGGACTCACTTCATAGTGCGCTCCCAGGCGGTGTGGACTCTGTGGGGAAAAGACCCTCAGGCAACCAAAGCATGCCCCTGCATCTTCCACCGTCCCCACACATTTCCATCTCTCCTATGATGGAAGTGATGGCAATTTCTGCGGGGTATTCAGAGGATGTTACTCTCATAACAAGCACAGTTTACAAACAAAAAGCACATCAAGATGAGACAAAAGAAAGGTTACGAGAAATCACAAAGTGCAACCTTAAAGTGATGACTGTGTTTCTGTAAAGTGCTAATTAGCAGCAGAACACAGGTAGATCCATAAAAATAAACAGCCACATTGTGAATTCTGCTGACATTTTGGAAGAAAGAACCAAAGTGGGCTCAATTATAAAAATAAAGTAAACATGTTGACAGGAGAAACAAATCGGTGTTTTGACTGCTGCTGTCAAGGGAGGTTCCCCTGTCTAAAGTTTACACAGTAACCGATTATGCCTCAGTGATTCTGCCCTGGAAATGTGCGTGTTAAGTGTGTGTGTGCGTGTGTGTGTGTGTCTGCATGATTGAATGTGTGCACTCAGCGATCAACTTCTGCTAAATACTAATTACTGAATACTTAGTACGGATGCCCTTTCTATTGGGTCCCTTTAGTATAAACATTCATTATGGCTCTTTTTCTCCTTTGTAGCTCATCATCATTATTCCACCGCATCCCCTGAGGAGCAAGAGAGAGCTGAGGCCGGGGCCAGGGCCAGACCAGGCTGGGGGAGAAAACACTGTAAAACCACAGCACCAGGACCTGGGAATGCACACAAGTGATATTTGTGCACGGAGATCAAAAAGCGTTTACCTTTAGATGTTTCCCTGATATGAATATTCAACATCCTTATTGAAATCTAATTTGGGTCCCCTTGTCTCAGGGGTCTTTTCATCAGTGCCTGTTGCCTGAGGCTAGTACTGATTGACAGCCAAACTTTAGAAAAGAGCAAGCAGGAAAAAAGGGGATATCTGGTGGTGTTGGAGATGTGAGCAGTGTGAAGCTGGGGAGAGCTAGAACAGATGAGGGGGGGGGGGCGGGGGGCAGAATGCATGCACAAACACAATGCTGTGGATTATTAGGAAGTGACTGAACATACTAAAGCAGAACTATTCGAAATTTCATCATTTCCTGTCTGTAATGCCTTTATCTCCCCCTCACCTTATTGTGAACATACACTTGTTTTATTTGCAATGAAGGATCAGTTGTTTCTTTTTTCTTATTTGCACAAATAAGGAAAGATCTTCATGATAAATAGTCGATTAGTCAACGGACAAAAACTACTTAAAAAATCAGTAAACAGTCTGAGGAATTTTACAAATAGAAGCAGCCACAGTTTTCAAATCAGCTTCAGTTTTTATCCATTTTACTTATTTGATACTCATTTGAAGGTACTTTTTGGCCTTTTTTAAAAATATATATATATTTTGTGGACGAGGCAATGAATAGATTAAAAAAAAAATCAAGAGATCATATACTGTTGATTTTTATTCTTTTGATGAAGATACTTTAAATTGTTATGGATGAATTGGAAAGATTTTCCATTTTCACAGATTTCTGAGCGTATTTCATTTCTCTTCTTGTCTTAAAATAAGGCATCTGATCGTCTCTGCCAAAGGCACAGCACCATATTGTTTTCTAAAATTATATTTCTAAGCATTTGTTCAGTTATTTGTCTCTGTTTCTGACAAAGGACCTGTGAACTCCTAAACTAGGAGTTGGCAAAATAAGACAGAAAGAAAGAAAGAAAAAAAAGTACTCTGCCTCTGACTGCAGGGGAGAGTTGGTCCGCAGTCATGGAGGGTGTTTGTGTTTCTGCCTTATATAATAACAAATGTTAGGGGAGAAAAACAGCATGAGCTGCCCTTCTCCTGGTGCGAATCTGGAAACATACATGTATGTTCAGCCACATAGCTCCTATGTTAGTTTCATGAACAAAAATGTCAGTGTTTGATATGATTTTGTTCTTGGAAGACTTCCTGTTGCTGCTGGGTCTGAAATAAACCGTAAAAAGAATAAATTGTATGCGAATTTACCCCACCCCACCCCCCTCCACGCACACACAAACACAAATCAACACCATCCTCATCTGGCCAGTGGGTTGAGCATGGTTGAATGTTATTATTGCGCAGGTGTGGGTCCTGTCCCTCAGGGTTCCATTAAAATGATGCCCCTTCTGAATGGCGGCTCCATTTGCTCTTTAGATTTAACACAGGCCATATGTGTAGCAGGAGGCAAACAGCTGATGGGGTTTAATTGACTGAAATCAACATATTTGGTTGTGTGTGTCGATGTGCTAATGGTGGATGTGCTTTAGCATCAGGGGATCCCTTTAAAGGGTCAATTATGTATCAGAACAGAATTGGAATGAAAGGAAAAGAAAAAAGATGGAGGGCAGACAGAGACAGGCATAGTTGTGTTCATAGCAACGAAAGAAAAGGAATTAATAATGGAAGTACGGAAAACTGTCACGGGCGCAAAGTCTAGCATTGCAGGACATAACCCCACACATCAATGTGTGAATATATTTCCTTTATTTCTGGGCTGACATTCTTGTCCATTCCAGGAGCACTGCTGTGTACAGAGCGTTAGCTTCATGTTTCATCTGGCTTCACAGAGATGCTGTGTCTGACTGCAGTCAAATCATGTAAAATTACCTCTGTCACAGAGCTGATTTAGGCTCAGGAGGGGAGCCACAGCATATGAGATTGTATCCACCGCTGGTCCCTCAAACGCAATCTAACCGGGCAAGATGCTGAAATTATGAGATCGGACATCCCAAACCGTTTTATGCTCATTTAAAAGAAATGTTTCTTGGATGCAGTTGGAAAACTAGATGAATGGTTGAAAGCAGTTCTCAGTCATAAGGGATAGCCAACATGAGGCTAACAGGCGCAATGCAATTAACACATAAAACCTGTCAATGGCCCTCAATATCACAGCCCTCTAAGGAGTGACAGACTTATAAAGCCTCCTGATCTATTACTACAAAGTGATTAATCCTCCACACACAATGACCAGTCTTAAACTGGGCCTCAGTATTATTAGGTAGCCCTATATGGCACTTTAGCTTTACACTAATTAGCATTCAGATCAGGGACTGAAGAGACGGCCCCTCCACCACAGAGGAAGGACACAGGATGAGATGGCGACACAGTGAAATGTCATTAACTTGATGTTAATTACTAATTAATGGAGCTATTTCATTTACATGTATCCCTGGCTCTCTGATGGGGCTTGCCTTCACTGGGTTACTCTTACTAGTTGACAAGTTGGGGGAGGGTTTATCTCCCCTCTCCCCTACACTCCCCTTTACAGAGTTTCATCTCTGCTAATTAAATAGTGGGCCACTCATCATGATTGTATCCGCTTTTACAACAGCCTTTTTTTGTGTGTGTCGTTGAGAGTCCTCCAGTTAGCGGCTGACCACTTCACTTCGTCTGCGCCATGATCTTCTTGTATGATCTGTGCATTAAAAGCCGAACTGCCAACCAGCTCACTCTACTCCACTAACTCCATACCGACTTGTTACTTTCCCTCACTTGTGACCCCTCCCTTTACTATTCATTGCCACGTGGCAGCCACAAGCCACCCATCGCCATGGCAACCAGAGCCATTTGGTCCCATGAGAAGGAGTGGGTAGGGTTGACTAGCGTCTGGCCATTCACACGTGGGCAGTGCCAGCTAGCCAACATGGCACGCAGCATCCTGCCATATGGTGCCATCACATACGTCCCGCTGGCCCAGACTCAGGATCTGGGCCTGTAGTGAGCCTGTAGTGTCAACAGGACAGACCTGCACTAGAACCTGTTCCGCAGCTGATCCACATACAGAACTGGCTACTGATTGGATGGATAAGTGGGCTTCAGTTTCAGAGTGGAAAAGTCCTTTTCATTCTTAATCTGTATGAGGTGCATGGAAGTGTATGAAAATGCTTGTGTAACTATGGATAGTATTTGGTGTACATTAGAAGTTTTTTTTCAATGAAAACTTCAAAAGATATAAGTAAAAGCTCCACCACCAGAAAGATAGTGTTTGTGAAGTGCTTGGAGGCTGGATGGTACCATTTGCTTTCTCCATTACTGATACTGTGCTGCCTCTCTGTGGCACTACAGAGAAAATACACATAGATAGTACAGTTGGCTCAAAAGCACTCATTGATGCTGACAAAATAGATTTTTATTCAAAGTTAATATCTGCTTTTAAATACAACTTATCTTAAAAGCATTTGAATACTGCATGTTCTTTGCAATAATGGTGTTGTTTTTTTTTTATCATACATATTTTACACAATATTAAAAACCTTTGTCAGAATTATCAACACAGTCAAAAAAGAAATTGATGAGCAGTGAATGCAGCTTTAAATAATGCGCATTTGCTAAGGCAGAATGTGTGGTATTGGTTTCCAAAAAGGAAAAAAAAAAAAAATGCTGAGGGGTGAAATTCAAACTGACATGAAAATCGGAGGAGATAATATTTCAGGACACTTATAAATTATGTTATATCCAATAGTTAGTTTCTTATTCCTATATTTTTATAACCACTGACAACAATGCAAGAACATAACACATAGTTTAGAAATGAGATCTTTAAAAACAAAATGGTCAACCAAAAGACAGACCTATATAAAACAGACAAGAAACCATGAGCCAATGACAAGTGACACAAAAGCAATCACTACAAAAAAGGCAAACATTAGAAATGAAGAATGACGCTGCATGAACACACGGTGCACTTCTCTCATTGCTTAAATTAGGCACAAAACAATAAATGCATAGATTTAAGGTAAATATGTTAAGTAAGCATCTTGGTTGGATGTGACATCTGCCAAACAGAAATTGGAAAACTGTGCTCAATGCTACAGACCATAGATTCAGCTAGAAGTGTGCAGCCAGCTTTCTGTTGCTACAGACTTTACAGTAATGAAATTACTGAAAGGAACCCGACATAATTAATCCTCTCCGCTCCCTGCAACATTCATCATTTCAATGTATAACACCAAGAACAGTAATAAAAGGCGCATTAAACACAGAGAGCATAAAGTTACTTTCGTTTACGCTGCTATGTCAGGCGAAAGGAATTCCTTCTCTGCTAACAAGCACATTCCCATATAATGACATCACTTCCTGTCTAGAACCAATGTAACAAATATGTAAAGCATGATTATCGGTTTCTCTTCACCCATGCTGTCTCCATCAGCAGACATGAACCCTAACCCTATCATATAGGGAGAAAAAATTTGCATAACTTTGATTTGATGACTTTCCATCGTCTTACTTAATATATTTTTTTCTATTATCGTAATATTTTTTTTTCTGTCCAAAGAATCTCGAAATAAACATAAGAAACTAATAAGTCATATAAATATAGAAGTACACAAAAATAATTAGGTGAGGTATTTCTATCACATGCAATCACATAGAAATCAAATGAATACAAATAATTATTAACCTTTGGTCTTCTGACTACAAATATATTCTTCAACCGAACAACCAGGGATAGAGTACCAATTGAAAGCATTGTTGCAATAAAGTTTTTTGTGATCCACTCCGAACTGTAATGATAAGATGAGCTTGTAACCATGGAGATGGGGACTGTAGAAGGTAAAACGTACAGGACATTAAAGCGCCTGCCAAGTAATTAGTGGCTGGGTAATGAGGTGTCACTCAGACAGTTCTCATAGAGATGGGCGAGTGGGGCGTAGTAATAAAAGACTGTAAAGGACTGTCCCTGCGTCAAAAACACCGCCTCCCCCATTCCTGCAGGGTAGGAACACACCGCCTCGGTGTGTGACAGCTGTCAGAGAGCTCCTGAGACTAACACATCCATCACTTTCACAGCTCCTTCGATACACACGCAAAAAAAAGTGAACTACTGCTGTTTCAAATAAGGATCTCTACAAAAACACAGTCTGTAACAAGCCCATTCAATACCTAAGCAACAGTGTGACCACCATCTGAGACCAGGAGGATGTGTAGCTTTCCTGCCTGAACACACACACACACACACACACATACATATAAACACATAGAGGAGGATTCAACTATAAGATTTGTCAGTAACGTTGGTTGGACTTTGCTGTGTGCTTTTCTGTAACTGATGTATTACTTTCACAACCAGACAAGGAGCTGATCACAGTTTCCCAGTTTTTATATCCCTGTGCTGCTTGTTCATCCTTTGGCCAGTTTTCCCAAAATGCATAATGATTGCCCAAGGTCACCTCTTCCCAGGGAATGGCATTTTGGTCCGTCTGATAACTAACTAGATTTGGATGTTGTGGTGATGCACCTTACTGGAGACAATGTCAACCCGGCGTGCTTCAGCGAAAGCCAGGAAGGTGCAGAGGCCCAGCAGGTTGACTGTGGTGATGAGGGCAAACACAGACGTCCATGATCCTGTGGCCTCAATCAAATACCCCGAGAAATATACCATTAGGACCCCTGTGCAAGAACACACACACAGAGTCACCATTCACAGTACATTATCACAAAGACAGCATACACTAGCTTCCACGTGGTGGTTAGTCCCAGACTTCCAGAGAGGAAGTGTCACAGACCACTCCTCATCCCTCAGGACCATAAACTGTCATCCTCTGTTCCCTTCATTATTCATCTGCCATAAACTCAATCGTGCTGCCTTGATGAAATATGCATCGCATCCAGGAGGCAGCATGACTGACAAGAGGAAGTTTGAATATAAGGACATCAATGAATTCTTTCCTTTACTAGATTGTTTAATTTGTTTAATAATTTAGTGACTGCTTGTGATAGATTTATCACAGATGTTTGTTCTCAATGTCTCACCTGAGAAAGCACCGCAAGTATTCATAACACCTGTGAAAGAAAGCCAGATAAATACATGTAAAATTAAAATGTCATAAAAAATTCACCAGCAGTTTGAAAAAAAAAAAAAAAAAAAAAAAGATCAGTTAGCTCAATGGTCCTACATTAATGAAAATTTAATCAAAACTTTTCAGAAGTTTTGGAAACTTTTTTTTTTTTTTTACTTACCAAATAAAGCTCCAGCACAGGAAGGAGCAAGATCTTGAACATTTACAGACACCCCACTGTATTAGATTAGAACATATCAGATAAGAACATTTGTATTCAGAACCTGGCTTGACTTTACAGATGGTATCTACATTGTTCCTTGCATCAACTGTACATTTTCCTTCCAAGGTTAAAAGAGGTCTAAGTAATCCACCTCAACCAAGACTTCCTCATACTTGTGGGCATTGTTTCATCCAAAGCTTCATTCTTTGGTGTGTTTCTTTGTCACCACACCAAGCCAAGTATTTACCCACACACTGCTAGTATGCAGTTGTTTTGAAATAAACTGGAAGACATACACTGATAATTCAGTCGAATGAATTTGGAAATTATTTAGCCATATAACTTAAGTACATATTTAGGAATCTTATTTGATTCTCTGAAGTGTCTCTCAGTATGTAATAATGTGCATTTCTCCTTGAGTTGTTGAATCAACGGTATGCAACACAAAACGACTGAATGAAGCGGCTACATGGGGGTGTCTACATAGGAATGGAAATGAATGTAATGGATCCAAATGGCATCACCAAAGAGGGAAGATACAACGCAGTAATACAAAACTGACAAAATCTCTTCTGGGAATGTCACCCCATGCAAAAAAAAAGTGCCTTGTGTCAGGGCCAGAGATACAGTGAGAGGATATTCTGGGTGCCAATACCTGTGACTGAAGGTGGTGAGGCCCATGGTGGCGGACACAAATGCTATGGCCCAGGGGAAGGTAGTGTTGCCACATAGAAGAAGGGTAAACATACTGGACACACCCATGGAGAAGAACTAACAGAAACATGAACACCACACTAAATAACAATCTCAGAATTCATTATGTAAAAGAGTAAAGAAAAAAAGAAAATGCTCATATTGGGTGTTAATGGAAGAGAAAAATTACACAATGAGCCGTGACATAAACACAGAATAACAAGGCAGGTGTCAAATACTGTACCTGCATCAACTTTCTCACTGAGGTTGTATCAAAGCCTGGAAAGATCAAAAGAGACATAAGGGAGTTAAATATAGTTATCAATAATAAACTACAATTACAACTCATTCTGATATCAGTTGCTGTACCTTGGCTGATGAGGTGGTCAGACAGGCAGCCACTGAAGAGTGATGAGGGTATGGCCACCAACCAGGGAATGACATTGAACACCCAACCCTGGAGGGATAAGACATTGTCTGCATGTGAATGAACTTGGCCAGGACCAGCAGAGAAACCCGAATATCATGTTCTGTTATTTACTTAGGTCTATTTCATCATTACTTATCATGTAGTACCTCCAGCAGGTCACGTTTTTTTGGCACAATATTATCTAGGGACAGCTGGGTTTTACAGAAGCTGTCGCAAATATGTACCTGTCTCTTAGTGCTACCATCAGATCACTAATGTAGTTTTTGAGCACAAAACTAACACCACTCCCATCAGGCTATTTGTTTGGGATTTAGCACTAATTAGCACAAAATAAGACGGTGTACATGGTTAATGTTACAGATGTATAGCATTAGCATGTTAGCCCTTTTGTGAGCAAGTTAGCATTATAGCACAGCAGTTGGTTCAAAGCGGTATTGTGCCTGTGTACTCGCAAAGAAAGAGAAATGTCATAGTTTGTTTTGGGTTTTTTTTTTTTTTTTTTATCCTCATAGCTCCTGTAATATTAGTGTCAAGTATACGATCTAGAGGAAGATGAAAATGTGATGTGTTTACCTTCGCATCAGGGAAAGTGTCTCTGAAAAATGTTGGCAGCCACGATAAAAGCGTGAAGAAGGTGCTCGCTGTGCAAAGATGTGTAACGATCACAGCGCTGGTCAGGGAACGACGGGAGACAAACAGTCAGGAGAAGTGTATAGCAATCACATTTACAAAAACCACTGGGTGTTCATTCACTAAAACAATGTCCTGTTTGTTTGAGTGGTGTTTTATTGACTTCGTATTGTGCAGTTTGGTAGACATCTACTGTTTTCATTTCTAAATCTCATCTGTGTTAAGGAAAGCAGCATGTGTTTGAAAGAGATTGGGAATATTTCATTCCCAAAGCCATCAAACTACCTTCTGACCTTTTGCTCTCAGGATTGATCAGACCCATGAAATAAAACCACAGAGGTTCTTCCTGTCACTGAACACGGAGCATATCATCTGCATTATGTTACGTAAATATCTCCGCCATAGGGAGAGACTGAGGGGGACGTGGCAGAACTCGATACCAGAAAGGGTAAATATAAAAACTGGATCTGAGTCTATAGGAAGTGCAGTAATACAGACACATCATACAGCCAGAAACTATGGTCTGTAAAGTCTGAGGCTATACATTTCTACATTCTTCCTCCAAAATGAGCTCTCTAATTTGTTAACTTTCTAAAACAGCCGCTAACTCATATTTTAACAGTTGGAAAACACATGCGGTAAACAGACATTTCAGACTCTGTGTGTAGCTCAAACGCAGCCACGGGACTGTAGTCAAACTCAAGCTGTGTATATAAAAATATGCCAACAAACAGCTGTCTATATGAAAGAAGGAACTACACAGAGCACACGTGCACACAGGGGCTTCCACATGCACTCACACTTATGCACACTTGCTTTTTTTGTTATCTCACCAGACTGCAGGTTGTTTGAAGAGCCGTAACCAATGTCTCTTGGACAGTTTGGATTGGGGCCCACCACTTCCCAGGGACTCTAGGGTGATGATAGGTCCTGCAAAAACAGATGAATGCAGGCACATGGGCATTCAAGAGGACACTGACTCCCATTATACAAATAAGCAGCTAAAAGATATGAGCATGCTGTGACACAGCAGTTACTGTAGACACAGTCAAAGCCTCCCTTGCCTTCTCCTTTGAGTAGATACTTCCACATGCAGTAGGACCACAGGACTGAGAGGAGACCAGACACATAGAAAACACTTTCCCAGCCATACAGGTCCAACATGAGGGAGCCAGCCCCTCCAATTACCAGAGTGCTGAAAGAAAAAGGTCACAACAAGACATGCGAAATCACGCACACACATTCCAACACATCCTGTTAACAAGGATAGCGGCATAGGGCAGAGCTTGATGAGTCACATACCTGGCATGCCATGAAGTGCAGATACAGACATAAAACTAACATTTATAAACAGTATTAGAAGTTATTATGGGATTAAATTGACACAGCTTCGAAATGAACTCCTCCTCTTTGTCTGTCAAAACAGTGATCTTCTAATGAGAAACACTTCCAATTCTCATAATTTCTTATTACACAATGCCTGACTCACCCCAGGTGGGAGCCACTACCCACAGTGCTCATGAGGAATCCTCTCTCGCTTTCTACCACTTTTTGAGAGCAGAGACTCGCCAGAGAGGGGTAATGAACTCCTACAATCAAGACAGGAAATACAATCAGTAAATGTCTCATAAAGAATGAATGGGGCTGTAAGAGAAGAGCATCGTAACCGCCTCATCACATAAAAGCTAACATATAAATCTGTTGGGAAAGAGTAGTTTTCTGAGTAAGGTTAATGTTGCAGTTAATAAGTGGGAGTTGAATTATTTGTAATCGAGAAATAACACCACCTGAGTTTTTTTTTTTTTTGTTGGTTTTTTTTTTTTAAACAAGAGCGTGCCTCCAAAAATAAAGACGACAAGGACACTACCTACCACCCCACACAGAGAAAACATTCCTCTATGTACTTGAGCAAGACAAACAAAGGCAGTATTGATAATCCTGTAATTTATACTGTCGCTGTCAGATGTCAGTAAATATGCCTTTGCATTTCAAACAAAAATGATTGATAGATAGATAAAATGTTAATTTAAAAGCAAAGGTCTGTGATGCTGCATAAAAACTGAGCTACAGATCAAATTGAGCACAATCTGCAATACCCTGATGAGATCTAACACAAAAGTACGAAAATTGTGACTGTTTTCAATTTTAATTTGTACTATTTTCTGTGAATACAAGCATCATGGTAGTTTTAGTTCTAACAGGGCTTTCAAAGAAACTGGACTCATCCATAAAATGACCAATCGTTAAAGATGAAAAAAATGTACTTTACTGACCAGGATTTTAATGTGTCTGTGGGCTTTCATGTTCGCTGCCTGTATGTAAATACCCACCCCAGATAGTAAGCTAGTTTACAGGATATGACACTATTTCAAAACTCTGTTGCGAAAAGTTGTCCTGATCCATTTAAGCTACTAAGAAGCAGACACTAAGAGCCATGGAAATACTTTTTACTTTAGTCAAATGTTTGGCTATTTATTCAACAAACGTTTGAATAAAAAGGGTGCAGCCCAATTTGTGAACACAGCCATTACGTGTTATGTTCGCTTCTCACAATATGGTTGATGTGGCACACCACCCATCTCACCTTGCAATAAGCCCATGAGGAAGCGGGCCAGTGTCATGGAGAAGATAGGCTGGGAGCAGAGGTGGGCCAGGATGGGGGTGAAGGCCGTCATCGACCCCCAGGCTGCTGCAGACAGGAGCATGACCTTCTCACCTCCCACCCTGTCAACACAGAATACAAACAGTCGGTATTGGATTATACACAGAGGAGGGCCACCTTCTAACACTAGTGAAAATACATAAGCAGCATCTGTTCATAGCACAGTGATGTAATGCAAATTTTTGTTCACATTTAGGCCGTTACCATCTTTGCCAGTAATAGTCTCATGCTGATAACACTTTATGAGCTGGAAGTGAAAACAGGTGCCAACTGAACACCACTTCCTCTTTTCAACATCCTTAATCACAACATCTGGGCTGACAAAAGAGAATTCAGAGCCCCCAAACCACTATTCATTTAATGACATAAAAAACTTTTCTCACCTGTCACTGACGTAGCCGCCGAGCACTTGGGTGAAGCAGTAGCCCCAGAAAAAGCTTCCCAGGACCATGCCAGACTCCCTCTTGGTCCAGCTGAACTGCTCGGCCATACTGACGGCGCAGATGGGCATCGCCACACGGGCACAGTAGAGGAGGCACGTCCCAAGGAGCAGCACCACTGTCCAAACCCTCGCCACCGGCCTGCATGGAAGGAGAATATGTATTGACCTCTTTGACTTTTGGTTGACATTTGGAGTCAAACTTTGGGTCAAAAAAAAAAAAAGCTGACAAGTGGGGGGGTCGCTTATGTAACCAGGGAAGGAAATGACTTTGCTCAATCAATTTGTCCACCATTATATAATGGTGACAGTTTTATAGATGGGACTAAGTGCAATGTGCCCACAATAATAACATTATATGACAATGCATTTTCATAAAGTGAAGTGTAACTTCATTCCTTCTTTTTAAAGCTTGTGGCCCATGTGGCACGACAATTACATCTTGACAGTATTGAGTTGACTTTGACTCGACGTATGTGATATGATACGTGTCATTTGACGGCCAGCTTCAGGGGCATTTACACCTCTGAACCTGCCCTCACCTTTAGGGTTACAGGGCAAAGACCAACTTAAAACTACCGACGTAGCTTATCAGGAGCCTCCTGGGGGAGACTTGTTTGGCTGTTGTGTTGCTAAAACATGTGTAAACACGTCAAACACTGTCAGCGCCGTGTTGCATTGTGTTGCCTCACCTGGACCAGTTGGTGTTGTGTTCAGGCCACTTCTTGTGACACCCATGGGCTCCGATCTTGTCAGACAGATGGTTTTCTTTGTGACAGACCAAATCTGGACCATAGTTCTTGCCATATTTTTGAATAACTGCCATTCAACGCGAAGTCACGGCAGCCTCCTTCCAAACCGCCTTTACTTTCAATCCCCTTCCTCCTCCTCTCGCTGTCTCTCTTCTTTCCTCCCCCTCTGGTCGGCCGCTCAGTGACAAAAGTAGACGGATAGAAATATCCGAGGCGCCTCATAAAGTGTTTGTGCAATCATAGGATTGTTTTTTGTCGTTTAGATCCATAACCAGGCGGGCCGGACGGACGGGAACAGCAGGCGGCGGATCGCAGAACTGGAGCGTGTTTTTCCTGATGCCTGAGCAGGAGGGGTCCACGTGTCAGTTTTTCTCCCCAGCAGCCTCCTCCTGCCAGCCGCGCAGTTCCCCCTCTGATCGGCAGGGCTCATCAGGAAGTCATTTGGTCTTTTCTAACCCAGCCTCCTCCTCCTGCTGCTGCCTAGTCAGCCGTTTCAGCCATTACAGTATCACACAAGACGCTGCTGGCTCCATCTCCATCCAGTCTGACCGTGACGGTGCAGTATCGGAATGGGAGCCTGGTCCTGTCCTTGCCCGGATGTGCAGACGTGACGGTGGCCGGGCTGCGGGGCACAGAAATGCGCAGCGGTCCCTGAAGCTGCCTTTTCTAACGGCAGAGGATGGAGACAGGAAGGCTGCTGTTATGTAACACAACTGCACTTAACACAACTTTTAGCAGCAGCTCCGTCAGTGACTCTGAGCCGGTGGAAGAAGAGCCCACATCTTTAGGTTAAAACTTAACCCTTCAGGTTTATTCCCATTTGGATTGTCCCAGGTCAGACCAATTAAGAAGAAACACCATTTGTTTATTTCATAATACATACACAATGATATTGTATCTTGTGACCCTAAACCCCTATCTAAGATTATGCCAACCTTTTTATATTATTCACTTTGTGGGCTGGAAGAATATGTGTACTCCAAAGTCAGTTATTACAACTTCAGTCTAATCAGTGAAATCACTACCAGTGGTTTGCAACCTTTGCAGCCAGGATCACATTCAGGCTTCATCAAACTGTGTACCGTTGATCACAATTATCAGTATGATCATCATCTTCCACATAAAATGAATGTAACATAAATGGTAAAACACAGCCAGACTCAATTGTCTCTCAGTCCAGTTTATAAGGTTAAGGTAAGATTGATAAATAAAATCGAAAGGGTGCAAAAAATGAAGAGCGCATCAGGCTACAAGACACCCAAAGTGCAGCCAAGTATGCAAGAAAACTGTAGTTTTCAGTCTCATTGAACATCTTTAACATATCTTTTTATACTTCTATGTTTAGTGTTTATTCTTTACCAAGTGGACATTATTGCCACAAATAACTCAAGTCAGTTAAGTAGGAAGGAACGATGATGTATGAAGGAATGTAAATGTAAAAAGAAAAGACACCTTTTATTGTTACCTTTTATTAGTTAATGCCTAAATTTATTGTGCAGCATTATTTTGTGCATATTTGTGCATTTTATTTCTTCACTGCACATACTCATCATCATCTGTTTGTTGCAGTGTGGCTCCAGGTTCTCTTCCGGCTTCATTGATAGAACCACAGGGCTGTTCACTTTCAAAGAGGTCGAAGGATCTAGTAAGTCTGAATCTTGTGAGCTGGAGTATCAATACACCGGTGACAGAAAAGAGGAATGGGAGAAAGAAGACATCACAAAGTCACAGAGGAAAACACCTGACTCCACTGTGGTCAGTGACGGATGTAATGTTACTCATCTTAGCAGGAGCCTCCTGGCAGCAGTCCTCATCCCTCATGGATTAGCTACCACATCTGGACAATAAATATCCATTTCAAAAGAAACCAATACGTCCTGGGTCAGAGGTATTATACCATAAATGGATATATCAATTTAATTCATAAGGTCAACATAGGGAGTTTCTACAGCTTAAAAATAAAAATGTATTCTCATGTTCTGCAGGTTCTGGTGCTCAATATTTGGAAGGTGTTATGATCAATAACTGGACAGCTCCAGCACACAGCTGATAACCTCATGGGCATCATGCAGCGAAACACACAGAACACAAAGGAAGTTCAAAGAAAATGTGAAACAAGGTGGGCGTGGTTCTTAAACGTCTAATGTAATTAACAAAGTGTACTTACTTCCTGACTGTTGTCCTGAAACTCTGAGTTATATTAAATGCCAGGCTGTTTAAGGCAGCCTGGATATTTCTTCTCCTGGTCTGGTCTGTATTGAAGAAGATTTCAACTTGTGGGTGACACTTCCACACTTAAACCCGGTAGAGTTCATGTAACATGCTCACAACAGGTGAGAGCCACAAACTAGACCGATAAAAGTCAGACTGGAGCTCATGTTCATCACCATATGCATAATTTTAACCCTCAATAATTTTTTTATTTATTTCATTTGATCCATTTTTCCTAGGATCCATTCCTAGAGCTAGAATATCAAATATCTGTTAGATATGAGTAGATAAATACAACTGAGACAAATACAAACAGCTGCAACATTTTGCTCAATAGTTAACACCTATAACAATGTAAGTTTAATTTTGATATTCAGCCTCAGTTTTTGGCCGCCCATTCATTCTCAGTTGGAGGTGAGACTGTGGGGGCAGATGTGGCTGGGGCATCAGGGGCCACAGTTTGCAGTGGCTCCTTCTTGACATTGACACTCGTAATGAAGAGAAAACACAGTTGGTTTTGTATGAATAAAACACAATCTAAGACACAAAAGTAAATCAATATAATATATAATTAACAAAGGAAAATATTATTTTATCTTTTACATGAGCGGGAGCTTTCTTTGTCTCCAACTTCCACATTGTTTTTTGTGTTTTTAAAATAAAAAACAAACATGTGGTTACATGTAAAATTAACATAATCAGCAGTTTCACAGAGATATGTACCATATGCATAATATGAACCAGACAGGAAGGTGTTTCCTAGACCTAGAATATCTACTATCTTTTGTATTCTGTTGTATCCTAGACAAGTTCAGAGTGGGCATGGGTGGCATGAAGATGTCTCTATTCAGTTCATACGGCACAACACTCTTCAATTCCCACCTGTGTTCAGAGCACAGAAAAACAAGCAGACCGTTCATGCAACTTATGATGATGTGACAATATTGTGGTGGTGTGAAAAGAAAATGTTTGTGGCTGCAAGTAAATACTTTACAAACATTTCTGTAAAATTTCATTATGTATTTATAGATATAATATCAATCCTATCTATGAAGACACTGATGTAGTCGTCCGGAGGATATTCAATCATGTTGTAAATTACGTTTTTGTAAATATTCTATAAGTTTTATTTGAAGCTAGACTCAGTAGTGAGGTTTGCTTGTTTGACTGATTATTGTAGTCAAAGGCTCCTTTACCAAACATTTTACATTTAATGTTCTTATAAAATATAATGCAATAGTATGTGAAATGCTTTAGAGTAGCTATAGCTGAACCAGCTTTAATAGTAAAATATGAACTGTGCATTTTTCACCTCTTATACAAAACAAATGGGTAGCTTAATAAGTTCCAACTTTGTAGGAAATTGTGACTTTCCTCAGTTACATTACCATTTTTTTAAATTCATTTATTCAAATTAGACATCTGTGTTGTGTCTCAATTAGGTAAATTTGTGAGGCCAAAATCAGAGTCACAGTGAAACTATGACCACCAAATTCTGATCAGCTCATCCTCCAAAAGAATGTTTGTGCCAGATGTGAGATGATCTTTGGACATTTTTATATACCACATTCAACAATATGAGTTTCAAGTCATAACCTTATGCTTTAAGACTCTGACTTGACCTTTGCCCACCAAAATCAGAGCAGTCTTTTTGTGCCAAACCTGAAGAAATTCCTTGACTATGGTCTTGAGGTGTCACACTCCACACACCATTTGCCACAAATTAATAACCACAACAACCTTTAAAGTCCTTTATGACTTGGCCCGTTTAAAAATTCACTTTTATTGCAAAATAATATACCAGCAAAAAAAGCACATCAAATTTTGCAAAAGAGCTACTTATTTCATACTTGTAAATAATCCATCTGTAAAAGTATATCCATGTCTGTAGACATAGATTTATCCATTCACATCCTTTTATATCATCTATGATATTTTAAAACAATATGGACCTGTGGCTGCCTTTAAGCTTTCAGTCAACTGCTGCAAAGTCCATGGCCCTCCAGGAATCCTACCTTGTCCTTACTGTTGCTACTGTGGAAGTTGAAAGTTTATACTCTTCTTTATCGTAGTTGAATCTATCTGTAATGTGTTCATCATTGATGTAATATGATTCCAAAGATGAAAGTTAACTTTCCAGGTTACAGTATTTGAAAATATCCAAATTGTCTTATTTTGGCTATTGCCGTCAAAGAATATTGGCTAAGTGGCTACTAGCTGAAAGGTGTTTGTCTTGTGAGGAAAGGGTATGTCCATTTGAGGCAGTGCACACTCAGCCAACCATTTTCCCTGAACATCAAACCCCCCTTTATGTGGTCACACAGAAAGTGACAGCCTAATTTAGGCTTTATTCACATCCTCCTATGCCAACAACTTTCCCTGCCAGCAGACAGAAAAACTAGTGTAATGGAAAATAATAATTTTACATAAACAAATATGTAAATTATAATACCAAGTAAAATAATGGCATGGTGCAATAATATGCATGTTACTTTAGTATGAGAGGTCATTTTATGATGCCATCAATCCAGTTTGCACATTCTACTTTACTTAAGTATCAAAAAGCAACCCTTACAAAAAGAAAAGGTTGTACTCTACATGAGTCAGTTGTTTGGGTATAAATAGATAAAGGAAATGTGTCCATTTTATAATGCTGTGTTATGTTTTCACTGGGGGTCCTTATTTTGGGTCTTCAATGGTTCCTTTGCTAAGGTCTGTCATTTTGGGATACTTCACTTTCTTTTGGTCAAGTTCATTTTGAGCCCACAGCAGAAGTTTCAGGAGCTTGGCCAGCTTGGGTGTTGACTCTCTGTTTTCATAGTCTAGTACACACTGATTCACCTCACTCCACACCTGAAAGACAGAGGCACATAAATGTTATTGCTGTTGATATTTGTGGTGCACTCACAAGAGACTGTTTGAAGCTAGAATTACATCTGGGTCACAAACAGTGTCTTCTACAATTCCCATGATTCAACACAGAAATGTGCTTACTTTATTCATTCATTCAGTATTTCTTTGATAGGGAAAGATGCAATAGGCACAGAGAGTTGTATAACAATTTTGAAATTAAATGTATTACAGCATTTATAGCTACTGCTACTTTCCAATGCCCGTCCCTGGAAGGGCTTTTAAAAACAACAATCTTTAAACGCACATAATACACTAACCCTTCTTTCAAATCTTCAAATTTATCAAGCTATCAAACATTTAAGCAGTCAAAATTGGAAATAATTTTAAAAACTACAAAAGAAAAAAAAAACCCAAACTAAATTTGTATGAACTTAATTTAACTTTTAAAATAACTTGAATAACCTGTACCTTTTGTCTCTGCATCATATTAAGCAGATCTCCAAAAGGTGACTCCTCAGGGTTGTCGAATGCCAGCAGGGCCAGAGTCCTCTCCATCTCAGTCAGACATTCACGGCTCTCCTCTCCCTGCTCTGCTAACTGAGACTGGGCAAATTCCAGGGCAGCTTCGGTCTCCCTCAAACGAATCAGCTCTATCAGATGTTGTTGCTTTAAGCACACACACAAAAGTAATTAGCTATGCAGTACAAATGTCACCGCCAAAAGTACAAAGCCAAAGTGTCTGCACCGTCTTTTACTTTACCTGTAGGTGAAAATAAAGGTAACGGTTGGTATCCAACAGCTCTGGGTGCAGACTGTTAATCAGTGCAATGGCATCCTGGATCTGTCCCTTTAGGATCATCTCTCTAATTTTAATTCTTTCATCTAGGGAATCCAAATCTACACTGGGCTCTATTCCAGACTCCATCCTAAACTTCTCCGCTGCCTCCTTGAAGCCCTCTACAGAAGAGAAACCGCGATAATGAAATCCACATTCAAACACCACGCACAGCTCATCTCTAAACACAAATACGGGGGAATACGTTGCTGAACAAAACAACAAATAAAAGATTCCTCACCTGTCACCAAGTAATTCATGATGAGCCTGTTCATATCAGCTCTCTGAATGTGGACATTGTTGAGTTTATCCATCCACTCCTCCCTTGTTATATCCTCCGGCTTCTCTGCATAACTCATTTTGACAATATCCTAAAGGAGTACAGAATGGTTATCTTAGCAGCTAACAGAGGGACATTTTAAACGCATGGCAGGAACAATTATACAATGTTCAATGATTTGCAATTATTTATTCAGTTCGACAGCAACACGGCACCGGAAATCCTAAATCATAACATTTGGGGCCTTAGATGAAAAACACAACATTGAAGCCTGAATTTCGTCAATACGAATGAAAACAAAGATAACTTCCGCCTTTCACTGAAGTTATATCGAACACGCAGGTCCGGGATGAGTGCTGCCATTTGTTATTGTCTTTTACTGGGATGAATCCGCAATGCCATGCAAATAAAACGGTTACTTTATTCACAATACCTGAACACTTTGTCGCTACTTCCCAGCAGTAGCTAGCTAGCGGAGGGGAGACGCTTCTGCTTCTTCTTCGCCTATTTCCGGGACCGTAAACTACACGCTACCAAAGCACTACTGCTCCCCATAGTACATTTAAAGAACTATACCACTAATGTAATCTTTTGTTGTTTTAACATTTCAGCTTTGTTTGTGTTTTTTTTCCCTTTTCATGAATATCCATTTTATTATAATTTATTTAATTTAAGTAAATTTTTAGGTGTTGTGATTGTGGTGTACAACATTGAGTTTGTCACTGTGCTTATCTTCTCTATCTTCTCTATATTATAAATAAAGTTCCTTTAAAATAACAAAACGTTATAATAAAGACAGTATTGTATTACAATATGAATTCGATACAATAAATGAGATTGAAGCAAAAGGTATAAACAAACAAGCCCCACCCCCCCGCCCCCCGTTGCCCTGTTTACTGTTTCTATGGTAACTATGGAGCGTAAGTCTCAGGTGTCAACTGAAAGCGACTGTTAACTACCTAACTAAAACGAGCAACTATCGAATGAATAAACAGGTAAAATGACAACTAACCCCGTTATTATTCAGCGCAGTTAACCTTTAGGATTGTTAATGCTTCATTACCGCTGTTAGCTTTTTATTAGTTAGCCCAAATGTAACAAAGTGGATATTATCCGTAGCGTTAAACTTAGCCTTCAACAGCTAACCTTGATAGCTTTCAACACTTACTTAACCTAAAACTTTTTCTATGTCCTCTTCTTTCAAGTGGCCTTTTGCCAAAGATGGCGAACTCCGAGGGAGTTTTCAAAACCACATCTATTTTTCCAGTCCTCCCCCCCATTGAGAGCACCTATCAGCAGCACCAGCTGCAGATCGCAGCAGCCAAGGAGCAGGTAGCGGAGAGGCTGTCGGCCCACAGGAAGCTGCTGAGACACAGGAGGAGAAAAGTGCAACAAGACAAACTCCGTTTGATATTGTATGGTTAACTGTCTATACCTCACTGATAGCCAGACCTATAGGAGGATTATCCAATTCACTAAGATAATCACTCAAGATAGTACCCATGGGTTTCCTGCTGTATAACACTTTGTTGCCTCAATTTTTACAGGACGTCAAGAGCTATGGAAACTTTCAGGCAGAGCAAAGAAAGGGGAGCAGAGCACAACCAGTCGAAAGAGCCGAAGTTCCCACCCTCTGTATGACAGTAATCCAAATTCCTATACACATATTATGAGTGTCAAATTAAATCCAAAAAGATTTTAATGTGGTATATTTCAATATTTGCCTAATAGATGCTTAGTGAAGAGCGGAAACGTAGGGTGAGTTTTCTTTGTGGATTTAAATTTGAGCTGTGAAGAGCCTAAACCACATATTATGTATGGCACTCTCCTAGTTTGTTTTGGCTCCATTTGCAGATGAACTATATGTTTTTGAGGCAATGTGTGGAGAGCCGCCCATTTACTCCAATTCAGCAGCAATGGCTGGACTCCATTGCTTCCCGAGTCCCAACCAAATTTAAAGAGAGCCCAGAGACAAAGATACTGCTGCATGAGCTGTGCATGGAAGTCAGCAATGGCTACCGCAGTGTTATTGTCAAGCACACAGGTATTGCAAGTTATTTGTGTATGTATAGGCCTTTCTATTCATGTGGAGCACATACAGACTACATTTCCAGCATGTCTCAGTATGCCATATTCACACCCTTTAGTGGACTCAGTACTAAAGAATCCACAGATAGAGGGACCTCTCTCAGAAAAACAGTCTGCTGCCCAAACCAAGTGAGTGTTTGGAGTACAGAAATGCCTAAAAGACAACAACCAAATAGTAGTTGATCTATTTTTAATGCCCTTTTGTAAACCGCATTTCCAATCTCTCACAGAATTCTTGATTTCTCCCAGCCTTGGCATGATATCTTTATCAGAAGCCGCAAGATGATAAAAACAAATTTGCACATTCTTCATCCTGCGATGAGAACTGTCTTGGATATTAGCTACATGACATTTTCTCCATTGGTCCTGGTCGATCTTTCAGGATGCAGGTAAAAAAAAACAAGAAACCTACAGATGCAACATGATGGGTTTTTTTTTAAATCAGCATATAACTAAGATCGTTGAATTTTCTTTTTGATTTCATTTTTGCTTTTCTTGGTTCAGAGCCTCAGGACCTGTAGATTGTAAGAGCTTAGAGAATAAAATGGCCGTAGAGTGTAAGAGGACAGAAGATCGTATCATGAATAACTGGTTTCCCAAAGTCATCCACTTACTAACAAGCGAAGAAACTCTGAATGTAATGAAAGAGGAGAAATTGGACTCCTTCTATGACTGTGCATCCACACTCATCTCCAACCAGGTGACATAATGACATTAGACTTGAGAGGTGTTACTTCAATGGATAATTTGTATGCCTGCTCCTTGATTACATATGTATACTCAGACAAGCTTTTGTGAATTCCTAGTTGAAATCCATGCTTCAGACAAGTGTAGAGGAGTTTGTCAGTCTGTTTGAGCCAAGCAATCACCACCGCATGCCCATCTTCCATATGGCGCTTACATTTGATGATGAGAAGATGGAAATTTACCCCACCATTCAAGATCTGGAAGCCTCTGTTTCTGAGATTCTCAACACAATCACAAAAACACTGCAGGTAAAGTTGTGTGTGTAATTCCACATAAAGTAAATTGTTACTTTCTTTTGGGCATTTTTCTTGTTTAATTTCCATTTTAGCTTTATATTTTGTAATCCATTTTGTATTTATATCTATGAAATTGCTTCACAGAAAGTACAGACAGTCCAGTCATGGTTGGCAGAAACCACATCTTCATTTGTGGATGCTAAGGTGGCTGATCACATCCTTGCTTGGGCTCAGGCCACTTTAAAGACAGCTGTCCACAGGAATCTAGAGGAACCTGAAAAGCATTTCCAGAATTATGGTGATATTCCATAATGAACTAATTTCCTAAAATTAGGCCAGGGTCCTTAATTCACTTCACTCCTGATGTTTTTGCTTTATTTTGCAGTTGTCAGATTTGACTGGCTAGTCAATGGAACCGCTCAGACTGAAGTGGAGATGTTCATGAAAGAGGAGCACTCTTTTGATGAGTATGTTAAGGTAAGAAATAATAACGTTAAATTTATACTTAAGTAATACACTTACCTTGTTAACCAGTTTCCCTAATGACTGTCATTGTGTACTGATGCTGCTTTTTAAAGAAAGTGGAGGAGTTTCATGCTCTGTCAAAGGAAATTATCAGCCTCCCAGCAAAAGCCCACTTCATGATGGTCCATCTGGACTGTGAAGAGCTAAAACAAGGGCTGGCCAGCAAAGCCAAAACCTATGCAGAAATAGTTCTGAAGAAAATGATCAACAGCCATCGAGAAAAAAATCTACAGTGAGTGACTTGTTATGATCGTGAAAAAAAACTGCTTGTCTGTTTTTTAAACATTCACAATTTGATGTATGCCAAATACTTTTTGTGTCTGTTCAAAGGATTTGCTCTGAATTTGAAACCATCAGAGAGAAAGCTCTGAGAGTTCCAGAGACTACAGAGGACATGACTCAGATGGTTGAATACATAAATTTCATCAAGACAAAGGGTATTGAAGAACTGAATGAAAAAATTAAGGTATGCAGATGAAGGATTAGTTATATAATTATACACACAGTATCAGTTATGTTGTACCAAATGTACCAAACATCACTCTCTATCACATTGTGTTTTAACAGGAAGTCTTCTGCAGACTGGTCTACCTCTTAGAAGTCCACACGCTCGAGCCAGAGGATCTGGAGCTTAATTCGACTGTTTTTCTCTGGCCAAAAAACATCCTCCATGTCTTCGAATTCAATGAAGAGGTAATGGTCTCATTTGTGCCTATAGCAATATATCAAAAATGTTTTTTCGGTTGACCTGACTTTTTGCCATTTACTAGGTGATGCAGACAGCTAAGCAGAAGGGGGAACAGGAGCTGCTGGCTAAAAGAGAAAGATTAATGATACATTTAGAGAAGTTGGGGCGCAGAACTGAGCAGTTCCCATATTGTTCTGAGCTGGATATGATGCAGCAGGTATAGTGTCATTAACATGTACAGGTAACTTTAAAAGGATAGTTTAACATTTTTGGAAGCGTATAAGTGTGTTTCCAAAATTTCATCCTATTACTATTAATGAAGTAAACCTGAAATTAATAGTAGGCATCTATTCATAATGAAATATGCCTTTCGGTTCTTAGTATTGTTTCAACAATATAACAGATCAGAATATTAGAAAGCATTTATCATGCCTGAATAACAAGGCTGCACTATTTGTTTGCAGCTAAATAGCTACTGATCTGGGTCTTTAGTATAAACATTTTTAAAAATAATTATAGTAGAAGGCTGTATGTATCTGCATAAAACTAAGAATTTAATATTTGGTATGTTTGTATTTTGCATTTGTTTTGGAATAGAACACCAGTAATTGATATCATTTGGGATGATGCAGATATCATTGTCTCATTATCGTTTTTGTGTAGTATGTCACGGATATCAGAACGGTTCAGAAATTTCTCCAGGATGCAAAGGATACAATTGACTTCATTAATAAAGAAGAGACCTTCTACAAATGGGAGCAAACATCTTACCCAGAACTTGAGGTCATCAGAGAGAATATTGAACCGTACCAGAAGTTGTTTGGACTTGTGCTGAAATGGCAGCGCACAGAGAACAGGTCTAACATCAGTTTGATGCATGCTCTGTTGTAATGTTAAAATATATTCCCTAATAACCTTTTGTCCTCTTTATATATAGATGGATGGATGGTTCTTTCCAAGACCTAGATGGTGAAAACATGGAGATAAAAGTGGATGAGTTCTATAGAGAGATCATCAAGATGCTGAAGTTTTTCCAACAGAAACAGAATAAGGCTGAGCGAGAGATGGTGAAGATTGCTGGGAAGCCAAGGGAACGATCTAGTGAAGATGATTCAATAAAAAAAGGGAACCCCACTATACTTTTGTGTTCAACTGTAATGGAGCAGATCAAAGAGTTCAAGGTATTTTATGTAACTGCTATTTCTAAGGGGCTCTAACTTGAAGACAGTGAAGTTTTGTGCACTGATGCTAAAAAATCTTGCCGAATGTGCTTGGGTCAACAGGACCATATCCCTTTGGTGACCATTTTATGTAATCCAGGCATCAGAACCCGCCACTGGGACCAAATGTCAAAGATTGTAGGTTATGATCTTACTCCTCACTCTGGTACTACACTGCGAAAAGTTCTCAAACAAAACCTGGATCCTTACCTGGATGAGTTTGAGTCAATCAGCACTGCTGCTAGTAAAGTGAGAAATCTTGAATTTCATGTCCAATTTTATAGCATTTGATTAAAACCCTAACCTATATTTTAAATGAACTATATTCTTTGTGATTCTACAGGAGTTTTCCTTGGAGAAGGCAATGAAATCCATGGTGCATATTTGGGACACTATTTCTTTCCACCACCAAGCTTACAGGGAAACAGGAGTGTCTATCCTGTCTGCCTTGGATGAAATTCAGACAATGCTAGATGACCAGATTGTGAAGACTCAGACTATGAGGGGGTCATCATTTATCAAACCTTTTGAAAATGAGATCAAGGTTAGCTTTAAGTTCTGGGGAATCACCTTAGCATACATTAGTGAATAAATGTGTAAATTGTATCAGAACTGCTGATGTATATTTAACCCAGTTGTGCAGCCATTTAACTGGTTGTTTTTTGGCATCAGTTATGGGAGGAACGTCTACTTCTTATTCAAGAAACCATAGATGAGTGGCTGAAGGTGCAAGCTCAGTGGCTCTACTTGGAGCCCATATTCTCATCTCAGGATATTATGCAGCAGATTCCAGAGGAGGGACGACTTTTCCAAACTGTTGACAAAAACTGGAGGGAGGTCATGAGTCACTGTGTTAAGGACCCCAAGGTACCTGTGAAAGAAGCTTTTAATGTTCATTAAAAAAATAAATATGAATTATGCACATATGAAATAGTACAATTTGTAACTGTAGATTCTGCCAGCAACCTCACTACCTGGTTTGCTAGGAAAACTTAAAGATTCCAACAGCCTCCTGGAAAGCATCATGAAAGGACTAAACGCATACCTGGAGAAGAAACGTCTTTTTTTCCCACGGTAAACAAGATTTTCAAGTGTCTTTTGTCCAAGTCTTTAATCACAGTCACAGATTTCATCACTTGCTATCAATGCCTCTTCAAGGTTCTTCTTTCTGTCCAATGATGAAATGTTGGAAATTCTGTCTGAGACTAAGGACCCTCTGCGAGTGCAGCCTCATCTGAAAAAATGCTTTGAGGGCATTTCCAAATTGGACTTTCTACCCAATCTGGATATCCAGGTAAGGCACATATCAGTATTGTTATGTGATGCTATGGTCGATGACCTTCATTAAATTGTACACTGTTAATACCCAGGCCATGTATAGCAGTGAGGGGGAGCGCGTTAAACTAATCCAGCACATCTCCACATCTGAAGCCAAAGGAGCTGTGGAGAAGTGGTTGGTGCAGGTTGAGGATGTGATGCTTCGCAGTGTCAGAGATGTAGTGGCCCAGTCCAGGGTGGTAAGATCAATTTTCCCAATAACTTTCATATATGTAAATGTGAACAGGTGACAGCTTAGTAAGTGGTTGTGATTATGTGAACAGGCATATGCTGACACTGCACGAAGCCAGTGGGTCAAGGAGTGGCCTGGTCAGGTGGTACTTTGCACCTCACAGATCTTCTGGACCTTGGAGGTGCATGAAGCCATCAGAGCGGGGGCTGATGTAAGTTTTTATACTGAATTTCCTGTATGGTTTTTTCTTCCTCTCCTCTTTTTTTTTCATTGTTTACAAGTACAAATCAGTAATATACTTTATTCCTGACTGATTTGAGCACCTTGGGAAAAAATTTAAATAGTAATGACTTTTTGTTCTTTGAAGGGTTTAAAGAAGTATTATCAGCATCAACAGATTCAGCTGAATGACATTGTGGAGTTGGTGAGAGGAAAACTGCCCAAACAAACGCGGATCACTTTGGGAGCACTAGTAACAATTGATGTCCATGCCAGAGATGTGGTTATGGATCTTATTGAGAAAGGTACAAACATCACAAAATATATAGTTATTAGCTCTAACAGAGCTTTGCTTCAGCACCCAAAATGGCACCCTGAAGAAAAATACAGAAAAAATAAATTTCTGTCCATTTTTAACAGGTGTATCACACGATACAGACTTCCAGTGGCTGGCCCAACTGCGTTATTACTGGAGCAATGATAATGTTCGTGTTCGTATAATCAACTGTGATGTTAAATACGCCTACGAGTATTTAGGGAACTCACCACGTCTGGTCATCACTCCCCTGACTGACAGATGTTACCGAACCCTGGTAAAAAATATATGACAAATAACTAACCTAAAAATGACACATGCCACTTTCTATTTGTTGAGGACTGCTGAGTGATCAGATGTTTTAGCATTCAGTTTTAGAGTGCTGTCTTTGCATTAGATTGGAGCCTTTTACCTGAATTTGGGTGGGGCCCCTGAGGGTCCTGCTGGAACAGGAAAGACTGAAACGACCAAAGATCTAGCCAAAGCTCTGGCTGTGCAGTGTGTGGTCTTCAACTGCTCTGATGGACTGGATTACATCGCTATGGGCAAAGTAACACAAGCAGGAAATTTCCAACTTGTATATTTCATTACTAATGCAATATACATGATTTTTTACCAAGCATCTCTCATCTCTCAAAGTTTTTTAAAGGTCTAGCTTCATCTGGTGCATGGGCGTGCTTTGATGAGTTTAACCGTATTGAGCTGGAGGTGCTGTCTGTAGTGGCCCAGCAGGTGCTCTGCATCCAGAGGGCCATCGAGCAGAAGCTTGAGTACTTTGACTTTGAAGGGACTATGCTCAAACTCAATCCAAACTGCTTTGTGTCCATAACAATGAACCCTGGTTATGCAGGACGCTCCGAACTTCCAGACAACCTCAAGGTGTTTTACAAGTGACATTTTATCAGAAATTCTGGTTTGGCATTGTCAGTTATGAATACATTAACTCTTACATACTCTATTACTGCTGTATTATTTATGATATTAATTTACTTCTCTGATCTTTTCATTTGGCTTTCCAAATCAAATTATGCACTCAAGTGTCCTGAGGATGCTTTTGATTGCCTTAAATATAATGGAACATAAAATGTGCTGCTATCCCATATTGGCTGGCACAGATTTTCTACCTTTTCTGTCTCTGTGCAGGTGTTGTTCCGAACAGTGGCCATGATGGTCCCCAACTACGCACTGATAGCAGAGATCTCTCTGTATTCATATGGCTTCCTGAATGCCAAACCATTGTCTGTAAAGATTGTAATGACCTACAGGCTGTGTTCCGAGCAGCTTTCATCCCAGTTTCATTATGATTACGGCATGAGGGCTGTCAAAGCTGTACTTGTGGCTGCAGGAAACCTCAAGCTCAAGTTTCCTGATGAGAATGAGGACATACTGGTATTTATACTGAATTAATGCAATTCACAACCATTTTCTGTGTCCTACTATTGAACAAAATTTTCGCTTTTCAGTTGGTTTCTGACCCTTTCACTTTTTTTATTGTTATAACACTCAGCTCCTGAGATCCATAAAGGATGTTAATGAGCCCAAGTTTCTCTCCCATGATATCCCATTATTCAATGGGATCACGAGTGACTTGTTCCCAGGAATCTCGCTCCCTGAAGCTGACTATCAGGTTATATATGATCTCATTACTCATTCTTTTCTACAGAACCTAAGAGCAACTGTGTTTTTTTTTAAATATTGGGCAATATATTTTAATCTGTATTTTTTTATATCTTTGGCAGCTATTTCTGGAGGCTGCAGCAGAATGCTGTACAACTCACAATGTACAGCCAACAGAAGTCTTCTTACAAAAGATGATTCAGACATATGAGATGATGATAGTCAGGCACGGGTATGTTATTTTTCAATTTCCCCTGTTATCATATTTTTATATCCTACTAATGACATTTCCAGCTACATCATATTTCACTTAAATGACAGATGGCATGAAGGAAGTATTTAAAAGATAATATTCCATAAGGGTGTTCTTTTTTTAAAATAAGGTTTATGCTGGTTGGAGAACCCTTTGCTGGAAAGACGAAGGTGCTACATGTGCTAGCTGATACACTGAATGTCATGAATGAGAGAGGGTATGGTGAAGAGGAGAAGGTCATCTTTAAGACGTTGAATCCAAAGTCCATCACCATGGGACAGCTGTTTGGGCAGTTTGATTTGGTGTCCCATGAGGTAGGACTATGCCTTGGATATTTTTTTCTCTATGTATCCTATATCAGGCATCCTCATCTGTCTTTTTGACCTGCAACAGCATGTGACCCTTTCTTCTTCTTAGTCTTTTCACGTTTTGTTTTTCCTCAATCTAAGTGGACGGATGGAATTGTGGCCAACACATTTCGTGAATTTGCATCAGCTGAAACACCTGACCGCAAATGGGTGGTGTTTGATGGTCCTATAGATACACTATGGATCGAGAGCATGAACACTGTGCTCGATGACAACAAAAAAGTAAATAATAAATCGTGAATCCGTTTAATATTTTTGTATTTCTGTTTCTGTATATTAGAATTGTTCTGTGCAATGTTTATTTGCTTTCAGATTATGACTAAGATATTGATTGCTTTACTCTGTCTTCACAGTTGTGTTTGATGAGTGGTGAGATCATCCAGATGTCCAATCAAATGAGTCTGATTTTTGAAGCAATGGATCTGTCACAGGCTTCTGTAAGTCAGCTCTTTGCAGTAAAGTATAATGTTTTCTCAATTAGTTCTGGTTTCATTATCCTATATCAAAGTTTAGAAGTTGCTGGTACATTGATAAGGCTTTGCCGACTTGTCTAAAAGGATTGAGAAGAATATTTAAATCAAATTAGGTGTCCCCATTACAAATGATTGTCATGTGTAATAATTAAAACGCTGCATTTAATGTCATAAACTCCAACATGTTACATTACATGTGTTGGTTAAAGAATATTGGCCAATTAATAATGTGATTTTTAAAATAAACTACATTTAAATATTAATCAGTGTCAGTCTTCAAAAGTCAGTTCTAGTCAGGTTATAGTACCTATATTTACCACCATCATCTAATTCTATGTTATAAAAAGGTCCTGCTTGGTTACTTTCTCACCACAGCCTGCCACCGTCAGTCGTTGTGGTATGATTTACATGGAGCCATCTCAGTTAGGCTGGGAACCCTTAGTGATTTCCTGGATGAACTCTCTTCCTGAAGTTCTGCAGAGCCAAAATAACTGCTCCTTGCTGCTGGAGCTCTTCCACTGGCTCCTGCCACCTGCCCTCAGGACACTGCGTAAACACTGCAGAGTAAGTTGCTTCAGGTCATGTAGCAATCCGGATGCAAATATCTGTACAACATTTTATATATATATATATATATATATATAATACAGAAATTTTCTCTGGCTTGATTAATGTTTTGTCTACAGGAGGTTGTTCCCACTAGTGACAGTAACACTGCGGTATCCTTGTGTCGACTGTTTGAGATGCTGCTCACTGAACCAGTAAAGACAAATCCTGGAGATAAGAATATTCGCACCTGGATCATGGTAAAATCATTCATCATATTGAATAGTTTTAAAACTACATGTCACAAAAATGGAATGAAACAACAAAAATGCAAATATTAAACTGTTTTTGTATATGTACTTTCTATTTCAGTTGCATTATGTTTTTGTATTTCACAATTGCAGGCAGCTTTTGCCTTCTCTCTGGTGTGGTCCGTGGGTGGCAGCTGTGATGCAGACAGCAGAGAGAAATTTAGTGAGTTCTTCAAGATGACTGTTTCTGGGAAAACAAAAGAATTCCCAGTCCCTGCCACTGTGGGAAAATGGGACTGTCCCCTGGATGATAAAGGCCTGGTCTATGACTATTTCTATGAGGTATTCTGTAATTACATCTTTCAGATCCGTTTGAGTTGTCTTTAAATCAGTAAATCCAACTCTAATCTCCTTTACAGTTTAATGGAAAAGGCCGCTGGGTTCAATGGAATGATCTCATCAAGAATGTCAGCCTGGGGGACAAAAACACCAAAGTACAGGAGATCATAGTTCCCACCATAGACACTGTCCGTTACACTTACCTGCTGGACCTTTGCATCCGCTACAGAGTGTTAGTATATTCAGGGATCATAAAGGCAATGATGAACTTAAATTTCAAAAGTACTTTATTACCGTAAATAACTGTGGATTCGACCTGTGCCACATAAACTGGTATTTTCTTAATTTGAGTGATTTCATTTATTCACATAAAACCTAAAAAATTGTTTGGTTTTTTTATGTTTCTGCTCAGACCTCTCCTGTTTGTAGGAAGTACTGGCACTGGAAAGTCAGTGTATGTGAAGGACAAACTGATGAATAATCTGGACAAAGACCATTATTTACCCTTCTTCATCAATTTTTCAGCTCGCACAAGTGCCAACCAAACTCAGGTGAGCATTTATGAACCATGGCTTGAAAGGTGGATTTCTTTGATTATTAGAAAGATATAATGACGGATAGAATATTTCATTAATCATGAATATTATGTGAGGTGATGGAGACAATGTAGACAAGAAAGAAAATAAAAATGTTTTCATTTTTTTATCTACTTTTAACATGTGTATCAGAATATCATCATGTCCAGGTTAGATAAGAGAAGGAAGGGAGTGTTTGGGCCTCCTATGGGAAAGAAGTGTGTCATCTTTGTGGATGACATGAACATGCCTGCACTGGAACAGTTTGGAGCACAGCCTCCAGTAGAGCTTCTTCGACAATACATAGACCACGGAAACTGGTACAGACCATCTGATATTAGAGACCAATTTCAAAATGAGATATTGAGATATACTGGAAAAAAGGGTAAATTTACTGTTCATGTAACAGATAGACATTTTCCTGTTCCTCTCTATTAGGTATGATCTGAAAGATACCTCCAAGATCAAGCTTGTTGACCTCCAGCTCATCTCAGCTATGGGACCCCCTGGTGGTGGGAGAAATGCAGTGACATCTCGCTTCTTACGGCACTTCAACATCTTCAGCATTAATCCCTTTAGTGATGATACCATGGTTTGCATCTTCTCAAGTGTGATGTCGTTTTACCTCAAAAACAACCAATTCCCAACCAAATGTTTCGCTGTTGGCAACCAAATAGTGACAGCTACCATGGAAGTGAGTGTCCAAAAGACACACATTCATATTATATGAACTTTTGTGTGATGGACAAATATATTTTAATGTGTTAAATGTGGGCACAATGGTACAGTATCACTGTACTGTAGCCCAGCAGCATGCAAGATCTGGGTTCAGATGGTGGATGGATGGATATGTTAAATGCTTGTAGTAATTATATCTTGTCTTCTCTAGTGCTCTAGTCCTTAAATGGATACTATGTATTTTAATGCCCCCTAGGTGTATAAAAAAGCCATGAAGAACCTGCTTCCAACTCCAGCCAAGTCTCATTACACCTTCAATCTGCGGGACTTCTCACGCATTATCCAGGGCTGCCTGTTGCTGAAGAAAGAGTCTCTGGAGAGTAAATGCACTATGATACGCCTGTTCGTCCATGAGGTCTTCCGTGTCTACTATGACCGTCTTGTGGATGACAAAGATCGAGCATGGCTCTACCAGCTGATGAAGACCATCCTTAAAGATCATTTCAAAGAGTCATTTGATCAGGTCTTTGATCATCTGAAACAAGGCAGTGAAGTAAGTTGTAAATGAGTTATATTTTCTCTAGTGTCATATGTTTCACTATTACTTTCCTTATAATTCATGTAGGAATAGCACAGAGGCTTTGATTTGCTCATTTGTCTGGGTATAAAAAAATGATCAAGGTGTTCTTCCTGCCATATAACCACAAAAACTGTGCCATTGTTTGTTTAACTTGTTATTTTGACAGTTCAGTCCCTGTAGTGTCTAATTGAATGCAAAAATTTCCATCATTTGGGACCTCCAAATAGTTTGGAACCACTGGTATAGAACATTCCTCCACCAAGGGAAAAACTTAGTGCATACCACATTTTATTCCACGTTTTCAACAGAGAGCAGCTTAAATTAAATCCATTCTACTGAGCCTTGATGGGGTAAAATAATGTCTGTAAATTTGTTTATATGGAAAAAAATTTGCCTCTGGCTTTTCTAACGTATTCCTCAGCGCTGGAGAGAATCCCCTCCTGGGTTTGTTCATCAAATACACACGGCCAGTCTTTTTCCCATATTAGTTTAAGTGCTCAACTCATACTAAATACATCTTTTAATGATTTAATGAATACATTTTTCCCTTTCTCAGTTGGTTGAGGAAGATATGCGTAACCTTCTGTTCGGGGACTACATGAACCCTGACCTGGAGGAGGATGAGCGTCTATACACTGAGGTGTCCTCAATGGAGAGCTTTGCTCAGGTGGTGACTTCATGTCTTGATGAATATAACCAAATGCACAAGAATCGCATGGATCTCGTCATCTTCCGGTAAGGAAATTTGACACTTTAGAGCTGATACTTTGATACTCTAGATTTGATACTTCAGGTTCTCAAAGTGACATGACAGGTGGGGCGCAATAAACTGGAGGATATTTTCTTTTTTGTGCCTATCTTTAATAATGTCTTTCTTTTATTGACAACAAAGATCCTACATTCACCCACACACAAAAAAAGTAGTCAATAATACCCTACATGTAGCCTAAATGAGATGCACATTAGATCGGAGACAAACGTAACCAGAACCAAAGTGCGTAAATAATGAATAATGTCAGCAGGTTCATTGCAGGGGAACAATGAACAAACTTTCACACAGTGGGGCGGAAGGATAGTGTAGACTATCCCAATATGGAACTTTTGTGGAGTAAGTTACTGAAATGATTTATTTAAATTCACCTTGGTCTTTAACTGAGAAAAAATTTTCTGCATCATGTAGCTATGTCCTGGAGCACCTGTCCCGTATCAGCCGTGTGTTGAAGCAGCCAGGAGGCAATGCCCTGCTTGTGGGAGTGGGAGGCAGTGGACGCCAATCCATCACCCGTCTGGCTACAGCCATGGCCCACATGACCATGTTCCAACCCGAGATCTCCAAGAGCTATGGCATGGCTGAGTGGAGGGATGATCTCAAGGTCAGCTTTGTGTCCTGTTACTCTCATGCATTACATGCTTTTGCTACATTAAATTTTTATCTCAGGCAGCAAAGAAATTTTGATGTCACAATACTCTGTCTCCTTGTTTTTTTATGCTACAGATGTTGTTGAAAAATGCTGGGGTGAAAGGACAAAAGACAGTGTTCTTGCTGACTGACACTCAAATCAAAGATGAGGCTTTTCTAGAAGATATAGACAGTCTCCTGAACACGGGAGAGGTGCCCAATCTGTTTGCCATAGATGAGAAACAAGAGATCATGGAGGTAAGCTCTTATAAGTCCTTATAGAACAATTTATACCTTTTGAATATAATAATCGTTACTTCATCTTGCTTTCTCCAGACAGTACGTCCTATCGCCCAAGCTGGTAATAAGAATTTGGAGTTGAGCCCTCTTACTCTGTTTGCATTCTTCGTGGCACGCTGTAGAGAGAACCTGCATATTATTGTGGCTTTCAGTCCCATTGGGGATGTCTTTCGAAATCGACTGCGCCAGTTTCCATCTCTTATCAACTGCTGTACCATTGACTGGTTCCAGGTAGTGTATCAACATTAGGAGGCATTCATCTGTATGTTTGTTTGTATGTATCTGTATTTCAATTATTCATCCCCACGCCTTTTTTTCTATCCTCACTATGCTTCTCTCTCTGCCCTGACAGCCATGGCCAAAGGAGGCTCTTGAGCGAGTGGCGAACTCCTTGCTGGAGTCACTGGAGATGAGTGAAAATGAGAGAAAGGAAGTTATACCCATCTGCAAAACCTTCCATACCTCTGTCAAACAGCTCTCACAGAGGTATGAAATATGTGGGTTATTAATGACAAGTATGTAAGGTACATTTGCATTTCACTGTTGCTTCCATTGCAGATTCTTCTCTGAGCTTGGTCGCCATAATTATGTGACACCCACATCCTACCTGGAGCTGATAGCAGCTTTCCGTCTGCTACTTTCTCAAAAAAGAGATACAGTCATGAAGGCAAAACAGAGGTATACCAACGGTCTAGATAAACTAGCCTTTGCCGAATCTCAGGTAAAAATGCTTCCGCAAATATACATGAAGTTTTTTTTTTTTGTCAGTTTTTATTTATCAAAAATGTTGAGCCATGTTTTACTTTAACAATGTCTTTACATAGGTGGGGGAGATGAAGAAAGAGCTGGTGGACCTACAACCCAAGTTGGAGCAGGCAAAGATAGACAATACCAAAATGATGAAGGTGAATAACTCATATTTTTATTCATCCCCAGCATCAACTTCTGAATGGAAATATGTAGTAAATATAAATATTATATCATGTGATGACTTTCAGGTAATTGAAGTGGAGTCTGTTGAGGTAGAAGCAAAAAGTAAAGTTGTGCGTGTTGATGAGGAAGCAGCCACTCTAAAAGCAAACGAGGCTCAGGCTCTGAAAAACGAGTGTGAGAGTGACTTGGCTGAGGCTATTCCTGCCCTGGAAGCTGCTCTCTCCGCCTTGGACACTTTGAAGGTGCACACTCTAAAACACCGCCTCGTTGTAAAAAGTTTAGCCACTTGCAGTTTAGACAGTAACTCAAGGTGCTTGTTTGATTTCAGCCCTCTGATGTCACAATTGTGAAGTCAATGAAAAATCCACCTTCAGGGGTGAAGCTGGTGATGTCAGCTGTGTGTGTGATGAAGGATATAAAGCCAGATAAGATAGCTGACCCAGCAGGGACTGGAAAAAAGGTTGGCGAAAAAAGCATCTTATTTCATGACAAAAACATTTTAATTTCCAACTTGTACTTAAATCCTGACGAGTAGTATTTTTGGTATCCAGGTTTTGGACTATTGGGGTCCAAGCAAAAAGCTCCTGGGTGATATGAACTTCTTACGAGATCTTAAAGAATATGACAAGGACAATATTCCTGTGAGTTTTTGGAAAACTACATTCCTCTTCTTGTTAAATAAAACATTCGTATTTTATTGTGACAAATCCCACTATCTCTTATTTGCAGGTCCCTGTGATGCAAAAAATCCGTAATGAGTACATGACTAATCCTGACTTTGATCCCAGCATTGTGGCAAAGGCCTCTTCTGCTGCAGAGGGCCTTTGCAAGTGGATAAAAGCGATGGAGGTCTATGACAGGGTGGCAAAGGTCTAGAGTTTTTCTTTTTTTTTCTAATGACCTATCAGAGCATAGGGTACAATATGCATGCTTGCTCTAACCCATTCCCTACCTTCAACTACTGTCTGTGGGTTTAGGTTGTGGCTCCTAAAAAGGCCAATCTTGCAGAGGCGCAGGAGTCCCTGGCTGCTACCATGGCCCTGTTGGACCAGAAAAGAAATGAGCTAAAGGAAGTTGAGGACCGTTTAGCTGCTCTTCAGAAAACTTTTGAGGAGAAGACAGAGGAAAAGGCTCAGCTGGAATTTCAAGTAGATTTGTGTGGCAGGAAGCTGGAGAGGGCTGAGAAACTCATTGGTGGTCTGGGTGGAGAGAAGTCCAGGTCATAATGAAAAAAAAAACCCTATATTATTATATATATTTATACTGTATGTATGTATTATTCTAAGCAGTTAAAATAATTACAGTATTCAATGAAATAATTCTTTTTTAGATGGTCTAAGGCAGCAGATGACCTGCAAAACACATATGACAACCTAACTGGTGATGTTCTCATCTCTGCTGGTGTCATTGCTTACCTTGGGGCTTTCACTGTTGGCTTCAGACAGGACTGCACTAGGTTATGGACCAAACTCTGCCAAGTAAGAGTCCTTCCATTTTTAATTTTAACTTTTTCCATTTACTCTCTTTAAATCTATATACATTTACTGTAATTGCTTGTTATCTATTTTTACATGTTACAGTCAAAGAACATCCCATCATCAGATGACTTCTCCCTCAGCAAAACCCTAGGAGATCGCATTAAAATCCGGGCTTGGAACATAGCAGGCCTTCCCAGTGATTCTTTCTCTATTGACAATGGAGTCATTGTCAGTAATTCACGTAGATGGTGAGCCTGTATAGCTTAAATATTTTGGTAAATCTACCAATTGTTGAAATACTTGTCACAAACATTTTGGTTTAAAATGAATTAAACAGGAGGTAAACAGTTTAAGATCAATCTCATTTTTAGTATTTGTTTTATTGTAGGCCCTTGATGATTGACCCTCAGGGGCAGGCTAACAAGTGGGTGAAGAATTCAGAAATAGACAACAACCTGAGTGTAATCAAACTGATAGATGCTGACTACATGAGAACTTTGGAAAACTGTATTCAATTTGGAACACCCTTGCTGCTGGAAAATGTGGGAGAGGAGCTAGATCCTTCGCTAGAGCCACTGCTGCTCAAACAAACCTTCAAACAAGGTGCTGAGAATGTGATATGAATGCCAAAGACCTGAGATCTAAGGCCTGAAACTGTGGAAATTATAATTTTAGTCCTTCTCGTTTCACCCAGGCGGTGTGGATTGCATCAGACTGGGGGAAAGTGTGATTGAGTATTCCTGCGATTTCCGTTTCTACATTACCACTAAGCTGAGGAATCCACACTACCTACCAGAACTGGCCACCAAGGTGACGCTGCTCAATTTCATGATCACCCCAGAGGGCTTAGAGGACCAGTTGCTGGGGATTGTGGTTGCCAAAGAGAGGTACTGATCATAAAATTGTCCCTTTGGTATTCTACTGAAATACTACCTGTTGCCTTTGCACAGCAATGTTTCTGCCACATTTGCGCTACAGGCCAGAGCTGGAGGAGGAAAGGAATGCGTTAATCCTGCAGTCAGCTTCAAATCAGAGACAACTGAAGGAAATTGAGGATAAAATCCTAGAAACTCTGCAGTCTTCTGAGGGAAATATCCTGGAGGATGAGAGTGCCATTCAGATTCTAGACTCCGCTAAAATCATGTCCAATGAGATTACCAAGAAACAGCAGGTGTGGACTGCGCTCCGAAAATTAGATCTAGATTGTGAATGTGACATATCTGATATTTTTTGTGATCTAATATGTATACATATTTCCCAGATTGCTGAAAAGACAGAGATCAAGATAGCAGAATCCAGAGAAGGCTACAGAACCATTGCCAAGCACTCCTCAATCCTGTTCTTTAGCATTGCTGAACTGACCAACATAGACCCAATGTACCAGTACTCCTTGAGCTGGTTTGTCAACCTTTACATTAACTCTATTCAAGACAGGTGAGTGATGCACAAAAGGCATATGCAATGTCCCAAAACAGATAATCCAATTAACCAAAAATGCTGGGATTATAAAAGCAGTTTAGAGAGAATGGTCATTATGTCTGTAAATATTGTAAACATAAGTTTGAATATTATACAGGGATCCCACATTTTACAAATAGGATTATTATAGCAACGTACCTGTTTCTTTTTGGCTGTTAGTCTTAGTTCTTCTTTTCGTCAAAAAAAAAAACAAAAAACGGAAAATTACATCTTTGTCAGTGACCCGTAAATGCAATTGATAAATTGCATTGAAGATGAGCAAAACTATTTGTGAATAATGACCTCTTATGTAGTTCCAAGTAAAAAAGATGAAATTAAACCTTTTTAATTTGGGAAACTGGAAAAGTGCTCTGTATACGTTTGTTTATCAGTAACAAGTCTAAGATCCTGGAAAGAAGGCTTCGATACCTGACCGATCACTTCACCTATAATCTGTACTGCAACATCTGCCGTTCTCTGTTTGAGAAGGACAAACTCCTTTTCTCTTTCCTCCTCTGCTGCAATCTGCTCCTGTAAGTGTTAAAGTTAAACTTACCGTGGGACACTGGTTTAATTAAATTTGATTAGTAGGATTTTATTCCAGTTTTTAATCAAGTAAAATGTAAAATATAAAAATGTGAAATGTTTACACTGACTAACTTCTGATTATATTTGCTTTCAGAGCAAAAGAAGAGATTAAATACTCTGACTTCATGTTCTTGCTGACTGGTGGAGTGGGCCTGCAGAACACAATTGCTAACCCTGACCCCAGCTGGCTACAGGACAAGAGCTGGGATGAGATCTGTCGAGCCAGTGAACTGCCTGGCTTACAAGGAATAAAGTAAAAAGCAACACTGATTCAGCCAAAGCTTTTCTTGTTCATTTCTTATGCTTTTTCATTTTTTGTCATTATGTTTTACTCTTGACTATTGGAGTGAATCTGGGTATTATCTGACCCACAGAGAGGCTTTCATCGAGAGTCCAGGAGACTTCAAGCCTATTTACGACAGCAAAGAGCCATGCAACACTCCTTTGCCCACACCATGGTGTGAGCAACTCAATGATCTTCAGAAAATCATTATTGTTCGCTGTCTAAGGCCGGATAAGATTGTGCCAGCTTTGACGAAATATGTAACTGTGAAACTGGGGAAGAAATTTGTACAGCCCCCTCCATTTGACCTGAGTAAAAGCTACCTGGATTCCAACTCCACCATCCCTCTTGTGTTTGTACTGTCTCCAGGGGCAGATCCCATGGCCAGTATGTCCAACTGTACCAATGATTTCCAGTCAAGGTTTCATATAATGTTACATATGAAAATCATTTGAAACAACCGTTTCCCTCCATAGGTTTATTGAAGTTTGCCAGTGATAAGAACATGGGTGGGACTAAGTTCCAGTCAATCTCTCTGGGTCAGGGCCAGGGCCCCATTGCAGCTAAAATGATATCCACAGCCATGCAGGATGGGACATGGGTGTGTTTACAGAACTGTCACCTGGCTGTTTCTTGGATGTCGACCCTAGAGAAAATCTGTGAGGACTTAAGTCCTGCAACATGCCACCCTGAATTCCGCCTTTGGCTCACAAGCTACCCTTCACCCAAGGTAACGCACAAAGCATTTCATTCTGAGCTTTAGTATGCCTTAAAGACTTTAAGCATCAGAGCGCAGAGAACTGTATGTTTCTCAAGAAATTATTTTCTTTCTGATATCAGTTCCCAGTGACCATCCTGCAGAATGGGGTAAAAATGACAAATGAACCTCCTACAGGACTCCGACTCAACCTACTACAGTCTTACTTATCAGATCCTGTTTCTGAGCCAGACTTCTTCAATAATTGCCCCAATAAGGAGCTGGTGAGCTCAATTTAATTTCGTACACCACAGGAATTAATATTTTGTAATATGTATATATGTAATATGTGTGTAATATATTACACAAAGAACTTTTATTCTTGGATTTCTCCTCTAGATTTGGGAAAAGCTCCTGTATGGACTGTGCTTTTTTCATGCTCTTGTTCAAGAGAGAAAGAAGTTTGGTCCACTTGGCTGGAATATTCCCTATGGCTTCAATGAGTCTGACCTCCGTATAAGCATTAGACAGCTACAGGTATTCATTCAGAGAGTTAGATGCTGTGTTTCGACCATTAGAGCAATGTAAATTAATTCAATTTGTTTTCCTATTCAGCTTTTTGTTAATGAATATGATGAGGTGCCCTTCGAGGCCATAATGTATCTGACCGGGGAGTGTAACTATGGTGGCCGTGTGACAGACGATTGGGACAGGCGGCTCCTAATGACCATCTTGGCTGACTTCTACAACAAGGATGTTATTGAGAAACCTCGTTACCCTTTTTCACCTAGTGGTGAATACTTTGCTCCACCTAAATCAAACTATGAGGACTACATTGAATTTATCAAGGTGAAAGCACTTAATGATAATGTACATCAAAAATATTTTATTCTATTGTGTATGCATGTAATGATTTTCAACAAACTAACAGTACCTTTGCTGTCTTCTAGAAACTTCCATTCAGCCAACATCCAGAGGTGTTTGGGATGCATGAAAATGTGGACATTTCTAAAGATCTCCAGCAGACAAAGCTGCTTTTTGATTCACTGCTACTCACCCAGGGTGGTGGCGCTAAAGGAGGGAGTAGCTCCGGGAGTGACAACACTCTGTACGATATAGCAAAGGACATCCTTACCAAGGTATAAACTAGTCAAATCTCCTCTTTGTTCAGCAGTTTCTAGCCTCGCTGGGGGCAATATTTTTGTTTCTCTTCAGTCCAAACTAAAATATGTTTGCATCTATTGTGTAGATTGACACTTGTACTGACTTACATTGTCAGAAGTGGAGGAGTCCAACTGATTTTGCTTATTTCTCTCTGTTTATGAATCTGATTTTCCCATCCTTTTAATGTTTACCCGATACATTTTTTAAGATTTCCTTTTTGCTGTATCATGACCATAATCTGTACAGACTGCACTGAATAAATGTAACCACCAAGCTTACTTTTTTCTTATAGCTTCCAGCTAATTTTGACACAGAAGCAGCTCTCTTGAAATTCCCTGTGCAGTATGAGGAGAGTATGAACACTGTGCTCATCCAAGAGATGGAACGCTACAACACGTATGGCCAAACAGCTCTGTGCAGAACTTTAACAAATATGACACATCAGCACTTATTACATGCTACATGACTTAAATGTTATTTTCCCTCTCTTTCTCTCTCTATCTCTCCCAGGTTGTGTAGTATAATCCGTGTGAGTCTACAAAACCTGCTGAAGGCTATCAAGGGCTTTGTAGTGATGGATGGCGAGCTAGAGGCAGTTGCAGGAAGTCTGGTTGTGGGAAGGGTCCCAGAGAAATGGGCCAAGTGCTCTTACCCCAGTCTAAAACCACTGGGCAGCTATGTCACTGACTTTCTGTCGAGACTGAGGTTTTTGCAGGTGAGGCTACTTAACAATGATCCACTCAGGGGAGGGACAGCATGTTTAGTTTTTTTTTTTTTTTTTTTCAGAGGATTGCTTGAATATGATCAAATGTGGGCTTGTTGACCTGCTTTTTACTCGCCTTATATTTCTATTTTACTTTTCTGTGTCTGTAGAAATGGCTTGACAACTGTAAGCCCAACGTCTTCTGGCTGTCTGGCTTCTTCTTCACCCAGGCCTTCCTCACTGGGGCTATGCAGAACTATGCCAGGAAATACCATGTCCCTATTGACCTGCTGGGTTTTGATTTTGAGGTCAAATGACACTTCACCTTAGACTTAAACTATTCAAGATTTTGTCAGAGCAGTACACTGATAAGCAGGTTTGTTTTCTTGACCATACAGGTTCTTCCTATTGATGAGTCAGACACATCACCAAAAGATGGTGTTTACATTAATGGTTTGTTCCTGGATGGAGCTCGATGGGACAAAAGGAGGTACATAAATTTTTACGTAAATTTTGAATTATTGTCTATATGATTTTGAAATATCAGAATATTGGATAAACCTTAACAATTCTCTCTATCATCAGTGGAGTTCTGGCTGAGCAGCACACCAAGGTCCTATTTGACTTGATGCCCATCATCTGGATAAAACCTAGTAAGTATGAAATTACTTTATACAACAAATTAAATGTATGTCATTTTCTCTGATTATTCATTTCCTCCTCATTTCCCTGTCTATCTTTTTTTGTTTGTTTGTTTCTTTGTTCCCTTCACTCCAACACAGATCAAAAGAAGAGTGTTGACCAACCTCAGAAACTGTATGTTTGCCCACTTTACAAGACCAGTGAGAGGAAGGGCACCCTCTCTACCACAGGTCACTCCACCAACTTTGTAATTTCCATGAAATTGCCCACCAGAAGGCCCCCTCAATATTGGATTAAACGTGGTGTGGCCATGCTCTGCCAGCTTGATGACTGAAATTAGACCACCCACTGTGGAAGATTGAAGCACTTTTCTGTAAAACACAAATGACTGATCCTCTTTGGATTTTCAGTTCCTTAACAATGCATGTCCTTTGTATTGGAACAACTATGTGTTTCATGAATGTGGATAGCTAAAGAAAAGTAAATAAATAAATTTCTTCAGGAACAGTGAAACTTAATGATATTTAAATTCATGCAGAAGTAAAAAAAAAAGCATCTGATGCACTGTAAATTTTGCATATGAGAAGAATGGCAACATACACCTCTCATACGTCCTCATTAGGTACTTTGTCAAAGCAAAAAAGTAAAAATGAAAAAAAAAAATAAAATAAAAAATACAGATTCTAATACATTTCACAAATAAAAACACGCTGCATACTCATTTCCTATTTAGGCCTACAAATACATACCAACCCAGTGACCAATATTTGCTCAGCTACTGTTTTAAAATGATGAAACCAAGAAAATAAAAGCAGTGCAACAGTTCACAAGAATCCTTCCCTTTAAGTCAAGTAACTGGAACACTTATGGACCTGAGCAGTAATATGGCACCGGCCAAATACATAAAAAAGAAATGGCTCTCTAAAATTAAAAACATATGGCTTGTAATGGGAGCCGAGGCATCTGGTAATAGGACCCCTGATGGTCCACAACTGGAGCTGCTATGGAAGCTTGTTGGCCGTGTTTAAGTCTTGTCCATATAAATATTCCATACATATTGTACCTTTTCTATCTGTTGCTGGCTGTGATTCTTTTCTCCGTGCCGCATGCCTTCAGCTGTCCCCTGTTACTCCTTTGGTTCCTCTTTATGAGCCGATTCTGTCTTCAGACTTTTGAGTACATCATAAGTGTCAGACTTTATTAAGCTAAGGCAATTAGGTGTTCTAACACAGAAAACAATACAGCAACATGATTGGGTTAAATGAAAATAAACTTGTGGGTGATAATTGAATAAACATTGCTTAATTTTAGGCATTGAACACAAAGTGATCAGGCTGTATATATTACTTGATAATTACTTTGCTTACGGTATTAGAACATGTACATACACCCTGGATCATGGAGGTAGTTGCTACAGTGTTCAGTGGGTCAAAGCAGAGACCCATGATATGATATTTATAGTCAAGGAGATAAAAATAGCTGCAGCATGTGTGGACACCGAACAGCCGTCTAGCTGTACTGTTTTTAAAACTACTGAGGGAGCACAGCCATTTGACTGAAGGTAAACACCGGAAAGAGAATAATTTATACATTTAGAGTAAAACTAGACTTGATTTGTGTGGAGCTTGAAGGCAACTGCTGCTGTAGTAACGAATAACTGTTGAATTTGATGAACACGTAATGTTTAATTTCCAGGCTATTTACTAGGACTGCCTCTCTTTGCTTTAAGATATTTCTTCTACTTCTCCAAAAGAGCTGTGAAATTTAATTTATTTTGGCCTTGCTGACAGATCCTCCAAATCATCTGTAGATTTTGGATGATGCTGCTAACTGCAATCATTAGATTTCATGAAGCTAAAGTGCTTTAGACATCTAATTCAGCAACAGGAATAACATTTGTACTGTTGCCTGTTTAGTAGCTTCAATTCACTTTTCAATCACCACTTGTTATCTGCAAGTGGTGATTAAGTTCTCTACATAATTTCATAATCTTGTTTACTTTATGGTTGTATGTCCCTGGAGCAGCTTCTTATGTATTTCAGATGAACACAGAAACAGAAGATGACTTTTATCAATCTGAGGATGACTTGGATGAAGATGAGGCAACGCAATATATAATTGAACAAAGTTTGATGCAGTATAGAAAACTCAAAGGATTAAACCCGAGGTAAATCTCTTACCATCCAGTATTAACTGTCTCTTTCGGTGCATCATGAATCTCTTGTCAATGTCTTTTCACAGTGATCTAAAACCTGGTGAAGATCCTGATGAAATTTTCAAAGCAATCAAGGCAGGTAAGTTGTTCTAAAAGCAGATTCAGAGTCAATGATATTGCCAGAAGTTTTTATGTGATGCCCTGTTTACAAATGTAGGTGATGAGGATACATTGGCCAGACTGACAGTGCAACCGGAGTCTCTGTCCAGAGTTGATGAACGAGGATGGATTCCCCTGCATGAAGCTGCTGTGCATCAAAAGAAAAAGATACTAGAGATTATATTCTCAGGTGGCAAAATTATTACATGTACAACTTTAATACGTCATCATACCGACTATGTTTTTTTTTAAATTATTATTCTGTATATTTGTGAGTTGTTTGATGTTTGGATTCCAGCATCCCCCCAAGACGCAACCCACTGTCGCACTCTTAAGGGTGAGACACCACTATTTCTTGCTGTGGTCCATGGACTCAGAGAAAATGCTACTTTCCTGTTACAGAATGGTTGTAACCCAGATCTCCAAAATGATGAGCAGGATTCTCCATTAGTGGCAGGTATTGAGCATTAAATATCCATATGAATGCAAAATGCAATACAAAAAACTAAAAATACAGTATTTGGAGTATTTTCAATATTTTATTTTCCTTATTTCTCAGCTATTCTGAATGACCAGTATGACATGGCCACACTCCTGCTTCGCTACAATGCCAAAGTAGACCAAACAGGTCCACTGAACAGGACAGCCCTTCATGAATGCTCCTTTTTAGGCTTGGAGAACTTTGTTCATCTGTTTCTGGAGTCTGGTGCAAACCCAAATGCATGTGACATCAAAAAGAAAACCCCACTGGCTCTGGCTGCACAGAATGGACATTTTAATGTGGTGGAAGTGCTATTACAGAAAGGTACATAGGATAATGTGAGTGAAATTTTGTGGTGGAATAGCAAGGAATAAATATGTTAGTAATAGATCCATTTTCAGGTCATTGTATAGTCTCATACTGCCTCTATTGGTTTTGTAGGAGCCAATGTGTGGGCTGAATCAGAGTCAGGAACTATTTTGTTTGATGCAGCAGCATCAGGAAACCCAGACATAATTTCCTTACTGCTGGACCATGGAGCAGATCCCAACCTGCCTCTTCACAGTGGGCACTTGCCAATTCACCGTGTGGCATACAATGGACACAGACTGTGAGGAGTATCTCTGTGAACACATCTGGCTTTCCCACTTTTGAAATAAAGTTTGAATCCCTGTTTGCTATTAAACCAGGACTCCTCTTTGACAGGGCCCTGGAGCACCTCATCCCAGTGACTAGACTGGACGCTGTGCGGGAAAGTGGGATGAGTCCTCTCCATTCTGCAGCTTCTGGTGGACATGCTCATTGTGTGGAGATACTGCTGAAAGCTGGCTATGATCCAAACTTCATGCTTCACCCGAGGGTGCGTCGCAGCTATGATGATGAGCGCCGGTCTCCCCTCTTTTTCGCTGTATCCAACAATGACCTTCAGTGCACCCGCTTGCTATTGGAAGCTGGAGCAATGGTGAACCAGGATCCCATCACCTGTTTGCAGTTGGCTCTCAGGCAGGGCAACTATGAACTGATCAACACATTGCTAAAGTTTGGGGCAAATGTGAATTACTACTCCCGTGTCAACACCACTCACTTCCCATCAGCACTGCAGTATGCCCTGAAAGATGAGGTCATGCTGAGAATGATCCTGAACCATGGATATGATGTGAAGCGATGCTTTGATTGTCCATATGGTGACAGTTCCCATGGTCAATGGACAACCTCAGTCATCAAAGACATGGTGGTGAGACAAAAAAAATGGTTTAGAGAATGAAATCTGGGGGAACACTTTCCTTCAAGGTATCTTCTTGAATTCCACATTTGTCTCTGTTGTGTCTTTTAGTTCTGTGAAGTGATAACGGTGTCCTGGCTTAAGCACTTGTCTGCTCAGGTGGTACGGATCATGCTTGACTACACAGACCATGTCTCCTTCTGCACCAAACTTAAGGACACCCTGGAGGGGCAGAAGCAGTGGCCAGACATCTGTCACATTCAAAGTAAGCTATGATATATGATCTGTCTTGGTAAATTTTTCTTCTGTTAGTCCAAGTTTATGTCAAATTTTATGTGTTAATCGACTTTACACTCAGGAAATGTCCGGAGCTTGAAGCACCTCTGCCGGTTGCAGATAAGGCAGCATCTTAGTCACATGCGCTTGAGATCCCCCATCTTCATCAACTTCCTTCCTCTTCCTCCAATGCTGAAAGACTACCTACGCTACAAGGAGTTTGACGTTTACAGCAGAGGCAGCATGATAAACTCAGTGTGAATTTACAGTTCACACATATTGAGGGAGATATTGTGTGTTTATGTACATTATTCATGAATTGTAAGCCTTCCAAAATTATTTGTATAGTATTGTTTGTACTTTAGAGTTTTTTTTAATGTTGCAGTCACATGTTAAAACCTTGTGGAAAGATGCTAAAAAAAAAATACAAAAAGTTTATTATTAGTATTAATGTTGTTATTTTACAATCAGTCTTATTGTACTTACTCAATTTTGGAAAGCGAATACCAAAAAAAAAAAAAAATTAACAAAATTAAATCAGTGGATCAAAGTCAAAGATCATTGGCTTGATTGATTACACGAAAAAAAGTGCCCAATCCAAACTTGCTTTTAAAACTGCTTATATGAGTAAAGAGAATGATCCTCCTCTTTGTCTTCACCTGGTGGTAGAAATAAATACTGCAACCATTGAATTTCCATCTGCTTTACAGTATCTGTCTGACTTGTCAGCTTCTCGGCCTTTAAGTGTGTGTTGAAAATAGGCCATAAATAGGTGTTTGTAATCATAATAAACGCATAAATTAAAAATATTGAGGCATGAAAGTAAAATGCTGAAATGTGGAGTAATGACATAAAATCCCAGCATTTGGATCAGCTTTTTGGATAGATAGATAGATTTACTTTATTGATCCCAAACTGTTCTTCTGTTACATCGGCAGGTAATCTGACTTATAAAGACACACTGCAAATACAAAAACCAGTGCAGAATATTAACATTATTGGCATTCTGTGCAGTACAATACAAAGAGTGTACAGTGCAGAAACAAACAGTGCAAGGTGAACTCTGAAGGAGGAGCAGAGACCCGACACCCGGTTTCAGACACGTACAGAGTTCAGGTGTGTCTGACTTTGATCTAGATCCCTGATCAGTTAGTTTTGTTTTGCCGGTGCCTCCGGGCTCCTCTGTCTCCCGGCCGTCCCGCCGCTGGGTGGCGCGGATTGTCCCGTATGTAAACATTGTGACGGCAGCGTTTTGCAGTGGTGGAGAAGAACGTGTACGTCATTTTCACAATGGCGGAGGCTGGGTGAGGAGGAGAGAGTGTGTGTGTGAAGCGGCGCCGCAATCGTTACAACTACGAAGCCCGTGAGACGTGCAACGGTGCCCGAAGATGGCCCTGAACCCCGGCGCGGTGGGGAAGAAGGACACCGGCTGTACCGAGGCGGGCGAATTGCACCCCAGCGGCGGCGAACCCCACAAGAGTTCAGCCGCCACCTCGGCCACAGCCAACCAAAATGGCGATCAGGCTGGATGTGGAGACAGTGTAATGCCCGAACAAGAAGCCCCTGAGCGGCGGAGGAGCGCGCAGACGGACGCCCGGAGCTTCAGCGGCTCTCCCTTGACGGGCCAGAGACCAAACGAAGAGCTGCCACGGAGAAATTTCCAAATTCCGAGGAAGATAAGGGAGCGGAAAGGTGGTGCCATATCGCTGCTATTTTGAACAGAGCCTGCACTGTCTTTTCATATTTCTGCTGCTGCATGCTGCTAGCCTGCTAACTAGCTGCACGGTCCGGCTAGTTTTCATACTAGTTCAGCAAAATACTGGTCGGTATTTTAGCGCTGAAGGGGATCAGCATCGTTGGGTGTTGCCGCCGCGGATGGTCTCGGTGGATGTAGCGGGAGTTGTTTTAGCAGACATGGCTCCGGTCGTCCCGGCTCAGGTGTCCAAACTACCAGCCGGGCAGCAGACAGCTTCTGCTGGCGTGAAGGAGCCTGAAAGGAGCGCACATCTGAAAGGACACCTTGTTCGCTTTCTTCACCTTTCCAGGGGGGGGTCCGGGCTCTGGTTGGATAATGCAGCCGGAGCTCTGAGTTGTTGCACCACCCGGTGACAACATGTGGGTGTCTGATTGACCTCAGTGAAGGGCATGGATTTCTCCACCCCACCCTTTAATACAGACGTAGTAAAGGTTCTCAGTATACCATGACATCCTTACTGCCCACCCCATGTCCCCAGCTCGATGCCACTGGTACCTACAGAGCACCCCATGCCATTACCCCAAAGAGTATACCCCCGCCATCACCATGAACCCTCCTGCACTGGCCTGTCCTGCAGAAAGCTTGCAAGTGTCCTGAGCACAGTGGCAGTCCCAAACTTTGCTGGGAATGATCGTGTGTATATATCCAAAGTTAAGATGAATTGGGTGGATTTTACACACATGCAACTGTAATTGACATATAAGCCAAGTTTTGACACCAGCAGGTTGCAAATGTAATATGTACAAGGTTTTATTGCCCAAGTTTGAAAATTTCCATCTGGACAGACAGACCTGTCTGTGTGTGCATGCTGACAATATGTCTTTATCCTTTTAGCCAGCAATGAGGGGTGTTTACTGTGAGGCCAGTGATGCTACACTGAGATAGCTTGTGGTGGTTTCACTTCTTTGTATCTGTTTTGATTGACACAACAAACCCGATGTAAATAAAATCAGATTGAGGGCTTGGTCACCTGTGCAGGAGTTTGTTGAAGTAAGGGATTCAAGGTTGTTTTTCCCATCCATACATCTCCTATATGATCACATTTCATTATAGTTGAATCACAAACGACATTACAGTAACATGTTGTGATGAGCTGACTGTAGCAGATCAGAGATAAGCTTGCCTGCAAGCTCTCGGTTCAAATCACTTTCTTCTCTACTTGATGTTTTTTTAATACAAGAACACGTGAGTCAAATATTCAGGTGAATTTCAAACATTGAGGACTCATGTTGTCTGTCTTTCTGTGAAAGAAAAAAATATATATTGTAGGCTTTCTATTGTCATGCATCATTGCCTTACTTTGCAAATGCACACAGGTCTATACTAATGCACTGATTCACCTCTGTGTGTGCAGGCTTGTACCAGTTTCTGCCCCCTGACAGCAGGGAGTTTGAGGACCTAGTGAAGATGATCTCATCATTTTACCTGGATGTGTCATCACGGGGAACCTTCTCCTACTGCAAAGCCAGACTCATTCACAATGAATTGCTGGAGAAAGAGGTTGGTCATCGTCTTTGTGCACGCCGCGGTGACTTCATCAGCAAATTTCTTGCCTGCTTTTTATTCATGGATTTGTTTTGTATGTTGACAAAGTATAGTCAAATCATAATTTGCTGCTTTCATGGCAGCAATTTGTAGCTCGTGTGAAAGAAAAGACCACATGCTGAGGGCAGGCAGTAATAAAAATTTCTTGAGTTTGTGATCGTCCAAGTTGCACATTCCTCCACTGCCAGGCATGCTAGTGCTAAGACTTTGTGGTTGTTCAGACTGCTGTATCTCATTTACTGTCTTCTCCTCTTTTTGTGGCAGTTCATTGAGAAGCGGAGAGAAATGAAGCAGGAGGGGCGGACAGAACAAGAACTGACGGAGTCATACTGCTTCCTTTATCCAGACAAATCCAAGGTTAGCCCATCTGCTAAGCCTTATTCAACAGACATAAAATATGAGGATATCATGAAACATGATGGGTTTGTTCACTTGATTCTGAGCTTTATTTGGTTGTTTTGTGCATCTAGCTTCAGTGGATTTGCGAAAAGGGTCTGTCTGTGGGACACTCAAGGATTACAACACTTGGAAATCCATCAGTGGGTAAGTTGGTCTCTGGCATGTTGCTGTTGTCTTTAGACCTGACTCAGAATAGGAGTCGATGGAGAGATATTTTTTGATCACTGCTCTGCTCTGCTATTGAGATTTCCCAGCCTGATTATTATTTGGATGGGATTTGTTTCGAAACACAACATCTTTCTTATTTGCGCATCTGAGGATTATTGATAAATTTGTTCCTGAAGAAATTACATCTGAAACCGGTGCAAACGTGGATTATTGTCAGGAATGGCTCTGACAAATGCAACAATCTATGACTTAAATGTTTTTTCACAAGTGAGTGTTTACTCAAAGATTAACCACGTTATCTGGGTTGATTCTCAAAAAATTCTACAGTCATTAAAAAGCAATTGACCTAGTCCTATCTTATTGTGAATTTCAGTGTGAAGACCTAAATGCTTTTTGACAATGATCATGGTGATTTTCCTCTAATTGTATTATTTTTTCATTGTAGGGGTTTATCTCTCCAAATACTCAGATTTGTTACAAATCAACCCTTTTGAAGTGGGGTCGTTTGGAGACATGATCGTTTTTAAAGTTATGAGGGTATGGCTACCATTTCATTTTAATTCTGTGATATTGACAGATTTCTATTTCTCGCGGGACTTCAGGCCAGCTCCTGTTTGTCTTTCAGGGCCGAATAAAGCACATCCATGAGAACATGCCTAAGAATGCAATGGAGCCCACGCCCAAGTTTGACTGTCACTTATCCAAAAGTGCCAATAGAGTGACATCTTTGCTGTCTTACAGGGCTTTTGAGCTCACGCAAGTAAGCACTAGTTCTATTTCATTCTCACATTGTATGTCCTGTGTGTATGTTATGAAAGTAACTTGTTTTTATGCGTCTCTCTTTTTTCCAGCAATATTTTTTTGAGTTTGCATTTGATGAAATCAAGGCACGGCCCAGACACATGTGCCCCTACGCTGTGGTTTCCTTTCAGTACAAAGGCAAAGAGGCTGCAGCAGCTCCTATGACTGCACACAGGTACCTTTGCCTGCAGGAAACTGTGAAACCCCCTGAGTCTTTTCAGGCAGTTGGTGATGCTCCCAAGATATACATCTCTGCTTTGTTCTGCGCTTATAAACTGACTTTTTGTCTCTTTCCTTAATAGGTTTAACACAATATCCCCTGAAGGAGGTAGAGGTAAAATATTTTTCAATTTCGTATATTTTATAGACCTGTAAATAAAGTTTCTGTGTTTAATGGCTTTTTCATAACCTGAGCAGAAAACCCCCCTATGGGTCCTCAATCATTAATAACCGCTGCCACTTTAATTAACATTGCAATTCTACATCTTGAACTCAATACCTTTCCCAGTATGCTTATAGTATAGTGTATTTTAAGGGCTGTACCCCCAAAAAGAGCGTACACCACAAAGTGTGAGCTGCTATACTTTCTCTGACACGCTGTCTTGTGCTGTTGATGACTGTTCCAGGGAAGAACTGTTACACCGTGTGGAGTGGACCACTGATCAACAAAGGCCAGGAGTTATTCCCAGTCTGTTTACGATCCTCCTCCCGCTCTTACCTTCCCTTCAAACTGTGAGTACAACTTCAGTCTCTCCCCTAATTCAGTATATCTCCAAGAAACATCAGAAGTGATACCAAAATTTCCTTGGAGTCAGTGAGAAAGACACCTTTTTCTACCCTTTGCGTTTTTATTTTTATTTGCTGAGATTTAACTTTGCACTTATCCTTTAGGTGAGTTGAGGAATTATAATAGAATCTAGTAGTGCAATATACAGACAATGAGCACATTTGTTGTGATTTACTCCCTTCTAGGCCTGAGAAACTGGAAATGAATCGGGGCATGCAGCTAGAGCAGGTGAAGCGAAAGATTCCCTCTGTACTCTTTTCATGGGACACCTACAGAATATCACGGGAAGGTCAGTCCAGAACACACATGTATATATTGTATTAAATGGTAGAAATGTCATGGGCATGTGGGCAGTTATGTGTTACATCAATTTCGAAAGCTGTTCTAAATGCATATGACGTGGTATGCATTACAAAAACAACTAACGGACCAAATCAAGTGAAGTTACTAATGACTCCATAATTTCAGATGAGACAAAACATGAGGAATAAGCATAGCTGAGTTATGGTCCCACTTTGTAACGTGCTGTTCTCTATCCGTAGTGATGAAGTGTGGGATGTTCTGCAGCCTGTTTGAGGTGGTGGATGGAAAAGGCAAACCAACCAGCGGTAGTCTGGTGGCGCTGGTCAACAAGCTGGAGAGAGACAGGATGGTGAGTCACCTTATACCAGGTTATAATGCATGAAATTCCTAAAAAGATACTGAATCGGTGCACACTGCCACAGTTTGTCTGCAAAATAAACTCATTGGTGAATTGAATCAAAAGATTTAGTGTGTCTAGTCTTAAAACAAGAAGCTTTTCTTTGGCTGGAGCTTGCAGTGATTTGGTGATAAGGTAAAGGTAATTATGGTAGATTTTTTTTATTATTATTATTGTCAAACTGTAGTAATGTTATTTATTAAATTTTTAGTAGCCATAAACAAATAATAAAAAAAAAACAACACTAGTACAAAGTGTAAAAAGTAAATGCTGAGTGAATTAGTGTAGTTTCTTTTCAGCTACACTGTTTTTGATAGCTCACATTTTCTGATAATGACACACCACAGCGTTTCTGACTGTAGCATCTGCTCTCCCCATTCAGGTGCTAGTGAAATCCCTGTTTGACAGGGGCTTTCTATTCCTGTTGTCCTCAGCACAGATGGTTGAGACCAAAGGTAACAAATAGTTTTTTCTTGTTACTTTCCTCTCATAATTCTCTGTTGTCAGTTGAACACCTACCTGTTGCCTCTGGCGAGGGTTCAGCTCTGAAAAACGTCACTGTTTGTTTTCCAGAGCGGCGGGGGCGGGCTGAAAAGAACCTGTACGCATTATTCATCTTTCAGGAGTCAAGGATGGTTGTTAAGTATTGTAAGTATAATTCACTGTCTGTTCATCCTTTTCTGACAGAGATCTGTTTCTGTATTAAACTTCCAACTCAAGACACTTCTTATTGTGCCCATAGACTTCTTGACACTGATTTGTGTCCTCCATTTCAGCATCCAGATTGTTTGAGCCAGAGCCACTGACTGTGGAGCCCCAGCCTGCTATCCTGTCCTCTATGGAGCCCTTCATCCCTGCTCTGCACTATGCCCTGTTCAAGCTGCGTCCTAACCCAGGCAAGGACTTGAGCTCTGGGGTGGAGCGACAGGCCACGGATTACCTAACGCGAATGGATGCAGGCACAGTGCGGCCGTTCATTCTGCCCGATTATAAATATAATGTGGATGATCGGACCAACCCTCTCCCAGTGCCCAGACCCAAATTTAACATGGATGCCGTGCTACGTTCCTATGTTCACAACCCTGTCAACTACATGTTACCTCTGAACAAGGTGAAAGACATCATTGAAAAAATACGTAACCCTGTGCCCCTACCTACGACTGCACCTGCCCCAGTGGAATACAGCCCTGTTTCTGACTGGGGTGGCTCAGATAGGGGCTCAGACAGGGCAGAAAGGCCCCAAGAAAGATTACTCCAGGAAAGGCCGCCTCCAGAAAGGCCAATCCAAGAGAAACCTCCATCGGATAGTAGCAGAAGGAGGCCGGGGGTGGCTCACTCAAATGGAGCCCAGTTGCAGCACAAGTCCCACAATGAGCCTCAGCCTCAGCCTCAGCCTCAGCCTCAGCCTCAGCCCCAGCCCCAGCCTCAGCCTCAGCCTCAGCCTCAAAGGTTACGACTGTCTCAGAATGAGTATGATAAAGACAAGATGAAACAACTGCTAAAGCTGATTCAGCTCCATAAAAAAGCACTAATAAAGGATCCTGGGAAGGAACGGGGAGAGGACGGGGCCTGGGATTCCAACAATCTAAAGAGGAAGTTTGATGGAGATGAGAGGGGAGGCATCAATAAACACCAACGCACGGACCCACTGAGTAATGGCGAACCCAGTCGAGGTGAGGAGAGCTGCAGCTGGCAGTGTAGCTTAATTTCAAATGCTGATATTTAATAAATATTAGTTTTTCAAAGATTTCTACTTAGGCAGAGTATTAAATGGGATTCACAACACAGATTATTTGTTAATAATTACAATTCTAATGCCATAAATTGGATTCCTATATGATTGTTTACAACAAATGTTAAGCTGTTTCCATATTCATTGGTTAACTGGGTAGCTGTTGTTATTCCACTGTGTCAGTGCAGTTCACGCCAACATCGTGATCTAGACTGTTTCAGTTTGGAGTACTTAAATTTGACTGGAAAAAACATTATAATTTGTACAAGTTGTCAAATTTGCAGTAATGCGCATGGTTTTTCCAAATCTTGGCTAACACAGAATCTTGGCTTTTTAAGTGCTAAATGCACCTGATTAATTGTGTGTGTTCGGTGTATGTTGTGTTAGGCTCCCAAGCGGGTGAGGTGGGAGATGAAGGTGTTCATAGCGACAATCTGACAGCAGTGATGGAAAGCATGGGCATTTATGACACTGATCTGAGGGCCAGAGGAAATGCCAACTCCTCAGCAGTCAACGAAACGCAGCGCCTTCTCAAGATCCTCCTGGCCACTCTGAACAAAGCTGTGGCTCAAGGATCAATGTCTGTGCAGTCAAACCACGGTGAGCCATCCACGCGGTCCAGCAGGACTGAGCCTTCTATCCCTGACCCAGATCTTAGGAAACAAAATGAGCCAGCATCACAAACTAACTACACAGAGGTGAGACACAAACAGGACTGTTGTTTTTTGAAATATTTGACCGTTTATTCATAGACCCTAAATATAACTACTGGTGTTTTATCTGTTCAGGAGGACATGGACTGTAGCCCTGGTAGTCCATTCAGCGCAGGCTCTCCATCAGAGCAAGCTCACACCTCAGACAACCTGAGCTGGGTTCTCCCTGCCAATGAAGGTATCGCAGAGCAGCCAGTGCACACAGACTCTCCCTTGCAGACATATTTAGAATTAGTTCATTAGTCATCACTCTGACAACTTTACTGTCTGCTTTTCCCCAGACAAAACGCAACCTTTTTCTGAGCCAGAGCCAGAGGCTGTGATAGTGGCAGACAGTCACCCAGAGCCAAAGACACCTGCTGTCACTGAAGTTAAAAAGGCGGTTCAGCCTCCCACGTTACCGGTCATTGAGGAGGTCCCCTTCAGGCCCTCGATCAGCCTGGATACCATACTTAACCAGGAAATTCATAGCCTCACTTCAGATATTAAAAATATCATGCAGACTCATCATATTTGCTATACCTCGCAACTATCACCACGGTTTCCCCCACGCCACTGCTGGCTGCCCAACAGCTGCTTCTCAAACTTTGTTGCTCCCTACGTCTCTCCTGTCCCCTTTCAGGGGCATGTCAAAGCACTCTGTGAGAAGATGGACAAGTTGATCCCATCCCCACCTGCTCCCTCCAAGGTCACTTCCCCACCTCCCCTGGTTACAGCGTCTAATCTTTCAACACCACCCCCTGCCCCCATCCAGACTGCCAAACCTAAAACAGAACCCTCCCTGTCAAAGAGTAGCAACTCCTCCCAGAGTGTCAAAGCGAGCTCTGTCAAAGACACTACATCCAGTAAAGTGAAGACAGATGCAGGGGGGGCATCAGCAGCTGCATCTGCAGAGTTGGGGGGAGATGTGTATTCTCCTTCTCAAGTCACAGCAAGTTCTCCAGAAGCAAGTTCGCAGAATCCAGGGTCTGCGTCCAGCAGTGGGTCGGGTTTACTTGCCGGCAGCCTGATTGGTCAGCTTAAGCCTGAGGTTTTCAGCAGTCTGGTGGAGATCTTTAAGGATGTCACCAAGAATACAGTGAAGTTCTACATTTACTCCGGAGAGGAGGGCGAGGAGAGCACTGTTTGTAAGGAAATAAAGGTACAATACTCAATTCCACCGCACTGTTCACAGGTGACCTCGTTACAAATAATTATTTAGTCTATAAAATGTCACAGATAATGGAGAAATGTCTCTTGTAAATTGCCTGAAACTCAAGCAGCACATTTTATCAAATTAAAAGCCAAAGGGAAAACTCAGAGATTAGCATTTATATAAAATAAGTTACATTTTAGAAAATCAAACAGGCAATTTTATTTGATAAATAATCTGATTACTATCTAAATAATGATAGTAATCATTATTTACTGTCATTATTTAATTAATACATTGTCATGTATCCATTATCTTTATCTGTTACTCTGGATCATAATTTGTTTAGTTTTGGAGCCAAAGAGTCTTCAGTTTTCTATTGTAGTATAATGCACAGAAAAGTGAGGCCACGCTTGCTCCTGTTGCTCAGTATGTCTTCCCTGTTTCAGCGCTCAGCGTTTTGAGTATCTATCAGTCAGTAATGACTTGTGTAAAAGAAGACAGAATCATCTGTCTGTCTCTAATAATTATGTTTCTCCTGTCTGGCACAAAGGAGTACTTGAAAAGTCTTGGCAACAGTGAGTGCAGCCCGCAGACATTTCTGGAAAACAGCAGCAGCTTAGATAAGCTCCTCATCATCATTCAGAACGAGGACATCGCTGCACATGTGCACAAGGTAGGATCACCTCTCGTCACCCTCTTGTCTCAGTATCACCTCCAGTCTGTAGTTCAGGTGATAGCAGCTGAGCCAGACAGAGAGCAAACAGAAATAATGGCCTCTTAATTTAATTTTTTACCTCTGGCGCAGGTTGTTTTTTTTTTCCCCTTTTATCTGGTTGCTGAGTTAATTATTAATTGACAGCATGCTTGCACGTTATGTCAGAATACACATGAAAAATGATAGATTTATTGGTATGAACATTTTTTTTAACACAAAATGATAATTAAGGTCTCAGGTTTAACCTTGTGCTCCCTGCAGATTCCAGCTCTGGTGTCTTTGAAAAAGTTGCCTTCAGTGAGCTTTGCTGGAGTGGACACACTTGACGATGTGAAGAACCACACTTATAATGAGCTCTTTGTGTCTGGAGGATTCATGGTGTCTGACGAGTTTGTCCTAAACCCCGACCTTATCACACAGGGTGAGTTTTACTTTTCTTTGTGGAAACTGTGTGAGTTCATGGAAATATCTGTTGGATGATCCTTCAGCGCTTGTGTTATTGCTTTTGTCCAGAACGTTTGCAGGGGCTGCTGAAGTTCTTGGAGGAGCAGAGCACCCCTGAACAGCCTTGGCAATGGAAGGTGCACTGCAAGTCCCAGAAGAAGCTTAAAGAGCTGGGGAGGTCAGTATCCCAGCAAGAGCTTTCCCAAAATGGGAATGATCACATTAATATTATCTTTAGACATGTTAGGGTGTTAGGAAACTTCTACTACTTCTACTTTGCTCTTCTCTTACAGGTTAAACACCAATGCCATGGGGCTGCTGAACCTGCTGACAGCCTATCAAAAGAAGCACCTAGTGGAGTTCCTCCCGTATCATGAGTGTGACACACAGTCCCGACAGGCTCCAGATCTTGACTGCTTGATCAAACTACAAGCTCAGCACACGCAGCAGCGGCACCTTATCTTCCTCACGGGTACCTTCATCATGATCCTTATTAACTTAATCTGACGCAAGGAAAAAAAAAAACTCCATCTTTATGTGTCAGAGTTGAAATGCTTGCATGAGATGTATTTTCCTCTGAGAGTTCTAGTTGAATAAATTATGTACATGATTCAGATGAGATGAAAGTGTTTGTTTGTTGTGATGTATTTTTACAGAGAGGCCATTTGAGATGTTCCTACAGTATTCCAGAAATGGAATAGTGATAGCGAGCATCGATGATGTTATGAGCGGTTTCCACAGTCTGATTGGCTCCATTAATCAGAATGAGCTTCCAACACCACCCTCAACTGGTGGGTAACATCAACAGCAGGACTGAACATTAGACACTGGATTTAATGTAATTTTGCTGTAGTGTAATTGCTTTGCTGAATTGCATTTTGTTCTGTGGAGTTATCTCATTAGTTAAAGATGTCTGTACTGTCAGCAGAGTTTTTAAAACACATTCAGTGCCATTAATGCATTTCTAACATATGTACTGATAAAATCTTCCTCATTGCTTCTCCATTTCTCTCCGTCTGCACTTTTCTGCTCTCTCAGTAGTGAATGATGAGTGTGTGGAAGAGGAGGACATGTCATTAGACTCTGATGATGGTGAGCCACAGACTATAGCAGATCTGCCAGAGCAGAATGCAGAAGTTGAGAAGCAGAAGCCTCTGCAGCCGCCCCCACCGGATATGGAGGAGTTTCGTCCTCCGCTTCCAGACCAGCAGGTCACCCCTGAGAGAACTCCAACTTTGTCTGAATACAGTGCTTTCAAAACGGCCATCTCACAGTTCAAAGCCACTAACCAGATAGGCATTGGCTCTTCAGACGTCGGCAGCTTGTCACCCGGAGGTTTTCCTGTCAATCCCCACCAGAGCTTCCTGTGTCCGTCAGCATCATGGTCATCCTACACTGGGTCCTCTAGCTATGCCGCCTCCCCAGCATACCCATCCTCACCCTGCAGCAGCACCCAGGAACAGGAGTATCGCCCCCCAGCTACAGCTTCTGCTACAGTCCCAACTCCCCCTGTCATGGCCACACCAGGACCTCTAGCCAACCTGGCTTCCTTACCCTTGGAGGTGAAACCTCCCCCTCCACCTCACCTCATGATGCTGGGCCACATATATGGCTCGGACACTGGGGGAGCTGGGGCTACTGGGAACTCTCCACTCACTACTTCCCTTCCTTACACAGACCATAGTGACGCAGCCCAGCCAGGTTACATGGCTGGCATTCCTAAAAATGCTAGTGTGACTCCCATGCAACACGACAGGACACTCAGTGGACCAGGGGAGGGTATATGGAGCACTGCAGGGACCAGCACTTGTGAGGTTGGCAGTGGCCAGGGTGTGGGCACATCTGGCTTATTGGACCCCAGCGGGCTTCCAAAAACTGGGGAAACCCTTGCAGGCAGCACCCCTGGTCATCAAGTAGGCAGGACTCAGGTGAATTGCACTGACAACCTTGGACCACCTGTGGGCACTGTGGCCACCAGGGGGGGCTCAGTAGTGAGACCTAAGCTACCTCCACATCCAATATGTGGTGTGAGCTATGGTAGTATAGGTGGCATCCCTGGACAAATGGACCACGGGCCTATGCGCAGTGCTATGGGTTCAGGTACTTTAGGGAGTTACAGGGGGAGAGGGATCCCACCTGGACTTTGGCCTCGGCCAGGACGAGGACATGAACGAGGGGAAGGGACTCGAGGCGGACCCTGCTCGTGGGGTTATCCAGCAGGCAGAGGTCGAGCACAGGATTACTACTTGGACTACACATATTCTCACAATTATGCCCCTGAATAGACAATCATGTGATCAAAGGGGAAACACAAACGCCATACTCCAGAGACTATTAGAGCTGGCTGAATGTACATATTTCCTTGTCATAAACACATTGATTTAAATCGGTAAAAAGGATTCTGGTTTTCTACATTAATAAAAATTGATACAGGCAGTGCCGAGTGTCCTACTGTCGTGTAAACTGTACGTACACTCTTTCCATGTGAGCTATTTGAGACCCTGTTCAAACCACTATATTTATATTTGCCAAGAAATGTTAATGGCCTTCCAGCTTCTCGGAATTTATCACATTATTTCTGTTTGTTCCGTTTTCGAAACGGTTTGTGAACAAGGGGAAAGGCTGATATTTTTTTAAGAAAAAAAAAAATAGTGAATGAAAATTCACTTTTGCTGTTGGTTTTCTTTTTTTATTTTACATATTTGGTTGTCTTAAAAGTTCTATTAAAATAAAACATTTCAAATCATATTTGTGACAGGTTTGATGACAGTGTCAAGCAAACCATTAAAAATATAAATCCCAGCAGTCTTACTGTCATTTTGCTCAAGTTTGTGTCCAGTATAAGTGCAGACTTGACTTCAAACAGCAGTCAAGTAAGGAATTTGGGGAAACAAAATGCCTAAAATAAAACGAAAGGAAAATATTTTCATGTGAAACAAAGGGTCAGATTTCTGGGGTAAAATCTATTTTCTCCCAGTGTTAACTTCGTTTTATTGTCCGAGTGGCAGGTCTGACATGGAAAGAAACACCAGAGGGCAGTGTTTCTCCTGGATTTGGAAAATAGGTTAGCATTTTATCTTCTCAGCCCCATTCCAGTTGGGCAATATTTAAGTCATGGTGACTTTAGAAACCGTGAAAATATGTCTCTCCCCCCCATTAAATCAATTGTAGCTAAGATCCATCACACAAACCCTTATTTTTTTGGGAGAGGCTTACCAAGCTTGGATGTTTTGCTCCAGCAGCTGTCTCACTGCACATTTACATTCACTCCTGGAAGCTGAACACCACAAATACTGACTGGGCAGCTTTAGTGGTAGAGCTTTGACAGATTGTATGCATCAGGTCAGGGATCCTTTTAGGCATTAATGTAATAAAAATGTAAATATTAAAAACAAACTGCATAATTGGGAGTTTTGTAGGCCTATAGTCTTCGCATTGTGTGAAAATGTTATGAAAAATACATCCCATTTATAATATATATAATATGATTAAGTACATATACTCAGGCACCCAACAATTGAATTAATGAATTTATAGCTGAAAAAAACACAACCAAGTACAACATTAGAATGAGCCTCTCATCATCACATTAGGTCTCTGATATTCTCACTGTGGGGCTTTTGTGCTTCAAAAATACAGAAGCTTTTGTTTGAGTCTGTGCTCAAAAATTCTGTGAGTTACAGGTGCTGAAGCAAAAAGTGTCACAACCAATCCTGTGGCCAGATGTATAAAACTCCAACGATTCAGGCCTAAAACTTTGGGGCTATAAAATATTGTGCATATGCATGAATCTGTTTTATGACTCCCTCGGGGAGACACTTGCATGAGTCGCTCAACTTCATTTTGTGGCACTAAAGATGTCTTCATTAGGTTCATAAGATGCTCTGAAACTGTGAACAATAAATATTAAAGTAGCATGTTAACAGTTTACAGAATGTGTTACAACAAGTAACAAGGACATAATATACTAAAGGCAACTCCGAACACAAGAACACGCATAGTTGCATAGTTTTTGTTGCATAAACAGTAAAGCTTTCAGTGATAATAATGAATGCAGCTCTGGGAAGTTGGCTGGTTTGTTTAATGTCAAATTCAGTCTGATCTTTAATTTACATTTTCATTTCACTGTGTTTAAAATGGCATGGTCTTAAAAACTGAAAAAAAAAAAAAAAAAAAGAAAGAAAAAATCCCCCTGCACACTTTTTAGTCTGTTTATAAATACCAAACCATTTGTGGCCTGTGCATGATTGTTGTACATGTGCATCACTTACATGGGGCCCCAGATCTGTCACAGTCACACATCCACCAAAAGAGAACTTCATTATGCAGGAACACCCATCACTGTGTAATATTATATTGTGTGTTGTAGTTTGTCAGCATGCAAGTTATTCCACACACTCCTGGTTATATTTTACTAGTAGAGTACCCCATCTTACATCAATCAAGTGTTTTTTACATATAACCTCAAAACTTAAAAAAAAAAAGTTTAATTGAGTAAAAAGTGTAATATTCGATGTTACCTTTGCAATATCTTGAAATTTGGTGAAAGGTATCAAATAACCAAATGAAAATAGCATGACTAGTCTAACTCAACAAAATTATACTTAAATACCTGAGTGTTGGCATATTTAGCTGAGTAATGGATCTGTTTTTCTTCTTCCACCATGCACTTATAAAAAGCAAGTAATTTAACGAGGGCAGACAAAGAAGTGATAACCAGATCAACTAGATTCACTTTGCACAGTTTGCACAGTCAGTGAACTTGCATCAGTGAGCTGCGGAGCTGATTTTAGATGTTACCTGAAGGTGATCCTTAGGGCTTCTGGAAATCCTCCAGTTGCCTCTGAATGGAGCAGTGAGCTGAAAGGATCTTGTCATCCTAAAACTTGCTAATTAGCACAGAAAGTACAGCTACCATTTGAGTTTCAAGAGCAAGTGTCTATACAGATCAAGTAAAAATGTTGAACTCATGATGGCACTAGATGAAAAGTCAGGGGATCACCAAAGTTTATTACACTTCATCCCGAGGCAATCATCCAGTAGTTGCTGAATCACTGAACTCAAAATCCATGATGACCTCATTGTGGCACCAAAGAAAAAGTCAGGTGATCATCAAAGTGAGTAGGTTTCATCCTTTGGGTATCATGAATGTCTGTCCAAAATTTTATAGCAATTTAATAGCAATATTTGAGTCAGGACCGACGTTGTACCACACATCAAGCCGACATTGCCATCCCCAGAGCCGTGCTGCCAGGATAACTGAAAAATGGCGCCATAAAATAAATATTTCACTAACACTGTAAGACATTGTTGAATGCTTAGCCGTACTGTCTCTGTCAGCAAAGAGTTTTTTAATAAAAAAAAAACTTCATTGATATCTTTTAGTGGGCAAATGTAACAGATAATAATAAGAGAAGCACCTCCAACATAATACAATAAACCCAGGGGAAAAACTGACACAGGCTGAACACCCAAGGAAGAATAAGAAGACAGGCGGGTTTCTTTGAAATGTGCTTATGAGCCCAAGTATTAAACTTTAAATCTTTGTGCTTGTCAACTCTTACAATGTGGAACTATATGCTACGTTTATAAAATGGCCCCACAGAGAGTGAGAAGACAGCTCACCTATCTAATAACTTGGTTCAGCTTGCATCACTGCATATGTTCACATGTTTGTTTTCAATCAGGTGCAATAAATGCATTCGTCTGGTTAATGATGCATTCATGTTCAATCTTCCCCACAATGATCTGACTGAGAGCACAATCCTGTTAAACATCCTGCTGCTTTGAAATATTGGATGTGTGTCCATATGCAGTGGAGAGGTATGATAAACTGTTCGCTGACTGCTGCGCAGCAGTGCACCTTTATTATCTTTTCACAACTACCCTATGCTCTGAAAAGATATCCACATGCTGTAGACTGTGCATGTGTTTCTCAAGCGCACATTAAATGACCAGTTTGAATTAAATAGTGGTTTGAGTCTGTTAGGTGACACCTGGCCTCCTCCTCTGTGCTTGTGTTTGTGGGTGTCACAGTGACTGTGTATGTCGTTGGCACAGCTTGTTCCCTCCACTCCTGATGACTGTTTTGACAGTTCAGTAATAGCCCCCGTTGACAGTCATGGCAGCCCTTTCCAAACTAAAGCAATTCATTCTCATGCCATTCAGAGTAAAATTCCCTATTCAGAGTAATTAGGCTCTTGAATGAGATGATTTTGAATCGGTGGGAACCAAGCTGAACTACGGAAAACAAATCATCTGGAAAGGGAAGTGCTTTGAATGAGATCTGGTAGATTGTTTTGCTTTACTAAAGGACACCTTTTCAAGCATCATACGGTCTGCTGTTTATATCAGCTTGTTTTAACTCAAAGGGGTTCAGCATGATTTGCAAACAGCAGATTAGGTGACCCATATAGCCAAAGACTTGTGCCTCTCTCTGTAGATTGAAAATTTCTGATGTTATTTTAAGTGCAATTAGTAGGATTATTTGTTCATTTGTAAAGAGTGGAGGAAAAACCAGCATAAACAGGAGAGAAATAAAGAAAAAGAAGAAGACCCCTTCATCTGCCTCAGTCACTCTCAGTGGAGCCTTGGTGACTAGAGGCTTAGAACTACTAAGCCCCGCCCCCAGACCAACCGACTGTTGAGCCCATGTATTATCTTTGCTATTAAATAAGCCACCACAAACAAACTGTCTCCATTAAACAAATATACCTCAATACAGGCCTCAACACCTTTGAATCAAATATCCCAGTCACAGACCTGAACCCCCCCCCCAGTCCAATTAACAATGGTACAGTCCAAATTCTCCACACCTGTAGGTGATGGCTGTAGCCTGTATATAAGGCAGCCCTGCCCTCAGCTCAGGTTTGCACCTGGAGACTGGAAGAGAAGAACGCTTCTTTAAGATGAGTATGACTAAAAATGACCTGCATTAACTAAACAGTGACGTGGTGTGTTGTGTTTTCTCAATGTTAGGTGTAACTGCAGTGGATACATGTAAAGTTGTGGGCTTATTGTTGTGGTGCGTCCTCTTCATAGTCACATGTGACATGCTAATTTAAACTCAACATCAATAGCATATTGTTTTATGGCTACATAGTACATTGCTTGCTACCTTGTATGATTATCAGATTAGAAGAGCTTCACGGTTATCCTTTTTCATTTTTTATTTATCTTAACTCACTGATCGATTGGCCAAGCAAAAAGAAGTTGACAGTAGACCACAGGGTTCTCTGCTGGGCCACGGAGGCAAAGTACTCTGACTGGTTTAATGAGGACCAAATTTTGAATAGCAACAAGTTATTGCAGTTTGAATTCCCCATTGACAGGAATACGTGTAACAACTGGATAGAGTGAAATATTTTTGAGCCTCTATTATCTCAATATGCGTTCACAGTACCAGGTGAAGTCCTTACTGTCGAAGGGTTAAAATAAATTGCAGGATACAGTATACTAACTTCACTCATTCCATGCGATGTCCTGCCTACACTGAGCGCCACTCCTAAATCAGCTGTGTTATATAACCGGGGTCACTATTGGACCTTCTGCAATAGAAAGGCCTTCGTGAAATGCTCACATCATGTTCTCTGTTTTAACCCACCAGCTAACCATAGCAGAAACAATAAATCTCAATGCATCTGTGTGTGCTTTGTCAGGGAGCGGAACCAGATTAGAGGGATTTAAAAACACTGAAATCAACAAAGCACCTGTTTTTACATCCCTGTGGTAATCTCCTAAAACCTAAAACCCCGACTCATCGCACCGTGGAATGTCACTGGGGCACATGTCGAAATGTTGCATAATCGGTGTCCCCTAATTCAAATGTTTACATTTTATATTGCTTAATATCAAAAAGTATTAGTGGCAGCATGATTAAAGAGAGTGCATTACAATGCTGCGGTATCAGATTTTGCTTAATCCCTGATAGTTTAATAGTGATACGTGCTGCCGTGCTGTCAAAGAGCTAACCTGCCCCAGTTTCATTTACGGCTGCCCATTTGATGTAGATTTCCATCTTTTTTTGTATCTGAATTTACATTCAAGTTGCACAACAATGTTACTCTCCCCGGGGTTGAAAGGAGTCAAATTTTAATGAAGGATTTAGAATTAATCGAAGGCCCCTTCCTCCAATGTCCTTTGTGAGATGTGTAGTCACTGACAACTTGTCTGACATTATATGAAGGATTACATCTAATCTTATTCAATCTGAATGCAATCCTTAGTCCCGCCCTGTGTGTGCATTCAGATTAAACTGCAATCTTCAAACATTATGGATTCTTGGACTTTGAGAAATAGATTTTTTAGGCTTTTGTTTGTCTCATCATGTTTCAAGTATCTCTTCATCCTCAGCTGCCCATATGCTCTCCCTCGTCTTTAATGTCATTGAAATATTCTCGTCTCACACACGGCAGTACACAGGGCCGTCTGCAGCATCTTTTATCTCTGTTGTTGCTCTGTGTAATTGTCATTTAAAACTTGGTATACTGAATTAGAAAAAAAAAAAACAAAGCGAAGCAACACAAAAAGAGCCTCCCTTCTGGGTTTGCATCAGGACTGCTTGAAGTATTTGTCACTTCAGTTCAATTTTTTTTATTATTTTTTTTTTTTGTGGTAGTTTGTTTCGCAGCGTTCAAAGTGCTTTGCTGTGTTTGATCAAAGAGATGGCGTTTTTTGAAGAGCAGTCCAATTGTTTGTTTTGGTTCTCTCGCCGCTCCTGATTTCTATACTTCACCATTTGCCCGATAAGCAGAGTGCTGATATTCATTGTTTTCTGCTGCCGGATTAATTCAATATGATATGTATATGTATGATGGATCACTGCAGGATGTACCTCTGTTTTCTGCGAGATAAGATTTATAAGTGTTTGCTTCAAGCCATACCTTTTACACACACACAGTCATTGCTTTTGTTGGATCTTAATTCTTCTTTATGAAACGGTTGCTACAATATTTGCCTTCAAACCAAAACTACATTGGAAGAGTGGGAGTTTGATCTAAAGGGGCTGAATGCTTTATTAGGTAAACAGGGAAAGATGTTTCCAGCATTTTTAGGTTTTACATATTGAAGTTGGATATTATAGACATATTCTGTATGTAGTCATATTCAGTGCATTGCAGTGCTAAATATGGAGCTCCAACTTACTTGCCTCAGTCCATCACAGTCATGCGTTTTAAGCATTTTGCATTAATCTTAATCCTTGTTAAACACACAGAGAAATAGATTCATTCTCTGATCCCCATGAGAAATCGCCCCCTCTATTGCTCTACCTGAGTAGCCTACACAGAGATGTTAACGGGGTTTTTACGTTCTTTTTTTTTCGGGCTCATAATGGCTCTCCTCTGATTTTGCACTGTCAGTAGCCTGACTGCAATAAATCACAGTTGAAACTTTCATTTTGACTACTAGGCCAGATGACAGAAAGGAACAGAAATGGAACGGGGGGCATTGCTTTTTTTTTCTTTTTGCTTTTTTTTTCTTCAGTAGTTCTTTTTACTGCAGCTGACAGAAAAGAGACATGAAGTTCTTTTTTTTTTTTTCCCCCTTTATAACTGTAACACTCACTTCTAATAACATTGCAATGGTAATTCCTGAGTAAGGAATTTTACTGATGTGTCTCAAGGTTCCCTCTTTCCATGGCCAAAAAAGAAAGGAAAAGAAATAACCGCTTCAGCATCCACTTTCACGTGTCCATCCTGTTCCTTCTGCACTTATCATGGGCTCCATGAATGCCACGTGCTTCTCAGTTTGTATTTTGTGTTGGTCTCTTGCGGAGGGGGAAAAAACAGAAGTAAGGATGCTGGGGTCATATGTCCTGATGGGGATGACTGCAGGTTTGGGCTGTTTGCAGCAGCTGCAGCGACATGGAGTCAGGTAGAGGTACATGAGGATGAAGACCATGGTCACCACACACCCCAGTAATGTTGTGTAGCCGGTGTTGAATGACTCCCCTGCAAGGACCAGCACCGTCACATTCACTTCACGAGTTGCATTCAGTGCCTGTTTAATATCCACAGCTGTGCACACGTACAGACCTGAATCATTGACCTTGACTGCTCGGATCTCTAAGGTGCCATTAGGAAACAAGTTAATTAATGTGTCATTTATGCTAGCCTGGGTGATGAACCCCTTGCTGGGGGAGATCCACATAAATGAAAGGTCTGCACCGCTGAGGGATGTTTGGCAGTCTAGACGCACTCTGTCTCCCTCTGAAACCAACACGTTGGAGAGCAGCACGGTCACAGGCTTGGAGACCGCTTTTTCAACGGTGCAGTTGTTGAAGAAGCGGGTGTGCCTCAGGAAACGGATCGACGCTCGCGGGTCACCGTAGATGGAGCAGGTGTGCTCATCTGTGAAGTCCTTCAGTGAGTCATAACCCCTAAGATCCCAGTGCCAGAACATGCTGTACATGGAGCAGTCACAGATCAGAGAATTGTTGTGGAGGTAGAGCCCCCGCTGCACCAACCCAGGCAAAGCTTTCACATCCTCCCAGGGCAGACGACTCATCCGGTTGGACGAGAGGTCCAGCATGGTCAGGAAAGGATGGCTGTGGTCCTGAATGGAGAAGAATGGGAAGTGTGTGATCTGGTTGAGGCTAAAGTACGCCTTTTTTAAGCTGCTCAGACCACTCAGCGTGCTGGCCTCCACCTGAGTGATCTTATTATTGAAGAGCAGCAGCTCCTCCAACCTCCACAACCCCTGGAAGTAGTGCTGCTCCAACACATGCAGCTTGTTGGAGGATAGGTCAAGGTGCCGTAGGCCGGAGGCGTTTTGAAACACCCCATGGCCGAGAGCACTGAGTTGATTGTGGGCCATCCGGAGGGTTTCCAGTCGGGGCATCTTGTTGAAGCTACCAGGTCCCAGCCAGGATAGATGGTTGTGGCCGACGTCAAGGGTAACGGCAAAGAAGGGCAGGGACAGAGGTAGCTTGGCCAGACCTGCAGAGTTACAGCTCACTATGTCAGATGTACAAAGGCACATGGATGGACAAGTCTCCTCAGACACATGGAGGAGACAGAGCAGCACCAGGAAGGAGCCTGGATACAGTCCAGGGGTCATCTTTCTGGGATTTGGTTCCTCCAGGTTTTCTAATCTGCAGAGCTCACCCTGGTTAGATAACAATCAGATAAGAAACAGCATCTATTAAACATACACTGTTTTTCGAGCCAACTGCTACTTTCTACATTCCGTAGACAGTATAAGATAAGTTCAAGGTTAATGCCGTACAGAAACCCTCACCATCTATGGCAGAGGATGGAAACCGGCTTAATGTGTAGCTGCAAACACGTTCTGCTTCAGCTTTTCAATCACAAATGCTCACCTCTATCTATTTAGGGATGTTTTACACACACAGAAATGTTGCACGTTTTTTGGTCTACTAGTCAGTGTGGGGATGGGGTGTTTTTCACTGTCTGCTAATCAGCTGATTATTTAGTTCATCATTATTTATAATGTCAAAACATTTCTGTGAAAGCTTTGAAATGTCTTCATTTGTCCAGAAAATGTCTGAATCCATAGGATTTTAGATTTCCTATGCTTGAAACTGGAAGTTTTGGGGAATTTATTTATTAATTTGATTGGCAGAATTCCTTGAAGGTCAATAACTAATCATGAGGTCATTTTATAGTAAAAAGGAAAACACATTTAGAGAGAGCAATACTTCACCTGGAAATAGGCTTCTTCTGTTTATCAGCTGACTTGAAGTTAAACATTATCTGGGATCCATTCAGACAGATTTCCTGCTACCAACTTGTAGCCTTGAAGTCTTTCTGACTTTAGAGGCAGAAAAGTTCATACCATTTCCAGACAAGTGAACTCTTTGGCCTTCTTGGATAATCCTATTTTTTCCTCCAAAACAGGGGGAGAGAGAAAAAAAACCCTCCCAAATCCAAATTAAGCTGCTTGGCAATGACAAGAGACACCAACTTTCCCGTGCATTTCTTGTTTCGGAGTATCATCCCTTGAATGAATACTCACAAAATTTTTTCCCTCATCCTTCTCTGCCTCTCAGATCCTCCTGAGGTGCTCGGGGGACAATGCACCGCTCGTGCCTTTCTCCTCATCTAAGTTCGACTAAGTCTCCCTTCCGCTGCTGTCCTCGTCCCAAATGAGAGCACCGCTCAACAATCATCCTGCAGTGCAGTGTGTAACAAACATCACAGAGCTCACTTAATCTCCCACAATCCCCTCCTCCTTCACTGTGTCATTTAGAGAGCAGCCTTGTCTTTCACTCTCATTATTAAGTGATAATACACGCGGCTGCCCTTCTTGAACTCTCGCTCTCCAGCTTCCTCTTGCAACAATATCAGTTTTCCCACAGTATACTATGAATATTCTATGCCATTAAACTTTTAGTATTTGGCTTACCAATAGATTATTAGAACATAGGAGCTTTCTTTATGAATATTACATGTGCTGTCCAGTAACTTTTCACCAGTAATCCCACTGGACTGAAATTTATCCCTTTCTACTGTACTTTTTTTCTTTTTGTGTGTGTGTGTGTGTGTGAGAGAGAGCGAGAGAGAGAGAGAGAGAGAGAGAGAGAGAGAGAGAGAGAGAGAGAGAGAGAGAGACTGACTATATGCATATTGGTTTACTTATTAATTATTGTTATTATTTTTTGGGCTTGAATTTGTCAGTTGTGCTTCTGTGCCCAAAGTCTCTCACTGTGAATACCCTTTCTTACCTTTGTGCCACCTAACATTACTGTGTCTGTTTTTGGGGTTTTGATTAGACAGTGCACATACATGTTCACGCACATTCATGCTTTCTAAGTGCCTTTAACAGCACATCCCCTCCTTTCTTTCTTTCCTTCCTCCCCCTTGGCTGTGGGTTTGACTGGATATATCCTGTCCATGCTGCTTGGTCTTGGTGGTCTTGACAGATCTGATTTCTGTCACAGTGAATTAGTTTTGCCTCCCAGCAGCCACCTCCTCGCTTCTACCCCCAACCCTCCACCTCCCCCTCCCTGTAAGTGCTCAAGGCTTTGACTGACTCCCACTCACTCAATCACTCACTCACTCTCTCACTCACTCACTCTGCAGACGCACATATGGGGGTACAGCCGTCATAAACTGGGCTGCTGAGAGCAGATGTGTAGTCCACATGAAGGTGTATGCAGAGAACTGGCGCTGAATGTTCGGTGTGAGGCTCCAGTCTAAAATCAGATCTCAATATTCCTCTGTAGTGTTTGTGAATAGGATTAAGGGTGAGAAAACACCATTTGGATGTATTTGTGCTAAAGTGAACAAGCTTTCAGCATCTTTGGCATTTTGGCATTACATGCAGTCTTTTCCCAAGGCTAGTCATCAGCTTGGCTGGAACATGTAAGAAATATATACACCCACTCATGTACATTTGAGATATGGTAGAAAGGATCTAAACAGGCCCTCCATGTAGGTGTTAGGTTTATGTGGGCTCATGTTCATGGCTCAAATGGCCTCAAAGTAATTTGTCTGTTTTTCTGTAAATTGAACTTTGTCCTACTCCAGAGCAGATCTCTATCCGGATAGCCTTTTAAATAATTTATGCTTCATTGATTCCTAGTCTTGAAGTATTATGTAACACTGTTGGATGAGCTGCTTCAATCATGTATGTAGTGTTTTGTTTTTTCTTTTGTTTTTTTCACAGTCCTTAATTGTAAAAAGATCACATAAGCCCTCTAAACCAGTATAGTCTTATGCATAAGCTGGTAATAATTCTTGGTAGCTGGGCTCCTAAGAGAATGAATATATGGAGAATTTAAAAAAGGTCTAGCATTGTGCCAGCATGTCGTCAGTGGCTGCAATTGTTCTTAGCTAGAGTATAATTGCGCGAGGAAAACATGTTCTTTTTCACAAGAGGCCTTTATTTTCCTGCTGTTGACATAACTCGAACATTTCGGTAGGTCGTTATTTTCAGTATTGACCTCCACTCTGTAAGGGAGCCGTCATTTTCGAGTGCAATCAATTGTCTTTGTCCTCAGAGATAAGCTCAATCAAACCACGAACAGACAAACAAGACACACAGATAGTTGCGTTTCTGCGCAGCTTATTCACTTAAATTGTTAGACAATGATTTCTTGGAGAAATAATCTATGAAGTTTTAGCAGGGTGAGGTCCTCTGGAATGTCAATATTAACACCTCCCATCCACCCTCGACCACCGTGCTGTCAACAAAGCTCCATTTTGGCCTCTGCTTGTGCATGCTCCTGTATGTGTCCTTTGTCTGACTGGATAGTGTGGCTCCAGCCTGCTGTTCTGCAAAATCCCTAATCTAATCAGTATCTTTGTATCAAGCTGCTTTGCAAATCCCACTGCCTTCTTTCGCATACATTTGATTAGACTTAGCGTATGCAAAATAGTCCTGCCCAATCAGTCAGGTTCAGAGTGGACCTCAAAGCTTAAACCCTGACCCTGATGCATCGTGCCCCAAGCAGAAAGTGATTTTCTCTTTACCATCTGCTGCAGAGAGGAAGTGAAGGAAAAGAAAGAAGAAACACAAGGCAGCACAGATAAATGTCTGCTCTTATATTGCCCTTGAGAAGCAGCTCGCTCACAGAGTGTGTAATGTACAGCTTCATTTCAGATGCGTGACGCCGATGTGCAGTATTTTCACGAGACATTAAAACATTAGAATGCAGAAATACATGTGAGACTTCTGTTATTATCCATCCACTGCATTCTGTAGCAATGCTTGATTCATAAAGAATAAGTGTCAGAATTATGTAAAATATCCATCAGCTAGCAGCTTTATTCCTACAATAACAAGCTGTAATGTGATTTGAAAGGCAAAGAATAGAAACTGACGAGGAAATAAACAATGTCTGGCTGTATGTTTGTTATTGAATAAATATTGGACAAAATGAAAGGGTGAGGCAAGACACAAGAGCAGGCCTGTCTGACACATTAGTGCGCTAAAAATATCCAACAGGAGCTCTGCAAACTGCAGCTGAAGGGTTTCCATCACCTCTGTCCACCATTTCTGAACCTCTGAACCTGAGGATAAACATCCTTGTTTTGTATTTATTCTGCCTTTCAACAGCTTTTTCATTAGTGTTTCTGGCAGCCAGTCTCTCAAATATGAGTGAGTCAGTGCCTAGCTAAAGTTCTGGGAGATCAGAGGAAGACTGGATATTGGATATATATGTGTGTGTGTGTATATATATATATATATATATATATATATATATATATGTAACTTTTTTTTTTTCCTTCTGTGTGAGTGAATTTGCAGTCTGGAGAAGCTCTTTGTTGGAAAGTAATTTCAGACAGTTGTTGGATTGTTTGCTTGTCACAAGGCGTTGCTCAGTTGTTCTATAGGCTCTATATTTGCGAATCTCAGTGTTTGACTCACAGCAACCCAAAGCTGGTGAAACAGTGATTTTTATGTGTCACATTATTTGAGCTGCACACACAGAATCCTTAAAGACATATCTCCGTCTTTCCCCATTAGAGCTTCTCTCCACTCTACCCATCTGGCAGATGTGATGCACTGTAAGTGTGAAGAGACAAGCACACCATCTAGTGGTTTAATGCACTCTTCCTCTTTCCTCTGTTACTAGTGCTAGTGCTGCATCAAGAAATAAGAATGAATGGAATTCATTCAAAGAAATGCTACATCATCCACAATAGCTAAATACAACTAAAATACTGGGTACAAACTAAATTAAAACATACCAGGGGCATAATTTAACACCTGGTCTGGTTCTGTCCATAGTATAATCTGGGTTTTTCATGCCAATATAGATATCCGTATTTGTGAGAAATCTGATAATAAAATGGCACAGTATCATTTTTTTTTTTTTTTATTTAAATATCAATCAGTTGTTTTGTTTTTTCTTCTGTTACCAGAACATACACTGAGCAGGATAATTGTCAACCAGACAACACTGGGATGTTGATTTTTCAAACTATATTAATGGAGACAGTTGTTCAAACCTTCTTGTACTACATTTGGTTGTTATTCAGTTGACTCACAGACCAAAGGTAAGACGCCTGTCGCCTACAAAACTTTCCTTGTGTTGTTTAAGTTTAATTGTTAAAAAAGTTTTTTTGTCAAGTTAAACAATGAGATGTAACATGTTAAATATAGAACTTGGAGGATTTTTTTTTTCCTCTTCCAAACGTCTACTCGGAGCCAGACTAACACTTTCCCACAGGTTTCCATACTAGGCTAATCAACCCAATGCTGCAGATAGGGAGATATTGATCATTCTGTCAAACTCTCAGCTCGGCGGTGCAAAAAAAAAAAAGAAAAAACCCAACCAAAAAAACGATTTTGCTAAATATTGTGCAATTTCAATAAGATTCACTTTGAATTATTTTGTTAATTGTTTTTCATCCATGGAACTATTAGCAGTCCTGGGTATTTTTCCATTTGAGATCCTGCTAATTTACACCATGTATGGTGTAAATGCAACACATGAGCCCAAACATCAAACATAACTCTTGATTATAATGCAAACTCACGTTTTCCCACGTGTCAATACACAGAGAGCAGTATGCAGGACGCAGGGCTTGAGCTATGAACAGCCCCACGTCTCCGCTCCCTCTGTCATCTGTGCTGATTGTTAACAGATTTCAATTAGGGGACATAGGAGTTAATATGATTGCTTGCTGTTTACCCTTTTTTGCTTCCTTCCATGGAAGCCAATTATACTTGAGTATCGGTATATGAGCACTGGACGCTACTAATGGCTGTGCTTCTCCCTTTGTGTTCACATTACTGAAGGATATGGGTTGTGAAATGAGATCACTACTGACTACTGTGCTATCAGTGATTGTGCTATAAAACATTATGGGCCAGAACATAGTAAATTGTCTGACGTGACTGTGAGATGGCACGCTGTCTGCTCTTCCCCTGTTCTTTTATCTGCTGTCCTCTCATTGTTCTCTCTTCCCTTTATTTTGTCATCTTTTGTTTCTCTCTTCTGCTCTAATATCTTCTCCCCTCTCCCTCCTCAGTCCTCATCCTGTAAAGCCTTCCTCCAGCTGCTTATTGCCCCCTTCTCCTCTCCCATTTTATTCCTCTCCTTTGGTTTATCCTCTCAGCTCTTATCTCCCCACATCACTTCTTTACACCTCTCCTCTCTGCCTTTCATCTCTAGGCCTGTGGTTATCAACAGAGACAGAAAGGACAGGAGCCAAGCCTCTGCCCTCTGCCCTTACCACATCACTTATGGTACATTGATATATCTTAGAAAGTTCATTATTTTTTAATCAATCGGGGATCAATGTATATAATATGAAGCTTTTACATAAATCACAGTCATAAAAGGAATCATTATCTCATTGCTCAGTAAATCCATGGCCATATAATCTGAAAATACTGCTCTTATGTGTGCACGTCGTGCATGCATGGCCATAAATTGACTTCTGTGAATAATGAGTGAAGTTAAGCGAAGCACCAAATATGTCGGGAAATAACTGTGTTTACGATCTGTACATTCATCAAAGAGTAGAGAAACACAACGTTGCTGCACCAAAGTGAAAGTTAGAAACGGGAGCAGGTTTATCTGATTGCACACTGCCGTTGAGACGGTGTGGTGGATCCTGCAGCCAGCTGTCTGTACCACCTGAGCCATGTCGCTGTTGCCGTGTCACTGCACTCTGCTCAGACAGACACTGGGGGACATGAGGGGTGATGAGAAGTTAGCGCTTCCCTCAAGGATCTCCGTGGAAAATGAAACCATCTCTGAACAGGTAACTCAATTTAACTCGTGGCCGCCTTCTCTGGAGCTACAAGCACAAATACTTTCCCAGCTGATGAGATGAGGTAACAGAGCATGGCCAGAGTCACTGAGTGCAACAGGAGAGGCCCGATCCACCCAAATTGCCTGGACATGGTCAAGGGAGGCTTTTTTTCCCCCCACCACTTTTACAGATGGAAAAGTGGAGACTGAAAGGTAGAGAGGTTCTGGGTTTCTCTCCTTCCTTTTCAATCAATAAAATAGACTGGCTTTAATCATGAAGCTATTGAGTGCTGAAGCTAGCAAAATGCAGAGTTGGTCTTCTGGAACCATTCCCAACATTATCCCCTGCCTCAAAGGCATTTGCCTGTACAAGAGGGAAAATACTGTATTCGGCTTTAATTTGCAGCGAAGCTGATGAGGTATATTTTTCTATCCCATTTTGTACTTTGTCGACATGGAAATTAAATGGCTTATTTCCTAAGAGGTTGTCTAAAAAAGAAAACCTTATGCAGGTCTGTTGGTTTAACATTTAGCCAGATGGAGGAAGTAGACTGCTGGTATTCCTTTTCCTTTTAAGTTGTTTTAGCAATACAGAAATGTAAAAAGAAAAATGCTGCATAGCCATTAAAAGTTGTGCAATTACAGTCCTAAAGTATTATCAGCAAAATATAGTCACAAAGCAAAGGTAAATCCACTCAGTGTAAATGACCACTGAAGCTCATGTATAATTATATATGACATTATTAGTTTGCTCATACCATTACATAAATCATAAATTACATTTCATTGTTGTAACCAGTGGAGCTGGAGCTAGTTTTAAATTACTTTACATACAGTTAGGTAGCTTAATTTAGTGGTTGCCTCTAAAGGGTCAATAGATAAATCTGGAGAGGTTCTGTGATGATTAATGGGGTAGACAAAGTGGAAAAAATAAGGCTCTCCATATTTTAATAAATTTATATTTATTAATTTTGGTAAGTACTGCTTTAATCTTGTATCTTATACCGCATCGTCTTTTAGAAGTTTAATACCTTTGTTTTGTTTTGTTTTTTAAATCTGAAACTACTAACTCTAGCTGTCAGTTGTAATGGGATAAGTTTAGGGGGAGTACAAGCATCAATTTGCAATAGATGGAGAAACTCATTAAACAATAGTACACAGTAACAGTAACATAGCCACAAAAAGTTAGGTTGCGTTTGGATCATACTAAAGCTCTGAAATGGATCCTTATTTTGACAATTAAATAGATTAGCTCCACAGAGAAGGAGGTGTCACTCTCAAACTGCTCATTAGAAATCACTCTTATTAGAGCATTTCATAATTGTTCTCCAGCTAAATTATATAATGATCACATTGACCTTTCCGCAGTCTCACTTAGTAGTCTGAGCTGGGGCATTCAGGAAAGTCAGTTTAATGAGTGCAATTTAATGTGTAGCTCAATAACGCTATCTTCAACTCTATTATTAATCACAATAAAAAAGTTAGCTCTGTTAATTATTGCAAATGTGTTACAATGAAAATGCCAATGTGGTTTGAAAGCCTCTAGGTATTTCAGAAGAAGTGATGTATTGTCCACGCTTGTGGAAGGACTCCTAATAAAATGTCACTATGGCTGCAGATGTGTATAGCTTTAAATGTAGTCTTTCAGCAAAGTGTGTATGACTCCATTAGAACACATAAGATGAATCTTTAATGTTCCCTGCGGGCAGATTGGATCATTATGCATTTCATGTCAGAGGGAAGCATGTGGCATATATTTGCATCGTACATTTACTACAAAGTAGCAGCGGGTGTAATGAAGAAGAAGTCCTTCCTTTAATTATGAAGTGCAGATTCAAGCCCCTGTCACATTAGCATCTTTTCCTGAAGTGAAGTGAAGTGCCTTTGAGCAGGACTCTCCATCCCTGATATAAATTCCACAGGAAAACAAAGGCGAAGGAAAGATGATGTAGCGCTGGAAGTTTTAAAACTGAGAGCAGCAGCCGAACATCATGGCTCTCTGTCAGCCGCACGCTGTGAGTGAGACAGAAGATGAAAAGGGGGAGGGGGGGCAACGAAAACAGGATTGAGTGAAAGTGATTATAGCCTGCAGAGGGCAACCATTAAGCTCACCAAATATGATTATCACATTTTCAATAAGGTTGAAGCCGTTGGATAGTGAATGTAGAACGCATCGCTGTTTCTCCCTCCTGTTCTTGCTGCACCAGGTGCAACATGTTTTTGCAATTCAATCTGGCTCTAAGGCCACGAGGAGGCTTTGCTTATTGCTCAGATCCCAGAACAAATGCAGCAAATATGAGGGGCTGGGCTGCAGTGGGAGTGGCTCTGGGCTCAGGGGCCTAGATGTGTGTTGGTGTTTGAGTGATTACACAATGATTACCACCCACTGTGTGTTGTTGTGCTGCGTCTATGTTGCGGTACAAGGGCACTTGGGGGATTTACAGTAGTCTTCATTATCAGCATTTAAATAGCTTTGCTGATAAAGTCTATCCAAAATGAAACCATATTTCAATAGATTATCCCTCCCCAACACTCATCACAAGGCCAAAACTAATGAGGGATAAGAAACTGGAGATAAGGCAGTTTGGGCTTGAGGGTTGTTCTTTTGTTTGTTTGTTTGTTTGTTTTTTTTGTATATTAAGGACTAAAGTTGCATAAAGGTTATAAAGACTACATTATTTCCATAAGAATTGGTTAGTTTGGATAAAATAAAAGGGGAAGGGTTCTAGAGAAAAGAAGTGAGCCCATCCATCAGTGCATTCTGGCTGAAATTAGCCCCAGCCTCTCTGTTCTGATTATTTCCTTATCTTTCTCCTGCTAGCTGGCGGTGAGTAACAGTGACCCGCTGAATTGCTTCTTCGACCATATTTTCTGGTCCGACTCCAGCATTGCAATACATTCCAAGTTTCACTGGATGTATTCAGAGGCTTAAAATCACACAAAGCTGCAAAAAGAATAACTTAACAGTATAAAAAAAAAAAAAAAAAAACTGGATCAAAAGAACTCATCTGCCAGATGTGAATGTGTTGGATCCTGTCCATAACTACTTTTATCCATTACCGAACATAAAAATACACAAAGCGCATCCCTTTATACTTGAACAAAGGTAGACTTTGAAGTGTGACTGTCTAAACTAGCCATAGTCAAATAAACATCTCAGTGGATTGATTTTACATAGCTGTTCAGTTAGATCGTCTAAAACAGTCACGTATAACTCATGGCTTGTTTAAAAATCTCAAAAATGTTGGAAGCTCAAATCCAACACTATGGTAAGATAAAACCAAAAAATGGTTTCTCAGAACACTCATTATTTAAATGATAACAATCAAGCGGCAGACAAATTTTGTCTCTTTTGTTTGAAGGGCAGGGGTCACTTGTTGATTCACATCCTTTTAGTTTGTGCTGTTGCAGACGAGCTGTGCATTTTAATTTGGTTTTTGACACGGATGCTATCAGGCAAACATGAGCAAACAAGTACACTAGTTAATGTCTGGAGTCAAAGTTACACAAATTAGGGACTAAATGTCTAAAATAACTGTTGTTGACGTCCTCTGCCCCCCTTTAGTCGTATTAATGAGACTGCTGTACACCCAGTCAGCTTCATGTGGAAACTATCGTTTTTCTACAAACAAAAAATATGCAACGAGAATATCTTGAAAAATGTAACGATCAAAAATAATTCAACAAATAAATGCTTTAAAGGCCTTATGAAATGGAAAGGATATTTGTTTTGTGACAGAGCATCTTTAATCTGACAGGTTTAAACAAATCCTACTTTTTACTAAGGATTACCCAGAGCATTATTTTCTCCATTCATTTATAAATAATCCCAGAATATGGAAAACACCTATTATAATTCTATAAGTCCAGGATGAGATATTTGTTTGTTCAACAGTCTGAAAGCCCAAATATATTCAGTTTACTATAGCATATGACAAAGAAACAGAAAAAGTTCAAATGTACTGACCCATTAAAGTAATTCATTGTCGAGTATATTAAACGTTATTGTCATAATAATAATATGAAGTGGTCAACAAGCACTTGAATTGATTACTTGTGAAGAACAACTGCGTGTACACAGGCTGCATGACTTTCAAACTAACACCACACTTGCACACAGTAATGTGAATATTTGCCAAATTCCTCTTTGCTTTGTTACCCTGCTACTGTGATTTCTCTTCACTCAGAATCTGTCCTGTCCGAGTAAACAGTGTCATTGAAGTATTCCCTCAATGTTGATAGCCATGGCACCTTTAATGATGAGGCAACAGACATGGCCTGGGAGAAATATTAGCTCAGCAAGGTCATAGCAGACAAGGTCCCATCTGTCTCTGTGCAACCTCAGTGGATCCCAGGTCCCTACATTACTGTGGCCCCGGGGCAGGCAAAATGGATCATCAATCTGATTTAGAGAGACTGTGGCCACTGCTGTCATTTCCTGGCTGAGTAACACTAGTTTCTTTCTCTCATCACCTTTTGCAGGTAAATTCAAAATGGGTAGAGATGTTAAACTGTCTCATGAATGGCGTCGCAGAGCCCAGACCTTCAGAGAGCTTGACATCACATTACATCACACCAACATTGCTCACCGTGGCTCTCTGCAGCTGATATGCATATCAAGGTTCAGTCCAACATTTCAGTTGGGGCCATAAAGAAAAAAAAATTTAGCAGAAAAGGAAGTAGTTGCAGCCATTTATTTTCATTTGAGAGTGAATATACTGCTGCTATGTATCGGAAGGTAAATCTCCGTCATAGTGCTGAAATGTTAGACTTGGTAAACTCAATGGCCAATCACTTAACTTGCCTTCAGAAATGAGTCACCATATTAAAACTGGATCAGTCATACCTTTGGTCCCGCCACACGTCTCTATATAAACACACATATATACTCACACATATATACATATAACAATCACACAACAAACACACACCTCAAAACTTTCCTGCCATGGAATTTGGTGTTCTGGCTGACTCGGTAGAAACTGAGTGTTAAAGGCAGGCCTCTATGGCCTGTAATCCATTTGATAGGCTATAAACAGGGTGAGATCCTCATGAGCTTCAGCCAGGAAAGAAAGCCAAACAGCACTCTGGGGTAGAACATTAACATTAAGAAATATGCACCGTGACGAGCGCCAGCCTGGTGCAGGCGGTCACCGCCGCTCCAACCTCACCTGTTTGGTGGATCTTTACACAACAGATATTTGAAAACGAAAGGGTGGGCGAAATCTCACTCTTCCTGTTTTATGTCATTTTCTTTTCACGCTGGTGTTCCAGTCCCTCCAATCCCGGCTGTCGTCTTATCTGCCTTGCCCACCTATGAAGCATCCTCTTAAGCAGCTCCTGCACTGGGAAAATGTCACGTTTGTCTGCCAGTGTGCATTTGCTTATCTTATACAGAGAGGGGTCTGTTAGAGGGAAGAGGTTGTCTCCACTATATAGAGCCTCAAGGGATCTTTTGAAACCCACTTCTTTTCTGCTCAGCATCCCTCTAATGTGACACAAATCCCTCAAACAGAGGAATAGCTTCTCCATCCTGAGGTTTGCTTTGGGTACATTAGTTGCACTTTCCTGCCTCTGTATTTTATGTGTTGCGTTCAAGTGAAGCAGAGGAACAGCAGGGAAACCCTGCCTGTTAGCCCTGACTGGGTGTTTAAAAGTGTTGGCTGCAGCCCAAGAAGCAAACGGGTGGTGAGGCCTGCTGCGCTCCCTTCAGGCTTTGAACCTGGTTCCTGCAAATCCATGCATTGTTATTCACCTGGAACTTGTTGTTGCTTGGTTGACTTCCAGACCCAAACAGCATTACAGAAGGCTCTGCTATACACTTACCTCAACATTTGGCTTAGGCTAGCCTGGTTCCCCCTTTTTTTTTTTTTCTTCCTATGCATCACATCACACTTTCAAACATCCCTATAGAATTCCCCTCCACTGCAGAGTGTGGTAACGTGCTTTGTTCTCTGTGGAAAGGTGAATATTGTCAAGGGATCATTTAATAAAAGAAGGATTGCTCGGAAAGGACAAGAAATTGCCCCAGGTGGAGAACCTCCCTCTGATGAGGATTAGTTTTATCCTGCATATGCAAATGGAATTGATTAGGCCATAGACTGTACTTTTGCTTCAGTGTGGCATTCCTCTGCCGCTGCTGCAGGTAATCTCCTGAGATACCACTGCAATACAGCTTGGGGAGACAATGCTAATAGCCAAAGATGAACTGCTGTCATCACGATCATCTTTTGTGGCCTACAGACAGAGGGGTAGTGGCAAATTACTTAGACACGTCATTGAACAACTGGTGTTTGTTTTTCCTGAGCTGCATGCTGATTAGCACAATAAGTAACACACTTCTCTATTCCGAAAGATGCACCGGATGCTTCTTACAGTCCATGACTACGCCGCCTTATCATCTTCCCATGCTCACACTTTTAACATCTTAATCCCTCAGCATATTGCAGAAGAATATCTTTCTAAAATTAACTAGCCCCTTGAGACTGCAGAGATAGCAGCTGCTTTTTTGCCACTTGGTGAGTTTTCAACAAACAAAGTGGCTTATTGCATACGGGAGAGCGTGGTTCACATTAGCTTTTTCTTTTTTTTTTTTAAAGCTGTAAGATTATAGCGCTATTATGCTGTTTCCACTCCCACTCGGGGCATTCAAATAGAGAAAACGCTTCAGTGCAAGTTGGAGGATTTGCAAGATTTTCTTCTTATTGTTGCAATGGCTGCTTGGCAGCATATATTCTATGCATGTTGTTGCTGTTCTGGGGAAATAAAAATGGAGGAACTCTAAAAAGGCTGCCATTTCTACTTCAGTCCTGTCTGGCATTTATAAGAGGTAGTCAGTCTGAATTAATCAGAGGTACGCATTTAGCTGACATATCCTGTGGGGGGGGGGGACGTGCTTCATCTTCTTTGAAACAAAATACAGAGGAATTGTGTTTATGGCTGCAAGTAAACAAGATTTAATTGAGTCACATTGATTATAATTCACTTTCTTATTTTGCCAATTAGCATCAGCTAATCCTTTTATATGTCTGGGTTTCCAAGAAAAACACACATGCCTGAGCTCTTGGCGGATTTCTCTCTCTTCTCTTTTTCAATCTCTGACATTTTGTCAGAGATTGAAGAGGGCTGTACGTCTGCAGACATGACGGCTGCTTGGAAAGAGGATCATTTATAAATACTGCTCATGGCCATTACACTCTCACTTTACAAGTTATCATGTGTGGAGATAAATGTCTTCACTGTGATATATCAGCTCCGGAGTTGTAAATATTAATACTTTTTGTCATAGTTTCCAGAAGTGAAATTGTCCATCGGTCAGGTCTTTAAATGGGAGTTAAAATGATAAAGCCAGAAGGGCAAACCCTGCTCAAAGGGACTTTGTGTAGCTTGGTAATATTAATTTTGTTATTTTAGCTACTGGCTCATCAATGATCTAAACACAACTGATTATCGGGTGACAAATAAAGCTAAAATAAAGGTCCTGTAGTGTTTTGGAAGCTCTTACTTCTTTTCAGTTTCAGTTTATTCAGCTGCTACATTAAAGGGAAAGTAAATGGCCAATCTTCTAATGGTTATCCGGGACTCTGAGGAGTCTGTCGCTATCACAGAACGATCACTGATTCACTTAATAAGTCGTACTTACACCTCTGGGTAATTTAGAGTAATTAATTTCCCTGATTCACGTGAACATGCACAAAACAAATGTTTCATTGAAAATTATCAACATGTGAGAGTCTCGTGTGTTTGGGGACATTTGTGAAAGTGCTATTTTGAGATTATAAAATGATATACATGAATTCATGTCATGACCTGATGTTGAGGCTCAGGTAATGTGTAAAGTGATCATTATTTGTCCATCACTACTCAAAATGTCCCTTTACCATTGATTTTAAAACCACAGAATCAGAGTATAAAAACATCTAATGAAGAGCTGCGCTCAAGTACAAATTTAAGCCATTTGTTTTTTTATGATATACAGTGTACTTTTTTTACTCCATTTCACCTTAACTAACTAACGGACAGGCCTTTGGTGATCATGGAAAGGGCTAAATGGACAGACAAGCAATGGAAGTCCAAACTGACAGGAATGGATCATCCATTCCACGAGTAATGAGGGCTTGTATGGCTTTTTACCTGTATCAGTTTGTGCTCTTTTTATAACATTATGCTCATTATTCACTATTTGGCTCTGAACTGTGTTCCGCTCTTGAACTCAGTCTGTGGTAATATAAGCTATTTCATAGAGTGCATCTATTATCTGTGATCTAATAAAGATTTTGCAGCAGTGTATGGTTGCTTCGCTTCAGCCTCCTTTGTGTGAGACTCAGACAAGTGAGTCATGGTGAAAGTGACAGCAGATATTTATCACTGCCACTCTTTATGGTGCAGACTGCATGAACACTTTCTCTCTCTTTTTTTTTTTTCTTCTTGCCCCCCGTCAAACTGGAGGTCTAAGCAGGAGAGTTAAGTACTAAAAAGACAGCTTCAGTGTTCATCTCACACACTCCCCTCTTCTCTTATGTCAGATGAAGGAAGAGGATGATCTGACTGCATCCTGGAGACACTCCCCACTGATCACTGATTGCTAAAGTCGATTGCATTAGATAAATAAGAAATACTATAACCAATTGACTTGGCTAGATGTGCTGTAGTGATATATTTTGCCCTAAGCAATATTTTTCAATGTGTGAAAACCTTACAGTTACAAGTTTTGCATCATGTACACAGAATAGAGGCAATTGGGTTGCTGCTGTGTGTTGGCAAGCATCCACTTTTCAAAATTAGGACTTGCTCATGTATCAGAGTGCTCCCCCCCTACTTCAGAAAACACGATGAATAATTTAATAAAGATTGGAAGTGTGGAAATCGTCATCTGTATTTAGACATTTTTATTTTCCTAAAGGGAAAATTATATTCCCGATTGAAGTTTGTACTATTCGTTCTTTTAAAAGTTTAAACGTCCTTCACTAAATTGCTTTTTTTTTTTCTTACGTTTCCTCTGTAACTGTGAAATCCAGAGATGTTTACACAAATTCCCCCCCACAACAGCCTTCATGCCAAGAATGTTTTCCATTCAGTGTACTGCATGCACCTTGTGATCCTGAACAGTTGGATAAAAATGCTGAAAAGCATCTCCTACAAAGTGAACTATGCAGGAAATCACTGACCCCGAAGGGAATGACATTTGCTTTTGGTTTCAGCCTGTGATTGTGATACGCCCACATCCCTGCAGCTACGTCATGATTGTTGAGGTTGTTGCCTAATGGTTTACTGTTAGCTTTCCATGCACTTTCGGATCTCTGGTATCACCTTGTGATCTTTTCGACATGCATGTTTTTCTAAAAGCATCCTGAGAGCGGATAGGGGACGTTGTAGCTGCAAGGCCTTCATCAATTATGTCCTCCAGGCTCATTCTACTAGTGTTTCCACACTCAAATGAATGGAATTCTGTTATTTTGCTGCTAATACAGCTGCTGATGGCCTCTAAAGTCTGACAGGATGGGCTCGTGCTTGATGCTTTCCTGCACTCTAGGCCGACTCAAACATAAAAAGGGGCCAACTCTGGCCACACTGGTCATTTTATCTGTTCTCCTCATTTCCTGCTAGTTACATTAGCTTGCCTACTGGGGTTTCTTTTGGCACATTAAAACAGATTTGGGTTAATAATTGATGCTGCGATTTATGGACTCTAGTGCCTGAGGTTCAATTGTAAGCCTCCACTTAAAAGGAAAGCATTTTTCTCATTCATGCCATTGCCTCAGAGTGCCATGATTTATAATCTCAGTTTGATGGCATGCAATTTATTGTATAGACGTTTTTTTATTTTTGGGGGGAATGAAGCTGACGTATCGTTTTTCATACGGCTGTCATTTCGATGTGATTATGTTTGTGCTTCAGATTTTCCGATCAAGTCACAACAATGAGGAAAGAATATTGATCTATGCAGCACACGCAGTAGATTTATTTGTGTTTTGCACAGTGCTAAACTCCTGGCCCTCCTTTGATTGAGAAATGTTGCCCGAAATTAATGGTCAATATCAACACCATTTCTGATGTTGCGTAAAAGGATCTATAGGATGTTAATCAATAGTATTACTTATGTGATCACAGAGGGTGTGATGTATGTATAGGCATCAAGCTTAGCTTTAATTAAAATTCTGCGACGAGGCTGTGAAGGATTGCATGACTCATAATGTTTGCCTATGATAGCCTCTCATTTTCTACATACACATGTACGAGGGAGATTCATGTATTTAATTTGAATTTGTCATTGTCGACTAAATGTCCCTGTGTATTCTGTTGAAAGCCTGAGAGGAAAAACATGATATTCATCGATTTGTCTCATTGGATTCCCGGATAAGACTATAAACCCTGAAGATAACTGGACTTTTTCTTTTTTCTTTAAATGAAAATATATTTTCCTTAATTAAGCTCCATATTTGGTTATCAATGTGCTTAAATGTTTCTTTTTAAGCTGGACCAGCAGCAGGTGGTAGAGTTGGCAGTATCGGTCAGTAGGTCTGCCATCTTGGTCCAAACGGAAATATCTCAATATTTTTTGAATGGATTGCCATGACATTTTGTGGGTCCCCAGAGAATTAACCTTAATCCGATGATCCCCTGACTTTACCCTTATCAATTCCACAGGGGTGACTTGTGTTGTTGTGAGTAGGATTTCTCCCGCATGGGTTGCCATGAAATATTGTTCATAAATTCATGTTTTCCTCAGGATGAGCTGTATTAATTTTAAGCCCTATTTATTTTCTCATCTAGTGCCATCTTAAGGTCAGAAATGTAATTTGCTTCAGACTTTGGTGGGGATGAAATGCATGTGAAAAACTAAGGTCTTTGCTATCAGCCTGCATTTTTTTTTTTTTTTTTACTTTTTCCTAATTAGCTAATGCAAGCAAGCTAACTGGCTAAAGAAGGGGGTTTGGCCTAAAAATTGGCATCTTAGTCATTGTTGTTAGTAGGACATGAGCTTTCCCTCAATGGAGCAGGCGCCAAGTCCAACCTCTCAGACGTCATACAACATTATAATGGTTTTGTTCAGTGGTAAACTGTGGTTACTCACTCATTCATAAGTGTGGTCAGTGCCTGTCAAGTGTGAATAAATCTGTCTCAGTGGCGGCTGCACCTTGTCTAATTATATGCTTTTATGCAAACTGAGTTCAATCTGAAGGTCAGTTAGCAAGTTTGTTCGACAGCAACATTTCTGTAAAACATGAGGCCAGGTGAGCAGACAGTTGCAGACTATGTTCAGCCTGATGAAAGGAAGCTTTGCACTGCAAGTTTGGTTTTTTTTTTTTTACACATAAATGATGTCTTTTGCTGACTCAAGACACTAAAAATCTCAAAGAAGAACGTAGCAAAAAGGAAACTGTCAACATTTTGGCATGTTTGGCATCTCATATAGACTTTAATTCTATTTCTTCTTCTAAGAAATTAATAAGGGAGAGAAGGATCCATTCCTGATAGAACAGAATATAAAGCAGGGAGAAGCATTAAGAATTGCACCTGGTTTCAATCCCTTGAAAAGAAGGATTGCTCCCATTACTAGCTTCATTTAATTTCCTGTTTATTTCACTGTCTGAAGCTATGGGAACTCTGAAAGGCTTTAAATGTCCTGCAGTTCCCATGTCTTTCTCCCATTGGCTTTGATTTATAGATTTGATTTTCAGCTTGAAAGCAAAAAGGACGAAATTCCAAAAGGGAAAAAAAAAACCTTAAGACACGGAGGAGCTTAAAGCAAGTTGACAGGTGGAGGAAATAGGAAGGATATAAAATGCCCATTGCCAGCTCCCTGGATGAAATATGAGGAATTGTCGGGAGCCATGTAACAAAATGTGATATGTAGCTAATGAACTGGGCTTTATTCAATCCCTGAGCAACCATAAGAACTCCCATTCAGCTCCGTCTGTGTTGTGCTTGGCCCTGTGTGTCGGCAAGACTCGCTTTGACTCGACACTGTCGGGCATCCATTAAATGCTACAATACACAATCATTCCTCCCTCCTAAATCTGTAAACAAAATGTGCTCACTGTTACTCTCTTTCACTTCGAGCCATGATTTCTCGGGGGGAGATGTCACTTGGGGATAGGCACCGGGACTTGCCCGCGACTCCTTTAGTCTCCATTGTGCATCCAAAGTAAACTCTGGTTATTGTAACACAGTAGGCAGCTTTTGTTTGAATATATGCATTTGCTCTCAAGTCTCATCGTCTATATGTGTGAGATCAGCTGGGATGACTCAGAAAGGCACCCATTGTGCTGACAGAGAGCCCCCTCGGGAAAAGGTGGCTTTCGTGACCCTTAATTCCAGCCACAGTGCCCCCCTGGGGATGCTGGGCCATGGGGAGACTAAAGGGAGACAGACCAAACCTGAGAGACAGGAGGGATACTGTGGGACTGTGGAAGCACCGAGCTCACTGAGCAGATAAACCCAGGGGATCGTTGTCTGACTGTGTGCTGCTCCAGGTTTGCACATGCTCAAAGTGGGGAACAGTTTATCTTGAACCTGTGCTCTAATTGTGCTCAGCCTTCAGCTCCAGGAGGTGATGAGTGGTGTAGGAGCCACCAACCATAAGTGTAGATCCAGGTGGATGGCTTTCATACATGAACAAGGTGATTTATTGTTCCACCTTATGTGATAGCTGTGTGTGGTAATTTGTAACAGCTTTCCACCTAATGAGTGAGAGAGATTAATTCATGTGCATGAAGAATTGCACAGCAGTCAGGCAAAGCAAATTCTTGCACAAAATGTGTGTGTGTGTGACATTATGTGTACCTTTTGTGTATACTTTTCAAACTCTCCTAAGAACTACTGGGGCACTTAGCAGTTGTTCCCTCAACCACAGTCCTCGCCAGCAGCTCCATATGGTAATGAGCTGTGTAAGATGGAGAAAATGCGTTATTTACAACACAAAAAGCACTGCAGTTAATTCAAGAGGCACAGCCGTAATCCATTCCCACTTTTTCAGCGACAGCAACGTTGTGGGTAAAATGCAAAGTTCATCTAAAAAATGGAGGAAGTGAAATTCATCTGTGTTGCAATAATACAGAAATAAAATAGTGTGAAGTGAGGCTTGTGTGTTGCAAATATATCAGATGCTAACTAACTTGAGTGTGGTGGTGGTAGTGGTATGTGACCAGCTGCCAAAATATGACTCGAATGAATAACAAACCAGTAAGTTTGCCTTCCAACCTGAAAGGAATGATGAGGTTATGATGTCCATCTGCAGGGTAGTGTGTGCAGTGTCTCTGTTTGTGTCTTCATGAACATGAAAGTGTCAATTAAGAATTAGCCAAATTTTGGTCCACTTTAAACGTTACATCACTTGGCATCATTACCTCTTTGAGTTTGAAAGAGTCTCGGCGGATGGAGAGGGAGAGAGAAGCGTTGTGGTTGGAAGTGTATCTCTCCTTCCAGTCGCATCGCAAATACAGCACCACAATACATTTGGAGCCACTGTCTCACAATAAAGACATTTTGAAAGGAACAGACTATCTTTACCACAGGGCGCAGAAAATCGATTCAAAAGGACAAGATTCTGTTGAATAGAGATGGGAACAGTAAGTTCAAACAGTTCATCTGCACAGTGTACTGAGAAAAGTCCTGTTTATCAAACTTCAGATGGTTTTATATTTTCCAAAATTCTGTCTCTGGTTTGTTGTAAAGGAATTAACAATGAATTTCCGGTAAAAAGCAACAATATTTTACTTCATTCAGGGGAAATTGTACAAATAGTAAGCTGTGATAAGTCAGTTGTGTAGCTAAGAAACCTGCGACTGAGCAGTGTGATTCATCATTTTATTTAAAAGCCCACAGATGTAAGAACATTTTAATTTTTTTTGCTGCACACCAGAAGTACTCATAAAGAAAGCTGTTTGTATGTTAATTCACAGATCTCAAGTAAATAACGATTACTTACAATTTCCTTAAAGGAATAGTTGGGAAATGCAGCTTATTTGGTTTCTTTCTGAAAGTTAGATGAGAAGCTCAATGCTTGCACCTCTGCTTACTCTGAAAACTAAATTAAAGCTTTCTGTCCCTTTTCAACTGTGATACTACAGAGACCACAAATACCAATACCAATTTCCCTACCTGTTCTCTTGCCAATTGACACCGGTCTCAATAAGCAGAGCATTCTGGGGTTTGTGCTGGCTCCCTTTCATCCTCATGATAATGAGAAGACACCAGGATTTTACTGTGCTCACACGAGAAGCAGTTGAGCACATAGAGCCCCATAAAAAGTCATTTTTTGAAACAAATTAGCTGCTGATAGTTAGATTTTTGACAACGCTGGGGCAGCACAGTTTCTTGTCTTTATGCTTAGCTAACTGGCTCTTAGCTCTGGTTTATAACGTAGCATAAAAACATGAAAGTAGTGTTGAGCCTGTCCTCTAACTCGGCAAGACAGCAAATGAAGATATTTGCCATTATGGTGTACTATTCATTTTACATAGAATCCTGAAGTCTGTACAAAAGTCACTTATTATTTTAATAATAATTCAGGAATTTCTTCTTTTTAATGGTTAAAGCTTCATTTTGTTCAGTTTTAGTTGTGCTATTATCATTTGTTATGATAATTATTATATTGTACGGTAAAATATTACAGACAAAACAATAATTTGCAGTGGAAATGTTATTTATTTATAGAGCAGAGACTTTTTCTTTTGAAAAACAGATGAATAGCTATTAAAGGTAGTCAGACCATCTGCACCTGTCTCTCTATCCTCACACAAGCATGTCACATCACCCCCCACCCACACACAAGCGCACACCCACATTTGCAGAGAAGGATTGTTATGAGTCATTGGCAAAGACTGTGAATCAGCGATGAAAGCCTCCTCCATCACAATGTACCATGAAGACACCTGTGATTAAAATTGTGATAAAATAATCCGTTGAGGTCATGAGATGCTCAGAAGGTTGGCTAATTAACAGACACAAGGCAAGAGGCAGTTGCTATTACAATCAAATTTGTGGCTAAAGTCCTCCAGGCTAACTAACACAGCTGCACCCACTTATCACGTAAACCCAGCGGACCATGTGGTTAGCCATCAAAACAAAGGCACAGTCACCCACTAACAGGGCGCCTGGAAGACTGTGGGACTCTGTAGGTGGGAGGTCAGCACCTTTTGTGTCTATTACTGCCACATATAATCCCTCTGATCATTATCACCGCCAGGATGGCTCCCAGTCAGGAGCAGGTACTCCTCACATCTCGGAGAAACCACAGCGGTTGAGGTCAGATATTCTTGCCTGTCTATTTTTTTGCCTCACTCCATATTTTACTGGTGTAAAAGCCCGTGTCCCTGTATAATCACCTAAGCGCACTCGTTGTCATATAACCTGTGAGTTTAAAGGATAGCCTGAGGAGAAAAACCTCTTATTACCAGGCTACTGACTGCAGATATGTACTCCAGTGGTCACTTGTGCATTATCTCTCTATCTTTCACATTTTCAGTGTGAATGGGTGCCGAGCTCACACAGCAGCTTTACAGACATAATTAGAAGGGAGCAGGTATGACAGATGGATTACGGTCATAATTGAGAGCATGGAGAGTCTATCGTCCTAGCTGCAGTGCACCTGCTTTGTCTTTAGCATAAACAGCAGAAGAGATCAAATTTTGTCTTCCTATACAGTGCGCCTGTAGAATTACAATACATTGTTTTGTCTTTCCTCTCCACACAGGCACTGATTCTGCTTAGAGTGGCTAAGAAAAGCATAGGTAGTCTGACTTTATTATTCCACAGCAGATGGTACAAAAATGAGACATGAGTGCCCCAGCAGCTCAGTGACCTTCGTGTTACTAATCTAACATTGCCCCTACATTGATCTAACATTAACACCTCACCCCACACAGAATATGCATGACTTCAAACAGATTGCTGGCCTGTGTGCTTTTGAACAAATCCCCTCGACATGCAATTACCTCCTGGTCTGGAGTTATTTCTTTCCCGTGGATATCATTTGGGTCTGGAAATTAAACAGGTTTCCAGGCTAATTAATGTGACAGACAGACCCCATTGTGCTGAGTGTCAGCCCAAAAGGAAACCTTACTGCCGCTTGTCCCGAAGGTTGACTTTTTATTGTTGTTTGATTTGTAGTTCTTTAAAGGAGCACACAGTGCCAGCCCTGTAATTGACTTGAGGAAGACTGCATCTTACAGACATGTTATTGAAGGCCTGAAACAAAAAGTCTGTTTTTTCATCTGAGCCGATAATTTATCTAGTGGGATGCACTGAAATGTAGAGCTCCCTGGGCATATGGCTGTTTGTTTGGTCAACTATATTGAACAAAAACCTCTTCCAGAATACATTCTCATTCCCCCTCACTTGTTGCTTCCTGCTTTTCATGATGGAATTGAAATGGAATTCATCCAAGTCTGTGTGTGTGTGTGTGTGTGTGTGTGTGTGTGTGTGTGTGCGCGTCTGAGCATTGGGGGAAGGAGAAAGAGAGAAGATCCAAACCGAAGTGTAATCTCAGTCTAAATCACAGAGCCTCCCCGGGGGAGAGGGCCCTCTTCTTGGGGTTAGTCAGTGAATTAAATCACAGTGAGGGCCCCATTTTTCAAAAGTAACCTTTCTGTTGACAGTGTAAGTGGGAATCACGCTCTCACTGCAGCGTCCAGCCAGTGGAATTAGTGTTGTGCGTTGCAACACCAGTCTCTCTGGGTGTCATTTGTCGGGGCTATTGCTGCATTTTTCCAGGCCTGCCTGCCTGTTTCAGTGTGCTCACACTGGAGGAGGCCATCTGCTTTCCTCTCCTTTCACATCCCTCATTTCTCTCCTCGGCAGTCTCTTCCCAGCAGTTCCCACACAGTCTCCTTAAATATATTTTTGGTGCATCTCATGAATATTGGCCTCAGTGTACAGTATTTGCACCCAGAACAGTATTATCATCCTTCTGAGTTGGAAATGCACAATTTTCCCATTCAAAAATATTCACTCAATCAGTGCAGCTAATGGAGATAAAACACAGTACATGGCAGGATTAGGCTTGAACAAATCTCTATTCAACTTAATTAATTAGAAATATGTCCACCCAAGCCTGCAATGTCAATAGGACATGTTTCAATAAGAGCTACTTTGCCTTTTCTCATCTTTTAATTGAACAGAAAAAATGAAAGCAACATGTTCATGAAACGATTCCATGCCTCATAATCATTTTCTCGATAAAGCAGCTCTCAGAGGCTCTTCATTGTGATCAAGCACCTTAACTGACTTATCCTGTAATCCATTTAATTTTTGCAGTGAGACTCTTTCCCAGAGTGCAGCTGTAATTTTTCAAAAACGCAGCAGCAGTTGACGCTGTTGTTGGATGTTGTTGGGGAAACTGGTCAGGAAATGAAGGCTTGAACATGAATTATGTAGCTGATCTACAAAGTGCTCACTGGGCGCCTTTTCCCAAACTGTAACTCACAGAATGACTACAGCAGTCATTCGCAAAGCCTCACAATGTTTTGTTTTGTTTGTTTTTTTTTAAAAATAATTATTATTTTGAAAATTAAATTTACTCTGAAATAAGAAACACAGAAACTCCCTTTTTTGTAATTACCCCCCCCTTCCAAAAGAAAGGGCAAATTATGATAATATGGCTTGTTTGTAAAAGCACCATCTGTGCAGTTAAACAGTTGGGTGATGATAGTGTTTTGTTAAGAAGATGTAAGGGGCTCCTTGGTCCTGGACGTGTGGTTCATTCTCACCGGCCCGCGTGCCAATGTGCACGCAAGCGCGTGCGTGTGCGTGCCTGTGACAACAGGATGAATCAGTGGTGTCTTCTGAAGAAGGGTTGCCTGGGAGACCAGTCTGGACCCCTCCGAACGTGTCTGCCCCCCCCCCCCTCTCTAGTCCTTTAAAGGCGCATCAGTAATGAATGCAAAACTATATCAGGAGGATGGACTTTTAACTGAAGCCGTCCGGACCTGTCGTGTTTTCATGGAGCCACAAATATCCGTTTCATGCCCGCCTTTGTCAGCATCCAAAGAAAATAGGGGTGGGGAAAAAGGTTCAGACTTTCCGTGTGTGTATTTGAAGAGGGTGTTATTGGGGGGGATTATGAATGCTGAGATGCGTCACGCTGAGAGCCACTCAGAGGAAAAATTGTCTCACTATCAAGCCACTGAAAGCATTTCTTCTTCTTGTTTACCTGCTAGATCAACTGATGTCTGAAGACACTCAGCGGCAACTTCCTGCCATGAAGTGACGCTACTTTTTTTTTTTTTCCCTTCTCTCCATCCCGCCGAATGACGTCTCAGAAGGAAAGGGGGCTGAAAACTCGGCGCACTCGGTGAATCCCTCACTGTGACTCATTCATTCTGTATAAATGCGACCGGTTGCGGAGACAGAAAGAGTCTGGCTTTAATTAGCCGGATTTCCTCAGTCCGCCGCTCACTGAACGCACACCAGAGCTCAAACTAGACGCCCTTTCCCTCTCTCTTTCTCTCTTTCTATTTTCCCTCTCCTTTTCTAAAGACTGTGGAGACGATATGCACCCCAGGGAGACCAGCGCCACAGCCTGCCGAGCCGTCCCTGTCCCTCCGCGGAGTTGGTCTGAGCCAGAAGAAATGTCTCCCACTTCTGCCGGTCCTCGCCTTTAAGTAGGATGTGAAGCTTTCACTGAATAATTCCTGAAATTCATCACATCTTATTTGGTTTGCTTCAGGTTGTGAAGATATGTCAGTTATTGGCGGCGACTTCTTTGTGTTTCTGTTCTTTGGATTTCGGGTAAATGGACAAAATTAGGCCAGTTCATTTGCGGCGGGTGTTTCTGTTCTTTTACTGATATTTTCGCACTGTTGGACGGCGCTTCTCTTTCCGGAGGGGGGGTGGACTGAATTCACGTTATTCAACAAGCTGCTCGGCTCACTGCCGGCAGCAAAGCGATGGGCGCAGTTAGTCTGAGCCGTCTCCAGCATCTCGGTTGTCCAGCCCTCCAGCTTGTTGAATCTCCTCCCTGGTGGACCAGGATGGGCCCGCGTTAACCAAACTTCCCTGCCTTTTTGCTTCTATCGTCGGCGGATCGCGAACTCTCCGTCCTTCCCCTAGAAAGTTGATCATGGCTCGTCCCGGCGTGTGCGTGTGGCCGGGCTCTGTGTGGAGAGTCCTCTGGCTCATGAGGACTGTGGTGGACTTGGCGCTGCCTCAGGAGACCTATGCGCCCCATTCAATACGGACGGAGGGCCACCTGACCCTCGGAGGACTCTTCCCGGTGCACGCCAGAGGGGCCGACGGCACGCCGTGCGGAGATTTGAAAAAGGAGAACGGCATTCAGCGTCTTGAAGCCATGATGTACGCTTTGGACCAAATAAACCAGGACGAGCAGCTCCTGCCCAACATCACCTTAGGCGCCCGGGTGCTGGACACTTGTTCGAGGGATACCTACGCGCTGGAGCAATCTTTAACTTTCGTCCAAGCCCTGATCACGAAGGACACCTCCGACGTGAGGTGCACGAACGGGGAGCCACCGGTGTTTGTCAAACCTGAAAAAGTGGTGGGAGTCATCGGAGCCTCAGCGAGTTCGGTATCGATCATGGTTGCCAACATCCTACGCCTCTTTCAGGTAAGTCTTGGAGGCTGTGCGAGAGTTTTGTGGTGGAAAAACAGTGTTTTTCTTTGTGTGCGTGTCATAAACAGTTTTTTTTTAAGGGGAGTGTGAAGTAGTGCGCCTCCTGATCGTTACCCACCCAGGAAAGGGAAGCAGATGAAAGGGGATGCCATGAGTAGGCAACAACTAAAAAAACCCAAATCTCGTGGGGGGGGGGGGGAAGATTATCTCACCAACAAACGGAAATCGACTGTTTTTGAATGAGGTGGCCTGTAACACGTTGTTTTCCTTTTTCTCAATTTGATTTGTAGTTAACTGAATGCCAGGACCAATTTTCACTTACATCTTGAACAAAATGGGACGAAAAAGAGGGAGAGCAGAGAGTAGAGTTCTCCCCTCCACTACACTGTATGTATGAGACAGCTCAGAGTGCTGCTCCCTGTACCCTGTGGTGCTGAAAGAACAGCTCCCGTCTGTTCCAGTCTAAGTCCAGAGTCTGGATGAGTGGGCACCGACAGCCTGACACAATCACACCCAACCCAACAACCCCCCTCTGACAATAACAGGCCCGCTTCATGTGATCCCACATGATCACATGAACCTCTTGGCATTATTTTTTTGATGAATTGTTTCAGACCAGAGAAGCTTGATTCAAGGTTGAGCTGATCCTTTTTTTTTTTTTTTTTTTTTTTTTTGTACCCAGGGTATTTCTATGGGGGGGGGGGCTTAAAGAATTGGTCCTCCCTGCACGCTAATTGCATTAAATAGCTGCAAATATATGAAGTGAATTTACTCTCCTATTGTCAAAATGTCTTCGTTTGGCTGTATGGGAACACAGTTGAATTCCTGCTGGCTGAGAGTCAGCTAGTAGAGTTTGCCTACTGCTGGTGCTGCAGTGGAGTGGGAAACGCAGCAGGCCACCAAACAGCAGATTAATTATTTAGCACACATCAACATAGCAAAATATCTAATTGCTTGAAACACCATGTGGATGCTTGTTTTGCAAATATGTTGACTTGTGTACTTGTGTGAAGAGAGCGGCATTCAACTCGAGGAGGATCACCTGAGCTGCAGAGTTGGTGCAAATGACGAGGTGGTTGCAGACTGTACTCACTGTGTTGTCATTTAGTTTCTTGTTTCCAGTTCAGTTAGACAAAGCCTGGCCTGGCTGTAAGTAGCTGTTTAACTGCAACTGCAAAACCATAAAAATACTTAGCATGCTTTTTGCCCCCACCTTCCTTCCCTTCCTCTCTCCTCCTCTTTCTTTTCTTACACACACACACTAAAACAGTCTTACACATTTATTTATTTTTTTTCACAGCAGCCATCCTCTGGGGTTTTGTGGCTCCACTGGCTGGACAGTTAGACTGACTGTCCTCACCACACACTTCAGCCTGGCTGTGCTTGCTATTCACTCTCCGCTGGCTGAGTTAAGAGATTAAATTTTTATTAAACCAAGTTAGTAAAGCCCTCCAGTTATGCTTTGAAGCATCCTCACTACACTCTGTTTTGTTGCAGAATGTGAGAGCTGTAAGTCGCCCTTTTTTTCCCAAGCAGGCATGTTTGCTTTTATGAAGTTTAGAGGGTTTAAGGTGGGGGGGGGGGATGATTTTGTCATCTCCTCTCCTCTCTTTCCTCCTCACAACAGGTGTACCAGCATGTCTGTCAAGTGTCAAGCTGTGGGAGTGTAGGTGTAGTCCATGTGTAATGTTGCACTGGGGCTCAGGCCTTGTAGCTAATGAAGCTTGAGGAATCTGACAGCAGTTATCATGCATTTCTGGCCATCACTTTCTTTTCGTTTCACCCATATGATGTCAGAAAGGGAGTTTTAATCATCGCAGCTAAATATGCACACCTGAGGTGCATGCATTCAGCTTTCCTGCGAACCCATTGGGTCCTCAGCACTTTTTTCCCTCCTCATCTTCTATCAGTTGTGATGATGAGATTGGTAGTAATAATGATTAATTAAACGTGAAGCCACATGATACTGCATAATCAATACATACCAGAAGTGAGAGATCCTAGCTCATTTAGTCTCATTAGTCTTACAGCAATTGATTAGTACAGAGCTGGAATTTCAAGTTCCTGATATTGATACTTGATAGTTCGCAGTTGAAAACAAACTACTCCAGTCAAAAGTATCAGAAGCTTCAGAAAACAGCTGTTCAGACACGACTAAAGAACTGAAGCTTAAAAAGAAAAGAAGAAAAAAAAAAACCTCAAATCAAAGAGAAAGGAAAGCAATATCACTGGGGCATCATACAGAGTGCTCAATTTATCATCTTAGCTGATTCAGATTATAATTGATGATTTTATATGATTCATAATTGAACAATTTAATCAAGCTTGTAGTTAAATCTTTCCACTTCAAGCCTGGAAACAATAACCTCTCCTCAGCTGTCCTTCATGCCTACACCGCACTTTGTCATCTTTAAAGCTAGTCAGGCCATTTTATTTTTCACCCCTGTGATAAATGAATCATCAGAAAGGCAAGACAGTGATAGTAGATTTTATTGCCAGATGCTAAATATCATGGTTGTCTATTCAGGACATGAGTATCTGCTGAACTGTTAATGCTGGGAAATTGACATGAGGGATGGATTTTTCTGAGGTCCCAGGAGGGTTGATCAATACTGTTGCCATGGTGAGGTCGATTTGCTGCTAAGATGTTTTCATTTTGCTGCCTTTCATGCTGTGTTGGAAATGAGAAGCAACAGTGCCACTGGAGGAAAAAAAGAAATCAATCAACCAAACTTTTGGTTTGTTGCCATGAGCTCTGATGGCTGACAAATCATCCAGTCCTTACCATCTACATCCAGCCATTCTCAGGGAGGACGACTGGAGTTGAGGAGAGGGGACAAAATTGTTCATTTGTAAGTCCTGGCCTCTTCAATGAATGATAAAACAGATTTTTATCCAGATGACATTTACACCAGGGAGTGCAGCTCACAATTCTCAATCGCAGCTCTTCTCATGAAGATCAAGGGAAAACTTTGTATTGAATGCAGGTAATCTCCAGCTTGTCCTCCCATCTGGGGAAGCAGTCCCTTCAGACTAATTGTCTACATGAGGCATTTACATCCTCTGCACTCACAGCTCTGACAGGTTCTGTTTGGCTTTTTATCGCTCCTTTTTTCCACAGAATCATCTCTAATTGATTTGCGGGACACTGAAACCTTACCATGTGATCTATTCAGCTAACAGTGGTAAAGACGGACACCAGAGGAAAATGAAAGGTGTGTGTGTGTGGTTGTGTGTATTACATAGCAAGCTCTGAAAGTGACACAAAATGTCAGAGGTTAGGTCTGTCTTACTTTTCTAAACACAGTTGCCATTTATATATAGATGCAGGAAGCAGCTCAGGTCAATTAGTCACATCCCGCTCTGCATTCAGCCCTATATCTCTGGAGACACTGTTGGTTTGTCAAGTGTGCAGTATATAAGTAGATTCTCTCTCTCTCACACACACACACACACAGTGGGGAGACAAGGAGCTCCATTACAGTTGCTGAAGGAATAAAAAAAGCAAGTGTCTCAGATATTTCACCATCCACACCAGTGGTCTCGGCTCTGTCTCCCCTCCATCACTTGCTAATTGGCTTTTATTCACAGTGTGACATAAAGGCCATGCTCAGTGCATTCTAACTTTATGACACAAATCTGAAACATGGATAAGAAATCTCTTTCCTCAAAACATATGATCAGGCCCTTCCTCAGCACACTGATGTAATCATTCAAAAGCCAAATATAAAACTGAATTTTTTATGTTATGCCAAGAATTGAATTATCATTCTGGATCAGTCTGTAATTAGGAAATTAGTAGAAAAATTTGGACCATAATTGTTCTTCCTCTCGTTAAAGTAGGCATGTGATCACATCAGCTGTGCATTTGATTATTCATAATAGATTGTGCATGTGAGGACAATATTCCCAGTAATTCAATTACGTGGGATAAACGGAATACCCATGTGAATATCACATAACCTGTGAGAGAATACTTTGTCAACAGCAGAGTACATGGATAGTTCAGGGAGACACTTTGTGGTTGATTCTCTGTATAGAATGAAAGATTTTTTTTATTAGGATTATTTTGACCATTTTCACACAAAACACCAATCAGCAATCTAGGATTACTTTTAGGGCATTCAACAGAAAATTTTACAAAAGAAAGTCGACTTCCAAAACAGTTAACTTCCTTTCTGTCGTGGTCTAATAACATGCTATCCACCCAATTGCCCGACAGACTTTAGGGTTATTGAGTCATCGCTTACACTGACACACTTGTGAAGATTTTGTGGGGAATCGCGTCATTATCATTCTTAGTCCCTTGGCAATGACAGGCGCGCTATTTAATCGGACGCTGACTTAGCCTGGTCAGATTAGAATTGGCAGGGTGAAATTTACTCACACACTGTGGCAAAGAGCAGGTGGGAGGCAGGAAATGATGTGGGCAGGGTTACAAGCAAAAGCAGCAGGTGTTACTATACACTGTAACATGCTGCTGTGTATTTACAGTCGACTCAAAACCCTATCTTAGTGTAATTTAGAGTAATTGTAAATTACTGTTGAATATTCAACTCTTGCATGTAAATTAACAGTTAAATCATTTAACAATATCAGTAAATAACTGTTATCTAACAGCATTTGTATTGCATTGCTGTAAACCTATTGGGGATTGCAATGTTATCTTACTGTATTTTCTAATAATTGTAAAATACTGATGGTTATCCCTCACAGGTATATTTACAGTTGATGCTTGGTTAACAATAACAAGCGGTAATTTAACACCATAACAGTATTTTCTGTCATGTGGTGAAAAGACGGGACAGCAGCAGTCAATGGGTGACAGTTTCAAGAGATCAGGAAAACTTCACCTCGTTGGTTGAACCTGCTAGAGTCCAGTATTGTTTTGTCTGCGCGATTATTCAACCATTTCCTGCTGTATTTATTAGGTCAGGTTTCTGAGATGGGCAGAGCAAGTTCTGTAGTTAGCTTAAGCTTAATTAGCCATAAGATGTTTCTCACCTTTGTAAAGATAGTTTGATTAAAACATTTGCCTTGTTCTCATTTTAGGGAGTTAAATAAAGTTATTAAGTCAAATTGTAAAATGAATGCTCTGTCAGTTCTGGTTCTTGGTTTTTAAAAACAGCATCAGAGCAGCACTGCTGTTTGTAATGTCTCCTCTGTGCTGCTCTCTGTCTCCGTCTCCTTCACTAGTTTAACCTGCAAGACTAAGGCCCAATCCCAATGTTCACCCTACTCACTACCACTAGCCTTCACCCACTACCCCTTAACCCTTGAAAGGAAGCCACAAGGGGTAGGGCTTTGTAATCTTCCCTAGGAATTGGGACACCACTTGCTACGTCACCGTGTAGTTTACGTTCGGGCACGCAAGCGACTGCGTAGTCCCAGCAGCAACATGGAGGCTACGGTTCATGTAAATTTCAATCGGCATGATTTTATTTTCGTATGTAACGCCCTCACCCTGTTTGTACTTTGTCTGCCAATGTAAATTTTGTCAATATATAAAAAAACAAACAAACAAACAAAAAAAACAAAACATGGAGTCTACGGTCGCTATCGGTTGCGATCGTTTTTTTTTTTTAGCATTCATCATGCTTCGGTTGATAAATAAACCAAGAGGTACACGGAGAAGAATACACCATCGATGTCTGTTGTCTCTTGTGAATTTTTTGTGTTTTTTTTTCTCCAACTTCTCCACATCCTCTCGCTCTCTGGGGATTGCGAAACTGGCCCTTCCTCGATAAGTCAGCATCGGAAAACCCTTGCTCTGAAAGGCTAGATTCATACCCCCTACCCCTCGTTACGGCCCCTACCCCTACATGAAAAAAGGAATTGGGACACCACTACCCTTGCGGGAACGCGCAAAATTTACGGGTAGGGCTAAAAAGTAGGGGTAGGGGGTGTATTGGGACTGGGCCTAACACTGCTAGTTGTCCTAGCCTACTGGACTCCAAATACGGTAGTTATACTGTTAAAATAAACTAAAACCACAGAAATAAAATAAACCACAGTTATCCTACTGTTGTGAACAGAAATCCAAAATATTGTAATATACAGTACGATTGAAATAAATGACAGTAGATTCACTCTAAACTAAAAGTACTGGCAGGAGGGATGCCAGTATTTTACAGTGGCATTCATTGCAGTGTAGCCAACAGGAAACAATAACATTCAACAAGTTGAGACTTTTGCATCTTTTTTTTTTTTTTAAATCATTCTATATTCCCCCGATGCACTCATTACCATCCACGTAATATATGCAGTATGCAGTTATCCAAACAAGGATGCAAGCAATCAATACTTATTTAAGGAGAGGTCAGTCCCACCTGCTCTTTAAAAATTGCTTGGACATGGGTGACTCATGTTGTATCTCAGGTCACAGTTCAAACCGATTGAAATGAGCAAGGCAGGATCAATTCATGACCTGCAGTAAATTTCTCTCCACTGTGCAATTTTTGTGGTGAACATAGTGTTAAAACTGAGTAGATGGCAGCAATGCTCTGAACTTTAGCACCAGGACTGAAAAGAGATATATGGTCCAGAGATTTGCTGCTGGAATTGGATGAATTAAAAAAAAAGAAAAAAGAAAAAAGAATCTATCCACTAGTTTTATATTCAGACCAACAATTCAGCTGTTAGCCACACACCGACAGGTTACCTCACCGAAAAAGGGCCAAAATTTGGAGAATCATTCTGAGATTTATGGTCATGATGGAGTGTTGCTGGGCTCACATTCAGTGATGCAGGTATATATTCACACACACACACAAACACCATGCACAATGTGAGCTACTGATGCAATATTAATAAAATGAATAAAATATCCCCATGTCAGAGAAGTTGTCATTGGTGCTGACAAGAGGTCATTAGGTCAGCAGCCTGCCACAGGGAGAATATGAGAAACCATGCACGCCTGATATTAAGGTCTTGGCTATTCCCGCGGGCCTGGGGGGGTTGGTTCACTTTATTATTCAGCTACATAAAAGGCATGTTATATGAATAAATGTTTCTCAATGAAAACAGGGTTAGTACACATTTATTCCATTCCCCATTTGTTTTCATTCATATAGTTGTCTGCATAATGACTCCACTTATAACTGATTAATATTGATTCACTATGTTTAATGCAGTGCCATCTCTTGTGTATTTATGGGGTTTGGGGTCTGAGTTTGATGGCTGTGGCAGCTAGACTCCCTCAGTCAGGTTATTGCTCCATTTTTTATTTTTTTTTGCAGTTTTTCCCCGCTGCACTTAAGGACAGAAGAAGGCACCTGCTTTACAACTTAGCCTCGCTCACATCGAGGCCACGTCTTCAAAGATTATTGTTAGTATAACTATAAAATATGACAAGAATAGCACTCCTAGAGTTTGGCAGAAGTATTCTGCAGTTTATCTGGTGAGCAGAGGGAGCCAAAGAAGAGGAAACCCCATTATGTCCGATCCTTTTACGGGGATGAGTGGAGAATCATGACGATGTCTCTGCTGGCTGCTGGTCGGCCTCTCACTCATCCCACCAAAAGGAAAAATGTCCTGGTTGCCTCAGCAGAAAATGGGTCTGTTGAAAGGCATTATCCCAGGGCTCATTGTAGTGGTCTGTGATTCATGCAAGCCTTAAACGAACAGCACCTGAATTACAAAGTGTGCTTGACTTTGAAGAAAATAAAATATATTTGCTTTTACTGTGGAAAACCCGAACATAAGTTGTAATTACAGATCTATAAGATCATTTTTAAATATGTGTTTTTTTATTATTTCTTTTTTTCAGTTTCTCATTTCCTGGTAAATGAGTTAAGTGAATTTGTTAAAAGGCTGCTTTCTGAGCTGCTTGTGAGTGTCTGCAGATTGAAAAAGGGAAAAATGTTACTTTCTTCATCCTCGGAAATTACACTGTAATTCACATTAATCCTTTGGATCTAATTGTCAGACAAAATTCCCTCGTATCACATAAAAGATGTTCAATTTTAAGGAAAATGGGGCAAACCAAAGGAAACAAGGGCAGCACGACAAATTTTTAGAATTTATAAGTAGTTCATAAACATTGGATGAATAGCTTATAACATGTTAAAAGTTAGCTCAGCAGCTATGTTTAATGTACGTATCAACAACTGTAACTCTCCTCCTGTGGGTATCAGCAGAAATCGGCATGGAAAGAGATAGTGAATGAAAGTAAAATGCAGTTGAAATTATATAACAGGTAGGTTCAAAGAGGATGGTACAACTGGTAGATATTTTACATGAATAAACACTTAACACATCCTTACAGCTTCGTATAACAACATTATGTACCTTTTTATTGTAAAATACTCATTACTTGTTTATGTATCGTGCTAATCAGAGCTAAATCATGGGAGAACACTATAATGCTGTAAAATGCTCTGAGAGATTGCCTTTGTGGTGTTTTGGCTGAATGTTAATGCCTACAACTGTTAACAGAATGATATTTAGCAAGCGTTATCTGCTTTCTTCACCGTATTTTGTTATATTTCCATACTTACATTTTCTTGGTGGCACTAAACACTTTCGTGACTATGAGTTGCCATATTTAACCCAAACTTGTCATGAAAACATGCCGCAATCCTGTAAATGAGAGGCTGAGCTCAGGCACACTGGTACTTGTGCTATATGCTGCTGTCAGCTGTCTAACATGCTCACAATGGAATTATTAACATGCTTGTGTTTAGAAGGTTGAATGTCAGTGCTCATCATTATAATTTAACGCTATGATTAGTACAAATAGTTTTTTTTAATAAGTAATGAATTATAATCCTAATTGTGGTGGATATTTAAAAAAAAACCCAAACAAAAACAACCAAAGCCATTTGTATAGGATTTATCCCCTGGAGGCCACGATGTCTGAATAAAATGCAGCAGTTGAATTGCAGTCCAGCTCGACCAAACTAGTGATCCAGCAAGCAACACTCAGATGTTGGCATTAATTTCACGTTACCAACACAGTTCACACAGTGAGATATGTTCAAAAAGGCTGATAGAACAAGACACAATAAACTGTTAGCAGTATGCTGAAAACTTTAAAGGGACAGGAGGTGCACTGCTCACATGGCTGTCTAGCTGTCCCTGGAGGCTTGAGGCACGAGGCTGTGTTTAGACTGCATGCCCATGTGAGGGCTCTAATGTAGATTGGCATGCCACTGAAGAGCAGCAAGAAATAGACAGCGCATGGCAGCTTGAGCTGTAAGAGAGCGAAAAGGAAACACAAGGGTCCTTCAGCTTTTCTTCTGCATTAATATCTTCTCACATATCTCCGGTTGCATGACGACATACAGATAAAGTTGATTTAGTTTCATGTACTCCAGTTTTGAGATTGTTTCTGAAAATTATGTTGCATTTAAAAAAAAAATGTTTCCTTTGACCTTCATTGGTTTAGGGAAGAGGCAGAATCCTTTTGGGATGTGCAGTGTAGTAAGTAGCAATATCATGATGCACAAAAACAAAACTCCATTATGAGTACAGTTTCTGAATTCAAAATTGAATATTATATTTTAGTAGGCACTTTAGTCTGTAATAAATTATACTCTAATCTTAAATGTTTTGGGTGTGAAATTTTCTATCAGTAAAGTAGCTGTCAAATAGATATGGTACATAGTACAATATATTCTCTAAAATGTTAGGATATAAGATGAACTGCTGATAGCAAATTAAATTGTGTGTGTGTGTGTGTGTATTTGACTGTGTTTGTGCGTGCGTGCTGTTGGTATCTCAGAGTTGTGAGGGTCCAGTGTGCGTGCTCGAAAGATACAGAATAAACCATCATCAGGATTCACTCCATGTCCTTCAGTTGTGCTACTCCAGCAGCACCCGAGGGTGAATCAGAAAGGTTGCTAACAACAGGTAGTCTTATATAAACAATTTGTCAACTCGTGCAATGTGGAGCTCTATAGGTCTGACTACATTATTCTTTGAAAATGCCTCGGATAGTGGTAGCTGTTGATTTTACATGTGTAAATGAAATAATTGAATTTTACTGTCATTAACTACATTTTCTTTGCAGTATTTTTGTTTTTCCTGGCTGGATGCAGTGGTGCACACATGCTGTTTGAATGTGTTTGTGTATCCCTGTTCTCTTGAGCTTGAAAAGTATTCTGTGCTGTGGCAAGCCAGAACATACATAAAAAAAAAATCAGTTGACAGGATTACTGTTTTCAGATGCAAATGCTGTTGCATTTCCAGTTCTCTCTGAAACGCCTGCATTTGACAGTTGCATTGATTTGGGGGAAGACCTCTATCATCATTGACATCTTGCAAATTAGGGCAGCTCTTTCCCTTTCAAATAAAGTCACTTAAACAACAATTGACTACAAGACCAGAGCTATCAATGACAGAATATAGTGTTTTTTAACTGCCTTATCAGCATTGGAGCACATGTGCCCATTCTGAGGCTAAGTGGATCGATAGTATGCCATTTATCAGTAGATTATGCATAGAGCTGTCATCCGCTCTCTACCTGGAGGTCAAAGGCCAATAAGATGTGATATTTGCCAGTGAATTTATATAGGCATTTGGAAAGAAAACCATTTTTATGTTTTAGGAGGCAGTCATCTGTGCACTTCAGTGAAAAAAATTCCAATATAATAAAATTCAGAAGGACAGAATTGCTTTTCCCGGTAAATCACAGACGAAAGTGCACGTGTTGATCACTTTGTCGGGCTAATGGCTATGATTAAGAAGGTGATGATTCAGAATAAATTGATCTTGTCCTTCCAAAATAAAGGAAAATCGTATTTAATTCACCAAAACAATTATTTTTTGTGTTCATTGACAAAGCTCTTTAGCTGCTGTAATTATGTGTCCTTTGGGAGCAAAGGAAGTAGTGTGATGTTATTACAGAGAGAGAAAGTGCAGAAGAAGGTGTGTGAGAATGGCAGTGACATGTTGAAGTGACATCAAAACACCTTGAGTATATGTTTTATTCTGGAGGACAGTTACGTGCGGTGTAATTTGTGGATTAATTTGGAGGATTTGTTGGGTTAGTCGTCAGGTAATAAATGTTAATTCATGTAAGTGATTGTGTGTCTCTTTGCTTGCATTAATCATTTACCTCTCTTCTGGAGCCCTTTGAGCTCCAGAAAAGAGGTAAATGAGGTTAACCATTAGATTTGTGTTGCGGTTTAGTCTGCCGTGAGGGTTCAGTTGTGGTTGGCTGGTGTAAGATTTGAGCCTAGACATGAGGTTATGGCCAAGGTTAGGCTAAAACCTCCAGGGTGTTTACGTACAGTCTGTATGTCAGTGTGGTCCTCCAAAGCGACGAAAACAAGTGTGTGTGTATTCTAGGGCGGCAATAATCCTACGCTCTCTGTGCTCAACCAATTTTCCAGTTCTTGTGCACAGTTGGAAACCCATCACAATTTTTTATTTTTTTTTTATTATTCGGAGAAACCATCCACAGGTTTTGAATGTTTTCTAATGAACATTAAATCAAGAACTGAATAAATGTAAGACACTCACAGCCCCTCACTCTGCTAATCGTAGCTAAAGTGGCTTGGAACAACATACTTTTATGTGTTTTTATGTACTGACACCCCCTACAGGGATAATGTTATCATCTACTTTTAGGACATAAGCAGGTCAACTGTTACTATCTTCCCTCAATACTGTCTTCAGTGGGTTTAGCTTCAGCATTCTTATAGAGGATGTTTCCTCTCTGAACACAGTCCTCAGCCTTTTATGTTTTATGCATTTGGATTTTTGTCTGAAATGTTTCCTGAAGTTGTTGAAAACCGAAACTGTGGATTTGAAATTTGAAAAATTTGAAATACCGCAAAAGATCAGAACGTTTCATAATTTATTTATTTTTTTCTTTCATTTCAGATGCTCAATCAACCAACAGGTTTCAGAGTTTCGGTTTCAGGTCTTCCAAATATATATTTAAGTTGTTGTGTTTGTGCTACTTCAGTTGCTTTGAAAAAGTGTGATATTAGCAGGCTTGAGATCTGCATGAGCTGTTTTGTCTTTGTGCTCTTGTTGAAAAGATAACCCTTCAGTAGTGGTGTGTGACAGTTCCATTGTGTTTGACGGGGCCCCATCCTGTTTCAGCTGGTTAACTTGTCTGTGGGTAATTGTCTGATCTGGCGTCTGTTGCGCATCTCTGATTCTGGCTCTGAAATACATGTCAGAATTCAGCCTTCTGACACGTTGTCTCACTGTGAGCGGAAGTTATGTGAAATGTACATGACACCAAAACACATTCCGAATAAATCGTCTCGACCCATTAATCGAGACATTCGCTCTGATAAATCATGATCGCAGTGAGAATGAGAATTCTCACACAGAATAGCTTTATCGAAAAGGCCGTGTCCATTTCTCCCACACTTGTCAGGTTATTCAGTGCAGCGCTGGCTAAAGCATCTTGTGCTCACCGAGTGGACAACTGCCTGTTGTTCCTGTTGTGTGGTGGAGCCAGTGTATTTCTCACAAGACTTCTAGGTCAAATGCCCTCAGTGATGCACCACACTGGCAGCACAAAGTTATACAGATAGCCCAAAACTGGCCAGGTCGCGTGTGTAGACAGGATCATTCTCATCAGTGTGAGCCGCAGGGTGGGAAGACAGACGCCCTATGGGGACCTAAGAAATGTTTACCACAAGACAATTTTGCGGCCTTTCTCTGTAAGTGTGTTTCCATCCATCTTTAACACAAGCAAACTGTGTAAATTAAAACATTTTTCTATCCACTACAGTTATGTGAATATGAGGGGCTGGTTCATTGAGATAAACAGCTGGTAGTGCCATTTTTTTTTTTTCACTCGGGTGCCATTAAAGTATAGCAGAAAAAGAGTAAGATGAGTGCGCATTAAGATGATGTGATTAAAGCAGCACCGGTCAAACCACAAACAGTGAAAACAAAGTTATCATATAAAACAGTGTTTTGAGCATTAAATTAGTTGGGCATAAAAGTGGCTGAATGAAAATCAACTTTCTACCTCACTGAGCATACACAACAGTAATGCTCACTCCCAACTTCTGCTGCTGCTAATAGGTTAAAGCACCATACCTTTTTTTTTTTTTTTGCTAATCTTACATTGTTGTTTTATAGCAATGCAGTTTAAGTGGAAAGGGATCTCTGCACTCTGTTTATCACATTACCTATTATAACTATGAGGTAAATTTGTGCAGACTGGGCACAAGTGAAAGCAAGTCTCAAGAGTCTCCTTATAAATTTTTGTATAGTTGAGAAATTCTCGACAACAAATATCTGCAATAGTAGAAACAAAAGATTTGGCAAACACAGCAGTGCAGTTCACATTGGATGTAGCTCTGCCCCCCATTTGTAATCATTTGTAAATTGGCTTTAACCTGCAAAATCACTTACATGCTTCTTTTAAAGTGCAATGAGGAAAGTAATGAGGCTAAATCTCATTAGTCAATTGTATTTACTAGAGTTGAACTCCAGTAAGACCTCAAAAAACAAACTAATTCAGACAAGACTTTTAGTTCACAGTGATGGCACTCTAATGTTTTGAGCTAAATGCTAATGCCATCACACTAACTAGCAAGTCTTTAATAATTGCAATTGCCAGAATCTGAACCATAAAGAAACCCTAGATTCTTCGTTAAATACATGTTAAACACAAAAACATACATAACTTTAAATACAAGATTTAAAATTAATCTTTGGATGAAAGTAAGTTTCATTCTTCATGTATCACATTGAGATCCTGCGGCTGTTCTGTCGCCTGTCTAGACCTTAAAAGAATGGTTTTGCCATTAAAACTTAGAGACTTCAAAGGAAAGGGACTTTACTGCCCTGAACTGAGCCTCCCAGGATGTTGATATGTAACCCCCAACCCCCAACAGGCTCTACCAATGAAATGCCTCAGGCCGTAGATAGTTAATGTGAGGGCCAGTTTGAGTTTCCCAGTCCCACATCTGTCTCTGCAGCTAAACTCATGGCAATGAAGTCCCACAATAGTCTGTAAAATGGTTTACCTTGAAGACTTTTTTAATTTTTTTATTTACCAGTCTCATTGTTGCCTTCTAAATCACTTTTATTGTTTTTCATCAGCTTTATTGTTGGATGTTTTGTGGTGGTTTTTTTGTGCTTTTTGAATGTTTTATCTGTTGCTGTGTTTGTTTATAGATTTATTCCTTCATTTACTTTCCCATTTCATTTTAACTACTCTTTCTGTGAATGTATTTCTGGAATTGTATTGCTTTTTTATACGTTTTAATGTTGTGTGCTATGTCGGCTCTGTGAAGCCCTGGTAAATGAGGATAGAATATCGTACTGTGAATGGCAGTTCAGTCAGTTCTGCTTCTTTCCTGCAATATAAAGATATCATCTCAACATAAATCACGCTACATTCATGTTCACGCTCCTCCTGTGAAAATCAGTGCATTTGCCACATTGAGCTGTGTAATCTGTAAAAAGAAAACGACATCAGAGCACTTTTAGCTGGTGAAATACGCGTGTCAAACATTTGTAGGAAAGTGCATGTTCTTTCTCATTCATTTGCAACTTCTGACAAGCAGATCCATACTGACAGTGGATTTGGGGTGTGTTGGGAATGCAGGTGTTGCTCATAAAATGCAATAATCTCAACTTGGGGAGAATTTCAAGGCAGCACTGCAGGCAGTGCTAAGCAAATAGATAACCTCCTATTAAAATACTCTGTTCTGTTTTAAACCAGCACATATATCCAGTACATATATCTCTAGTGCACTGCATCAAGTTGGGGCCCAGAGACAAAAACAGAAGGAATAGGATATCTATGATATTTTCCACTGCTGTGATCAGAGTGTAATTGCATGGCCTCGCTAAAGAATTCTTTGTGAGGAGCAGACAGAGAGAAAAGATAAGATTGAGGAGGCTCACCGGCATTTGTCTGCGCTATTAGGGGAGAAATGGGCCTGGAGATGGTGCTCTGTCGAGTCTGAAGAGAGCGCTGGGACTACAGCACACAGAGAATCATTGGGATGCAGGTCAGAGTTTTGCAGGTGCAGGACTGACAATGATTCTGTCAGACCTTGCATGCTCCAGGTGCAGTTGGGGAAAAAAAGTGCACCTATGCTTGCTTTTTGATGAATATGTCAGAATCATATTGGCAATGAACGGAGCCATGAGGCGGAACAGAAATGTAAAGATGTTGCACACAGCAAAACGACACAACATAAGTGTGTAACAGACATTTGTATTCAGATGTCTGTCACACGTGTGTTTCTTTCAGATCAGTTTGGTTTCATTGATATTTCATATATCTAAGAGAAAAAATAAACTTATCACCCAGACTGTAAAGAACACAGTAGAGATAACAAAGCTGTGTCCAGTGCACTTTGCAGGCAGGGAAAAATCAATACAACCATCTGTAATGAGCGACCCAGTGGATATGAAGGAATACATTTGATAACACTTAGTCATAAAACTGCAGGCTGTGTTTTATTATTGCCACGAGTCAAGTTTTTGTCGCACCTGGAGAGCACACAATGGCCACGGTGATCAAGGCCATTCTGCCGAACTGCATTGTTCTCTTTGTTTGCAGCTGAAGTCAAAATTAGGCAAATAAATAAATAAATAAAATAAATAAGTGGATTGGTACATAATAAATATCGTGACTGACACTATAAAAGCTCAACTGTCATGTCAGTAAGCTCCATTTGTGACATGTATTTGCAGCAAGATGTTATGCTGTTAGAGTGCCGTACATGCAGTAGATGCTGAGCCTCACCTCGTTACAGACAATGAGGCTTGGAGACCTATCTGGTGTTGGGAAGCAATTCTTTCTTTGAAATACCAATACAGTTGGAATAGCAGTCTGTTTACCAGATGGAAAGATGGAGGTCGGTCAGGTTCCCTTTGTGATCTATCCACACTTTCCTCCCACACCTCAGCTCTACTCTACTGTGTGGCTGTCCTGGTCAAATATCTGATTTGTGAGTCATACCTACCCTCTATACCCATGGAGAAACATGCTGGTTTTCTTAAAATACACTCTGGCAGGGCAGCCATGCAAGAGCTCAGGTCCAGCACAGAGCGCTGGAGCTGCCCAGGGGACTGCCACGGAGCGAACAGGAGAGACGGAGGGTGAAGGAATTGAATGGGGAAAAAGTGAAGTGGGCGGAAAGATGGAGACAGTGGAAGGTCGCGTTGGATAAAGGATTATGAAAGCCTAACTTTGTCATGTAACACCATGGTTAGTTCAGCGGTGTGGGCAAATCTAAAAGGGTGATGCTTGTGATTCCTCTAGCACAAAAAGCTGTAAAACACAGTAAACATCCTGACTGGCTAATCTCTATTCAGGCATGGTCCTTGTAGAATAACTGGCTGAAAAATGGAGCAGATATATAGTAGGAGTGTGATGTGAGACTGGCCTTGGTGAGGGGGGAAAGGGAGAGAGTAGATGTTCGGTGGAGGAGTTATTAAAAAGACAGATACAGACCTTTACAAAATGCATCCAATATTGCCAAATTTTTGGGGGATGTGGAGGACACTGAAGAACTGCCTGGATTATATTTGTTTGCAAAACCTTGGGAACCACCCATATAGAAAACAAGCCCTCCCAGCGGAGGAAGCTGTAGTGGATGATTGGGTTTACAGAGCTTAAGTCTTAGACAGTGGAGGCTGGAGCTATCATCCGGCATCTTACATATTGTTAGATTTAGGTTTGTGAAAGATATTGCTTTTCTTGCTATGGTGCAAAACTTTCATCTCGCTCAAAACTTAAAGTCTTTAATTGTTTAGTTTAACAATGTTCATGACGTTTTCCTACAGTTGTGTAAACAATATTTTTGTATAAACGATGGATCCAACAACTGTGTGTATGTAAATGAGATTGCTTCTAGTCACAGAAATTGATCGCACAACTCTGCAGCACTCCTCAGCTTTACAAAGAATTTAAATATCTTTTAACTATTGAACCTCATTATTATCTTTCACTCCAGCTGTTCTCAGCAAAATATTATTTCAGTATTTGGAAGCATCTTTAAAAAAAAATTTAAAAAAATTGCATGCTATCGGTTATTTAGTTAAATTAAGTATTTACTGGAAGAAGAACAAAATATGAACAAAATATTTTGGACCTGAATATTGGAATTAAGTCCTTGAGGTGGACAGAAACATGACTCCAAAGAATACAATGCAACTATTTGCCAATATCAACTTTACAAGGTGATATCAGGGGGTAGTGTTGTGTTTACAGCTTGCTATGCTGTCTCCACATGTGGTAGAGAAAAATCAATAAAAGCACATCCAACTAAATGCTTTGAGTACCCTAAATATAACCACAAAAACAGTTAAATGCAATATCATGCTTCGCGGAAATTCGCTGACAACGTTTTGCAGATGCATTTAGTGTGAACCTGTTACATTGGCAAGTGAACACTTCGTAGATATATAATCAGTGAATATGTTGTTGATTTTTAATAGTGAGTGTTAAAATGATAATTGGGGGGGGAAATAGGTAGTCTTCAGGGGAAAACTGAGAAATTAAGGGCACTAAGGGGAAAAAGTTGGCAGGCGTTTCAAGCAAATGGCTGAAGGCAGATTGTGTCGACTTGAGGGGAAACTGGCAGCCTGAGGACCTCTGTGGGCAGGAAGTGTCTGTTGATCATCTGTGTGGGTGAGTCTGCAGACAGATGACAGGGAGGGAGGGAGAGACACACAGGAAGATGAGACTCACTCGTCACTCTCCGATGGGGCTGAAACGCACAGAAAAAGGGAGCCAAAGTGAAAGTCACAGGTTGTGTGAAGGCACAATGATGAAACGCAGCCTTCACAAAAGGAGAGTTTGAGTGAGAGTGAGAGACACAGATGGGCTGGAAGAGAAGGGGGGAGAGAGTGACAGAGAGAGGGAGGGAAAGCTGTTTCCTCTACCCTTCCTCACTGCTTTCTCAGCTGTGCTGGCAGTGCTGTACTCTGGTGAGGAGAGATTACTAAAGCCCAGCCTGAGGTAGCATGTATGGACACAGTCATTACCTCTGCCCTGCTTACAAATGGCACTGCTGTCTGGATAAAAAGCGACGCCTGACTGACCCCTACCCCTCTGCTATGAACTAGCGGAGGCTTGATTTAGCAGTAAAACATGTAAACGATGATAACTGCTCAATATCTTTATAGCCCTGTTTCTCGTACTATATTATTTTGTCTGTGGAATATTGATCGTCACAGTTTTACAACAGCGGGAAGTACAGCCACAGATAAATCTTTGGATGAGGGATGTTTTCGTGAGAAAATGTTTATCCCATTATATGTAGGTTTTGAATTGCTTTCAAAATGGCTCCTGGGCCAGTTTGCAGGATCATATTTACAGTTTGTGTGTGTGTGTGTGTGTGTGTGCGTGCATGCGTGTGCACATGTCATTGTGCCAGTGTCATGAGGACAATCTGTGCATTGGTGTCAGGCCAGAAACGGCATGGGGTTAGAGTCGGGTCTGTCAGAACCCGCTGTCATTTCCGCCATCGCCGTGGAAATGGTTTCAAACAGCCGAGTGGAGCTGTCTGATGTCAAGATATACTTAGAAGCTAATCATGCAGCAAATAGAGGCGAAGGGATTCCTGCAACAGGAACTGCTTTGCTGCCCTCGCTCCCGTTAAAGCCATTCATGAGAAACTTTTCTCTCAGCCACAGCTCGTTTACAGCTATGTTTTTGAGAGCTGATTAATTGATACCAAAGCTGGCCTGTGCAACAATCTAGTTTCCTGTGCCTGAATTCTTTGACACTGATGGGAGTCTACTCAGTGCTTCCTTTTGTGCGGAAAAAGCTTTGTGTTTGAAAGATGGCTTTTGTTTTTGGTCTAAGAGTTTGTTTAAGAGCCCATGGACTGTTATACCCCTCTGTTTTCTGTGGAGACAGCTTGTCTTTTCAAATCTGCAGACTTCCCTCCTCTCAGATGGCAAGGATAGATGGTTGCCATTACTCCGGCTGAGATTCGTGTCGTGCCATATGCTGCCTATTTTTCTTCAGAAACAGAAATTTCTTTTTGCTTTACAGTTGATGCAAAATAAAGCCAATTTTGCATCAACTGTACAAGACAGAAAAGTCAGAGCAAATTCATCAGAATCATTACGCTCACATCACCAGAACAGGACCATTTACTGTAAGCACAAACATTCCAGTCACTCACTTTTCTTTAAGGCAGCCCTGTTTGTTATTTAGCTTCTGTATGTGAAAATGCATCTAAAAGGCCAAGGCACTCTAATTAACCTCGCCTGGCATTCCTGCTTACTGTGAAAGTAAGTAGCAATGGGTAACCTTTACACAACCTCGCTTAGTCACCTCTCCTCTTAAACACCCAGGTTGAAATTCTCACTTAATGTCAATAAGCAGATTACTCCGCCACAGCCTCCACTCCCACACCTACCACCTCCCCACCCCTGTCTTATTTTTCTGTAACCTTCTTTAGACTTCAGCAACAGATTTTTATTCAGGGCGGCCGTAGTACTTAGTGGCGGTAAATCAATAAAAGAGTGTCCTCTATAACAGACCTCTGTGTTTTCCTTCCATCGATCCTGTCAGCCCAGATACATTGAAGAGCAGGCCAGGCGATAACCCTCAGCAATCCTAACTTTGATCTATACTGCAGATGACAGGTGCCAGACATCGGCTTTAGCTAATAGTGATGCTGAAAGGTGGCCTCGTTATTCATTCTTTTCTTGGCCAGAATTCAGTTGCTCATGATTGCGTTGTGGTTATTGTGGTCATTGTCAATGGAGGCGGTGTGCAGGCATCACAATCACCCTTTCACCTTGATACCATGAGTACATTGATCATGTTGTCATGCGTGAGGATGTGTTTCTCCAGTAACGGCTTCAAACTTCTTAAGGAAAAAATGAGATTTCAATTTCAATTCCTAATATGCAAGAAAGAGTAAGAGGAAATGATCTGACTTATTCCAATCAAATTATTTACAAAAAATAATTTTAAAGTGTTGATTTATAAAAATATATTCTCCCTGCCTTATTATCTCTGTATTATCAGCAGCATGAAAGACATTTGAATATGCTGCAATTTGTAGCAACAAGAGCTTATTTAAATAACAGCGCCCTGCACGTCAATCATACATCTGTCACCGAAGTGAAAAAGTTAAACGTTGCTGCTTCTAATCTGCTGAGAAATACATTTTAAATTTTAGAGGAACATAATTCAATTTGCAGACTTCATAGAGCAGGTTGAGCCACTGAAGTACATTCAACATTTATATTTTAGGTTGTTATAGTTCTTTATGTGGTCAAAGGAAAAAAAAAAAGAGAGAACGCAAAGATATTAGATTGGAATCAGTATCAATTAGTCAGCAACTCCTTGTATCGTAATTCCACCAGGTTTAATCCTCGCACCTCTGCGTGGTCGTAATCAAAGTTTTGATCGAGCACTTTTGTTTGCTCGAGGTCAAAGTGGTAATTAAAAAGCCCAGGCTGAAAACTTGGATGTTTGTATTGCTAGAAGGTGTAGATTCCTGAGGAATAACGAATAGAGAAAATTATATCAGCAGGGTACAAGCCTGGGCCAAAGTGAAAAGACATTGCAGTCTTAAATGGTTCCCTGCAGCAAAATGCTCCAGAGAGACAAATGTTCAAGCAGCTCTCTAGCCCAACTGGGGCGAAGATGGGATGTGACTCAACACACTTATAACACCTTTTGACTCTGTAGTATTACTTTAGTAGCTTTGTTAAGGATAGATCTCTATCAGATGTTCAAACTATATACTTCACTTTTTTTGGGAAAAAAAAATCTTTTATATGCAAATCACTGTATCTGTTGCTTTTCCATTCCTTTGCTGTACTCTCTCTTTGGCCCAACAAACCCATTCTAGACGGCACTGAAGTGATTTAATGTGCGCCATTGCTGCTGCATTGCCACCTGTGAATTTGTTTATTAAAAAAAGAATTTGTTTGTGAATTTGTTTATTAAACAAATTCACAAACAAATTATTTTTTTTCTTTTTTATTGCTTCTGGATGTTTTAGACGTTTTATCCACGTAATTGTTTTGATTTATCTTTTTTGTTATTTTGGCAACTTTAAACATTGATTTATCATCAGCCTGACCTTCTACTCTGCTCCACAATTTGTCAGCTTTGTGCAGTTGACCCCCTTTGAATTGTGGGTCAAAGCTATTGCTCACACTCTGTCAGTTGAAGCACTCCCATCAGCGAGCCACCGTGTCCTCATTCCTGTGTTTCCCCAGTGTCCGGCCATTTTTGATCACTCTAACACAAATGGATGTCATTCATACAGTGCTCAGATTAGACTGTTTGATGAGGAACAGCACTAGCTTCAAGAGAAAATGCTGTATGTTGCTACATGTGGATTCGCCTGTCAAATGAAAGGTGAGCATTTTGACCTGCCGCCGGGTGTGACTGCAGTTTAACAACATCAAGCGCAGTTGCAGAGGAGATATTAAGGACTTCATAAGGCAGCAATGTAAACAACCTACCACCAGTTTTCTTTAACAATTGTTTGACCCTATAGTGGCTGTGTAAAGAGTCACATTTTGATCTAGTGTGAAAAATATGAATTCAGACAGATGCTTTATAGCAGCCAATGTACCCTACTGTTGTTTCAGGTGTTAGTTGTAGCTACCAACAGGCACATGGACTGTCTGCAGAGATGCATCTGTTCAGTTCAGCTCATTAACAGACTGAACCCAGAAAGTAGGCTCCTACTCTTTATTATTTTCCTGCATCTTCCTGTTTCGGTGTGTTAATGAAACTAATTTATAAAATCATGCACAGATTTTTCAGTAAAATGTAAATAATTTCATTTCATCGAGATGCATTTCAGCTGCTTTGTGGGCATCTAGTCACATTTTCCTATTATCTTTGTAAGCAGTACATCCTCTACAATTCACCTCACATGTTTGTCTTACTGCGCAGGAGTCTACAGCCACATTGCTGACTCTCTGAGGCATTGAGCAGAATTATCCTGTTAACATGCTCACCATCTCAGCATACCAAACTGTGAAAACTAGGCTTATTTTGACAAATCTTGACCTAAAGTGGAGTCTTGAGGAAAACTTTGGGGATCTTCATTCTAACTTGAATTTGTGTACCAAAGATATTCTTGACTGACAGATCATTATTTCCCTCCCTGGAGCCCCACTGGTACTGGGGCTAAATTATTATTATTTTGTGTCTTGTGGGTTCTTTCTCCTCTACTTTGAACCTTCTCAAAACTGTGTATTGACGTGAATTAATTGCTGCTTTAAACTCTATGGCTTCCCCACACCCATTAAATCAATGAAAATGTGCTCAAAACATATTGTGAGAATAGTTCTTGTTTTTGCTTGGATGGAAAAGTCGATACCACTCCCATGTCTCTTGTTTAAAACAAACTAACAAAAACAAAAAGAAACTATAGCCAGCAGATGCTTAGCACAAAGGTTAGGAACAGGTGAAAAAGCTATTCATGCTCTCACCAGGGGCAAAAGAATCAGTGCAAATATATATACATATATATATATATATATATAAAAGCAGGTTCTTTCCTGCAAGAAGTCATTGCTCTTGTGACAATATGGAAATGTTCTCCTGGCCTTTAGACAAGACATATTAGTCCATGCTTTCTTTCTTTATAAAACCCACCTGCAATTTGTTGTGTTCCAGTTTATTTTAAGCAAGCAGTTGCTGAGCATCGGAAAAAAAACACCCTTGACCCATCTCTTCCCCAAAACAACTGGCCTATATCTCTGCTGCCTTTTATTTCAAAAGTTGTGTTGCACTTGCCAAATAGCTCCTCGTCTGAGCCAGACACAACATATTAGATAAATTCCAATCCAGTTTCTGTCAGAAGTGCTTCATAGAAAAAAAAGCTCCATGTCTCCAATGACACAACAATGCCTTCTGATCAGGGTGAATGTTTTGCTCCGGTGCTACTGGATTTTACTGCAGGATTTTATCCCGATAGAGAGGCTCAGGCAGTTGGAGGGTTTCTGTGGGAGCGCCGTGGACTGCTTCTCTTCTAACGCCTCGGAAAGGAGACTTTTCTTTGTGCTTTGTTCCTACATGTCTAAAAGGGCTGGTCCTTTTTGTGGTGTGTCTCTGTGTTCTATGCTATATGTTCATTACAGGGAGCTAAACATAATTCGCTCCTACATTAGTAGAACTCCCCTTTTCTGATTTTTCAGAAAAGCAACCAACCATGATGCTTCACCTGAATAAAATCAACAAATGAGTAAGCGTTCCTTCCCTCCGTCCAACCCCCCCACTTCAACTCCCCTTTTCATCTGCTTCAGCAAGTCTTCTCTGGGTTATCAACAAATGGTTGCAAATGCTATTGCAAGACAGCTGACCAGTAGCAGAATTTTTCAAACCCATGTACACCCATTCATCCTTGTATCACCATGAAGTTTTTAACCAGCAGTTAGTAATTGTTCTTCATGGTGGAGAGCAACTATAAACAAGCGTTGTCTCTAAAGTCTTAGTTCTAACTTCCTGTGGATCTTTTTCATTCCTGTTTGTGTGGTTTAATGCTTTTCATTTTGTATCTTTCCATTGCTTATTTTTCACTACCGTTTAATTGATTTTATGATGTTTTCTGTATAGTTTTATTTTACTTTTGAAGGGCTTAGTAATTATTCTCAATGAAAGTTGCTATACAAAATGAATTACTTAGTTACTATAGATATTTTTTCAAGGGTAATATGTTATACGGGTAGTTTTTGGCCTCCATGGAGTCAATAAACTTCAAAAGAAATATTCTGACATATGAATTTACGCATATTTGCAAATTTTTACAGTTTTATTTTAAACAACATAAAACATGTTCATCAGTAAGATGTTGATCCCCTAGAAAGATAGATTTTCTTACCTCCAGACAGGTCCAAGCTAGCTGTGTCTCCTAGGGGCTGATAACTTACTTACTATACCTGACCCAGCCGGTCAAGGTAGCAGCATATAAAGTGGCACCTAACTATCATGAGTGTTATGTCACTCAATTGTCTGTGAATAGTTTTTGAAGCCTAGAATTTGTAATTTGGCCATCACCATCTTGGCTTAATGAAAAGAGAAGAAACCATATTTGGAATAGGAGGTGAGGCTGAGCAGCAAGGGGTAGATCTGACCTGCTCTATACTCTATCCCAATTGTCCAGCAGGTTGTCCATTTGTTGTACAGTCTGTCAATCATATAGTAGCCACAACCTAGTGCATACCGTGTTTTTCTGTCTACTTTCTTCCAAAGGGGCCCATAATCTAAAAAATGAACATCATGTTGTATTGAAAAAGACTTGAAACAAGTGAATTAGTTCATGAACTCAGTAGGAAAACGTTTACCGAGGTAATAAATCAAGTGAGAAGTAGGGCCATTTTGCTTTAGACTTTAATAGAATGAGAAGTGAGTCACTGCTTGATGGTCATCAGATATAATGCAGGTTTAAGTCACTTTGCACTCTATTTTTCAGTCTTTTCATTGAAATTATCATACTATTCATGAAGCCTCCAAATATAGCTGAGCTGCCAATCATTTCACACTCAAATTAAGGGCAGGCAGCAAAAATTTTAAAACTCTGCATTCAATATTTAGCAATTTCAGATATGGGAATCAAAAAATTCTGATTCTTCAGAAAAGCAACCGAACATGATGCTTCACCAGAATAACATCAACAAATGAGTAAGCCTTCCCTCCCTCTGTCCAACCCCCCCAACCTCCTCTCCTCAAGATCCCGCAGATCAGCTATGCGTCAACGGCCCCGGAGTTGAGTGACGACAGGCGCTATGACTTCTTCTCGCGGGTGGTTCCTCCCGACTCATTTCAGGCCCAGGCCATGGTGGACATTATCCAATCCCTCGGCTGGTCTTACGTCTCCACCATTGCCTCAGAAGGCAGCTATGGAGAGAAAGGAGTAGAGGCCTTCACGCAACTCTCCAAAGAAGCAGGTAAGAAAAGGCCAACAGTCAGAGCCACTACAAAAAATGATCAGTATAATATTTTTTGTCTGCTTCAGTCTTGACCGAGGGAAAGTTCCGTTTTCCAGTTAATTATAAAATCTGTTTTCAGTGGATGAATTATTGATCTGTTTAGCAGCTTCTGCCTCTTTTCCCCAGTGAATTTTGGAGTGTTACAGGAAATGTAGACAGAGAAACGGCTTTTAGCAAAGATGTTGCACCCCAGTAATGAGCATTGCCTGTACCCATGTCACAGTTTTGTTTTTGTTTTTGGTTTTTTTTTTTTGGTTTGCTTTTTTAATAAAACCAATCTAGCTTTTTGCAAAGTCTGAAGATTTCAATGTGGTGTCTCTGGCCAGAGTGGGGAAAGAACTGCCTGGCAATTTGTCATTTGTCAGTTTTGTTTAATGTGCTGGCTTTTCTGTTTCACTCATCTTTTTTTTTTCTTTATCCCTGCTAGTGAGAGTGCAGTGCTTTTAGGATGTTAATGATGACAGTCAGCTTCATAATCAATTCAAGCCATTCTGGTCACGTTGTGTGTATGAAATAGCAGAGTTTTAGACATTTAGTCTCTTAGGAAAGAAGTCTGCCTTCTTTTGTGAACATCTTTGGGAATTTCCATGTGATTAAACACACTGAGCCAACCACCAACCATTCTAACAAGCAAGCTATTAGAATGTCATGAATGTTGGCTCTTGTAATGACACGTTAACGGTGAGTTGGGTTTTTGTTTTGTTTTTTTTATTGGTGTTGATCCTTTTCAGGCTTGACAATGTGTTCTTGTTTTGCCTCCAGCTAGAATTAAAATTGTGCACACGCTTGACTCACCAGCTTTTTCTGGATTGATGGCGTTTTCTTTGGTACACGTAAATCAGCGGTCATCGCTGTAGCCAGGAGACACTCAGTTGCTGTAGAGTATCTGTCAAAGGTTGGTTAATTTGTAAAACATCTGTATCTGTATTCAAAATGCAAATACATTTTCCATCTTTTCATCACTTCACAATAAAAGCTGGCCAGGACAAATTACCCTACATCACCCAAGATAGCACATCCATGCAACTTACAACAACAGGACCAAGTATTTTTACAACTTCTTACCTTCACCTCTCTTTCCTGCGAATCTGCAGGGCGTGATCTCTGTCTCTAATGTGCAGAAACCTCTAAAACTGTGGCAGGCCGTGCATTTCACACCCAGGTCTTCAGTGAAGTCCTACACAGTCCTACCTGAATATATCCACCTTTTAATACCATCATTGTGAAACCGTTAGAGCATTTAAAATCAATACATCCGCATTACCCATTAAGAGTAGTTAGAACATGGCGCTCTGAAATACTCCATACTGATTGGTCAATCTTAAAATTCTGCGGCGTTATTTCCAGACACATGGCCGCTGCTCCGTTGCTACGGAAGCTCGGCACACCCTTTTCCGGCACGAACAGGGCTAGCTAGCAGGTGGGGGCTAGTTGGATGATCTCTCCTCACGATAACCAGCTCTTCTCGAAAAGTCGTTCTTGAAAATGGAGTTGAAAGTATATATGCAAATAGATCTATTTCTTCAATTATACATAAAGAACTGCGAGTTAGTTAGCGGGTCACCAGGTTCAGCTTTGTTAACATTACGTACGTAAGTAAGCGAGGCAGCGGCCATGCTTACTTACTTTGCATGGCACTGCCTCTCACTAGTGCTTATCCAATCAGAGGACGTGAATGTGTCACGTGATGCCTGCTAGCTTGGGCCCCCGGTGTCGCCAACACGAAATCTGAAAGGTTATCGCAACTTCGCTTAAAGTGTGCACGCGCCGAGGCACGTTTCTTGGAACCTGGCAACACATGATAGCTAAAATATGATTGGTTAAAAGCTCTGACATAAATATACAAAACTGGAAGCTGCGCAACAACAAGAAAGCTATCAATTGAAGAGAATAGGCTGTGGGGAACAATTTAATACATGATAAATAATAAATTTTCTGATGATGTTTAGGCCAGCAGAGAAGGCCTCGCTGGCCCTGACAGTGCACCACTGCTCTAATATGAGCAAAGCCCAGCATGCATTTTTTTTTTCTCTGTGTGCATCCATGTCCAGTGTGACCCCTCATTTCAACTTTAAGAAGCTGTTTGTGGTTGTGCAATATGCACTGGAGAGAAAAAAGCCCGTGTAGAGAGAAATAAGTAAAAAGTCCTACTTTGAGGCTTATTTTAGAAGTTTCAGCTCATCTTATATCCTGTGATAAATGCAGTTTCTCCCAGCTGGTTTTCTCAGATATCTTTTTTCTCCACTTCTCCCTTTAGCAAAATGCAGTAAACACAGTGATATAATTATGACTCCTGAACAGCTACACAAGAACTATGAAATCATAAACCATTGTTGCTATTGACTCATCCTGTTGCGTCTGAGCTGCAGTCACGGCAATATTTTGTATTCATATACAAATGGGAATTATTTCCTCTCAAGAAAGGCGTCCTTTTCCCAACGAATCCTATCTTTAATAAACACAATAATTATGTAATAGCATAACAAATCGCACAATTCAAATTCATTCAAAGGGACTGTCTCTATACCAGAACTGACTGAAATTAATTGTATTGAAAACATTTTACTGAATAATGAGGGAGAATGTCTGGGAATACTGTACGTGTGATGTGAGTAAATGAAGTTTTATAAAGAAATCGCTAAACTTCAGAGCAAAAAAAAAAAACATTGTTATTGTATCATTGTTAGAACATCCTTGCAAGCTGATCAATGAGACCTTGAGATGGTTTTGTGTGTCTCCTCTATGTGCTTGCAGTGAAATATCAGATGCATTAGTAGGATTCTCGCTTCACCACTTCAAGGAGAACCATATAGTGGACCCTTAATGCAATATGGCTGCCCATTACCCCAAGCTGAGACTGGAGTGGTGGCCAGTCTGTATTGTTGTTTGTTTGTTTTTTGCCCACTTTCTCGCTCCTGTATATGCACTGTTCCCATTTTGTATCTTCATCCTGGCTGCAGGTGAAGCTGGCAGAAATTCATCCTGTTGTATATTCCTTTCTGGATTCAAGCCAGAGCGATAGAGATCAGTTTTCCCATTTCATGAAAAGGCTTGCATTTGAGGAAAACTTTCCACAAAAAATATCACTGTAGAATCGTTTGCAGCAAGGTTCAAACACTGTGCATTGTTTAGATCCAGTCTGTGTGGAGAGGGGAAAGTAGCACTTGATGTATTTATATATGTTACTATTTAGCAGTAGGAAAGGACTGTGGAAAAAGCATGATCCATAGCAAACACCATCAATTAGACCATGAAATTTCTACACGACCCCTCACATTGTCAAGTCCCTGAGCAGCAGTCAGGAAAGGCGTACAGGTTATAGAAGGGCACACAGATGCCGAAAATGAATGTCAGCCACATTTCAGCCCATTTTGATGTGCTCCCATGTGCTCAGGCGGGGAGGCTGCAGGGAGCAGGTCTGCCTTTTGACTGTTGAGATGATAAATATAATTGCAGCATTATGGATCCCCAGGAGGTTTGGGCTTGGAGGGTGTTGAGTGGGCAGGTGGGGGGTGAGGGGGGGGGGGGGGGGGGGGGGGGGGGTCAAATCCATCAAGAGCCTCTAATTTAAAGGGATTTGTATTTCACTAAGCAAAATGGCAAGGCTGGATTCCCTGCCCTGAAGTGCATTTTAAGAAGTGAGGGCATTGAGGATGAATAATTGAAGCAGTTAATGCAGGCCATGACCTATGGCACTCAGATAAGTGGAGAACTTCCAAGACCTGATGAATATAGACATTGTGATCATTAAACTGTCTTGGATATATTAATCAAATATGGAGCAGAGGGTAGTGGTTCATGCTGTACATACTTTTGATATTACGTTTTTCTATTACGGATAAACGAATGAGGTGAGCAAAAGAATTTCAGTATCACAAACTTGAATGTCTCACTTCCATTGTAAGCAGAAATTTAAAAAACAAACTTGTCATCCTCACTGATTGTAAGTGACAGCTGGACAGTAGGGTATCACTATACAATTCTATTTCTGGAATGAGATTTCAACAAGTTGGAATAAAACGTTATTCTCCCATAGCCTGACATTTTATCTGTCTTGCATCACACATCTAGCCAACGCAAACACGCAGCCTTTCTATAAACTGACTGTTTCTTTTGAGGACTCTTTCACGTCCACCAGACCTTCCAGTGACAGATGAAAACGGTCCGACCCACAGCAGAGTGCTCTAGAAGCCTAGCAAAGATTTTAGATACACCACTTACATTTCCATCATGCCTGCCTCAACAGCTGAAACACTGAGAGGCCATCTGACTGACTGACAGATGAGATATTCTGCAGGTATTCAATAATTTAGCCACCGCTGCACAACTCCCCATCTGCTTTTTTTGAGCGGGGGTAGTCTCAAGTTTGTTGCATGTTCTGCTCTGGTGCTCTCTGTAGATGGGATTTTTGTTCAAATGCTTCTAATCTTCATCAGAGGCTCTCGTGGTGTATAATTGACTTGTTTTACCTAGAATACATCTTTCATTTAAGTCTTCACACAAGCCCACAAGGTTTTCTTGGTAATGCAAGTTAATGTATTTTCAAGAGACTTCACTTCTCTACATATAATGAGTTTATCCTTTTTTTTCCTCACTGGAGTGACTGTATGTGTAATGTCGTACCTACTTGCAGACTTACTGCCCCCCTGGAGCTGAAAACTGCTGCTAATATGCCAGAATCAGATATTAAACAGCATCAGCTCTCTAAAATGTAAATCTTACAGTGCGGTGTCATACTGTAGGACTTTCTGGCTGAAATCACCCTAAAAGATCTGCTCTGAAACAGCGCTTTAGTGTTCTCCCTTGGAGACCTACAATGCTGGCTGCTCTACACAAATGACACCAAACAAGTCTCACTTTAACAGGATACCACAAACCTTTGAACAAAAGTTGACCATTGGCAAGTCCATTTTAGAGGGAGGAGAACAACAATCAGCCTAGAATGATTTCTTACATCAAGAAATATTCTTAATTCTGCTAGTACTAGAAAAAAGAAAGGATAGTTAAGAAGGGGCTGATATTTTGCTATCTCCTGCCTTTAGAAATGCTACAGTAAACCATGACTGGAGATGTGTGATCTTCCAGCTAAAAGCTGTTTATATCAAAGTAATGAGCCTGAGGAGACTGGCAATTAGGATATTCCTTCCATTTCTCTGTCTACTCAGGGAAATTCAAACTGAAAGGTTATTGGGTAGGCTATTAAAATGCTTGAGTGGGAGATTTTTTAATTGGTTTGTGTGGCGCTTTGCTGTTGACTCAGGTTCCTGTCTTCAGTCTGGACCTGTAATATATAGTTAGGATGTTCTCTTACTCAGGTGATCATATTATCTGTTCATCTAAAATGCTGCCTAGGTTAGCTTGTCCTTCACACCTGCAATTACCATACCAGACCGGTAAAAAACTCTTTTATTATCCTTATTTATTTATTTTTGTGAAAGATAGGATTTCACTGCCTAATAATGAGCTGTAGAATGTACCCCTGCAGATAACAATGCCTGGCAATCTGTCAAAAGCCTGTTGCGATAATATATTGTGCCAAATACAGTATCTAGAAACTATTTAGCTGAGCACGGAAGCCATCAGTACCCTTCATCCTGTAAAAACTCATTAGTGGTGACCTGTCTGAGAATGATTTATTGTCAATATTAATATCCTCTTTGTTTATTATTGCCTGCTGTGGTATCTGATTGGTTCCTGGGTTCAACAAGAGATGTTTGATAATGACTTTAAATGAAAAGTCAATGGTAAGCGGTTGGATTTTCACAAATACTTAATATGAAATCTGTAGCTTTATGTCCCTGGTGGTGCAGATTATTGGATTTGTTATAGCAGATATGTTTATAACTCTCAGTGAAATGATGCTGGTGCTCAGTCGGAAGGCACAGTTTGAGTGTTATATTGCATGCTGCTGTGGTTTTCCTATCATTGCCAAAATGTAAATGTACACACTGTAAGACTATAATTTAGACTCGATAGCAAGCATGACAGCAACATCAAAATCTCACTATTGTGTTTCAGTGTGTTTTCCACTTCCATATGGGTGAGATTTCCATAGAAAAACAGGAGCTATTGTGACCTCAGGCTTTGTGAATGTGTTTGTGTACATTTGTGTGTGAGAGTAAGTAAATGGGTGAGATCATCCCAAAGGCTTTCTCGTTTGTTACTCCTTTTCCATCAAAAGGTGGAATCTGCATCGCCCAGTCTTTGAAGATACCCCACAACCCCAAACTGGAGGATTATGACAAAGCCATCCAACAACTGCTGGAAACACAGCACTCGCGGGCAATTGTCATTTTTGCCAGCGAAGAAGACATACGGTGAGTAGCACACAGCACATTCTGGCTTCATTCATGTTGCTCAGGCTGTTGATGACTTGCCATGTTAAAGTCTTTTATCTCTGAGTAGCAGCTCCTGGAAACAGGTTAGAGGCACAGATTGACCGTGTGCACAGGATGTCCGCTAAACAAACATACCTCGAAGAACACGTAGCGTATCTCAGAGGAGAAGTGGGAATACAGATCACAACAAATCTACAAATATATAGTTTCCTTTACGATAACCCTTGAGGAATGTTTATGTAAGGGGAAACACAATCAAACATCTGGTACCTGTACATTTAGAATGAACAGTCCACGAGATATGTTAGTAAAACATGAAAGAAAAGCTCAGTGAGAGAAATGGAGCTTAATAAGTGCAACTGCCTACATCCAGTGACGTCTATAGGTTTTTTTAAAGTAATGAATCCTTGTTGGTGTTTTGAGTGGGTCCCTGGGAAATTCCTCGGGTCCCTAACAGGGAGCTACCTGCACCGGAACAAAAGTTTTAATTTATTTATTTGATTTAATTTCTTTTCTTTTTTTTTTTTTTTTAAAGGGACTAGAAATTAATAAAAGTTGGTGCTCTCGCCAGATAAATTGCCAGTGAAGCTAACGTTGCTGATGGAAGAATGGCAGACGGAACACAAATTGTTGTTCACAATGTACCATTTTACATGGAAAAATATGGAGCACGGATTGTGAGTTTACTGCGTCCTTTAAGATTTTAAGTGAGTTGGGGGCGTCGGGACGCATGATGCGTATCTGAGCAACATCACTGCATATCCCTATCATCTTTAAAAAGAGACAAAAAAAGATATCTTGAAATTAAGACAAGCTGTGAATTGAATGCAGGCGTTTCCATCCTTCCTTTCTCACCTCTAATGGAAGAACTGATGAAAAAATGTACATGACAGGACTGAAATGCCCCAATAGCTCCTTAAACCCGCTGTTCCTTTTGTAATAGATATTAGATTGCACATACCTCTTGTACGCTCTCCTAATTCACACATGGATGTCCTTGCAGGGGAGTACTCAATGCCACCAAGAGGGCAAATCAGGTGGGCCATTTCCTGTGGATTGGATCTGACAGCTGGGGGGCCAAGAGCAGTCCGATCCACCAGCTTGAGGATGTGGCTGTGGGAGCAGTCACTATACTGCCTAAGCGCTCCTCCATTAAAGGTACAACCATATTGGAAGAAACACATATAGACTCACACTGCATGGATTGCTTCTACTATACTAATTTCCTTTTTTGTTTTTATGTGTGTAATTATTTACAGACCAACAAGATTTCATAATTGATGAAATATATGCCCTGAAAAACAGGCTTTAAACACAATGCTGACAAGTGGAATATCAAATTGATATAGTGCTTTTATTGGTGTGCACTTGTTCGCTATAAAAACATAAAGTCGTGTTTCTGGCCATCAGGCCTGTTTAAATCTGATATATGCTGTCTTTTTGGTCTGTTAAGCAGTGTGGTCGGGTCTAACAATAAAAATATTCATAATTTGACCCCTCTCCAGGATTCCCATTTGTTATTAACTCACTCCCAAGCCCATATAAATGCAAATCAATAAAAATGCCAAAAGAAAAATTTATTCTACAAGATGTACTTTACACCAATGTGTGATGTTCAATGTATTTCAAGGGAGGTGATGTGATTTTTATTTACCTGTTTTTGGAGGCACTTCATCCCAATTTGTCTCATCCATTGCAGCTGAAGTTTGCAGTTTCCTACATTTCTCAGAATGACTTTGAACAGTCCCCAGGGAGCAAGTATGACCTTGTTGTTACATTTGGCTGTGGGTTGTACATGGCCAGACTAAATTCAGTTTGAATAAACTGGCTGCTTTAGTCAATATTACTGTTTCATCTCTTGGAGACATTACGTATTGATCAGTGTGGTTTTACTTGCTAAATAAAAGTGAAGAGTTGCACATCTCTGACTGGAGGAGTAAAGTGTATCACTCATCTCTGTCTCATTACGGGAAGGAATTCAAACTGAAAGATGTTAATCTAGTTTTTGATATTAAGGATTTATGTTTTTTGATCATTTGAACATTTTCTGTCAGCAAACCCCAAAAGAAATGCATATGAGATGCGCCACATTTTTAAAATATCAATCCACAAGGAGGAGGTAAACAAGAAAATCATGTTGATAATTATACTGCTGCATTTGCCAGGACATGTACAGATTCACCACAGAAACAGAATATTATCAACTTTTGCCACCTATTTAAGTTTTCTCCAACACCAAAGTCCACATAACCACTAAATCATGCAATTGAGGAAATTTGAAAGCCTGAGTTTCTATGAAGCTTTTCTCAATTTGTGGAGGTCTAGTCAGGACAAATGTACACTCTGGCAGCAGCAGGAACATTATTAATCCACCATGCATCATTGATGGTCTTTTTAAAGAGAAAATCAGCTGGGTATTTCCAGCCTGATTAGCCATTCTCACCTTTACTCGTGACTCACTTAAGAGGGAAGGATAACAGACAGTACAGACACAAACGGAGACTTTAAAATGTAAAATTAATTTTTCTCAAGGTGGAAATTTGTGTGTTTAAAAAAAACAAAAAAAACACACACACACACACACAAAAAAAACCCAAACTATGCTGTGAATCATATAGTCATATTTATTTCGAGGTCAGCTTCCTCACCCTCACACTCTTTTGAAATACTAATAAGCTAATACATCATGATTTCAATCCACCTCTGTTGTAATGTATTTTAAGAAGTGAGGACACCCCGTTCGGCACCTTCAGGCCCAAGGCGACAAGCTGTGGCACCACTTGCAATCCCTGCGTTATTTATTATGCATCCTGTTTTTTAATTAATGCAATTTCCTAGATGAAAGAAATGATTAAAGTTCAATGGGGCTTGAGAGGAAAAGGAACCACTGTGGTCAAATTTTGATGAAACAGTACTCACTAGTGTGCTTTTAATACCTAATAGCCACCAGCACCACCACCACCACACTAAGTTTTGCCTCATTTCCTCCAGTTTTGAATTGGTTGATAACTAGTCTGGTACCGATCCATTCTCCTGTTTCCTCTGTTTCCAGGGTTTGATGAATACTTTACTGCGCTCACCCTCGAGAACAATCGCAGGAATGTGTGGTTTGCTGAGTTTTGGGAAGAAAACTTTGACTGCAGGCTCCTGAGCGCCTCAAAGAGAGAGGATACGAGTCGTAAATGCACAGGTACATGAGTTTTGACATGAAATAATTAGGATCATTTCTGTAAAACAATAAAATATTATGCATAATTTCACCCTCCTATATCAGGTTGATGTGAACTTGACCTTTGGTTCACAGTAGACACTGCAGATAGTCCATTGGGGTTTTAATTCAACCCCTCCTGTCTGCATTGCAGCCAGAGAGTCTAACACCAGGTGTTGCCACCCAGCGGGTACATGACAGGCTGAGTTTATAATTAGAATAATAGTGCACCACATGGTCTTAGTCATACTACAGTTACAGACCGTCTGCTCTTGTGGCTAATGTCCTGTAAGTGTTGTTGCTAATAGTGATGCATTGTCTTTAATCAAAAATCTGCCTGGCTGGACTGTGACAGGCATTGTAGTGCATGTTTTATCTATGTGGATGATGGCTGTGATGTGGGATTCTGTATTAATCCTGCTTGCGTACATGATGATAGTAATAGCAGTGCGACACAAATTACTGTTTGCGGAGGGATTTTGTGTCCTTTATAATCTCCTGTTTGGTGTTGTTTGTCATGCGTCAAAGACAGAAGATGCTGGTCCACGTAGTGAGTCCCACAAACCCCTCTGTAAAATGATTATAAACGTCTTTCATCCTTTTCTTTATTTCCTCTGAAAATAGCTGCACGATTGTCACTATATTTTCTCCCCCTTTTATACCCCATGCTGATATTTATGAATGTTAAATACTAGCAGTAGGCTTTCGCATCCACAGGCTGTCCATGGAGCACCCTATGGAGAGCTCAGAAAAGCAAAAAGGTTATGTGTGGGCTGAAATATATGTTAAGTTCTGGGAAATGAGATGAAATGTCAGCACAGATTGCTTTTGACCTCCCTCAGTCTATGCAAGTCTCCTACATCCTTATATGCATCCTATTAACATCATATGCTCCTTCACTAAACCCTCCACGAGAACTCCGAGCATCTCTCACTGAAGGAAAAATAGCTTTTTAGTATGTGATGTTATTTTCTCGTTGATGGATTTTTACTGTCTTGGAGCATGAGTGTTATAATTCTGATGATTATGATGATCATCATTTTTAGTGGTGAAAGTAACAGTAGTATTTTTGCTGTTATCATTGTCACCCAATCGTTGAAATTTGAGCTTTTATCTACCGGGATTATAAATGAGCTCTTTCAGTTTGCAACAAAAACAAAAAAATCCAGCAGAGGTTGTGCATTATGAATTCAAGCAGTGTATCAGGAGCATGAGGCAAAAACCTTTGAAACAGCCCATAGCAAAAGGGCAGTACACTGGGAGGAGGATATAAAGAGCAGAAAGCCACCATAGAGGAGTGTTACTAAAGTTCATGGTGATCTCCATCATCTTGTAGATGGGGCTAATGACTGCCATTCTTAGCAGCCAATTACTTTGTAATATGCCACAGCAACTCAATTTGAATCTGCTGTATTTGTCACCAACACTTTGTTTCACAGCTCAGCTTGATATTTTTCACTTGGGAATTAAATGTCTTATTTGCTGTCCCACAGTGTCCCTTCAGGTGTAATGCTTTCAAAACTGAAACGACTGATGGCAAATGGAGGAATAGAAGTGGAACTGCACATGACAGAGACAGATGAGAGGATGTAATGTCTAATGGCTCATGGTGTATTTGGCTCTAGTCCTCCTCTTCCTCTTACTTTCCTCAGGTCAGGAGCGCATTGGGATTAACTCCAAGTATGAGCAGGAAGGGAAGGTGCAGTTTGTGATTGATGCAGTGTATGCCATGGCCCACGCTCTCCACAACATGCACAGGGACTTATGTCCTGATCATCTTGGCGTGTGTCCTCAAATGGAGACTGCAGATGGGAAGACTCTGCTGAAGTACATACGTAACACCAGCTTTAATGGTGAGTGACACATTGCAGATATCCACACAGCAGATGCCTACAGGATATGTGGGTAGGAAAAGCAAAATCAAATTGACTTCCCAATGACATTTAATTTCTTTCATTTCATTGCAACCACTTTTTCTGCACAACATCTTATATCCAATCATAAGCAAGTTAGAATTAGGCTGCTGGTTAGTCATCGCTGCAGATATATTCCGTACTGTTGTTATTGAAAGCATGAAATGTATTTCTTCCACTTATCTTCAATTTCTATCACAGAGATACAGAATAATGGAGCTGCAGATGAAGGAATACTATATGAAGGAATCACCTTTAAACACAAGCGAGATAAAACAATGATGTCTTTGCAATGATAACATCATTGTTTCTCTGGCAGTATATGAGCTCAATTTAGCCCTCTGACCCAAAACCATTACTTAAAGGAACAGGTTTGTTTTCTCAAGAGAAAATGGACGCCACTTTCACAGCATACAGTCCATGCAGCCGATTATCTGAACTTAGCACAAAGACTGAAACCACCTCTAAGGACCAGTTACTTAAAAGTTTACATTTTGAATGCTCATTTTGTACTTAACCAAATTGTAAAAATGACAAGTTATAGTTATGGGATTATTAGCTGGGATTATTACTATGACCCAAGTTCTAGCAGCAACTTCTCAGATGGCTGGCTCCTACATACACCATAAAAAAGTGTTGTTTTTACACTTTGGTTTTTGTACAGACTAAACAAGCAGGATGAAAATAGTTGATTAGCTCTAATTGCATTTAGTTTAGCTAAACTGTCACAGTATTTGGTGGAAATGTTTTTTTTTTTTTCCCCAGCTATTACTTGACTAAGCTAATCATAATTTTTTCCCTGAGTGGGCATTTACCAGAAAGACTTGACAGTGTAATCGATCTGCTCACTTTTTATTTGTATTCAGTCTTCATAAACAAACAACTACAAAATAAACTACAAAATAGGCTGAATTATTTTCTGATTACTTTTGTGACTACGGATCCTAGCAAAAGTGCTTCAGCGACAATAAAGAATATAAAAGGCATGAAAAGTGCTCAGAAGTGTGACAGAATTACAGAAAAAGGAGTGAGCAACAATAAAAACACACATGGAGTGGTGGTGATATTGTTTTTGGGGCAGGATAGTTTAAACTTCTATAGTGCCTCGTCTTCGGGCTCTCAGAATATTTTATGGAGGTGAACTGCTTCAGATGGCGGACAGACTTGGGTGTGTTAGTGCCGCTGGTCAGCTCCTCTCCGGCACATTTAGCAGCACAATGAAACCGGAAGTTTATCCGATCCTGATAGCTGAACCTCTTCCACACCACTGAATCAGTCTCTTTTCTCTTATCAATTATCCTGCCTGCTTTATAATGACTATAATGTGGAAACTCCTTTGGTCACATTTGTACTGTTTTCAGAGGTAAACATTGAGCAGCTTGAATGTACGGCTGATTACTGCTGAGCACTGGCTGCAGGCCTGTGGTGTTTGTCATGATATACCAATGTAGCCTGATGTGTTCTGCTCTTTTTGCTCGGCTTGAATGCCATGAAGTGACGGCAGCGCCCTGTAATGAATCTCAGTCACAGACATACATACAATTACTTTTATTTGTAGTCAAAAGCGTCACATTTTCTGGATTTGTGTCACATTTTGAGCCAATATATTATGTTACAGGTCTAACACTACTTGAACCTCTATATAATTCAGCCCTGTGCAGACAGAAATATGCACAATAATAACAATTAATGGCAAATAGCCATTAGTGACAAATGCTCTGAAATGGAGGAGTGAGTGGGGGAAGAGAGCCAAGTGGGAAATGAGATTAAAACAAGAGAACTCTTTGTCATAACAAATGTGCTGGCACGTATATCAGCCAGTGATCATTAGGGGCTGTTGAAGTGCATTGTTTCTTCACAAAATGTTCTAGATAAAATTCAGCTGTTCAAAAATAAGGAATCAGCATAATCTCCTCAGAAAACTGGCCTACTTTCAGAGGTGGACCCAGCTCACTGTGTTTCCTTTCTTTTTACCATTAAAATAAGACTCATATCTGATGCATTTTGTTGGGAAAACTGTAGTGGAACGTGCTTTCAGGTATATATTATATTATTTAGGTATATACTTAACTACTTTGTGTCGCCTGAACCCTTTCAACATCAGGAAAAGCAGAAGTTTTGATAGCAGTTGTGTAGCAGTTGCATTGGATTTTGTGAGTATTTACTGGCCATTGATCAGAAGCAACCTAAATTTTGTGTCCTGCAGCATGTTGGGATTTTTCTCTTAACTTGTCAGGGGAATGTCAGGGAGGCTTCATCGATATAATAAAATGAATTTGGAGTTAACGGAGCAGCCTCTCGTCTTTAGTGGGGATAACTTTTTTTCAGAACCAGACAGTGGAGGAATGTGCATTGTGTTCCACATTACATTGGACACCAAATGCACTAAAATGGTGTGCACTACGAGACTACGAGCTATAAATTGCAGGGTTTTCCAATTTTGATTAAAATTTGATTAATCGTTAAGCCTTAGATACGATTTTTTTTTTTTTTTTTTTTTGGCTTTAATTTTGTCATATGATGTTGTGTGTATTTTGCGTGTATGTGCTTGTCTCGGGATTCCCCCTTTTAGTGCATCTAGCCAGTCGATACATTTCTGATTCCACCATGGAAACATAGAGTAAAATCAAAGGTGTTTCTAAGGTCATGATATTGATATTGTATAGCTACACCTTCAATCAAAATTACTTGTCTTTATTCCAAAGGGTTGAATCAAACTTTGAAGCAGAAAAGAGGTCATTACTTTAAAAGCTTTAAAAGGACCCTCAAAATTGTCCAACCTCAAGAGACACACTTGATTGATTTGAACACAGGAAAGTCAAAGATGGATGGATTGACCTTGTGTCTTAACCATGCTTCTTTTCAAAAAGCAGAGGCGTTGTGCTCGCTACTCAAAAGTCTGCCTTTCACAATTGAAAAGGTCATAGCAGATGAAAACGGCAGTTTGTGTTTGTGTTTTGTTTTTTGTTTTTTTTTGAGGCTTTATATGTAGTAGATGTTTACCCACTTTATATGTAACATGAGGGTCAAATCCCATGAAAAGACCAAATATTTTGTTAATCTCTGAACACTTTGAGACTCCCCTGAACAGTCTTTGACTTGTACTTACTTTCGCTGGAGACGTGAATAACATAATGTTGCATGAAGAGATGACGGTAATGAATTTTTGGGACCATTGTGAGAGTGACTATTCACAGCAGCAGCACAGTGTAAAACAGACTGGCTCAAAACTATCGTGCCTTTGCTCACTGTTGTAACTGAACGTCTTATGCACTGCAAAGTTGTGGCTCACTGTTGTTTTGACATTATGCAACAATAGAGTTCTATGGCGTAATGGAATAATTAATACTATGAACGGGTGAATGAACTAACTAACTTTATTGTCATTGTATAAACTGTACAATGAAATTTACTTATGTTCGAAAATACAATAGAATATAAAATTGAGGGTTTGGTTTTTTTTGCTCTTTCTCACTTGGCAATTGGCTCTTTCTCTGCCCTCCGCCTCTAAGGTGGAAGTGAAGAAACAGGACACATGCAGCTGCCTGAGAAGTGCTATTCAAACTCAAAGAGAGCTTAAAGTGCAGATTCATGCATTGAATCAAGAATCCTCTGTTCGATCTCAATAACCATCTGGGCATCTGCTGAATTTTCTGGATTTTTTTTTTTTTTTTTGGTCTCAGAAAAACATATGACTCAGTGTGGCTCTGACAAAGGCAGGAGGTCCATTTCACCTAAGTCCAAATAAGATCTCTGCTGTTTCCATCTCCTCATCTTCTTCTTCCTGTCTTGCTATTATATTCTCAAACCTTTTACTGGTGCTTGAAGGCTGTTCTGTTGAGTCTGTGTCAGCCATATCCCAATGCCCCTTATTGCATTCAGGCTAGAACCATGCGCATTATCCTGTGTATTTGCAACTGCTAATCTATGTCTGAGGGTGAGAGCTGAGGAGTGAGAAGAAGAAAAAAATAATAATAGGGAAGAGAATAATGATGTGGAGAAACACAGCAGTGGATCCCCAGTCCACCCACACTGCTCAGCACAGCAGCACTGCACTTTTGTCATGCCTTAGTTCCGAGCCACATGCAAAGGCATAAATCTTTCATCTTAGACAGCGCTCTCACTGTGGAGCCCGTGCAGACCATTTTGTTCCCTTGAAAATATCAGCCAATGAAAAAATAGGAAGTAGTTTCTGATACTTTTTAATTAATTAATTTTTTTAAATCTGCACACAAAGAAACAGCACTTAATTATTTTCTCTAAAGCGGAAAAGCGCCAAGTGGCCGATCTTTCAAGTCACTTTATTGAATGATTTTGTGTTTGTGTAAGCTGTATATATTTGCTGGGGCGTGCAGTAAAAATGGTAACCCTGTCACAGCTATTGCTCACAAGAGTCAATATGTTGTCAACATCTTTATAGAGTGTGTCAACAAGTGTGCTGTCTGTTTGGTGGAAGCAGGAGTGACAGGACGGAGACTGCCCCCACTGAGGTAGAGTTTGGTTTTAATATTGACAGAGTTTTCACAGTAGGCCTTGTAAGTACAGTTAAATTCATTCTGAACACCCGTCGAGCTTCATTTTCTGTGCTGACACATGGATGCCAATGAATTAGTGTTCCACTTTTAAAAGGAAAGACAGATGGGTCAAACGACTCCAGTGGTGCCACCTCCACATAATGTGGAATATGTATGCTGTCACTTTGCATAACAGCAGATAATGAGGGATTTGTGGTTCTGCATCAACATGGAAACGGACACTTACTGACACATAATAGTGTCACTAAGTCCAAAAGAGAAATGTGGGTCTTTTTTGAGAGTATTTCGTAGAAATGGCCCTTATTCTTTGGGCTGAATGGAGTTATTTTCCCTCCGGCTACCACATCCTTCCTTGTTTTACAAGTCTCTTGCCTTGAAACTTTTGTCGAATGTTCAATGTCAAATGTCCTTGGAAAATATAAAACTCGAGTGAGTGAAATTCCCTTTTGGCTGAAAAAGTAAGGAAAAGGTGCAGTGGCCTTCCAACCAGAAGCCATGAGCTCTGTTCTAGATAAAAAAAGACAACATGCTCCCAAGAGTCTTTTGGACATATGCTGTTGGTCCTTCCTCCATACTTTTTATAGCCAGAGCTATTAAAGCACTTAATTCCCATGCCAAGTGTCAGACTCCCCCTGTCCCATTTCAAAAATGGTATCTCCATTTGTGCTGATGTGCAGTGCCAAGGTGAATAGACTTATAAAATAATAATTTCAAATTCTCTCCCAGCATTTTGAGATAGTAGAAATGACTTCAACAATTCAGACCTCATGTATAAAAGAAAGCGCAACCAATGTCCCCATTAACGGCATTCGGCATTCTCTGCTGTGAGGGAAATCGCATGTTGAGTGGCATCTGCATTGACAAACGCTACCCTGCATAAAGCCTTCAGTCAGATGCCTTATATTTTTGAGTGACTGCGCGTGGTCACACATGTAGCAGTATAGAGGCATCCGACAGGCATGAGAGCTCAATCAAACACACGTTTAAAAAAGGCATTTTTCTCATGCCTAATATTTCATGTGTCCACAGTCATCTCTAAGCTAATTAGTGAAATCTTCAGGGCTCTGCTTGAGACAGGCTGATGAGAACAGATATGGACCGTATGATGCTTTGGCTGACTTGTTTATTCTCCTTACATCTCCTGTTGTTGTCCACTGTGTGACTGAAAGGCATTACTTTTAACCTGAGGAGGTACGCGCTCATTTTAAGCAGCAGTCAATTTCTGATATTAGAGTGCAGCTGAGAGCCCTCACGAGTAACTGTGTTTTGAATGTGAAAATATATATTCCTCCAGTGGCCACTGTGCAGCCACGATGAAGCATAGGAAGCAGGTGAGGAAGGGCTTTATTGGTCAGTTGGGAGCATGCCTCCCTGCTCCTAATTATCATGAAGGTTCAAGATATAGGTCACAGTGTTTGGAGGATCAGACACGCATTTTGTGGTCCTTTGTGTAAGCTACCACCAAGTTAGAGGCAAAGGGGTTGAAAGTTCATGTTTTTCTCTTATTAGAAGAGGTGTTGCATCCTGTCATGCCTGCATCTAACACTTTCCTACTCTGCTATTTGCTGCTTTTTCTCTCTCTTGCTCTGCACAGGTAGCGCCGGCACCTCTGTTGTGTTTAACAAGAATGGCGATGCTCCAGGGCGCTACGACCTGTTCCAGTTCCAGATGACCAATTCCTCCACCCCAGAGTACAAGATGGTAGGACAGTGGGTGGAGACCCTCCAGCTCAGGGTATGACAGCTTTCTGGTGCCGGGAACACACACAAGACAAAAAACCCAATTACAAATGTTGTTTTTATGCTTGTATCCAAAAAGCATATAGACACTCAAGGATGTAGCACTTAACGAGCATAAAGACTTTTTACATTTCCTAAAATTGAAATCTCTTATGTGACAAGGGCGTTCAAATTATTTGCATCTCAAATATGAAGAGAGCTCAGGTGCAGATGTTTTACTTCTCACTCTAATTGATGTATTTTAGCTGTAGAAAATGAATCTTTTTGTGCAATTCCGAGAGAAAAAGAAAAATGTTAGTCTTTATGCAGCAGAAACATTTTTAGTTGTGATATTTTCCTCCCAACAATCCAACAATGCATAAACAAAATAACATGTTTTCGTTGATGTGTTGCCTACTAATGTAATCCAATAGCACAACATATTCTGCCTTCTTACATAAGATACCTTCAGCCTTTATTTAATGAAATATTAATCTGCTTTTAAGAAGAAACATGCAATTAAACTAACAGGAGATTTGAAAGTGGATAAAAGATGGTAATTTGTCATTTTGTATGCTATACCCGTTTGGCATATATTGGCTTGTAAAAGGATGTTAGGGCATCACAGGGGTCTCCATTTGATATTTCAATATTAAAAAGACGGAAGCAGAAAGAAAACAGTGAGGATAGCTCTTAATCTTGTTGGAGATCACTCTTCTCCCACTGCACAGGTTAGAGGACTGATGATGCAGAAGAGTTGGAGGAAGAGAAAGAACATGTTTTTTTAACCCAAGTGTCAGCCCGTATATGTTCAGTCTCTGGCAGCAGAGAGCTGCTGAAGATGTTGATGTTGTTACGAACTGACAACTAAATACACACCTCCCATGTTGCTCCTGGTGCTCAGCAGCTCTACCGCAGGTTTTCCTGTACACAACACCAAAATCCATGATGATGTTTCATCTGAGGGAATTTAAGGTAGTGCAAAATCAGTCATAGGAAAGCTCTTACTACTTTGCAGGAAAATGGGAGGATTTTAATACAGAACTAAATGAAAATGTAATTTATTTGACATATTTGATGTATTTAAAATATAGAGCCTATGTGATGGATGAAAAATTTTTTATTTCCTGGAATCATTACATTTGTTTAATTCACTTGGGGAAAAAAACATACTGAAAGATAGAATGAAACTGAAATTTCAATGTAACTTTAACAAAATGACCTTTACATACAGATGAGTTAACATGTGCAAAATGGCACTTTAGTTTTCAAAAATTATATGGATTTGATAAAACAGATGGAATAATGTCTGTTGCTGAGGATCTATCTATTTGTTTGTTTGTTTTTTATTTGTGTGTGTACAATTACAAACCAAATACCTAATAATTATGTCCCACTTCAACAGGTAGATAATTGTTCACTAAGACATTAAAACAAATGTAATTTAAAGGTCACCCTGAATTGAATATCTTAATCAATGCATTAAAAAAAAAAAGTTAAATGTAATTCTGTTCCTGCTCACTGCAAGCTGAAATTAAATATAAAAACTGTTGCAAAACCCAAATGAAAACTGTAACAACCGCACAAGTCCAAGGTGTCAAAAATCTTGGCTCTGGTCTCCATGGAAACAGAGCTGTTGGTCTCATTACTGTTTCCACACTGGGTGTAATTGGGAGGTTTTTCCAGAGAGCACCATTCATTGTCCAAATAACAAATGGCACCTTCAGGCCCCCAGATAAATGGCAGATGATAATCTGCCTAGACGGCACAGAAACAACGCATTTGTCATACAGGTACGAACCACACAAACACGCTGCAAAAGCGTGTGTGTGTTTTCTGCAAAGCTGTTGCTCTGTATCTGCAATTATTGGCAGTTGCCACATTGGAGGGGGCCATGGTACTCTTATCTTTAGCTGGACTCAAGATATATGTGATATAATTTGCGCCTGGTTTTTATCTGCTAATGCTGATATCTAAGGTGTGACTGGTCTCGTCTCATATTTTGTTTGTTGTTTATAATAAATGTGTATCTTTACAAGGTTTATGAGCCAAACTATTTCTTGGGAAACTTTGCTGAAGTCATGTTGTCACCATGACATTGACGATATAATATGGATTAAGCTCATGAAATACAGCTCTCGCTGGTGAGTGAATTTTAGGCCCCTGTCTCCAGTCTTCCTGCTAAGTGAGGATAAGTGTCTGCTGGGGGTGGTTTTGTATTCAATACAGATATATGAAATTGGTATTGATTTTCTCAGCTAACTCGGCAAGAAACACAATACGTTACTAGCATTCCTTGAAGTCGGGAATTTGCCTTACATGAAAGTATAATGTAAAAATAAATTCTTGTTAATTTTCAGTAACATTTTTGCTATGCTGTTGTGATTGTAATACTTGCTCTCTTTAAAAATCCTTGTAAGTTCGTCATCAGCCAATTTAGTTGATAATTAAAATGTCTGATTGCTATATTTGAATGATTTGTCTTTGTTGGACTCATTCATTTAGTTTAGTTAAATACTGGTATATTTCTGTGAAACTACCGAACGCATATTGTTGCATATTTATTCTTTTGGTGCTTTTAAAGGCATGGATGAGTTATTTATTTATTTATTTATTTTTTCTGAAAGCTTTTTTTTTTTTTAGCACCATAACAAAATATGACAAAAGAGCACAAAAGGTTAGTTTAGGTTAGGTTAGTTTGTATGTTGAAACTATCATTTGAGCTTCAATCATGAACACCTTGGGGTGTTTTGGGATTGGATTTCCAGATAGTTCTTCACTATTTCTGTATATTGCACAAGATCATAAATAGAAATAGCTCTGCAAAGTCTAAAAGAGGCATTTTGAAATCCCAAATCCCATTCTCCTTCCTTCTCATCACATATTTCATACATCACTGGCTACGGTATTAAAACATAATGTCTTTTGCATTTCACATTTCTTTATTTTTATTTCACTGAGCAAAGGTAAGCTCTGTTGCCATGGTGATTTCAATTACTTTCAAGTATTAGAATAGGCAATCCCTCTAAGAAATTCACAAGGAATATGTTGTACTTGTATTGGGTTGATCTTTTGTCGTCAGTTGTTCTTCACTATCCTTGTAGTTCCTTGTATTTTGTGTTATCTCTGGCTTATCTGGCCGTTGCTAACCCTCTCTTCCTGTCCTGTGTGTCATCCAGCTGGAGGAGCTTCAGTGGCCAGATGGGGAGCAGGATGTACCTATCTCTGTGTGCAGTCTGCCCTGCAAAACTGGAGAGAGGAAGAAGAGGGTAAAGGGCATGCCATGCTGCTGGCACTGTGAGCTGTGTGATGGCTACCAGTACCAGTATGATGAGACCTCCTGCAGACTGTGTGCTTATAACATGAGGCCCAACCTGAACAGAACTGCCTGTCAGCCAATACCCATTGTCAAGCTGGAGTGGCATTCCCCCTGGGCCATAATCCCCGTCTTCCTGGCCATGCTTGGCATCATCGCCACCATCTTTGTCATGGCGACCTTCATACGATACAACGACACACCCATCGTAAGGGCATCAGGCCGAGAGCTGAGCTATGTCCTGCTAACAGGCATCTTTCTGTGTTACATCATCACTTTCCTGATGATCGCTAAGCCTGACGTGGCAGTGTGTGCCTTCAGGAGGATCTTCCTGGGCCTGGGTATGTGCATCAGCTATGCCGCTCTGCTCACCAAGACCAACCGTATCTATCGGATCTTTGAGCAGGGCAAGCAGACTGTCACGGCCCCGCGTTTCATCAGTCCCACCTCCCAGATCGCTATCACCTCCAGTCTGATCTGCGTGCAGCTGCTGGGCGTGCTGGTGTGGTTCGCCGTTGACCCACCGAACACCATCGTCGACTATGATGAGCAGAAAACCATCAACCCCAAACTGGCTCGCGGTGTGCTGAAATGTGACATCACAGACCTACAGATCATCTGCTCGTTGGGCTACAGCATTTTGTTGATGGTGACCTGCACCATCTATGCCATCAAGACAAGGGACGTACCAGAAGACTTCAATGAGGCCAAGCCCATTGGCTTCACTATGTACACCACATGCATAGTCTGGCTGGCCTTCATCCCAATTTTCTTTGGCACAGCCCAGTCAGCAGAGAAGGTGAGTCATTTCTTTCTCTTTTGCATTCTCTCTCTCTCTCTGTCACCACCCCTCTCTTTGTCTCTCTCTCCCTTCTCCTTTCATTCTTTTATCTAGCCCAAACATGCACGCAAACAAACTGTAAAAATAAAGGGAGTATATATGCGTGCACATGAGCATGCGCGCACACACACACACACACACACACACACACACACGCGTGCGCGCTCACACATTTACTGACTGTATAAGTTATTGCTTAATTTTCTTTTGAATTCATATTCACATGATTCTGATGTGCATGAAAGCCCACACTTGGACCCCCGCAGACAGAAAAAGACATATCAAGGCCGATAAAGGATTGATGTTAAGCATCAGGAATCCTGAAATGCCTGAGGAGTGATACGGAGGGGGGTACCCACCCCCCTAGCTCAAGATGCCATTATCTTAGCTCTCACACCTAAGGCTCAACATACAGCATTATGCCTCATTGTGGAGATGGAGCCAAACAGTGTGGGTAGATGGAAGAAGGGGGAGGATGAGGATAAGGTGCTGAGGTTGGATGAAGGCAGGGAGAAATGGGGGGAATAAATAGAAGTTTGATTCAACACATTCCATTCCTGAGAGCCGCGCTCCACTCAACAAAGTATTTGACATTGGCTGCTACTGCAGTTGATTGAGAATATGACATTTTGACCTTCTATGCTAGTCATTGCTTATCTGGCCAGCGCTGGACAGAATACAGATGCATTCATCCGCTGGACTCATGAGCTGGGCGTGCTGCTTGGCAGGCCATGTGTGTGAGACAGAGCAGCGGGTAAGTTTTCCACTGACAGAATATCGATGCTGACAGGAAAGTGTTGCTCCTAACCTTTTGAGAGGCACATCATTCAATATCCTTCCTGCTAAGCTACAGCATGAGATGGATCAGAAAGTGATTTTCCTCATCTCAATTTGCTGCTGATTTCATAGATGAATTACACCTTCAGTAGCGATTAGGAGTTCATTATGTTACTCACAGCCACCAGCAAGGCAGTAATATGTTTATCTTTCCCATTTATACAGTTAACCCTTTGGTCGCACCAGCTCCCACCTCACACTCGCCTCCAGTTCACACCGCAGCATCCTGGTGTAATGGCTTTTGTGGGTGCATCTCTACTTACACCCCAGCCACTGCTGGCGAGAAGTGCCTTTGCATGTCTCGATAACATCCTTTGAAAAAGCAGCAGCGTATGTAACTAAGGTGAAGTGAGGCGATGTTATCCATCATTCTGGCTTACTTATGCTCAGGTTTACAACACACCTTACTTACATCTGGTTATGCTCACCGGCTGATAAGATTCCTTCATGAATATTTCACTGAAACAATGGCACAGAAATAGTAGAAAATAATAGCATTAGGTGTCAGATAAGAGGGATGCAGTTTGTGCTTGTGTGTTAATGTGTGCATGAATAAACTACTCAGGCTAAATGTGATCCTTTAGACATTATCTTGCCTTTAAATACCTCGCCCTATATTTGTATGTGCAGATGGGGCTAAACACCCACACAGGTTTGAGTCATCTCTCTCACCCCCGGTTGTCCAATATCAAAAAGATTTATGAAAACACTGAAGTGATATGATGCCAACTGCCAATGCCAAAAAAAAAAAAAAAAAAAAGAAAAATAAATGAAATCAGCCACCCATTTGACCTCATGTTGTTTTGTTGCATTATATTGTAGCAGAAGTTTTCAATGCACTGAGTGGTGTTTCTATAACTCTACACCATAAAGATGCACTTATTTTCCACACCTGTGACTCCCCCCTCCCCCACTCTCTCTGTTTAGTCCATCCAAACTCGTGTTCAGAGAAGCCATGCGAAAACAGTAACAAAGGATCACAGAGCATTCTCCCCTCCCTCCTGAGCACCTGCATGTGCTCATTCAGCTACTCGGCACTCTCAAGTTAATGACTGTGAGAGTCACCAGCATCCAAATGCATCTGTCCTCAGGCCTAGAGATCTTTTGAAACAAACCCCAGGCCTGCAATTCACTTCGAGCCGACTTTTGAGCACTTGCATGCTGCTAGAAAACAAGAATTTTCTCATTCTGTATTTATTTTGACCACAAAGCAGAATGTTTCTCCAGTTCAGAAGAGAGTGGTGATGATATAATGAAACACCTCCCTGAGGCTCAGAAACCTTCTTTTAAAACACCCACAAAAAGACTCACACTTTAAAAAGAAGTTCAAGTCATAAAAGTTCAAATACCATACTATGAAACTCAGATAATGAATTAATAAAATTGACACAGCGATCTTCAATACATGTCTGGAAAGCGCTTAAGCTCTTGTAAGATGCCTTCCTACCGACATGGAATTCCTGTAGACAGACCTTGCTGTCAAGTTTCATTAGCAGTGGTCTAACTATAATCAGAAAAAATGTTCTCACTCCATCTTTTAGCTAGCACAATGATAACTGAAACTGCTAATCCTTCTGTCCCCCTGCAAACAAACTACACTTGACAAGAGTTAGACCTGACACTTGAGGCCATGATGTGGCATCTAATATGAAAACCATCTGCCCATTAGCTGCTTTTATGTTTGAAACCCTGAGCAGATTCTACCAGAAGGAGATTGCAGGCAAACAGCTAAAGATGGTCAAGTGTGCTGGGGAAAAACAAGAAAAGGTAGACGTTTATATTTTGAATAGTACATGTTGAGCATCCCTCAGTAGAAAGAAGATACCATGGCCAAGAGCCTGTATTCATTTGTCACGCAGGGGAAAGCGTACAACATGATATGTCATCAACAAAAAAAATTAAAGATTGAAATCAACAAGCAGGTTACAAATTAATGGCTAGAAGATGAGTGGAGAAATAGGGTAACATAAGCAGTCACTGAATGGTCTGGTGAGAATGAAAATGTTATTCGCACATCATTATTGGCTAGGGCCTTCACCCTCAGAAGATCTCAACATAAATACGTTTTGGGGTGATCTATCACTCTCCACCACCATCATCAGAGCGCCAGCTAAACAAGTAACTTTTGGAAGAGTGGTGATCATCCTTTGTTCTGGCACCATTATCAACTAACATACTTCATGTTGGTTATACCATTCATTTCTGATTATCTGCATATGTAAGATATTGTTATGGAAGGTAGAGTTTAGCATAAAATGATTTTCAAAGGAAATAGCTGACATTTCCATTTCATAACTATTTGCTCTATACATATATTCCATTTCCACCTGGCATTATCTACGAGCTATCTGTATCTGGATTAGGGAAAAAGATGAGTTAAAGTAAAATAATGACCATTGTTTTCAATTTTTATGAGCTCACAAAATAATGGCATTTATGACTTTAGAAATTATTACCCTGACAGGATCATCACCACTGCAATGTTCATTTTTCAACATTGTGTTATCCTTTGAATGAGCACTAAGTGAGCCACAACATTTACTAAATATTTGTCAGAAATGTATCTTTTGAGGGGCGGCGTAGTGGTTAGCGCTGTTGCCCCACAATAAGAAGATTATGGGTTCGGTTCCCGGCCTGAGGCGTTTCTGTGCAGAGTTTGCATGTTCTCCCCGTGCCTGTGTGGGTTTCCTCCCACCATCCAAAGACATCATGTTTAGGTTAACTGGTGACTCTAAATTGTCCGTAGGTCCCAATGCGAGCGTGAGTGGTTGTTGGCCTCTGTCTGTCTTTGTGTGTTGGCCCTTCGATGGACTGGCGACCTGTCCAGGGTGTACCCTGCCCTCGCCCGGAACATTGGCTGGGATTGGCTCCAGCACCCCCCGCGACCCAGAAACGGAAAAGCGGTAGAAGATGGATGGGTGTATCTTTTGACCTCTGGAGTCCAGTCAGGTGTTCATTTCTCCCTTCGGATCCTCGATAAGTACAGCCCCTATTTAGAATATTCAACAAAACCAAAAAGCAGTATCTTTTCCCACAGATATGTTGGATTATTATTTAGATTATTATCACCTGCTTGTTCTAACACAGGCAGAGCACTTTATATGTCTCACAGCCTCTTTATCTACCAGCCTCAATGACCAAAAATTGGGGACCTCCTGTGCTGAGTCAAAGTTGAAGGGAGACCATCTGCACAGAAAGTGGTTTAACCAAAACAGAACAGGGCTTTGCAGCATAAAGCCAGAGTTATTCATGACATGAGCCGGTGTGAAAGTAGGCCACCCAAAAGAACAAGAGGGATCTAGGATGTTGAGAGGAGAATGCAAATCCTCTGGATCCATTATTGAAGACATTCTCTAATGGGGCAGAGGCATCCTAATTGTCACTTAGCGAATCAAGTCCTTATCACTCTGCGCATTTATTGTACTCAACCATACCCAACTAAATTGCCTTTGCAATAAGTATATACCTGGTGGGTATAATTATGAAAATTACCCTCCAGTGCCTTTTGTCTACATGGAAGATGTCATTTGTTGTGGTTGGATGTTGGCATTTGAATTGTCAATGAGAGGTAAAATTCAGGGCAGGACGGTGGCGTAGTGGTTAGTGCTGTTGCCCCACAATAAGAAAGTCGCAGGTTCAGTTCCCGGCCTGGGTTCTTTCTGTGCGGAGTTTGCATGTTGTCTGCGTGTGTTTCCTCCCACCATCCAAAAACATGCATGTCTAGGTTAACTGGTGACTCTAAATTGACTGTTGGTGTGAAAGCGAGCGTGAGTGGTTGTTTGTTTCCGTGTGATGGCCCTGTGATGGACTGGCAACCTGTCCAGGGTGTACCTCGCCTAGAACATTGGCTGGGATTGGCTCCAGCACCCCCGCGACCCGGAAACACAAAAGTGGTAGAAGATGGATGAATGTAAAATTCAAAATCAACCATTTGGCTTATGAAGATTTTAATAAATCATTACTGCAGCTATAAATAGGGGGTTGCCAAGCAGTTGTGAAAATGACTTCATGTATTTATTTATGTTAAGGCAACAGGAATTAATTATGAATGTTCTGTGACAAACTAAACATTCGAGTGGTGGGTGAGAGGGGCTACGAAATTGGGTCAAGCTCATAGAGCGGCACAAAGAGGAGCCCTGTCTTGGTGATTAGAGAGTGTATGAAAAATGATTTGGTCTGTGTGCACACATGTTTGTTTGCACATGCCGATGAATCAGAGGAAGGAAAGCGCACATACCTATACATGTTTTTCTGTGTACGTGTGCTGTTGCTTGTGTGCGATGAGTATAGTGCCTGACGCTTATTGTGCGTCTGCTCTCCTGCATGGTCAATAAATCAGTTCTGATAGGGTCAGCATTGCAGCGTCTAAGGTATCAGAATCTCATTAAAAAGCTTATTCCAGTTGTGTGTGTAGTTGCCTGCACCGAACTCTGTGACGTTGCTATGGATACCAGCCAGCTTACCAACTACCAAACATGGAAACGCAACACACAGGGCGAATATCCTCTGGTGATTATATTTCATGCCGTGTGTACTCCTGGCAACGCTTTGATCACTTGCCCCAATAGCTAATCATAATGGCTACAAATTCACAGCTCAGACTGTTAGAGAACATTTTAGCTTTCACTCGGCTTCAAGTGACACAGGACAGAGAGCACTGAGAGCATTGTGAAATTCATACAGTTATTAATGCATGGTGCATCAGCCAGATCACTGCGTCCGATGCCGCTCCACAGAGAAACAGGAGGTGGCGGGAGAGAAGGAAGCAGTTGAGTGCATTGGCATGTTGATGATATCAGGCACGTGAATGACTGGCAGCGGTTGGAAGGCAGAAGCATGACTGGCATGTAAATGAGCCAATGTTGTATGAAGGAAATTACCATTAGTCGTGTTATTTGCCAGCAAAAACTGTATGCAAATGGTGACATTTCTCCCTCTCAGTGAATCATTGAGCATTTCGGTGGCCTACCCCGATGAGTTTACAGTTGTCTCCTCTCCCCGTACACATTACCAGTAACTGGAAGACTGTCTAAGTGACATCTGATGCCATCAAGTGCTGCAGTGCTCTTGAAACAACAATGCCCCCTTTCAGAGTGTTTCTTTCTCCACCAAGACCCTTAAATGAAACAAGAGGCTCTTGCGTGTCTGCTAAATGACTGGCTTCATTAGCTCTGAGTGAAATCACTACCTTTTAATGAGGTCACTCGTGTTATCCTCAATCATAGCCGGATCTGGGTTATGTAAGTTCACAGTTACAATTTGATGATGACAATGTAACCTCCGAAAAAGAATAACAGAGAGAGAGTGTGGCCGTGTGAGGCTCACATGAATGGCAGCCCTACCAATGATCTTACCACTTAGCGCAGTGAGAGCCTTTCATGGGCTGCACTCCACCACACGCAGAGCATTAAGAAAACCAATGCAGACCGACTGCACACCACAGACACACAATGTTTTAGTCCATATTTGACAGCTACAGGAAATGTTAGTGGAGGAAAATGTAGCTCAGAGACTGTAGATGGTCTGATGAACATTTAAGTGGTGAGATAAAAAACCTGATGGGAAGTGAAAGCAGCGGCAACCCCAACGTGTCGCAGCCTTGTCTACCAATGTAGTCAAGGATGCGATTGGATGGACTGGTAGAAATAAAACAATGTGGGGACATTTCGGTGAAGACATTGTGATGCTTCTGCTGCTGTCATTAATACGCTTGAACCGCCTTTGACTTGAGTGAGTAGCTGCAGGTCAGGCTTGAATAAATGCTGCTGGATTATGTTACTCTGCGCATGGCTGCCCCCCCCCCACCACAGCTAAGCACAGCAAACATGCAGACCACCTACATACTGTATCTGATAATGATGCCTGATCATCAAAACAAGAATTTTATCACTGAAAGAAACTGTCTGGGAGTTTTGCATTATACTAGTATGTCAAACTCACACATATCCCCTATGAATGGAGGGAAACACATCATTAGCATTGTTGATATCGGGCAATGGTTATTATTAGTTTTGCCTCATCACTGAGCTCAGCAGTGTGACTGTTCTGTGATTGGCCACAGATGTTTAACCATCACAGATGTCCCTCATTCTTCTTGATAAGCACTTAATTGTGACTCTTCACTTATCTGCCTTACAGATATCTCAAATACCACCAACAAAGGGACTGCCCATTTACATTTACTTTTCTGCTCTTCCAGTCTGAATTAAAATCACTTTTGATCTTTTTTTCTTTCCTTCCAGCTGTACATTCAGACAACAACCCTGACCATCTCCATGAACCTCAGTGCCTCAGTAGCACTGGGCATGCTCTACATGCCCAAGGTGTACATCATTATCTTCCACCCTGAGCTGAACGTACAGAAGAGGAAGCGTAGCTTCAAGGCAGTGGTCACAGCTGCCACAATGTCATCGCGTCTGTCCCAGAAGCCAAGTGAAAGGCCCAATGGAGAGGCCAAGACGGAGCTGTGTGAGAACCCTGCTGCTGACCCCATGAGTAAGCGTCCCAGTGAGACACAGAGCCTCAGAGCCTCATACATGTGCACCATGAACCATACTGATTCAAGTTTAAATTAGATCACGAGGCTTAGAAAAAGACTTCTGGTCAAAATGATTTTAGATATAAATATAGAATGAAGTTGGACCATTTAAAGTCTCTCTACAGCAGTGTTCAATTTTTATCTTTTTTTTAATGTTTATACACCACATTACACTTGCTATGCTGGCTGACAAATACAACTACACTATAGTGTGTTATAAACCATTTATTAGCTCACGCAAGTTCTATCTCTGTGTGGTAATTTCTTCAGCCACTGTCAATCTGTCAGGTCTGTTTTCAAGAAGTTAATAAAGCTTATGGAGATTAATTCATATTATGGACCACAAAGATCCAGTTAATCTCTCTCTCCCTTTATATATATATATATGTCCCTAGAAGAGCAAATGATAAGTCCTTCTCATATCATTGTCATATTTCCTTTCATCACTAAAACTGCCATTCCAGATATTTAATTGGGTGCCCACTGGATAAAAAGTATGTGTAATGTCCTGTAGAATGTAGCCAGTTATCTTGTTTCCTGATAAATGCCTAGACCTTCAGCCCAAGTGCACAGCAGAGAGTATGTGTGAATATGGGGGACTTGCTCTGTGAAGAGTTTTTAAGAAGTGGGGCTTTGTTGCTGAGAATGGAGGGAGATTATCAGTCTCTGTAGCTGTGTGTTACTCATTCCACCCCTCATCTGCAACAGTAATCATGATCCTGTTAGCAAAAATAATGTTGGGTATTAGTACATGACCGGGGAAGCCTACATTCCTCCATACTAAGGTGTTTATTTTAGGTGAGCAACAACAACACTAAAAATGACTTAAAGGAAGTAAACCTGCATATACTTGATTTTAGACAGTGTTGCTATGGAGTCAAGATGAAGACAGATGATTGACGGCTCATGCAAATCACACATAAGCAGCTCCAAAGGTTTCCTCTCCTGCAACGCTTCTAATCACACTCACTGATCGTGGCACCCACAGGTGCACCAGCCTCCCATCCCCGCTTTGAATTCTGCCTTTGAGATCACAGATTTTCCTGGGAATTTCTCCAAACACCCAACAGTTGTCGCGCTCATGTGTCATGAGTTAAAGGAGCTTGTGTATGTGAGAGTCTGTGTGTTTGGTTTCCCAATGTGTGTATTGGTTTGTGGCTGAACGTGTGACTTAGCACATGTAAGTCAGGGAGATGATGCAAGCATATCAGGGGATGGGGAACACGTCGTTGCCAATCACACATGTGGCTCATCAGGCACATACACACTGCATATTGGGTGAAACTTTAACATCTGTCGCAGCAGCACATCAAAAGTCCCCAAGCAGGACACACAGTCTCTGGGAGTCCCTCCCAAAAGTGCAGCGTGTCATCTGTTCTGTGTTTGTCTCACCTTCTGCCTCGCCTAAATGAATGTCTTCTCGACTCATCTCTCCTCCCGGTGCACTCTCTCCTCCTCTTGCCCTTCTTTTCTAGCAGCAGTGGAAGTGACATTTATTAATGGCAAATTTATGTGCACGACTGCCCCGAAACCTGAACCGTGCCTCGACCATCCCAGGAGACAGTCCGTCAATTTCTGTAACCATCAGAGCACCAAATACCTCCCGTTCAGGGCCCATCGGCTTGGTATAAGATGAGTTGGAGTGATTTATAGGATTAAGAGCATTAATAGCTCTGCAGATTTGTATCGGTATACTGTGTAATATCTTCATCAGTGCACCTCTCAGATGAGAGGATTCACCCTGTAATTCAAAGAGTAAAACTGTTCCCTGTCACTGTTGAGGCTCATTTATAGCAGAAAAAAATTGTACAGATGTGAACAATGTTTTTCAGATGGATTTCATTTCATTAAATGTTAATTCTCTGGTAAGAAAACACAACCTTAACAAACCACAGGCCAAAATAAGAAAAGGGGAGAGACTCAGAGATAATCAGCTATCAATATAAAAAATTTAGATGATAGCATAGGTAGATGTGTTAATCCTGGAGTAAACACACACACAGACGGTGTTCAGAAAGAGCAATCTTTTGGAGAAATGGCTGTTTATGGCTACCAGGAAGACTGTGTTGTACATTGACTTATGTTTTATTCATCATACTCCCTGGCCAAGACTACAAAATGCTGCTGTAAAGAAATGGTGCGACTTTAATTGCATAGCCCATGGGAGTTGGTCGGCATAGCAACATTAAAGCAGCAGAATGGAAATTCACAGCAAGTCTGTGATAATGAAAATGATTTCATTATCACATATATATATATATATATGACCTTCTCCACCGCACAGACAGCACCATTGTACTTTCTGTTAGACTACACCGGCATTTTCTTATCCTGGTCTTAATCAGACACCACACCCCGCCCAAATATCAGCCAGATCCACAGACCAAAACTCTACATTCGATTCCTGTGTGGAAAAAAGGAACCTATCAAAGGAAGTCACGAAGAGCCACCATTAAGCCAGTACACAAACGACACCTTCACTTTGAAGGGTTGGAACTCAAATTGGTTCTCATAACGATAGCTACACGGCACAAGCGAACACACAAACACGTACACAGCACCTAGGCACTCAGCCACATTCAGATGTTTCCATGGCAATCCAGTCTGGGATCACATTGTGTGCCGTAGCATTTGTTCAGTGCCCACTTGTGTGGTGTTTGTTTTTTTTATCACTAGTTCACATCTGAAAATAGAATCCAAGGCTTCAGATGGGGGCATTGTGAGTCGAAATGGTACACTGGCTCAGAAAATGGTGCTACTGATTGCACATAGCTGATGATAAAAATGCATGGCACAGTAGGATAAATTTCCCAAAGCGGGTGTTTATATGTCTCTGCTTAATGAATTTGGAAAAGTTTTTTTTTTCCTCTTTGTTTTGTTTCTCGAAATTAATATTTTTTTCTTTTTACTCTGTCTCCAGGTCAAGCAACCAAGAAAACATATGTGAGTTACAACAACCTCAGGATCTGATCCGCTTGAAAATGAATGCTGTTTGTCCTTTATCTGTGATTGAAAAAGGGGAGGGGAGCAATAGTGGAAACAGAGAAAGAGAGACAGACAGACAGACATAGGAGAGAGAGCGCAGGCATCCCAGCACCACCTGCAGCATCATGCACTCCAGGACTGTGTGGATAGCACCTGACCTTCATCCAACATGATACATACGTCCTGACAGAAACTAGCACAGCTGTAGGCCAGCGTGGTCAAGCCGCCAGAACCAAACTGTAGGTTTTAAGCTTGTGTTTCGGCACCCCTTTTCTCTCTGACAGAGAACAAGTTGCCTGCTTAAAGGGGGGGGGGGGTCACTGTGAAAGACTGCTGCAAAAAAAACAGGACAATGGATCTGCTTTCAAATGTTTTCTTTTGAAATGTCATTAAAGCCATATTCTCTTGGGGTTCCCGTTATCTGATTTCTGTTTTGTATTAAGTGATTTTCTTCTGTGCCTCTTTTCTTGAAGTTTAATTTAATTACCTTGAACAGCAAACTCTGCCACATACAGTATTTTGTTTTACCAAAATCAACTTAAATCAGTCCCAGATGATTATTATGTTAGAGTGACGAGCATTGTAAGTATATTTTCTTTGTAAATATTTGAGAGTATTTTCATGTTTGGAGTACAAAAAATAGATACTTCAGTCTTTGTTTAATTGGATTTGGATGGTAATGAAAAGCACCACAAAGTGTTCACTTTGCATGTGCCAATGTATCTGTTATATTTGATGTAAACAAAAAAAAGAAAAAAAAAAAGAGAGAAATAAATTCTGAAAATGATAATGAGCTTCGGCTTTCTCCTGCAGTTTGTCTTCTTTACGAGGACCGATCTTAATTAGGTGACAGAATATGGCTTTAATCTGTTGTTGAATTGACCCCAACACCCTCCCACCCACTTCCCAAACGCCTCACCCCCCTGCCTGTATGTTCTAGCATGTTTGTTTTACCGAGTTTCTTAATGGTACTAATTACAGGGTGGGAAACATTAATATCAGAGCAATCATGCAAGTATGTTGTGATATCTGCTATATTATGACGATGTAATAAAATCATTTTTATCTTTTCTACAATTAAACCAGACAGCACATCATAATTATTTTTGCACACATTGTATGTTCGGGTCCATTTGGACACAATTGGACACGATAACAGGAGAGTGTGTTTAAAGTGACTTCAACCTATTTTTTTTTTTTGTTTGTTTGTTTGTTTGTTTTTTTTTATTAATGGATGTCCGTGAACTGATGGAAATGACGTGTGCTCTTACCATCTCACCCGACGACAGGGCGCATTAGCCAACTCACTGCACGGTGCTGTCATGCAGAGATGAACCCATGAGAGAGCACAGGATGTCCACTCCCTCACGCCTTCGCTCACCCTTTGCTCTCTCTCTCTAGCTTTCTGTCGTCTGTTGTTTCTCTTTCTCACGGTTGTCCCTTCCATAGTCTCCCCAACAGTCCCCTGCAAGAGTAATATAACATGTCATATCAATTTGTCCCGCTGATAGCAAGTTAACAGTTTTTTATTCCTGTGCATGTTTGCAAGCCAAATGTTCCTATTTTCAATATTGATTATTATATAAAAACATGAGCAGGCCACGCATGAAAGACTGTTTCTGCACTCGGCAAGCATCTCCCTCCAGGCTGGTACATGGGCAAGTGATATATGACCCAGAGCTGCTGATTCTCCCCTTTTTCTGTGTGTGTGTGTGTGTGTGTGAGAGAGAGAGAGAGAGAGAGAGAGAGAGACAGAGACAACCTTTCCCACACAGGTTTTCTGTTGTTTCTCTTTCCATTTGTCTGGCATCTCTTTCAGCTCCTGTGGGAGCATATGGTCTTCACTTCTCATACACACAGTCTGTCATTTTCTGTTGTGCGCAGCCAAGAAAAATCCCACTTATGTCCAATTAAGACCAGCCTATCCCGCACCAAATTAATTGCCTGTGACAGTGTCTGTGTGCAAGTAATCAGTGGGGGCTGAACAGAGTTTAGATTTGCAGCTCAGCGAAAAGAAAAGAAACCTTTAAAAAAAAGCAACAACATTCTGGTTCTTGATATATAAAGCACACAAAAATCTTTATAATGCAGAAAATATTTAAAAATCTGTGCATGGCTCATTCAGGCATGGTTTTTACTTACCTGGAGTAGCATGATATATGGTTTACCCCAGTCCCCAGCTCCAAACTCTCAAGGCTCCTGTGTAAAGAGCCCACCTGCTCAGGGTACACCTGTTTTGTAGGCAGCAGTTTCCTGAAGGAATCGACATCAAAGAGAGGAAACTAATCATGGTGGACTGAGAGTGAGACAGAATCCACCAGGATTTAAATGCTTCAACCTCCAAGGACTGTCATGTGGAACATTTGAAGTTGAACAACAAATTTTAAAAATGTACATTGTGCATGCTAACCAAAAGTTCTGACTCTTAAGAGCCGTCTGGTTACAAAGCTGTCAAAACTGTCCTCATCGTGTAAGAATTACACGATGAGGACAGTTTGTCACGATGATGTAAGTGTGCATGACCCAGTTTGGATGACAAGGTGGCACCACTGCTCTATGAGATGTACATTTCAGTGTGCGCCTTGTGTGTCATGTAGAAGTCCCAGCATCATAAGCTCAGACTTTCTTCTATCTGAGTTTTCATGTCACTTTGGTCCCGCTCCACCTTTGAGGAAAGCCTTCTTTATCTTGTCAGAACTCCTGATGCACTATTTCACAGACAATTTACTGATGCTGAGGCTAGATTAGCTCTGTTTCATGGCTCCTGGGCCCTGGGCTCTTCTCTCCATAAATGTCCAATTATCCAACTCCAGCCAGAGTGAGACCTTATCTGTTTCCAGTCAGTGACCGAGGCCCGATATCACAGAGGGAGTATGAAGACACTCTTCATTCTTTTTTTCTCCCTCTACTTCACCACAACTAATTCTGAAAACCTCCTTATGATACTTTTGTTTTCCAGCATGCTTTGCTTCCGTCCAATCTCCTCTTTGCTGGTAACACTAACAGGACTGGTTTACTGGGAACAGAGGGACACTGAGGTGGTATAATTAGTGGTACAGTAAACTAACCAGCAGATAAACATGAATCATGAAATTCAAATCTTCTCAGAAGCACTAATTACCACCTGAAGGAAGCGCTTTTTGTTTTTTCAATGTGCGATCCCAGAAAAAGATACAGTCCCTATTTTTCTGAGTGAATAAACTGGTTTGGGGTCATTGGGTGCCATTTCTTATCTTTGGCTCCATGAGCTGCTTCTTGCCCTGCTTCTGCTGCACAGTGTGTGTTTGTATTTTTGTGTTTGTGTGATGATGTGTTTGTCATAGTGTTATTGCATTTTTAATCAGCGGAAGAGGCCAGGCATCATTCTCATCACATTAGTGTCTCCTGGTATTTATTCCTTTCTCTCCCTTCTCCCCCTCTTAACACTTTTAGTTCCTGGGGGGGATTTTGGTGGGTGGAGGGAATACATTTGAAATTTGCTCACTTGACGGTTGCTGGAGATATGGATTCTGACAGTACACAATTAGCTCAGTCACCTCATTTATCTTCACTCATCTTTGGCTGGGGGATTTAGTGCGTCTTGCCTCTACTGTAATGACTGTACCTCTCAAACTGTCACCCTCCCACCCCCACACCCTCACATGTTCAATATTCAAACTTATAATTCCATCTTCCCCTGTAGTTAATGATTATTTGAAAATTACATATCTGACTTCATTGATTTAATTGACTCTTGTGTTACTAAGACGGCTGAGTGAGACAAATGCTCCTCAGGATTCACAGCTGAGTAGGTGCACTAATCGGCCGCTTTTCCCCCAATTTCCCTGTCAGAAAAATGCACTCATGGAGAAAAGACTGCTGGCATACATCTCAAGAATATGTTGCATATTTGTTATGCTTTGGCTGCATGAAAAAAATGCCATTCACTTTTGGAGGCTTGTATGAAATAAAGTAGCACATTTTTTTTTACCACTGAATAACACAGCTCAGGTTCACGGCACAAACAAAAGCCAGCTGCATTTAAAGCAAGGCGGATCATGTGTAGCTTAAACAGGAGCTGACAAAGATAAGTGCTGGCTGGCTGTGAAATTTAACGAGAGAGTTAAGCCCTTGATTTCAAGGAGCATGAAATAAACAATGCATTTCCACATCCCACACAGATCACTGTTATGTCAGAGCAAAGTAAATGCCTAAGCGAAGCAAAACACTGAAATGCAAATGAATACTTGGGCGAGAGTGATAGAAATTCACATCAAACAAAGATTAAATGAAACTCAAAGCCTAAGAGGTACAGAGAATGAATCACACGTCACACTATTCGTTTGCTCGTCTCAGAGTAGATTAGCAGACACAGATGTCTGGGGTCAAGCTTTTACTTTGCTGATCCTAATTCGGGCCCATAAATCCATAACACGACTTTACCTTTAAAGGCTTAAAAGCTATGGGTTTTGCTTTGGGCATTGTGCAGGAAGTGTACAGTCAAATGATTATAAATCAATTCCAAGTGTGACTTGTAGTCATACCTCCCAAATTACATCTCTGAATACTGTGTGCCTCATTTTTCAGTTGGCAGGTGGAGTGTGGCACGCTCTCCATTTGATTAAACTCTACCCAAAGGCTGCATCAATTATGTATCTTCACAACGGAGTTAATGGACTGCAATAACAGTTGAAGACGACTTGCCTAAATTTCCACATGACATGACAAGAAAAATCTCATTTCAGTATTGTAACCCTCCTGAACAGCTTGTCTGAAATGATGAAAGATCAGGCCCGCTTCTCGCCTATTAAATAAAATCACATTTTCTTTTGTTAATTCCACTATAATCAGTAAAACTGTGTGGCCTGTGACAGATCTATTTCCAATAGGAGAATATGTAGTACACATACGCTCTCTGCCATCCACATAAACATACCTGCAAAGGATTGTGTGTCTGCCGAATGCATATGTGCATGAAGTGTTCAGCTCAGCTTGCAACCTATCTACCTTGTGATCCAGCTTCTATAATTCTGGTCTCTGGGGTTTCAATCCCATGAGTGGACCCTCGCAGAGAGCAGAAGGGGCCCTGCCAAGCTCCCGCACCACAGTTGCTGACCCAGCTGGCCATCAAAGAGCATGGAGACCAAGGCTCTGCACACACATCCTGTGCTAACATGACAGGCAGATCACACAACGCCTGCAAAAGGTAGAGACGGTACAACAGTTACATACTGAGGGGCAGTCATATTTTGAGATGTTGTGTGTTGTTGACCTGCAAGTAATGACAGAAGGAAAAGAGCTTCCACAGAAACCACACAGTGCTGTATGATGCATGAACCGACAGTGATCTTGGTGCTACGTTGATGTATAATTTAGCGCAAAAATAAAATAAAAACCCACTTGTTGATTTGGTTGATCTTTGCAAGTCAGGTGGAGGTTGGTTCAGCATGACATTAGAGAGCAGACAAACCTAACCTCCGAGCTGCTTCTTCTTTTCAAGTCAAATGTGAAGCCATGTAAATGTTTCTAATAACCCCCCCCCCCCCCCCCCCCCCAGAGACCCTGCAGCAAAGAATCCACTTCAAATGCTACTCACACCACTGATGCTCGTGCACGCAGCTTGGACGCGTCGGCATCTGCCATGTCTTCCCCACCAGTTGGTTGTGAACACTCCTCCCTTCCTCCCTCCAGCCATCCCTCCTAGCTTTGTCATGCCTCTGAAAATCCACAGCACACACACATAAATGGGTTAAGACAAAGATTTCCATCCCTGCTCTGGAGTGGATCCAATTTATGAGATAAGATGGAAAATGCAATTAGTCTATACTTTCTAAATCTGTGACTGAATTATGGAGTCTCCCAGCTGTTGGAACTTATCTCACTTTCTAATTATGAGTGTGTCTTAAGAGAGGGCCGACGTGTTTGTTACTTTGGGGTTTTTACAGAAGATCACTTCTTTGCTGATGCAATGTTAAATACATAGGAAACATCAATGACTCTTTCATTGATTCACGTGCAAGTTTACAATTTATATGAACTTAAATATCTTATAACAGGATCTTGCAGCTTATCAATTCAGTATCAGATAAACAACTGTGCTTTTGTATTGTATCACCGGCTTAAGGCTACTTGTTCTTTGTCTACCAAAGACATGATGATCACATGTAAATGTTATTAATCAGCAGCTCTGCCATTGTGTGATGCTACTGCCACCTACTGCTCTGGCTGCGATCTCTCTTTCTCAGTTTTTCTCCCTTGCTCTACCCCAACGTGCCTCAGAGCTAAGCTTCTTTGCCGCACTATCCCAAAATGTAAGATCTGTTCAGCCACCGCAGACAGAACAACACGGTGCTCTGAACAGGCTTCCCATTATCCACTCAGGGGCAAACAGGCTCATTGTGTCAGAAAATGAAAAGCATTCAGATGAACTCACTTCATTCTCTCACAAGATGGCGCCGCAGCTATAGTTGGTGGGAGGACAAGCTGCTGCCTGAGGAGGTGAGGACTTCATCAAGGAGATCATCACTGCTGTAAGGTAAAAAGAAAAAAAAAAAGAAAAACAACACACACGTTCATCTTCTTGATACCAACTAAAGTAATTATATTCCAACTAATCCCAAACTTCTGTCTAAAGAGAGGTAATATATTTGCATATCAGAGGATGCTCCAAAATGTATATGCTCGGTTATTCATATGATAAAGATCTGATATTAGTTTCTAAAAAAAAATCCCACCCAATCAATATTTATAGAAGAAAATACATCGACAGCAGTGAGCTCACAGTCCATATCCACAACCTCTGACAGCAACTTGCACATTAGATTCGTGTTAATACATTTTCTGAAGGCACACAGGAAAAATATAGTATCTTACCTTATTGGAGGAGAAGACACCGTTGGTAGTTAGTGGACAGGATCGAGTCTGTCCTTGAAATGCTGCATTGCTGTTTTCCTTTTTGCACCTTCAAACACCATCTAATCAGTCCAGTTTCCTACTTTTTTTCCATGAACTGAAAGCACTTCCCTTCACAAAAAATAATCCATTACTTGAACCAAATGGACGGGATGGGATGGGACGATACAACAGAAGTTTTTTCCTCCTAACAAAATGTAGACACCGGGTGCAGAATTCGCCCAACATCTCCTGCTCACGTCATTCCTTAGATGGTGTGTAAACCATTTTATCTTCTCTGTGTGCCAATAACACATAAATGTCATGTTGCGATTTCTGCACCCGAGCTTGTGAAGAACAGAGATGATGAAATTGGTTGCCTCAGTGGAAATCACCTCCTTGACCCCTAGTATTGATGTTGTTGTCCAAGCAATGGGCTGAATGAAGGTATAAAAGTTTATGCAGCACGTTTTAAACCATCTGTAATCATAAAGCCTACTACAGTGAAATAATCAAAGTTTATCGAAAAGATATAGTATGTTGCTCTTTGGGCGGCACAGTCAGCAGTGGTTAGCACCATCACCTCACAGCAAATAGGTTCTGGGTTTGAACCCTGGGCCAAAACCGAGCCTAATGTGGGCAACGAGGCTTTTTGAGCTAGTCAGTATCGTGCTGATAGCTTTATTTGAAATAATTTCCCTCCACCACTCATTTCTTCCTCTTAGGGCTTAATGAGAGTTAAATGTCGCATTAGCAAATATAATAGCACACTCTTTACAATCTAATATATTATTTATATCTTGCAAAGCATTTTTATTGATTGGGCAGTACAATATTGGAGACATCAACTTCATTTTGATTTTGAAAAAAATATTGTGCATTCAGCCCAGTGGACAACAGCACGCCACATTTTTTTGGCTTTGGACATCTAATGAGGCCAATTACAGTTGTCCATGTGAGGTAGTGCTGCCCACCGTCACATGCTCGCTGCTGTTTTCAATTCCAAATAACAGATAACCTCCTCAAGCACTCAGGCACATACAAAGACTGATTAGTTTAGCCATTTTGAATTAAAAAAAAACCAAAACATTTGAGTCAATGTTGGATGGAAATAATTAGTTTGTCATGAGAGCGTGGATGAACATGGCTACAGGCCTAACTAGAATTTGTTATGAACCCCACAAATTATACAAGTTTCATCAACTCCTGTGTTGTTTAGCGTTCTGCCAGTAAAGATGCTGCATAAACATAAATTGTGAAGCTGACACAGTTTCACTTAGGAGACTTGAGTCATGAAACGGGTGAGAGCAGCGGTTTAGTGTGTAGTTCTGCATAGCAACCACAGCAGCAGGTTTTCAAGTGCAGTGCATGAGAAACAACTACTTAAAGGTCAGCTCTTCTCATAGGTTTTCATGAGGTTATGCATTTTTTATCACATACATTAACTTTCATGCCTAATATATTATTAATGAGTGTGGGGGTGGGGGGTGATGAGAGAGAGGCATAGTATAGCCTGAACTTCACATTTTAATACACCCTCATTACCTCCCACTGCTGCTGCTATCGATTATGACCAAGTCCATTTGTAGATTCAAACTATTCAGATGGGCCATGAAGGAGGGTATTAATAGAAAGCATGTCTCGACATACAGAAGATCAAGTACAGGAGGTATTTTTACTGAAAGCTGTCAGTTTCCTAAGCCACACTGGTGTAGTGAAAAAGTTACCAAATGTTAAAATCCATTTAGAGAACTTCACAATATGGAACACTGGGATAATGTCATTGTATCATTGATAATGTCATTTAACATAAGATATGATTCCTGGCTGTAACACGCTACTGAAAAAAAAAAAAAAACCATCCTACAGCTGCTGATTATTATACATAATTTCCTGAAGCCCAAATTCCCCACCCCCACTGTCTTGTGTTGAACATCTGAGTTTTACGTTAAGTGTTTCAATAACTGGATGTAATTGTTTTGTCATTATTACAATGTTGTTTTCACACTTGCAATCTAATCATGTCAACAAAAATCTGAAATCAGGTCTGTTATTGATGCAACAAGGAGTTAAATACCCACATTCCTGTTTGTGTACTGTTAAACTCACTAATTTATGTTAATCACACTATCCAGTAATAATCTCTTATAATAAAGTCAGTCACCCACACGTGGATGGTTGTTGGGTAATTGATAAATGATTATTACTCTCAATTCCCGACACAACCCACCTCATAACTACCAATTATGTGGTGTGATACATAAGACTGGTACAACAGGGCAGAGAACATAATTAAGGCACTGATAACAAAAGGGGTTGTTTTTCGAATTTGGCACACATACTAACAATGTAAACACACAGTTAAATGCATGCATAGAGCTATGGTTTGTCAGTGTAGAACATAAGACCGTTCTTTCTCTCGTTACAGTAAGTCATGAAAAGAAGCTGATCACCAGAGTGATTTAACACAAACGTATACTGGACTTTGGTACCTTGATCACCAAATGTGATTTACTAACTATACATTATTGACTAAGCACAACGAGGATTTCTTTCCAGGACTAAAGGGGAACAAATCTAAATGTTTGGTGTTGAAAGTTTGTACTGTGTCTGTGAGACGTCAAACAAAACATGATCCGACCTCTCCTAAAAAAAGATATCATGACAAAAGTTCTTTACTAGAAGAATTTAAGAGCAGATATTAGTCAGTGCTATGGAAACTGCCCCAGCACTGAGCCAGACATGGAAAAACCTACCCACCAAAATGGCAGTTTCCTCTCTTGAAATATCACACTGTCTCACAGGCCTGCCTGTTATGTATTAGCTTTATTACAACAAAGAGCGTACTGTACGTTATATCCAATGCCAGCAAACTATTAGAGCCAATTGGACCTGGCTTTTACAAAATTCTGTCAAGGATACAACCTGCTGTGAAACAAAACTACAAAAATGCTGACAGTGTTCTGTGATCATAGAGCGTAGTGTCTTATACATTTAATGGCGAAACTATTGTAGAGAGTGGAGAGGGGTTTAAGACATTTCAAAATCAGTTATTTGCCTTAAAAAGTATTTATTAATTTGCCTTTCATTCTTCCACTTCTCATGAAGCTCATTACTGCGTTTGAGCATGTTGATATAACTCTATGTGATAGAAAATTTTGAAATTACTCCATGTTGTGTTGTAAGTTCTACAAGTTGTCATTTTACATCAGTTTCACTTTGCTCAATAAAACACAATTTTTGAGGCTTTACAAATAGTATTACATTTTATTAATATATTTTCATAAAACAAGTTTAAGACTGTATCAAAAACTCAGTAAAAACATTAGATTTTTATCCATTTTTTTCTTATGGTGATATCAGATATGAAATGTACATAATTCACATATTGTTGTGGTTTCTTTGTTCCCATCATATTGAGATAATGCATTATTTTTTTGTGATAGGCAAGTAAATGTTCTTTTGTACCCTCAAACTATAAAGTCGTTTTTTTAATGATTGTGATCATAAATCTAGACATACAATTAAAAAATAAAATCATTTCACACTCTGCCCACCCCCACCCCTTTCCCAACTAGCTTTACTGATAAAACACTAACATTATGGAGTTGTTTAATTTCACAGGCACACGATTATGTACATCCCCTTGTCCCCATGCCTCATGTGAACTGACAACAGGCAATGGACTAAACATAAGAGTGCAGCACCCAGAGGCAGAGCAGTGATGATACAGTACTCCAAGCCCACCCACTCCACACACCGATAAAACCAACTGAATAAAGACAGTGGATTCACCTCATTGACCCTGTTGCCAATATTATTCTCACCTTGCTGTGAAGCACAACGTACCATTGGCCCCATTATTATTGTTATAGCAACCCCACAAGGTCTGCCCTGTGACCACAGACATCACCTTGGCAACAGCAAAACCAATCATCTCACCAGCAGGTTCAGTGGCACACATAAGAAAAGAAAGGTCATTATTTGTCTTGTAACTTAATTAGGCTACATCTACAACAGGCATGATCAGTGTAATGTCCTTTGTGATCAAGTATCAGAGGAATCTCAGTCATGTGGTGAGTTCAAAGAAACAAAAAGGATTGTTTTCTCCTTATTGGACTACCACTTACTGTGTTCAATTCTATGAAAGACATATAGTGCAAGGTTTAACAAGAATTTGCATAATTGCAAGGTTTGCATGTTATTGTCAAGAGGGAGCAAAGCAAAGAACAGAACAGAGACAAATCAAAGTCTAAGATACAAACTGATATTTGTGTAAATAAAGTGTTTCATGCTTTCAGTTTGGCTTTTTGTATTTCATTCCCCTCTAGAGATAACAGGTGCAAAATCTTAGTAAACCTAGCCAAAGGACAGATAAGAGTGATATGGAACTCATAAAGATTAACATTGTGAGGGAGAGCCTCAAGTCTGTTGTCATGGTGACATCTGCTCAAAGGCCCTGTGGGCTTCAGTCTTCCAGCTTCTTTATTATTTTCTATACAATAGAAATAGTACATCATTGAAGATAAAACTGACTCTTCTTGGCAAAAGCAGACACAAAAAAAAAAAAAGAATATGCAAGAAGTCAAACACAGATCTGAAAGACAAAAAACAAAACAAACAGAAAAAAATATCTTGGAAATTACAAACTGTTCCCCATGTACTTGCCCTGTGCCAGAAGTAGAAGTGTACGATATGGGTATGGTTGCCTTGCGTCTACAAAGTCAAAGCAATTTCATTGAACACATGGAAAATTACTCCTGTAGTAGTTTTCAACAAGCATCCCTACATTGCACCTGCTTTCCAAAGTAAAAACTCAAAAGGTGCGTTAGGGAGGCACATAGGGAGGGGGTGACCGGTACGAGGTCATGTTCTTGGGGCGAGAGCCTTTGCCCTCTATGGGGACAGTGAATGGTGGTGGGGGCTGGTAAGGAGGGGCATTGGGATCATCATCTTGATATACTGAATACTCCTCCAGCAAATCCTGGTTAAGCAGGGTGCTGTGAGGGCCAGCCATGTTGGGATACTCTGGAGGAGGGAGTGGGGGCTTCTCCTCCTGAAGGATAAGAGGAATGCTGGAGGACGGCGGTGACTTTGAATCATCTAACTCGTCAGCAAATATTATGGGGACGCCTTTCTTGATGAACGTTGCCTGCTCCTCGATGGTCATCTTCCCCTTGCGCTTCTTGCGATAGCAGACCATAGCAATGATTCCAGCTATGAGCAACAGGGCTGCCACCACTACTGCAGGAATAACAGTGTGTAGGTAGACATCATCAGTGCTTCTACGGCCTGTCCCAGGTGAAGGGGTAGCCGTAGGAAGAACAGGCGGTGGCACCTCTCCTGGTGGGATAAATGTGTAGCTCTGACATTTATTTGTTCCCCGAATGGAGATGTTAATGGGTTTGAATTCTGGCTCCATGGCTTTGATGAAGGCCAGTTTTGGTGTCCCTTGGGGATCAGAGATCCTGTTGCTGACAACTACGATCTGGTCCTTTGGACAAGGACTTTGTTGGAGACTGTTATTGGTCCATTCAACCACAATTGACCCCTTTGTTATGCTTCTTAGGGTCACTGTGCTGCTGTTGCGATCACCAAGCGCATATGCCAACTTTTTGGTCAAAAGAATTTTTTTATGGATATCATTGCTCAACATTTTAGGGTCACCATGGAAACGAGCAGCAAACACAACTGAAGGTTTATCATTAGTAGACCAACGGTTGACTTGTACCTCAAAAGCATCCATGATGCTCTTCCCACCCTTATCAGTGGCCAACATGAAATACTCATGTTTCCCTGCATGGTGCTCCTCTGGAAGGCCATACAGAAGCTGGATAGTGCTGTTGAACTGAATCCAAGATGTTTCATTCACCGCTTCTTTGGGAGTCCTCTTCAAAGTCAAACGCAACTTATCAGTAGTACCATCCTCCCTGTCAAAGAATGTATCAGGAGGAATTTTAACCTCGAAATATGTGCCAACCCATGCATTCACCTGATCTATGGGGTTGCGCATCTCGGGAGTTTTATTCATGTCTGGAGCCAAAGAGAGAGGAGTTGTGCGTCTTGGCGGTTTAGTTGTGGTGGACTTGGGTTCCCGGGGAGCTGGAGTGGAAGATTTGGTTTTCTTGGGTTTTCTTGTGGCAGAGGTTTTGGGCCTTTTGGTGGTGCTTGGCAGTGTTGGCACAGCAGTTGCTTCTACAAACGTAGGCCGGGTCACGGTTGGCTGGATAGGGATGGTGCTTGTAGTTCCTAGAACTCTGGTGGGCTGAGGAGGCCCAAAAACAGGCGTGTGGGCTATTTGATCCCTGACCCTCATTGTAGGTTTCACAGGCAGAGGCAAAGGGCCTCGGACTGGAGGAGCAGAGTTGTCTGTCGCTGGGGCAATTGAGGGCGAAGTTGGGGTGGGAACAACACGTATGGGGGGCTCTGGGTGGGTAGTTGGGGGAAGGAGTGAGGGCACTGGAGTTGGTGTATTGTTCAACTGCCGTCTAACCCGTTTCACACCATGGGGTTTTTTGTTGACAATGTGCCAGCCAACTACTGGGTATCCAAGCCTGGCTGACATGGTCCCATCCTTTGCTGAGGACTGGACACTGCTAATATCCGGGATGCTGCCCTGGTCAAGGGCACATCCCAGTTTCCATGACAACAGGGCCCCATTCTCTACCACCTTCTTGGCATTTCCTGGTCCAGCCATGAAAGCAGACATGTCAAATAAACGATTGTTAACAACAGGCACCACCCTCATTTGCTCCAGGGGCACATGTGAGAACTTTCTCATAATGCCCAGCAAGTTGGCCCTCTGTTCGGCAGCCATCTTTGTCAAGTCAGCATCCAAAATGACAGTGATAACAGTGACCGGCTCCTCAGAGCCACATGTAAAAGGCTGGAGGCCAGTACTGTCAGACTGTAGAGTGAGCAGAGCTGGTTCACTGTCCGCTTTTTCTTCTGGGTATACTTCGATTGAGAAGACTGCACTGGGGAACAATTGGCCGCCAGTCTTCTCAATTATTTCCTTTCCAGACACCAAGATATGATACACACCTTTATCCTGATCCAGTGCCAAACCTCTCAGAATGCAGTTGTCTTTGTCCCAACATAACCAGGAGGGTAAAGTCTTCTTTCCCATCTCAGTGAGCTATAAGACGAGAAACCATATCAAAATTACTGCTTTATACCATTAAAAGCCTTCTGAGATAAAACTAATATACTGCAAAGCAAAACTTATGACTTGCTTTCAAAAAATTTTATCAAAAATAATTACAAATGACCATGAAAAGTTACAAGGACCCGAGTGATGACTAGAAATTACTTTCTGAATCAAAATTTTTAATTTTATAATAGACAAAGCAAGTACATCTTAGTAGTTACTAGGAGATTTTATGTTTAACAAGGTGCCAGTGAAATAGGAAGCAGAAAAACTACATACATGAATTTAAAACTATGCAAGGTATTTTAGCCCCATTCCAGTTCCATTCACTTCATCAAATCTTGCCGAATATTAGAGGGGAAACATGGTGAGCTCCTATTCATAACAACCATGTGAGTCATCACTCTTCATTCTGAGTTAATAGTGTATGACAGGATATCATTTTACATCACCACTTGGGCCAATAATAATCATCTCATCTTATTCAGAAGTTTGACTAGAACAAATTGCACCACAGTCAGATTCAATCAGCAGTGATCACAACTGTAGGAATAAATGTTATACTCCATTATGCATTTCAGCATTGTTAGATAAAACTCTGTAGTCTGCATAGGACAAAACAATCAGTATTTTTAGTGGGTGTATACACAACTACACACATCTTAAATCATCCCAATTTGTCATTCATACATACAAGTTAACATACATTTATTACATATTAATAGAGCATAGCTAGGACTTAAATACATTAGTTCTCAATGGCTTTATTATTCAGGTCTGTAAAAAAATATTATTTAAACCTTGTACTATTACAAAATCAGGCTCAACCTTCTTGTTTCTTTATTCAACATTGACACCCAGATCAAGGAGGAATACATTCTATGCTTTTTTAAGTGAACCCTGAAGCTAGTGCTCAATCAAATAAGAGACACCACCAAAATGAAAGAGACTAAATGACCTTCAGTATATCAGTGCAACATATCACATATCAAAGTGGTCCTCCCATACCACTTTGTTATTTTGAGTCTAGTTTCTTAAAAACAGATACAACTCTAATTGACTGATTAATTCCAACCTCATTAAATTAATGTTAAATTATTTACATGTAATTATTTCTAAGTAGCAAAACATTCATATTAAATAATGAGGGATTCAATATTACATGTCAAATATTTCACAGAGTGGATTTATATTGAATTTTTCTCATTATGTCAAATCTTTAGTGTACTTACATGGACATTACAGCTTGCATTGGCAGGTCCTGGGGGAACCTTCAACTGGAACACCTGGCCCACAATTGCAGATGAATCAGGTATGCCATTGTGCACTCCCCCATTCTTTGTAGCAGAGTCTGGCACAGGTGTAGGTGGCCCTTCACCAGCTGAGGCTGCAGCAGCCTGGAGCTCAGACAGCACAGAAGACTGCATGGATGCTTCTAGTTCCACAGACATCATCTCTACCAGTGTCTCTTGCTGTTCTGGCACAGTGCCCTGGGCTATGGTCACCAGAAGCCCTATTACCAGAGGGATAGTCCTACACGAAAAAAGCCTGCTCCTCCCAGCATCCCCACAGCACATCTCCCTGCTTTTATAGTGCATAGCAATAGGCCTTTGGGTTGCCCAACAGGTGTGTATGAACAACTGAGGAGGCCACATGCACTGAAGTCAGTTTCAGGTTATGCTTGTGGGTCAGATTCCTTAGTTATTGGTGACACTCACAAATGCAGCGGATTTTCTTGTTTGTCCCCTGTGATCCATCAAGAGATCTTTGGGAGTCTGTTAGAAAGCCATATCAGCCAGCTATGTGGAAAGAGAAGAACAAGACAAAAAAAGTAAACAATAATTAGCGTGACATGAGGGAAAATAAATTGTGAACAAACGTACTAGTGCTTCTTCTTTGACAAGTTTTCACAAATGACAAATCTTATCAACTACAGCTGGGCAATATGGCTTAAAAATAAAACCTCCAATTTTTTCACCCCGAACTCAAATTATGATTTTAATCATTTTTTCCCCCTTTTTCAAAACAAGCTATAAAAATCTAAGAAATTATTCAAACTGAGTTTTGCTTTTATTTTTTCATTTATGATTCAAAGAAAATTTCTCCTTGCGGTTCAAGTGCCAAGGTGTCAAACATTGTTATTTTATATTTTTTCGCAAAAGGAAATTTAGTTGGGTGCCATTTTTGTCCAAGTGGATTTGCCATACGTAGTTGTCCAAGATGGTTGACCTGGCTGCGACATCACTGCGTATGTGCCAACTCATATCAGGGAATGACAAGCTCAGCGCACTCTGAACTACAAGAGCCCCAGTGGAGAGTCAGTCGGGAAGTTAAAGAGAAAACCGATTTTCATTAAAAACAAATCAAAATGTGTGTGCTGCATATTGCGTAATTAATGCTCCTGTTTGAAAATATATAGAGAACTATAAAATAATATATCCATCACATCTGACACAAATTGCCACAGAAGTTATCTAAATCTTCAGTATAATAAAATTAATTCCTGATATTTAAATGTATACATCCGTACACAGGGTTGGGGTTATATTTCACCAACCCAAAGCGTTTGTCTCCATTATCTATTTAGATTACAGATATACATTTTCAAACTGTAGATATTGGTTAATAATAATAATAATAATAATGATAATTAAAAAAACCCACAACATCTGATCTTCACTTCTCTGTGCTAGGAGTTTGAGTAATATCCTTTTTGTAAGATGTAACTGTGTCAAAGGCTATTTGTCATGGTTGTAAGTTTTAATTAGGTGTCTTGAGGGTTTGGATTTCAGCCTCTATTGTGCTGACCTGGCCAACCCCAATCCTGTAGCACTCAAACTGGCAGAGGAGGGTCAGCCAATTGCCTGGACACCTAATACCTTACTGGCACAAGGTTGTGACATAAACTTATATAATACAAGATACTGCCAGAAGAATACTTCTCCCAAAGGGTCCTTGTGCAATACATTTAAAACACTGGTCAACTTCCTGTTCTCTTCTCTTTGTTATAAGCCATTATGTACAAAACTAATTTGTATAAAAAGTTTAATAGTGCCCATCTAATTATTCAAAATTTGGATGGCTCACAAGACATGACCAATGAAAGACAGCCGCACTGAAAGGACGCAACATTTCCAACAAATTTCCTGCCATTAAGTTTTGGGATATGATATAAATTCTAATTAAAATAGTAACTGTCATTAATGAAACAGACTCTGAATGCAAAGCCATGGTGTTCCAGGAAACTGTATGCCTACAAATTAAATAGCTATTAATACTAAGCTTCAGAGTTGACAGGTGCTCGCTTTTTCTCTCTATGAGCCTCTCATATGACTAATCAGACAATCAATAATATAGTTTGTTTAGACCTGTGAAACATTTCAAAACATTACCAATCAATACATAATCAACAGCCTATCAATACAACACTGCTGTTCCCACATGTGATATTTAATAATCTGACCTGAACTGCTAGTGTCTGAGAATCAGTCATAATATCCATAATGCTTGTTCACTTTTAGTTCCTACTATCTGGAACTGCTTTTTAAGCATTTTACACGAATTTAATGAGACTTGTTTGGAGTTCATGTATTTGAACAGTGCCTCATAAAGCACAGAAGTTCCTGTACTTTCTTTGGTCAATGGAGCAGAAAGGATTTCAACTGAAATACAGTTTGAATTGGGAGCAATAAATATCTCAGATCAATGGCTTAAAATCCTGCAGATTGTTGCACACCTCTCTATCTAGCTGTGCAGAGCCAAATAAAAATAAATAAATAAATAAATAAATGATAATAAATAAATAGATAGCTAGATATATAAAACTTTCCTTAAACCTGCACTGTTTTCAGGGGTTTCAGAACCTTTAAAACCAAAAATTTTATTCCCAAAACCATATAACAACAGTAAAGAAAGGATGGAATACATATTCTGAGAGATTTACATGCTATTGGCTTTAGACATCAGGAGTGCTGATTTTAATCCTATCAAACTTAAATCATATGGGACTTACTTCTGTACTGTTAAAAATTTTGTCCTCACAATTGTAACTATGTTAGCAGATATTGAATGGATGGTCACTCAAGAAATTACCTACACGACTAAAAACTGATAAATTGAAATAGTGCTGTGCGATATTGTGATAGATATATAGACATAAAAATGTATGCCGTACGATATAATAATCTATTGTTTATATCGTAATTTTAACGTGTGGGCTACTGGGTTAGCTCAGCTAATGTAACTGGAGCAACCCTACTGCTTTGCGGTAGCATTTTCACGTCACCCGCAAGGACTCGTCTACAGCACTGCTAAGGGAGCATGGATGTAGACAACATGTCAGAGGCAGAGAGCACAGTGGAAACAGAACCAACACAACCCAAAGACAAATTGGTACCGAAAAGGGAGAACTGGAACTCCATTGTTTGGCTTTGGTTTGGATGTAAAAAGTCAGACACTGACCAGACAACAGTAATCTGCAAAACATACCGTCTGCAAGTCGTTACTAGCGACTCGAACACGTCTAATGTTTTCTATCACTTAAAGACACGGCATGAAGAAAAGTACAGAGACAGCGTTAAAATGAAATAAAGGACTCCTGTTACCTCAAAACCACAAAGTGATGAAAAGGAGAGGGAAAAAAAAAAGTGTTTTATAAATAAAAGACGAAAAGATAAGAGAAATTGCCATTCATTTCATGTGTGTATATAGATATAATTTTAAGAAAAAAAAAAAATACCACATCGGGATATGCATATCGCACAGCACTAAGTTGAAATGATCTCTGACATCAGAAAAACCAAATGTCTTTGCTTAACCTGCCAAAAATGTCTTTTTGCTACTTTGGTTTCTATTGGATTATTTTTCAACTCCATCTTCTCTCCCTTTTTATAATACCTGTCAATAAAATCCCATTCTGATATATGAGGAGAAGAGTTTCTGTATAGTTGCATACATCTCAGCTTCTGATATTGACAGAGGCCAACCTACTCCTTTTGCAGTAAAAAAATAAAAATAATAATAATAATAATAATAATAATAATACATGACTCACCACTGAACAAAAACCTATGCATGAAGGTGGCAACAGTCATCTGTTTGCTGGAAATTTTATTGTCAGTAGATTGACTGTTGCTGACTAATAAAAATATGTAGGCCAAGAGAAAAAACAACAACTATATATTGTGTAATCTCTGCATTCTATTTCCAGTGGATACAAAAGATGATTGTGATGTTTATGTGGACTGTTAAAACTATACTGCCAGCTAGAAAATTATGGCATACAATCAAATTATCATCTGCAGTGATCCTCTCCCCACCATTAATGCAATCTAAATTGCTAAATGTAAAAAAAAAAAAAAAAGAAAAAAGAAAATTGTTTTTTTGATAACAGCATCTTAAGAGGATAAATCACTTTGAAACAACAGAAAAAGCAGTTCCACAATGTTACCAGGTCGGGTCTCACATAACCCATTAACCAGATCGACACATGCACTTTATCTAGGATTTTTATCCTACTGAGCCATTTCAGGTTGGTATTTTACCCAATGACTCCTCCAATGAGCAGCCTTCATTTGACTCTAGAGTTCCTAGACTAAAGAAAAACACTGAGTACTCTCTTTAAAACATTGTCATCTAAAATACTTAAAAGGCTGAGTCTTCAATGCACCATTATATGCCAGCTGAGTTGGAAGACAACACGTATTGCTTGATTCACCTGCCCATGTGTGTTTACATGTAAAGCACATGAAAAATTATCATGAAAACAGGTTTTGCCCATAGGTTTAATTTAATTAAGATAAGAGTACTACACCTCACCTCAGGCTGTTGCCACAAGAGAGGGGGGGGGGACATCTGAGCATCAAAGTAAGCTGCTCAAAATGTGGCCTAGATTCTGTCATGTTCTCATTTCTCAGTGCAAATAATTCAGAATCCAATTTAAACAACATCTCATTAAGAAATATACAACATTTTAATATGCTGATTTGCAGGGTTTCAACATACTGTTCAAATGCATAATTGGATGCCATTGAGATGAGTAAGCTTTAACAGTAACAAAGATTTTAAGAATGAGACACACATTCAAAACATGGCTTATCAAAATAGTACAGGTGATAATTTGTTGCCTCTAGTTCAGAGGATTAGCCTAAGAATCCTTGAGTAAAACTTCAAGGTACTTCATTCACTCTGCCTATTAATTGGGCCAAAAACAAAAACACACATTCAGTCTTTTTTCCTTAAAAAAAAAAAAAAAAAATGCTCAAAAGCACAATGCTCAAAGAGAGCGTAATTGCTCAATGTTGTTATGATCATAATCATTTCTTAATGACAGAACTGATGCCGAGTTATATGCCGCTTTTACTAACACTTAAGAAATATAGTTTCAAGAGCGCCAGTGTTACACTATGGCTCATAAAAATTACATATCAGGGAGTTGAGCATAATAGAATTTGTTCAATTCCCAACTGTGTACACACTAAACACTGATTAAAACCTTACTGTCTCCATGACAGTCCCTTTTCATAAGGCATAAATAATAGAATAATAAGAGGGTGGAGTGTGGATGACTTCTACCCATTTTTGGATTGAGCCCGGCACTACAAGGGGGAATGAACCGTTTAAAGTCTCAGTATCCACACCGTCTGCAGTTCAACAGTAGTTAAAACTTGAAAACCATCAAAAATAATTAGGGCTCTGGTGCACAGTGGCACTCAGGGCCAATTGAATTGACGTACCACATCCAGCAGCCTCAAGATAGTGCATGAGCTGAATAACAAACATATCCACAAGTCAAGCTTGCTTTGCAATTGGATGTTTCCCTTGTGTTGCCCTCTGCACTGTTCAAAGTAATGAAATATGTGGAGAGAGGAACACAAAATCGGCCTTGCTGAGTGAAAGTCTAACCTGGCATGATGACCTGAGAGCACACTCATTTCACGCTACAGGAAAACCACTGCCTGTTGTCAAATCCAAGTGTGTAAGTCAACAAATCATTTTGTGGTTGTTTTTAAGAATTCAGCGGTATCTGAAGTGTGAAGAAATAGTATAGTTTTAAGTTTAAAACACTTGTAATGCTTAATCACTGCTGCCTGAAGCTTCCCAACAAGTGACAGTCATCTGAAAATCAGCTTCTGTTATGATGCATCGCCTGATTTTCGTAATTTATGTAAACTAGCTGACAGCTTCAGCAAGTAATGATGGTAACGTTACTTGTCACACATGTCCAAGTTCATTATAAGATAAGGTTAAATCAAAGCTACTGCAACAACATCCTATCCACGATAGGAAATTCTTGCTTATGTGAAGTTGAGCTAAAACAGCGTCTTTCAATGTGTCATCAGCGACGATGTAAAAGACTCTGGTTGATGACAACGGATGTCACTTTGGACGGCATGACAGAGATTTATAACAAAGCCAAATGTTTCCAGATTGTTAGATATTGTGTCCCAGTAGCTGGTCTGCTAGCCTTATAGTGTCCCAGCTAATGTTAGCTAACTAGACTACGTTAGCTGCTACCGGGCCCGTTTCAGCTGTCCCCGTTTTCTACTCGATAGTCGCGGCCTTTGGAAACCATATCGCCACCTACGACGTTCAACCTTGGTGAATCATTAAGCAGCCAGCTTAAGTTAAACTTCATCTTACTGATGACATAATTGCCCACATCTGCGCAAAAAATGGAGAGTAGCAAAAAGGAAAAGAAAAAAAAAAAGAAGCAGCAGCGAGTGGCTGCGCTGAGTGCTAACCTGCATCTGCCCATCGCTACCGCGGAGGTGCACCTGTTTTATTCTAGGCGGAAAGAGGGAGAGCTGCCGGCGGAGAAACCATGCCAGTGACCCCCCCGCTCCAAAAGTACTGCAGCTGATGTAAACTCAGTCAGGCTGTGCCGTCGGTTTGCCCACAACAAAAGCTCTTGTCTGGGCTGTGATCGTTAACATGAAGCGGCTCCAACGCTCCCCAAACGCGGAGTCCCAAAGTCGAGAGAGAGAGAGAGAGAGAGAACAAACGGACGGAGCCGCCGAGCGGGGCGCTAGCCGACGAGCTAACGGCAGGAGCGTCGGGCTGCCGCCGACAAACGTCGCCGGTTACCCGTCCTGTCAGCGGTACGGGAGCCTGAGCTAAATTGGTAAACGAACCGACGTAGCCGAAGGTGGTGGCGGTGAGGTTTCCAGCGATGCCGGCGCTCCGACGGCAGCGCAAGAAAAAATTCAAACTGACCTTGTTAACGAGCTAACGTTAGCTAACCCGCGCCGTGATGTCTCCTCTTCTGGCCGGGCAGCGACGCGGACACTTCCCCAACGCCATTAAACATGCGCCTTCCCCTCAGCGCCACAGATGGATACCCAGCATTTGGTTAAAAATAAATAAATAAATAAATGGGGGAAAAAAAAAAAGAAGAAGAGGGCGTCTTGACGGCGAAGAGAAGTGCTACTTCTCCGCTCGGTGTGGTAATTATGTCGGCAGATACTCCTCCCTCACTGCCTCTGTCCTCTTCGCAGACAGGTCTACAAGTTAAGGCCGGCCGTGTGTGCGAGCATGACTCCGCCTCCGCTTTATTCGTGGACGTGCAGGTGAGTAGATGAACCGGTGAGTGTTTTCACAACGCTGCACTGATATTCACGCATCTGCACTTATTTGGCATCCCAGCTCTGAATAACAGAGAGGGGGGGGGGATTTTTCTAAAAAATTTAAGTTAACTAGTATATAGGAGGCAAGATATTAAGGCTGGAGGGTAAACTTATCTGCACTGATAAACTTGTGATACTTTTTCACAAGGTTTTTTTTTAATATTATTATTATTATTATTATTATTATTATTATGGGAAAACTTTAAGCAGTTAATAACATGACAGCTTCTCCATATTTCTAAGAACATTTAACCTCACACAGTAACACTTGTTTGTTTTTACTTTTCAGAGTCATTGACATAATGTTTTCGATCTCATGGTGTGAAAATGTAACAATATTTCTACTGGGAAAGTTGTGTCTTTGTTTTGTGTGGGATGCAATTCAGTTCCTTTATTCATATTTCTATGTAGCAACAGGCAACATGTCCAAGACCTTTCACGGCTTTTTCTCCTGCTTTGTATACATATTACTTAAATTGGTGTTTTGTGTAATAAAGTCAGCATAAAAGGAAATGTAAATTGATTCATTTTTTTATGTGGCTGCATGCAGTATAAATATTTTTGTCCCACCGTGACTTATCACATTTGCCAAGTTAAAGGAGGTAGTTGTTTCTGAAGTGCCAACCTTTGTCAAAGGACTGTTCAATAAAATCCATTTTATTTTATTCAATGCCAGGGTTTTTTTATTGTGCTTTTTATCGCAAGTATATCTGAAAGGACTTTAAAATGGAATCAGCCTACTTTGATCTGACAAAAAACATCAGCACAGAGTAAAATGATGCGGGGCAGCATGCCACAAAGCAAATAGTACAAAGCACAGGATACATAACAGTACAGGTGAAAGACAAATCATGTAAAAATATCTTGTAACCTAATCTTATAGCATCACTGCCTTACAAATATCTGTTTTTATAAAATGTCATCTCAATGATGAAGATTAAAAACACAATAGTAATTCTACCTACCTAAATGTTGCATTGTGGCTGTATCAGTATAATTCACTAAGGTTAAATAAACCAGTGAAAGAACCTCTCTAATTCTGTTTCTGGGCTTCATAGTATTTTCTGCAGAGTTTACTATAACAGACGGTTGTACAAGAATGTACAAGCTGTGCACTAACATACTGAACTTTTCTAAAGTCAGAAACTTTAGGTTTAGATGAACTCATTCCTAGTCTAAAGGTTATATTTGTCCAAAGAAGGGTGTTGAAATGTTTAACAACAAACATTACTCATGAAAAAAATTGTAAGCATTTATGCAATATTAGCTTAAATATATTTCTGTGCTTCCTATCCTAAGTACCTCATAACAACATTTAAATTTTATAAACAAAACAAATGTCTTCTGTTAATTTTAGCATCAATGGTTATAACGTCACTGTTAGTTATGTTGGGAACTGTTGGTCTTTGACCTGCTCTCGTAGAGGGGCTTGACCTCACTCTGTGAAGTGCCTTCAGATAATTTGTTATTTGTTATGTACAATTTAAGCTGAAAATGCTATTATTGTGGGATTTTAATGGCAAAGTGTGTTGATCTTGTGTGTTGATGTTGCACACAATTGGCAGTAATATAAGATTACATATGTACAGTCGGTGTCAAGCAAATACTTGACTAAGTTAGTGCAACAGTGTTATATTTCAAAAAATGCAAACATGAGGTTGTTGAAAGGTTCATGTGTTCAAACATCCAAGCACAACAATGCTGTCAGATAAAGTACAGTGTTGGTCAATGTCCTATATATTCTAATATATAAAGGGGCTATATTTGACATTTTCTCTACATTGTCTTGACATGAGTGGATGGTAGGAATTGTTTTTTGACAAGAGCTTGTTCCATTGGTATGTTTACAAGACAAGGGGTTATAATATACTCTCAGAACAGGACTCTGACTTTAAAGTAGATTGGAGGCTGAAGTGAGTCTATCAACAAGTGATGGACCAAATAGGTACAAGAAAAGACATGATAGAGACTGATAAGTGAAATGTTAATTATAAGACTACCTATGCAGCAATAGTAAAATAAAAAAATAGCATCTTTAACTCCTCTGTGAACTTATATAAAATATACTTAAGTTAATGTTGTAGCAATCATGGAAAAATCAGCATTGGTTTGTGAATTTCTCTGGGTGACATTACAACCTCTTCTTCTTCTGCAGTATTCTGTGCTGGACAGGATTCCTTGGGATAAGTTTTCTTCGCCTTTGCAATTTCCTCCCTTCCCTTTCAAGGTGGAAGAAATACAGACCAAGAGGGCTTTGACTTTTCTTGTTGAGATCTATTTGAGCGTATATGACTGACTGAATGAATGGTTATATTAGCCTGCATTACCACATTTATGATTTTAAATAGGGCATGGGGTCTGTTGGGAGCAAAACTTGAAAAAAGGAAGGAAAAGTTTGAAGAAAGAGGAACATCTCTCAGGCTGGCAGAAAATGTTGAAGAAAAGGAAGGAGCACAGTAAAAACATGAACATAAAACAATAACTAAGTTTCATCATCATGTAAAATAATGCTGCCACAGGAAATAGGTTTGCTCATCATTCTCTAGGCCAACAAATGATTAGCAGTCTTATCCACCACTGAAGGTATTTGTCTGAAATATGTGGTGTCATTTACATAACGCCATCTTCATACATTATCATAAACTGTAAACCGATTTATTTTGGAGCGAAATTTGACCCAATGTTCATGGTAACAAAGAAAGTTACTTTGTATATTAATAAAAACCCTTGGTGAGTATGATTGGGATTTTAAGATAGAGCCTGTCTGTAATAGTTTATAAACGTGTCAGTCATCTGAATCCCCCAACTCTTTTGTCACGCCTATAAGACATCACTATGAAAGAAGTGCATGCATGTTGTAATGTTGTATGCAACATACAGAGGTGATGAAATGCCTGAAGGATTTTTTTCTCTTTCCACATCTCAAGAATTCATCATCAAAAGATGTGCATGGATGAATTTTTTAAACCACTGTTAGTCTAACTTGGTTATGTAATATGCAAATACAAAGACTCTTATTTATGATTGGTTACACTCTCAATTGTCTCTAAATCCAATGAATACATCATCAGCACAAACAGTATGGAAACTGTGTGAATGTCAAAGAGACAAACAAACACATCTCTTCGAAGTTTCAGTTCTATCGCCCCATTGTTTACACTTGAGGTACAGTATATTATGGATGAGAGATTTCCAATGTTAATGTGTCACCCAGCTCCCATTTTACGGAGGGATATATACACAAAAACACCTAGTAGACCATGACAGCCCCACTGCAGAAGGGCTTTCATGTGATTGTACATATCAATCTGACTCTTGATGTGTGAGCACAGAGCGAGAAAGAGAGCGGATTAGGAATCAGCTGACTCCCCACATTTTCTCCAAGTGACTTATTAGAAGGGGTTATTCTGAGCAGACCATTGGACTGCTGAAGGCCTTGGCTGAGTCGTGAGACCCTCTATGGAGCCAATATCCCCTCTCTCACAATGGTAAATTACTTTAGACAACCATTCTCGGCTTTACTTAATAACAAATGGAAAGAACTTTTCTGCTTTTTATATGCTGACAGTGTGCTCACAAATCTCTCACTGTCTCATCGAGACCATAATTGTACTCAAAAAGTTTAGCACAACTATTGCCTCACTCATTTCTCATTATTTCTCATAAAATCTGCCTGATGATAGTTTTATCTTTTTTTCTTTTTTCTTTCTTTTTTACCCCACATGAAAAATAAAAGACTGCGGAAACATTTGATCAAGATCAGTGCTGTACCACTTTCATCAGAAGCACACCATTTACCTGTTAGAAGTTTTCTTTTGGTCTGCAGTGGGTGTCTGCTTACAACGTCACTGTTGAGCTGATAATAGAACAGGAAGACGAAGGATTTCCTTTCAGCATAGTGCATAGACCAGAGTAGTGTTCCCGTTTGTGCCTTCTCCCTGGTTATCTCTTCTCACTGCTCAGCACAAATAAGGTGTTCCAAGAGCTACCATCATCAGTGAAGTTTGTCGGCAAGCCCCACTCTCTGAGAGCATCCTTTCTATGTTAAGAAAAAACTAATATTTACCAAATATTAGGGCTTTTTGAAACACAAATTGTGCCTTGTAATTTCATCTTGTCATATTTACATATATCTCAATTTTAATTTAACTCCACCCAAGTCTTACTCTGGCAATTTAAGTGCTGGTAATTTCCAAATTAAACTATGTAATTAATCCACCACCAGAGACTCAGAAGGCATTTAGGGATTGGTCATTTGCAATTGTGTACGTCCGAACAGTGGCAGATCAGGGGCCTCATTTATAACTGTGGCGTACGCACGAAACGGGGTGTAAGTCAGTTTCCACACAGACTAAAAAACAGACTTGATGGGAGAATGTGACGACAACAATGATACTAAATATAAATCCAAAGCAACCAAAGAAGCTTCACAGGTAGAAAAGTCAGAATGACTACATAAGTTCATCATTACTCTGACCCATGGCTACTGGGCATCCGTACATTTTAGTAATGATCCTATGCAAAGTTTTATAAATGAGGCCCCAGGACACTCCATTACAGGGTAAGCATGCAGCTCTTAGTGAAGCCTCATGCTGAATGAAAGTCTGAGAAAAGTCCTGTAACGGCTTTTGTGACAGGGTAATGGTTCTGTTATCAGAGACAAATTATGTCTAATGACTCTGAAACAAAGCAAGAGGACATCAGCAAATAAAGAAATCAGCCAATTGGATGGCCCTAGGATGACCCCAGTGAAGAACAGAGGTCAAATCAAAACCTCAGCGACTCAATATCTCTTTGAAAGGCCTGAAATGCTTTAACCAAATATAGCAGTGCAGTAAAAGGAGTACACTGTCCTAAACAGTCCACATGACCCTTTTAAACATTATAACTATGATGTCATATTCACATACCAATCCTCATCACGTCCTTAACTGGACCAGTTTGGCCAATAAAGTAGTCAGTCCAACAACTATGAATTTAGAAACATTTTTGTCTAGTTTAGTCAAAGGAAGTCATTGTCTTGTGTTCAGTGCAAATTAACACTTATTAACATTGTAACATTAAACACTAACGTGGCGCACATTATACCTGCCGGACAATAGGTTAGTATTTTACCTGGGAGCATGTTAGCATATTTTTTTGTTTGTATTGAGCTCTAAGTACAACTGTGTCTAAATGGAAGCTCAGAGGGATCCAACCTGAGCTGTAGACTTGTAGTTTTATTTGTCATACACATCCTTAGATGTCAGATTTATCTAAATGTGGTTTATATATCATGGAGCATGCAATCCCTACACAAAGTAACAAGCCTTTTTGGTGTAATCTGACTCCGTGTCTTCTCCTGTCACCCCTGTGGTCTAAATAATCTTTACCTTTGTGCACTTTCTGTCCTCAGCAGATTGAAAAGACTCAACAGAAGAAATTTGTTAACTAGCAAGAAGATGTAAGGTTTCAGGAATTTGCTCTAGTTTTGTCCATTGGACCTGACGGTGACTGGCACTCACACCTAACCTGGCAGGCAGCTCTGTCTCAGTAAGTCTGCTTTGGCTGCCAAATAACTGGCTGAGGCCAAGATGGAAATGGGGAAAAAGTGAGATAATCCAACATTGGGCCCCAGGTGTGCACTTAAAACGACCTATCAATGCTGGCCCAGGGTGAGGCACTAGACTAAAAGCCAGGTCAAATCATGAGTCAGAGCTGGAGGATATAATACAGCCTGTCTTATCACATGGCTAGTTGCATAGTAACAGCAGAGACTGAGGTGAAATGAGTCATTGGCTGTGGGAACCACAGATACACATCCATGTAGGTGATATGTGCATATGTGAGTTTATAATTAACCTATAGAGATATGCTGTATCAATAATAATTCCACATGAATATCATAAACATGATAAGACATAAGAGAAAAAAGAAGCAATGGTTAGTTCCTGAAGCTGCCTATTATGTGGCTTCCCATGTCCACCCACTGCTTGATCCAAGCCTGCCTGTGCTGCTTTGCTCTCGCACAGGGACTCTCTGTGAAACAGCACAGCTCTCAGTGCAGGGATCGTGCTGCTGATGCCAAAGTCCTGTTATCCAAATCCGTCGGCACTGTCTCATTTAACAGATAAGAAGCTAATCTACAGGGGAGGGGGGCAGGAGATAGACCTATGAATACAAGGCCTCTCTTGTCGCTTGCTCACCATTCTCCACATTCCTGGAATCTGTATAGGCATGTGCAGACAAACAAAAACCTTGAGGATCTTTTTCCTCTACAACCCCCGCAGTTCTTCAATGTAAATCTCATTGTATTTGTTTTATTTATTTGCCTGAATAGTTTTAATTGTTTAGATTTAAATCAGGGCTAACAATAGACTTCCTGTTCATTTCATTACTTAGCAAACAAATATTCATAATTCCAAGCAGCAGAAGAACTGCCATACAAATAATTTTGTATCTGTCCAAATAATCTATGCAAAAATGTGAAAATGTTGATAGTATAAAACCTCGAGTCCACGAGCTTGTGACTAGGTTTTTGATCAAGATCCTTCAAGCAACTGTGCATGGTTTATTAAAAAAAATCTGAAACTGGAAGGATTCTGCTTCATATTAGGGCATATATAATAAAAGTGACAGAGGGCAACTTAACAGTTTATAATACTCATGACATGACCAAGGAATTTGAGGTTAATACCCAGCCCTAATTCCCATCTCAGCTTTTCACAAGCAAACACCAGGACAATGCTGTTATGCTAGTTAGCTTCTCTTGAAAATTACCACTGAAAATGCATGCAGCTGAATTTGTACCCAGCATAATACGGCATGTACAATAACGGGTTAAAAACTGATGAATAAACAATTGTTTCAGTAATTAAGGCCCATGGCGCAGAAACCGGCACAAACAGGCACACTAACCAGCTCTCTAGTTTTTCTGTCTTTTTTTTAGGCTAACAAACAATATGGCCTTGATCTGTAATGCTAGTCCTTTATCACTGCAAATCACACACTCTTATGTAGGCCGCATGTTAAACAAAATGTTTGCATATGAGTAAGTCAGTATGAGCTACTGCAGTGGCTCTGAGGTTGTCAATAATGTTTAGAAATAAAATTTGCTATGCATATTCTTTTCAATATTAGTATCAGCAAACAGAGTCCCCTCTATGGTTCAGTGGTGGACGATGGTTGCCAAAGTTAGTAATTGGTGTTGCTGCGCTGTTGTCATATTATATACAAGTACAGTATTGTGCTCCATCACAGATCTCATTACCTGTTTCCCCACCTCAGTGCATTTTCAAGATCAAAAGCAGTTTGAAGGGACTCTTCATACCTGAAAGACGAGACCTAGTAGATAACAGTGGGTACAGAAAGTATTCAGACCCCCTTAAATTTTTCACTCTTTGTTACATTGCAGCCATTTGCTAAAATCATTTAAGTTGAATTTTTTTTCCTCGTTAATGTACAGGTGTATGTAAGGTTTATTTCCCACATTTATATTTGAAAGTGAAGCTTCAGTTTTCAATATACAACAGTATATTGCTTTTGCTCATATATCTTTATATATTTTGCTCAGTTTTGCCAATCTTATTCATATAGTTTGAAGGACAACAATAATAATAAAATGATGGAATTAAATAGATCTATTATGTCTTCAGATTCTTCTTTAAAGTTCAGTTTTAAGTTCTGTCTGTTCTCCCTGTGGCTGCGTGGGTTTCTTCCGGGTGCTCTGGTTTCCTCCCACAGTCCAAAGACATGCATGTCTAGATTGATTTGTGCCTCTAAATTGTCCGTAGGCAGGCGTGTGAGTGTGAGTGTTAATGGTTGTTGGTCTCTGTCTGTCTCTGTGTGTCGGCTCTGTGATGGACTGGCGACCTGTCCAGGGTGTAACCAACCCTCGCCAAGAACGTTGGCTGGGATTGGCTCCGGCACCCCCCGCGACCCTGACAGATAATTGGTAGAAAATGAAAGAGAGACAGAGAGAGTTTCAAGTTCTTGTTTCTTCTTTAACACCTCTTCAAAATGAAAGCCAGAACTTCCCACACTTTTCACCATACTTATCAGATCAAGTTCCTGCCTACAGGCTGTTTCCAACCACAACACTAGAAACCTTACTGTCATAATGTTTCCTACATTGCATACTTGTGCACCTGCAAATGACATAGTATCCTTTGGCTTCCTTTGAGACATAGCCTCAAGCAGCACTTCCTTGCACATCTGTCATGATCTCATCCTCAGCTTTTTTTTTTCTTTTTTTTTTGAGAGAGAGAGATGCGGATTTAAGGGAACTACAAGCAACAACAATTTCACTCTCGTTATTGAGACATATCTGGTTTTCTTGCATGATGAAAAAATCTTCATTTTTAAAGTGGTTCAGTAGAAACTGGTACATGGCTCTGAACAAAGCTTCATTTATCTGGGTGCAGGAGGAGACTCATTATTATTAAATGAAAGAAAAATGCAGTAATGATCTTTCTCTTCGATAAAAGAAAGGAGTGTGTTACAGTCCACAAGGGCCTGAAATTGTGCTTTTTACACTTCTATCTTTGGATTTTAATGAAGCATTTTTATGTATTAAGTGGTGCACACTGTTCAGTTGGAAGAAGGAAAACGTATCCCTGAAGCTTAAAACAATGTCCTCTCAGTTCTATGGAGACTTTTTAAAGCATTAATTGATTAAAATATAATTGTTTTTCATCTCTGTGGTACAGTAACATAGCACTAAAATGACCACTTTTACTCTGTATCTTTTTTCATGGTAAATTTGGTGCATGAAATGTTGATTGGGTTTGTCAGTTTACAGCTACCTAGTACTTTAGATACTTGTGAATAATTTTTTTTCAGTGGTTTCACAGTGAAGGTAGCTATAGACATGCTGCATTCATGAAATCTTATGTAAGGAACATTATACAAGAGAGAAGTGAATATTCTTAATTCACTCTCAAATCTCTATTTTACCAGCCATCACTAAGAACTGACCTTTTACCGCACTGCCTCTGCAACAACTAGGCCATCACTGCCCCTTAGAAGATGACGTAAAGACTTAAGTAGATTACATTGCCATGTTTACATATTTAATCTTTTTCTATTTTTTGGCCATGTCAAGTACCATTGAATTACAGTTTTCACCCATCTGTGTTCTGTGAAAGTAAGAGTGATGTTGGAAGATTCATTATGATTCCACATTATAGAAATACTCCCGTGTTCAAAATATTATATAAGTTACACAGACGTATAAACATCCAATTCTACTTGAAGTCCCAAGAGTATCTTTCATAATTGGATTAATATAATTGAAGCATTAATATGTCTACAGTATCACTGGATTGTTTTTCAGCAAAAGGTCGAGTTCATGGTAATTATTTAATATGGTACGAGGTAGCTTGTGATTTAATCATAATGGTGTAGTAGCATTGTCAATGAAAAGGTACCTTTTGTGCCACTAAGGAGTGAAGAGACACTTAGTGAAGTATAGTATACACATTCAAGTGACACTGTGAAGCAAATAGTTGTCCAGTTCCCTGGAAATACATCATCAGTACTACATTAATCAAGATGTCTACATTGGTGCTGGTTGCACAGCTGAAACAATTAAATATGCTGGCTGCTCAAAAGAGCAGACTTAATTATACATGTTATGTCAGGCAGGAAACATTGAAATAAGTGAAGATCAGTTGTTTGTCTTGGGTTTTTATTTTGTTTGCTTGTTTTATCGGGGTCTAAGCTCATCAAACTTCAAAAATACAAAGAGTGCATGTCGTCACTTGTTTTCTTATTTTGGTTGATCTTCTCTTTTTCTTTCCCTGTCTTTGGAATATATGTATACATGCTTTGGGATATCTTCTATGTAGTTTTCATAATTTCATTTTTTTATCACTCTAAAATGCTTTAATGAAGGTTGATAGACTGATTAACATGAAATCTGGTTATGTCATATTTAAATGTAAAATAGATGGAAATGTGCGATGAAACGGTGGTTGTCCTCACTGCCTGTTGCGCATTAGGGTTTTTTCACCTTGAAGTACATACAACAGAAAATAACAGTTTCAAAGCATGGTAGATATAATCCTTCCTTTGTAAGCATTTTCATATAAAATCGCTTATAAATATTCCACGTCCTGTCTCGTCTGTCCAGTATCTCATTTGCCTCCATTGTTGTAATTAATATACTTGTTTCAAAGCAAAACTTTACATCTTCAAAGGACCATATATGGAAATGTGTTTTCTGATACCATTCTGCATCAAAATGCAAATTGTTGTCACAGTGGTAAACACAAAAATACATAATGAGTTCAACGTGCATTTTGGGGTCTGTTTCTTTTTAATATAAACAGAAACAGCAGGCAGGCAGGCAGGCAGGCAAACATCTGTGTGCATAGCATGTGAATTACAGATAAAATTATCTTAAAGTTTTTCCTAGAAATCTCTTTCATACTTGATAAGTCAACATCAAAAAAGAAATGTCCAACCATGGCTTCTTATTTGAAAGGGAATGAAAGATGATTTCAGCTTTCAAGAAAATCGAGCTGCTGCGAAAGTTACTTAAAGGCAGACCTACTGTGAGCATGTTCAAGTAGACAAAAGCAGAAAAGCCCCACCCCCGACATGTCTTCAATCACTATTTGTCAAGAAAAAGTTAGAAGTGCAATGAAATCTGATGCAGAGACGGCAAAGCTGTGTTTGTTTGTGCATGAGAGAAGTGGACAGAGAAAACGAGACATTCCTCAGCTGAGTAATTGTACTTGTTGCCCCTTGTGTCATCTCTCGTTGTTTGAGTGCCATTTAGTATGAAAGGTATTTGCTAAGCCTGAATGCTCCCAGACAAGCAGTGATGCTATACATTGTGTTTGCCAAAGCAATTGGTGGTCTGTAAACCATGGCTCATTTCGCTGCAAGTAACGCTTTTGTGAATTTGATTTTAGTAAATGTAGATTTTATTTGATTTTAGAAATGATGCAGTTACAGTGAAAATACATGCAAGCAGTTCACGCTCAACCAAAGTAAATTAGAAATTATTCAAATATAGATCCCTTGTGTGTTGTTCACTCCCTAGAAAGTGAATCCAAACCATAAAATTAAACCAGATTTAACATATAAATCTCTACCTCACCATCACACATTGCACTGTGGCAGATATTCAACATCTATATATGTAGGTGTGTGTGTGTGTGTGTGTGTGTGAGACACACATACACTCACACATAAACATGGTAGAAAGGAAATCAGATTTCCTTCTTTAAAATCCCTTGTTGAGTGCAGCTCTGTCACCTTGCTCAGGTGTGATTCAGTGCTGATCTGACTATGTTTAATTTAGTTTATTGATGCAATCATCAAGCAAGTCCCTTGGCTGGTTGACGGCAACAATACACCTTAACTGTTTTAAAGCCACATCAGCATGATAGATGTCTGGCAGTAGTTAGACCCACACTCCCCTACTGGTGGTTTCATTTTCTTTCTTTTTTCACCCCTCAACAAAGGACCATGTCGCTGAGAGATGGATTTAAAATCACACAGCACCTCCTACTGTTTCAAAAACAACATGTCGTCCTGTCAGTGGACCGGATAGAGCTCAGCAAATTATTCAGTCAAGCTTCTCTATGGGTAAGTGCTTGATTCATAGGGTGCCATTATATAGGGAATCTGATAGAGTAACATGCCCTGATACTCTGATAGAGTATCAGGGCATGTTATTCCACCATTGCTTGTTCCAAAGTTATATTTCCCTGACAAAAGATTCAAGACGTGCTATAATGTACCTTTCCTCAAGCTTATGTGTGAATATATCATCCATTACTTTATGTAGTCTCTCTCTTCTATTTTGAATCTCAGCCAAGAGGAAAATACCACCATTTGACAGACAAAGCAACAAAATGTTACAGCTCAGAGAAACTGTAATAAAAACGTCAAGTTGGAATGAATAAAGGTCTCTCATTTAGAAGTATAAATACAACTTTGCATCCATCCTCTAGCACAAATGAGAAACAACTGAGATAATTTGTTAACTAGATAGAGATGTCATGCTCAAATTACCCCGATATTCCATCCTCCTCATAGGAGCAGGGGGAGGTGTCTGGATGACTGTCTTCAGTGTCTTTAAACTAATGATCCATTTTGTCAGATTTAAATTCATAACTGAAGCATTTTGGTGACAGACAAATCATCATTGATATCATTTTGTTTATATCCCTTTCCTCAAGGGGAACGTGTCAGCTAATAAGGAAACATTGACTTTATAATGTTGCTGTCATTTTATTAGTATTATTATCAAGAAATAATAAATCACAACCCAGAAACTGTGAGGTCTGTAGGGTATAGAGAATAAATATAGCTATAAATACTTTTTTTTTTCTTTTCATTTCAGGAAGACTGATTGAAAGAAAAACATCTGAAAATCAGGATTAAAACACTAGATGGCGGTGTGTGAGAGGAAGTTACTGACAGTAAAAAACTTCAAAAGGAAAAACCCAAAGCTTCGGTCTAAGCCAGTGTTTTTTGGCACCAAGTTGAAAATTATTGGTCCACTTAGAAATTTGGCTTAACCTTTCTATCAGTCTAATAAGCTATTAAAATAAACCCTGTGTTTATTTTATCAAAGGAGTGGGTGAATTGATTTACACTTTATTATTATTTATTATTTCAGCAGTTAGCTGATATTCCTGATCGGGGGGAGCCCGACTGTGTTGGCCTACGGTGCCCCCCCGATTTTATTTTGTATTATTATTATTATTATTATTATTACCCAGCGATCTCTCGGCTTTTTCCTAAAATTTGGGTCGGTAGACGTTGATCAGGGTGGTCTGGGTTCCTGCCCCCTCCCCATCTCTCTCCCTCTCTTTTTCCTTCTCTCTCTCTCCCTCTCTCTCTCTGCCCCCCCCCCCCCCCCCCCCCCCCGTGCACAGGCGAGCTGCTCTCCGCTCAGCTGATACACCGGGAGGACAGTCCGCACTCCGCGTCCGTCCGTGTCATTGGACTCTATGGATACACAGCCCGGTCTGCACACATACATGGGGAGACTTTAGTTTGAAACGCAGCTACATGAAAACTGGTGAGTGATTTGGATGATTTTTTTTGGACAGCATGTTCCCAACTCAACAACTTGAAAGCGCCATCTCCATCGGGTGGCATTCATGACCGCTGCCGACTGTCAGATGTAGGGTCTTATTAATGTAAGTGAACTAAACAGAGCGATTCATTTTCAATATCACCTTCAAACGCTGTTTAATGTTGAATCATTGAATTAGAGGCAGAATCGTTTGGTTGTTGTTGTTGTTGTTGTTGTTTTGTTTTTTTGTTTTTTTTTTCTCCACTGAATTATTTCTGCCTTTCTGAATCACTATACAGCTTGCACTGTTTTGACTTGGACGCACTCAATTAGGACAGAAACTGACCGGGCTGTTAATCCAGCATATGGCAGGAAGTCCCCAGATGAGCAGGGGATACGTTGGCACCGGGGAGACAATTGGTCTCTTGTGTGTGTGTGGACTGTTTTGTGATATTGAAAGTGGACCCCGTTGGCCGGGCCAGCCCTGAACACAAAGCTCATTCTCAACAAAACAGTGTGGGCGCCTGCCTGCTGCTGATGCAGCGAGTGTGTGTGACAGCACCATTATTCACCAAGATGTTTAATTTCATTAGTCTTACACTGGATAGAAAAACTGTCTTTATAAACTGACCCACATGAAAACCAACAGTGAGTGCAGAGGTGGGGTTGGCTGCACGCTTCCCACCATTGTACCTTTACATTTCACCATCACTGATCACATTTGGCGAACTAAGTAAACAGTTATTTTGTGTTTAGTAGTCCTTCTGCTCATAAGGCTACCACGCATTTCCAGAGTGCTTATTGTCATATAGCATAGAGGGCACAGTAGGTTTGGAAACATTTGAGTTTTGGGGATTTGGACTAATTAAGTTATATATTTCTTTTGGTAATAACTGATAAACGTTCATGTATTTATGTGTCTTGGGCTTTTTTATTTTATTTTAGAACAACAGGCCACATGAGACTAATCTTCTTCAGACTCTTCAGAAAAACAGAATCAATAAAAAAAACATCTGTGAGTGGACCAGCTAATTGATTAAAGAAATCATGGTCTTCGCTGCCTAGAGATGCCCATGAATCTTGCATGTGCACCCCCAGTGTGTTTCTACTCGGACAAAAGATTTTGGGCATTTTGTGAAAAAAGAGACACATTTGGAGCGTTGCTCATCAGTTCTATCTCTAAGCTGTTCGTGGGAGAATTCATTATGTTGCGATGCACTGTACGACAATTTCACTGAAGAGGCAGGAGAGCACAATTCAGATTTATCTTCACAAGCCCATAACAGAGATCAATAGGCAATAATTCTTCCTCTCTCTGTGAGTGTGTGCATGTGTGTGTGTGTGTGTGTGTGATGAAGGTGGGAATCAGTCTGAGTGCAAACACATTATTTATACATGCCAACAAAAATGAAGAGGATATACAAGTTGACTTATTTAAAGGGGCACATATGTTTCAGAGGGACTGTCAGGGTAACAAAGACAGAACACCGTGTATTGCTGACTCTCTGTCCAAATGCAATTCCTTAATGTGCTCTGAGAGTCAGAGATCTAATAAGAAATGGAAGAGCATCTTCAATAATGAAACCTCACCTGCATCTGCAGAGTGAGGGCTGGGGCCCAGAGGCTCCATAAATAACAGAAGCCAGACCTGACATGTGCTGCTCCAACGTCTGGAACTGCCAATAATCCCCCTCATCTACTAAAATGCTGTTCTTGCAGACTCTCTGTGTGTGTGTGTGTGTGTGTGTGTATATGTTTTCTTGTTTTTTTTTTGGGGGGGGGGGAGACAGCTCGGATGCAAATGCAAAAAAAGTGTACATTTCTTTGTGTTGGACTTTCTTGCTCCATTATGAAAAGTGCCTTTCTTATGAAACAGAATGTGACCCTCCCTGCTGCTCTCAAGACTGACCCAGTGGTTGACAGAGCTGCGGGCTGTCCCTGCTATGAAAAGATCGCACTGTGTTAAGCTTCAAAGATCAACCCAGAAGGCCTCGTGACTATTCTGTTGTGTCTCGCAAAGGGTCTCATGAGCATGATTTATTTAGAAGTTACCCTGAAAGAGCAGCTTTCATGCTTTCACTACTGCACACAGAATGATTCAAGAAATGAGGATAGGTGTACATGGTAAGCACGCTGCTCCAGTAAGTAAGTGGTACAAATCAAACAAATGATCTCTGGCACTTCCTTCTCAATGGTAATCTGCATTGCTATATAGTACACCAAATGGAGGTTTTTCTTTCAATTGGACATCTGCATCACTGTGTGTGTGTGTGTGTGTATGTGTGTGTGTGTTTGTGCTGCAACCAAGGAGAGAAGCTTTTATCCCCCCCCACTCCCCTATTCAGCTGCCGAGTGCCTGAAATATTTAACAGGGACTGCACTATTTTTGGGTTTGTGCTCAGTTTGTTGTGGAGCTTATGTAATATGTAGTTTCAGCTCAACATGGCTTGTACTGATATATACCAAATAAGACACCATCGACTCGGCGAACTCGAGTATAGTGATGCTTCAAACAGTCTAATTTCGAAGCTATACTGTAGGGCACGATAAAGGATACTGTACAATAAATCAGAGCCAGGACTGTTGAATTTTTTTGCCATTTTTAACACAGTGTCTATGTCAAGGAAGCAGGGCAAGGCCATATCTTCTCAGCTTACTTGTTTCTCTGGGATATTGATCAACTCGTCTCTCTTCCCTCCAAATGCCCCCATCTGTCCCTCATTCCCTCTCAATTTGTCTTCCATCTCCCTTTACCCTTCTCCTCCCTCTCCTCTCCTCTGAGGTGTCAGATTCTCTGACTCATGCCCTGGTGTGGTGGATGGGAGGAGAGCAGGGATGAAAAAGAAGAAAGGAAAGTCATTTTGCAGATAGAGGGAGTGACCTTCATCTAGTAAGAGGGATGGGATAAAAGCTCGAGTTAATGCCCTGCCAAAGTGTATTCTCCACCATGCCAAAAAAAAAATACAGAATGAAATATGGCCTCTAATAGAAGCTCTCTAATAATAAGGAGCATGCCACTGTAAGTCAAAGCAACATGGATGACCACAAAAATCCACTGTTGATTCCAGAGGAATAAACACTCTGAAGAAGTCCAACTGCATATTACAATAAAAACAGCACTGCAGCATGTGACATTCAAAGCAAGTTAGAATTTCTTCAGGTGATGTATAAAATAAAAAAAATATTAGTTTATAACTGAGACAGAGCTGCAATGATCAGTTGATTGATCACTTAGTCAGTCTGCAGAAAATGAATAGCAACTGTTTTGGAAAATCAATGAATAACTTAAGTGACTCTTCAAACAAAACAACAAGATATCTCTTTGGTTTTAGCTCCTAAAATTAGATGATTCACTGGTTTTGTGCATTATGTAAGAATGATCTATGGTTTTTAGCCCGATTAAATTTATATGAAGTGACTGGTAAATTATACATTTTCTGGCATTTTCCTACAAAAACAAGTGAATTTTTAATGAAGAATATAATCAGCAGATCCATTGATGGAATTATCATCAGTTGCAGCCCTTGACTGAGATAAAGAAAGTGAAATGTCAAGTGCCTAGTGTATAGGCTTGGGTCACACTCAGAACGATAACCAAAGCCAGCGTAAATAGAGGCCCAGACAGTGTCACCCTGTGTCTGGAACCAGCAGCCACTTGGGAGATAATAACAGACAGCACAGAAACACAGTCCTGTAAGGTTCATTATCTGCATGTTTGTGTTGTTTTATCCCTGCAAACACTAATGGGGAGGATGAGGAGGATAGAATGAAGGTTTACTGAATGGGATCTTTTCTGAAAACAAGTTCATCGCACACCTAAATCAGTGTTTTGCTTGGACAGGGTGGCCATGTTCCTTTAAAAGGTGTAAGCCATCAATCCGGAGCTAGCTTCATATTTCTCAATTTTTACAGTGACAGAAACTGATGGTTTAAGAAGAACTGTCAAAACAGAGTTTCATTTATATTGCTGTTCCTTAGCTATTGGATTCACTTGTAATTATGCAGTTCCTGCCACAGACGGTGATCTTTGTCTAAGCCGCACAGACACACTGACATGATTTTAAGTTGCCCTGACAAGATGCAGCCATGAAAGTACAGATTGCTGCCACTTTGAGCTATGAAAGAATTTGCAAAAGCTCCTGTTTCTGATGTCAATAAATTGCCTGTGTTGTAGCTCCTGAGCTGTCATCACATTCATAAAAGTGGAATGACAGTTGATATAATGTCAGACATGATCTGCTTTTTTGTGTGGATGGGAGACTTTTAATCGTTATCTCGACAAAATATGTTTTGGGAATGATGGGAGGGATTGGTGGAAATTCTCCATGTCAGCCGGAAAACACATGCAGTTTTTGAGAATGCCTCGAAATTATTTTTTAAGTAAATTTGGCTCAGCCCTTTGAAACTTTTTGCTTTGACACCTGTCAGCTGAGTTGTGTAATTTGCAAGAAAATCTTGGGCTTTTATATGCTCTTTCAAACGGATAATGGATAAAAAACATATCACCTGACAGTAATCTTATCAGAGCACATTTAGGTGCAGTGCCTCTGCAGGGAGGTCGAGCTGGCTCAAGGAGCGGCGAGCAACCCGGTGGTCTGATAACCTTCTCTGGGGCCTTGTGGTTGACAGGCGGCACGCACCACAGGTTGACACAGTTATGCTTTAACGCTAGATGAAGTGCAGGGCTGATAGGAGAGGACAGTCCCCTCTGTGCCGAGGACTGACCCCTCCCATTATATGTGACATAGCTGAGACAGACATGCTGAGAGATGAAACACTGCTATTTAATTTCAGACCTCTCCTGTTTCACAGCTGAAGTTCTCTCTTTTTCTCTCTCGCTCTCTCTCTCTCATCTCAGTGGAGAGATTATGGAAGTGCAATCGTGGCGAAGAAACGTATTCAGAATTTTTCATCATGAAATCAAATGCTTTTAAATCTAACAGGTGTGATATTTTGTTCATAGTAAGCTACAAGATATGGGGATAATGGGGTCACCCACATCCGCACATTTTTCATCGAGCCAGATTGGCGTTAGTGAATTTCCCAGGAGACATTTCAGTATTTTTTTGTTTGTTTTTTCTGCTCTTTTGTGAGGATCAGAGTTGGTGGGATTCACTGACGTACCTACTACCAAAAAGATCTTGGTAGTAAATGAATGAAAAAATCTGATGACAGTTGTTTGCTAAAGTGGACTGTCCCACACATTGCGGTTTAGTCCTGGGCATGTAGTGTCTTATTGAAAAATGTAAGATCTTCAACAAAACTCTCAGGGGCTTTCAAACAACCAATTTTACTGCAGTTACAGCTGATAGACCGAAGATAGAATTTCTGAGAAGAGGTTTAAAGTTCACTCCATATATGCTTGTCCTGGATGATGGAATGAATAACCTGCTCTATTCAGTCAGCTGAATCCCTTTCTGACTTTCTGTCAAGAGTGCTCACCTAAAATTCCCTTTCTGTTGCACTCTCTTTTTCACTTGCATAGTGTTACTTCATGCACCTGCAGGCCTTGTGGCACTTGTGGCAGGTGGGCTGCGGAGCTGTACAGTACAGAGGCCCTCTTTTTCTTTGGCTTTCTTTGTGCTTTGTGCGTCTGCCAAATGAATGATTGTACTCTAAATGTAAATGTTTTCTGCTGCATCTTCATTGTTGCATATTCTCTCAGCTGTGCTGATATAACTGTGGTACGGCTCATAAAGCAATAATACTAATGAATCCCAGCACCACTAATGGATATGATTTGGTCAAAGATAATCCAAACACATCGCCACCCTTCTAATCTTTCATGAATCTGGAACTGACTTCATTTAATCAAGGTCTGCTAAAATTTGTGCTATATTTTTATTATAAACATATTGTGTTAGTTCATCAAGTTCAGCTATTGAGATCTTCTGCACATTGTCTTGCTGTACATTTTGCTTTTATGTACTCCTGTGTACCCTTGTGTGTCCTTGAATGGACATGTGGGCAAATTGATTCCCAAAGGTACTCATTTAAGTATAGAGGAGATTGACCACTACTGAAGAGGAGCCTAAGGAACTCTATTTCATTAACCCCTCATACTTGAAGTAGTTTTTCTTCTCTTTTATCACCTCAGCCATTGACGCTCTCATTGTGTCATCCATGTCCTCCAACACGTTTCAGTTTGTGACAGATAGCTGCAGAGTCCTCCCGTGGCACTTATTTGCAGATCAAAGCTGTGCACTCTTGTGTTTCCACAGGACACTTTTCTCTGTGTGTGAATTGTTGCTTCCTTTCATCCCAGCAGCTGCATGTGGGTCTATGTGTGCGCTTTGTTGTGGTGCACACAGACCTGGGAATGCGTTCGCCTGTATGTGCGAGTGAAGGGTTGTCCGAGCGTGTGTGTGAATGGTCCCCTGCCTCTTACCCCCGCTGTGCACGTGTACACACCTTGACACCCTCTCACTTATTCTCTATATGTGCCCAACCGGGGAACAACCTTTCCTGTCTGCCACTCTGTGTTCGTCAAACAGACACGTAACACCCCTGACCCCCTGTATGCACTGTATGCAGAGGGGAACCCTGTTTCCCTCTTTCACCATGGAGACCAGGCATGTCCTCATTCATTCTTCATTTCCTGTAAGCAGGTTCAGAGCCATCTGTTTACCAGCTCTTTGAGGGACATGGTTGTCTCAGAACAGGTGTCCAGTCCTCTACATGAGTGGGTTGTACAAAATCCTTTTCATCTTGAAAGTCTCTCTGGAGTGGATGCTCCTGGAAACAGGACAAGCAGAAAATGTTGCCGGTGGCTGTTGAAGGATGTATGCTGGTTGCTTTTTATCTGTGACATCTTTGATGTGTGCTTGGTGGAAGTTAGTGAAAAATACACTTCTGGATTCTTATTATATATCAAAAGATATGTCTGATTTATTTTATCTTATTTTTTGACACCATTTCAAGTAACATTATTTTCACAAGAGACTGTTAAGCAGATTTGTTTAGCGTAGCATGTTCGAATTAGCATCCCCTCAGTCAGCATTTTAGATAGTTTAGATAGCCAGAGTTCTTTCTTACTTAGCTGCTATTTTATAGCTGAAGAACATACTGAAGAAAGACACAGCTTTGCGGCCGTTTGTTTCTGTGTCATTTGGTCTTGCAAAGTCATGCTTAATATGGTGTATATAAAGATGAGTACAAGCAATGGCTCACAACAAGAGCTCCTGCATACTGGACTCCCTGTTCTGAGTTACCAGGTCTAATTTAGAACAGAGCGGCTCTGTTCATCCTGGAACGCTGTTGCTTGGGATTCTGGAAATGAGGAGTTCAGAGCCTCACCACCCTCACACAAACACAGAGCACATGCCTTGTTATCAACCCACAGAGCAGAAGATAATGATCCCTCCAACCATTAACTCCTAATGCAATAAAGTGCTAACATTTTAGCCATGCCCTTCAGTGACTTAACATAATGAAGTTAGCCCACGGGTTGCACAAATGTGCTCTGTGATAACTCGTGCACAGGATGCATTGATCAAGCTTAAAGCCATGATTACTTGGCTTCATATCTATAGCTGACAGCCAGTAAAATATTCTAGTTTTTGTTTATCGCCAGTCAACCCTCTGGTCTTTGTTTGATATTTATGGAAATAGTAAGAAAATGAGCTTCTAACTCGTTGTGCAAATCAATCCAATGAGGATCCCTTTCAAAGTTTGATTTGGTGCAATGTAATCCAGCAAAATGACACTTTGCTCCACTTACTCCCACATTTTGACAGGCGGGCATGTCAGACTGTGCCACAGTTATGGAGGGAATACAAAACACGTACAGGCAGTCAGGCTCTGTGACATCTTAAAGGAGCATGAGTGTTGAGTGAGTGTTTGAACGTGACTTTGAAAGCATCCAGCGCATGAATAAATCAGCCATGCAGCGATGGCCTCGTGAACACCAAGCAAAAGCAATAAGCCAGCCCTCAACAAGTCTCTCTGGAATCAGATCCCATCTAAAATAACACCAATTTATTGGACATGATCTCCTTCCGTTGCTCACTGAATCTTCACACAGTGTGCAGATTCATAAAGAAAACACACACGTAGGGCAGGGTTGCAGCAGAGGGCTTGTATACAGTGGCAATGTAGCCTGGGTGGAATGCACTTGGCAGACAAACAAGCGGCCTTGATGTGTCAAAGAGAAAGAGAGTCATTTATGACTGTGTTGGTACTGAATATGAGTGGACGACAGCATTCCTCTTGTCTTATGTGGACAAATATCTGATTAGTGTTTCTATATTTTATTAAAGCATTGATACAATAAAGTCATCGTTAGTTTAGTTAATTATCAGCAGGCTAATAAACAGTACATGGGAATACTTTAATCCCAGGAAAACTGCTGCTTTCAAAATTGTACAAATAATTTTATTCAGTCATAATTATTGAGGCATGAGAATGTGCATTGCAGCCTGTCAAACTATGTTGTTCTAACAACTTTACATAGCACTGGTTGGCTTACTCTACAATGATGCATCGTCCTTCATTTGTTGTATTTAATGATGATATTATAGTACATTATAGTAAAGCCTTCAGAGAAATGTAGGCGTGTAAAAGGTAAATATTTCTGTCAAAGTACAGTGCATAAAACCAGTGTGAATTTGAAATATATTTTAATACCACTTGAGTAAATGTGCTTGATTACCTTCAGCCACTGCACCTGGCTCGGTTCATCTGTCACGTAATGATCTACCTACTTCTCCTGTCCCTTACTGACGAGTGTAATGAAATATAAATCAAGAGGAAACATGAATAATTCTGTGAACTAATTGTACACATCATGCTTAGACTGCAAACAGCCAGGTGATTCACACATTAATCATCATACCGCATGTCACATAAACGACACGTTCATAGCTGCTGCCACATTGTTATTCTGGGATCATTACAGATGATTTTCATTTGCTGTCTATGTATAAATTCTGCTCTGTCTCCCCAGAACAGTATTTTTTTTCTCCAGATGACTATGATGGAGCAGATTAAACCAAGGTCCCCAAAGAAACTCCAAACATTTGAAATTTTATGAATACTGTTTCAAATTGAATTTGATTAAGTTTGTATGCATCTTGTGTCACGCTCGTCTGAAAGGAAATTTCCGTTTTTCTTTGTCAGTCCAATTTGAAAACTCCTTCAGTTCACTGTGAGTGAAATCCCCGTCGGTTAGTGAAGACACAGATAGCATGTGAGACATCAATAACCACCCACGGTCTGTTACGCCCCGAACTCACAACGCTGCTGACACTGCTGGTGTTTATGGTCAATATCCTGCACACACAATGGTCTTCATTATGACTTTATTCTGAATTACTGTCAATAATACATTGACTCGCACCAATGAGGCAGTTCCTCAGAGAGATACCATTTGAAGGTAAGAATTTGTCTGAGTTTTGATTTGTCATCTGCTCATTTCATTGTCTTTGATATCTGGGAATTATCATTCTGTCAACAGTAAAGTGAGATACAGTGTGAGCATGTAAGAGGAACCAAAACACGGCCATTAGTTTTATTGGCGGCACAAAATGTTCAGTGAATAATGGTGAATTAATGTTTCTTTGACAATGTGTGTGTGTGTCCATGATCTATATTGTTACTGCCAACAATGGTCTTCGAGAGCGTGATCGTATATGTCTATAGCTTGATTTGCACATTTCTTTGGTAGAATGGGAGTTTTATACGTCCATGAATATATTCAGCTGAAACAAACCATGAACATCTCTACATCATTTCCTTCTATCTCTCTCTTTTAGAGCTGCACTGAAGGAATTCGGAGAGCCAGAGAACGAGTGCTGGCCTTCCTCAGACTGTGTGATCAGCGAATGAGCCCCGTTCATGCGTCTCCCTGCATGCCACTCCCACAACACTATGAACTGTGAGCAGGACTTTGGAGACGGGGGCTTGGGAGTGACCCTCACACTACGACTGCTCATGCACGGAAAGGTAAAAGGCTTCTGCTCACATTGTTTATGAATAAACGCGTCCAGCACTCTGAGCTGAGCTTCTCTTGGTTTTTTTAGTGCCTGTCACTGCTTCACAAATTGCATACCTGATTCATAACAGATGAATAATGAAAGGTTTATATTTCAATTCATGTGAACACTTATTTTTTATCATTGTATTTTAGGAGGTTGGCAGCATTATTGGAAAGGTGAGATGTTTATTTTTTATTTTATGGTCATTACTATTAATAAAATCATATACTTTATAAAGAAGAGATTGATGTTTTGGGGTACTAAAATTCTATCTGACCTGAAGTTAATACATAAATAATACATAATACATACATACTTTTTCCCATTGTGTTAATCCAGATATTTAATTAATACCGTTTATGTGAATATATAATTAGCCTTTGTCATGTCATTTTTCTCTCTGTCTTGATTCTGTTTTGAAAGCGCCTTGGAAGAGAAAGATTCTAACAATTGCTCTTCTGACTCATCCTGTGTGTAATTGCCTTAAAAAAAACAAAACAAAAAAAAACCTCTTAAGACTGTGCCACCACCCCCACTCAGCACCCATAATGCAACACAGTATTCCATCAAACAAAAACATTAGTGCATTGGTTGCAAGCCTCCTGTTGAAACTGAGCTCCAAAGACATATTACTCTTGGCCCCTTGTGGGCATTTTTGGTGTCTGTTAGGAAGGGCCTGACTGCACTCTGCACTCCCGCTATCACCCCTTGTAACACAACACCAACACAAGACATCAATACAAGGAGGAACAAGGGTAAAAAATAAATGAGGGCAGAAAGTAAAGCGTTTTGAAGTACACAATGGCTTCTGCAATGTGTTACAAAAATGAAAACATCTAAAAGGAAATTGAGACTCAAAAGAGAGGTTGAGAAAAAAGAGGGATGAGTTTTGCTCATACTGAGGTGCTCAACACCGGGGTGCGCTTAATCAGCAGTGCTTGTGCTAATAACTTGCCACACCACCCTCAAAGCCCTCTTTCTATTTCAAACTTCTAATCTCTCTCCCATCAATAGAAGGCAGACATTAGAGTTCTTCCACAAATAATCAATTTTCCTAGAATATGAAATAAATACTGTGTTTGATGCTCTTGTAAGAAGCTATCATCAGTGGATGTATACAGGTGAGAGAAAGGTGTCACAGTTTGAATGGACTTTAGCCAAAAGAAAATGTGTAAGAAGGAAGACGAAGCAATCAAAAAACCAGCAGAGGATGTACTGCAGTCTGACACAAGCCCGACAAAATGTTCCTGTCCCCAGTAAGAGGTCTTCACACACACTGAATGTACAGCAATTACTGCAGGTGTGCTTCCTCCTCACACACTAGGATGTATTTGATATCTTTTTGAGGCAGAGGCAAAAAGGACACCACCATGTTAGAGACCTGAGATCTGTTCTGATGAATGTTAAAAAGACAGGTTGCACTTAGAGCACATTTTTATACCGAGCATATTTTATTTTGATTTAAGTAATATGCAATCTGTTCTTTTCCAGAAAGGAGAGACGGTGAAACGAATACGAGAAGAGGTATATGTTATTTCTTTCTGTTGAGAAAGTCTTTGTATTTTATTTTGATGTATCTGGGAATGTGAGTGACTACCTGTGTGCGTGTGTCAGCACATTGTACGCTGCACACAAGGGCTTATGCGTACTTGATTTCCTGATTTATTTATTTTTCCCACCCATTTTCTTTTTTGCTTGTGACAGGTCAAGCAGATTTATCTTAACAGAAAATATAATGCAATCTCAGAAGGCCTCTCTAAAACTGGTCAGGCTTTCTGCCAGATGTATGTATTAATAATACAGCTGGGGGAGTAAGCTAATAATAAAGCCTTCTTTGGAGCCGTGGGTCTGAAAAGAATACAGAATTGCTTTTTGGGCAGTAACCACACCTTTTCAGTTTAAATACTCTCAATCAATCTCCGCTATCTCTTTCTTTTTCCGCACAAAACAACTTTCTTTTACTCTGTCTGCTGCTCCATCCCCTCTTTATAAATCTCATGGGTGCCAAACTAATGCCGCTTGGTTAACTATTTGTATTAAAAAGTAATTATCCTGACGCTGTGGCGGCACATTTGATTCTTTCACAGGGCTGCAAAGGTTTTATGTTGCACTTTATGAGGCAGAAAAATAAACAGGGGAATAGTGAGGTCATTAGACTATGCAACTCAGTAGAGCTGCTGGATAAACCACTCACTCACCGTAGTCATCCAGCCATTTACCCAGTCAGCCAGCCACTTTTGGCTTTGTAACATCCCAACTGTATGAGCCTCATTCTGTCACTGGGTCCCCGGGGCTTACAGCTACAGTGGGAGCATGACTCACTGGAATGACTGGAGAAAATGGCCCCGAGGTCAGAGTGTTGTCCTGTGTCAGCTCATGTGACTTTAACTCAGAGAAATAGAAGGACACAAACTAGAAGGCAAAGAGGGCAGGGGTTTTATTGCCCATGGGCAATGTGGTATAGTGTGTGTGTGTGTGTGTAGCCGCTGTGTGTCTCTGGAAGCAAAACCTATAGAAGAACAAAGGAGTGGTTTGACATTTTGGGAAATTAGCTTCTTTTTTTTTTTTACATTTCTATGCACGTAAACTGGATTGTGTAATTTAGCATAAAGACTGAAAAAAGGAAACAACTAGCCAGGTTCAGCCAAAAAGTCAAAAGGTTAAAAAAGAAAAAAAAAAACTCAATCTACCAACCCCAGGAAGAAAGGTCAAGAAATAGCCCAGTTCAAACTTCCCTGGGGCACAACTCATTATCTTTGGTGCTGTGTTCGCGTCAGATGAAACAAACCAGAAATTTGGAGCCACCGGTAGGTGTGGAAACATTCAGTGGAAAAGGGTAGATTAGGACATAATCTCAGCTAGAAAGCAAAAACAAAATGTATTTCCCAAAAAGTTGACCAGTGATTGAAATAATGACCTCTGTCCCCACAGAGCAGTGCTCGAGTCAACATCTCAGAGGGCTCCTGTCCAGAGAGGATCATCACCATCACCGGCTCCACAGACAGCGTCTTCAGAGCTTTTACCATGATCACATACAAACTGGAGGAGGTAGCTGCAACTCTAAAGCATGCCATCACAAACAAATCCAACTCCGCTCGTGTTGTCATCTCCTATTGGGAAGCGATCGTAAACAGTTTTGTCTGACAGCCTTTCTTAGAGTATATAACAAGATGCAATAAGGAACATTTGTGGAAAGATTTTGGAAGCAAGATTCTTGAGGTTTGGTAAGAATGAGAGACACTATTTCATCACATTCTAATAAAGAAATGCTTTCCTGAGCTTCATCTTAACACCACCCCTAATGTGTTCTTATGACTATCGATTATCCTCTAAAGTGAAGTAAGCACTTGACGTGCTTTCAGACAAGATTGCTTTCCAGATCAAAATTTGGGATAAGTGGATGTAGCTTCTGTTGTACAACCCTAATGGATATGGGAAAAGGAATGGCGATGGCGATGTGTGTTGTGCAGTATGCCGGGCCATTTCACAAAACTGGTTCATGTTCTTGTGCAACACATGTTCAGTCCACACGGTAAAAATGCAAATGACTCTGATTTCTAACGAGACGGATTTGTGTATCTTTTCACACTCTTCTATTCAAGTTCTACATTGCTGTTAATCCCTGTGGTGACTGTCCAGTGACACGCTAATTAATATGTCGGAGCGTGGGGCCGTCCTCACTCTGATTTAACATCACAGCAGACTCTGGCAACAAAGCGGGTGCTCCCTGCTCAGGTGGACAGCCTTCAGTAAACACACATGCTGGCTGAGAGCACACTGCAGTATTAATTAAAGAGCTTCCAGGCTCACTTTCTTTTTCACCCCCTTTAACTCATGAGTTTCCATGGCAAGTTGTTGGCTGACACACTGTGCGCTGCTTTTGCCATGCTTGAATTATCGTATGTTGATGCATTTCATTAAAAACATATGGGAATAATCAGCTTTATTCAGCCACTTTATATGTACCTGTCTCAGTAGTTTACGATTACACAGTGACACAGGCTCGCTCTCATTTGGCAGCTGATCACTTTTGTCTGTTTTATGGATGAAGTTTTCCCCAGCTGCTGCCAGGTTTATGCAAATTGAGTGATCTAATAATCTAAAAACAGTTCTGATAGTACAAGGTATACACTAAAAGTATCATACATATATTCTGCTCTCATGTGGCGAGGTGCAGCATGAATAAAAGCCTTGTGATCTCTCCACATTGGATCCTTACACCACCAGCAACATACAATATGCTTTGGGGAATTAAGCCCAGCAACTCTTTGTGTGAGCAGCTCTTGTGTAACCCGATGTCTTTATATCTGCCAATTTGCTTGGAGAGTCTCCTTTTTGCTGGGATGGCAGAGGAAAGTATGGGAACGTTCACACTTGTTAAGATGAGGCTCATATTTTTAGATCAAATCAAGAAATTGACACCCGGAGTCCTTTGATTGTACAGACGAGCTATGTGCTGCTGTTCTAATGAGATGAAACCTCAGAGAGCTTGATCTACCTCACTAAATATAGACATGGAGCAGAGCAGCACAAGAGCAACATCAGAATATGCCTTTCAAATTTAAAGTTCAGTTATTGGAAACATTATGCAGTTCCCTTCGTAATTAGAATCCCTTGAGATGACATTTCCACCCTGCTCACTTCTTCAGTCAAACTGCAGATGTTACTGAACGGAAAACCAGTAAAAAAAAACAAGCATTCTGTCACACGTTCGTTGTGTATTCACTCTGATATGAAGACGGACAGTATGGCATAATTACATTTCAAAGGTTTACTGAGACATACTGTTCATTAATTAAAAGCTCGATCTCCACCCACAACAGGGCAGGTGGATGTTTGCTACCTCCAGTGTAAACCGCCGTCTCAACACTTCACCACTCTTCAGATCAGTAGGGTTCCTTGTCTACATCCTTTATTCATCTAAACTTCCAAATACATGTGCTATATATAACACAGATATTCCCTCCCACTCTTTTTTGGGCTGTAATCATCTTCAGACATTGTTAGTTACATCTTGATATACAGTAAAAATGAAATAAGTGAGTTTCGTTTCATGTCTATGAACAGAAGCAATAATTCAGGTAACCTGACTGTCTGTGCAAAGGTAAAGAAATGTGTTTATTAGAAAGCCCAGTTCAGCCTGTTTCCAGTCTTCAAGCTGTAAGTTGAGCCAATCAGCTGTTGTGGCTGTGCGTTGCATATTAAATATAGTTCAATATAAGGTTGATACTGATCTTCTCCTTTAATTCTCAGCAGGAGTAAATAAAAAAACAAACTCAAAACAACTGCAAAAACTGTAAATGTTATTGCATGACATTGTTTGGCAGAAAGGGCTGAAATAATTGTGGTGCATGAATTTAGGGCTAAAATAATTTCTCCAGTAAATCAAATAATTCGATTACAAAAAATGATGGCAATTGTTCTTGAATCGAAGCTTCGTTTAATTCATTTCACTCGCATTATACACACTCGAGCCGACACTGGGTAACGCAACATAATGTAAACATGTTCGTTAAGGCCCAAGGACTCGACAGTGCAAGAGCCCGATTCAGAATTCAGAAGAATTCAGATTCAGAGGTCTGTTGGCCAAACAGACTCAAGAACAGCTTCTTCCCTCAGGCCAACTCTGATTTTGAAGACTTCATCTGTCATACAATGACATCAACCCCCTGACACCGAAAAATCAGCTTCTTACTATTTTAAGCTAAAATGCAGTCTTTTTTTTTTTTTTTAGCATTTCCTGTCATCATACCCTGCCATTGTGCTTTCTGTATTTATTGTCAATATAAAGCTTGCTGTAAATAATATATAAATACACAGACTTGTAAAGCATACAGTACACACATATTTATCCAGTATTTATTATTACTTCGCAGCTCTACCTCACTGTTAATGTACTACTTCTGAATATATTGTATATGCGCCCACTTACTTCCACATGCTATTGGACATTACAGTGACCATTGACCCCCCCTTTTTTAAACAGTTTTTGTATTATTCTTTCATTTATTGTTCAGTTGTTGTTGTCCTCATTCTGTATGTCTTCTTATATCCAAGTACACTAAGAGTAATGCAGAAACTGGGGTGATGTTCCTTAAATTTGTGCACACATCTGGGTAATAAAGCTGATTCTGATTCTGATAATGGCTGAATGGCGCCCCTTGCTCCAGATTGATGTTGACCAGTGATTCTCAGACTTTTCGGGTCCTTCCCCACTTTGGACGGGGGGGGGTTTCAAGCCCCACCTGCCCCCATCTCCCTGACAAAATGGTAAAGTTAATGTTCCTGCTAATAAAATACAGCAAGCTTTAACTTTTCAGCACTATCTCAAGACCTTGAAGATGAAGTTATTAAAAGAGTCCTGCTCTCAACACGTCCATGTGCCAATACTGAGTCTGAGAGTTATCAGAAGACACCTTCATACAAATTTGTTCATTGAGTTTATTTGAAAGTATCTTTAGAAGGAAATCTCAAGGTAACCAGGCAATGGGAACGACATGTGAACAGTGTGCTCTGGCTCATCTTCATCCAGTAGAGCTCAAAGTGTAATTATCTCATAACCAGTATTGTTGCCCCTTTGATGCAGAATTCAGACGTTCATAAAAATGATGAACATCCTTTTCAGACCCTACAGAGGATTGGAGAACATAAATTGCTGACTGGGCCTCTTGTGGACATCTCTTGCTGCACATGGCGAAATATACAGGAGCTGAAGTTAATTAGGTGCAAATGCTGTGTGTTGCCTCCACCTACCATTTCCAATATGAATCCCATGAATCCGTCTGTTCGATTCATGTTAATTCAGTAGAAACAGAACTGATTTTAGTCTTCATCATTTTGGATTTTGATGTAATGTTAATAAGCAGTGAAATGTTTACTTGGCCCATCATAAGATCCCACAAAAGGGCAGGTTTAAATTTGTAATAATGTATTTGGGTTCGTTTGAATGAAAAGAAGCCCCAACTGTTAGAGTTAACACTTGCCAGACTTATCTCTCCCTTTCCACCTTGACCCCTGCTGTGTGATCTTTTCCCCTGGGACTCTCTATTATTCATGGTTCTTACCAGATTTTTTTTTTTTTTTTCTTTTATGTATCTCCCTCCAGGACCTGACTGCGTTGGTGGCAAATGGCACCATAAGCTCCAAGCCACCAGTCACCCTGCGCCTTGTCATTCCTGCCAGCCAGTGCGGCTCCCTCATTGGGAAGGGAGGGGCCAAGATAAAGGAGATCAGAGAGGTGAGCAGCCAGAATGCATGTGTACTCCATTCTCATTTCACAGCCTGTTCAAATGCTGAAATCAGAAAATAGAAGAAAAATATGCTCTTGCAAAGGAGGGATAAAGCTGCAGATTGAATGAAGTGGCATTCCCAGTTTTTCAGTTTTTTCCCTGCTGCTTTGCTACACTAACACATTTTAGGCATGTGGACAATTTATGATCTTATTCAGGATCACTTAACTTCTGGCCAAATTCATCACTGTAAGGATGTAAAGGTTGTGATAAAGTGGTATAAAATAATTTGTTAATGATTCATTCATGGTTACAGCTCTTCAAAAAAATGACACTGGAGGAAGCAAATAAAACTGAATAACAAAAAAGTTAAAGCTACAGTTTTCCCCCTTCTCTGAAATCTTAAATAATTATCTGTAGTCTTTTCTAGTCACCGCCAAAACAAATGAGACTCTTTTGTTATTCATTGCTTCTCTCTGCAATAATGCTGTATTTTTTATTATGATTTATTTTCTTTCCTTCTTACTTATCGAGCCTCAGAATTTTATTGTTAATTTTCAATCATAATTTTCATCCGTGGTCAGCATTTCTTTAACTGATTTGACCTGACTTGGCTTATGTTAGCATCCTAATGAGGAATGACCAGTAACTTAAATCACATCGTGGTGTTTCACAAGAAATAAAAATTTGGAAGCGTTGCTGGTGCAAGAGGAAATATGAGAGGATCCTGAAATTCAATAGGATTCATCCTCCAGGAACAATGAATATTTGTCCAAATGAAAAAAATAAAAATAAAAAGACCATCAGATAGCAGCATGGCGGCATAGTGGTTAGTGCTGTTGCCCCACGATAAGAAGGTCGTGGGTTTCCGTTTCTGTGCAGAGTTTGCATATTCTCCCTGCGCCTGCGTGGGTTCATAGGTCTGAGTGTGAGTGTGAGTGGTTGTTGGTCTCTGTCTGTCTCTGTGTGTTGGCCCTGTGATGGACTGGTGATCTGTCCAGGGTGTACCCTGCCCTCACCCAAAGTGAGCTGGGATTGGCTCCAGCACGCCCCATGACCCGCAAACGGATAAGCGGTGGAAGATGAATGAATGAAAAGACCATCAGATAATGACTGTTGCACAAGAAAAACTAATAATTGTTGTAGGTACCACTTATCTGCAACTGAAATTGGATTAAGACCATCAAGGCAGGAAATCAGTGAGACAAAGCAGCCCGGATAAATCAGTTAATGCATGAATATGACTCAACAGTGGCTGCTTTGAAAGGAAAAAACCTCCATACTACATTCAGGCACAGTTGAAACATTAGGATTAAATTTATCATATCTGCTGCCAGAGATATCTGACCCTGTTACTTCAGTAACTGTGACCTGTCTTCTCATTTTAGCCTTTGCCTTTACCAGTAATAGCTTCCAGTTGATTTTATGGATACATGGATTTTCTTGTTTCATCCATATCCAAAATTGATCTCAGTTACAGATTGGTTTTGTTTGTTTGGTTTCCACGAGACACATGCTCTCTTACAGAAGCATTTTGGGATAAGTGTAGTTCGTCAATTGCCTCTCGAAGTCTGACAGTCTGGGAGGAGACATTATGTAGATTAAAATATGAGAAATCATATTCTTTGCCTACAAGCATCTTAAATCCACTCAAATTACGAGTCACCTCTTCTTAGTGTCTGTGACGTTTCACTTATCTCTTAACCTGGCAGGTCTTGACATTAAAAACGTACATTGCAGTTGGTCTCCTTCAGGATTGCTGGAAAAGTATTAAATCAGCTAAGCTAGCAGGGAGGCACAAAAAGGAGCTATAGCAGTGTAATCATAACTGGTCTTATCTCCACAATCAAATAATGCCCCCCCCCCCCCCCCCAAACCCTAATCATTTGCAGAGCACTGGAGCTCAGATACAGGTGGCAGGAGATTTGCTGCCCAACTCTACTGAGCGAGGGGTGACGATATCTGGGAATCAGGACTCAGTAATCCAGTGTGTCAAGCTCATCTGCACAGTAATCCTGGAGGTAGGAGGTGTACCTTTCCTGACTCCTCACACTCACACTTAGCTCACATTTCGTCAGAGTTCTGCTCCCTGAAGGAAATAATTGGTGTTGACATTTATGTTTACGATTTTTCCAGCATGCATCAGTCTATTCCACTGCAGCAGATGTTTTTAGTAAACTGCCTAACTTCTCTTTGTTATGTAATGCTACCTGTGACATTGCTTGGACATTAACTAGATTCACAGAGCATATGAAATGCAAAGAAAATTGTGCACTTTCCTTGGCATTTGGACCTCCTGTGCTGCAATCTGCCAAATAAGTCATCCGATACAGTGAAAAGGTGCAGCTCTCAGGTCAGAGCCCAGTACTGTTGAAGGGGACAGTAAGGGAAAACAAACTGGCCTGCGGTAAAATCTGTCCACCTTTAGACAACAGTTCTCTTGAGAAAATCGAGGAGCAGATGAGAGAAAAACAACCCGAAGCACAGTTTCTCCCTGTGTGTTCATGGAAGTGCACAAGTCCTTTTTGTTTTAGCATTGCAGCTGGACATGACTGACTAATTGCTAGTTTGATCCAGTTTTTCAGGGCTTTCTTCAAAGGCCTGCAAGTTTCATTAGGATTCTGTACCAGCGGCTTCTTGCTTTTGGCTCAGAGATTTAAATTATGCAAAGTTATACAAGGAATTTGCTCTGACTGCTCCTGCAGAAAAGATGCTCTACACCCCCCCACCAAAAAAAAAAAAAAAATCTGTAGTGTAGCACTAACACTGCAGTAACTTGATAAGATATACTCTGTCATGTGCACTTTGTAATCTCCCTTTTCCTATTGGTGTTACCAATAGGAAAAAGGAGAAAGAGGATATATTAAAATATCTCTTTGTGGATGCTTGATTCATCGAGAGGGCAAACCGCTGCAGAGTCTTGAGATCTGACACAAAACGAGCTCAGCGCTACAAAGACCTCTCACTTCTCACTGTGTCAATTAAGCGAATGATTAGTCCATTCAGAAGAAAACTAAGAAGGGGATTAATGCCAGTATCATTAGCAGGTTAATTCATCATCATGAATTGTTTTCCTATCTCAGTTTAACACTATTTACACGTAATTAACTCAACTGTTGAGGTCAGGGTTTCATTTTTCAGAATGCAGTCGATGTGTACAGTTTATTCATGCAACCCATGAAATCAATTATAAAAATTATTCCAAGCTCTAACCCCTTGTGTTTTTTTTGGCTCCGTAGTCTCCTCCAAAGGGTGCAACCATCCCGTATCGACCGATTCCCTCACCAGCTGCCCTTGTAATTGCAGGAAACCAGGTAAATTGCATGGCCTGTCTATCAGAGAGTGGCCCTGTATTCCTCCAACTGTGGGCTGATAAAGGATTTATGGGTCATAAAAACTCTACAAGGGATTGGTTGTGGATATGAGAAAATTGACCATTGAAGATATTGGAGATCATCTTCTAGGCAACATGTGTTACTGCACAAAATTTTGTCAGTAGCCATTTGGGTTGCCAACAGCCAAAAAGTTTGACAAGCACTGGATTACTCTTTTGTCCTGATGTGCTGACCTTCAATACTTAGATCACAGTCAAAATGGTTATTTAAGAGGGTTTGGAGGAGGAGACATTACTAGTAATCAATTCTTTCATTGGAGTCCTGGTGAACTCTGGTGTTGAAACAGGTCTCATGTAGGTGTTCCTTAGTGGGGGATCAAGTGTGTGTATGTGTCTATGAAGGTGGGGTTGAATGCTATGTGAGATGCTTCTGTTTGAGAAGGAACAGATATCCACCCTCCCATGGAGCAAGTCACAAGATTAGCAAGTGAGGCTGGAGACCTGCTGTCTCTTTCGGCTACAGCAGCACCCAGATATTCTGCATAGCTGTCAGCAGTTCAGATATTGTTTGTGCTGCCTCAGACTCTGGTGAATTTCTGGTATAGCCTTGTGTTTTTGAAAATCCACATAATAAGCTATCAAATTAATCCCGGGGCATGGCCCCAGTCGCTGGGAGATGGCTTTAATAGAGCCTGCACATTGATAAGAAGTGTTTTAATAGTCAGAGGGGAGAACAAAGTGGAATGGGAAAGGGTCTGCAGATGAGTCATAGCCTATAAGCTTGTTAGGTGTATCAAAGTGTCAGAAATGCAGCTCTGTAAGTCTGTATCAGACCAAATGAAATGAGGTCAAATTAGGCTTTATACAAAAATAAATGTAGCACCAATTGCTTACACAGACATAAGAGACTCCTCATTTCCAAAAAATTCATAAGATTAAAAAACAACAATCCATGTAGCTAAATGAAAAACCAAGGAAACATGTAAATGTTGATTTATTTACATCAGTTTTACATATTTACTCAAAAACAACCATATTCCTAATGAACATGAATATGTGTCAGTAATGAACTTCAAATGTTTATCTTTGTCTTTCTCTCTTGTGTTGCTGTATCTCTCCAGGTATTTGAGGCATCAGAATTCGCACCCCACCCTCTGTACTCAGTCACCCAGGGTGGCCTGGACCTCCAACAGGTAACTAAATAATCATTCATACAAAGTCTGTGAATAATCTCGGTTGAACATAAAAATCTCCTGCATGTTTCTAACGTTACTCTCAAACATCATTGTGGGGCACAGGAACGGGTTGCAGGGCTGTGGGGATTTGAGTGGTGAGTGAGAGCGGGGGGTTGTGTGGTATGTCCAAATTTACACAGTCCCTCATCTGGCATGAGGGATTAAAAACAACAGCTGAGAATAAGCTGCAGCTATTGTTCTACCCTGTCATAAGAGCTATAACCCCTCCTGAAACATGACGCCACCACACACACCACCACCATAGCTCTGCGTCTCTTTTTTAGTCCTCCCTAGCTCTGCACCAGAAATATTTCAGCTTTAGGAATATTCCCCCAATGGCAGCAAATAGAAGATACTGACATAATATAAAAATATATGCAGCAGCCTCCAGGAAATCAGTCATAGACTGAAAAAAATGGAATTGTGGTTAAAGAAATACCCATAAAAAGTTCAGAGAGTAGGATCACTGTTGCTGTAAATGACAGGTATATTATTGCTAATATATTGATGCATTGAGGGGGGAGCTCTACTGACCAGTTTATGACCATATAGGATTGCCTGGTAATAGTAGCCAGACTGCTGGCGTCAAGCTAAGCTAAGTGCTGTCTGCTGAAACCAAAACTGTAAGGGGGGGGGGGGGGCTGCACAGCACACGCAAACTCATATACAATCACACACATATGTATGAATAAATTAGGGGATGGCTGATACCATGTAGTATATAAAAAAAATACAGAACTTAGTTTGTGTTGCACAGAGCACAGAAAAATCCAAATGTTCTCTTTGCCCCCCTGTTACAGATGAAATACATCCATAGCATTGTTTTAAAGGGCTGATCATTTCAAAACTTCTTCAAATTTCATGAGGTTTGCTAACGATCTGAACTGACGACATGTTTCCATACTGTTGTGAGAAGATTGGCTGTTGCTATAAAATGTGGGTCAATACAATTTGTTCTTAATATTTTGTATCTGTGATCGATGTAGAGAGCAGAAAAGTGATATATTATTTTTCCTGCATAGGCAATAGCACATAAAAAAATGATATTCTATCATAGCAATGATAGTGATAGAGACAACAATGTGTGGTTATTCATGCGAAACACATAACATGCATGTGAATCTCATAAGGCGGTGCTGCTGTCTCAGTTTTCATAAGAGATACTTTATGTTTGTTGTTGTCTGTTGCCCACATCATTGTCGGTGTGTTACCAGAGTGACTGCTGAATCTGTTATTTGTCAGGAGTGTTACAAGGTAAATTCTGTTGCCCTCCACTCTGCCGGGGCATGAAGGCAGAAGCCTCACAGATGGATATTTTAAATCTCACATATATAAAGCCGTGTCTATGGGATAAACTCCCAAGAGGTTCATGTAAAATATGGTTTATCTCCTCTGTATAAGTTCATGGCTGAACTATAAAGATGAATCTCACTTGATCTGAAAAAACAGCCATGCTTTGACAGAGAAGCACTTCCATTAAGAGCCTATAGATTTATTAAGTGTGTGTGATGTTTTATTGCTGTAATTTACCTAATGCAGAATGCTCTCTTTTAGGCCTACACTTTGCAAAACCAATATGGCATTCCACACTCAGAGGTTTGACCATTTGCAGATATACTATCATTCAATATAACATGAGTAGCTTATGGTTTGGTGTGCACTGCATCAAGTTTTTCCTCCTTGCGTTACAGCTGGCCAAGCTACATCAGCTGTCAGTGCAGCAAGGCCTGAGTCCTATTGCCCAGCCTGCTTCGACTGTCATACCGGGTATGTATAGACGTATAATATAATCGTCACTATTTGCTCTGGATTATATCAATACTATTCTGATGATGAATGGATACATTAAAAAATTTCTTAAATTAAGCAGCTTGCTGAGTTTTTCCATTGCATTACTCCTCCATCTGTTACTTGCTGAAGATTGTTCACCCGCTCATGGATGTGAGAAGTAACACTGACTGTTATCTCAGTCTTATCTAGAGAAACAATTATATAAAATGATGTGTTGCTCACAGAATCAGTGCCGTGTTAAACATCATTCCATTAAAATGAAAAGTAACTGCTTTACCATTCCTGGGAGTATGTATATCTCCACTGAGAGGGTGGATTTGTGTGGCTTCACTAGCTATCGGCGGTTGAATAAGCATTTAAATGTCTGATATATCAATTTTATTCAGTTGTTGCTTGTATTTTCTCTCATCAGGGATGGACTCAAACTCACAGACATCTCAGGAGCTGCTTATTCCCAATGACGTAAGGAGAAGAAACTCACAACTTTAGAGTTTTTTTTCTGTATGATCTTCCTATTTTTCCATCTAAACTACTAGAAAAACAGCAACAGGAAGTTGACACCCATCGTAGCTGCGACTGCAAAGAAGTCTGATGTGACTTCAAAAGAGACTGGAGACATGTTGGCAACTGACTAATCATCCTCATTATTCTAACCTCCGACTAACTCAAGGTTAAAGGGATTTTCAGACGATATGGATCCTTTCACATTATTGTCTGGGCAGCATTTGCAGTGTCTTAGAGTGAGTCCCATGAGTACTCAGTAAATCCTCTCATGTTCCCTGACCTACTTAGAAGCTGTCTGCTGTCAAAACAGCCAATAAGAAAACAGACAAAGCTCCTTTCCCTCTTCACATAGAATCCGCACAGGGTTTGATGAAATGTCTCCCCGATCAGAGGGTAGAAATCAGAATGCATCGATTCCCTTCAAAATAAAGTTGGACTATATTTCCCTTCATATTACCATTCATCTGTCACATTCGGCTGGTTTGGGCTTCCAACATTTGTTTATATATTACAATAATTTCCTTCATTTTAAATATCCCACACAAAAAAAAACCATAATTATGTAGTAAAATTAATAAAGAAGCCTTTTGTGATTTATGGCCTAATTTGTAGCTCTGATATCTAGTGTAATAACAGAAACACAATCATTCAAAATATTCATATCTTATGCAGAAGATTAAAAGAATATGGCTGGAATTTGAAGGTATTTTTCTTACTTTGACCAAACCTACGAAAAGACTGGAACTAACAATGTCTCTCAGTATGTTCTTATTAGTTCTTACTGAATATGTAACTCCGTAAAATCATGTCCCAAATATATAGTCATCCGTGAAAACACCAAGAGTAATTTCCCAAAGCACTTGGGCACTGTAGTTTGTGTCAAACAGGACTTATAGTGCGTTTGTTGGGGATTATTTTCCGCAGTAGTGTGAGATACACAAGTAAACATTAATGGCAGCAGGAGGTCTGTGGGAGTGACACAATATAAACTACAGTTCATGATAATAAAAGAAAGGATCATTGAGTGCCCTAGTGTGGCTCATTGATGTGTTTGTAATAGTTTTGGGAAACAATGGAGGTCTGTGTCATGGAGGGATAAATTACACTTTATCAGGGTTCAGCAACAAACACAATGCTTTTTATGATCAGTTTATTCTTGGTTTCTTTTCAGTAGATTTGATTGCAGTAAGGAAAAATTGAATGTTGGCACCTCCATCCTTTAAAGGGGTCACCAAACAGGACATTTAGTTTGAAATTCCACTTTAATTCTACTTTAACATTTTCAGGCAATGAAATGAATTTCCTTATCCTGTTTTTGTTTAACATTCAGGAGTGGAGAAAAAACACGAATTGATTATTCAAGGTTTCATTCTACTGTATAGGATACAGCCACCACAACCCTTCAGCGTTTCTGAAATGCCTGAAGTAAACCCCCACACGGCAAGCAGCACAATGCATCAGAGGAATGAGGGAGTCCAGTGCTATACGTGACAGGGACAGCTGTAAGCTCCGGCCATTGTCACACAAGAAAGGACTTATAGCCATGACTGAGCGTCCTCAGTCCTCTGTCCGCCTTCAGGCTAGCCACACTCCAACCGCACAATCCAGCTTTGTGCTCACTCAGTGAACGCTGAAGGAGTCCTGTGCGCACACGCACACGCGCACACGCGCGCGCACGCACACACACACACACACACACACACACACACACACACACACACACACACACACACACACACACACACACACTTACACACAAAACACACAGATGTACTGAGAAACTGCTTACATCCAGTCAGCAGGATGCATTGTACTTCTGCGTGAATAAGATTCAGCCAGAAGAAAAATGGATGCAGCCTCACCATCCCATCCCTCTTCCTGTGTCCTTTCAAACAACTGCCTCAGCAGGAACTCAACAATATATAGGCTGCTTATGGCTGATCATTGCGTTATGCAGTGTTTCTGTTATTTCAGTGCTTAGGAAAAAATAATTACTACTGCGATAATCTACGTGATGTCTCCTGGGTTACCATTTTGTACTAGTGTCATTTTGAAATGGTTTTTTATGGTTGTTGGGTTTTTTGTTTTTTTTTTTGGTTGCTTATACAGGAATGTTGTTGACTGAGCTCATGCTTACCCAAGTGGGTGAGCTGTTGACAGCTGATATCTATTGACAGGTGGTGTAAAAGGCCAGAGTCCAGTGGAGATTCTTGGTCTCAGCAGGGCTGAGACATTATCTGTGATTTGAGGTCTGGAGTGGCCATTGTCTCATGAGTTGCTCTTTCGTCTGGCTGGCCACCCCCCACCACCACCTCCCAAATAAAATGCTGAGCCAATAATAGCCAAGCAGACCAAGCAGGTCACTGTGTGACAAATCAGACATTGTGGAACAGGCAGCTTACTTCTGAGGAAAGGAATGTGAAATGCACCAACAAGCGCAGTATGAACACAGTGTTTGTGTGTGTTGTAAATTTCTACCTCTGTGTCAGCCGCTGTTAAGCTGCTAGCACATACACACACATACAACAAGCACTTCATCACTGTCTGTCCCACTCACTATACATCTGGCAGCACAACCCCCTCGCGGAGCCCTGACACCCTGCACTTGAGCTGATACGAAGCCCTGAGCTCGGGGTCTGTTAAATATCTACTGTGGTTAATAGGCATGGGTCCATGTTAGATAATGAGAGCAAAACAAAAGTGATAATGTATTTGGGAATGTAATAAAACGTGTGTCTCTGTCTAATCTCCTCTCAGCAGAGAGAACACTCCAGTTGATGGGACCTATATTATATATTTGAGTTATTTTCCCATTATGTTTTCCATTAGTGTGGAGATGCATCTAGCTGGCATGTGTTTGGGAAGTGATTTGTTTGGGAAGTCATCACCACTTGGAGGAATCAATAACCTTTTAGCCACTCAGATTAATGACAGGCAAATGCACCTTCTCTCATCTCTTTTACCGGAGCACACACAGTAACAATTAAGGGAGACTCTGGGGGGAAAATAGTGCTTTTGACATGCATGATGGATGACCAGTCCAATGAAGACAAACTATGTAATTGTAATATTTGAAGTGGTCTGCATTAAGTCAGCCCAACAGCAACCATGTTTTTTTTTTGTGCTTTGATTTGATTTTTTTTTTTTTTTTTTTAAATCAGAATCACTCATTAGCAAAACAGATCCAGTCAAATGAATTGTTGGACCCTCAAAGTGTGTCTTCTGATCCTTTTGTGCACATCAACATAGTCATCCATCTTTCCAGCCAACTGGCTCATTTGCCTCACCTCTGTTCTTTTGCAGTTGATCGGTTCAATCATCGGCCGTCAGGGCACTAAGATCAACGAGATCAGGCAGGTGTCGGGAGCTCAGATCAAGATTGGCAGCCAGCTAGACGGAACAAGCGACCGCCATGTCACCATCACAGGAACACCTGTCAGCATCAACTTGGCCCAATACCTCATTACCTCCTGGTACGTTTTGCCCGATGGCCCATCCCACCATCAAATGAATCGAGTGCAGACCAGTGAAATACGCTGGATTAAAAGGGTCAGAGGTCACGCTACATTGTGATAAATATTAATGAGGTGTGTTCTTCTGCTGACGGTAATTGAGGAGATGTTGTTGTTTGTAAATCAATATTTATACCGCATGTCTGCTATCCTTTTCTATTTTTTTGATCTTATTTTATCTATCTTAGTTTTCTTCACATTAATACAAATAAAACTGAATGAAATTCCTCTCATCAAAATTATAACAAAGTAATAAACAAATGAGCAGAACAAATTGATAGATAAGTAAGTACAAATGTGGAGTAGCCCAAATAACAGCAGAAAAATTTACCTGCTATTATGTTTCATTCTTTATATGAATTTTAAAAAAAAGACAAAATTTGATAGAGCTAAACTTCAGCTGTAATGCAAAATCATTACAGTTTATGTTACTGGAACATTGAGGAACAATGCTGAAGTAATTCCTGCTTGGATAATCATTGTGTTATGTTGAGGTTACCTCTACCTCCTCATTGTTTGGGGAATTTAAGCCATACTGCTGTCTGTGTAAAAAAATAAATTTATTTTATTATTATTATTATTATCATCATCATCATTATTATTATTTGATTTTGTAAAACATTTCTTCCTTCATCTCATTCTGATCTTCCTAAAATTGGTAGAAAATGAATTGATGCTACAATAACAGTAATCCAGATTTGTTATTTGGGTGGAGTAATCTCATTGAACAAGTACAGTTCAGAGATAAAGAGCAAAGGAAAATCTAAGGAAAATCATCCTCAGAAGCATTTTTTATAAAATTAGTGAGTGAGTGAGTATATGAGACTTTATTTACGGGGTTTTGCCAAAAAAACAAGGCTAAAAACTAGTTTAAAGCCAGAAAATTAGGATAAAACCATCTGAATGATTAATAACAAGAAAAAGCTTCAAATAAGAGCAAGGAAGCATTGCTACATTTGCTGATCTGACCCCCCAAGAAAAACTCTGCCATAATCTATGATTATAAACAGAAAAAGCTTGTTCACCATAAGTCTTTGAATAAGGCACAACATGTGCACCTTGTTTTTTTTTTTTGTTTTTTTTTGCCTGAGAGGTGTAGTGGAGCTGTAAGACTCACTGATACCGTGTATGATGAAGGCAAATAGTCTAGTGCTGTAAAAATGAAGCTTTGCATCATCTCAAAGAGCAGTTGTGTTGTGATTCAACTGCAGGGACCTATGGGACAGTCAGACACTGATCTCCTCGAGACAATTTCACAAACACATTCAGCTCGGCATCATCAGCATAGCAGGGACAACAAATAAAGTGAAACTGACAGACAACAATTAAGGCAGACTAAAATAGGTCCCAGTATGGTGCCTGGAGGATCTCTGCAGGTCAGAGGAGCGCAATAGATACAAAAGAGTTCTGATAGGAGAAGGAGGAAAACTAGGTTAGACTTCCAACAGCAGCCCATGAGGGCCTTTTTTTTCTTTTTTAAGTTTAACCAACATACAACTCTGGTAACTTATCATTGTTGACCAATGAAGCATTACACTCCTGCAACACTATCAGTCCCAGTATGGAGAAAAAAAGGGATGAAAGGCAACATAACAGAAGCAGCTTCTTCTTTTGTTCTCTGTCAAAACCTGGCACCTAAATTACCCACAATGAAGGTGACTCACTGATAGTTTGGTCTGCTACAGAGGTCTAGTAATCTCCCTTGCTTCTATCCAAACTCTTTACAGGAGTCTCTGGGTTTCAAGTCCCTCAGACTCATTTGACATTTGAGAACATTTCAGCACAGCTCTGCACCCGCAGACGGCCTTAACCTACTTGTGTCACATGTGCAGCAGAACTCCCCAAAAAACTTGTAGACAGACTTTGTAGAACTGGTGGCGTTCTCCTTTAATTTTTTCTGAGAAACTTCACCCAGTGTTGCCACAACAATATAATCCTCTAATCGCGTCCCTGTCCTCCCTCCTCCTATCTCTGCCCTTACAGTTTAGAGACAGCCAAATCCACGGCCCAGGCCAGCACCATGACAGCTCCGGTCGACCTCAACATGGCCTTCACCCAGCCGGCCTCCCCAGCTGCCTCCCCCGCACCCACCCTGGCTGCTGTGGGCGCTCTGACCCCTGCTCATATGCTGGGCAGCCCGTATGGCACCATGCCACTCTCCGGCCTGCTGGGGGTGAAGTCCGTCCCCTTTCTGACTCTGTCCAGCCCTGCCCCCGCTGTGGCTGTCTCTGCAGCACCCTCCCACACCACTCTGGCTGCCTACACCGCCAAAATATCCTCAGCCAATTGCATCAAAAAGCCAGAGAGACAGAAGTTTGCTCCCTACTGATGTAGCCTCTGCGTCTCTCTGTGTGGAGAGTCAGATGAAGGACAGCTGCACAGTGTTCTTCTGCAAACGCCTGATGTAGCCATATCCGCTGGCAGAGATGCTTGTGACTTTTGTTCAATGATGCACCAACAGAGAAGAGACCAATGGAGATGTGGATAAAGCTATTAAAAGTTATTTACGGTTATATATAATTTTTGAGTTTCCCATGAATCGATGGACTGCTTTCATCGTCACTTCATCACTGTTATTGATCACTAAAAAAAAAAGGGCTGGAACCTCACTTGAGAGATACATGTTTAAATCCCGCTTTTAACATGTGTGTCTCAAGTTTGAGATCAGCTATAAATATTTATCCTTCAATGAATTTGTAAATTATACTCAGATGACAAATGCTCTACTGTATGATGCTTTTATACAATGTCTATGTTTGCCTCTTGAAGTTTTTAAGAAAATTTGTAAATGTCTGGGAGTGGGGGGGGGGGGATTTTTTTTTTTAATAATCTGTGCTACTTTACCGTTCAGTATTTTCATTTTGTTGGATTTTGTTTTGAATGAGCAACTTGTTTAATCTTTATTTATTAGTATTGTTTCATTTATTAAAAGTCTTTGTTTCCTGACACCGCAGAGCTATCTGTCTTCTGTCTTCTATCTATCTTGATTATTTTTCTACCTGTGTGAGTATGCTCGCAGACATTCAGAAATGAAAACTAAATCAGAAATGAAATGAATATAGCAGTGCTGGGACACATGGAGCAGGAGGCAGGGCACGCAACGTGATGCACTGCCAGATGCAGGTTGTTTTAGTTTTTCTTCAACAAGAATCCTGGTAGCAGCTTGTCATTCATCTTGCCAGATTTTACAAGAGGTGCTTTTTCTCATCCTTGTGCTCTTTTACACCAAACAATGACTGTAGAATGAGAAAGTGCAGCCCCGAATGAGACAAGAGTTCTGCCTGCATGCCAAACAGAGCACAGACATACATGTGTGTGTACACAGTCCAAAGCAGGTCCAGAAGCACATGCTGTTCTGTGTGGAGGGGATGTTATTACACTGAAAGAAATCAATGAACATCCCACAAAATAAAATATAAAGGCACTGTGAAGGAAGAAACAAAGAGACGCTAACACGGTGAAAGAAGTATGGAAATGAGCAGCACCTCAGTGATGCTGCAAAAATAAAATTCAGCATCTGCATCAGCAAGCAGCACAGCATCATCATCCTCCAGAGAGGCAGCGAGGATCCTTTCATCCCAACAACCCCCACCCACACACCACCCCTTTCTTTCTCTTTTTTTGTGTGTGTGTGACTGCAACATGGATATGCAACAAACTGAGAGTATACAAACCCTACTGTTGCCGAAGAGAGTGACACTAAGAGGAAAACAGACTCACAGCCCCTTCACTGCTATTAAGCTGAAGTCTGATGACAAAATATGATTAAATATGAATAGCTATCTATCTATGAAACCAAAATAAACAGCTCTGTCGTCACTTAGTTCTCATTTCATGAAGCTTTTTGAGGCATGCTATCTAAGGATGAAGTCGGATATTTCCAATTGCTCTTGAAGGTATCATGACTTTTACTGATATCCAGGGTCTCAATGGGTCAGTTGTGCCATCTGTGGGCCACACATCTATAGTCACTGTGGGTGAGAGATGTCATTATTAAACCCATCCACATTTATTTAGAACTTATTTCTTTCCAAGACATGAAACTGACTCAACCTTCAGCTGCATTATCATACATCTAATAAAAAAATAGGCTGCAGTTAAAAAGGAAAACTACATTTCAATATCAAAGTTGTTCTGTAGTAACAGAGTGAAGCTTGAGTTGGTTAGAGTGGAGACCTTGGCTGTCACTGCAGAGGAGTAGTTTGTCTTCTTGCTTCATCTCTGGTGAAGCACACACACATTGTGGCAAAATTAACATAACTCTGCATTTTCATCACCTCATTGTCACAGTCCTTGCAGGTCCACGACAGACAGGCGCCCTCTGCTGTTCTCTGCACATACTGCTTTTCCCATCACAGCCCAGCAAAGGGAAGGAGGAAGGAGGTAGAGTTGATAAAAGATTGTCTTTAATGTTTGGCATTGTTAATGAATTCCATACCACAGCAGTTATGGGAGTAGGAAAACCACTTTTACAACCAAACACTGTTCGATCATGCTAACACCATATGTACAGGAAAGCACATTGAAAAGTGTATAAAGTATTTATATGAGAAGACTCAAAGTCAAGAATGGTGGAGACAGCCACAGTCTAATGGATTTGTCCTTTTTCAAACACTGATTATAGATATTTATCAATTACATTGATCTCTGGAATACATGTATATACACAAAACAACAATAAACCTTTTGGGGGGCGTCTGCAATAATTCTCAAAAATATTTCACAATACCGCTGTATGTACAATAACAGAATTTACATTGAAAATTCTATTGTACCTATATTTTGAGTATCACTTCGGTCACCTGTTAATTTCAGTGCCATCAAGCTTGCAAGAGATACTCACATACTGTATATATCTAACCTCAGGATCATCTCCATACAAAGTACAGCAGCTTACACGGTACCTTCTGACTTGGTACTGTTTCTGAAATATGTTCGCACAACTGATGATCTCACATACAAAAATAGATGTTGTCTAGTCAGCTGACAACTTGATGTACAGTAACGCAAAGCATCCACCTGCAAAGAATAAAAGAAAAAAATAAAATAACCAGGAAAACCAGTTAATTGTTAAAATATTAGCTATATCCTTCCAACTCATTACATTACAATTAACAAAGGTGTTCTTCAGCTCCACAAAAAGTAAACCTCCCTCACAGCCCAGGCTTCAGTGTTCACCTGAAACTCATCGTCGGTTTTCACACAACATAATGTGACCAAGAAAAGAGCCGCAGGCAGAATAAGAAATATCATCGCAACAAACCAAACAACAATTTTGAAAACCAAAGCGTGACAAAACCATACAAAACATCACTACTGTAGGTAGATATCTTTTTTTTCCCCTTAAGGAAGCGTATAGTGAACAGAATGAAAAGGAGAGCGGCCGTTGCTAAATGAGCTTCTCACAGTCTGGATGAGGGGTCAAACTGCATTTGAGTGCACTTAAGGCAGGTAGGCAATTCCAACGCTGTCTGAGTGGGCTCCTTGACTGGCCACCAGACAGTGTCATCAGCATCAGCATCGATGCAGTGCCACTGCAGCTGTCCAGGGTCAGCCCCCCACTGCTTTACGTGGTCTGACAACCATACAGAGGAGGAAAAAAAGATGGAGAGGGGAAAAAGAGAGAGACATCAAATGGAACTGGGCGTTAGTTTTCAGTTTCCAGCAGGCGGTTGAGGTGTGAAGTGGATAGTCCTCATTCTTTGTTCACCATGAACAGGAGATGTGGCAGGTGTAAGTGAGGCCCGTCATTGTCCTCAGCTTCCCCCTCAGTCTGCTCTTACTCCTCTCAATATAATCGTTGCTGCACAAAAGAAACAAATAGAGACTTCTCGAACATGGACCGAACTTAAAGCACTTTAACAAAAACCAGGATTGCAGCTTGTGCAATACAAATACAATATATCATCTGAATACATTCACGTAGGTTTCCATTTGCCTGCTGCGAATGGGAAATTGTCAGTCTGAAGTTCATTGTCCCTTGAGATGCCGGTCCAAGAGAAGAGCTGCAAGTCCAACCTTAGAGACCTACGATTTCTGACATCCCATCAGCAACACGTATTACAGTGTGCCATTTGATATGATTCACTATTAAGGAGCACTTAACAGTGTTTCGAAAACATAATGGACATAAGCCTTTGAAAACACTATAATTTAGCAAATTTATCAAAATAAGAATTTATGTATATGAAACAGAGAAGTCATTTCTCTGTGAATAATAACCTTCTGTAGTTGCCTCGTGTTATGAAAATGACATGAAAAGCAAAATTAAGGGAGTTCAGAGCTTATACTGCACCTGGGATCATGTTGGTTCTGACCATGGTCGTCATATTTCACAAAACTGTTGTCTTATTATTCTCAAATGAAAAAACATGCTCACAGACGAGTTGTACAGTTAGCGTACAATCAATATCAATTTCTGAACAAAGCGAAACTGTCTTATTGTTCAACAGATAATTTTTTCTTAATAATATCTAAGAGGCCACGCGGAGCACTGGTGGCACTTGTGCCTCGTACTGTAGATTCATCAAGGTTCAGTCCTTTGTCTCTTTCCTTCATGTGCACCAAAATTAAAACATAGAGCGAGAAAGGTCAACCGAACACACTCCCCCGCTTCACGTCAGCGTCTTTCTATTACTGCTCCTTTAATTCAGCACATATGAAGGGAAAAAGAAAAGGAGAACAAATCTCTCACTGAAGTAGAATTGGAGCATCCTCATCACTGTGTCTCCTCGTGCTCCTCACTGATGCACTGCTCCCAGGCATGTTTCCCCTGGTCCTCCCTGTGGGTGTGGGGGGAGTGGAAGATCCTGCGGGGCAGAGGGATGGGCTGTGGTGGCAGGTCCTCCTCGGGGATGCAACCCTCTCTCAGGTAGGGTTTAGGCGGCACAGCTGGAGGCTGAGGCCTGCGGTAAGGGATGTGATGAGGGCCGTGAGTGGGAACATGGTGATGAGGCGGTGGCCCATGGGAATGGCTGTCCAGGCTGTGGTGGGTGTGAGCGTGAGGGTGTGGGTGTGTGTGCGGGTGTGAGGCGGGGCTGCGGTAATGGAAGGGGCGGACCGGGTCCATGGAGTCGATTTCTGGTCCGCCATAGTGGAGGTGCATGTAGGGAGAGGCCAGGTACTCATCAGGAGGGGACCACAGGTGACTGGGCAGAGGCTCCAGAGCATCATTCCTGATCGGGCCGGGGTCTGGATACTGACCTCCGTAGTTGCTCTCACTCAGCGAGGAAACACCACTGCTGGCGCTACCTGACAGGGTGGAGTTACTGCCCCCCAGAGCTGACTGTGGACTGGTGGGGGAACCAGGGATCGGGTGGAGAGGAGACTGGAGAGAAAGACCAGAGAGAGAGACAGCCAGCTTCATAGGTGTGTTTCTCTTCACCTCCTGTCAACGACAGTGTGTCACTCACAGGTATTTTGTGATGGATCATTTCACTTGGCGTCAGTGTATACATACGTTACTAACTGACTGTAAATGAAGACATTGTGTGGGAGCTGACAATCTAGGAGTAAGGAGCTTCACCTGCAGCAGGGTGACTGTGACTAAAAACTTCATTTCAAAAATTAAACAAGCTGTCCAAATCTGCATCCTATCTCTGTGAAGTACTTGTGTAAATTTAAATAAAGAGGAAGGTAAAGTAGGAGAAAGAGGACAAGCAAAGAAAAGTGGGAGGGTTTAGGTAGAACCACACTTTGGCTTTTAACAGTGGACTGAATAAGTCTCCATGAACACACTATAAACACCAAATGACAACTCGTAACTTTTACAGAAAAGGTGATGAAACCCATTCCAGGAGTGAAATTTCTTACTACTTTCTGAATGAAACTAACCTCAAACCAAATATACATGGTAGTTTCCAAGCAAAAACCTCTTTGAGTCAAAAAATTTTATCATGAAGTCAAAACTGTGCAGAATGATATCTGTGGTTAACTGTACCTTTCGAAGAGAACGGACAGGCAGGGCTGGGGGAGGATCGTTGTTTTGGTGGTGAAACGCATCACAATGCATCAGAAAGTGTCCTGCAAACGGAGTTCAAATTCATACAAATGGGAGAAGGCTTCGTTCTTCTAAGTTCGTCTAAACTCAGTGAGCTGGTTTTTTCCTAGCAAAATGTTTTCATGACTGAGAATCAGCGGAGATGAAGTAAATTAAAAAAAATAGATTAAATACTTCTGAATATGAAAACATGTTTTCAACACCAAGTAAAAAAGAGAAAGTACCTGGTGGGAAGGACCTGGGGGGCACAGGGGGCATGATCACCCCTCCAGTAGAAGCTGGCATGTAGGAAACCTGCTCCCTGTTCTCCCCATCCAGACTCCAGCTGCTGGGAGTGTTGGGGAAGACTGGGGGGAGCGAATACACAAATATATCAACACTCTTGGTGTTACACATGGTGTCTATAAGACTGCATTTCACCCTGTATGTGTATTACCTTTCTCTGGCAGATTCATGTGAGGATCAGTACACGGCTTACAGGGGCTAACTTGTTGAAGTAAGGCACGCTGCATGTGGTTGTTCTGAAAAAAAAAAAAAAGAAGGAACAAATCATGAGAAGTTTTGTTTTAGCAAAAATTTGTTGAAAAGTACTTGATAGTTCCCAGTTCTGTCCCACCTGTCCATTCTCTGCCACGTTGTAGTACATGGAGTTGTTGGCCCTCTCACGATGAGATGGCAATAGGATCATCACTTCCCGGTTGTGTTTGGCCTTATCTGGTAATGATGGAGAGCCTGGTCAGATAAAAGACACAGAAAATTCATCATTTCTTCTTGCAACAACTTCATTACCCAGTGATTGATAAATCGTCCACAAAGACATTAATACACAAAGATAAAGAAATATCAAGGTTCTTCAGAGTAATGACATTATCCGTCCCTGTATTCCCAGTATAATTTTCTGCAGCTGCATTACTGACCTCTGGCACTCGAGGGAGCAGAGTTAATAATCTGGGAAGAGTTGGATCGGATTGAGCTCAGGCTGGAGGAGGAGGGACTTGGCTGTAAAAATACAATATATTGTAAAAAAATAAATAAATAAATAAATAATGAAAAATAAGGAATTGATCTAGAATTAAAAAAAACCTGTCTTTGTCAATCTTATGTTATGAGAGGTTTAATGATAAAAAAAAGCACTCTATATAATTTTAAAAAATGTACACATTTTACACAAATTTACACAAGTTTACACATTTTCACTTGTCATTCTGTAGCACTGTAGGTGTAGCCTATATACTGTGGTTTTAACTGACGCACCCTGAAATCTAACCTGCATGTAGCGCTTTTCTCTCCCAGTTAGCTTCATAATAATACATTTTCCTGAGAGAAAAAATGACAACCAAATATCCTTGTATTTTTGGCTAAGTATTAGCAATTTTTTAGGAAATTGTGATTAAAGTCGCCAAGAAATTAGATGTTTTATCAAAAGCACATATAGTTACAGCATCACTACTGGTCACCACAGAGGAAATCAGGACCATCAGTATTATAACTGCAGTTGCCAGTATTAGGTGGGGCACCCAAAAATCATTTGCATTATCTGACATAATGTGCTTTGGATTTTGTAAGATAGCTACGAATTCATAAAAGTTCCCTGACATCGAGGCCAGTTTGTGCTTTCATTTCAAGCCCTACCTGCATGTGTAGTGCTTCCTCAGGGTGCTCTCCCATTAGGCCATCGGTCATTATGACAAGGTTTCCTGCCTCACTGGACGTGTGAGAGGACAAAGAGGAGGACGAGTGACGGATTGAACCCTGAAGGTTAAGAGGGCTGTAGGACAGAGACAGAGTTGGACAATAAAAATAACAATTTTAATAATATTTTTATGCATCCATGTAGATGTAGAGTCATGTTTATCTGCAGAACCTGAGCAGCCAATGTCCAGTGCATTGGCACAGTAAGTGGTCGGGATCAAGAGAAGTAAAGGTTTGACTTCATATAAACATTATGCTCTGAAACGAACTAGCTTATAATACAGTATTGGCAGGTGGAGCTGCAGAATTGAATGGAATATGCCTGCTGTTGATATTTACAGTAATAAAGTCCTTGTCTGTTGAGCTATGCATGCTGAGATATGCACGCAAGGACTCATTTTAGGTGAAATTGTATTTTTATGTTTTATTTTCAACTACTTATCTGGTCCCAGGTGAGGAGAGGAGTCTCAGGAGGGAATCCCAGACACTCCTCTCCCCAGACACCTTCACCAGCTCCTCTGGGAGGATCCTGTGGCATTCCCAAGGCAGCCGAGAGATGTAATCCCTCCAGCAGGTCATGGGTCTGCCTGGGGTCTCCTCCCAGATGGGCCTCCCCCAAAAACCTCCCCTGGGAGGCGTCCAGGAGGCATCCTGACCAGATGCCCAAACCACCTAATCTGGTCCCTCTCAATGTGGAAGACCAGCAGCTCTACTTTGAGCACCTCCTGGTTGTCCAAGCTCATTCTTGTGATAATTTTTTCAAGCTTTAAAATACTTTTCAGTACCAGGTACTGGCACTGAAAAATCCACGAATGAGGCTCACAGGTCTAAGTTAAGCAACATTAAGTATAATGGTGAAGAGAACCCAAAATTTAATGCCCTCATATGAGGATCCAGGGTCTTAGGAAGTAGAGGTTTGTGAGTAGGACTGACCTGTGTCTGTGTATGAGGCGGATACTCTCAGGGCTCATGTGGCTGTGGGAAGAGAGGATGCCTCTAGAAGAATTGACTCCTTGGCAGCCTGCAGGACCGAATCGGTCCATGTTTTGCACACCCTGCTGGGACCCAAACATGTACTGCTCTGAATGATTACACTACTCACACATGCTCTGAAGCACTGGCACAAAAACCTACTGCAACCTTTGCACACATGTGGGCGCACAAAAGTTACAGCGTGCAAAATTCATTCATATCAGCAAGAATAAAACCAATCAAAGCTCAAACTGAAACGTTAAAACCTGGGCCAGAGCTACTTACATGGTGTAAACCTGTCCTCATCATGTGGAACTGATCGACAAGCTTTTTGTGCAGGGGGCGCATCTCTGGATGTACCAGCTTCTCGTGAACAGCCAGCCCCACTCCAAGAATGTGCACCTGTTATAAGAAACCAGAAGAGCAGGCATTCAAACGGATATTTACCTCAACATCATGTGAATCTCTTTAACTGGTGACTCCCCGAATGATGAACTTCAAAATTCAATCTGACCTGCTCCTGCATCAGATCCTTCAGGTGCGTGATCCTCTCTGTATCTTCTGGGTGACTGCTGATGTAGTCCTTATCAAAGAAAGCCTGTTTTAGAGGAGTTACAGGATTAGGAACTCCCACAACACAGATTCATCATTCATTGTTTGAATCTGTGTCCCTCCCTTCCTCCCTCTGCCCCACAACAGCACCTCTTGATATCTGCCAATTCCTCCGTTAACAGCAGCATCTATGACCCCATTGAGGCACATGCTGAGTGGGTTGATGTTGCCATGATGCTGCCTGTGTTGGTACTGGCTGATCAGAGTCCGAAGCTCCTGCGTCTTATTCTCCACCACATAAATAGCATTCTCCAGAGGGCTGACCTCCACCTGGAAAAGAATACATTCACTCCAAGAATTGAGGAAAGGAGAGGAAATATATCTATACAAAAAACTTATTAACTAATATGTCTAAACAAGGAGGGGAAAATCTCTTCCAAGAGAGCTTGAGAAAACTGCTAGGCACCCCTCAAGAGGAAACACGGGCCGAATAAGATGACAAGAATGAATTTTTGTGCTTCTCACCAATTCTCTCCTCTCTACCTCTGCCCAGCGGGATATCCCTGGGAGAGGACGGGAGAGGATCAGGGTTGTCCTCTCAATCCACAGACTCTGTGAGAAGAAGAGAAGATTATGTAGTTTCATTTTAAATTGCCAGCATCAAAAAGGTTTTGGTGTCACATGTAGGCCAGTTCAGTAAGGAGCAGAAGTCCAAATTTAGGTTACTGTGTCAGACTCCTGTATCATGTCTGGTCCAAGTTTTTGAAGTCCTGCTGGTTTTTCAGTACTGTTTGCTGTACTCACACTCGGTACAAGGTTTAGAGAGCAGTAACTATTGTGAGCTATAGGAGAGGAAGTGGCAACAAATCTAATAATTATCTAATTAAGCTCTTCAACCCTACATGAATCTCCAAAATGACAATCACAATATGTATTTTTAACACAACATTCAGGAATGTCGTTGCGACAGAGAATTGAACATACCGAGGTAAAGTGTTTTAGAAATAAGGGCAGTATATGTGATTGACATTACAGTATAATGTTTAGCTGACAAGCTTTGATATTGACATGAATAATAACCTCTTCAAAATATAATGACAGTTGGTGGGTTGTTCACTTTGCCTGGCAACTGTCAATCAAATCCAGTCTAACCACACCTTCTCACTATCTTAGTACTTTTAAATAAAAAAATAAATAAAGCCTTAGGACTTCAAGCTTTGCTTTTTTTAGTCATAAACATTAAAAGCTATAGAGAAATATAATCTACTTCAGTTAGTGCACTGTGACCACCAGGGGGTGCTAAATCTATTTATATCACATGAAAGTCCAGATTCAGCTAGAAAAGAATCACTGCATGAATCATCTGCAGTTGTCAACAGAATTTGATCCATTTTGTGTCTTTTACATGTGTTGCCCATGAATTCAGCAATTTCTTTGTCAGAAATGGACTGAAAGTGCCGCTGCTAGGCTCAATGTACCCTGAACTCATTCTCGCGGTCTTTGGGCCCTTTGTGGAAAGGCCTGTCATAGTGGAAACGGCTGACATTGTTAATGCGGTAGAAGCTCTTGATCCTCTCGGGCACTCGCTCCAGCTGAGGCACATCAGAGATGTCAGACACTGGAGTGACCACATAGATCTGCAAATCTTAAGACCGAGTGTCAAGGAGGTGACACAAAGACATGCCTACTCCCAGAGGAGAAAGAGCTTGGAGATATTCTGAAGAAAAGCTTACAGCCTCTCTGAAGGTCAACCTCACCATTATGTCCTGGGGTCCTATTTGATATGCCCTTATCTCTGTTTCATCTCTAAAACAAATTTTATTTATTTATTTATTTATTTTTCAGTCTCCAAAATGTGACATTTGGCTGTTTTTCTGCTTTTAAGTGCTGGTCCCACTAGATCCTTGACGATACTAAAAGCAGGAAAAGAATAAAAAAAGAATTACATGTTATTTCTAATGAATACATTTAAAATAAAACAAAGAATAATAAAACTAGAAGGATACACTGAGCGTCACTCTGCAGAATGGTGTCATCAGGTTGGTTGGGATGCTGCATGGCGATGGCTTGGGGGAACTCCCCGAGCATCCTTTGCTGGAAGTCCTCAAGCCGCTCATAGTCATAACCACGACAGACAAACTCCTTATTCTGAGAGGGAAACATAACAGGGTAACAGGTGTGTGTGTGTGTGTGTGTGTGTGCATATTTGTATATAACTAACACTGGCAGGCTTCTTGTCATAGATCATGTTGATGATTGTTTTCAGTCCTGATGGTGTTAATGGTGTTAGACTCTGTGAATGGGGAAGGTAAAGTGTCCCACAGCAGTACAACAACTATTCTGCCACTAATAATGACCTTATTTAAATAATAACCTGCATGTTGTGATCAGAGTGTAAGGTGTTTGGCCCTGAGAGCTCAACACACTGCAGCTTCTTCAGCTGCAGATTATATTTCCATCATGGAAAACACAACTAAAAATAAATCAATACAATACAGGAAACAGCAGAGCTGCTCCATGCTAATGATGTGATTCTTAAATGTGCAAGAGGACTCCATGATGATTCTCCTCTCTGCTCTGGATTTTTTTCTTTATTACTGTTTTAGTTACACTGGATTAATAACTGCATACTGCTTTTGTTTGTCCTCTGCAGTCCTGCTAATCTCCTGCTGCTTTTTGAACTAATGAGGCAGAATAACCATTTTCACATTTAGGCTCATTATTTTTCTCCGAATTTATTAAATTTACTCAAAATTAAATGAGATACTATGAGAGTGTAGTGGTTTTTCCATATCTTCATATTCTGAGATATTGATGAAGTGTTTCTCCTCAATGGGTCAATAGATTTAGGTTTATGGATCCAGTTAAAAATTTTAAAGACGTATTGTAATGTGATTCATGACACATGGGACAGCTTGTGGAGATACAGCAGTCTCATCTTAATGCCAGTGGATTAGGATTTACTGCAATTATATATTTTTAACATTAATTTCCCATCCACGCTTTCTGTGCTGCACAAGCTGCTGCAGATGACATTGTCTCCTGCTAAAGCATGAATGAATATTGTGTTGCGCTGCATCACCAATATCATAACTGTGTAAACACAACACAAGAGGAGACCAGATTTATTAAGTCTTACCCTGAGGAAGAAAGGGAACTTCCTGCCATAGAAGCCCATTCGGAAAAACTCAGGTTCAATCCTCTGCTGCTCAATAATGTTGTCGTAGTAGGCTGCTTCCATTTTCTGTCACAGAGTGATAAACACAGAGAATTGTCATGATGAATAATGATTTAATCACACACATTTACTGAATCTTCTACATTTCCTGATGAGCGTGGGCGGGCACAGGTAATCAGGACATTGTGTTTGACGTTGCGCGCACTTTGCACCACATAACAGAGGATGACAATAACAGGAGCGAGCTGAAAATCTCACCTTGCAGCAACACAGAGGATGCTTGTTTGATAACAACAGCAGAGAGCGGAGGCTTGACTCACCCGTATCCAGCTGAGACTCTGATAATCATATAATGTCTCATACTGGAACGCAAGCTCCCGGCAGAGAGAGATTCCATATTCCCAACACTGCAAAGTAGAAATGAGATGGAAAAAAACATTACAATTTCATTTATCCTTTACCAACAGCGATAAAGACGGAGATAAAAGTCTATAAAACTTGGGAAACTGACATTAAATGGCCATTTTAGGATTATGTACATTTTGTTTTGTTTTTTTTTATTTTGTAGAATAACTCAAATAGTTTACAAAATCATTCCAAAGTGTAGTAACAGTGAAAATTCTGTCAGCATTTGACTAAAGCAAAGTAGGGAAAAAGTTCATATTAATATTCCTATGGCGGTGAAAGAAGGAAAATAACATTTTGAATTAGAGATACCTTTAGCATGTATGTAACTAATGCGTATTGTTACGAAATTTTACTCTGTTGTGTGAACATTAAACGGTTTGTCATGTGAAATGATACAGCAGAAACTAAAAATTAAATCTGATTTAAGGCAGACATGTGAGTCATTTTCTTAAAAACTTTCTTTCTTTCTTCCTTTTTTTTCAGGTGAGGTTAGGGTTAGGGTTGCTCTGTGCAGGAGTAGCTCGTAGTGAGTCTGAGTGGTTGACACTGAGTTAACTGCCGCTTTTAGGAGGACTTTTGCTTTTGTTTACTGTATCTGCGCTTTTTGTGGTCACACAAAAGCTTCTTCAGGTAAAAGGTGTATCTGGTGAAAATGTGTGCTGTAACCTTGCTAATATTCACATGATTCAGGCCTCACCACAGCCTCTTCACTTGTTAAAATATTGACCTTGTGCTTTTTCAAACTGAATACTTCCTTACCGGGACTCCAGATGTCACTGAAGTGTACACAGTTGTTTCTGGTTTTTCATCTTTCTTAACACCCCCATTTATTTATTCGTTATTCAATAAGTTCACAAATCTGCAAGTTTGTCTTGAAGAGCATTTAGATCGCTATTTATCCTAAATGCACTTTGACAGTCATAGCACTGAAGGATTCCACGCATTCGCAATGGTTTTGTGGTGACAAAAAAAATAAACAGTGACAAAGAGCTAAAGAAGGAGGCCAATTTCATTTCCTCCTCAGCTGCTCCCAGATGCTGGAGGGCATTGTCCTCTCCAAAGTACAGATACCAGTCAACTAATTGAATTTGTGAATGAATACAGAACAGGGAAGAGGGAGGAGGGGAAACAAATCTCATTTGAGCCATCTGACCCCTCCGCAAACACCACATGTTAACATTCATATTATTATGTTCTGTGTTTGCTTTAGGACCAAAAACTCTTTAAGATGTAGACGACGCAGCGAAGCAGCAACAATATTGTGATTTAGTTTTAATAATTGTCCTGCTGCTTCATTCATCTATTTGACAAAATTAATCTAACTACGCATGGTATATGAAGTTATTAAATTAGATCCACCTCCACAGGATCCAATGTTAAAGTGCTATGAACACATTAATATATAAAACTGAATTATTACTTAAGCATTATTTAAAAACATATTAAAATGTTTGTGTGACAAATTTTGTGACTTATTTAAGATGGACATAATTCTTGAGTCAGGGGCAGCATGGCGGCATAGTGGTTAGCGCTCCACAATAAGAAGGTCGCAGGTTCGGTTCCTGGCCTGGGGCCTTTCTGTGTGGAGTTTGGATGTTCTCCCCGTGCCTGCGTGGGTTCATAGGTCTGAGTGTGAGTGTGAGTGGTTGTTGGTCTCTGTCTGTCTCTGTGTGTTGGCCCTGATGGACTGGCGACCTGTCCAGGGTGTATCCCCCCCCCCGCCCTCGTGTAAGCTGGGATTGGCTCCAGCACCCCCCGCAACTTGGAAACGGACAAGCGGTTGAAGATGAATGAATAATTCTTGAGTCTGTCGGCCAGCTATAACACTAACTTGCCTTCATTGTCACATATCACCATATAAGGTTCACTATTGAAGCCAAAGGCAAATGTGTCCGAAGTGATAAGCCTTTAATGAAACACTGGCCTGAATCATTGAAAACCGGAGTCGGAGTAGGAGTAGGAGCTATAGCTATAAAACATTCACTTGCCTTGCCCTTGTTGAAGTAGTGGAGGATTTTACGACTTAGGTTCTCCTTGCGTTGCCACTCGTTCTGACAGGGATAGTGGAGGAAATCCCTCAGGGGCCGGTCCTCCCACTGCAGCAGCTCCCAGTACAACAACAGGGTGAATGCTGCCTCTGTAGACAATAGCATACAGAGGTCATATAAAGGTCAACAGAATGAAGACGTGCTATCGTGATTATCTTCTCTCTGATAGAGTGGTCTGAACTGATAACCTTCCAAATATTTTGGGTCCAGTTTCTGTGAACAAATGGTCAAAGGTACAAAGTGCAGTAAGTGGCAAAGAGCACGAGCTGCTCAGAGCAAAGCACAGATGAAATCGTACCATCTACTCCCACAGGAAGGAATAACAGGCTGCTCATAAAAAATGGGAATGTAAAGATTTGTTGTATCTTCAGCCCTTATTATGTGTGTAGGTGCACAGCAATGCAATGAGCTGGATAAAAAATCTAACACAAACCAAAGCAACTAACTGGACTGTTTTTTGACTATAGCAGCGTTTACTGCTATTCTGGTATCTAATTTTGGCTTCTGAAACTCCATCTATGTGGTGGACAGGCTTACCCCAGACAGTCAGAGTTGGGAACATAGATATTCATCAGCCACAGTTCTGAATACCGCTTCTATTCAAGGATGCTGTCTCAGTCCTTTACTGTACAGTCTCTACACATATTTGTAGCTAAATGTGTGTAGCTAAACAACCCACTAACACCATTGTAAAGTTTGCAGATGACAATGGTTTGGTTTATTACTGATAACAATGACAAGATGTGACTCAGCACATACACCTGTGTCCATAAATAACACTTCTGTCAAGTTTTTATCCATCCATACTTCCGACTCTCTCTTCTGGTTTTGTCACATCAGCTGTGTCACCCAAAAAACACAACAGAGACTTTACTTTCTGAGATGCCTTAAAAAATATGGCATGCCCAAAGAAATTCTTATTAACTTTGACAAGTTCACAATAGTCTTTTAATTGCCTGGATACTGGTATTTTTCAGCAATATCACACGTCATGAGCTCAAAAACCTTATGAGGACAGTGAAAACAGCTTCAAAAGTTACCACAGCTACAGTATACTACCCGCTGCAGGAAGAAAGCCCTCAGTATCACGCAGGACACAGTTTCTTCTCTTTCGTCCCTTCAAGGAAACGCTCACTGTGTCATGGTCTGTCAGTTTTAGTTGTGTTTTGTTACAATCAGTTTAGTTTTTCTCACTTCCTGTTTTATTTTGAAAAGTAATAGCCTCTCGTTTCTGGTCACTTGCCCTTCCTCATGTGTCGCTGTCTGATTATCCCAATTGTCTTCACCTGTGTCTGGTTTTCTCTGTCTCCTTGTGTCATTAGTTCAGGGTGTATTTAAGTCGTGGTTTCTGTCCTGTCCTTGTCGGATCCTTTGTCCTCTGATCTCTGTTGTTCTCTCATGTTCTCTGGATCCCTGGTTCCATGGTTCCATGTTGCTCTCTTGTCCTCTTTGTCTCCTTCTCATGTTGTCCTTTGTTCCTTGTCCTTGGTCCTCTGTTCTCATTGATTGCCTTTGTTCTCTCGTGTTCTCTGTTTCCCTGGTTCCTTGTTACTCCTGATAACTCTTTGTCCCTCGTTCTCATGCTCTCTTTTGTCCATTGTCCACTGACCTCCTGTCTCTCTTTGTCCCTTGCTCCTCTGATCTCCTGTCTTCCTGCTGTGTTGTCCTAGATTGTCTTGTCCTATGTGCACTCCAGCCCTCGTCCACAGTTTTCCTCAGTTTTGTCTCACAGCCATTGAGTTTTTGTTTCCCCACCTTTAGAGTGGTTTTTTGTTATCCTTACGTTCACCTGAGTTTAGTTAAAGTTCTACCTGCACCTTCACTCTACTGCGTCAGCTCCTGCATTTGGGCCCTCACCCCATTGTTTCCCCTAACCGTGACACACTGAGCATCAAAGCTCAGATGTCCCACCTCAGTGAGTTTTTTTTACCCTTGGGCAATAACAACAGCTCAAAGAAGGAGGGCCGAGGTGTGATTATGGCTGGTTTTTATTTTCCTGTCTTATTTATAGTACTTATATTGTTATTTGTTGTTACTTTTATCTGTTGTTACTGGGCTGAGAGAGTGCCAGGCCACAATGCATTTCATTGCTTTCATGGTCCACTCTACTGGATGCATACAGCACAGTTTATACAGCAATAAACTTGAAACTTGACTGCCATTAACCATGTCACTGACCTACAGCCAAGCAGCCTCCCTCCTCCTCCACTGCTTCTTGCTGTATTTGTTGTGCAAAAATACAAACACAAATAGACACAGATGGTGTTTCCTGAGTGAGCAGTCAATTGCTCTCTCAAACTGCCTGGACTTTATGTCAAAGGTCAGTCATGCTGAAACCTGCACTAATGAAAATAAGCAGGTCATTAGAGAGAAATATAGTCTGACCTGACCTTATGAAGTCATCAAATCAGCTAAAATAAGGGAAATACCCCGTTGCCAACACAAACCTGTGATATAAACTTTGTCACACCACATAGAAATACCTCAGTGTCCCTGTTACCTGTGAAGTCCTCCGCTTGAAGATGCAGATCACCAAGCTTGTGGATATAACGGATGTACATGTCTTCTTTGTTGACCTCTGACTTGTAGAAGTTCTGGGTTTAAATTTGAAAGATTTGTTAAAATATTATTCTCTGTATGGAAATATTTAGAAGTTTCCTCCTGAAACCAGACATATTCACAAATGTCTCACCATAAGGTTGACAGAACCACCAATTTTCTTATTCTCTGACTCATCACCTTTCATGCAGTCCCTGTACAGAAAAAAAGGTTTGCAATTTCATTTCTTATTCAATTTTAATAAAAATGTTATACATAATATGGTCTTCATATACCTGTAATCCAGTAGTCGTTCAACAAGTCTTGTGACTGATGTGACAAATGAGATTCCCGTCTCTCTCCAGGTCTCCTGCTCTATCTTCTCAAGCAGGCTGCAAAGATAATGCAGAACGATGTTCTTACGAAGGATGATGAGCAAAACACCTACATTATCAAATCAAAAACCAAAAGGTATCACACCCCACCTTGGATAAGGACCAAACAGCTGTGTCCTACGGTGTGACAGAACAAACAACACAGAGGAGTATGTTAGACGTTTATGTGAGAGCAGCATTATTCCAAGGATCACCACAGACTCTCTAAACACAGGTTTAATGCTTACAAAAGGCTGAAGAGCTCTCTGTGATTATCATCGCCTTTTCCATCTGACACCATGCTGTCCAGCTTATCCATTAGCTCTGCCTCCACCTACTCATACACACAGACACACACATGCACACACATTCGGCCAGAAGATGGAGTATGTTGCAGTATGTGACAAAAAGCTTTCTATTTGTATTTGTAACTACTGCAGCACAGTCACAATGACCTGTTTGAAGTTGCCATTTTTCCTTTGCTCCCAATCCATCATGTCGTGGAAAATCGGGATCATAATATTTCGAACTTCAGTTTGAGGGACGAGGGTGACTCCCAGGAAGGGTCCCATCATTCCTGGGATGAAGTGAGGCTTGTTGTCACCTGGATTTTGACAAGATTTTACACACATGGAAGTCATTAATTTAATAACGATCCGACTGCCGGTGTGACACCTGTAAGTGTGTGGGAGGACTGAGGGGGAAGGAATGATCACGCACCTAATTTTTGCCACATACTGAAGAGCTCATACGCCATCATCACTCTCATATCTCCATGCCTACAAAGCAAGAGTATTCAAATGAACAGAATTAAAAAATAACTAGCTGGTGTCAGGATGGGTTCACACAGTTGATATATGGCAAAGTTGTTACTTGTCGAGGACTTTCTTTCTCTTAGCAGGGCCAAGTGACTCCAGCTGCAGACTGGGCTGGTTTATATACAGCACAGTGAGACTGAAAAACGAGTTCCACACCTGGCACAACCGAGAAAGAAACAAAAGTAAGATAAGGCTACAGATATACTAGTTTCATAAATTCAACATAAATCTAATCTTAAAGTTAATAGCATAAAATATTTGTGGCTTTACAATATTTTGAGCTTCCCCAACGTAAAATCCTGCTTTTGGGACACACCTTGAAATCAAAATCTGCCTCTGAGAAGTTCTTGTGCAGCGCCGGAGACAGAAACTGTGTTGTCACCACGATGATGCTGCAGAAAGTAAACATTATACTATCAGTTTACAAAAGGAGGTAGCAGCCAAAAATAGATGAAAAAAAATAAAAATTGCAACACAAGCATCACCTAGGGTAGGATTATTTGAAGAGAGTCTGATCTAACGCTTGGCTTTGTACCCTTACCATCTCTGGGACAAAGGCTGCATGACAGGACAGGAAAATCAGACTCACTGACTAGTCAGAAGCCTCATGACACTCCAGTCTCGTGGGAAGATTGTCAGTTTCATCAGGTTGCGAAACACACAGAAGATCTTCAACAGGAACTCCTGCATGAATATATTACAAAGTCGTTGTATTGCGTGTATGTACAAAACAGACTAAAGCAAAACCTGGCTCTGTGTCTCAAAGAGTTTCCTACCTTCAGCTCTTCCTTGCTATGGAAGTTGTTCAGTAGATGGTGAAAGTGGATCTCTGTCATTTGTCGGAGCAGAGAGAGCAGACAGGAAACATACTCCCCCTGCTCAACATGAAACGTCAGATATTGGCACACATCAGATACTCACTGAAAATAACACTTGTCTTAATTGCACTTTAAGAAGGAATATTGAGTGGAAGCTTACCGTTATCTCAGCGGTGCACTGGGGACAGCGTTGCCCTCTGGATGTCTCCACAGAGTGAGACTTGCTCATGATGGAAAGCAGGGTCTGAAGCAGCACATCCAGGAGACTCTCCACCATCATTTCCACCTCTTCCTGAACTGAAGACTCCTGAGACACAACACATTGAGTGAAGCAGAGAAATACAGAGTCAATAATAGAGATGGTCATTTTATATTATATATACTAATTCAATTAAACTTTTTATGTCATCATACAGTATTTTCAGCTGTGTATGTTGGACATATATACTTTGAAAGATTTTGTACCATAGAGCTTGTCTTGATTATGGCAAAGATGCTGCCAAGGATCCCAGAGCAGATAAGCAGCTCCCTCTGCTGGCGCAGATGCAGATGAATATGATGAAGAACGACCGGTAGCAAAATACTGCGAGACTCTGAAGGAAGTGAGAAGAAAAACACAGCATGAGGAAAAAAACTAAACCAAAAAAATACTGTGTGCTGGTGTAGTTGGTTATTTTGATATCTTCAGAGAATGCAAACCCTTTGCAAAACCTTCACATTTGTCTCACCGGGAAAGAAGAAGAGGCGACTCTCAACTGTACGAGCAATGGACTGCAGTTTGACTACATCCATAGACTGGCCGATGTCCACTGTACTTGGCATGCTCCCTAGGGTTCCCCTGACATATTCAGCAACCTCCTGTACAGTAAACATCTGCAGCAGCTCATCAAAGATGTCAGGGAAACTGTTCAACAGTGCTGCCTGAGGGTGGAAACAAAGAAAACAGGAAAATTTTGTAGTGAATATATGGAATATATGAGTTATTAGAAAAAGATACACTTCCATATAAATGATCCTTTAGGGTGACACTGGCACCACACACATACTAGCCTTAAATCAAGATGACTATTCATTTTCATATGTAGGACACAGTTTATTGCTTTGTGCAGCAATTGTCTGCATAATCGGTCACAAATAAAAAGTAAAAAAAGAATCTAAACTCACTATATGTCAGTTACTTCAGAATAGATCATTCAGTTCGAGTTGTTTGATGCAGGCACAGCCCAAAGCGATTTGTTGCACTGTCAAACCAACACAGGGGGGTGACTTACTGAAACGGATGAGAGCCCCCGAGCGTGACCACAGAAAAGGCATGCAGCTGGTCACACCCCTAAACTGTCCAAGAGCAAGCCAAGGATGTGGAAAAAGTGGGGGCAAGGGACTGAAGCATCAATCACAGAATGCACGGAATGACAGGCGGAACAAGTGACAAGAATGAGATGAGAAACAAATAAACATTAAGCAAAGAAACATGAATCCAGACTGAGAAGGTGAACAAATGAAGAAATAAAAAAATTTAGAAACAAAGATAAAGTGCAAGTGACATATGTTGTCAGAGCAGCAGACAGCAATAATTTTTTTTTTATGAGGTCTGAACTATCCAACCTGCGTGAAAACCAGGTTCTCCGAGCTGCGGCTGTCCAGGCTCAGGACGAAGCGAATGGAATGGAAGAGCTCCTGGATGCTGGCTCTGAATTGCTCTTCTTCCATCCCACAGGTGGCTCTCGAGTACAGGATACGAGACTGAACGATGAACTTGAACAGGTACTCCAGAGCCTGACAGGGTTGTTGGTAACATGCAGTCAGCTGAGGTACACATTATATTCTATATCAGTTCTATAACAAAATCGAAAAACTAAGTTAATGGACTTGTGGTTGAATAGCTATACGAAAAGGAAATGCTTCCAATTTTCAGGTCTCATTACAGAATATCGCTTTACATTATCTCCCCACAAAGGAATTATGAAAAACCATAAAGGAAATGCTGAACTCTCATCAATATCTGCAGAGGTTTTGATATTCATTAGCTTTTCCCTCAGCAGAGATTTCACTTCCTGAGGTCTCATATGGCATCACATTACTCCTTATCAGCCTTTCTGTTTGACCATTCCCATGTCTTATTAATTAATCCCAGCAGAAGGAGCCAGGACCTATTGGATTTATTCTGTCATTCTGAAGCTAAACCAGACAGAAGTGTGCGGTGGATGCGTTACCCTCATGGCCTCCTGGATGTGGTCCTGTCGAACAACCTCAGCTGAGCGATCCATGTACCACTTCAGACATCGAATCAGCTCTCTGCAGAAATGATGGGAGTCAATATCACACTTGACTTTGCAAGTGCGTGCATTGTTATTTCTATGTACGCTAGAAGGAATTGAGTAAATTTCTCTGTACTTGTATGCCAAAGCCCCAGCAAAGTGGTTTTGGATGTAGGCATCCATAACAGGTCTGAAGTGGTAGAAACGGCTATCCCTGAGTAGGTTAATGATGAATACCTGAAGACACGTGTATAAAGATGTCAGTCACCTGTTTCCTCTGCTTAAAGTCGCAATACATCATTTACAACACAATTTTGCCTCTTTAAATTTCCTACCAGTGACTGGAAAACCAGTGGTCCGTATTTATCAGTGTTGTCATCCAAAAGACAGAAGAGCGTATCCAGGACATCTCGCAAGAACTGGGGGAGGGAGAAGAAACAGAACTCAGCACATTAAAGGTCCGGCTGTACACTGAAATAGAAACAAAGGATGACCTCTTCATCTGAAATATTTGGCAGTAAGTTTTTAAATTGTGAAATGATAGCGTGACAGATATTTTACTTGGATTACTTGTGAAAATGCAGTTTCGAGATATAACAGCTTAACAGTAAATCTGATCAATTAATATATTAATAATATTATAACGTCACCTATAATCCTTGAAGGCTTTTCTTTGAGAGCTGAAAATGGATTTGCTTTCTCAGCTTAAATAGTGCAAGAGAGGGAATCTAAATATTTTATGTAGTGTGCATTCAAGAAATCACACAATTGTGCAGAGGGTAAATATTTTTTACGCCGTTAACATTATCAGATAAATAATCTGCAGACAGTCACTTTGACAATCTCCTCTCCGCTGATTTGACGCAGTCGACCGAGGATGTCCAACACCCTGTCTGGATGGGCCTTCCAGTTCAAAAGAGCCAATAGGTCGACTGAAGAGACAATAAAGCCAGACTTAGTTTAATTGAACTGAACAGGAAGTGAATCTATACGAAGGGGTAGAATGTAAGGCGTTAGATTACCATTTTGTGTGAGTTTGGTGGAGCAGAGTATCGTGGAGACCCAGAATGTCTCTTTCGGGCTTCTCTGGAAGGGTAGGTTGGCCGGCAGGTTGGGGCAGCTATTGAAATCTTCTTTACAGCAGGGCAGGCTCAGGTACAGACCCTGGTTACTGAAGGTGGCATTCTCATCACACTGGAGGTGTGGATACCAGAGGAGGGGGGCGGGTGTGGGGGAGTTGGGGGGTCAGAGAAGATTCATTAAGTCTTAAAGGGGGCTATGAGTTGATGCCAATGCACCACCATCAAGCTGGCCTGGTTACAGCTGCAGCAGGATGTTTTCATGTTGGCCGCTGGCCTGGGAGCACAGAAAAAATTCACTGGCTCCTCTCTATAGCAATAAAGTGATCAGCCAACTGCAGTAAAGTATTCCCAGGCTGTTACTGTCCAATAAATAACCTGCAAGTTCACTGCATGACCATAAAATATTCATGTCATTATAAGAATATTTTATAATATATTATGTAATAACAACGTATTTTATTACATCTTGTTCATAAAATATTCCTCTAACAGCCAAAAGTGCAATTATAATTCAACATGATTATAACATATTATGTTGATGAGAATATATAATGCTAATACTAAAACAGCTAAAATGTAGCCTGATATTATTATTATTTTTATTATTATAATTATTAGTCCGCTGGAAGCCGGGATACTTTCAGATTTAAAAAAATCTTATCCAGTTTTCAAAGCTGCACTCAATTTCCTTGTAAGCATCATATAAACAACATATAATAGTGCTATTCTTTAAAATGTATTATTATTTGCCTCGGTTTAGAACTGATCACTCTAGATAAAGAGCATAAAATACATGAAGCTGGTTTATTTATGTCACAGCTTTAATAGGCCATGGTTATTTTGGACTCTTTCGAGGCCTAAAAGCGAGGTTAAATGAGAAAAGGTTGGCCTTTGCCTGTGGACAAAACACCTGGTATGGCATTGTTAGATCAGTCATCCAGGGCCCCCCCCCCCACAGCAGCTACATTTTTTCATGCTGTCAGAGTCGACAAAAACTGACAACATGTGATGAAGCACATTCCCCCAACAACAGAAAACACCCCACCACAGCTAGGCCATGTTAAAGCTATCGTCTGAAGGTGTCGAGTTTTTGTGCCCCATGTATTCAGGGCATCACGTGTTAAACCTGCTCATACCTTGTACACATACAGCTCATGGCTTTCATCCGACAGCGTGGTCCCGTCTTCTCTCATCAGAGGAGTGAAGGCAAAACCAAACAGCTTTTTCTCTCCTTTGTCCTTCGCTGAAAGAAGGCACATCATGATATCATGGATCATACACACTGTGTACGTCCTCTGCACAAACCACACTCATGTGGCTCTGAGTATGATCCAATATGTCCTAATAAACTTGTGTACTGAGGTATAACTGCCACTTTGCTGCATTACTGACTCACTGGAGCAGTGTCTGAACTCAAAACGCAGGTGGGATCCTCTGAAACGATCAATGGGAATGGGCAGCTTGACCATCTCACTCCAACGAGGGCTGTTGTTGTGGTAAAGGACAAAGGAGCGATATTCACTGGTGTTGGGCTCCCCACTGCCCAAACTGATGCAGTCCTGAGGAGAAAAGAAACCACAGCTTTCAAGACTCATTTTAATGACATAAGCAGTGAAACAGATGTATGTGTGGATGGTATGGGAGGAACATTATGCTCATCATGACTCAGCCATTGATCATGGGGCGCATAATATCTAATGCAAGTATGTTTCATACTTTGAGCGAGTCCCCGTCTGCGTAGAGTACGTAGAGTGTGACTTCAATGTTTTTCTGGACACTCTTGCCACCCCTCTCAAACTCTCCCCGCTCAAGGGTCAGATACAGGTCATTGCGTGTGTCCCCTTAAATAATCAAACAGGGAAAATTATTTAGTTTAAATAGAACTCACCAAATCCCAAACAACTGTCCTGTATGACTCTGACAATATTTGCTAAATTGGTGGAAGACTATTCTGACACACTATGTCATGAGCAGCTTCCCCTAGGTCAAATTTGACCAAAAACAGCAAGACGTTTTATAAATACCCAGATTGTGATTACGAACATGTTTCCTCCTCAGCGATGTTAATGAGTACATGACAGCCTCAGCTCTACAGATGAACTGCCAATGGGCAACATAAATTAAAATGCTGCGCAGACTAAGATGTGCACCACATGTCGTTGTTCTTGTCAAAGAGGAATGACCTCGCTGTAAAACACCACGGCTCATGACTGCCTCAGCATCTTTTGTGAGGTCAGTTTTTAATGGAATAAATATCAGTGGCAACAGTAGAGGAAGATATTGCAGTTATTTATAAAATCAGATTATAGTTATTTATATCCACGTCATTTCCTTGGGGACAGATGAGTCAGAGGGAGTGATATTGGGCAGTATTTCAGGCTAAGAGGAGAGGAGAGGAGAGGATCACACATACTCATCACACACAAAGCAGAGCAATGTTAGCTGATGAAATATACCGAAATAAACAGACACATCTTCCTTTCTATCTCTTTATCTTTGAAGACCTCTCCTCTTTATATTTTATGCAGCACCTGACCCAAATGTTGATCTCAGAACTCAGAAAGTTTTTCCGCAATGTCACCGATGCGGTAACAATTTAATGAGCTCCCATCAAAAGTTAAAATCCTACAACCAAAGTTTAGGCAACAGTATCTAAATTAAAATATGAAATAATAACGATGCATCAATGTGAATTCTTTAGTTTTTTTTTTTGCTGGATTTGTAAATTGTTGGATTGTTTAACCTCTTTGGGCCTAAAACTGTTATGAGGGATTAATAACACATAACGCCTTGTTTCAAGAACAAATCAATGGAGACGGCTTTACCTTACACAGTTTTGGAAGAAGCTGTTTAATCTTTGGCAAATATTTTATTTTATGATCTGAAACATAATCTGAAAAGTAATAAAAACAATAGCTACCATGTATAACAGTAAAAAAAGTACAGTTTCAGGTCAGTTTCTCTGAAGTTAGTTCACTATAAAGTAGCATACAATGGAAATATCGTCATGATAAATAATTAGAAATCAATTCGGCAGCTCCTCCAGTCCATAGACAAGTAAGTTTAAGTTAACTGGTGATCCTAAATTGCCAGCAGGTGTGACTGTCAGTGTGAATCTTGTTTGTCTCTATATTTCAGCCCCGTGATAAACTGTATATATTCTGTGAAACCAACTTATATTTGTCAATATTCTTTAGTCTTTGTCTTCTCTCATATTTTCTCACAGTGTTTCACCCCATCATTGATCTTTTTTCCCCGCATTACTGATCTCTCATCTGTCTCCTCTCAAACCTGGTCCGTTCATTTGAGTGCTTTTCTTTCCTCCAACCTATCTGGCCTCTGCCCTCTGCATTGCCCCAGACTCTGTATGTCCCCTTTACCCGCCTGCCCCAATGCTCTCTGACTCCTTACCTGGCAGGATGACATCTGGGAAACCCAGTTTGCGTGTGAGTGCCAAAGCCCTGTTGAACACAGCCTGGTTCTCCCGTCTGATCTGTTCCAGTTCGCCCCGTAGCAGCTGCAGGGAAATGATGAGGCCTTGGGGGCAGCAGGGGTCGGGCATGTGTGTGTTTGCGTGTGTGTGTGTGTGTGTGTGTGTTGGGGGGGTTAAGAAAGAAAGAACGGGAACAGAAAGGGAGGGACATTAGTCAGTATGTGGGGGAAGTGAGGACAGACAAGAGAGTGGATGGAGAGAAAGGATCAGAGCCATGGAGAACAGAGGGAGGGAAGAGAAATGGTGTGGTGGAATTATACAAAGAAGCAAACAAAAATATGGGTACGGCACAAATCTAGTGACACGAGTCATAATTTAAATTGTGACTGACTCATAAGAAGAGAAGTAATAGGGAACTGAAAGAGTTGAGCGTTAAAGTGGGCTAGTTTTTTTTTTAACTTTCATTAGAAAGATTGTTTACTGCCAAAGATATCACCCAAGTCTTTGGGTGTCTTGTAAGCTTCAAAATATTTTCTCCTTGAGGTGATTTTTATCATACTGACAAAGGTCTGCAATGTGGCTGCAATCATTTACAATGAGAGATGACTGTAATTGACCATAAGTGTTAATAGTAGACTCATTTACAGATAAAATAGTTGTGAATTAGCCCCGTTCTGTGGATTAACCAGAGTAACTGGGACAAAGTTTTCAGAAGAAATACTGATGCAGAATTTTAAATGTAATGTTGCAAGACATACAAAGTTGGATTTCTGAAAAACTAAGCAAAATACAACCAAGGCTATTTATATGATAATTGCAAATCTTACTCTTCAGTGAATATATATACATCATCTTTGTGACATTTATCTCCCTCCTTCTTTCTAGTTCCTCACTGTGAGCAGTGTTGGATAAAAGCATGAGCAACTAACGTTGACTGCCTTTGACTTTTTTGTCTCCATATTCTCATTAAATGGAAAAAAGGTAAAAATCTAATACAGTACATTGGATCTGCTGAGACAACATATTTACCATAATTGGTGCTTGGAGCTGAGTACTTGGTGTTGGACTTCCGGATGATGTTCTCGTGTATCTGGTACCACTCATTCTCATTATTACATCTGGAGAGAGAAGAAAAGCGTGTAGGGACATCAACAATGCACCCATTAATGGGTCCAAATGGAGGGATCAGGTCGGTGTGCATGGGGACGATGTTAACAGCATGTGTCTCAGAGCCGTTTCCTCCTGGAGAAAAGGTAGCAGCAGGGGGAGGTGCTATCGAGCAGCACATTAGCCCAAATGCACAGCAGACTAAGCAAATCTGACAGCCAGCTCTGTACAAGCCTTTTTCATTACTGTGGGCCCATAGGCCCCTGGGAAAAGCATGGGGAACTGCACCGACTGGAGTGATATAGGGGCCGACAGTTTGGAGGCAGCTCAGCACTGAATCACTGCTTGCTTTTTAAAGGGAAGAGCCTCAGCGCCTTAGTCCAGAAAACCAATAAAAATGACAGCCCTCTATTCTAGAAATCTTTATTTTCAAACTGAGCTGTATCGTTATCCTGGAAATACCACATAGGAAAAACAAAAGCCACATAACTAGATCACAAAGTGTATGAATGACCTCTGACCCAGATCGGATGCAGAGAAGGAAACTGTAGACGCAAGGAGACATTGTAGGTGTTGAGTGACAGGAGAAAATGCTGAGCTTGCTGTTATTTTCCTTTGTCCTCTAACTTTAGTCAATCATCCATATGTCATCTCTCTCAGTGTCTTCCCCTCTCCCTCCCTGTGTTTCATTCCTCCACCGGCTCGGCTGGTGCACAGGAGTCTCTCTTTGTGCCGAAGCCTGACAGAAGCAGCCAAGTCACCTGTCACAGGCCCAGCATGAGGAGCCACTGATTTTTACCTCATTATCATTCTGGTCGTAAACACTGAAGCACCTGGTTATCATGCATGACATTTGCGGAACATTTACACGTTCCCGTCCCACTACATAGACTCTTAGATTTCCAAAAGTACAAGACTCCTGCAACTACCAAGTGTGAAGAGACATGTGTGTCACAGGGTGCCACACATGGGGTGTGTGCATATGCGTATGACCTTAATTGAATGGCACACCCCTTTTTCAGATGTGCAGCGGCATGTAATTAGGACACAGGTGTGGGTAGTTGGGGCTCTTCCTTTTTTCCCCTTTTTTAGATGGACAGAGGGAGCGGAGAGGAGAGCGGAGCTGGTGGCCAGCGGGGCACAGTGACAGACGCTGTCAGAGAAATCCTGGTTGTACGGCTGTTGCCGCACAGAGGCATCTTGCTTCAGTTTCGGGGGAACAGCGCGAGAGAGGTGCTTTCTACAGAGGACGTGTATACCTGCTGCTGGACAGAGGAAGCCGTTGCCGCCACACAGAGGGACAGGTCGCCTGCACGCCAAAGGGATCACGGGGACGCATGGTGCGAGGGGAGAGGCCCTGGATAATAGCGGAAGGGTGGGGACGCGTTACACCCTTCCTCCAGATAAGTACCCCTCTGCTCACACTACAACCGAATACTGAACGAGACATCACCTGTTAGCTGTTGCTGCAGATTGTTGTATTACAACCTTCTATCCGAGACAAAGAAAAGAGAAACACCATTTGGGCATCCTACCATCAGCCATTAGAGACAATTTCAGTAATTTGGATTGGGCCTATTTTGAGTTGCTGTGAATTTATTCTTTGGAGTGATTTGTTTATTTAAATTATTTTCATTTGTGTTGGACTCTTGAGTTGCTGTGGTCTATTTTTATATTTATTTCTTCCCATTCAAACGTATTGTTTTTGTTCAAAGAAAACCTCCCATAACAACTGGAGACTGACTGGTTAGTGATTACCCTGACGGATATTCTTGTTGCTTTCTTCTTAAGGCTGTTGGCCCTCCACTGCACAGGAGCCTGCCGGCGGAAGACTCCCCATCCACCACTTGTGGAACCAGTGGACAGTTTGTGTATCAGCTCTTTGTTTGGACTCTTTTTAGACTGTGCCTTTAAAGCACCTGGTATTTTAAATAGTTTTTAATATTTTTGTAATAGAGTAATTGTCATATTAAATCCTCTCCTGGTATATGTTGTTTGGTGGATAGCTCCTCAACAGAAAGCGTGGTGTTGTACACTGCCAGTCACACATCCCCACTCGGTGACATGTGTGTCTATGATAATGCTCATGTTTCACTTTAAAATTTAAGGGGAATTTATAATACAGAACAATATAAGGGAGATGAGCTTCACATCTATACTCACGTATAAACTTTAAGGACAAAGTCCTTCTCCTCTTTGAGGTCTGTGATGGTGTGGAAAACATCACTCATGGCAAGAACGGCGCACCCGTAAGGTCGTCTGTACTGCACATGAGGAGGGCCCTTCTTTGAGTCGTTCAGCAGCATACGACCTAGACACATAAAAGAGAAGAGGCACTATTTATTCCAAAAATCTCTCTCATTAAATATGAAGAATATATGTTGTCTGGACACTAATTATTTTCTTACCAGTTCTTATGACATGTGCAACAATGTACAGGTCTCTCTTCAAGTCTTTACTGCTCAGATCCTGAGGAGAAATAGGAAGCCAGGAGACACGTCAGTATACTTGTGTAACAGTGAAATACATAATATTTGTGTTCATGAGGAGAAGATGGAAACTGTTACCGTGAAGAGAGCACACAGGCGATCAATCTTCTCTGGATTCTTTGGTCCTCCATTTTTGTTCAGTTTCACCATAAACTTCTCACTGCAAAGGCAGCCACAGGTTCAGTCTGTCTGTGTGTGTGTGTGTGTGTGTGTGTTTGTGTATTCAGTACACACTGCAGGATCATTTAGAGCTGTTATGTGTTCGGTGAGATTCCTCCATGTACCTGATCTGTTTGGCCTCGCGGGTGTCGTACAGAGAGAAGAAGACATCTGCATCCTCGCTGATGCTGTTGTAAGTAAAGCTCTTCAGATTGATGAAGAGATGGTGTGACACGGGGACACGGCAACCATCACCATGGCGCTGTCTCATGCTGTCACCCTGGGAACAAGGAAGAAAGTGACTGCTAACAAGACAAACAAGGCCAAGTACCTGTCATTCTGTACACAGATAAGCCTATTGAATGGATCAATGGCAATAAGGGATCGGTTGAATAATTCGCTGATATATGCTCCATAGCTCTATTTTATGTTGTCATATTTATATACTATTTACAGTGGTCCTCCAGAGAGTCATTAAAATGAAAAATAATTGAAAACTGCAGCTGTTGTGTGTCTGTATGTGTCATGAGAAGCAGCAGAGAGGGTTACAAAGTGCTGTCCACCTAAAGATACATTTCTGAAAATAAATTTGTTTTCTCGGGTGCCAATTAAATAAATATTTTGACAATTTAGGAAGGAAATAAATATAATTATCTTAACGTGCAGTGACTTAGAATTGCATTTGCAGACTTGCAATTTCTAGAATAAATTTGCATCTAGGCTTCATATTTGTACTGTACAAATTTGCACATACTGTACAAACAGTCTTTTCATTTTAGAAAGTGTAACTATTCCTTTAATTAGATTCCACAACGGGCTGTTGTTTTGGTTAGGTTTGTTTTTTGTTGTTTGTTTTTTTTTCCCAACATTGCTCATGAGGGCGGTTTACAGATGCTGAGGAAACACAGTCTTGGATGTTTTTAAAATGTTGTGCCTCTGGCAGCATCGGTGGTTGAGTGGTTAGCACGCATGCTGTGGAATCACAGCCTCTTGTGTTCGACGCCGACCTGTGGACCTGTGCTGCATACCAGGCTGCTCTCTCTCTGCCACTGCCATTGGAATAAAAGTGGCAAAAAACCAATACTTCATTTAATTTATTCCTAAAGCTGTGTTTAATAGGACCATATCTGGGGACAAATAGTTCTCATCATTATTGCATTTTGATGTTACCTATATGTCAGAAAAAGACTTGTGAATATAAGAGGTGCTCTGAGTTGCTAAATACTGTATAGAAATATGATATGAAGGCTCAACATAAAACTGAACTTTATCTGTGAACATTACCATCTACTCTAGATTTATGAAAAATCATTCAGGTGACGGAGAAGTTTGATGACTAATACACTGAACACTTCATCTTTTATCAAGGGGCAATATTTTTGTGCCGCTATTTCCCTTCTACTGCTTGACGGCTCTCTCACTCAGAAAGAGTATGTTTAATTTAGCCTCTGCGGTTGATCTGCTCCAATCAATTATGCCAGAAATTTCACACAGAAAATATGATATGCCCTAATTGAGCCACAGCGTAAGAGGAAGTTACACTACTGTTCCAATACCAATGAAATCCAGGGGACATCTCTATATCTGGTGTCCTACAATACCATTTGTGCATACATTTGGGCATATGTGGCCTCAGTGGGAATCATTCATCACATCCTGGAAGCGTTGGTGTGAACATGGTAGTGACGCAAAATCATTTGATATTAATATCTAGGGATTTTAACCCAGTGAGTTCATGTCGTTGGTGTAACTAAAGAAATCCCTAGATCACCAGGATTAGTAAAGAGTCTGACGCTGATCGTCAGAGTGAGGGTGAGGATGTGGTACAGACTGTTTGGAAAAAAATAAAATAAAAATGAGAGCAGATGAGACAATCACCATGAGAAAGGTTGTGATGACTTCATAAACAAACAGGTTTGTAAACACTTGTACCTGATTTGTGCTTTGCTGACCACAGTGTCTGCTGGATACATGCTGGAAAAGAGGGAAGTTCAGAGGAAAGATGTCACATTAATCGCCCCATTCATTACAGCGTTGAACTCATTTACCTTACAGCAGCTTCAGATACGACACCTGAGCTACGCCTCCGATTAAACCTCACATCTGACAAAATTTCACCTACGTACATTGCAGAGAGGCTACACTACTGTTTCTGCAGCGCTAAAAGAATCCCACAAGGCAAAACGTGAGCATGTGGGAGAGGGGAGCACAAAGCCAGTATCACCCACACACACCTCGCTGCTCAGCAGCCTGAAAGAACTCGTCTACTCCCCTACCTGAAGAGTTGCCAAGGCCTTATGCCCTGCCAAAAACAAGCTCACGTTCATCGGCAGAGTCAGGCTTTTTGGCAAAGAATGTCCACACTGTTGTTACTGGACAGAGCATTTAGTGCACATACATCCTGCAATAAAAGCTGAGAAACATGGCAATGGGATAACAGGAAGCTGAAGGGCAGTTGGAAAGTGTTTTGATCAGCATATGGAGCCACAAGAAGTAACCAGAAAGGATCTCCCTCCTAGATAACTCTCTCCAGCAGTATTACATTAGATTTCATAACATCTGTGCTGTAATTGCATATTGCTAAAATTAGATTTGCTTCGGAAAGTCTCCTCCCGCTTTCTGTACAGGTTTGGAAGTCCCACGTCGCTACAGCCAAAATGCATTTCAGACATCAATTATTTATGGAAATAGATCTCTGGTCTGGTTGGTGGTTAACAGAGACTAACACTAAAATATGTAATTTTTTTTTTTTTTAAATAACATTAAATAATTTATTTGTATGTATTTTCCTGTTGCCTCACCTGGGCCTGTCACTTTACATTATGTCTGCATCACTAGCTTGCAAACACACATGAGAATCAAATGAATGCATAGAAAGAGACACACTCAAACATAGCAGAAAGATAAGCATAAAGAACAAGTCACGTGAGGCAGTTCCAGCTGACTTGTACTCTGTGAGTCACCTTCTTATGGATGATTTGATAATCGGTAGATTCACACATCCCTACACATCCAACAACACATTTTTATATGCAAAAGCAGACTGTGTGATGCTACGATGTGTGCACAACAGCTTATACTTTGTAAAGACAGCGTCATTTGAGTCATGGCTACAGATATTGGGTATGCATGGTATAGGGTACAAATAATTGTATTTTCATCATCCAAACATTACAAATTCACCTCATTCATTGCATCCATTTAATAATTCAGAGAATAATCTTGCACAGCACACACTGGTACAAAAATAACACCACCCAACATACCAGTTTGTATAGCTCCGATACGCTGATCTGATCTGGATCCACCATTTCAAATTCTTTTCTGGGAACAAGGTCTAGGCCAAGGTGCCTGGTGAGAGAGGGATTTGTGTTGATGAAAGTCAAAACACTGCCACATTACAGCTTTCGCAAAGGGCTTACCAAATGTTGCTCTACACGCAGACCAGTCACTGAAATCTTGGTGGTCTGTCTAACTTGGAGTTTGTTTCATTTTATTCAACTAAGTAATCTAACCAGAATAAAATCTTCAAACTATCATTAATTGAAAATATTTAGTAGATTTACTCAAGTATTTTGCTTTTTTATAATTCTGACGTATGTTATTTGAATCTTTCTTTTACATGCAGTTTCATCCTTTAAGTACACTTCAGTTGAAAATGCTACACTTTTTACTCAAATACATTTACTTTCAATGAAACATTAAAAAAAACCTCATAATCAAAAACTATGAATGCTTAGTAACTACCAAACAGTATTAGAAGTAGCTAAGCATAGCTTCACCATAACCAGCTATGACTTTATAACCCCAGTTATGCATCGATATATTGTTTCAATAATCAATAATGTATACATGTGACTTGACACACACAAAGCAATTGGGTTGTAAATAAATATATTAGGTACATTGTTTCCCCCATAAATGTAGAGGAGTAAAAATACGAAGTGGCAAAAGTTAAAGTTTAATTTCTATTTAAATTGTACAAAACGTGTTCTGTAGTAGATTGCCGTAAACTAGGGGTGTGATGTATTAGTGACTCTGAATGAAATATTCAAAGACGAGAATCCATTTTTCATGGTAACATCATCACATCCAGAGGACAATTTTAGAGTCGTCTGGGACATGGTTTTATTCAAACTCCTTTGTAAGACAAATTTGGCATCTTTGGAAATGTTTCGATTGTACAGTCGAAAGAGGAATGAACAGTGCTGGAGTTTAAACTGACAAACCCATAACAGTGTGGGGAAAAAAGGTGAAGTACAGTAATGGTGTAAATATGCTTTGCTTACTCATGTCCCACTGCTGTATACCAATATTTTGACACTAAACTGTGCATCAGGGGTGGACAGTAACGAAGTAAATTTATTTGAGTACTGTACTTAAGTACAGTTTTTGCGTATCTGTACTTTACTTGAGTATTATTTTGGGGGGATACATTTACTTTAGGGTTACTTTCACTCCACTACATTTCTATTGATGCTCTCGTTACTCGCTACTTTTGCATCAGCTGAAATAAACTTTCTGCAGATTCGAGCATGGTTTGTCTCAACCGTATTGCCGTACCTGTACTACGTCATACCATACGTCGTGTTCAAGACGAAACATAACTGTGGCGGTGTGGATGAGATAGAAAATGGACGAAGAAATGGAGGAACTCGTAGATAACAAGACATCTCAGTGGGTGATTCGTTTTTTTCCCTGGTCAGCGCATGCGCGCCACAGGCTCAGATTCGTTCACGAATGGGTCTTTCTGCCGCATATTCTCTGTGTAGGAATGGCTGATTCGTTCACGACTCACAAAATAGGGTCTTCTCTTCGGGTCTGAGTCTCTTGTTCACTTGTCACATGACTGCTGCGCATTCTCAGTGTAGGCGCGACTGATTCGTTCACGACTGTCGCGAATGTTCCCTGGTCCGCGCGTGCGCGCAGAAATTCAAACTGGAGTTTAAAATCCGATCCAGCAGGAGTCAGTCACAATATGGACACAACAGTCTGGAACTCCGGGGGGTCCGGGGGTCCGGTCACTGGTGGTTGTGCTGTGTGTTACCTCGTGTTGTTGTCTCTGCTGTTCACCTTAATTAATAGACTGACCTGTGTCCTAAATGTCTAGTGCCTCCTCTGCCTCCTTTTATGATAGTACTTCTTCTCATAGTTGCAGGATGAAGGCAGAAATGGAGGCGAGAACTAGTGAGTTAGAGTCGCGGCTCCGCACCTTAGCTAGCCCAGTTTATGCTAGCTTGGCTCGTTGACGCTGGTAACCATGGTAACTAGCAGTCCGGGTTAATTTCGCACACACAGAAGAGGAGAGGCGGCGTAGTTGAACACATGGACCGGCTTTATTCAGCTCGTTTCTTCCTTCCAACATTAAAACACAGTACAGATTCAGTTTCATCACACTGACTGTAAAGCTTACAGCGGCTACAGCTGGCGTTACTTCTCACACCTTTCACCGGAGAGAGGGACATACACGCTTCTCTGCAAACGTACACACAACAAAACACGGCTACGTGCTGACTACGTCACACATTACCCACAAGGCCATCTCCTTGAAGGGGAATGCTCAGGCCGGTAACACTGCGCAGCGGCCATGGGACAAGTTAATGGGAGACTCAGGACCGGAAGACCCCTCCAGAGCCTAGACCGGACCCCTCCAGAAAACCAGAGCCTAGACCGGACCCCTCCAGAAAACCAGAGCCTAGACCAGACCCTCCACAGACCGGACCCCCCCAGAGACCAGATTCCTTCACAGACCGGACCCCCCCAGAGACCTGATCCCTCCACAGACCGGACCCCCCCAGAGACCAGATCCCTTCACAGACCTGATCCCTCCACAGAGACCAGATCCCTCCACAGACCAGACCCCCTCAGAGACTAGAGACTAGACCAGACCCTTCCAGAGACCCCTCCGGTTCTTGTAGGGCCTCTTTAACTGAAGATATTTTTGAGCTACAAACATGTCTGTAGCAGAATGACAATAAAGCTACTTTCCTTTCCTCTATTTCCTGAGGTTGTTTTTTTTAAATATACTTTTACTTGAGTCATTTTTTAAGCAAATACCTTTGTACTTTTACTTAAGTAATATTTTGACTAAGCTACTTTTACTTGTATTGGAGTAATATTTGACAAGGAGTATCTGTACTTTTACTCGTAGTGAAGTTGTGTACTCTGCTGTGCATCCTTGAATTATGAAGTACTAAGTGCGAAGTATTACGTACCATAAGTTTTACCATGACATCAAATCACTACAACTTTCAGGTCAGTGTGCACCACAGAGCAATGACAAGCATCTTCACCACAACACTATCTTAGGCTCCTCTTTTGAATGTTTTTTAGATTAAAGCATAATTTTCAAACAAACTAATTTTGACAAATAAAGTGATTTAGCTCAAAGTGATTTTACGCATATGTTGCAATGCGAAATTGTGCAGTGATTCTTAAATTAAACTGACAGATGGGCCCCCCACATAAAGCTCTTCCTCAGTTGGGCTGAAGCCTTCACATTTATCTCTGTTATGGATGTCTGTCATCAGTTGGTTGGATCAAGTTTGAAACTGGCAACAGTAAGAATACAGCTTTACAGTTCCTCCTGGGGGATGTGCATTGACTTTAAGCTGCTTGAAATTCACTCATCTGCTAAATAACCTTAAAATTACATCATAGAGGATGCTATCATGAACCCACTCACCCAGTACGGTAGATCTCTTCAGTGCCAAGGAAATGTCTTCTTTGGTGGCCAACAGTTGAAAACAAATGTTTTTTGTGTGTTTCTTTTTTAAATTATTATTTTTATGAAGCAAGCCTTAAATCCCCTCAAGAAGAGTCACTCACTCGTTGCCCCAGTCGAGCCGTACGGTGATGTGTCGCTTGATCTCACGAGTCTGGTCCTGGGCGAGATGACCCTGGATCAGCTGCCGACGCAGGTCGATGAGCTCGTTCATCACATGACGGAGCTTGTGGAACAGATCCACTTTGTGTTTCTGTTAAAGAAGCCAAAAAGCACTGTGGATATGTGATCTCCTTCTCCTGCAGCATTTTAATTAGACTATCAATGAAACTCATCCCAGATTTTGCCTTGTGCCATCTTTGATATTAAATGCCTGTAAAGAAAATAATGAAAAAAAGTTGATCTATATCAAAGTCAATCCGTGACACCAGAATCTGGTGATTTATGTGATATGAAGCTATAGTATGTTAAGGACAAAAATACTTCTCTTACCACTGTGATTTAAGCCCAGCAGTTTTGTTAAATAAACAAAAAAAGTCCTACAAGTCTGTCCTGACCTCCTGATGGTAATGTATTTCTTTTTTCTCTTTTTTTTAATTTTATTTTATTATTATGTACTTCATCATCATTTCTCTTTGGCCAGGACACAAAAACACTTTTAATTCAGACATTCTCTGTTCTGCCTGATGGTGGGAAAAGCCCACATTACCACCCAGGTTTGTTTACATAAATGGAAAGATTAAGCGCCGCCACAATATCCATGTAAATTTAATGAGGATAGATAAACAGTCCATTTTCACGAAGGCTGGGTGCTGCTGAAAAACAAAGGTTTTTGTCAGGGTTGATGAGCCCTTTTGGACGACTATTCTGCAGGACTAATTATGTACATTATAACAGATACACAGTTATGCTTAGGCCATTGGTCCCTGAAGTGGTGCCATGAATTCTAATTGGCAACAATAAGGTGAAATGTATTAACATCTAGTCAGAACTACATCCTGTTATTATGGGCGCAACTGTGGCAACATGGTCCATATCACACAGGGGGTGAGCACCAAAACAAGCACTGTTAAATCAGCCCTTCACATTAGTCGAGCTTCAGAGGAAGTTACATCACCACATCAATGCCTCGGGCACCTTAGTTGCTCAGAGCATGAGCAGTCCTCAGTGAGAGGTTATGTAAAAACTTGCTGCCAGCTCTGCAATGTATCCACTCTACTCCAAACCCAAAGTCCTACCAACCATTTCTGCCGGCCCCCTCGACACTTAGCAGGATTAAGGATGCTTTAGGTTTCCAGTAATCACTTCTGTCCGGTAAGTAAAGGCTGACTGAAGGTGGTGGATCTTAAGATGAAGCAGAAACTATGAGAGGCAGGCCAAGCTCAATCAATTGCCGAAATAACGCAGCATGAAATTGCATATGACAGGTTTGTAGGCCATTATCTGTGTCCAACCACCATTTTTGCTCCTACATAGATAGTACATGAAAAGGTGACAGTCGGAATGATATGCTATGGGGGAAATATCTAAAGGAGCTGTCACTGTAGGTTTGGATTATGTATCGAGCTATTTACCACTTTTACTAGTTACACCAAACGTTGAATTAGGTGCAGCAGGGAAAAACACACTAGAAAAGCCTTGGTCCATCAAATCCCCTCAGAAGGACGCCAATGCAATGACAATGGATGTGATTTCTTTTTGCTAAATTCGTTTTTCTTCCAACTCCCTCAGATGTCTTCCTAATATTCCATCTTACCTCATATTTATTCCTTAGTGTTTTGTTTCGATGTGAGTGAGATGTACGGCGATATAATCCTACTGACCACATAGAGCTGTTTCCACAAGACACCCCATTCCTGCAGTGTGGAGGTGGTCTCTGTGATAATAGGGTCCTCCAGGGGCACCACTGTCTCGCACAGCCTGCAGGAAAACAAAGAAAACAAAACACAAGCATGAATGTGAGAATACACAATGATACACATATGCAAATGTCAGTGTTGAATGGTGATGTGTGACTTGGTAATATGTTACAGTAATATGATTTCCAGTCTTGGGGAATAGAAAAATGCATGCATGCATGTCATTGCTTCAAAGACATCTTTTTTATTTTAGTGTTTAGCAACTCTAAAATTATAAAGCTTTGGTATCTCCAACAGCCGATGGAAACGCTGCTGGTGCTCTCCAGTAAAAATATTTGTCCCTCATGTGTGACCACATTCATGAGGAAACATTAAAACAAAGGTTAGATCCCCTGTGACACTTTGCACTTTGTTCACTAAGCTCTGACCTGTGCTGCCAAGAAACTTTGAAGCTGTATCCTTGTTTTTGCAACATGGGAAATGTCTCCATTACACAATGAATTAGGATGACTGTGTCTGTGGTGAGGATACTTTAGGAAAACTACAGAGATGCAGTAGGTGTGTCACCTCATTAACTCCATGAGACAGCAAAGCAGAATCCCCAAAGTGCAACTCCCTGAGCGACAAAGTATGATAATGTCAATTTCCAAGTCTCACTTTTAATTGTTTCAGTGCAAACGAGAGTGCTCCTGCTATGTGCTAAGTCAACTGGAGGCTGGCAATATAACAGCAGCAAACTTCCAGTCCGCACTGAGAGTTCAGGCTGAGAAAGAGCTCTGCTGCTTGTCTCCGTCTTTGGCATTATTTGGGCCTTTACAGCCATTAACAACTGTTGTGCAAGAAACTGTAGATGACCAATCTGTGTGTGTGTGTTCAGCAGCTGTCAGGTGGTAATTCTCTTGAAGATTAGATTGTCATAAATTAGTGGTGAAATTAGGTGTCAATGGAGGGAGGGATAGTGATGCCCTGACATTGATCAGTTGATGAATCTGTATCTCACGCTCTCTGAAATGAGTGACAGGGAGCTCCTGACTTGTGCAGAATAAACAACATTGGGTTTTTGTTTTTGGATCATGTCTCATTCATCTTAAAATACTTCTTCAGTAAAGTTCTGGTAGCAAACTCTCTCTCTCTCCCTTCCTACAAAAATGTACGTGCAGCAACAAATTAAACTGGCTTCTTTTAACAACATTTAGAGTCGTTGACAGATAATTAAATTTTTTATATAAGCATATGCAAACAATTGCCTCAGTCTGATCTTAGTGTTGAGTGGGTATTGTTGTCTATTGAAAGTACAGGGGGTAAAATAGATCAAATGTTTGTTCATAGTATATGAACAAACCTTCAAGTATATGTATTTGTATGTGGCCTGTGTGAGCCTCTTTGAGACCATGCGGTTAGCATAGGTGAGTTGGCCTGTATTGGCTTATTTGGCTTGTCTTTGTCTTTGATTATAGGACTGCTCAGGTGAGTTTGTTTGCTGAATCTGCTAGTGTATCTCGTCCTCCACCTCCTGCACCCTCTATACTTTCATTAACCCCTACCCAAACCAAGGTCTGTATCCCATCCCTACTTTTATCTCCACCTCTTCTATTTCTCCCCCCTACCCGAACTAGGGTCTGTATCCCCACCCCGCTTTTACTGGTGCAGTTGGTGAGAGGTCGGTGTAGCTGACGGTAGTGCTGTTTGAGATAGTTGTCTTGGTGTGAGGAGCGGTGATAGCTGGCATTAGGGGGGTGACTCTGGGACGCCAGTGATCACTGTCTAACCTCCTGGAGGTGTCGTGGGACCAACTAGATGAAACACTGGTGAAAGGAGGTTCCCACCTGATGACCCCAAAGACATATTAGTTATCACTGCTCACTGGGCTAGTTAGATATAGTTATCTTTAGGGCACGTAAGGCAGGTCGCAAGGTTGTTGTTAAGTTTAGGGAGTTAGTCACTGAGTCTGGTCCATTTTTTGTAGCACAAGTTTCTTGTGTTTACTCTGAATGCAATTAGTTTATATTATGATTTCAATACATACATACATATATAATAAATTTTCAAATTTTCTCTAATTCATGTTCCGCAAATTGAGTTGGAAGCAAACAGGAACTCGTGGAAATCGCAGTATAACATACCCGATAAATCAAACACTTCTTCACAATGATTATAAAAAACAGTGGGAATCCAATTTTGTCAGAAAAACATCTATTCAATGTCAAAGATTCAGACATACCAGAAAAACAAACCTATCTAAAGACAGTTTGTGCATTTATTTACCTTCAAACTGTCTCTCAGGCATGCTTTTTTTGCCCACAGCCTGAAATCCAGGACATTTTAAAGCCTAAAGAAAAATCCGTAACCTGAGATGATTCTAGTCTTTTCAGCATCACCAAATACATGCCCAACAAAGGTTAGTATAACACTCTGTAGCCTCCAAAGTCTTCAAATAATTGAAATCTTGCTGTTATTTAAATATATAGTGATGCACTAGTCCAACACTCTGGATCTCAGTGTCAGTTTTATTTAAGCCAATCCCAGCTCACACAGGGCGAGGGCGGGGTATAACCTGGACAGGTCACCAGTCCATCACACAGAGACCAAAAACCACTCACACTCAGACAATTTAGAGTCACCAGTTAACCCAAACATTCATCTCTTTGGATGGTGGAAGGAAACCCAAGCAGGCATGGGGAGGCCCAAGGCCAGGAACCAAACCCACTACCTTCTTGTTGTGGGGCAACAGTGCTAACCACTACACCGCTGTGCTGCCACGCACAGTCACATTGTCAGTCATAATCATTAGTTTATCCATTCATTCACAGAGCGCTGCCAAGTCACAAATAAATCCAATCACAGATTTAAACAACAGAACAGCCAGGCTTTGTGTTTGCATGGAGTTTCTCACAGGCGGCAATGCAAATTTTAAATTTGGGAAAAAATGTTGCGGCAGACGTGAGATCTAACAGGCTTCAGTGTTTGTATGGTCACAGTGTTACTTTGAGGGAAGAGGAATCAAACTCTCCTTGTTTTGAGAAGTGGCTCCATAATATAATTTCCTGAACTTTTGGTTGTAATTATCCATCTCTGCAACTGAGGACATGAGGAGAGGTCATTCAGCATATATGAGCTTGCATGGATATTTACATTTGCTACTCTGCCTTTTCTCCTTTACTTTGTTTGTTTGGTTGGTTTTCATTCCATGTTTGTGGGTGTATCAAGGTGGAATATACTTAATAATAAAATGAATAAGTAAAAAAAAAAAAAGATCAGTGCATCCATAATTCTGATGGTACACAAGCTCAAACTGAAAAACCTTCAACTCACCCTCTGTTGGTCACTGTGGATTTCTTCAAGTGGACATAGCTGACTGGGAAAATGCCCTGTGGACAGAGGAAGAAGAACAAGAGATGTGTGAGTGTGACAGGATTACATTTTTAATTCTCCTGTAACACATAGTGTGCATTATGCTTAAAGAAGAAAAGAAATTGTATAATAGTATAATGGTGCTTTCAGACATTTTGTGTTGATGGAAGTGTAAGATCATATTTCCTTTTTACGTATATTTTGGCAATGTGTGCTTTGCTGTTTGCAAAAAAGAAAAAAGGGAGATATAAGTCCTTATTGTTTGCATACACTAAAGAGAGTGACGTGCATTAGCTCTATTGTGGTTTGGCTCAGCAGGGGGAAGGGCATGAGATAGTGATGCCAACATCCACCTTTGCAGTTCATCTTTATATATTCTAAACTGCCAGATGTGAAGAATTGGCCACTGTGAACACAACAAATTCTCTTCAGCACAGAGAGAGTATGGGGGCGAATGAATGTGGGCAACACAGTACATAACAAAATGGAAGGGTGTTAGTAAAAACTGTAAATAGCTGACAAGAATAGAGAAGGACAGCATGTAGCCACTAACACCTACATTTACCAGGACTGGACAGCTTTTGTGCTTTCTTTAAAACATTTCGGCAGCATCACATAACACTCGAGCTTCTAACATGTCAATTTCAGAGCAGACATAGAAAAGAGCATAAATTACCTGCTCCTCTCACATTTCTGAAAATACGTGCTCCTGGTACTACTGTTGGTCTGTGAATGGGGTAGCTTAATATCTTTAACCTCCAACTTTTCTACAGTGACTGCTCTGCTACAGGTTATCAAGAATTAAGTCTGTGTTAAACCTTCTTTACTGAACAATCAATCTAATGAGAAGACAATGTGTCAGCCATATTTAATAAACAATTTACTCCAGTGAAGAATATTGATTTTTAATAGGACTGATGGTGTTGTATTGTTCTAAGTTCTGCTTCTTACTGACCACTGGGCAGATTTATTATGAGGACGCTCCATGAACAAACTCTGAACTTCCAATTGCATCGACTTATCTCCACCAAAACCTCTGATCAAAGACGTGACTTCAAAGAAGTGTTGCTGCTAGTGTCCTGCAGCAGACACTGACAAAAACATTTTACTCTGTGTTATGGATTAGAACAGAACTGCCATTTTATTAAAAAAGAAAAAAAAGGGGGTGGGGGGGGGGCTTGTTTTGGTTTAATGACTGGTTTTCAGATTACTATTTGCACCATCTGCTGGCAGAAAGGAAAAGAAAATTTGGATTTGCAAATTCTGCACGGGGGAAGGAAAGCAGTGCAGCAGTGAAACTGCATACTCTCTGAGCGGGTGGGTCCATGATGCCGCGCTGAAACAGTGAAATGCTACACTACATTTCAATTGAAAATAACAGAGCCTCATCCTGCAACGTGCATCATGCAGATGTGATGTACTGTACTTACAATATGGGGTAATCATGATTTTGGCTTTACAGTTTGTTTGTTTTTTTCTCATGGTTTGTATATGTTTAAAAGATTACATTAAATTCACTGCTTAAGTGGTATGAAGTGAGAGCCACTTGCTTTAAAGAACCTCTGGAAATGCAGGTCAGGAGATTTCTATTTTTCCAAATCAAAGCTCTATTCAATAAGTTAATCAGTCATTAGGGTCTTTGTTGTCTAGACAGTTATTTCTGGGATGCACATCTCTCACATCACATTATCAGTCACACAATTGCATTGTTCCTCGACACAGTCTCAGTGAGGAGATCACTTTGCTTTGCAGGGTAATCAGTTTTACAGATGTATAACCGTCACTTAATTTGTCTGAGTTAACCTTGTGTTAAACACTTGGATGGCAAATATATTTTTAGCTAATTTTCAGTATAGTTGCTTAGTTTGGTCTTGCAAAATGTTGCATTATTCATGATGGGTTAATATAATTAAAGGTTTCATTTACAAACCATATCACTTGTTTTTTGTCCTCATGCCTTGAGCTTCAAATGTGAGTTTTGTAAGGCATTGTACTCAAATTAATTTGAACACTGAATACTGTGCAGCCTGCAGGAGTCCGCACAATATAAGGTGTAATGTTACCTTGATAGATGGCTTCTTGGTGGAAAAGCCTCTGTACCAGCCTAAAGAAAAAATAAAAATACACATCAGAAAACCTTGCTACCAAACAATTAAACATATTAGTACATTCAGGACGTGCCACGACATTGCATCACTTTTGTACCAGCAGTTTTAAGCTGGTCTGTGTGTGTGTAAAGTTTATCTGTGACTACTACAACAGTAAACAGTGTCATTTTTGTGCGCCATGTATAGCTAACTACTGTCAGCACACCTGCATTAGCCACAACTAGCTTGGCTCAGCATAATTGAGCAAGGTTGCAGAGCTGTAAGAATAAGTTCCACTTAACAACAAAATGATTGAAATGCATTAGCATGTCCTTTTTACTGTGAAAAGCAAACCACGAATCTTAATTCACTGACCATAAAGGTGTAGTAACTATTAACAAAGGTTTCATTAGCCCAAGTAACTCATCCAATGAAAACGACTGTAATGGCTGCTATTGGAATTGGATTGGTATTGGTGCTACTTCTTCCTTTTGTTCTTCCTGATTCTGCTGTGGTTTTGAGTTTGCACCATTGGTTTGCCTTGATGTTATGCCATCAAGCCAAGAGTGTTAACAACAAAGCTGCAGCCATAATTTTAGAAATGCTGAAATCATCAAGTCTCAAAGTCAAAGCACACTGCCGCCAACTTGAATTTTTTATTCTCCATCCATCCATTTTCAACCGTATCAGCCATCGGGGTCGCTGGGATTCCTCATTTTTCAACTGTTTAATATAGAACTTATTTTCTTCTAAATAACAGCAACTAAACTAATTAACAAACATTTAAATGCCTCTGTTTTTCCCAGTAATTTGTCCCACATTACCTGGCTAAAGGTAAATGAAAACATTGATAGCAAATTAGATATACCCATAAAATGAGACATTAACTTTTTACTCCTCTACATACAGCTCAAATACTACTTAAGGGGGAGTTCCAGGAATAAAATCCTGGTGAGGAAATATCAAATCCTCTATATGTATGTAATTTAAATACGGTTACCTGCATAAAAATAACCAACATGTTGATGTTTTCACAACTAAATGTAATGTTAATTCAGATTTTTCACTATATCTCTTGCAGAAGTTAAAATCCAATTCAATAAACATTCATTACCACAAGCGATCTGATTGTTTTTACCTTCACTCTTCTCCAGAATCTGCACGGTTTCCCCAATCTCTAGGACCAGAGCCTGACATATTGGTGACCGGAAGTTGCAGATGACTGTGCCAAGAAAGAAAACACATCATGAGACAAGAGCGATGAAGAAATAATTGACCTTATAGTACTGAATGTCGACAGAAATCACATTACAGATAAAGATCTGTGCGTGGTTTCAACCATGTGTTCTCTGAATAAATGAGGTGTATCCCCTACGCTGCTGTGTCTCCTCACAGCATGTAGTCTGGGGTTGCATCAGGACAGTTACTGCAGCTTTGTAGTAAGCTGTTTAATGCAAACATCTAAACATAGTGTCACACAGGAGCTGCTGCTTAGTGAACTGTAAACAAGCTCCCACCCTGAAGTGGGTAGTCATTTTAATAGGCAATTAATTCTTAAGCGGCCTGATTTTTGTGCAATGTTAAGTTAATTGAACTTTCTCCCAAAATAGAGCCCACACAGGCTGCTAAGGAGTATGGCTAAATGCTGCTTTATTATAAGTCGGTATTAGCACACACCCTACGTGCCACCCGCTTTTGCAACATCATGCAGTCTTTGACCATACACACAAACAACATATTATTATTATCTTGTGACTCATATCCTGATTAAGAACATGATTATTCCTGAGGGGATTGATGCCACAGCAAAGGCCTTCACAATAGGGTAGCTTCAGGAGCCTGTTTTCATCTCTGCAGCACTGCAGCTCACTGTGTAACATTTAGTGCACAAGCCTCGGTAAAGACAAACTTGTTTGATAATGACAGGGCTCCAATGATGATTTTAAAAACCTACAAATGCTGGCCCTTCAAGGAGAGTTTGGTGTGAATCATTATGCTAATGAACTAGCCAGGGGACCCAGTGAGGGGGAGGAAGAGAAGGAGGGGCCTGGGCTCGTCTCTCTCGCCTGTTTCAGGGTAACGAGCGCTCAGTTCCTGAGCTCGGGTAACTATGGCAACAGATCATCCACAAACTGGAGGGCTTTCTTCACTGTAACTGCTGCAGGGATCAGAGCATTTTTAAATGGCAAGCTTGTGGAGACTGCATGGCTCTAGAGTTCAAGTCGTGTGTGTTTGGCTTGTATTAGAGGGAGGGAGATGGATGGACTTAAATAGCCTCCTTTTCACCTTTTTCAGTCTGCCTTGGACCCTTTTCCAGCCACGACTGAGTATTTTCGATTTCAGATCCCTATTCTTTAAGAGCCTCTATTTCATTTCACTTGCAAAACCTGGGCTCAGGCAATTTGAAAACTCCTCAGTGGACGCCACGTCAGAACAAGATGAGATGCCACATTGAGGAGAGATGGCCACATCAGACTCATATTTTCATAGTCCTTCCAAACTGTGAAACCATTCTCTCAGTGTGCCTAAAAGCTGCAGACGATTAGCATATCCTCAAAACAAAACCAACCAAATTCACCTTTAGACTTCAGCATGTTGAACGTAGGATGCTGGAAGGACTGACAAGACCAGCAGAAGAAAATGCTGGCAAAAGCAAACATTTCTACTGAGCAACAGTATACCCATCCAGACCGTCCCTGACTCCAGTTGAATTCATCGTCCCCATGGCCATTATTGTGTAACCAGTAACTCACTGGTGGGAATTATGATGCTTGCACATAGGAAGGGACAGACTCCTGCTATTCTCTGTTTTTATCATCACCACACCTCCATGTATACACTCATATATATACAGTATGTCCATCCATTTGTCATATAAAATGAATTGCATTCAGTCATTCATCAACTATCAAACATATCTGTAATTGAAAATGTGGCTGCTGGGTGCAGCCTGCATTTAAAGGGGAGTCATTGAGAGCTCAGCAAGGGCCCCTGAAGTGTTGAAGCTTCTCACCAAGACTCAAATTGAGTCTGCAAAGCTTCATCTTTTACACTAGGTTTATGAATGTTGCCAAAGTGGCAAGCATCAACAACTATAATATTTCAAAATAAGAGTTTCGGATCATTAGATTACCAAAGACAGCAATATGGTGACTTTAAAGACTCTGCATTTAGTATAGAGACTCAAAGCACACGACATCCTCTACTCCCTGTTCAGATCTGTTGTTCAGATATCTACCAAAGCTTTTTACAGCCTGGAAACAGTCTTTTTAAGAATCAAATTTTCTGTGTTGGTAAGAAGTAAGTTGATTTTTCATAACAGCACTTGGTAACCACCAATAGCAGCTCTTACTTGACAACAGTAGCTACATAATAATAAATCTAAAAAAAATTATGCAGATAGAGTTGACATAATCTATAGCATCTCACCAATCCCATATTGCCATGCAATCACTTAGTGAGTTCAGAGTATCATAGTTTAAAATAAACAATAGAGTCAGCAAACCAGAGATAAACTGGTGCTCAACTGTAAAAGCAGATTCAAAATCATTTAAACAGCGTGTGACAGTAAATATCATTGTTTCTCCTGTCCTGTCATGTGTGAACACTCTTTTTTTTTTTTTCTTAAACAGGAAACCTACGAGCAAATGCTAAAACCACTTCCCTTGCTCATCCAATTCTGCAGTATTGCAGTAGAGAAGGGACGTTTAAGTGATAATTACAGGTAAATGTGGCAATTGAGAGCTCTCTATGTTGAGAGAGTTGTAGCACTGTGAATATTGTATCTGTGTTAAGAGGCTTATGTCACAAGCACACAGTAACATCTCAGTGGCAAATTGTAATACCACCCCAATTCCTGAACACATTTAAATTACAATTATTATATATCTGCTACATACAGCTTTAACTTCAAATCAAATCAGATTTATTTGTATAGCGCCAAATCATAACAAAGTTACATCAAGGCACTTGACATATAGAGCAGGTCTAGACCAAACTCTTTATAAAATTATTTAAAGAGACCCAACAGATCCCCCCATGAGCAAGCACTTGGCAACAGTGGCAAGGAGAAATTTCCTTTAAGAGGCAGAAACCTCGGGCAGAACCAGGCTCGGGGGGGCGGCCATCTGCTTCGACCGATTGGGTTGAGAGAGGGAGAGAGAGAGAGAGAGACAAAATCGACAACAAATCCTCAGATAACACATTCAGTCAGAAGAGATCATTTCACTGTATACATGCCAGCAAAAGGTGCTTTTGTTTGACTCTGACGTTTGACCTCTTTTCCTTCTCTACCTTTCATTCATCCACTTTTCGAGGAAATTTGAGGCAACATGTGATCTCTAATAAAATCTGTTGTTCTTTTGTACAATTGAAGCAGTGATGAAGTATCACTCTCCAGTATGCATGCCCACTATTACATGGTGTCCTGTCAAAACGTTTTTCTGCTCTATGTAATATAGTTAAGCGTAACACAGAATATCCATGGCCCATTGACCTTGCTTTTGAAATAGTAAGACACATACACAGCACCCAACTGTACGATGACCCACGGGGGAGAGAAATATTCTGCAGAGAAAGGGAAGACATCATCACTTGGCTGCCAGAGCAACAGTAAACACTATTATTGCTTTTAAATGATCTGCTGATTTTGTGTGTGAGTGTCGATGGCACCACTGTACTGAGGAACATTTTATTAAAGAGGACACTGTGCTCATCTAAACTGCAGCTCTGGAATGAGCAGATTTACTTTGGATTCTTTATTCCTTTTAGTTCAGGTCTCAATAATAACTGATACAACTGAGGTTTAGCTGCTTAGTGAGTGCACCCAAAATCATTCCAGTGAAGCAATGTGCGTATGGAGACCATGAAGGTCCTGGTTTTTTGGCTTGAGTAGTCCTGTCCTAGATATAGCAAAGTAAAAAATTTCACAACGGTCTTTGGGCTTCGTCCACTGAGTCATGTTGTTCAGCACAACTTGTATGCATGCTCACTTACTCAGACATATTACTGCAATGAAGTCCTGTTAGCCCAGGGATTTCTACCACACAGGCAGAGGGGCATTTTACGCAGTCTGGTCTAAAAACATTCATTCATTCATCTTCTACCACTTATCCATCCAAGGGTTGCGGGGGGTGCTGGAGCCAATCCCAGCTCACATTGGGCGAGGGCAGGGTACACCCTGGACAGGTCACCAGTCCATCACAGGGTCAACACACAGAGACAGACAGAGACCAACGACCACTCACACTCACACTCAGACCTACGGACAATTTAGAGTCACTAATTAACCCAAACATGACGTGTTTGGAAGGTGGGAGGAAACCGGAGTACATGGAGGAAACCCACGCAGGCACGGGGAGAACATACAAATTCTACATGTTCTCAGAACCCGCAACCTTCTTATTGTACAGCAACAGTGCTTACCACTATGCCACCGTGCTGCCCGGTCTAAAAACAGCCTCTAAGATGATGAAAGTCATCCAAAGACCCATTTTATAATAAATAATTTACAATAATAAATACATTGATTGTGCATGTAAGTCAAGTGAAGGACAGCTACTTTGGGTTACATTCCTTTATTTAATCTGATACAGCTGAACACTATCACTAACTTTTATTCTTTTATGCACATATTTGATCCCAGAGTAGTCCATTTCAGATAATGGTGTCCAAGGTGACTTGATCATTTCACGTACTGCTACAGTAGTTGCCGTCTGACTCACATCCATGTGGTCACAGATGAAGCCATCTGATTCATTTCACTCACTTTCATGTGGGCAGGTACTGACTAACAGTCAGAGCTCGCTTCAATAAAAAATGTTCTCAATATTGCTTCTTGCATGAGACAGATCTGTCAGTGACTTCTTAGCAAATAAGAGGAGTTGAACCTAAAAGATTTTAAGTACACTGAAATGAGAATTTATTAATAAATTAATGGTTATAAATTCTAAATTATCAATTCAAATCCCAAATATGTTTAACTTGGAATGCCAGGATAATATTACGTCTCTTTTTATTAACTGTTTACTTTTGAATATGACATTGACTTTTCATTAATCAAGGAACTAATACACTATAGTTTAATAAGCAATCAAAGTAATTATAAGTCGCAGTTCTTATGTGAAAAGAGCTGGAAAGCACATGCAATGCTGGCCTGTGCTGCCACTCTTCCAATGATTTACAAACTAATATTAATCCCTACATAAACACACCCAAGAACAAAATAATGAATAGGCAGCAATTCTAAGAAAGGAATTAATGTTTCATGGGGTGGTCTCTAACTGTTTCCTGTTTGGACAGAGCTCATTAAGATAACCCAAGAGAGAGAGAGAGAAAAAAAAAACCCAAAACAAAACAGAGAGGTCTGGCTGGCTCCAGACAGGACACCACTCTGTTTTATATCGGTGTATTATGGTAATACTGGTGAGGGACAATTTACAGGCAATAACAAAATTAGCAAAAAAGATAAGGAAATTGCACCAGTAATGACACAGATGAAGGAGAAGACAAGCTACAGGGCTGTACTGCTCATCAACTTAGCAGGGTGGGCTTCATCTTTCAAACCTTTTGGAGAAAAATAAGATCTAGCATGTCAACACCTTGTCTGAGGCAATGGGGTGGGGGTGGGGGTGGGGGTGGGGTTAGGGGGGATTGGAGTCATTTGGGTTGCCTTTCTAAGGTACAGTATGTACTGTGGTTTCCCCGCATTTCAGCACCGCGGACAGCGCCAGGTCAGTCCACAGCGACTGATGCGGAGGCTGCGCCGAACTGTTGCTCCATCACACAAAACTACCCCCCTCCTCCACCCAAACACCCCCCCAGTACAGCTTACTGTTATTTTTCCGCCTGCACAAAAAGAACTGCAGTGATTCTAGGATGGCTGCATGAGATGAACGTACGAACGACCAGGTTGATCTAAGATTAGTATACAGCCATCAGAGGTGGGAAGATCACGAGCGATTATGCGGAGCTCTCCTTCTGCGGTCTTTATGAAACAATCATTACAAACATAATGCCTCCAAACAACGTGTATAGACACATGTGTGTGTGTGTGTGTGTGTGTGTGTTGAGGTGGGTGGGTGGGTGGGGGTGGTGTGATGTGATAGCCAGCATGAGTAGCCCTGCAAGTAAGAAGCTGTAGAGCATCTGGACATGACTCATTCCCCAAGATGAAAAAGCTCTATAGTATAATGGTGGGCTGTAGTCACTTTATCCGCGGCTGTGGCGCTCAGCTGTTTGTCTCTAACGACTCTACAGCCTGCAGCTCGTTTTGCTTTTTTCTCTTTTCATTCTCATAAAATGGAAAATCCAAGAACTGCTAAACACTTCCACTTGCTTGTCAAAGGTCAGAGTGCTTACAAGCAGAGGGAGGGAATAATACAGTGAGGTACAGTGTAGTCCCTGTCATTGCAGCATCAACAGCAGCAGCAGCAGTTGGCTTTTTTCAGTTTTCTGTCCACAGGTAGACTCCAGTTTCGCTCCAGCCTACACCTGTTGGAGGTACGCAGTCACGATGCCCCCTCGTGGTTTTATCACGAATCGCGTCTCTTTCTCCCCTCACTCCCCCCACCACCACCAGTAATGCATATGAAGAGAAAAGGCTAAAATGCTACACTGACGCATTTTCCCCCACTAAACCAAATAAATAAATAATAATAATAACAACAACAATAAGAGCAAGATCCCCGATTTAAAGCACCGCCTGCGGCTGTGTAAAGGACTGTGATAGCATCTGTAAGGCAGGCAGGTTGTAGGCTGTATCATCCCACGCAATTTCCCCTTTCTATGCAGTCACTGGCTGTGTATATCAGCCATTATAAAGTGTATGTGTTTTTCATAGGGTGTAATAGCCATAATAACAGGGGAGGAAAGGTGGGGTGGGGGGGTTGGCTAGATAGGAATGTCGATGGACAAAATTGGGTGTTCCTCATGCAGAAGCTGCCATCCTATTGCTGAATGATTCAAATCCATAAAAAAAATTAATGAATTTTTAAAAAAATGAAGAAAATTGGCAACCAAAGGAAACAACGGACTCACCAACTCCGATTTTCTCCTCTTCTGTAGGTATCCACATATTTGGTTATTTTCCCTCCGGCCACATTATGTCGATATCGTGAGATGATGCGATTATTAAAAAAATAATAATAAAAAATAAAAGAAGAGCTGAGAGCAACAAATTATCCTGGCTGCTCATACACAGGGACTACATGTCTCGACCGGAATCAGTATCCTGACGCTTGTGTGTGCGTGTGTGTGTGTGCGCGCGCGCGCGCGCGTGTGTGTGTGCAGGAGGAGGGGAGCTAAAGGGGGGGTTGGGGGGAAGGGGGGAGGAAAGAAGGACCATCAAAGCCTCAATATCTCCTTTCTGTTATGTCCCGGCGTGTGTCTCCAGTCTGATGCAGTCTCCGTGTCCACCTAATGTAACGCATGCACACGCGCAATACCACGGGAGCTCACGAGAGCTGGCACGCACGCGGTTTTCCGCTCTTAACTAAAAAGAAAAAAAAAGAAAAGAGAAAGAAAGAAAGAAAGAAGAAAGAAAATAAAATGTGAGGTGTCAGTCGCATTTCAAGTGAAACGGAGATATTTATTTTCCTCGATGCTTATTTATTTAATTTCTTTGTTTTCCCTCTTTGCCCCCTCCTTTTTTTTTTTTTTTTTTTTACCCCCCCTCAGCCAATCGCGCTCGGCTCCAGCCGATCCACAATAGGCTGCTCAGCCGGCTGAAAGGGCTCAGTCGGCCGGTAATTAGTCGCTAATAGGCTGCGATATCGTTCACACATCCGATCTGCCGGTCTGCGGAGCTGATGCTGGACAACACTCCGAAAACAAACTGCAATAAACCAGAAGCTGCGCCATCTTCATCTTCGTGGCCGTCACATGACTCGTTTTGTCAACACTGATGTGTCAAACATGTGCAAATATGAGCGACCCCACTCTCTCTCCCTTCATGGCATCCATCACAAACACAAACTGCTTTTTTATTCTCCCGCTCTCTCGGGCCCTGGAGGCTGCTGGGTGATACGGATCGGGCCGGACCATGTGGGGAAGCACCTCCTGTTTGAGTCATTTCTAAGAAGCGGAGCCGCTGCCGACGCTGCTTTGTCATAGTGCAGTCACGCTCCTACACACACATTGAATAACCCCCCCACCCCCAACTGTGACAGGCAGGTCTGACAAAGTGTGGATTTCCCATTAAACCTATAGATCACCAATAATGATACAGTGGTGAGCTGTAGTAGTTTTTGTATTTTTTTATTTCCGGGCATGGAGGTTTAACTGTAGTTTCAAAGCCACGTCCACTCTGCTGGGAACTAAATTGGTGGCGAAAGAAGCAGGGAAACATCTACTTATTATCTTAGTATGTAACACTATTTGTGATTTTTCTACTAAATCAAGAACTGTTTACACAAGAAAAACCAATTTGCTATGTTACATACTTCAAGTATGTCATCTACTGAAACAACGTATTTGAGTGCTTTTATGGAATATGTACACGTTGAAAATCTGATTTAAAAACAGTCACTCCACTGTTACAGCCATCCCAGTGTACAGGGACGGCTGTACACATAAGAAATAAATTCTTAAAATGAAAAAGGTTTTTTATCATTTAGGTTATTGTGACTATTGTCTCATGATTTGCCATGTATTATTTCATTTAAATAAAAGGAAGTGAGACTCCGCTGTTTGTTTGTTTTCCTCTTTCTGATATTTGCCACGTTGTAAACAAACAAATGTGTTTGAAACATTCAACTGGTTGTCATTATTTTTAACATGTAGTTTAGTTTATGCAGGCCTGATAGATAAGCTTGTTGTAAATAGCTTCATTTGTCTAACATTGCCCTTATTCTTTTTTTTTTTTTTTAGAATAATGAAGAAGAACTGACATGAGTGAGAACTGTGAACTGTTGCATTTTAACATTTATCACAGTTGTTGCCTTTCGTTTGATGTGACCAACATCTTGTGCTCTACAGTCAGAAGAAAAAGTCCAATGAATATGTTGTCATGGAGTTGGGAGCGTAAACAATGAGGTCCTAAAGCTATGGTGTGATATTTGATGATAAAGCAATGCAAGGAAAAAATTTAATAATTGATGTTGGTGATGTTGATGATCTATGTTTTTAAAATGAGAGAATGAGAGAGAGAATTAGAATTAAAGTCACTGAGTTGCTTCAGTGACGGTTATAACAATGTAGTACAACTTGCCACATCTTAAGTCTTTTCTTTTTTTAGCCTATAACAGTGATTCTCAAAATACTTACTTGGATTCCTGAACATTTGATCTCAGGATAGCATCCAAAAAATACATCTGATAGAAAAGTTACATTTTTACAAGGCAGAAGCAAGAAGACAATTTAACTGGGAATGTGCACAATGATCATTATCACTCTCGCTAAACTCAAGGTGTTCCAATCGTCATGTGTTACCACTGTCCCTGGTCTCCCCCCATACATTTCTTCCAGGATGCTAAAAGCAAAACTTTGATCAACTGAGGTAACTGCAGCCCTGAAATCAACTGTGATGGGTTGCTGTTGCAGTGACGTATATGGGATGGAATTACTGTAAAATAGATTTATGCATGAATAACCGCCATGTGGCTTTATAGCCCACAAATTTTTATGTGTGAATAACTGCAGTCAAAATCATCTATGGGGGGTAATGAGTAACGCTATACAACTTTACTTAGCTGTGAAGCTTCTGGAGTCCACACAAACCCACTAATAAGACCTTCTGGTTACCTCAGTATGGCTGAATGGCACAAGACTTTTAGACATAGCATGGCACAATCCAAACTCAGCAAACACAGCCTCATACTTTTCATTTCTGAAAAGAAATTTGAATGTTTCACTTTCACAGACTGTTCCTCTGCCAAGCAGTTATGCCCAGACCTTGATTTGAATGTTTTAGAGTCGTCATGGATTTGGAAGATGTGTTTAAAAGCTGGTATGCTAAGCCAGACAAACGCACAGTATTCATCCTAAAAACTTTGTAATGCAGAATCTCACCCCTTTCTCAGTGCATGTCTGGTCATTTCAGCGCACAAAGCTGTCCTGTCGTATAGACAAGACAGTGATGACTAGAAGAATAGAGTGAGTTGGTGAATATCGAGCGTCCAGTGAGTTTGATGCAGTGTGGGAGGGAGGGCAGTATTCAGTAGGGTAATTTCTCTCCATCAAAGTGATGCTGTGACTGACTCCCATCTGTCTTTCACTTCAAGTGAAACACTGTGGGCGGTGTTCCAATCACATACATAAAGCGAAAGGCGTGTGGGGTGTTTTGCAAGCTAAATATGCACCCCAACTAATAAACATTTAAAGAAAAAATTAAATCCAACAAATTAGAAGCGCCTGTCATACTTGGAGAAAATGTGCTCAAGAGTCTCTATAGCATGAAAATGGTCAAAATCTCAACAAAAAAAAGGAGATTTTAAATGATAAGAAATTCTAAAATGATTCACTGCTTTGCTGACAATAATTTACTTCTTCATTGCAGTGGCTAGATTTAGCCATGGCTCTGATGCAGCAGCACAGAGAAGATGAGACCACTGCAAACAGGGAATGCCCAATATACTGAGAGCTGCTATCGCTTTCAACGCTCTCAAAGGCAGTAGACAATAGAAAGGCAGCTGAGGAGGTAATAAGAAGCATGTCCTACCACAGTCATCCATCACCCGCCTTTAGACAAACAACCAATTTAAAATTTTTTTTTGTTTAAATCTCTGTACACAACTCAATGCCCCTTGTACACATGGACACACACGTGCCTCTGCAGGCGTGCACAATATTTAGGACTTATGTGATCCCTGTTAATGTGGTTCTGGGGACTATTTTAATGTGTTCTATTATTAACTGTGGGGGAGGACACAGGGGCATTTAGTGGAAAATCCCTGCATACACAATTCAACAATCAAGAGACCCAAGTAATGGAACTGTACGGCAGAGAAAGGTAAGGGATATTACAGACTTAAAGATGTGATTATTAACATCTACAAATGTACAGCATAACTAACATAAATATATGGAACTGGAACTGCCTCTCATATTTAATATTCATGTAGACTTTCCCTTGAAGGTTTCCTCCTAGCTCTATTTTCTCCATAATAAGTTGCACTTGCATGCAAACCGAATAGTAAAATAGTTGACCAAACATAACTCACTGATAAGTAGATAAATATTATTTTTGCTTCACTGTTTAGACACACAGTTTATTGATTTATATTAAAATACAATGTAAAATCTCAAATGCTTCTGGACCTGAAGACTATTTATCTGGGCAGGCAAGTTAAAAAGAAGATATCAGATGCTTGACAATCCCTTAAGTCAATGGGAACTACATGCTGATTGCCATAAAATTATTCTTAAAATATTTACAATGAAAATGCACATTTTTTCTTTGAAAATCTAAACAAAAACTCTTTAACTCTTTAAATGTGGAAAACATGGATTCAGTTTCTTAAAGTGTGAGCTGATTTTATATGATCCCACTAAATGCTTCCTGCATCTTCTCCCTTCATTATGGGAAAAGCAGAAATGCAAGCTCCCTTGGTTCTATTGGTTAAAGTCATCCAGTGGGATGAAACTTTCAAATTAATCGTTTTCTCAATCCATTTACAAGGACCATAGAACAGCTCGAGGATTTACCACAAGTGTCGTCAATTTCTGGGGTCTGGTTTGTCAAAAAATGGTTTGAAATTTGGAAAAAAGTTTGATATATTGATAGCTTAGTAGGACACGTTCACATACATCAGTAGCAGTTTGTGGTTTCATCCTGTTGCAAGTACAGTGGAATGTGCAGCTTGAGAATAAAGGATATCTTCACAGTCAGGTCAAATGGTTTCCCATCCTTGAAAGAAAAACACTTTTTTCTAACATAAGAAATCTTTATCTGCAGATGCTGTGCCAGTTGTTCCACATGAGTTTTCACCAACTTATGTTCTTCTTCTGTACATTCAAAGGAACCTAAACTGGCTTAATTTGAAGAGAAAATATTCTAAAAAGATGATACTTTCTGCATAAAGGAAGTCCATGTTGGAGTAATCCCACTCCATATTAATTATTAAATAAAGTAGTGGACTGAGTACAGTGCCTTGTGGTACCCCCTTGGCTATTGTTGCTTTGACACTAAGGCTTCATTAAAGATTGATTTTCAGTTTAATTGTTCAATTAATTATTTTGTCCACAAAATGTCAGATGCCAACGATAGGCTGTTGAGTTCAGTATCATCAGAGAAAGACACATTGTCACATTTGAAGAACTCGATCATAAAAAAGATACACCTTTTTTGCCTAAATATATATTAAAACTATTGTTCAGCCATCTATCTAAACAGTTGTAGATTAATTTGCAGGTAATGTACTGATCAATAAATTCCATCACTATCAAACCACAGTGAATTTCGTTGCTTGCAATAGACATGTGACAACCTGGCACGATTCAGGCTTCATTAAAGAAGCACGCATGCCAAACTGATTTTGAAGCTTTATTCATAGTAAAAATACTTTAGATACATACAAGCTGTACATAAATTGTCTCAAGAAACTCAACATAGAAGTCTCCTTATGGAAAGAAAACAGATAAAATGAATAGATACAAGGCAAAAACATGAAAAAAAAATCTTGAACTATTTGCACTGCTTTCAAAAAGTGCTGAGTGTTGGGTTTCACAATGTTGAAACGTGTATGAAGCATCTGTCCGTCAATCGGAGGAAATCCGTTTTAAGTACATTTTTTGTTGAATTCTACTGTCGGTACCAATTTTTAAGCTCTCTCTTTCAAATCAAATGGATGAATTTTCTATACTCTCAGTCTTGCACCAAACTTACTTCCCTCCTCTTCACTCGAAATGATCGAGCTAAAACATTTTGGAAGTCACCACACTGTGCGCCTCTCGTGTGCTGACAGTGAGCAGATCTGTCAATAGCTTTGTTGTGGTGTCCACACCAGTTATTGATTCTCCAGCAATTCATGTGCACGGAGCTGATTTAATTTGTCTATTTACATAATGAAACAAGGGGTTGAGGTTCACAAATGGCACTGCGGTGTGTGGCATTTTGGTCATCGGCTTATGGTGAAAGCAACACCAGACAGTGGGTGTGATGCTTGATGAACCATCGGTAACAAGTTTGTGCATTGCATTAGCTGCCTAATTCAATACTTGGTGATTATTCCCAGTGGGGATGTGAAGTAGTTTGGGAGGGCATTGTATCCTCCGTGATATAAATGCAGAACCACAGCCTGGCTTCAATGTTTTCCCTAAAAAGGCTAATCTATGGCCAAATAGAGAATTACAAAGTGAGTGGATCAATATCAAATGAAGAGGCTCAATTAAAGAGCCACTAATGTGATTGATAAAATATAAAACTTCTTTTCACTGCATCTACACACTGGCTTTTGCAATCATCAAGCCCACTTTTATTTCATAAAACTACATCATATGCAATCATTTTTGCCCAATAGTACATCAGTTTCCTTGCCCTGTCATACCATAGGTGTGCAGATACCTGCTGTTTCAAACTGGCAGTGCTCCAAAGTAATTCCCACCTCATCTGCTGATATTCTCGTTTCTTGCCTTCTATTTCGCGGCTCCCGTCTTTGAGGCAGGCGTATTGACATGTCGGTTCCTCGGGTCCCAAATGCCGAACGATCCTCACTCATTCAGGGATAAGATGATGTCATCCTCAAGGTCAGAGTTATCGGAGCTGTCTGTTTGTGAAATAGCATACAGATTTAGAAATGAAGGGATACAGAGATGTAGTGCTGCAGAGGTCAATGGGTGAGGAGGAAAACTGCCAAGAAGGCAGAGTGTGAAACTGTACTACATCAGTTTTTTTCTTTATAATTTTTTTTTTTTCCTCTGTCATTCAATCTCTCAGCTTCTGCATTATACATAGACAGCAGTTTTTAAATTCTACTGGGAAAGGCCTTTCCTCACTGTGACCAGACAAACATTAAAATGCAGAAACTGGACTGTGATGCATCATTTACGTAAGCCTGCACATCAGTATTTAGTTCTTCAAAATTTAGTTCAGCTAATCTTGGCTAACTAATCATACAAACATGATCCAGTTAAATCAATCTTCTATCTGTGCAAAAAATCCATGAAATGAACTGAGTTGTTTCATTAACCATTTTTATTATTATTGTTATTATTATTTTGAAATAAATGCTAAATGAGGAGAGAGATTATTGTTTCTGTTGTTTTTTTCTATAATGTACAACTCTTGCAATGTAATGTACAACTGTTACATAATTAGTCATTATAAGTGACGTTGTATCACAGGTGATGGCATATTCAATATCAATCATACTTAATATCTTTCAGTAAGCAATGCTGGCAACCCAGAATTATTTATGTTTATATTATAAACAAATTCCTGTTTAAAAAAAAACAAAACACTTGATTATTGAAATCCATGTAAAAAACATCAGTATTTATGCCATAAGTTAAACGATATACTGTCTTTTGACAGCCAGAAGGTTTATGTGTCTTATTCTTTTTTTTTAATGGTGACTGTTTTGCTATGCATTCTATATTGTATTGTAAGACATTTTAATCAGTCTGGGTAAATATAACTGAACACCTTGTAAGGCTTCCTAAGAACCATCAAGCGCCCAAAATATAGTTTAATTAAAGCACTGCTCACCATTGTCACCTTCCAGATCAACGTTGTCGTTATCAGAGTCATCTTCATCATTGTCGTCATCATCATCATCATCGCCAGCATCAACATCCTCTTCAAGAAGACGCACCACCTCCTCATCAGAGGGAGAGAATTCATCATTCCCATCATCTTCTTCTTCGTCATCCTCATCCTCTCCACCATTCTCATTCTCTAGCTCGGCAATAAGGGGATCTGTGTCAACATCATCATCTGAGTCCTCATCGTCATCGTCATCTTCCTCCTGGTCATCATCCTCCTGGTGAACAGATGGTAACAAAGGTTAATTTCAATTCCTCTCTATCTGTGCCTAAGGTAACCAAAGAGACTGTACTTTGCCAAAAAGTATGAACCTGATCCTCCTCATCCTCCTCTTCTTCCTCTGCAAGTCTCTGCCGACCAACTTCATACAGCCTGCACACTGTATCTGTGTTAACCGAGTCCTGGTTCTATAAATCAGATGTAGCAGGAAAAGAAAATGTAAATATACAGTATTTATAAATACATAATTTATCACATTTGCTTGAAGACCTGAATCCATTTTAAAGTCACATGAATTTACCTCAATCACAGCCAAGTAGCAGTCTTTCGTGTCTGTACAAAGGTCAAATATATTCCTCTTGACGTCAATAGTGGCTGAGAGAAGAGCAAAGAGCAGTCAGTCAGTGGTCAGTTTCTGAAAATGTTACAATACCATAAACAAGATAAAATATTACTAGTAATTAAAATGATTACCAAATACTACAGGGTATAATATGAAAGGTATCCAAGCGCAACACTTAATTAGCATGAATTATTTTGGGGGGGATCTATCAAAGTCTGAACTCAACAAAGGTGTGGACAGAATGACTTACCAATTGGTTTGTAGTCTGTGGCATTAAAAGTCCTGAACGATGAACCAAATGGACTTTTCATTTGCATCTCCATCATGTCCTCTTCATCATCAGCTTGCAACATTGCTGCAAAATCAAAGTGGGACAAAATAAAAACTGTGCAAAACACACTTAGCTGGGGTTCTAGCTTCTGAGAGCTTCAAGTGGTCATTGAATTGAACAGAGCCATTATGGCACACCCATTTCTCTTCCTGTGAGGTGGTGCGAACCAGCTGGTTCTGTCTGCTGCCAATACAACACTGATCTTTCTGCCCATATGGCTCTGAGTGACTGTGCAGTCAGCATACGCGGCTCACGCACACACACACACCTCTGCAGGCTCTGTTCACACCTCTCTCCAAAAGGCACACTTGCTCATTTTGCTCCATGATTACCACCTTCCACACACATTTGAAGTGATTTCCCATTAAGTTGTAGGCTCGATGCCAAATGCTCCACATTTCCCTTCATGTAAAAGTTTCCCCATTTACCTCCATAGATGACGGTGCCGTTATTGTTAAAGACTATCCTGCACTGATCCAGAGCAGGAACTGTGTGGAGGAGGTGGAAGGTCCGTAGATCCCACTGAAACTCCAGCTAAGGACCATGACATTCTTTTTCTTCTGTATCAGCTTCATCAGCTGTTAATTTAATTACACAGCAACTAAGTAAGTCCCCAGGGTAGTACAATCAGCTTTAAGCACAATACATATTTAATGTCAAGCAGTGAAATAAATGCTAAATAGTGATCCTGTCATGGCAGTGACAAACAAATTCACTCATTGAACCAAGTGCTTTTTGTCCTAATCAGATTTACGAAATGTATTGCTGTGTACTCATCACTCAACTGGAGTCCACTGTTGAACAAGCCCTCTTGAATGTGATCCCTTTTATCTGATAACTTTAGCAATTAATTTAGTGATAAATATCAAACGATCAATGTAGCAACTAAAAATTGTGCATTTAGAGTACTATAAGAAAGATTTTTGTTTAGGAATACTTTCAATGAAATTCTCTTTACAAACTATTCTACAATACTAATTGTGTAAAGCCTCAAACATAGAGATAAGGGATTAGTTTAGGATTAAATTTACTCTCTTGTCGACAGAAATCTTGTCCTCAACAGAAAAGTCGGAATAATGCCTAAAAGCTCCTAGTGTACTGTTCTCTTGTCAACAAGTATTCAAGTTGCAAGGATACAATTTCTGTGTTTATGATGACCTCCAGGCCGTTGGGATGGAACACACCACTGATATTCATGTTGAACTTGTCAAACTTGTGGATCGCCTGAGCTGTGCGCACATCCCACAACACACCGTCATTCAGCACCAGGTCATCTGTGGGGTTGAAGGTGGCACAGTTCCTCTTGTAGTTGTTAGCCAGGTCTGGGTTGTTGAGTGTCAGAGTTACCTGCCCTGTCTGGATATCATAAATCTGGCAAAGAGAGAAGCTGACTGTGAGTATTCACCATATTCCTTCAAGCTTTTCTGTATTTAATATTAAATATTGCAATGTGAAAAAAAATGCTGACAAACATACACGTGCTATATGTTCCTTAGTTCCAATGACACGATCTTGTGAAAGCTTACTGAACTCCACATAATGGTCACCAAGAAAGGAATGCCTGGAGACAACAAGAGCAACCTTTGAAAATTTAATCCAAAACATGCAGCCAGTGTGAGAATAAAAGCTAAATAGTTAAAATTTTATAATTCCTTAAAGACATTGTAGAACAACTCTGAATGTATTGGTAGAGTCTCAGTGTTGCTGTCTTTAGACTGTGCTGATGAATGAAGCCAAGTCTTTGTGTTCCATGAACTGAAGACTGCAACCCTCAGGCTGTTAGTGTACATAATTAAACAGCATGTCATCTCCTTTTGGTAGCTCCCTCTTTTGACGGCATAAATCTGCTTTACCATTACAAGACCACATACAACCTTGAGGAAATAGAGCACTCGCAGGCAAAAGTTTGTAGTTGAATTGTTAATCAATAGGTTGTCATGTGGTCTGTACTTTCTAGCAATTTTGCATATGTTTCAATATCTAGAGATTAGTATTTAATAAAAGGTGCTTTGTGTTTAGCTGCTGGAAATACAAATTCAGTCTGCTCTGCAAACAGCACTTACTTCATGATGAACACTGATTTCATGCCCCACAGTGCAGATAGAGGGTAACTCCAAGAAGCTGATGTTAACAGCAGAGACCCATCCTAAAAATACAAAATGTGTTGAATGGTTTCCTTCCAGACATGTTCAAGACATTAGCACATTCTGTTTGAGATAATGATGCTTCTCATATTGTTTTTCCTCAAAAATGTTCGATTGCGTAATAGAAAATTCATAAAATGGCAGAATTGACACAAAAAAGAATGAATATATATGATTATGTAAAATATTTTTAATTTATCTTACATTTTTAACTACTGGATATAGAAATAAGATGTCTTCTGCTTCACTGAAACGTCCATTCTTAGTGTACGTTTTGTCATTACTTGTGTACATGATAAAAATTTTTATGGACTGGCTTCCAAATTTGTTGTAAAGTGATGGTGAGCACAACATGATTAACTGTGAAAGTCAAACATCCCAGTAAAACCTCAATATGAAAACACATATTCAAGTGGAGGGAACTTAAAATATCCTAGTTGCCAGAGAAAAAGTAAAAACACACAAAGCAGCTTTGACAGCTAGACATCATAATATTGCTTATGGACTGGTAGTTTTCCATACTGACCCTTGAGGGCTCCAGGTGAGTGATCGCTGAGCTGTGACAGCTGTAACTGGCTTCCTCCTGGCCAGTAAAGACATTGTAGAGTTTGAGCTGTCCTGTGCATGTCCCGAGCATCAAGAACCGCTCGCGAGCTGAGAAGGCACAACACATGAATCCGCTTTCATCCTCGTCAGCCTCCCTAAACACGGAGATGGGGCGGAACCTGGAAAAAAAAGCAAATAAAACAAAAGAGAATAATTGTGGAGGACAATCACATGAGACATGAATATACCAAAGCCAAGAGTGATTTGGAGACATACCTGCTAAAGATGAGATGTCGGTCAAAGCATCCTCCATCTACTCCTCCGTATTTAGGATAAATAACTCTCCGTGTGTGTCGAGATGTAAAGTTGATGGGTGCTTGGCGTCTCTGTTTGGGTTCAGGGCATTGATGTGGTGTGAAGAGAGAGAAAGGAGGGCATGTTGCAACAGGGTTTTTACAGCGTGCATGCTGTTCTCTCAGGTACTCTGTGATGATGCTGTCTAAAGCAGGGGGGGAGGGCAGGTGCCTATCAAACTGCTTCTTCATGGCTGGACTCTGGCTGAAGGCCCCATGGTCAGACTTCTGCCTCAGCACCCGAGGTTTTTTGCAGCTCACTGTAGTGCATCCCGTTTGCCGTTCCCGAGAGAAAACGATTCGGCCAATAAGTGGGGAGCCATTGCTACAGTGAGGGACAGATGTTAAGGCAGCAGAAGAAGAACCAGTGGGTTGTGATGAAGAAGGCCTTGTTTGTGGATGGCTGGAGCCAGGTGTAGATGAATGAGAAGGATGGTTTACAAGTCTTGCCCCGACACCATTGGCCAGCCGTGGTGTGCGGGGCAGAGTGGCAACAGCAGAGGCAGTTGGAGGAGGAGCAACAGGAGGGAAAGACGAAGTTGAATGCGAAGAGTGCGACAGACATGCCATTGGGAGATCTGCCTCCTTGGTGAGTGTGGTGGCTGTGTCATGAAGGCCTTTGGCCACAAGGTGGTTTCTAATAAGTAGCAGCAGCTCTTTTTCAGGGAAGGTGATCCTGGATTGAGCGACAACACTTGCCCTCTGCAGCCATGCCAGAGACACATCCGTACCAATCAGCAACGGTTTTCCAGAGATCCTTTCTATCAGTTCAGCAGCAAACTTACAGAACTTGACATGCTCGCTGCGTTTGTCCTGGAGCACAGGCTCCTTCATGAGCTGCTGAATGTGTCCGCTGCTGAACAAAGGCAGCTTGCTGATGATCTGTCTGACCGAGCTGGAACGAGACAGGCCAACCAGGGCCTTACAGGCCAGAGCGCGAATCTGATCTGCATCTGTAATGGGCATCTTCACTGTCAGCAGGGACAGCAGCACCTGCAGAAAAGACACAGAACATGGGTTAAAAAGAATAACTGACAAAACTGAGGTTTGAAAAGTTTTTCTTGATTACCAAGGGTCCCAACTCAGGTGACTGACTTGTTGGTGTAGCACCCATCATCAGAGTCGGACAAAGAGGTGCTGCAGAGCTTGTTTTGCTGTCTCTAAAATTACTACTTTATGAGATGTGTTTTCCACACTTAAATAACATAACTGACAAGACAATGCATTTCTTCTCCTAAAATACAGTTTTACAGCCGGACATGTATGACTAATGCAGTAAGAACAAATTCAGGCAAATACAGACTGCATTGTGTTATACTGTATCAGTGAAGATAAAGATAAAGATAAAAGTCCTTCTAGACTTCAGACATTATAATGGGTTATAGATCAACAGAACCACAAACTCCAGCCTCCGAACTGATCACATAAATAAATCACATCCTCTCTAGAACAGCTTCAATAAAAACTGAACATTGTAAATTACTGTTTTTATCTTCATGAGAAAGTCAGTCTGGTTTTTCACTGCACTCAGCGGATGGATGTTTTTGTCAGTGGGTGAATGTGAGCTTTGCGCTGTTCCCATGATAGAGGCAATGTCTGTATAAGTCCAATATTGGATCCACTTTTTTCAGTTCCAGTTCAATTCCAGTTTTCCATATGAACAGGTGTAGGAGAGCAAATTGCAACAGCAACTCCTTTCGTGTTTTGAAAAACTCTGGATCGGTAACGTTATTGTGATATTTGATTAGCAAATTATGTCAGTATGGGCAACAGATACTGATATTGGATTGGATCAGGCCCAACTTCAATAAATATGCATTAACACTATGGCCACTGGTATAACCTTGCATGCCCTTGTCCACAGAATGCTCAAAAAGCTTGTCAATGCTTTCGAAAAATATAAGGTACAGCCTTACAAAAATCATGCTGGAGACTGGAATAATTTCCTTCTACCTTGATGCCATTGTTGGACTGCACAACATTCCACATCTTTGTGAGGACACTCTCGCTTGCTTTGGTCTGCTGGGGCAGGCGGCGACGGGGGGTACCTGCAATGAACTTGCCAATGCTGGACATACGTTTGTCTGGAGCACAGACGCAGTTGATGACAACCTGCAGAGCCGACTTCTGAATCTCAGCATCATTCACAAATACCTCTCCCTCTGCCACTGCCAGGACGATACTCATACCTTAGAGAAAATCCAAAAATTTTATGAAAAGCTTTGCAGAGACTTGGAGTCGTGCCATCTCTGAGCAGAAGTGGGCACAGGTTTTATGAAATACACACAACTGAAAATACGGAGCAATGGCATCTTATTAAATTCTGTCAATGTGCATTGCTCTACATTCCCAAAAGGCTAAAAAATACCCAACTTAGTGCTCACAATATGCCAAAAAATTTTTTTAATGGTGTAATTAACCAATGCACTACAGACATATTTACAAAAACTGTTGGTAAACGAAGAGTTGGTCACACTGCTTGAAAGTGTAGAAATAATAACCATCACTGTAAATATATTCTAAGCTGAGCATTTTTAAGTGTGCCTGATAACAATTGAATAAAATATCAATTATATTTTACGTATTTCCTAACTACAAGTAAGACTGTGAACACCAACCAACAGTGGAGACAGTGGATCCTCCCTCATCAAGCACAACAACCGCCTCAGACAACAGAAGCTGGGTCTTTGGAACGACTGTGAGGATGCTCAGGATATCAAGAGCGTAACGTACTGTATCACTCCTACAGCAAAAGAAAAATTATCATTACTGTTAGAGCCATTTGTACAGTAGAAACAAAGTGGTAAATAATTTACATGTTGTAGAATTTGATTTGATCTTCTTATTGGTTAAGATGCATCATGTGACGCATGTGTGTGTGTTTCTTAGTTAATTGAGTGAAGCTATGGAGCCGAGAGAGCACAGTTGTTTTTGACCGTGTTTGTATGCAATTATTGTTCTTGGCAGCTTACTGTACAGTTTTTCTTTTGTAACCAAAACCAAAACAATATTTTTTAGTAAACATTTCAAACGAAGAACATGGACTGCAGAGTTTTGTTTTGAAAGCACGCGTCAGCTACATGTTTGGCTCTACAGCTTTAGTGGGCTTTTGCAGAAAATGGACGGAACCACACTAACAATTACCTTTACACTCAAATCACTCAATCTCAGTTTGGTGTTGGAAATTGTTAAAACATGCAAAATGGATAAGGTACTAGACAAGAGAATAATCATAGCCTTATCACTACCTGCCATAGTAGGTCCTCCATTCACAGGCAATGGAAATGAGCTGCAGGAGTAGCTGGACACAAGACAGCTTGTGGAAGACCTCTGCTGGTTCCCAGTAAAGCCGCAGTGGTCCATACTCAATCAGAAACTCCATCATTTCCACTACCTGTTCACGGCTATAGCTGACCGCCTGGGAAGACGAAAGCACAAAGGGTCAATACAGAAACACAAATTTCTTCATTTGTTTAATAATGATTAAACAATAAACACAGAAAATTCACATAATCACTCTACAATACATATTCAAAGTTCACATTAAGAAATTATGTCAAGTAATGTTAATCACAGTTATCCTTTGTCTTCTGTGTACCTTATAGTAAGGCTGAGAGTGAATGGGGGCACCCCCCTCTGTCCGTTGCAGGGACTGCTTCACCTGCTCCACCTTGATTGCCAGATGGGCCTCGAAGTACCTACGCAGGGCCATGCAGGTGTGCTTGGCTGTCTGTCTACTGGAGAAAATCTCATCATCACTCAACAGCACTCCCTGGTCCTCAGGGTTCAGAATCTCCAGTGTGCTAATCTGTAAGCAGTCAGTTCATATTATATATTAGTACATAACCAGCATCTGCTACGCTGATCTAACATTAGCTGCAATCTGACCAGAGGAAATTTCCCGAGGAACCAGGAACCTTTTGAAGGACCATGTGTGCTCCTCCCTGTTCAGGGGGATAGGACTTTCCAATGGCCCAGGAAATTTGGAGGCGCAGCTTGCTGTGCTGAACATTTCTAATTTGTCAACTACCCTGCTTGGCTTAGTGTGTATAACTACATTAAAGTATTAACAAAGTTACACTGATGGGTTGTAATGCTCAATTGGGAGAAATTTCAAAGAAACTAGAAGTGCTTTGATGCATAGGAAACAATATTTATTGGTTTGAATATCAAACAAATATTGGGCGGACAGTATGTCATGGTAGAAACACCACCATGAAATACTGCCCGACACATCTGCTGTAGGGCAGAAAATCTGCAAGGAATTATAGAAAACTCACAGCTCTTGTCTTCTTTTGTTGGCAGTTTTAGCTGTGATACTAGTGTACTGTTACTGACACAGTGCTGGTACATCGGCCAAATACCACAATTGCACAATTAAAAATTACACCTTCTTAGAAAGTTTGTCACCAAAAAACTGTTTTCATAACATCAAAGTTTTGTGAGCTGGGGCAGCACTCAACATTTCTGTGAATTTTGCTGGTGGCAGCCGCCTCATAGTATTGTATGCAGGGAAAACTCTGATATTACAGTCCCTGTAGCAGAAGGTTTTTTTTTTGTTGTTTTTTTGTTTTTTTTTTTAACTTGGAACAGAAGTAAACAAACCCAGAGCACAGGCTGTCTCCTCAGCAAGTCTCCAGTGTCAAGCTGCCACAAGGTCAAGTCTTGCATATTCTTTTTCAAGTCTTGATATTGATGATAATATAGTGCTGATGTGATGAAAGATCAAGTATTTCTTTATTTTTGAAAACTGAAGTACAATTTAACAAAGTGATCCACAACCCTCAGTTTAACATTCATTTGATGTCTCTCTTCTAAAATAAACCAATAAATCCTGACTTTATCCTCAAAACATTTCAACTTTTATCTTGTAAAATTATCGCTAAGTTAACCAGTTTTCAAATTATACATAATTTTCTGTGAATGATAAAGTTGGTTGGGTTAAAATGATTACAATGACGATCACATGTATTGGACAGCTAAGTTTGTTTTACCAGATTGACAAGGCGCCGGAGCCCATCCTGCTTGTCGAAAAGATCCAGTACGGCACGGAAAGAAAAGGAGATGGAAAAGAACATGGTGGCGTGACAGCAGCCGGACGCATGTGAGCACTCCAGCAGCCACAGCGTGTAACCAACTACATCAGACAGGATGGAGTGGGGTAGCATGCACACCTTGTGGGGACAGAACAGAGCAATTAATGTACAAGTAAACTGCTGTAAGAGCTGGCTGACAGTGATAAAATCAAGTATCATGTTTCATATACTACCTCAGTACTAATATCAAGATGATTTTGTGAACGTTTACATTTATTAAAAATTTTAATTGTAAAACAGCCATCACACGAGGAGAACATCTAATGAGTAGACATATAATAATGACGTTCACCAAGTGTATATTGCTGGGCTCCAGCTGCTTAAAACACATAACACTCTTCAATTTTGTCTTTGGCACATGCGCACAGAGTTACAAAAAATTATATGTATATGCTAGCTCATTTATGCAAGATTACCAAAATTTACTTATGTGTGTGTGAGTTGTGTGTCTGTTTTGTACCCTCTCCATGGCATCCTGGTTATAGGCGAGATAGTAGAGGCACAGAGACACTCCAGTGGCAGCCATAGACGGCCTGGGGATTTCCAGCAACTTCTGAACTCCTCCATGAGCGACAAACTCTGCAGCAAACTTCTTGTGCAGCAGTAAAGATGCCAAGTACTGAGAAAAGGGAAAAGATTTGAGAGAGAGTTCTTAACAACCTTGACCTTGTGTTTTGGCTCCATGGAGGGGCAACTACACAAGAGAGTGTTTACCTTGAGAGCTTCAAAGGTTAGCTGCACATCATTGGTCTGCTTTAGATCCATATAATGCATGAGCAGCTCACGAGCTCCCATTTGCATGAACACTGCCAGCAGCTGTAGAAAAGAATGGGGGGAATGGGCATCAGTGGCAAATAAGCTATGCCATTTTGGTTTAAAATAAAACTAATTTGGTAGTTAGTTGTTACAAGATATTGCTACAAAACCTGCTTACATTTTCAGGATGAACTGAGACAAATGTTGACAATTTCACAACAGAATAGTGTTTTTTAATCATCCTTAAGAAAAGACTGGCATCTACTGGCAAGTTTGTGACAAGCAAAGCAAAAACAAGAACTACAACTACCTGCATACTAAGTATCAGTCGAAAATTATTACATCCACATTTTCCAAAACTGTTTGACATATTGATCTTTTAAAAAAAAATATTAACTGCTTAGCAAAATGTCTGGAGATCTATGTCAATAAAATGATTGATTGGTTGTTGCAGCTCTACATTCTTATACACCACACGGGTTGGTGGAAATGGACTAACCTCCTGATACTCTCCCAGAGGAGTGAGATACTGCAGGATCAGCCTCTGTTCAATCTCTGGGGTTAGAGGGTACAGATGATAGTTGTTGCCAATCACCCAGGGACTCATTTCAGACCAGCTGCTGTTGGAGAGTTCACTGAAGTTCCTCTCTGGCTCTGGCAAAGAGAAATTTAGCTTCTGTTTTGAGGTCCTGCCACTCTCCCTCTCTAACTTCCTTTTGAGGTAACTGCTGCCATCAGGCATGCTTTGGTGTATCAGTGAACCCGGGGCAGACATGGGCTTCATCATGGTTTTAACAGCTGAGTTGGCACGGATGCTGGTCTTATGAGGGGAGTTGAGACGGAATGAAACCTCGTTTTCGGACTCAATGGTGGAGAACGGAATTTCGCCATCTCCCACTGGACCTGCCCCTTCCCTTTCAGCTCCATTTCTGCCTGGCGTGAAGGGCTTCTCTTCAAAGCCTCCATCAATAGTCTCTTCATCTAAAGGTAGTAAAGGCTCACTCAAAGTCTTCCTAGGGCTGGGCCGTTTGATTTCCCTTTTGTTCTCAGCATCCTTATCCTGAAGCTCACGTAACCTTAGAAGCATCAAAGGCACCTGTCAAAGGAAAGCATTAAAATGTGGTTACTCGACAGTTGCTACCTCACACCACCATGATGAGGTGTGGGGGGGGGGGCAGTTTCCTCAGCTATTGTGAAACATTGTCGACATTATTTATTAATATAAAAGTGATACTTATACAGCAGAATCCCTACTGACCAAAACAGAGTTCTCCTCCCTGTAGTTGGCCGCAATGTCCTGGTTCTCCATGGCACCAGCCAACAGACCCGTGGCATAAATTCTGAGTGGCTGCTCGGCCTCCTGAGCCCACTTAAACAGCCTTTCAACTATGCCCTCCTGAGTAACACAAACACAGATGAATGTTGAAATACAAATAAAACCAGATTATGAACAGAATGTCAACAGATTACAAATAAGAAAAAACACACTGTACTGTTATTTTACCCACATTGTGCTTACTTTTTGGTCAAATACAAATATACATTGGCTTTCGTAACAATTTCATTCGTGTGGTTCAAAATAAAAGGATCAATACTGAGCCTCTGAATCACATACTATTTTATGACAAGAGTTAAGTATCTATATGGTGGTCAAAGTTTAAATAACTTTGCAGGCTGAACTGTGACTCCTCAAACAAGTAACATTTTAAGCATTATCTTTTGCTGTCTCTGGTTAATTAAACTCAGTCTGATAGGTTCGCTAGTCAATACAAATGATTCCGCAAAAATGTGGCTTTCACAACTTTACTTAATGCCACTAATATATTTCAGTAACAACTACCTGAACATCTCTGCAATAACCATCTGCCTCTTCTCCTTTTCATACTACTTAACATCTCGGACAGCAGAAAACAATGCTGTTCTTTTTTTTTGCAGCTTTCCCTTTCAGTGCTGTGATGTTTGGTGTAATTAGTTATACCAGCATGCTAAACAAGATAGGATAATTTTTCAGCAGAGGAAATGCATGTATTACTTCTTATACGCTTAAACTTTACACAAATCTACCATAGGCTACTATTACAGCTTTATCGATTTAGGATAAATGTACCTTTTCTTGAAACACGACCGCTGTCTCCAGTCCAGGCATGATGTTTTGAAGCAGCCGACAAGCTGATGCATTGAGTGAAAATTCTCTGCTGGTCATCACATAGCTATTCACCAGCTACAAAGGGAATAGCATGTTAAAATCATCTTCTGACTTGTATAAAATAATGGGCCATATTTAGTGGCTAATTCTTAGTTTATTCTTACTGCATTCATGAAGTCATCATTCTTGAAAAGTATCTTGAGCAGGTGCCCCAACACACATTCTGGATCAGCTCTCCCTAGTGGCCAAAATGGAAATGTCAAAAACATGGACAATATTTAAATCCCAAGTAACGTTGTTATTATGCAGGTTCTGTTCCATACCAGGATGTCGATCATCAAAAGGATCTGGATCTGCCTTGTGGTATTCCTCTGTCTCCTTCTCAACAAGCTCTGAAATTCTGCAAGTTACAGTTCATAAACTTATTTACTCACCCTAAACTTGTCCTAAAGACATCACATTAAGCACTAGCAGCACTTCTTACTTTGTGAGGATGTTAACTAGCTCCTGTGTGCTGCCTTGTTGATCTCGCTCCCACTGTTCCAGTAGAGTGGTCAGCTCTGCCTTGGAATCCACGTTGGCAGATGCTGACGCCATAGCGTTGCCTGTCAGGATGAAACACACTTAATATAGATTTATTACATTATTAATACCATTGGTGGACAGTGTAATCGGATCATTTATTAAATCTGAGTTAAAGGAGTGCAACATTTTCCTTAAATGCATTTCAGTATATTTTATTTTACTTTCATTTCTGTAATGTATTGAGGTTGTTGCGATGTACAGCAAGACAAGAGCTTAAAAAAAAAAAAATAGCAGCAACGATAAATTCTCTAAGCATTGCTGTGCATTAAAGCATTGCTTTAATGCTGTTTATTGCAAATATGTCAAACTGTATTACCCCTGTTAAATTAATAATCCAATCTAATTATATGAATAAATAAGTATAAAGTAACATGAAAACTCAGTATTCAAATAATGTAAAGTATCTTGAATTTGTACAAAAGTACAATAGGTATGTGTGAATGTTGTTTGTTACTTTTTAGCACAGATAATTTTATTTATATTACAGTGCACACTAACTTAATATTCCAGAGGGTTGTAAGACAGGACGCTGTTGGATACCGTACCTAAAAAAAAATAAAAGTTAACACAAAGACGGGAAGGTACAACTTCCTCTCAGCAGCATATATACAAAAAAGCAGATTTGGTCCATGACTTCACAAACATCACAGTGTGCAGGTGCAGCCCCCCCCGGGACTTTAACTGTCAAACGACCAACACTATCCCTCTACAAATCCGCACAAATGTTACATAACACCTTTTCTAATTTGGCTTGGAACAACAATCCAATCTCCAACACAAGCTGCGTTTCTCTACATTAACTTGCAGCGGATACTTACTGCCTGGGGCACCAACAAACTCACACACCGCCTGTTGCGATGTTTGGCTAGCCAGACTGTGGCTAAACAAGGAAGCTAAACCACTTAGCTCGCTAGCGACACCGTTAAAGCAGCTGATACCAATTCCGATGGTGTAGTTTACACTGAATCTAAGCCGTCCGGACATGCACATCTTATTGTGTGAGATTTAAACCCAAATTGTACCAAACGAAAACTCCCTGCACGTAAAACCAAGCTCTAAGGGTGATAGCTTGCAGAATCACAGGTAAACCTGGCTACATTTAGCTAGCATGCTAAATTCACCTCTTTGCGCCGGTCACCTCTTCTTCGGGTTCACCGAATCCGCCAAGACTTGCGTGCACAGGTATTAGTCCAAACTCTTCTGCTCCTCTGTGTCTGCGTATCAATCTCCCCTTCACAGGAACCACTTAATTTGCTTTATTGTAGCTTTGTGTTCACGGTTTATTATCATTATGGCGAACACGTTCTCTACGTCATTTCAGGAGCGACAGTCCACTTTTAATGACGAAATGATTCGCGAGCAAAACATTGCAAAACAATATTTATTAAAATAGCAGAATCACTGCACGGAATGTATTACAAACTTTTTGTGATCATAAGATTACACATTTAATAAAATATGGCATCCATATAAAAAACAAAAATGTATCAATGACATAAAGCCGTTTAAGTTTAAATGTTACATAAAAATAGTACTGAAGTGATTTTAAAAAGTCTATTTCTTACTAAATAGTTGTTGTGGTACTGACTCAAAAATTCCTGCAAATATATATATATATATATAAAACCAAAAATTTTCAGAATGAATGGAATGTAGTATGATTATTGTTTATAGTGTATCAACCAGTTTGTTTGTTTGTTTGTTTTTTTGTTTTTTGGAGATGCAAGCATTTTTTGTATTTTCATGGCATAATTTCTGCAGTAGCAAGTAGTTAAAGAGAAATTACCTTTCTGTGTAGCCTTGAAGATTGTTTGTAAGTTTGAGTAACACTTGGGAGCCGAGAGGTTAAAGGTCTCTATATGAACTCTGTTGAATATAACCATTAAAAAAGACATAACTTCCTTCATTTCAGGGAATGCTCCATTATTTGGTAGATTAACTGATTTGTAAGTAAAAATGACTAAATTAGTCATCCATTGGCTTGGGCTGAACAGGTTCATACACAACCAATGCAATCACATTACAGTACAGCAACAGGTAGCAGGATAGTTATCCGCATTGACTTTGAACTCATTCCCATACACAAAGTAGATGTTTGATTTCCCTTTCCACAGGTACGTCACTTTGGTGACAGGGATCAGCTCGATAGTTTGACGCTACATACAAAGAACAAAAAATATTACCATGTTAAAGAAAAAAAATGTGACATTGATATTCTAATTAAATTATTTTATATGACATTAAAATATTTTAAATACCTGCTGTAGAATGCGTGATGTCTGGGAGTATTTGTTCTGGTGCTCATTCACAAGGCGCTGTGCAGCACTTACAACTGCCGGATCAGGAAAGCCTATGATCGGGTACACCTGCACAAAATGATCAGAAAATATCCACAAATGATCAATCAACATCACTGTTTAAATTTGTTAATCTATAGATGATGGATCATATCTGATAACAAACACATTAGTGTTTCATTTATTATGAGGAGTACAATGATGCAAAGATTTGCACAAGTATGACAAATGATCGGTGTTCAGCTTAACATCAGTAGAGTTACACAGCCTGGATAGTGAATACAGCATGCAAATATGCAACTATTTCAGTCCTCCATGAGTGTCACACAGGAAACGTTCAACCTTTTCCTTTTGTGTGGTGCCTCTATGTCTTCACAGTGCCCTGAGCCCAATATAAAATGAAACCAAATAAAATAGACCATCAGCCTTATAAAGCACTAGTGTCCCCCATTTTATGTGAGCTATGAAAAATTTCTATATTGATTAGAACATGACTGAAACCAACCATGTGTTTATAGTCTGTTTTCTGTGTAGGTAAACAAGACACAACTATTACACTAATAAGCATGCATGGTTATGTGTTTAACATAAAGTAATAAACATTGCGCATGTCCTCACCCACTTATTTGTGGTACCTCAAAAGTGACAAAGGAGCAATCTTTTACCATGCACTGAGAGTCTCTGAAAAGCTCCTTGCCGGACACCTTGCGGAGGTTGTCCACCTGTAGTCCACTCAATTGTTCTACAACATAGCTATCAGAGTTGTTTTTCCTGAAAGCATAAATATAAAAGAGAAAATATCAAGTCTAATATTAGAACTGTTAGGAAACAATAATTAACCACAAATAGTGATGGTATTTAGTTCATTCAGAGAGACTATTTATTGCTTTAAATAAAACACAGCTGCTCTTTTTGACATAGAAGCCATAACAAAGAATAGCACCATTTCACTGTGAGGTTGATGTAGACCAGAAGCTGTTGTTTTCCGTGGCATGTGTCACACCGCTTTGATCCCTGTCCATGACAATGGTTGCAGCTGTAACATAATAATGTATAGATGCAGTGTGTTTGAAAAAAAAAAGGGCACAACAGCACTGTTTATAAATAACTCCCAATGATGCTCATTTAATAAGACGTCTACTAGTAATGCTTACTTGTCTCTTCCTCTTCCATTGCAAATACTGCATCGATCATTTCCGTGACGGTAACCAGATCCATTACACACCCAACAAACTTTCTGATGGGACAGAGAAAAGGAATCAGATGGTCATATTATGCTACTAAATGTCTTCAGATAACCTTATTAGTGAGGTCTGTGGAAATTACTTACATTACCAGCACCAGCACATTCTTTGCAAGGTTTTTGCCCCATTCCCAGACAAATGTGGCAGCTCTGCAGATGAAATGTTTCTCAATAGGAAGATCTCAAATAGCAATTTCAGGATTTTTTTTTTTGTCAAACATGTATTATATGATATCGGTTTTCTTAAAATTCACCTTTACAGATGATGTGTAAGGAACCTTGATGACCTGTTTGTCGTCATGAAAAAAATTGGGGGTTTTAGCTGGAATATCCCAAGGCCCTGGTGGTGGTTGGGCAAAAGCATCCACTGGCTGGCCTGGTCAAAACAAAACAACCTTTTAGACTATCACCGAGTAGTGACGCTTAATAGCTGTCAGCAGAAATACTATCAAAGATATTTATTGTTGAGCCAATTGACAGAAAATTAATCACTAATTACCTTAATTTTTCTTTATTTAGTTATATTTTTAAGCGTGTGGGGGTTTGGATACTTTTCTGCCATTTATTGTCTTAAAAAGCCAACAAAAAGAAAATTCTGAGTTTACTCTAGAAGAAGACACCTGCTAACAAATTCTGAACAGAAGATATGCAAAGTAACAGCACTGTACCATGATATGGCTCATGACTCCACTCTGTGGATCTTGTTTCAGTGAAAGTTTCCAAGCGATACTAAAACAAAGGATGGGTGGAGAAAACACACTTTAAACATGACTAAACAACAGATTGGCATTTCTTTGCTTAGTTATTTCTTACACAACCAAAACTACCATATAAACTATTACAACTCTATAAAATTCTTGTTCTGGAACACACAAATACTCAAATGTGCAGACCTCCTCTTACCCTGTATGTATTGAATGCCTCCATGTTCGAAATCACACCATCCTTTGCAGGTGCGGAGCTGTAGCAGCACTTGCTGGATGCATACAGAACAAATGCCTCCCGAGCAGTGTCTTCGGTTATAGATGGGATACTGCCAGTAGTGGAAAAATTGTGTACAGAATTAAATTAAATACAATATTTTACAGGGAGGGAAATTGAACAACTTCATTCTTTTTATTTCTTAAACCACATAATTGAGATTGTCATGTAGCATTCATCTTAACCCTTACTTCCAATGTGGTTGTTCAGGTCCAGGCTCTGGCTGAGGAACTGGGTGAGCAGGCATGGGAGGAGGAAGGAATCCACCTACAGGATGTATAATTATTATTATTATTATGGAATTTCATTCATTCATATTGTACTGCTTATCCATTTCTGGGTCGCGGGGGATGCTGGAGCTAATCCCAGCTCACAACACACAGAGACAAACAGAGATGAACAACCACACAAACTCAGGGAGGGAGGTGGGAGGGAACCGGAACAACTGGAGGAAACCCACACAAGCATGAGGAGAACATGCAAACTCCGTGAACTTAGTGAATATTGGATGTTTGTTAAATCTGATTCAATGACTGAACTTTGCCAAAATAACAGTGCGTTTATATAGTGGTGTTAAACTGGACTACATTGTACTGAGAGATGTATCTAATGTTGCTAACTTCTGTTTCGGCAAAAAACACAGAATTAAAAGCCGGCATAAAGGTAGAACATATAGCATCACTGCTTTTGATTGTACACAGTACAGTGCAATAGTTTTAAGCACATTCGATGGTTAGATTTTCAGTCTTTACAGAGGACCATCAAGGATGAATCTGTTACAAAAAAAAACAACTGCCAAATTCTCCAAGATGCTTCGATTGACAAACTCGTACTTTCAAAAACTGAGCAACTTCTGACTATTTGAAAGGACACAGGATGTGGCGAGAGTGTGTGTAATGTTTCATCCTAATCGGTAGAGAAACGGGGCTAGAAAGGAGCCCATCCATCACACTGTACCTCCTCCTGCCACGGTTCCTTCATATCCAGGCACGCTGTCGAACATGCTGGCCGGAGGAGCGCTCGGGCCCTGTGCAGCGGGCGGGGCGAACATTGCTAAAACAAACCAGAACAACCGGTTCAGTCATTCCCCCAAACGTCAGCTTTCAAATGGTATACAGAAATTTTTTTTTTTTTTTAAAAGATAAAAAATCTTTCTTGTACAGTTCCCCTGCTTTACACAGACAAATAGCGTATAAAAGTGCGCCAGAAGTCTGCCTGAATCCTTTCAGCAAAAATTATTAAGAATTTCAGAATTCATAAATGTAGGTGCTTCCAAGCTGTAACACGTTTGTCTGTGTCAAAACAATAAGACAGAAGTGAGTACGTGACTTACCCGTGCTGGGATCCATTTTCGAGAAATTTCACACAAACACTAATCACTAACAAGCAATAACCTGACCTCTTAACAAACCCTACAGCTGCCGTTTGACCTGTCAAACACTGTTTAAGGTAACACAGCATGCAACTCCTTCAGCTGCCTCCCTGTTACCGACTTCAAGTAACCTACAGGATGACAATGACGTCACCCAAGGTGTGAACTGAACTGTGGCACAGAAGGGGAGGATTGTAACACACCAACGATTGGTTATTCATATTATTTATTATTAAAAATAGCTGTTATGTTTAGTCCAAAAACATACCACACTTTAATGTATCTTACCAGGCCCCCCTTCTGCTGTTGGCACATAGCCGGGGTTAGCTATTCCGTAGTTTCTGACCTGATTGCTGCAAGTAACGGAAAACGATATTGAATCCAGTGAGGTGAAAACCACATTTTAAAGTAATAAATAAATAAATCAATAATAAAAATAAAAAATAACGGAAGAGACTTACTTCATTATAGGCTGATTTTCCATCCAGGTGCAAGAAAGCAACTAAATGACAGCGAAAAAGACGAGTTGAACTGTTCATAGGTGTATTTGTCAGCCTGTTGCGGGGTGTCACTGAGAATCATGTGACAAAAAAAAAATCGTACCTTTTATAGCTCCCCTCTCGCGTTTCCTCAAACGGTCCGTCAGCTGACTGCTTTGCTGTGACAGTTAGGCAGGAACAAAACTTTTTACTGGTCACAATTTTGACTGAACCTCGGTCTTCCGTGTTATCTCAAACTGCCTCGGTTTATATGAGGGCAGAAATCCAGCCCTCTGGACCCCCGCCTCCCAAAAAAACAACTATATCTGTTAAAGGAAGTGCGCACTAAACTTTTAGGAGCTGTAAACACATTTAAAAGGTGGGAAAAGATATGTGCACAATATCAGACATGATGATATTACATTGCGATAGTTCATTTAAAAAAACGTACAATGAGAGTTTATATTACTTTGCTTTATATGTGTGGGGGATGAGTGTAATTTTGCAGTGTGGCGCAGGCGCTGTAGTGTGAAAAACTGAAGAACTACTCTACCCATAAGGCTTTGCGTCACTCTCGGAAGTCCTTTTTCTTTCCTTCCTCCGTCGCTGAAGTCCCTTTTGGATTTACATCGGCGGGTGAGTCAATGCAATCTGTAATAATCCACGAAATATAAGACACAGTTTGACCAACGGACAGTATTTCGTCAATCTTACACACAAACTCCATAATTGTTGGATGATATTGGCCATTTTATCGGTTTACATCGTCGATGTGGAGAGAAAAGTGCTGCCGGCGCTCTGCCCTTAAAATGGGACCGTCGTATAAACTATGTTAGACTCTGCCACCCAGGCATTACAAAACAACGACGAACTGTTAACAGTATTAAGCACATGTGATTAAAAATTTATATTTTACTCCAAACTGCTGAAGCTTTCGCTTCTTAAATTAGTTTGGCTAGCTAGCAGGTTAGCTAAACACGGTGAACGACAGCTAGCTTACCCCAGTCAACACGTTTTAACCTGGGGAGTGTACAGATACATGGCAAATTGCTGTTAAATCTAAACTTACTTGGAGCTAATTTTTTAGAAGTGAGCCTGTGAGCTGTTGGCAGCATCATTTACACCTTGGGTAAAATGTTGTAGTTGGGAACTACTACTGCGTTTGCCTATTTAGAAAACTGCAGTTATTGTCCTTGCAATTGCATTGTATCGCATTGTATAAAGCGTGTTGTTGTGTTATGCTGCAACATTGAAGCTGACAACATAGTGTTGAGTGGATTGGATGTGGGATTTTTGACTTTGTTTTCTTCCCTCAGTCACCATGGCAGCCCTAAGGCCCCTCACAAAGCCCAAGATTGTCAAAAAGCGAACCAAAAAGTTCATTCGCCATCAGTCTGACAGATATGTTAAGATTGCGGTAAGTCTTCGGCACATACAAGATGCTCATCAGGCTGGGATTTCTACTTTTGTAATTTCGGATGGATTTGCAAACAGTTGATCTCTGTGCATCTTTGTCCCACTATCTACAGAAAAACTGGCGTAAGCCCAGAGGTATTGACAACAGGGTCCGCAGGCGGTTCAAGGGTCAGATGTTGATGCCTAACATCGGTTATGGTAGCAACAAGAAGACCAAGTACATGCTGCCAACTGGTTTCAAGAAGTTCCTGGTACATAACGTCAAGGAACTTGAGGTCCTGATGATGAGTAACAAGTAAGTTGTGCTTACACATATTGTTAATTAATCTGGAACTCACGTGAGGTATATTGGTGTCAGATTTGGCCTTGGTGGAGACTGAGGTAACTGCAGATATTTTCTGTAACCCCAGTTTAATAAAAATGGAGGTTTGCAAATAATGGTCAGAGAATGTAACCATAACACTGAATAGTGTCAACTGCTATAGGTGATAATTATTTTATTTAAAATCCATTCAGTCTTTTATAACCACAATCAAAGCATTATCTGATCTTCTGGTTTAATAGCAGCAAAGACTTGACAAGATTTGTTGAGCAATGTGGGGTTTTTTTTTCCTTTCCAAATATTCATATATTCATTCAGATCTACAGAAGAATAGCCACTAGTCTAGAATCTAATTGTAACTGCTTACTGTGATTTGCGTGACCAATAATTGTCATTTTAAAAAAAAAAAAAAGGAACTAAAAAGAGGAAAACAAACAGCTAAATTTTTGATAGCACGAGAGTTAAAGCAGACTTCCCATGTCCAGATATAAGTGTTTAAGAGGAATGTTTGTTAAAACAAGCCCTTTGTCCTTTTTAAATGTCACTTAATCACAAAGCATCATCTTGGACACCCAATAGGATTAAAACCTGTTGTCACATTGATAATTGATACCACGTTATTAACCCTGCCAGTGACTGAATTTGAGACTGGTGTACAAATGATTGAATTCACTGTTGTCCAGCAAGTTTCATAGCAGCTATAAGATGACCTTGTTATTTTTTAAAGGCATGTGTTCAGTGTCAGATCAGTAGGGAAACTGCATCCTTTTCAATTAGTGCAGGGAGAGCAAAAGGTAATTGGATTAAAAAGGATTAATGCTATTGTTTTTGCAATTTAAATTTGTACTTAGTTAACAAATGTGGGGTTAGCAAATGTGGTCTGACCTAGTTAGGGCATGTGTAAAATCCTGATATTGTAGAGAAACTAAATTTAAAAGTTAGGAATTCTTGCTCAGAAGTCTTCTAAAGACAAATCTGATGTCGTTTGAAAGGGATTACAGTTGAATCTATAGTTCAGAGAACACGTTTAGTGGTGATGGTTGTTTGTTTTTCTACCTTTCATATTGATCCTTTAGAAAACAGACTATTAGTGGAAACCTCATTCTTTCAATCATGACATCTTGTTACTCTGATATCATGAAGCTATTAAAGAAAGTGTGGATGGCCCCCGAGACATTTCATACCATCTGTAATTTCAGTTACATTTAGTGGCCATTGTAATAAATTTTTACTTTTTTCCATGTATTTTCATTAGTTGGGTTAGGTTAGTTCCAGCCTGGTGAGGCATGGGTCTGGTGTTTCTGGTGATGTTGTCAAGGCCTCTTCTCTATAACTGCTTTAGAAACATACAACATTTAAGTGTGGTTGTGTTTATGATTTATTTATCTGTCTTTTTTCCCCCCTTGAACAGAAATTATGGCATTATTGTTTCATTTAAAATATAAATGTTTCACAAGTACACTGTTCAAAATCACAAAGCTTTGGCTAATACCAGAACTGTTGCATTACTGAGCTTATTGTACAAGGGGACTTGGTAAATCGTTTCAAGTCAGTCTTTATTTAATTTAGTTTAATAGTAATGTCTTCTATTAACAGTGCCTTTTTTTATTTTTTCAACTTTATTCTTGTCTTAGATTTTGAATTCACAATGGCTTGTTTTCACAATGTGAACTTAACACCAGAGTCATTTTGAGTGTATTGGGGGGGCTTCCCCCTTGCCATTATGTAATTTCCCCCTCATTTCTTCCTGCAGGACTCACTGCGCTGAGATCGCCCACAACGTCTCCTCCAAGAACAGGAAGCTGATCGTGGAGAGGGCAGCTCAGCTGGCCATCAAGATCACCAACCCCAACGCCAGGCTCAGGAGTGAGGAGAACGAATAAACTGGTTATTCACAATAAACGCTTAAAAATTGAGAGTGTCTCAAGAATTTGTTATTTAAAGCCCAGTTGTTGCAAAGGTCTGGAAAATCTTACATGTCAATTTTGATTGTATGAGAAACAATTCATATTGGCTACTAATTTTATGTACAACTAATAGATGGTTTTAAATTAAGCAATTGACTTGAGGTGGCTGGTGCCATTCAGATAGCCAGATTGAAATTTGAGAGCTGTTGCAAATCAGGTAAATAACTGTCTGAGGATAGAGTTAAAGAATACAAGTTAAGACACAGTGTGGTTTTTAAATGGCTTTCAGTCAGAGCCTCAGTGATTACCTCTATTGAAGTGATTGCTGAGTAAAAGCGGTAACCCAGTTAATATTTTTATAAAAATAAGTTCCAAGTTCATAATGAAAATCTAATTTAAAAAATGTGACTGCCTCATCAGCAGGCTGTGGAGTAACCAAGGAGTTATAAATAGAAAGTTCATTTGTGGACTGAAAACTTTTGAGATGAGCTATTTTTGTGTGTTGGAACAAGCGTCAAAATGGTACAGAAAGGCGCACAAGTTGGCTGGCTGCAGAGCTGGTTTTATTCCCCCTGGGGTTGTTGGGGTTATTCCTCACCTACTTCCAGTTGACTGGATGCTAGAACAGAACAAAAGGGGCAGGACGCCTGAAGAACAGTGTTGACCCATATTATAAATGGAAGAGACTTCATAACTTTGTGTAAACACAGTATTGCCTCTCAAGATGTGATCCAGGATAGCTTATGACAGGGAACATACTTTTACAGTTTGTAAAGCTTTTTGCTATCAAAGTCATTAGTTTTTGTCACTCTCGCTCTACTCCAGGCCTCTTGGACAATTAAAGGCGAATTTGAAGCAAGTTTAATAAATACCTGAATGTGCTTGATTTAAAGACAGTCGTATTGTAATTGAATGAGGAATGTAGCCAGGAACATATCCTGCATGTCCTGAAGATTTGAAGCAGATTTCTCCTCAACTTTGTGAAAAATGGAAAGTAAACGGTCAAAACCAATGAAGTTGAAATTACTGCTAGGAAGCCTGGAGCCCATGGTATGAATGAAGAAGATTTTCTGATGGGTTCCCTAAAATGCAACTTTGTTACAACCCTTACTGCTACATGTAAGTGTGCTTCAACGTCGAGGAGTTTGAAGTTACAACATGCTTTTTTCGCCGTGACCTGCTACTTGTCACATAATACTTTAATTAATCCGAACAGGATACCGACATTCAATCTAACACTTCAGCAGAAAATGCTTCCACCCAATGATTCTAAATGGCCGTTCAATTGAACAGTTTCAGTCATTCTGGGATGATTATTTTATGTTATTCAGCTTTAAAACATCTCAGTTATGACATTAAACTGAAAATGCATTAACTCAACATTAGCTGGGTCTAATGAGACTATATATCCTGCTTGACCTTTTACATCCTCAGGCTTCTTGGTCCTCACCTAGTGTTCACCGCTAACCTGCTGATATCCCAGATCCTAGAGTCTACACAGACGAGTACTGTACATATAAAGGTTAAAATAGAGGCAGCCAAGATGGGGTTCATAGTAGGAGTCCTTGGCAGTCTCTTCAGGTTTTAGACTCATAGGAAGGAGTCAGTCTGGCACTATGTATCACCCTGCTCCAACAAATCCTTGCCCAAATGCTTGACTAATTGCTCACTTAATACATTAAATAGACTATCAGAAGTGAGTGCTTTGAAATGCCCTGCCCTGCATATACATTGTTTTGCGATGTTCCGAGTTGGATCCCTGCTGAGAAAGTTTCCATTGCATTCTGGCAGGCAAGCTGTGGCCCCACAGCCCTGAGCCCTCTGCCATCTGTTCCTGTAAAACTGACTTTGCCAAAGATACTAAAACATAACATTTATTCAGCCACTCAGCTTGTGGTTGTTTGGATGTGGAAGTGAGTTACTAATGGTGGTTGGGAAAAAAGAAAGTGTACAGCGTTGGATCTGAATCCTCTTCTTCTTTTTCTTTTTTTTTTTTTACATCTGTTTCTGGAGTGGTCTTGTGGAGTGGTCCTCACCTCGGAGGACTGGATGTTCTCTAGAGAGAGGAGGACAGGAGAGCAGCGGGACAGACAGAGACTGCGATGTCTGAGGGATGGTGAAGGTGTCAGGGACAAAACGCAATCTGGTCTTTCCCTGTCACCAGTCAGAAAATGAACATGTCAGCGAGGGTAGTGTTTGGAAAGGGGCGCCTGACTCCTAAGCAGTTTGCTTTCGGCTTCACTCAGTCAGAGTCCCTGAGGAAAGGCAGCCGGGCCTCTGGAGGAAAGAGGAGGATGTTCTCTTTCTCCCTCCGATGTCGACTGGGCATCATCAGAGGGAGAACCAAAGGTAAAATCTTCTGGAGATGTCATATGTTGGAAACTTGAAAAAATATTTAGACATGCCTTAAACATTATAAAGATGGATATGTAAAATGTGAAGTATTTGATTTATCAATTGTGTAATGTTACAGAAAACATGAGGGCAACCCTTTGCTGTAATCCTCCTGTTAAGTACTTACAAGCTGTATATCAACATTTTTAAAATGTTAACAATACACTATATTATAGTTACAAGCAGATTTAGACCCTAACCCTAACCCTCAGTAATATTGACAGTTACCAAACTACTAACATCATCTGAATTAATTTCAAAAAGACAGAAAAGAATGTATGTTGCAGTGCGGCTGTTGAGTGTTTGTCTGCACTTTAACATGCTTAAAGGTGAAAAATGAGCATCCTCATCCACATGCTCTTTTTGGCCAACAAGGGAATCGGTGATTTTCGTATTTCAGATTTTCACATGCAACTGGAGCCAATCACCATAAGATGGCAGTGTGGTCAATTTGATCAATGAGGTTGTATTTCTGGCCCCCCCACTGTGATTATATGACATGAAAAACATCATCTTTGAACACAAATTTAAAAAAATAATAATGATATTTCAGAGGAATCATTTACAAACCACCACTACCAAGGACAGGAATAAGTCCACTTGCCATTGTCCCACACCTTAACAACCTTTTCAAACAAGGCTACTCTATATTCCCTTCTACTCTCCTTATCTAATTATAACATTATCCCCCCTTCTGCATCAATAATGTTGATTTCTAGTGTAGTCAAAGTGTAGAGCAGTCAATTTCTAATATAACCGAACGTTTGCCACCCTGTTCCCAGAGGTTTTTATCAATCCAGCGCACTGCTCCGTCTCCTGATTCTCTTTATTCTGCTGGAAATTAATTAGTCTCGCTCTGAAAGACTGTGCTTGCTCACTTTGTAAATGGGGTATTAAGGACAAAATTCTCAGAGGAAATTATCTACCCCGAAGAGCATTGTGTCCACCGGTACAGCTGACTAATTAGGCTTCATGCAATAGCCAGTTGAAACATGGATTTATCTGTTTGTACTCCCTTTTAACACTTGCAAAAATGAAAACTTTTACATGGTGAATTTCTGAATGTTGTGGTTTTATTTTTATTTTTATTTTTTTTCAATTCATCTGTTTCTTTCATTCATTTTCTTCATTTATAGTCTGAGTGATGACCTCCATTTGTTTGCAGTGGCCAGTACAAATAATGCAGACAAGGTGAGGACCGGCTGCCACTGAGTGGTAGTATTGTTTGCACTTGGGGTCAGGAAGTAGCAGGCGTCGAAGCTTGTGCTCATGACAAATGGTCAGACAGGTGTGACAACAGTTCAGCCACCAAGCACGTTTGAGCCCCAGTAGATGCATTTCCTTTTCAGCCTCATGCTTCTCCCGTTTCTCAATGTATTTGAATCATATATTATCACATAATCAGGGTCCAAACTCGTATTGTGTGAAACGAATGAATTTGCAGCTGTTAAACACGTCCTCAAACAGGCAGCTGCACAGGAATTTTCACTTGGTATGTGATTTTCTCTGTGTGTGTGTGTGTATGATAAATGTGACAATGTACAAGGCTCAGTCTGGCATTGAATGTGCAGGTGGTGTTAATTGTGGCGAGAGCTGAATGTGTGGGGATTGTGCAGTTTTTTCATGTCTAATCTCAGTGTGTGTGTTTCTGTGTGTGTGAGAGAGTGGGTGGGTTTGAGGCTGTGTTTGACTTGGTGGGAAATGGATAGAGAGTGTGTGAGTATGCGTGAGTGTGTTTGTGTGCGTGCGCGCTGGGGGAGGGAACAACTAGCGTGTGTGGCTGCCTCACTGAACCCCTCTGGCAGAGAGAGAGAGAGAGAGAACAAAGCATACTCATTCTAGCTCTGTATGAGAGAGGGAAGTGTTATGTGTGCGCTCATTTGAGTGTATGAACAAGGGATGATAAATCCTCTGGAGAAAGAACGAACGATTAGTAAGAGTAACTCAAAATCTGAACCCCGACAAGATGAAAAGGAAGGGATATGAAGCATTTTTTTTCCTTGCTTTGGATTTTATAGAGAGACATAGTTTGGCAGATGCACATTTTTGAAGACTGAAGGGACTAATTTAACACTGTCAACCTTTCTGTGACCAAGTTTATAAAGATAAGGGAACTTGAGAGCATCTGAGGATCACATTTTGCCCTCTGGAGCTCCAGACTTCACTGGCTTTTAAAAACAAGGACAAGGGTCAAGCAAATGTTGGACTGGAAGGAAAAAGAATGACAGAAGGAAGGCAGGGTTTCTGTTTAATCTGAGCAGCTAAGACTTGGGTCGCCTGCTCTTACCGCAGGTGGAACCTCAGTTCTCTGGCCACTGCTGAAGATCAGCAGGGTTACTTCCTGACGGTGGCTACGCTGACTTAACTGTAGCCATGCTGTGTGGTCTGAGAAGAGACAGCAAGAACAGTGTTGGTAAGGACATGGCACTTTGATCAAGAGGCTCTTCTTGTCTGTTGTAGTCGAGGATTTTAGGGCAGGAGGGGGTGAGTGATCCCCTGGATTATTTACCAACCAGTAGGGAGCTGTTTATTTTTTAAATGTATTAATCCGAGAGGCAGCCACAGCAAGTAGGTCCCCCTATTTACTCTGGTTATTATTACACTATTTTCATCATTATCATCATTATTTTTACAGTGGATGTGATATTGCAAGAGTTTGAAATTTTCATCAGACTGGACTACCAGCTGTCTATACCATCCTGCCATGTATATTTGGGGCAGATATAGCAATGTAAACTGGGTCTGGCAGGACCCAGTTTATAAATAAAGTTTGAATTCTTAAAATAGCATTATGATTTCATTGTCATTGTCTGTACTGCCCCAAATGCAACCTACATCCTGATTGGAGATGGGAGGGATGGAATGCAGCGCTCTGAATGACATCATTGGTTAATTAACTCAGCACATATTAATATGCAATTTTATTTTTGTTAGCTCCAAACTCCTTTGGCTTCTTTAACAAATCCAAGAGCCAATAACTTCCCTAAAAAAGACACCAGAGGTGTTTTTTTGTTAATTGTTGGGCCTGTTTATTAATTGGCTGCATCCTGATCCTGGGGCAGCACGGGAGCATAATTGTTAGTCCCGTAGTCCCCTGTCGTCCCATAACAAGAAGGTCGCGGGTTCGGTTGGGGCCTCTCTGTGCAGAGTTTGTATGTTCTCCCCATGTCTGTGTGGGTTTCCTCCCACCGTCCAAAGAAATCATGTTTAGGTTAATTGGTGACTCTAAATGGTCCGTAGGTCTGAGTGTGAGTGTGAATCTCTGTCTGTCTCTGTGTGTTGGCCCTGTGATGGACTGGTGACCTGTCCAGGGTGTACCCCATCCTTGGATTGCCTCCAGTACCCCCTAATCCTGGCCATTAGGCTCAATGTTGGTTATTGTAAGCTTGAGGAAGATGGCTTGGAGCTGGTTTGATGGTACAGTAGCATTCAATCACATGCAGTGCATTGGGTCTGTGTAACCCAGAGCTAATGTTGCCTTTTGACTGCAATGACAGCTGCTGGACTGTCAGGGGCCCTCAAGTGTCCGCATGGTTACAAGGCTTTTGCCTAGTCTAATGTGTTTGTGATGTGTCACTCACTTTGTGGATGTGTATTTGTGCCTCACTGCTACTGGACAGGATGCATGTGCAGTGAAGAGCATATCATACATACTCACTGTATGTTCTATACATCACTAAAATATACGAGCCCAGTAGAGACGTATCTGTAGTTCAGGTCTGATTCATGGTGCTGCAAGCTTAAGAAAACTGAGTTTTTCTTCTTTTCTCCTTATAGCCAGAGCTTGCCCAAAGGTATCAGGTCAGGGAGGAGTTGACAAAGAATCCATGCCTCTCAGCTGTCTGAAGGCTTCATCTTCAATCTGGCACATGTGAAAACTTGATGTGGCCAGAGAGAAGGCAGTAGGTTGGATGCCCTCCTAGGACTTGCCTCCCACAGTTCCGCCTCTACAAATCAGCACAAATATAAAGTGAAAGAAATGTCAGAATCCCTGAAATGTCACTTCTCATGTCAAGATGTCACCTTTTAAAGGAAAATACACACCAATATATTATACTGCCCTATAAACTACCAAAAAGAACATGATCGTAGCTTTGGTGGGTGTAAAGAGGGAGTTGTGCTTTGGACTACAACTTTTGCCTCAAATTTTTGTACAATATTTACTTACAGTTTTACAATTTTGCTAAAAACAAAGTATTCCACAATTGCTGTTGGCAATTCTTCTTGCACAGCTATTATACAGCATTAATATGACACTAAAAGATAAAAAATGCAGTGATTGTGAGGCAAGTTTTGAAGTCATGAAAAGGATCATTTTCAGTGATTCCTTAACAGATTTATTTATATTCATTCTAGTGGCTGTTGGAGATAATTAAATCCTTTAGACTCCTTGAGACGCAGATTTGACTGACATATGACTCACAGAAGAAGCGAACTGCAGTAATTGGGTGCAAAGGGTTTTGCAGTACCTCAGTTGCCTCTAGGAGCCGACATCACAGCCACTGCTGTTGCCTGTAATCACTGCCTGCGTTGAGCAGACCAAATTAATGGACCCAACTGAAAATCTGAATCTGAAAACCTCTCATTTTTTGGTTGGTTATGTAGTTTCTGACTGAGTGGTGTTGGAGAAGGGTTAGAGTTACATTTTAATCTTTGTCTGTCATGCCCCCTGCACTATTAAAAAGAGGACTTGCCACAGCTCATCCTTAAGTTTATAATATGATGCTCAGTCACTGTGCTGGGCAGCTCAAAAGGTAATTCACATTGGACAGGATTAAAGAAGTGCCAAGTCAGTTTCCCCATTACTGCGACTGCTGACATGTTCGTATTGCTGCATTCAGGTTCAGATGGCCCGGCAGTAGCTGCTAATCTGAGTCCAGCCCAGTGCTGTGTCAGAAACAGGTCCAACTGTGGGTTAAAAAAGAATAAAAAGGATACATTCACCCTGCAGTGCAGATTGAACGTTTCCCTGTGCTCTCTAGCAGCTGCTGCAAATGATATGAAAATGATGATTTTCTCTCTGTGCTCAAAAAGTCCATTAACTGCGTGCTGTTCCTTCAGGAAAATTCCCACGCTTTGGTGGTTACATTTATCAAATGTATGCTGCAAATGTACTCTTGTGTTAAATTAATGGTTTTCAAGGGTCTCTGCTGCAGACAGAGAGGAGTTATTTTAAACCCTCGAACCCTTTGTAGGATTGTCATGTTACCAAAGTGGAGTGAGCTTCTAGGTTCCTCAGCCCGAGCTGATCAATTTGTTTCTGCTAATGCCTGATGGGTGGATGGGACTGGCTCAGTGATGTTTCCCTCCCAGAGCCCTCGTGTTACCCAAGGTGCAGTTAAAGGCATTAAAGCGTGGGCAGCTGTCACGATGTGCAGTGGTTGACTGTGTTCATTAAGCCTTCTGCTGTTGAATTTCCCTGCATACAACTCCGGTGTTTCATACCTCCCCGCTGTCTACTCAGATGAAGGACCATACTCAAAGGGGAGCAAGGAGTCCGGGGGAGCTGACCAATCACATTCGTCCAGGAGGCGCAGCCTTTCAGGTATAATCCAGTCAAACCTGACTCTACATCATTTAGTTTTCTGCCTGCTGTCTGATTCGCACAAGTGCACCTAATTCACCTGTGTCCTTACAAAGAAGAGGAAGAGGACTCATGCTGTGTTGGACTGAGGTTTTGTGTGCATACAGACTCACATGTCTGCTGTATTTTAGTTGATGTTGCATTGTTTTGAATGCTTAGATAAGGTGAAAAAAACGCTTGTGAGGCATACCCGTCATTGGTACTAAACCAGACTTGGTAGACTTCACATGGAGTGATTTAACAGCACAGCACAACGGGGACCGCAAGACAGAATGAGTCTTCAGATGACCCTATATGAGCACATATCCATCAGAGTTAATGTCAAACTCATTTTTGTTCTCAAATGGATACAGTTTCATATCAATTCATGATCTGATGACTCTGTTGTAATTTTTATTTGGTTTTCATTTCCTTCAGTATGATCTGAATAAAAACACCACACTTATCTTTCTCCTCCCGAAGCCATCACAAAGATTCAGTCAGACTGAAAAATCTGGAGGAACTAGGAAAAGACAGGAAAATGAGAAAATAGAGTATGTGGTTGCGGGTCAGGGAGCAATTTAGCGAGAGTTTCAGGAAAAAAAGTTGGAGAAAGGTGTTTCGTTGCACAGGCTGATACTGTCAAGCAGCTGCTAATGCTGAGTGTGGACGTGTGCTGTTCTCTGTCTCCGTCAGCAGAAGACCATAGAGGAGTGACCACTGTGGACCTGATGAAAAAGGAGGGCAGCAGCCTTGGCCTTACCATCTCTGGAGGGTCCGACAAGGACGGCAAGCCCAGAGTGTCAAACCTACGGCCAGGTGGGCTAGCTGCCAGGTGAGATCTCAGCTCTTTGACACGATTAAAACTTGGCAACCACACCAAGCTGTCCAGAGATGTTATTCTGCTCCCACTAAACATGCACGTGTTGCAAATTTACACCAGCTCATCTTAACTGCTGGTCCGGAGGCGTCCCTACATCAGCTTAATGCCAACACACAAAGTAATATCCCAACAAGGCTTGTTTTCTGTAAAATCCAAAGAAACAAATAGGTTTCCAAGAGATAATTATTTTTACTTTATTATTATTATTTTTTGTCACTTCATAATTCCCTGCATGTTGGTAATTTTTCAAAATAACTCATTTGTGAAGTTTTTTATATATTCAAAGATGGCTTAGTTACTCAATTAAACAAATTTCCCTCATAGTCAATTACATTAAACTCATTTTTCTCAACACCAACCTCCAGAAAATTTTCAGCAGGAGGTCCACATTTTGCGATGATTAACCGGCATGTCACTGAAGACTAACACACATACACACACACACACACACATCTTGTAAGAATGACACAGCCCCTATGAAAATGTCTTGGCCCAATATGCCATCGCTTGTCAAGTCCAAGGAGGTTTAAAGAAAGACAGTGTGCTAATTCTTCCAAGCAGATTGTCTTCCCACAGCTGACTTCATGCTTGTGTGGAAGTAGAGTCTAATTTACTGGGTGGAGAGACATGCAGGCAGACAGGGGAGATGGACAGAGGCTGTGTGTGATGAGAGGGGACCAGATGACAGGACGGTCAACTCCACTGGTCAGGACACCTGTCTGTCTGTCTGCCTGTCTGTCTGCTGTCACTGCTGATTGGCACTTGCCTAAAGGTGAAAGGTGCGAACAGGGCACAACATCTATTTAATTAATTAGTTCTCCAATGAGCAGCATGTTGACTCAGAATGTCATATGTGAGACAGCATGTACAGTCATCTCTGTCACTGTCTGTATAGGCTTTGAGCCACTCAACTCAATAATAGCCCGCTTTGTTCTGCACTGCTGTCTCTGAGTGTTAATCTCCATACAGCGAAGGAATTTTTAATAAGCTACCACATCCACAACCCAAATGAATACAACCAATCACTATTACCTCTGTGAACATTCAACACATAGTTCTACTACTGCATCAGTTTCCACCCCCCTCACAGGATCAAGCCATAAAAGGAAACATCTATTTAGATGCACAACTAAGTTACACCCCATTTTGATGACAGCCAGATCAACTTGTTTGGATGAAGATGTTGTTCAGCCTATTTGTTGCAGACAGTGGCTTGTAGAGAGTTTAAAGGACCTATTTGTAATATTTGCTACATAGCCAACGCATTGCTCCACAGCCAATATAAGCATTCACAGCTGCAAGCATGCTAATTCAGCAGAAGAAAGGATAAACACGCGAAACAAGATGCTTGTTTTCCACAACAATGGAAGGAAGTTTGATTCTGAACTTTCTTGATGGGTAAGTAAACAGCTGTTGATGCTAACACTGGCTATGCAACAACACCAAAACCTATATATAGCTCTTTGACGCAAAAGTGCCTCAGATGGAAGACCAAAGGAAGACTCAATATGCTTCACATTGATTGTGTGGACAATCAATCAGTTGTGTGGGAAATAGTATCTAATCAAAATCATGCAAGTGAACAACCTGACACTAAACGTGCTTATGGCAGTGCTGGCAGAGCTTCCTCCCCCTGCCTCAGCCTCCTCTGCTTTTGTTTTTCTGTGTTGTTGGTTTGACTAAGAGTTATGGTCATGTAGGTGTTCAGTAGTGTTCAGATGGATTAGCTCTCTCAGCAGAATCCTCCTTGCTGCAGAGATTCATTAAGAGCCTCCTCAAACAACAGTCTTTTCTGCTAAATTAAACTGCATTATCATTTGCTTTGCTAAATGGGTTAATTCCTTGACACATGTAACCCCATCTGCGCAGCTAAATGCGGTTGATGAATATCAATGGCTTCACAATTATGAACCAAACCTGCCAGATTTAAGCAATTTGCAGTTTTCAGCTCCCGACTGTGACAAATTATGACCATCTAAGGCAAAAATGCAGATCCGTTGATATTTGCACTTTAGTCCTGAAAATTTGCACAAACATGCAATCTGAAATGCCAGTTGACACGCAGTGAGTCTGTGAGTGTGTCTCTGGTTTTGCACAGGAGCGACCAGCTGAATGTAGGAGACTACATCAAGTCAGTGAATGGCATCAACCTATCAAAGCTTCGCCATGATGAGATTATCAGCCTGCTGAAGAACATCGGGGAGCGAGTCGTGCTGGAGGTGGAGTACGAGCTGCCTCCATTTGGTAGGTGAAGTGTGAAAGATGAATACTCTTAATACATTTTAAAAAAATTATACTGCCATGGAAACAGCTATTTCATACATGACAGTGATTTTATTTTCATGTGCATATTTGTAAAGCACACCTGATTCACAATGGAACGTCAACATTTCAGTTGTGTTAAACCATAGTCAAGACATATTCTAAATTGCAAACTATATTTAGCCCTGTTTTAATCACCAAAGCGATACTTATTGAATTTCCTTAAATCATAAATTGTTAACATGGATTAAATACAGAGAATTCATTTCCCTCCACAGAGATTAATTAAACACATTTTCACAATGCGCTGTTCCTTCTCGCAATTAATGACACTTGACAGCCACAGATGTATTTTTACATTTCCGACTCTCATATTTGTAGATTTATAACAATAATTTTCCATTTTGACTTTTTCTTTAGTCCAGGCCCCCTCGGGAGTCATAACAAAAACTATAGAGGTGTGTCTTCACAAGGAGGGAAACAGTTTTGGGTTTGTCATGAGAGGTAGGTGGATGGGGATGTTTTTTTAAATAAACCATTCTGTAAAAAATAAATAGCTCTATCTTTGTCCACTGATTCATGTATGTGGTTTGTTTTTTTTAGGCGGCTTCCATGAAGACTGGCGCAGGTCTCGTCCTCTCGTGGTCACCTACGTCAGACCTGGGGGTCCTGCTGATAGGTGAGGATGTGGATAGATGAGTCAGGGTTTGCATGTTTACGGTAGGGTCCAAGAGTTTGTTGCCACTTTCCCTTTCAAGCAAATGGCTTGTAGACATTTTATGATATGATCATGCATGAATGAGCCTATTCAGATTATTCTATGTGTGCATGCATGCGTGTGTGTGTGGAGGGCTAGACCAAAAGGTATGTGTTTTACTAATTGGCTCATCTTAGTGCCTGCCACCTATTTGATAAGGAAATTGATAAAATTCACGTTATTTACATTTGCGTATGTTCCAGCCCCCTGCATGAAACTGCATCTATGACACATTTAGAGTATGTTATCTTCAAAGCAGAAAGGGCAATGGTCATCCCGAGGCAAACGCAACACTGCACTTTCCCTATTAAAGCTGCGGGTACCAAAACACTGGAGCACACATAATTCACCTTCAAAGACTTTTACAGCCGGTTATCTCGTTTATCCTTCATCTCACCTGGGAGGGAACACTCATGTGGAACTCTTTAATAATTCACTGTGACTGGTGCTTAAACGCTTGTATGAGCATCTTGTACTACCGGCCAAATATTTAATTTTGCTCTCCCTCTCTCTCCTCCTTTGTGTCCCCAGAGAGGGCGCTTTGAAAGCTGGAGACAGAGTACTCAGCATAGACGGAATGCCTGTAAACAGAGAGAAGCATGCTGACGCTCTGACGATGATGATGCAGAGTGGCCAGGAAGCTCTGTTCCTGATTGAATATGACGTCTCTGTCATGGGTGAGCACACACACACACAGAGTACATGGAGGCTTGGTAGGGTAGCGTTGCTCAGAGGGTAAATAATATGGCCGTTTGGCTGTGTGGACATGAGTGAGTATTAGTGCAAGAGACGCCACCAGGGGAGTCACTTGGGCCCGAAAGCACACTTCAACAGGGAAAGGGTAGATGATAGTGTAGGTAGTGTTTTATCGTAATGCGTGGGTCTCTCTCCTCTCCTGAATTGAAGCAGGTTTAATCCCAGTTTTTTAAAAGATATATAACATTTCTATGCCAGAGTTGTGGTTGTAGATTATTTTATTTTTTACACAGAGTATATCGCTTGGAACAACTTTCAGTTGTTTTAAACGTCACACCTCAAAGAAAGAAGGTTGGACATGAGCCACCTGAGACATTTTTTACTCTGTCCTCTAAACCCTGACAATGAGTAAATATGACAACAGTGTGCTAAAGTGGACAACAAAGGGGCTCCTCTGTTAGGTTGTTGAGTCAAATTAGAAGAATCTTAGATCCTATCGTTCTCATAATGCTGTTAGCTAGCACAATCTTCATTAACCAGGTAATCTGCAACATCTGTCCACATCCCCAGTTTAAAACACAGGTTTTTCTGGAATAAATGTATATTCCCAATTTCCACGACCTTATTCTCGTGGAGCAACGGCACTAACTACTATGCCGCCGTGCTGCCCACATTAATTCATTACAGTATGTATTCCGACTGGTTGATCAGATTAAAAAAACATCCTGAGCTAGTGGGACTGTGGAATGACTCCCTCAACCTTTGGCCAAAGTGATGTATGGCACTAAACACAGGAGATCACTTCATGACTAACATCCTGGTTATTAGCTCTATTTGGTCATCAGGACTAATTCTCGAGATTTGCAGCAGCCTGTGCAAAGTAGGGCAGGTCACCAAGGACAGTTGACGCACATTATATCTCTGTGTGTGGGAATTTAGGATTCAGACCTCCTGCCTGAAACAGTCAGTGGGTTCACAACCAGAAGGAATATCTATTTTAGAACAGAATTCTGGAGATATTATGAAATATTTGGCCATAATGAGATTTTCCCCCATGTGCTCCTCCCCTGTCCAAATCTATATACAATTTCAGAATTTCATGACAATGTGTTTCTGGCCACCTTGCATCTTATTCTGCTTGTCATGCAAGGTTTTGGGGTTTTCTGTTTTCATTTGATATTACTTTGGAGTAATTTTGCAACTCTTAATGATTACTTGCTGTCCATTTTTCATTGTTTGAATTTCTTTTAGTTGTTCTACATCTACTTTTTGTCATTTTGCATGTCTTTGTTATCTAGTGATTTTATTTGCCATTTTCCCCAATCCAGTTAGTCATTTTAGATCTCTCCATTACTTTCTTGTCATTTTGCATCTTCTTTGTGTGCTCTTTTTGCACCTCTTCAGAGTTAGTTTGTTTCTTTCAGTAACACTTTGTATGTTAAGCTTGTCCATTAGGCACAGGCCCATGAGGTCAGGGGGCTTGCTCACTCATCCATCCATGCATTATCAGATTCACAAAAAGATGAAACATACATTTGAATGATGAAGATAGTCGTGCAAATATCTTTGATGTGAGAGTTTAAACAATAAACTCATTGATAAGCTCATGATAAGATAATTGTGCTTCTTGACAAAGGATTAGAAAAGCATAGTCATAGTTTATCAAGACAAAGTCCAGCAAAAAGAAAAGCTAGTTATATTTTATATATAGGTGTAGATTTGTTTTTGACAGTTTGGGGGATTTTTCAGTCTCAGTTTAGAGTGTAAGTATTGTAAAACTAACTATTCTAACACTTGAACATATCCCATAATGTTGTTGGACTCTGTCATATGTGTGTGAATTATCTGTTCCAGAGGCGGTGCAGCAGGCCTCGGGCCCTCTGCTGGTGGAGATCGTGAAAGGTCCCTCTGCAGGCCTGGGGATCAGCCTCACCACCACAATATACAGAAGCAAACAAGTCATTATTATTGACAAGATAAAGGCAGCTAGTGTGGTGGAAAGGTGAAACCAAGCACTGATTTTACAGCTCCTCAGACAGTTCCTGACAGAAACTCTTTCTGACACACCCTATGTCTGAATCTCTCAGGTGCGGAGCACTGCACGCAGGTGACATCCTCTTGTCAATAGATGGGACCAGCACAGAGCACTGCTCCCTGATGGAGGCCACACAGCTACTAGCCAGCACCTCAGATATTGTCAAGCTAGAGATTCTTCCATCCAGTCAGAGCAGACTTCCTATTAGGCCACAAGACACAGGTATGTTCTGGAGGCAACACACAGGAAACAAACTGCAAGTCTCTGTTGGACAAAGATATAAGATTAAGTAGTGAGAAGTGACACTACACCATTGAACTTTTTTACAGTTGCTCTGTGTGCAGGGAATATACAGAAAACACACTGTAGCTCCAGCATGTTGTCTTCACCATATGTATTACGACTGTTCTGCTCTTAGCTGTTTTACCTACAGCTGTTAAGAGCCAACCACCTCCCAGCTGCCCTCTTTCACATGCTGTGAATCAGCCTCTGTATATGCGTTTGTGTGTGTGTGTCTATGTGTACGCACGCTGCTGGCTGAAATCCTGCTGCCTTCCTATTTGGCCTCTTATGCATACCAACAAGCTACACACAAATAGATACTGATGCACACACTCACTTTTTCTGTCAGAGATCATGTTCGTGCCATGTCATACAGACTTATTTCTGGGTCAGCAGCTGTAGGGGGTAGTTAACGTGTGAATGCTGGAAAAATCATACAACATGGCAAAGCTGGAGTTAAGTTTTATGCCATCACTGCACGGCTGCTCAACATATTTTTTTGTCATTTTCTCTTTTGTTAACCCAAATTCACTCGTATTTCTGATCAAGATTGCCCACAATCTAAAAATACTTGTTTTAAAGTTGGTAAACTATAAGTCCTATATTTTGAAGTATCCAAGTGTAGAATAGGGGAAATTAACGTAGAGTTTTGAAAGCTTTTTAACCCCCCCGTCACCGAAAAAAAAAAAACCAACAAAAAAAAAAACACGATATGACACAAATATAAAATGCAATTTGTCTAATCTCCTCTGAGGATTTAATGTGATTGATATGGCCACTAAGAGATTAGGAGTTAATGTTTCCTTCCGCTGGCATAGATCGAAAACACCACTTCTCAGAGAGTTTCCCCTAGGTGGGCTTAACGTAAGCTGGCAGAGAGCTTTACAGGTTTGATTGAGTCCAAAAGAAACAGGTTCTCTGAGAGGGGGCAGGGGTTCTCCTGCATGTATTCTGATTATATACAGTAAGATTTAACCAGGTCCCCTGAATGTGCGGAGAGTTGCCCCACAGGCTACTGTAGTCATCCATGTTTCCAGAAAATCCTCCATCCATGTGAGCAAGTTGTTAAAGATTAGACCCCTGCAAATGAAGCAGCAAGGATTACTGTCACATGCAACATTCAGTGACAAATTTAGCTGCATGGAAAAGGGAAGTTAATTATCGAGGTGTGTGTCATACAGTAGGCCACGCTTTTGCACGCTTCATGAAAGACACTTGACGTCATGTACTTTGTTACATAGGCTTAGATTAGAGGGATAAAAATGCCTTTCAGAATTAACAATCCCCGCTCTCCTTTTGGTTCAAAGAAGAAAAGGCAACAATATTTCAAATGAAACAACAAGCAAAATGTGAAATGAAACAAGGCTTGGACCTGCTTTCCAATCAGATGCAGGTACAGACTCTCTGCATCATCATCAATCAAGTGTTCAGCTGTTCTTAATCAGGGCTAAACCACTTGCCTCCCAACAGCCTGTATGTTTTTCCTTAGCATGCCAAGCGGTCAACTCAGTCAGTCTGTTTTTGAACCTTTGGGCTGTTTTGAAAATGAAATTATAAAAATGATCTCAAATTTGCATTCAGCTTTTTGGAGGCTGGCTAGTAGAAGTAAGATTTTTATTACTATTTTTAGAAATTGCACGACTTTCCATTCAGCTCCCTGTTCCTAACTGATTCTCAGACGCTCATCAAAATACATTCAACCACAGCATTTAATCTAGTGCACCATGACGAAAACATTAAATATCAATTACTATGCTCTATATTATCCTCCACGCACTTTATGGTGTGATACAAATTTAGATGTGAGAGTGAAAGCTTGATTTCATGGGTAGAATTTAGCAAAGTGCACAGCAGATCTAAGGGAATGGATCTGTTTTACTTAATGGATGTGTTTGATTCCTTGGCAATGCAGTAAAGGTGCAGAAGAGCAATCATCATCACTGGGACCAAAGCAGCAACTACTGCCATCCCCCACATGCCAGCCACAGCAAGACATGGAGCAGCCCAAGCCACCCACACAACCAGCAGGACCACTGCAAATGTAAGTTATCACTAGTGACAGCACTGCTGCTGGCAAGACACCATAGCAGGAACCTTTTTCTTCTGCACAATTGTTACATCTTTTTCCAAGGGGTTTACTGCAGTGCTGTTCCACATTTCTTTCTCTTGTTGCAGTACATGGAGGTGAATGAACAGTCACTGTGATATTGCTCCCATTGTACGAGCCTTTGGGTATGTGTGCTTGTGTGTTTCCTTTCAGCTCTGGTGAGCGGAGGCTTCTCCCCTTCCTCCACGGCCACCTCGGGCTTCAGCAGCCAGGGCAGCAACACGCTGCCCTGTCCCATCCTTCCAATCACCCCAACCAGCCCCCGCGGCTCAACCGGAAAAAGGAGGAACAGGAAGAAGGACCACAAAAGCTCACGTAGGACAAACCCGTGCCTCCTATGCCCCCCCCCTCCACACACACACACCCCCGACATTAAAGATGCAGTTCAAGCATACACCCCATTAGTACCTAGTAGTGTAGTGAACATGGTTTTTGTTCTTAATCCCTGATGAGTGATATATTTTATTCATTTGCCATATTAAGTGGCACAGCTGACCAAATCTAATGTTAGCTGCCACTAACGGGTGTTTGTTATCCACCTAATTTACATCAATGAAGGTAGGCTAAATACCACAAACCAAATCCTCCAAAATGGTGGCAAATAAAGATGACACAAAGGTGATAAACATGGTTTATCTACTAAACATCCCATCAAGCTGTTGAGTTGTTAAAACTGTTTATGCGCCTCAATGATTTAACTTTATATAGGCTGCCTGTTTTTCCTTTTTTTAATTATTCTTTGCAGTTTAAAAACACAACAGTAATTTATCCCATTGACTGAAAATGGTGTGCACACATACATAGCTAACGACTTATAGCAAACCACTCAGCCATTTTAAAATATTTTCTTCTTTATTTTTATAAGGAGTTAAATGTAATTCGATGTACTCAGCATCACAAAAAAAAACCCCAACAACATTCTGTTCACTTAGATTTATTTCAGTCCTTATATTATGATATCAACACGAAGTAAATGCGCATAAAATCAAACACCAATATTGGGTGAAAAGATGGAGAATGAAGTGTTAGCTCATAACAGAGAAAATGGGGATAAATCAAATCAAATTGATTTATATAACTCCAAATCACAAGAGTTATACATGAGTATATTGACGTATTAAGTATAAAACCCAAAAGCTGCAAAGCTAGAAATTTAACAGATGTAAAGTGGGTGAACAGTGAAAGTGAACAGAAATGACTGATCGCTGATGTAAACATGACTGACAAACTCTAATAAGTGACTCATTCTCTTTCCTTTCACCATATTTTCTCTCTGGGTGCATGTCTCTTCCCCTTACACTCCTTTGTTTTGTTTTTCGTTAGTTTTTTTTGTCCCCTATAATCCTGCTCTTGCTCCATTTTATCTGCCATCTCCCCACAAATATCTCCCTTTGATGCATCCCCTTTCCTCTCTCTCTCTCTCTCTCTCTTTCTCCCTCTCAGTATCTCTGGCGTCCAGCTCCGTCGGCCCAGGGGGCCAGATATTTCATGTGGAAATGAGCGAGGTCTTCCTGAGGGGGGATCCGCTCACAGGTTTTGGGATCCAGCTGCAGGGTGGCGTCTTTGCCACTGAAACCCTCTCTGCTCCCCCCGTCATCCGCTTTATTGAGCCTGACAGCCCAGCAGAGAGGTAGGGCGGAGACACCTAACGAGTAAACAAATGTCATATGGAGTCACCTTGAGCTAGAGGGCCTTAGCACTAATCATTCATCATGGCAATGAAATGCCGCATGTGAAAAAGGGCTACTTTTAGCCTGCTGTCTAAATGAGTGTTTCATCAGGGGGCAGTAACACTGCGTTGTCTAATCCAGACCTCCAGTTTGGGAATCAAACTGGAGGTCTGGACCCATGGGGGGGCCCACAAATCAAATTAGAGGAGTCACAAGATGATGAAAAGCTGGAAAACAGACTCACATAAACTCATACTAATCTTTTTTTGTTGTCATTTTTCAACTAAATTTGTTGCTTTTCTCACCTCCCGACTCCAGGGACAACAGTGAGTCTATTAGTTCGGTCCACAGCTGTACTCCAGAGTCCAGGGGATGAAGCCTGTACTGATTTTCACTCTCCCCCTTACTCAACTACCAGAAATAGATTGATCACACATTATTCATGGTCAATTAATGCAGCCAGTGTTTGTTTTGTTTTTTTCCTTTTTTTTTTTTTATGCTGACTCTTCTCCAATATTTACATGTACTGTATTGATTAAGGGCACATGTTTCAGTCCAATTAACACGCAGCTCTTATCAGACCAGTGCACAGGATCTGTCCTTGTCTCGCAAGATTAATGATGGTGTCTGTGCGACAGTGCAGAGCCATCTCCCCTGGGTCTTCTAACGCGATTAGTCCAGAAGCAGTCGGACTAGGGTGACTCAAATACAGCATCCAGTTGTGATGTTGGTGTCTCAGCCTCCACACAAGGTTAATGAGCAGCTGCCGTTAGTGAATTAACATCAGTTGACAGCGTTTCACTGTCTGTCTTCGCAGTAAGGCGTATGAATATGTGTGTGCTATGCATGTTTTTTTTCTTTTCTGGTGTGCGTTTGCTTACTCGGGCAAATGTCACTTTTGAACATGTTTTATGTCTAAGCCAGAGGTTATTGGCATGTATGTATTCATATAGATTATAGGTAATATTCTGTCCTGTATGAGGTGTTAAAGTTAATGACACTGAATCATTAATTAAGGTAATGTATAAAACTAAACTAATTAACTTAGTCATTTGGGAATGTCTCTTTTCTGATATTTTTCCTACTGAGCTGTTTTGTGTCTTTTGGTTAAAGGTGTGGGCTGCTACAGGTTGGAGATAGACTGTTGTCCATTAATGGGATCCCAACTGAAGATGGCACATTGGAGGAAGCCCATCAGCTGCTCAGAGACTCTGCTTTATCCAATAAGGTTACAGTAGAGATTGAGTTTGATGTTGCAGGTACCACATAATTCACTTAAAACTATTTCCTGTTGGGAGAATGTGTGTTTATTTATGCCTTCCTGCTCACATTTTGCCTTTTTTAAATCTCACTTAGAGTCAGTGGTTCCCAGCAGTGGCACCTTCCATGTAAAACTGCCTAAAAGGAGAGGCATGGAGTTGGGAATCACCATCAGTGGTGAGTTTCTTGGCAGGCTAACATACAGCAGGGGGCAGTGCTGCTCAATAATACCCTGCAGGTCTGCATTCAGATGACCTCCTTTGAATCAATGTTCTGTGATCCATAAAACCCAGGCCTGTAAAGGCTTGAGGGGACATACCTCATTACCTCTGAATAATAATGGGCTGTGCCAGCATTCACCATTACCCTCTATTCTAACTAGCTGCGGAAAAATTCTTACAGGAAACCAACTATGACCAGAACAACAAAAATAAAAGGAGCTTCACTCATTTAAAGTTTAGTGGCAGTTATTTTTATCCTCGAATCACACAGTAAAAAACTTTCTTTTCTCTTCTTTTTAACCAGCAAGTAAAAAACCTGGCAAGCCCCTCATCATCTCTGACATCAGAAAAGGAAGTATAGCACACAGGTATGTCCTGAGGTCACACTGAGCTAATGTTACCTCCGAATGTTTAATTGCTCGAGTCTTTACAGCATTAAGTCATACATTTACTTAGAAACACACAAAGTCATGTGGCACTGACACTACGATGATGGTTCTGAATATTTTCCAGCTCATGGTGAACTCACTTTTCCAGGCTTATGTGGGATTATTCATGAACAAACTAAAATAGTTTTGCAAATAAACTCTGTAAATCAAACCTAATTGGATTGAATATCAAAACTGGATCAGTAGGGCAGAGCAGCTGCATTTCATGAGAGCTCAGTGTTGATTAGGTTGAGGGTGAGGTTACGGTCACACCGAAGGATCCCACTGAGACTGCAGGCTAATAGGATTGTGATAGTGAGTCAGGGGCAATAGCTCCCTGGTCCCAATTAATAGCTGTGCTCCTCTTGCTCTTATACTTGGTAGAACAGGCACCTTGGAGCCTGGAGACAGGCTGCTAGCCATCGACAGCGTGCGTCTAGAGAACTGCACCATGGAGGACGCCATGCACGTTTTGCAGCAGGCTGAGGACATGGTCAAACTCCGAATCCAGAAGGATGAGGACAACATTGGTACATAAATGATTTAAAAACGCAACATCAGCCAATTGTATGAGCAGTGGTGGAAAGTGACCAAGGGCATTTATTCAAGTACTGTACTTAGGTCCTCTTTGATGGTCCATTTTTATAATGATTAATGCAGACATTTGGGCTTAAGGGTTTAAAAAGTGGTTCCCAATCTTTTTGTCGTTTGTGATTCCTACCAAAGGGAGATCCCCCCCCTATAAATTTTTCAGATGGTTTATATCACTGTTCACAGTTCAAAAACAGAATTACCCAATAAATTTCACAATAAAAGGCAAAATACTGCCTACTCAAATGTTCATTGCCTCAGTGTTTGGGCCATTTTAATGTCATCAAATGTTTCAACCATTTCTTTCTCCTGTATGGGCTGCCAAATGTTTGAAAGCAATTCAGTGAGAATATAGTATGAATCAAAGGAGGACATGATCCCTGGATTTAAATAGCTCCTGTGTTTTGTCCATCTGCACAAATAGTTTTGTCATGGAATCTGCACGTTATTAGTGCTATCAACTGTTGTTTTCCTGCTGTAGATGAGTTGGAGATGTCAGGTTCCATAATCTACACAGTTGAGCTGAAGAGATACAATGGACCGCTGGGCATCACGATTTCAGGCACGGAGGAGCCCTTTGACCCCATCGTCATTTCTGGCCTCACCAAGAAAGGCCTTGCGGAGAGGTGAGAAGTGGGGGGTCAAAGTAGTTATTTGAGAAGATGGTGAGGCTGGACATGGTGGCTCTTATACTGAGAGCAGTCCAACTATAGTGGAAACTGTTTTTAGAAAACAGTAAACAAAGGCCATCTCGTTTTTCCTTTAACAAGAAGCCTCTTTGTCTCAGTGTGAGTCAGCATGCTGGCAGCCTGGCAGGTTTCCTGGCCTGAATGTCAGTACTGTCTGGTGTACTCTGGTATCTCTGTGTCCTCTGCCCTCTTCACCCTGTAGGACTGGTGCCATCCATATAGGGGACAGAGTCCTGGCCATCAATGGTGTCAGTTTAAAAGGAAAACCGCTGAGCGAGGCCATCCACCTCCTGCAGATGGCCGGGGAGTCTGTCACCCTTAAGATCAAGAAACAAGCTGACCGTATGGTTTTGGGTTCCTTAACTGAAATTCCTAATATTTTATTTGTTTGTTTTTTTTTAATCTTAATTGTTCATCGCACTTTACAGAAATGATCTTTCAGACGTAGCCAAATCAGCTGCATGGAAAAACAAATAAGACAGAAGTAGAAGAAAACAAAAAAGAATTTTAAGCCCCTGTCTCCCCCTCCTGATATATTTGTTTTTGCCATTCATACATTGTTTTCTTTTTGATCAAGTAGTACAAAAGCTTACTTTATTTGATGGCACTTTTACTTATAAATCACAATTTAGAAAGAAAACGAGGAAAAGAAGAAGAAATGCTTTAATATGCTCTCTTAGGTTTTCATACATGTATCAGCAGTGGAGATGATGCAGTAGGGTTTTTTTTTTTTTTTGTGCTGTAGAAGTATCAGAAAGTGCACCTTTTCCTAGTTTAAGACTTGGATCATTGTTCCTTCCTAGAGTGTGATGGCCGTCAGCATCCAGACAGAGAAGCCGGATTTCTAAGTGACACAGAGGACGATTTGACCGGCTCCCAGAAGACCAGTAAACATTCAGAAGTATACTCTGCAACCGTCCCCAGTATAGACTCTGCCATGAGCTCCTGGGATAGCTCAGGGTTCGACGCAGGCTACAGCAGCCAAGGTGAGGCCAACGGGACGCTTGCTGCCTCGAAATAACCAATTTCTTTTCTCACATACAATGAGATCCCTTTTTTTTTGTTTGTTTGTTTGTTTGTTTGTTTCAGGGACATATCTTCATAAAGCGTCTGATATATTGCTTAATCCAAATGAGTGGAGGCGCTCGAAGCACAGGAGCCAAACCGGTTCCAGCTCAGCAGGTTTAGTCCACCATACGGCACTATATGATGGGAGATTCAGTGAGGATGAGTGGGACAAAATACCTGGGTAAGTGCAGTTTTCCTTCAGGTCAACATCTTGTTTTATGTCAGTGCAGCTTTAAATGTTTCTGATTTCACGGCAAAGAACATTTTATTTAATTTTACAGCACAGTGCAGTGGTGGAGAATTTTAAGTACAATTACTCAGAAACTTTACATTTCTGAGTACATTTTGAAAGAATACCCCATGTCAATTCAGAGGGGATTTTTGTGCCTTTTACTATATTTATCATTTATGTGATATCCTTTCATAGTAGTTGCTCTTGCTCTTAAAAACCCAATTTTAGAAAATACAGAACAGTGTTGTAAAATAACCTGATTCTTCTTTGTATTAATCGTTTTTCTGGCCTCTCCCATTGATTATCTGATACGCATCAGTATGGGGAGGGAGGGGTAACTACTTCTATGGCTACTTTCCATAAAATGCTGGTAGTACATCTGCACTTTTAAGATGCTTGTAAGGAGGATTTTTACTTTTATTAATGTAAAGGAGTTTTTTTTTTTTTGTTTTTTTTTTAAACAACCACTGTGTATAAGCCTCTGTTTGTGCCTTTTTTGATTTCACTGACGAAAGCAAAATTCACTCCAAGTTATTTTCTCTTCATTTTGTATTGTACGCTTTCACATTTTGTGCTTTTCCAAATTGTCCTTTTCTCTTCTTTCTCAGGTATTCTCTGTCTCATCTGCTTTACTAACTACCCAAGAGCTGTTTGGTGTTTCACATTGATGCATCTTTTTCTGTCGTCCGTTGTCCACACCAAAAACATTTCCTCAGAAAACTAAACCTTAAACGCCCAAGGATACATCAGCTTTATCTGTCGCTTCACGCTTGACTTTTTTTCCCCCTGAACTTTTGTGTCACATGCTTACAATTTCCTGCCCTTTTTTGGGGGGTGACGTTACTTTTGTAAATTTGAACTCTTTTCAAGGCTTTATCTAATCTAGCGGACTCCTCAGCATGCGAGCTGCCACAGGAGAGAGAATTTGCTATAAACCATCATGAGGTCCTGAGAGATTGTCAAAGGGACTCTCCAACGTGCAGCCCAAAATACTGCATTTCCCATGCTGCCTTTGTATGCAGTAGCGGCCTCCAGACTGCAGGGCTGCTCTCATGCTCTGGTTCCTGCATTGTCATAGATTCGTCAGCCCCCCCCGTTGCCATGGCACCCTGAACCAGGAGGACAGCTTCTGGTCGCAGGCTCTGCAGGACCTCAAGACCTGTGGCCAGTCAGAGATTCTCAGGGAGCTGGAGGTAGGGCAACCCCTCCTTCTCCCATTTCCACTCCTCCTCCTCCATCTGCTTTGTCCTACTCATGTATTCATACGCTGGTGTCGGCCTAAATGATCATGCCAGATGACGCATTATGATAATCACCAGAGTGTGTAATCTGTTATTAAATCTGACAAGACAGGCTGGGCACCTGCTGCCAAGCTGACTGAGGTAGGCCTGTGTCCAACGACCCAGCCTTTAAGCAGACATTGTTAATACATGTGTCCAAATATCTTTTTGTCTCTCTTCACTGCATTATGATTATATAACAATCCTTTCATTTTGTGCTCTTTCAGGCATCCATGACAGGTAGTGCACTTAGTCTATACCTGGAGGAGACTAAGACCAGTGAAGACTTGATGTTTCAGACTGAAATTAGTATTGTTAAAAGGGAGGGAGTTCATGCCAAGTCTGAGAACAAAAGCAACCTTAACATGTCAACTGGAGCCAGCGAGGTATCAGCCAGGGGCAAAGAGGATCTCTCCCATATAGTGTCCCCTACAACTCTGGCACTGCACAAGGTAGTACAGTTAGGGAGCGGCTTTTCCCATCAGTGCACACATAGGAAAAGATTAATGGGCCGACGACTGACATAATGCCATATATATCGTGACAAAATGGGGGAAAAAAACAAGATGTGTAAATGCACTGCTAAAACATCAAATATAAAGTCCAGTATTAATACCAGAACAATCAATTGAGCTAAGTTTATAGGCTCTTTACATCTGTTGTATGTGAATTTGTTTGGTAATAAAACACAAGTAGCCAAATGAAAATGTTTATCTGGTTGTTTATCATGATTACTAGGGTCAGCACTATAGCTTATCATGTTAGGTCACTGTCAGAATAAGAAATATTTCCCAGTACTTTCCAATCTGATGACATTGCATGAATACAGGTTTATCCAGACTGTGAAGGTGATTTTTGAAAAGGTCTCCATCACATTGACTCTACACAGAATTTTTATTACATATTGCAAGTCTTGTTGAATCATTCATATTAGCAATGACTCATCAGTCAGATGTGCTCACAGTAAATTGAACAAGGTTACATAATAGTTTTGAGGGAACTATGTGTACTAACTACACATCAGTATATTGTAAGTGGAAGGGGTGCATACCTGGCCAGTCAGGACTTGCACTGTGTGTACTATGGAAAAATGCAATAACACTCATCATGAAATGGTGCCTGAATGTACATGCTGTGGGCCAAGACTGCGTCAATCTACTGTTTGGTTTTAGCCAACCATGTCACTGAAGACCTTTAACTGAATTGAGTGGAACTGAGCCAGTAACAACAGAAGAAATAAAGCCCTGCCCTGTATTTTCAGTTGACACACCTTTTTTTTTTTTTTTTTTTTTTTTTGTTTGTTGGAAAGTTACCTGAATGTTATCAAAGCTGCAAATCCAAACTTAAACAGATAATACACGGCGTGTTATTCCGGGTGGCAGAGGTCTGTTTTGTAAGAGTTCTATTCACCTCTAACGCTTGACATTGAAGAGTTTTTATTCTGAGATTTTTTTAACTGTAAAATCTTTTTGGATAGTAGTGTTGTAGAGTTTGAACGTTTCAGGCTTTTAGGGGGCAGTGATTTACATTCTTACTTAGTTTCAGTAGGACAAATGGGCCTCTAGATATTCATGATAAAGTGCATTGCTTTACAGTCTAATCCACAGTGCTATGTAAATCTAATCTGTCTTGTGTTTTCAGGTGACAATAAGAAAAGACTTTGAGAGCCATGACTTTGGTTTCAGTGTATCCGATGGGCTCCTGGAGAAAGGAGTTTATGTCAACATGATCCGCCCAGATGGCCCAGCTGACCTAGCTGGTTTAAAGCCTTTTGACCGGATTCTTCAGGTACTGTTTTTGGTTATAAAGCTCATATTTAAAGGACTAGTTTAACATTTTTGGAAATGCTTTCTTTTTTCTTTTTTTTCCCCTTTCTTGTAGAGAGTCTGATTAGAGGACCAATATCACTCTGGTTTTCTGGACAGGGCTTGGGTTAGCTTAGCTGAGCCAAAAGCTGAAAATAGGACAATTAAGTAGCCTGTCTCACAAGCTAAGATAATGTCTATTTTTCTATTTTAAGTAAAAGACTGTAGCCTGAGAAACAGTTAATGTATAGTTTGGGTGCTTACATCTCATGAGATTATTCAGATGTTTTCAGAGAAACAGCATAAATTAAATGTAGCAAATGAATGGCTCTGTTCTTCTTCTTCTTCTTCTTCCTCTTCCTGCTAAAAAATAAAATATAAATTAAAATAATAAGCCACCATGTAATGTAAATAAAGGTTTTCATTGTTTTAAATATTCCAGGTAAACCGAGTGAGGACCAGAGACTTGGACTGTTGTCTAACTGTGCCCCTAATTATGGAGGCTGGGGACAGTCTGGACTTGGTCATTAGCAGGAATCCACTGGCAGCAGCAGTCACCGGGCTGTCCCACAACTGTGACGAGCCCTCCAACTCACCGTTCTGCTTTCCTGAGCACAAGACCAACAGCATCGCCCTGTGAACACAAAGGCACACATTAGCATGTTTTAAACCCTGTAGCGCCTCTCTCTCTCTCACACACACACACACACACAAACACACACTCACTCACTCACTCACTCTGTCTCTCTCACTCTCTCTCTCTCTCACTCACTCACTCACTCTGTCTCTCTCACTCTCTCTCTCTCTCTCTCACTCACTCACTCACTCACTCACTCACTCTGTCTCTCTCTCTCTCTCTCTCTCTCTCTCTCTCTCTCTCTCTCTCTCTCTCTCTCTCTCTCTCTCTCTCTCTCACTCTGTCTGTCTGTCTGTCTGTCTCTCTCTCACTCACACGGTTAGGTTTGTCACGTTATACCTCTCAGAGACCGTTCACACTCATGTTGAACACATAGAGCTTCCTCTCACATGGACCAACACAAACAGCCACTCTTTCCAACACCTGAAAGCATCTCTCACTCAGAGTTACAAGTCCATGTGCTCACTCACTGTTTTAGTCACTGTGCTCACATGACTCAGTTCAGAAGAGGCTATGGCTTTGGGGCAGATCCCCTCCCCAGCCCCATCACATCCCTTCCCTTTCCAGAGGCGAAGCCAGTAGAGGACTGAAGTTGCATAACAGTGGAGTCATAGCCTCTGACGGAGACAGGATGTCAACACACAAGTCTCCTCTCTGGAGAGAGACCAACACAGCACACACGCACTGCATACATTTATAATCCTTTCATTTATTTATTTTTTATTGGCTTTGTGTTCTCATTGAAAGAACAACCTTGTTATATGAAATGGATTTTGTTCCTTTATGCTGACACAAATGACTTCCATGCAGTGTTTTATATGCATATAAAACATACACTGCCACATAAGGTGTAAGTGGATGAGTTATTTTAGCCATGTCTTGGCTTACTGCCCCCATTTCCAGTCTCTCCCCCACACTGCCTGTCCTGGAGAAGAGAGAGTGGCTCCAACTAGAGATTTGGAGTCACTATTTGCCAACTATCATTGACTATATTTTGAAGCCCCTTATGCGTCTGACTGCTTGTGAAGCCACACTATCCTTTCTGTTTCAATGTGGGTGTTTCTTTGAGGGATGAATTGTTTCCAAATGACTTCAGAGAAACAAGTCTTTTTTTCTTTCTGTTCACAGTCCTGATGATTCAAACATGTTTACAAGGATTTTGTTTTGCTTGATGTTTGCTGACATTTGCACATAAACCACAATTCTTTATTACAATCACACTTCGTGGTCAGCTCCTGTTCAGTTTTTCACGTTTCACTTTCATTCTCTTCAGTCTCTTCACGCTTTGTCACATTTTTTACCAAAACAGAGGATGAAATGACTTTCAGTTTTTGAGAGATGAATAGGCGATCGGTGTGTTTCTCTCAGTTTCTCCTACCAGTATCTACAAGCATGTTAAGCATGCCTAAGGCTCCTCAACAACTAGTTCCTCCGTGTCTCTTTATAAGTGAGAGTGTTCCCTTTTTTAATCAAGGAGTTGTTTTTATAAAGCATTTGTGTAACTGGCCTGCTGATCAAGCTTCCTCTCTGGAAATAACACATTTGTTTCATGTCTTGGTTGATATGAAAATGTTGTGAGCTTATTCAGAGCAGCCTTAGAGACTGAATTATCCTTGGGCCAGTAACTTTTTTCAGTCACATTTCTGACTCATGATGTAAATTGAGTATCATGTTGTATATTGAGGCCTGTTTTTAAGGTTTTATATTCATTTACTGTATGGTTCCTTACCTTACTGTATAATGTATCATGGTATGCAGTGCTTTATTTTTTTGTTTACATGCACATACAGTGTAGTATCTTCATGTAAGCTGTGATACTGAATGTTGATTTCCATGTCCTTCCAGATTATGTCAAAAGTCAGTTCAAAGGAACTTGAAAGTTTTAATGGATATTATTTTATTTTTATTTAATTTATTATAAATGTATTTCTTTAAATCAGAATAAACTTATGAAGCCGTGGATGAGTTAGTTGTATGTGTTGTTTCATTTTGCTCTTCCAACAGAGATTACTCAAACCAACACTTGGATGCCATCCAAAAATGGATTGCAGTGAAATTTAATTTGGACATTCTTTCGCTCCAAATAACAAATCCCACCAATTGTTAAATCATTGACATTTCCTTCTTTGTTTTGGGGTGAGGGATCTCAACAAATATTACATGGAATGCAGTGAAACTCTCCATTCGTGAGATATTTGAATGACTGAGGTGTTTAAATCAACTGACTATTTAAATTTGTCTAATAACTTGGTCATGGCTTGAGCTTCTGATTACATGTACTAATGTTAGCATGCTGGCATACTTAAACTGAAATGGAGAATACCAAACGCTGGTGTTAATTAATTTGAGTTAGTCAACTGGGAAAATCATGCAACTATCTTCAACCTGGTGAAAAGACTTATTTCATCAAGCTCTTGGTTTTTTTTTTTATATCAAAATAATAACTAACATACACATTTGCAATTTTGTCAGAGCATTTTCTAGGAGCTATAAACCAATCTTTGTTTGTTTTTTTCAGTTCTAAGTGAGATGTCAAAGCAGTTTCCACCTGCTCGGAGTCATTACGTTGATGGTGAGACAGGCACTGAAAAATTTAGGACAAGTGTCAATGAGCTGTGAAAGGTGGAAGTCAGGATGACATTGGTGGCCTTGGGCGGTGGATGTTCAAATAAATATAGACAGCTATTTCAAGGGTGGAATTAAAATGTGTTGTGATTTGTGCTTTCTCAATATTGATGTAGGCAAGGAAGTGGGAATTTGATTTGTGTGAACTGTCATGTAAAACTGTAACTGTAGTAGTTGCACATGCATTAGTAAGCACGTCAGGTTAACTGTCCTCTTGAAAATGAAGAGCGGTATACAGGCCCTGCAGGAATGGCACTGAGCTGGACTTTTGTAAGGACAGATACAATAATAGTGTGCTGGAATTTAGACTCTCCATTGTGCAACAGCTCTTTGAATAAGCAGTCTTGAGTGTTATAGTTAGAAGAAACTGTTATGGGAATTGTTTATACTGAACCCTATAATTATCGGGGTCATTTGGTGATATTAATAGGGTTTTTATGCTTTCAGCTGGGGGCAGCATAGTGGTTAGCACTGTTACCCTGCAACAAGAAGGTCACGGGTTCGGTTACCGGCCTGGGGCCTTTCTGTGCGGAGTTTGCATGTTCTCCCTGTGCCTGCGTGGGTTTCCTCCGGGTCCTCTGGTTTCCTCCCACTGTCCAAAGACATCATGTTTGGGTTGACTGTTGACTCTAAATTGTCCGTAGGTCTGAGTGTGAGTGTGAGTGGTTGTTTGTTTCTGTGTGTTGGCCCTGTGATGGACTGGTGACCTGTCCAGGGTGGGGATTGTCTCCAGCAGCTCCCCATGACCTGGAAATGGATGTGGTAGATAAAGAATGAATGCTGTAGAGTGGCCAAAAGCCAAAAAACCACTGTGAAAACAACTCTAACCAAAACTACAGGGAGGCAGTCAGGTACCAAAAGGGGCTTTGGGATAATCTTTCAACATTCAAATGGAAATTTTCCCCAGGACCAAACGCAAACACACAATTTATAGTCAAATAAATACAAAGAGTCTCAAGTTCAATGTGGGATAAATTTTACTGAGTCAAAAAGTACAATTAAGGGAGCAAACTGAACTGTCTCAGTTGCACATACTTTTTTTTAATCTTTATTTTCACTCCTATTGTTGGCTTACTTCTGAGTTCACTCTTGTCTCACTACACCCTTTTGACACAACTGTTGTACCAAGGCGCCATTGTTTTCACCCTCAGGAGACCCTCCCTAATGGTGTCTGACAGTCCTCAGCTGTTAATGTATAGAAGGGCTGAGCATCAAACGCGTCATTTCCGTCTCACTTCTAAGTTTCGTTAGTTCCTGAAAAACTGAAGTTACAGAAAATAAATTATACAAGCTGACTCCATACATCAGATTTCTGTCTGTGTTTAGTAATAATAAAAAAAAAAAAAAGTATGTCTCCATTCATAATGAATACAAATGCTTGATCATCCATCAACATGAAGATAATATTTCCCACAGTGTTACTGAAGAACGTGTCATTGTCTACCAGCGCTGGAACATAGCTGTGAAGTTTTTGAGATACTTGACAAGAAGGGTTACAAATGTCAGCATCATGGATGTGCACTTTGACCTCAGCACTAAAATATATTGTTAACACCCCAAATAAACAGTCATTGTAAAAACTGACTTTGCAGTAGAACAACAGTATTGGATAACATTTGTGCTCTGCAGGTTTGATTATGTGTACATGATATTTACAGAAGACAAGAATTATTAACACAAATAAATCCAAAGAAAGAGATGTTTATTTGTAATCTCTATAGAATGATGCAATGTGCATCTCAATGGGGACAACTTGAGACAAAAATACTTTGGTACACTTAAATTTCCAAGTAGCATAAGATTTTTATGGACAAAGCAGTACATTACTGTGGTTATGTCTGCACATGCTTCCTGATAATAATTCCTTCTGACTTTTCCATTCATCGGACTGTACATGTTGTTTGAATTTGTCACTGTGTTGGAATGAGCAGAGAATGCCATTGCTTCAATGAATATTGCATACTGAAAAATGTAATCCAGGCTCACAACATAATCAAAACCTAAAATAAAAGAAATTGCTGAGTTTTCAGTAATTAATCAGTGATGTTGATATGATGTACAGTATAAAAGTGTTACAAAAAGGCATATGTGATTTACAAACAATTCAAATTCTACGTACAAACGTCTAAAGTGAACATTAGAAACTACAGTCCATCGGTATTTCTGCTACTTAAATGAGCACAATGGGGAGGGCTGTTCGGGTGTGTAGAAAAAAAGTCACGTTTTTACGTTCAGTAATGTTCTCATAGGTCCTACTACTATTATGAATATGAATATTTGACATCAAATTTCTAATCTTCACTGTTTTAGTATGGAGACAACTAGATAATGTATATCAAAGTTTACAATATCAAAAAGTTAGAAGCTAAAAATATTTCCTCCTGAAATGCGTTGCGAATGTAACTGCAATACCCTGCAACAATAATAACAAACACTACAATAAAGGTGAAACGACATATAAAGTGCAAAGAGAGGTTTCAATAAATGCACTGGGACTGATTATGGTAGTCACACAGGCAGTGTACAAATACACATACACATAAAAATGCCAATTTCCACTTCCCACTTCTTCCTTCTTTCCTTCTGTATTGTTTTCACCTCAGTTGTTTTTGAGGTTGCATCTTCTTATGAATGCATTTCTCCCTGTATTTGGCCAAGGCCTTGTTGCCCATGTAACTTAAAGGATGTCAAGCTAAATGAACTCTGTACAATGTATTTCACTACTGAACATGTTATTTATATGTACTCAGGGATGTGGGTGGCTTGCTTCTGCTGCTAACGGAGGTACATTCATTTTGACTGCAGGATAAACAATGACAGCAATAGACTAGAAGTTAACTTGGGCAGTGAGACTGCCACAATCAGGTGGGGGTGTTAAGATGTTTTCTACCTTTTCTATGATTAATTGCTTGATTAGAATTTATGAGAAGCGAGAATTCAATCTTTTCTTCTATTACATAAAAAAAAATAAAAATAAAGAAGAAAAAAAAATTCCTCATCTCTCAAGGAATCAACAGAAAGGTAGTAAACATTGAATGTTTTCTATCTTAAAATACTGCCTAAACTAAGATCAGTGCCAACTACAGCAACAACAATTGTAACATCGACAATATTGATATAGTAAAAAATAAAAAATAAAAATTACAGTAATATATAACTCTCTTCATAGACATCAAACCAAAATATCTCTAATGTGAATATATTGAACAATGTAAACCTACCATTATCAAAGTTAGCAAATATGATAATAACACAAAGAGCACATCAATCTTATTCCTCTCACAGAGAGCACTCACATCATTGTTTCTACAATGGTGTGGGTTGGCTTGATCAAGCCATTGTTCCCATTTGGGTCCAGGGGCTGTGTCAGCTCGCTGCCCTTCAGGTTGTACTCTTTCGGGCGAGAGCTCACACCAGACTTTGCCGGGGCTGCCACCGCTTTAATCCTCTGAGGGACGGAGACGAGACATTAGACCAATGCTCATTAGTAACTGCTTAAACCAAAACTGTCTTAAAACCAAAAATGACATCGGAGTTCAACATTTGTTTTTTGTGTGATACATGATTGAAGAATTAATTATTTGTAAAATATTTCAATACATCCCATCTCCAGCAAACGGCAGGTTAGTTTATCTTAGCATTAAAAACAACAAGCCAGGTTTTAGCTCCTGTGCCAGCAGATTATCTTAATATAGCATGATGACTGGAAGCAGTTGGGAAACAATGGGAGACACTTATTATCTTCAGGAGGAAAGTCAAACCGTGCACATGTCCCAGTGCTGTGAAGCATAAAAAGCTTAGCTAGCCATTACTAGCAATCCCATAATTAGGTGAAGTTGATGTGACCAAGGGGGTTGCGAGAGAGTGTGCCAGTAATTTAAGTGCTGGCTGACCACGACTGGCAAACCTTGAAAATTCATTTTGTTTTTGCAGCTAATAATTATAATATATCACCGAATGGAGTCCTTATGGTGAACTTTAAAGGTTATAGTAAGCAATTTATTTCATGTTGGAGCAGAGCCTGACTTGGTGTTTTTCCCTAAGCTAAGGTAAAGATTTTAGGGCTGTGGCCTATGTAAATGTAAACAGCATATCAAAGAAGTATTATTTATCTTATCATATTCCCTGCAAAGAAATAAATAGCTCAAGCATACTTCCCAAACTACCAAGTGTCAGCTCACCTCAATCAGGGGTCCCTCGGACTGTAGGATCTTGATGACCATCACCATTGGGATGCATATCATGGAGGACAGGGCCAAAAACCAGCCCAGTCCGATGGCCCAGTCAGGATACTCATACACCTTGTTATAGGTCAAGGGCTTGTATTTCACCAGGGAGAAGACAAAGCAGCCCTAGGAAAAACAATCACATGCTTCTTTTAGTACGAGTTGTATGCCTTCCTATGACCTTGAAAGTTCAAATATCAGCATTTGTCACATGTCCTCTCCCAACAGTTATCTTGGATCTCTCACCATGCAGAGGACAGGAGTGATTATGGTCCAGCTCCATTTCATCCATGGGTTTGGTCTGTAGCCAATCATATCCTCAATTCCATCATAGAAATTATCAACACCTGCAAAACACAAAGAGAAAGAAAGAGTTACAAGTGGGCTTCTATGTGTGTTATGTTTACCGTAAGATAAGTTGTTATCAGTCTCTTTAGTACACGTGGTGCTGTTGTAAAAATGACCTTCATATCTAGCGCTGGAAATTAGCAAGTTTATGAGCCCTTTAGAGTACTTTGGATTGCCTTGAGTCTAAATGGTGCTATATAAATAAACTTGCCTTGCCTTGCCTTTATCACTGCTGTCTGCCATAAACAGAACTGGTTTGACTGTAGTACTGTAATCTCCCTGTTTTATTGCATTGTTCAATGATGTGTTTTCTTTACTCTGCATGTGCCTGTTGCTGTTTTTATGATCCTTTCTGAATGTTATCCCATTTTTGGTTTCTTTTACCATATGATAAGGACTACAGATCAAAACTGGCCTGTAAGGCTACCTCTGGCTCATTTGCTGCTTAATAATAAACTAAAAATAAACGAATTTAAACTAGTGAGTAGCAAAGTCCTTTGTCAATGTCATTTGGACATTGAGTCTGTAACCTTTTAAGACTACACTTTGAAAATAGGCTGTGAATGTCTGTGGGCAATGAGCACTTCAACCAGAGTGGTTTTCTCATCTCATATTGTTTATTTTAATAGTTTTCAGAGCCCCAATTTCACTAGAAATATAAGAATACTCGAGAAAAGTTTCAAGAAATATCTTATTTTGGTGAATCTTTTGTTTCTTTTTACACATAATGTATTGTATGCATCATGACGCAGACATTAAGCTGAATATTCTTCCTTCATCAATGATTGCAGGGTGCAGTTTGGTGTTCGGGGATCCAGGACAAGCCAATCACAACCCAGTAAACGACCCCAACCTCCTCCCCTCACCCCTGTATACAATTAAAGTTATTTAGTACTTAGGTGAAAAGCACCACAAGGACACGCTTGTGTATCGCCATAGAGATCATTGTGCTTTTTTCAACTCTAAAAGATCATTAATTTGGGAAACGACACTACAGAAACATATCACGCTGAGTTATTTCCACTTACCATAAACCCAGGCTACAGCAATGCATTCAAAGAATGCAACCCACAAAAGGCACACACCACTGGCTGCATAGTAGTCAAAGAGTTGAAACACATACATGCCACCCTGGAAAACGAAAAGACAGAAAACTGAATTAATTCTATTAATCTCTTTAGTGTGTGTGTGTTTGTGTGTGCGTTGGAAAGACGGAAAGTCATAGAAGATAGAAGGGGCCATTAGGGCAGAGTTGGGGTGTTGAATGCAGTGCACAAGAATGCTGGCTCTCTACCAATAGAGGCAGAGTCGAACAGGTGCTGAGACGTCATTGAAGCACAGTTAACTGCTAAATGGAAAACAGCATTCCAGCTCGTTCCATTCAGACACATAGGATGTGAGTGGTGAATGTGGTAGGAAGCCATATTTGGTTGTAACAATGCAGCAGCCGAGAGGCAAGAGGAAAGTCTGCGTGGTTATCTCTGCTGTTAATCCAAATACACAGAGTCTCTTTTACTTTTCTAAACAGGTTGAGCAGCAGAACTAAGAGCACAGAGGCTGGAGGAGTAAGGCTGCTGGTGAACTTACTTTGGTTACCATGGCGAGTCCCAGGATATAGCTCATGAAACACATGAAAGCTATAAAGATTTCTCGCCGGTAACCCTTCCTGAGGAGAGACGGATACAGATCTACGATGGAGGTGATCTGTCCTTCCACTTCAACAAACTGTGGGGACAAAAGCAACTTTTTAGTTCGCAGACACAATCAGAGTCTCTTCCTGTGTGTGTACGCTTCTCTCCCCTCCCTTCTGCAAACCAGTGATTAGAGAATGAGAGCTGTCTTTGTTGTGCAATAATGAGAATTTAAACAAGGCTTCTCTGCAACATTAGTTTGTTGCTACCAAGAAATCACCGTTTCTGTCTCCCTGTCTGTGCCTCACATTCTGTCCCTTGTGTCTCCTCATTGTTACACCACATAAACTACATAATGTCATAACAGGCTGATTATGAAAAATTACTGTTAACTGTAAGTTATAAAAATGTCATCCTTTATCAAATGACATTTACTAAATTGTCTTTATGCACCAGGGCCGTTTGTCTCCTTTGTTGTATAGAGACCAAACAAAAACTCCTTACATAACAGTGGCATATGTGTGTGAGCGAGGTTGACAGTATATAACATTCAGGACTACAAATGTGCATGAGACTTATGGTCATAAAATGCACCCACACAACTGCCCACATGCACAACCACTGTCACTGGCAACATTTCCAAATAACCATACACTTGCACGGCTTTTTGCGTGTGCTCATATTTAGAGAACCATGTTTGCTGAAACGAATTTCCAACCATGTGTAAGACTGAGTTAGCTAAGAGTAAAATTACACCTGGAGGCAGGAAATATGATACTTCTGGATAAATAAGTATCACACTTCTGCTTCTGTCAGTTATCAGTTATCTGTTACCTTGGGGATGAGATATGGATTGGAGAACACACTAAATGCGTGTTACAATTTGAAGGTGGCGGGGTCAACTAATTCAGAGGGACCTGGGAGGTGGCTGGGTGAAATTCACAGGCACTACACCAAACAGCTATTCTGTATGAGAGCACTGACCTGGCTGTCGAGGCCCAGAAGCAGCAGCATGATAAAGAAGAGAATGGCCCAGAGAGTTGGCATTGGCATCATGGACACAGCTTTAGGGTAGGCAATGAAGGCCAAGCCAGGACCTGGAAGGAAAACAGAGTAGGGATGGGGAAAAGGGGGCAGAGGACAGAATTAACATTTCTAATTGATTTCAGCTTGGACGATATACTGTAAGCGGATCGGCGAAAAAAACATCATGTAAGGACTGAGCTAGGAAGGCTCGGGAGGGCCTGACGCTGCCAATAGTTTACAGGAAATATGATCTAGTTTGGCAGACAGTTAAAGGATGTGATAAATTTAACTGGACTGAGTGTTGATTCTGTGGTTAAAAGGTTTTCTTACAGTTACAGGTGTGTTCACTTACAGGACAAATATCAAGAACCACATTCAACTGTACATATCTCATATCTGCTCACAGTTTATATCATTACAACACAATCATGTTCTGTTAGAGCCGATTCACACTTTGTGCATTGTTTTGTGTATATTATATCCCTTGTTACCTTAATGGTCTATGCTTCATTCTGTGCATGGAGGGTCTTTCCATGGACTTCTGTGGTCGTGATGACTGTCTGTTATCACTATCTTGTGACCGTATGTTGCTGAACTGGTCCTATCTGTGTGCAATAAGAATTAAGTGGACTCTAATCTAATCTAATGGACTCAAATCTAAACAAAGCGTTGACCCAGTTCAACAGGATACAATGAAAGCACGAGACACAAAGTCATATAAACTAGAGTCTCAATTATACAACTGTAGGGGAAAAAAAAAAAATATATATATATATATATATATATATATATGTTCAGATTTATGAATTTAACTTTTATGTTTTCAAATCTGATGAAATATGTCTGCATATTCAATGTGTGTCTGTGTCCGTCATAGAAGTACTATCACTGTCATGCAAATGTAGCTTGGGGTAACATGATTATTTTCAAGTTGCAGTCTCAAAAGACAGCAAGAGTTTCATTTTAACTGAACAGAGCGAGCATGCTGAAAGAAGATGCATCTCCTTCAAAGTCGAACACAGAGTATAAAGGAAGGCAGAAACAGAACCGGTGACATCCACCTCGCTCAGGAGATCCACAGCTTGTTAAAAGAACTGGGCTTACAGTGCAGTGTAGAAATATCACTTGGAGGTGCCAGTGCACATGCAGTAGAGTACCTAGAGAAGGGTGCCAATCTTCTTTCAAATCTATCATGGTCAAAAAGGATGTTCCACTTATAAATTGCATGAGCAGGTCGAATGTGGCACATAGGAACACCTGGTGCCATTGAGCCCCTGCAGTAATGACGATGGTCCAGTACAGGAGCTCTGCGACACCGGACTTCATTGTATAGTTAGAACACACAGCACTTCAGATTACATCTCCAATGCAATGTAATCCGTCCTCAAAAAGGTGGAACTAACTATATTTCACAAGGAAGTTACAATTCTGTTTCTTTGATGCTTTTATTCAAGGAGTGTGCAATTGCCGATACCTCTACATTTCAGCATCATCGTTTCCGAGACTCAATACTTTTTTTCTAGCATTTAAATTTTGCTGTTATCTTTCCAATTGCCTTTTTTTTTTTTTTTTTTGCAACAGCGCCCACCATCACTGCTGCCATCACCTTGGACCCTCGTACCTGACTCTGCCACATCGGCAATGTCCACCCCTTGTTCTTGTGCCATGAAGCCCAGGACGGAAAATATTGCGAAGCCAGACACAAAACTGGTACCGCTGTTGAGGCCTCCCAGCAGCAAACAGTCCCTATGTCACACATATGTCAGGGAGGTTGTTAATGAACACAGGCGGAACCGAAGTTCCCATTTCTTTTCTTTTTTTTTTTTCTTTGTTTTTTCACGCAACCGTCTCTGACATGAGTTGCTGTCACTACCATAGTCCCACTCCCCCCCCAGCAGAAGAGCACCTCACCTGTAGCAGTTGTATTTGTATTTGTTGTAGCTCCCCAGTGACGTCATGGCTCCCAGGCAAATGGCATAGGAGAAGAAAATCTGCGTTCCAGCATCAATCCACACCTGAAGAAACAAGGAGATTTTCAGTGACAGCACCAAGGTATGTTTTCAATCTTTTTGCTGAACTAAGTGCACAAGGTTACAGGCTTTAGGAGTGGGTTGTGTGTCAGTGTGGATGAGTTTTTGATCGTACCTCTGGATCCCATAAGCGGGTCAGGTCGGGATAAAGGTAGAATTTGATCCCTTCAGCTGCTCCCGGCAGGGTAACTCCACGAACCAACAGCACAATCAGCATCACAAAGGGAAAAGTGGCTGTTATGTACACCACCTTGACAGAACAAAGGAATTATCAGCCAAAACAATAAGCAAGAGTTATAAAATCATGGCTCATTGGCTTTGAGATATAATGGAAAAAACACTACTTCTATCAGCGCTTATTCATATTTTCCGGACTCCTGGACAAATGAAACATTGTTCTTGTTTTGCCCTGATCTGTAAACAGACTGCACACAGTAGCAAGAGTAAAGCTTGGAGCAGTAACCCTTCATTTTCTGAATTGCTACCTGGTTAAACATTATGTGTGATCAGCCTCGGAAAGTACACTTGTTACAGCAATGAAGCCTGTGTTAAATATGCCACCAATCCCACAAATAGTTCCTATTAGGGTTAATCATTTTCCTCACACAGTCCTTCCTGCTAGCTAAGTCCAAGTTTCTGTGCTCTGGAGAAAGAGAGAGTTAAGGAGTGGCAGTCAACTGTTTACAGCCGACAGAAAGTCTGGCCAAGAAGTAGCTTTCAGGAGAGCACAGAGGCCTGTGTCTAAATCAACTAAATCAACCTTGTTTCCAAGCCTGAGGGTTTTCTCTGAGCAACAGTGTTTTGTCACTAAATCGTCAAGGTAAAGATTAAAGTCCAAACAGCATCCAGGCAACACAATAAGTACAGGATGTGTATACGCCTCAGCACTCACTTTCCCAGTGGACTTGACTCCTTTCCAGATGCAAAAGAAGCAGATAACCCACACTGCTAGGAGACACAGGGCCAGGTCCCACTTCAGGGGCCCTACGTCTTCAATCCCAGAGGAAATGCTCAGGACATTGTGTCTGCAAGGGATAGAGAAGCAAAGATTAGGCGGTGGCAATGGTGGCAGATTGTGGAACTTGAAACAGTGGTAGTCATCTTTCATATTTTGTAAACACACCCAGGGAAGCTGGTCAAGGGACAACCACAGACCATGACACTAGAATTTAGCTAAGGGGGAAGTAAAAGTGGAAATCTCCGGCACATGAACTGGTCTTGCATCCATACAGTCTGAATACAACACAGTCTAATGCTGAGGACATTTATAAGCCTGAGCCTTAAAGCATCTGATGCTGCATTAACACTTCTATTTTGGTATCATTTCTTGTGAAGAAATGTCATCAAATTTAAATATGTCACAAAGTAAATGGGGGTGGAAAACTGGAATTTCTTTTAAATCACAAAGTCAACAGCACAAAAGTGAACTGTCTTCTGCAAGAGTTGCCTGTACAAACACATGGAAGCAAGTTGAACAGACACCGTTACTTTAGTGTAACCACTTGTGCATGTGTGTGCATGAAGCTAACTCACTCCCAGAACTCGGTGACAGGGGAGGTAAAGTTGGTAACATTGGCTGCCAGCCAGAGGGTCTTGTTCTTGCGGACTGTGTCCTCAACACAGTGCTCTGTGTTCCACGGCTGCTTGCATTTTGCCCAGGGCAGCTCCGGCTGAAAGCACTGAAACAGGTAGTACAGCCCCCATGCCAAGATCACGATGTAGTAGACATTGAGTAGAGATACGATCACGATAGAGGCATACCCAATACCTGTTGAGACAGAAGGGGAAGAGGACGGATTCTAACATCATCTCAAGGTATCTGCCAGTTAACTAAGCAACGTGAGTTGTAATCATTTCAAAACAGGCACATTTTAAAAAATAAAGTTTTGCTTGTGTGCTGCTTTTAGTTTACAGCATCAGGTTTCTTTTTTCACCAGCTGGAGGCAGCAAAAACAAGTGGTGTGCAAAACACACAACACATAACTCTGATAACGTGACATGTTATCATAGAGTAGCCTATTTACACATCCAACACCTTTCACATATATTCACTCACATGATCCATATTGATTATTGCTGATTTAAGAGCAGATGTAAACCTTGTGTATGTGTTATAGGGTGTGTCAGTCACTGTTGGTTCAGGCTGTAAGTACAGAATATTACATTATATAATATTAGTCAATAGAGCTGAATAACTCAGTGGCACTGCTTCAGTGAAATGAGGAATTGCTGCTGAGGGCTATTACAAATAACTCTAAATTAACCTCTGCAGCTTGACTCTACTGTTGTAATGTCCTTAGCGTTCTTTGCTATTTTTAGATGACTTTGCCACAAACCTGGACACAGAAATCCCCAGTTCTCCTTCACTGCTTCAAGGTATTTATAAACTCATCATCTCCGACGCCCCCATCTCTTCATTCCCACATAGCGAATGCAAACTGATAGACAAGTCAACGCTCTGACAGGTAGGTGTGTGTGTGTGTGTGTGTGTGTGTGTGTGTGTGTAGTCTACAGCAGTGGTTAGGGGGTACTCAGCTAAAAAATTCTAAACTATTTTTAAGGGCTTTTGAATGGTTTGCTATTTTTAACATATTTTTTTTTTAAATCTCATGTATCCCCATTTGAGAGCCACTGGTCTACAGTGTTTGACTAAAGGTATGCATTCACTGTATGATAAAAACATGTGAAGGCAAGAGGAACAATGAGGAGATTTGCGATTGGTCAGTTTGGTCAGACTTCCCGTGCTGTGCCAGACTATTCGACAGATGGACGGACAGCAGCCTCAGCGTTCCTTGAATAGAGGAAACTGTCGGCAGCTGCAAGAGATCAGTTGTTGCATGGTTTCCTCTCTTTTCATGTGACAGTTCTCGCGTGAACATGAGTAAGGGCGTCGCAGCAGCTGCTGAGGGAGCAGAGCCTCAGTACTTGTCTACAGCTGTCAGTCAAAGGCAGATCGGCTGAGCCAAACAGTTAAAATCGAGCTGTTGGAGTTCCTTAGAGTCTTCGTCTCTTACCCTTGATCCCAAGTCAAGAGACCGTTGAGAGAGCCCCACCCTGACTGTCGCCAAGGACATAAAATATTTATAATATCCTGTAATCTTAAACAAAACACTGCTGCTCCACGTCAGCAAAGACGATCATGGTATTTTCATGCAGACCTGCTGCATGGGACTATACACATTGCTAGGCAACTTGATTTATTTATTTATCTATTTCTTGCACTTCTGTTTCCCTGGCAACCAAGAATTTAGCAATCCATTATTCACACTAAATCTGCAATCCGCAGATTACATTATGTTTTGCAGTTGAGATCAATTTCCAGCATGCAGTCTGGGCATTTATGCATTTATATTTAATCTGATTTTTGTGCATGTCTGTATACATTCCACAATGGGCGTCACTGTGGAGTTGGAGTTTACTAATAACATGCATCCTCCGTGGGCTCCGGCATGCTCAGTGTTCAGCTGCTGCTTCGCTGCACTGTTTAATGACATTTACACAACCAAAACTGGCCTAATCTAGTAAGACTGGTCCAATTTTACTGAGGGGGCTTGTTGTGATTGGTGTTGACCTCAGCACATTATATACAGTATGAATGATGAGTACTAAACTGACAGAGTAGTAAAATCAGGGCAGGATCTGCACTCTTACAAATTACACTTTTACTCAGAAAGAAATATTAAATTATATTGTCAGAGGAGATTCATGCACGCAGATTTACGACACAGAACTACTATTTTTGTGCCCGTGTGTGAATGTGTGCAGTGTCTATGTGTTGTGGCCCACCAGTAAAGATGGGGCACAACTTGGCCCAGCAGGTGATCCCTCCCTCAGAGGTGTACTGGCCCAATGCAACTTCCAGGAAGAACACAGGGAGGCCACCCCCAAACAGGAAGATGAAGTAAGGGATGAGAAATGCACCTGGAAGACAGACATGGGATTTAATCATTTTTGTAACAATAATCACAACACATTTTGACTCTGACATCTGTTTGGGACGTCTGCCTACCTCCACCATTTTTATAACAAAGGTAAGGGAACCGCCAGACGTTTCCTAATCCAACAAAGCCTCCGGCCACAGACAGGACAAAGTCGAGCTTACTAGCCCACTTCTCCCTCTGAGGGACCTTCCCTTCGGCCTCGTCCTCGGGCCGTGTGCCTGGGCTCTTCCCTGGTGAAGGTTTCAGCGTGTCCTTGTGAAAGTCCTTCAGACACTGGAGCTTCTCTTTTTGTGCCATGCTGTGGAAGGCAAAAAGGAAAAGGACACATTGACTGAGAGAGAAACAGACTAAGATAGATAGATAGATAGATAGATAGATAGATGGAGAGAGAGAGAGAGAGAGAGAGAGAGAGAGAGAGAGAGAGGTGAGAGGGATAAGACATAGATAGAGAGGAGCATTAAGGAGCTAATGCTGTCTCCTGATTGCGTTACAGCGTGCTACGTGAGTACATGATAGACAATGCTATATTGCTAATCTTGCTAATCTGAGTGACTGATGCATGGAGGTCATTTAGTATAGAGAAATGTTGCGGGAGCTGATTTACACTGAAAAATGGAGTGAAATTATTTTGGATATGCAGGATACATGTAAAAGTATGCATAAGGCCTTGTGCAATGGAAGCTGAGGATACATTACAAACACCAGCCTCACACAGTTTGTGAAATATACAATATTTATATTCCTCAATCTTTCAGTCTACAGAATATTTTGCTTTAAAGTAAAAAGTATATATAATTTATATTTAGGCTGTATTTTATATAACCACAGAACCCAAACTGTGTGAAAATCACCTAGTGGCAGCAAATGTACATTCACATGTCTATTTTTATTTCTATTTTTTTCTTAAGCAGTACATGTAGTCCTGTTTTCCAGGGAATATTTTTCGTTGCTCAGAGGGAGGTATATTGTCACAGAAGGAAGAGGAAGTGACTGTTTGGCGACAATACACGCCTGTAAGGCCTTGCCTGAACCCAAAGTTTATCTTTCGGCTTGCTCTCATGCTACTCTATGAGCCACGAGCCCAGTGTAAACCAAATTTAGAGGAAGATATCCCACTGCATTACCAAAGCCCTGGCTCCTCTCAGGACAAATACAGCAGCTTAAGATCACAGAGTGTTTACACTATAAACTGTCTTTACAGCAAAGACAGGATTTATTACAGACCTAGGTATCCACTTTCCCTATGTGAGCCAAAGAGGAGAGAAGAAACTGCAGGACAAGAAATAACGATGTGAGACATGTCAGGACTGAATATGATTTAAGTTCTTAGCCGGAATACAGTTGACAACAAAAGAGGAACAACAAGAAAGCTATAATTAACCGTGCACTCTGATGTTTGTAACGCAAGCTCAAAAGGTTTCCTCTTTTTTTCAAGTGGAGAGGCTCCCACAGCAAATTCAGAGACTTCCCGTTAACACTAGCACGCCACAAAATAAATTCAGAGGTTCATGTAACAAAACAGTTTGTGCGGAAATATGTCAAAGCTCCAATATAGTCACTTAAATTTTGGTTTCTGTTTAAAGTATAAAACTGAAAAAGTGGAAGATTTAAATAAATAAGCAATAATAACAACCTAAGAATAAATTACAATCACCACAGTGATAATAGCAGCTTTCACCTCTCAGGAATGGGCCTTTCTGCCAAAAACTACATGAATCAGACTGTGAAACCTCTGACATTCCTACTGGGAACTATGTGTCTCCTCACTTAATCAATGCTCAAACAACAACTCCTCTCTCCCCCTCCTCGCATGCTGCGTCCCATCATTTTCTAGGATTTCTCTCTTCCTGTTATGCATGACAAGTCAACTTAAACCACTTTCCGTGCTCAAACCTCCGCCTTACATAACTGCATCAGCGCTTGCCCATTGCTTTTCTCATCCTGTTTCTCTCACTCTCTCTCTCTTTATCCCCCTCTGTCCACTCTGTCTGCTCAGCGTATGCTTTCACCTGACTGCATGATGTTAGGAGGCTGCCTTCCCATCAGATAAGATTCAAGGCAAACTGTCCTTGGGATATAAACCAGACATACTCTGACAGAAATTCCTAAAGCTTAGAAAGAAATAAAAAACAAACAAACAAACATCTATTTTAATTTTTACAATCACTGACTCGCTCTTCTTTTAAACATAACAACGACAGCAATAAAATCTATTCGTAGCTCTTTCTCTTTTTATTTAACCTTTTGAAGCACAAAGTCACACAGTAAAAACAAAAGCACTGATCCGCTTTTGGTTTGACCATTTTAAGAAAATGTTCAGAGAAAAACTTGCAGAAACACATAAAATCAATTCTCTTTTCAGGCAAAGAAATTCATAAAACTTACATTTCCTTCATGGCTGCGACTATGTATAGCGTTGCTGTCTCTTAGCTGTCACCATTCCTCTGTACTAAATGCCTTTATGTCCACACGGGTCACAAGTAGTGGAGCTGACAGCAGGGCCCGCCCCCTGGCTAAAGACAATTAAATCCAAAGTGGAGATTGGACGCAGCTCTGCTGTGACAGACAACTCAGGTACCAACATGGGAGACTGTAAATTTCCACTTCCAAATACTCCCTGCCCACAAACATACACGCAGCCAAGTGGAGGGGATGGGTGCATGTCACACAAGCACACAACACTCCTTATTCATGTTGCTCACACAGAGGACAAGTCAGGAAAAGAGAAAGACTGGGTTGGTCCAATACTGTGGGTTGGTCATGAATTATGATCTGATACAAATGGAGAAACTAAAGGGTTAGAGATGTACTGGCTTTTGTTTTACACACACTTTAACAGCACTAAAATATGAAGCATGGTTTCATAAGATGCCTCTCATAGCATCAGCATGCCACTTTCAAGCATCTTTGTGTGAAAACTATTTTTATTCACAAGTATGCTGTGATAATTTCTGGTATGCAAAACATTGTGAATCACTGTCCTCTCTTCTCTTGTGACCTGTGGTTGGTTATCTGGGAAATATAAGCCAGTACAGTATCAGCATATAACAATGCCTAATAAGGTAGTGTGTCTCCTCTGCATGTCTAGGGTTTGTTAAGACACCACCAACAAAGTCTAGGATTCAAGTTTCAATTAAAAATCAATAAATTACTCTGCAGGAGTGAAATGAAGGACAAGGATCAGCTGATAAACTACAGGCTCACACACACACCTTCGCTCGCACTACCATATTTTGGTTTCTCTGTGTATTATTTTGGTTCTGAAGTTTTGACAGACGCTACAAGAGAAGACGAGATTGTGAAAAATGAAATAAATATCTCTTTGTTTGCTTAAAGGTTACATAACTCACAGGAGCCCTGCAAACTGTCTGTATTTGTTTACTGTCAGACTGGATTTATATTCATGCAAATTGTAGATACAACATGGCAGAGAGTCTTCCACCTGCAAACTGGCAGTGGCTTTGAAATAATGCATGGTGATATAATGTCAATTAGGATATTTGTTCACAAACATGATTTGAAAAGTAGATCTAAGAAAAGTATGCTTATAATCTAAATACAGTGGATAATATACTAGAATGTGATCCATTTTCCGAATGCCTATTTTTATTAAAATCAAAAATAAATATTGAACTATTTACTGGGAAAGTCATATTTTCACACTCGGTAGTAGTTAAATAGTTGCAGGATTGATAAACCACACCTTATTTTTACAGGAGTTTGCTCACAGACCCAGTATGGAAAATGTACTCTCATAATGAAGGTGGAGATGGACCTCAGCGGGCGGATTGGGTTCATTAAAGGACGCGTCAATCAATCATACATTGGACTGGGCGGAGACACAGGAAGTAGGTTAAGTCTGTGCCAGTAAGCACAAGATATAAGCTAGTAAACGACTTAGTTCACCAAACCTACTTCAGCAGACTCTCCTCTATAGGCCGACATGCATGACAGAATCATCCATTCATCGACTCATTCATTCAATCTACACATTAGCAGTAAGGGGGCACCTTTCACCTGCAGGGTGCAATGCCCCCCCCCCCCCCGAGATGCTTCATGTTACCGTAAAGCCCGGGCACGCCTGAACGCATCACCACAGCCCTCAAAAAAATAAAAAAAACCAGAAACCGTGTTAGCAGTCAGAAACACGGGAAACCGGGTTCAAAGGCCAAAAACTGCGTTTTTATACCCCGATAATCTGTTGACCGAAGTCTTTTTTAAAGCGGGTTATAACGCAGGTTTCTCCTCCCGATAAAGCGGAATCACCGACGAAAATTTTAAGACACAGCATCATGTTGTCAAGAAGGAAACAGTGAGTGGGAGCAAGATATCAGAAAAAAATTATGATTTTACATTTCTAAAATACAATATCAAAACACTGTGGCAAATGGCAGGTTTTAAGTAAAGTGAAATTGAAAACCCAAAGACGTAAAATCGCAGTTTAAAAAAAAAGCTTATATTGTTTTTGTCTTTTGTTTTTTGTTTTTTTTGTTGTTTTTTTTCTATAACATCTTTTCTTGGAGTTGAATGACAATCAATGACAATTTACTGACTCGATGATATGGAAAGAAGATGCCGGTTTACCTGCGCTCTTAGTTTTACTAAGCAGCCTGTTGTTCTCTGCTCTTGAGTTAAACAAGCTCATCTATTTTTCTGAGATCATTGTTTCTATGAGCTGCTGCGCGTTTTATATGAGTTTAGTGGAAAATCACCAGCTACTGCGCGCAACAACTTCTTAAAGCAACAGCGGCCCTCAGTCAGTCCGCCCTCTGCCAGCTCCGCCACAGTCACTGTTGACTGATACAAACAAATGTCACCAGCCACGAACAGAATCTGCTGCAGGCATTTGCATCTTCACTTGCAACGTTTGCCGATATGCAAAAAAAAAAAGGGGGGAAGCAAATTTCACGTATATTCAACGTGCCTTTCCAATATAAGTTACCGCCATAGCCATTTAAAGTAAACATGGTATCATTCTCTGGAGGAAGCAAAAACGTTAATACACTGCAATCAGTTGATTACAGTTAATTATTATGGTAGCAGTTATATCCATTAAATCAGTGATTAAGAAGGACTTGTGCTGCCTTATCTTGGATAATACTTCTCTTGTGACAACTGCTTTGTCTCAGTGTGTCTTTAATAAAAAGGGAGGCTCCTCCAACAGACTGTTTAATTGCCTACCCTTTTCAAATGCTACAGGACTAATGGATTAAAATCAATTTATAAACTGCTTAACATTTAAAACTGCAGACATATTTGGGCTAAATGCAGGTAAATGACTGACTACTGGCACTCATTTATCAAATCCAAAGAACATTTGAAGCTATAAAACTGCTGCTGACTTAGCATGAAGTATAAAATCAGAAGGCGTTAGGAAAGCTTGACCAAAGGTTATTGGGTCATTGTTACCACATGGAAAATGAGGCATCATTAAGATCTTAAACTTTGAGATGAGTGCAGTCAACTTGCTGGGACAGGAATAAAGTGTAATTGAAAAACATCTCTTGTTGCCACGGTTTGTGGTTTGATTACAAACTAATATTGGTAGTTAGAGCACATCAGATATTAACAGAGTCTAAACACTCCTTACCAGTCGAGACATGCTACTTAGAGCAACTTCCTGTTTGTACAAGAAACTTTAAAATTTGTGCTGCTCAAGGCCCTTCATCAAAAACTCAAAAGCTTCACAATTTAGTTTCCCAAAGAGGTTTTTGATTAGAGTGACATCATATGATAACGATCTGATCAATTCTATAGAAGAAGTTTGTTAAACTATAATACCTGTTGCTCATAAAAATTGAACCAGTATTGCACAAGAAATTCAAAATCACAATCCAGTGGATTTAGACTATGGAAGCAACTCTTTTTATAAGTGTGAGCATGTTCCTATGAGTTTAAAAACATGTTTCAGGGCTCAAAATGGTAATTCCTCTTTTCCGTGGATTCATAATCTATTTCAAAGGGGGTTTCCCACCAGTGAGTAGGCAGTTGATCAACAGATTTTTTGTTCAGATGTTGACTGCTACTGCTACGCCTACTATGACTACTAAATCGATTCAGTTCATTTTAGGTCCAAGTAAATATTTGTGCCAAATTTGACACATTAACAAGAATGGTCAAAGTGTGTTTTGACAACCGGAGAAATTAAAAGTCTGTTTTGAAAGTTCTCATAATGATCATCTAACAGAAAACATTTCTCATCTGTACAAATGGAGCACATGTCTGTAAGACCTGTGCATATAGTTCAATGCAGTTCAGTATTGTCTTAATCCAGAGCATCAGCGTTGCCAAACAGGTGGCACGGCACTACCACGTGTTTGTATGTCCGGAAATGATGAGACTCTCTCTAGTTGTACCACGATAGCTTCTGCTAACACAAAACAATGGTTCCATTTAATCATTTTGAGTGATATTCTGAATAAATCTGAGTCCCTGCTTATGCAGTATATGAAGAAAATATTGCTAAGAAAGCTTTAACTCAAAAACAGGAAGTTAAGGCATGTAATATTGGGAAATGCCAAACCAAGGGAGTTGTTTTTTGGTATTCTGTAACAGAAATGAAGCAAAGTATTGAGCAATTTTATGAGGGGAAAGTTCTCAAATCAAATTAAAGGGTTAGGGTTGTTTTGTTTTGCACTTTTATGCTGCACACGCTTTTACTTGCGTTTTTCCTCATTGGTCTTGGAGGCAACAGTTTGTGTCAGTCACCACAAAGTCCACTAAGAATTTTAGTGATGGTTTCACCCTGCAGAGAACAAAAGCTCTGTCTGCAGGACAACTGCTCTCTGATGCCTGAGGGTGAAATAGCCAGGAAACAGGAAAGTGAATGGGAAAAAAAAAATGCAAGTTTGGACGCTCACTATTGTAACTATGCGAAAAACATCCTTGAATTCCAAGTAACTTGACTCACACAGGGGATTGAAAGCTTTAACTAACTTGAATAGAATTACAATTGCTGCAGGGGAAACCAGCTCATAATCATGAAGTCATGTTTATGTTAGATTTTGTCATGTTAAAAACCAACAAAGGAGATCACAAAATGGCAGTGAAAGCAAGTCTTTTATTTAAAATTGTGAAGAACAAGAAAGAAGCACTGAGCTGATGATGGCTATTGAGGGAATTCACTGAAGAAGACAAGCAGGTGAGGTAAACAACCAGGAAGCCACAGACCAGAGTAGGCAAACAGAAATCCTAATAGCCAAAACTGGGCTGCATGGCAGATAGCAGGGTTATGGGTATATAAACAGTCCAAAACTGGGAACTCACTGATGATAAAATAAGGCCAAAATGTCCAAATCAGAACAGTCCAGTTCATTTGCTTTGATCAGACATTTTGTTCATTTTGATCTGCACTGTCAGTAAAACTCAAATTTAGTGCGTTATCAGTTTATATCTGTCAGTGGAAGTCAAGAAGTTGATGTACAAAGAGACACATAACTTCAAAGTCACGATTGGTCATTCTCACTGCAGGTTTGCTGCATCTACTCGCAGAAGAGTGTCTGATTGTTTACACTGAAGGGTTCAGGGCCAGAGGTTGTTGCCCTGGATAGATTTAGCCGGTCTTTTGCTAGAGGTCTGTCTAAGGGCAGACCAGTCACATGGTAACAGTTTAATCCTGTCTCACATGCAGACGCTGCTTGTATCTCTCTGCAGAGCTGCTTGTGTTTTTCACCGGCAACCTTGTGACTCACCCCAGGTGGAGCATTTTACTGTACACAAACATACAAGATAGACCCACAATAAGGGATAAAATGCACAAAAAGACTTTTTTCTGATAAATAAATCCACTAAGATTAAATGTGCTGAAGCTAGGGACGCTTTGTTTTTGTGATGTGTGTACCTAAGGGCCAGTCATCTTGTATTTACACAGCTTTCTTGCCGAGCCTGCTGTATTTGGAAGAGCTGACTAATAAGACCACTGCTCACTTGCTTATCTGTGTCCTGGCAGATAATACTTCAAGGGAACATATAAGACTTAATCCCCACGGCTCTGTTAAGTGTAAAAATCTGACTGTCATTCACTTCCAAGATGAGACTCCATGCAAAGTAGGAGTATTAATACAAAATCTGGTTGTGTGTAGTGAACTTCATAGGCATCATCAGGCTTGTATTGGCATGACTTTGAGAGTGGAAATCTGGGGGAAAGTGCTTGGCTTCTGATGCCCTCTCAATTAAAGACAATCCTATAAAGAGATCTTGGCGGGAACCTGTCTTTTAATTTAGTGAGCGTGTTGTCTCTACTGTGCCATTTCTTACATAACTGCTGGCAGGGCCTGCACTAGCTAACACTGTCCAATAAAATTTAAACACAGGCCTTTCACTGCCAAACTACACTAAAACAATTTTATTCTGCATTTCTATGCTGGCTGTCTGTGTGCCTGTATGTCTTTGTCTCTTTTCTATTCTTTTTTTTTTTTGCATATTCAGTCAAAGAAATGTAAAAGTTGAATATAAGGGGAGTGGGAGAAAGAGCCAGTACTTTTCAGGTCCGTCTCCAGCTAAGTATGGGTTTACCATTCTCTGTCCCTCTCTCTCGTTCATGGTAATCCCTAACTAATAATAAAATTGATTATTTACAATAGCAGCTGCAGAGAGTAATGTCTTCCTGAAAGGACATACAGTATCAACGGTAAAGGACAAGGCCACAAATATGCTGGTTAGTCTATCTACATATATGTAACATATTTACTGTATATTACCCGCAAGAAAGCTCATCAGCTTTATGTCCGACCACCTGCAGCCATCTCCATCTGCTCCAAATCAAACGAATCCTACATGTGAGCCACATACTGAAAAACGACATGGTTGAGTAGAGAATGTCTGTTCCTAGAAAAGCATGTGCACAGATGGTATGAACAACATAACTCTGCATGTTCTGTGCACGTCAGCCATGAAGCACCTGAGGTGAAATTTGATGCAGCATAGAAATCAGCAGAATAAGCCCGCATGGATGACCAGAGAAGGACATCAGCAAAATATCATGCTGCTGTTAACACGTTATATACTCTTGACCTTTATTACCATTAACTGCATCAAAAGAGACCGTGCACCGCTCCACCCTCAGTACTCCCACAGACATCCAGGCAGATAATACCTTTACTGGAGGAATGAAGATGCAAGAAAAACAGCTGTTTTTCCATTCGTCTGGTATTTTTCCACCACTGCAAATTCCTGTATGAAGTCACAGTGTCACACTTAGGGCTCAGTAAGTCACATGGTGGCATGAGTCAAGAGGCAAGAGATATTAGCCTTCTTATGTCCAAGACTTCTTGACACATGGAAGCACGTGGAAATCATCACTGCAATGTACTTTGAGGAATGTACAGGACACATGGAATCTGAGTCATATCATCAGAAATAAGGTATATTAGTTTTAGTACAAGGCAGTGTTGTTTTTGAAGGCGACTGCAACATGATTTGAGAAGCACCCATGAGAATTGGGTGCATCATGTTGACATCAGAAGGCTTGTGCAATAAAGGTGAAGAAAACAAGTCTGTGACTAGTCTACAGCTTTTTATAAGGTAAAGTTTTGTAAGGCACGAGCATTGAGCAACAATTCCACACAATCTAACTTTACATTTACAAATACGTAGTGAACTAAATCTGCAGCTGAGGACGAGAGAAAGTTTTGTAGGTACTGTACCATAAACCAAGGAGAAACATTGCAGCATAAGTAACAGATTTGTACTAATGATGGCACCAGATTTAAAATCAGGGGATATCAAACTAAGAAGGGTTCATCCAATCAGTATTCCCATCATCTACATCCAACCTTATTGCTGCCCGTAGAATAATTTTTGAAATAGTAAAATAAAAGCCCAAGATTTTAACGTGCTGTTTGTGCTAAACTACAAAGTGTTGCTGTGAGTTAAATCTCAGTCTCAGAGCTTTCAGGTTTCATTCTCCGATTCGGGGCCAGCAAGAAGGTGTGAGGCAATTAACAGGAAATAACTTGTTCACCATGCTTTTATGTCTGTGTATATTCATATTCATTCACGTCATAGTCGTATCCGGCCAACAACTGAATCGAACGCAACTGGACTTAGGACTTAGGTTTCTCAAAGACGCTTCGCCTCTTATCCAAGGGGCTTCAACAGTTCGTAATTTAGAGGCCAGTTTGATTTCTTAGCACAGTCTCCATGGAAATTGAATAAAATTACACCAAATACAAGATCTTCCTGTATACTGCATGAATATTTATTTATCTTGACAGAAACCCAATAAAGTGGACTTTCCCACCCAACACCAAAACCACACCGAGTTACTTAGCAACAACCATAAAACATTTGTAAAGGAAGCTTGCTGGGGTAATAACTAATTGTGTTGTTTATTCGTGTCTTTTTTCAACATGCAAGCTCTCCAGAAGCTGGGCTGGAAGCCAAAGGTTTTGTTATCTAACGGATTGGCCTCAGTGTTTTGGTTGAACTCCACTTTAATGTGCTCTAACAGCAGCTCTGCTCTACAGCGTCCTCCCCTGTGGAATTTGAGCTCACCCACTGTTGCCAACCTAAGGGCTCCATTATGGTGACATACAACTTATCTTCGACTCCAACTCTTTGAAATGAGAGTGACGAAGTCCACAGGGAGGCCAGTTATACACTACAGAGCAACTACACTGACGCAAACATATGCACATATTTAAATCATTGCTAACATGTAACTGTCGCCCACTATTTTCTGACCTTCAACACATCTTTATCAACTTGTGATGAACGAGTGATCTGAAAAATTTACCCATTCAGAAAGAGTTCCCATGAGTTCAGAGCCCCAGATGAATGATTTGTTTCCCGCAATGCATGCAGAACTGTGTTCCTCCCAGAAACTGCCATTCTGTGACAGGCGACTCACCTAAGCCGCTGTGGTGATAAGCTGAGAAATGGCACCATCTTTAGGTGGCTCCCTAAACTCGATATTCAAGTGTAGATTCATAGGAAGGTTTCCATGGACCTACTCAATAATATCTGTTTTTACAGATCGTTTTAATTAAAGAAATAGAAGGAAAACTTTCAATACTTAAAATGCTTAATGAATATTGTACCAAACCCTCTGAACTCTCCACAGCTTTAAGACTCTTTCTTGTGGGGGTTTCTTTTAATGTAACTTGTGGCTTTATCAAAACTGAATTTAACATGTTAAACATGTGAGAAAACTATATATTTTTTTCTAAATAAACACAAACATGAACTAGAATGCACAGCAGTAACTCCAAACCTGCTATTTATTTATAATCAGTATTAGCATTTCATTAATTGCTTATAACACACTATAATAAGCAGGAAGGACCTTGCTTGAAAGACTATAAAAGCTTCCTGTGTTCACCCCATAAGTGGAAATTGTCCGAATAAGAATATAAAAAAACACAAACACTAATATTGCGACCACATGTCTAATTTTGTGTAGGTGCCCCTTCTGTCGCCAAAAAAGCTCTGACCTGTTGAAGCATGAACTCTAACAGACCTCTGGCAAAAAGACATTAGCAGCAGATCCCAAGGTTTCCCAGCAGAACACTGTCCAAAGCATCACGCTGCCTCTGCCAGCTTCCTTCCTAAGCGACATTTACACATCCCATCATCCACATGATGAAAAAGAAAATACAATGAATCAGATGAGGCCTGCTTCTCCCATTGTTTACTGGTCCAGTTCTGAGGCTGAAATGCCAATTTTTGGTGAACCACTTGAGTCTAGTGGTTAATCAAATGAATGATATTTCTATCTCTTCAGCAATGCTGCCAACATGGCCAAAACTATGCCACTTTGAGATAATTCATATGTTGAATAATACCTAATTGTGCTTGCCAAATAATATTTAATTGCCAAAACCAAAAGGACTTATTCATCCATTATTCGAGCGGCAGGTTCAGGCTGAGAAATGGATGACAATGAAATCAAATATATCAGTCATTTGCTGTGTTAATGGGGAATTTGACATGCAAACAGTTTATAAACGGTTTTATTTTCTGGCGCACACACTGGGCGAGAGAGGCATGCTGAACAGATCAGCTGGAAATAGATTTATTATTTTCCTTGTAACACAAAGTGCAGCAGTATGTTGGGTAGGTCTGAGTGTTTGCACTCGAGGAATGTCGTCTATTGAGTAGTGAGGTGAAATACAGCTGCCAAATGCAATCAAATACAAAATAAAAGCCGCAAGCAGGACAACAACACAAACTGCTTCTGTGGATGAAATACATCATAAAATTATACCCTATTTAACTTAAAAAAAAAAAAAAAAAACGTGAATATTTTCTGGATGAATTAAATGAACACGTTTCTTTTTACCAATAGCTGTTAAGCGTGAGCAAGCACACTGCACTGGCTCATTCTGCTTACTTAATAAAAATTCATCATAAGTGCTGGTGCTGAACTTTGTTGGGGCAAAATTATATCTTAAAACAACTAGTCTAAATGCTAGCAGGTACAAATAATGGCTAAAATAAATTACTGCATGTACAATTCAAATATAGACCTGTTGTAGATACATAATAAGAAGCTTCGTCCAATTCTATTTTGTTAAACTTAACAAAACATTCTCATGATACTTAAACCAAATATCTCTATTCATGTTTGGGATATCTCAACAAAAAAAATACATATTCCTCTGTAACATCAAAACCAGCTCCTTTAAAAATACATATTCTGTACAATAAAATGAAACCTATGAACATACAGAAACATATGCTTTTCTTTCATCGCTTACTGCTTTTTTTTTTTTTTTTTCATCTATACAGAAGTGCTACCAGATGTATCCTGCCAAAGTGTCCACCGAAAAAACCTCAAACTCCACAGCAGCTGCAACCACAAACCACAAACCTACCGACCCCTTCAACAGTCAATATTAATGCTGGACAGCAACTCCTCCAAAGCCTCCAGCTTCTGATTGGCCTCCTCGATTGCACTGTACGTCTGCACATTGCTTGCAATGTGGTAGCGGATGTCATCCACTAGGGGCACAGAGTCGGTCTCCTGTCGCTCATCCAACGATGCTGCATCGTCTTTGATGATCTCAGCAAACTCGACTTGCTCCACCAGCTGTGACAGATGGGTACAACAGGTAGTCAGGTCTGAAATGTCCCGGGGGAAACTGAGCGCACCAGACCACAAACTCTAGATCATCAACCTCAGCTCTTAACTGTTATATTATAAGATCTATCACATATAGCTGCCAAGTACAGCAACAGAAATATCATAACGTGGTATCAGAGAAGTCTTGAATGTGACTTCTGGCCTAAAAACAATAACACTGGACTAAAAGTCTGGCCTCAGGGTTGGCATCAGGGTTGAATGTTTCCATGTCTGTCCCTTCTCTTACACCTGGTGAAGATTTTTAAAGATGTAAGAAGGAGGTGTTCATTGTATATTTTGACCAAATTACAAATTGAATGAACACCAAATACGAATGAGTATATCTTGTGTTAGTGTTTAAATGACCAACTGTGGTTTTACGGGGAGTTAGAAGCCAAACAAAGTTCTCTTGTCCATGTAAACTTTTCCCTGCACCCCATTTTTCTTTATACTGAGCTAAATTCATCTATCCATATATCCTGGATTAACAGGGGAGTTGTAAGGATCTTCTCAGTTAAATAGGCATGTCTGTCTGATTTTGAGCCAATAGTCAAACATCCCAGACACTCTCCTGTGATCTAGATGAACTAAAGACAGTTTTAGTGTCAACAGAGGGGCAGACACCCACCCGTTCAATGATCTTAGCCATGAATTCTGTGCAGTGATCCTCCAGCCGAGAGAGACGAAAAAGCTTGGCCGTCTTCCACATGTGCAGTACGTTATCTTCACATATAGTCTTAGCCAGCGTCTTCCCACACAGACGCTTCAGCCCCGGCAGCAGATACATATCAGCCACACAGAGGACGTCAAACACGTTCTCTGTTGTTAGCTTGATGAAAAGAAGAATAGGCAAGGTGTCAAACAATAATGCTGCACATTTGAAAAATTCTATTTACAATGTCTACAATTGTTGGTTACCCAGATAAAAATCATATAAACTATGACATACCACTATGGTGTACCAATAAATGGAATGAGTTTAAATATTTGGTACATTACATATCCAGATTTTTATTGACCCCACCCCACCCCTCCAAGCAGCCTGACGGGCAAATATTTCTCATTTTCTCCCTGAATGACATTATCTACTTTTTATCCACTTCCCTTCAGACAGAAATGGTACACTCACCTCCGTGTCATTCGTGTAGATGTAATACATGACGTGGATAAAGACTTCATGGGAGATGTTGTGTAGAGTTATCACTGGGGTGCTGGGCTGGGACTGCAGCTGCTCTCCCTCACTGAAATGGTCCTCCAGTAAGGCTTTAAAGTAATCGCTACGCCCACAGAAAAATACCTTGAGACACACACAACAAAACTCAAATCATAATCAGTTTAGTGCAAGGATTTTGGTGTGAAGGTTAGTAATATAACTGAGGAATGCTGTGTGAACTTTGCAGTTGGCACCTTGTGGCATAAGAAATCGTAACCATCAACTCTGAAGCAGATGTCAGGATAAGTAGGGAAGTGGTCGACTCTGTTAAACGGAAGTTCTCCAAATCCAACCTAGGTGATTCAACCCCAAAATCATGAATGCAGTTAAACACTAGAAGCTATAATGTGTTAAAGATTTTTTTGTTGGGGGGGTTGTCTTTACTCTTAGTTCTGTGGGCAGCGCACAGTTGGCTAACTGAGCCATCTCCTCCTGAAGCTGACAGCTGTGAGGATCCAGGCTCAGGACTTTCACACAAATTCCTGGCTTGTTGGACACTGAAGTATGAGTAAGAGAAAGACAGGAAAAAATAAAGAATTCATTCATGTGGAAAATTCGACAGGCTTTTTGAAAATCTCTGTGTCTGTAAGTGATCACACACATTTTCCCACAACTTACCAAATTCATACACTTGCTTGCATTTATTCTCCAGTTCCTCCATGAAATCTGTCATCTTGCACTGTTTAGCAAGTCTCCTGCAGTCCTCCACGAGACTTACATCAATATCCATTCGTCCTGTAATATCAATGAAGACACTTTTATATGTTTGTGTTAAGAACTGCCGAAAATTTTCAGTTCTTATGATCTACATCTTGCATATGTTGCTCTTTTCTAATTTTCCATTACAATTGGTGTTTTCACAAAATGTTCTATTTTAGTTTTCAAGTAGTTTTGTCAAGATGACAATATTATAATAAAGAGTATGTAAAAGCCCAATTAGTAATCGTTGTACATATCTGAGCTTTAAAAAGACAAATTTAAGAAAAAGCCCGGACTGAAAGCCCATAGCAACATAGGAGCCTGAATATTTGCTGCTTTTAAACATACAAACCTGTATAGAAATATTGCAGGATGGCCCCAAAGGCTGCGGGGTTGATCTGAAATAAAAACAGCGTGTACAGTGTTGCTTGTGTAATAGATATGACAGTGGAATAACAAAGCACAAATTACACAGCTGATATTTAAAACGTATTTACCAAAGGATGTTTGAGAGTTATCAAGTTCTTCCCTTTCCATTTGGTCTCAAACATTTCAGTGAAGTACTCAGACCGTGCACTGAGGACACAGCGGTGAGCCAGAAACGTCTGCCCATGAACCAGGAACTTTACGTCACTGTGTTGACCCTGCTCCAGTAACCTAAGGCAAAAGTATACAAAAAATGTCATTAAATTAACAAACCGCATATAGATCATCCAGCTGATTAATGTACAAATAATGAAGGTAGTGAACTTTGCTTGTAGATTAAGAGTTTATGAATCTGAATTTCTTTTTCATATCAATGGAGAAGAAGACTTGAGTAAAATGACCTGCACTGTCTCGAAGTTAATAATAATTTCTAAATGAACTGTCGGGCATTTGACCCTTACATGTGTAGAAAGTAGTTGAAATCATCCCGCTGCATGGCGCGGACACTGACGCACTTGTAGTCTTTGAGCAGACGTCGAACCGTGTCATTTAGGGAGCCGTACATGCACCTCTCGCCGTCAAATGTATTGGCTTCACATTTGGCACCTAAAACCAAAGAAAGGAAAAAAATATATTATTTTACAGGAAGCATCAAAAAAATTATAATGCCCATGCAAAAATCACAGCATAGTAAAGGCTTCCATGGTTTTCTGATTTTCATTATATTTGTGTTTCCTGTCTCACCACTTGCCAGCAGATACTGGACCAGCTCCTCATGACCACAGAGACAGGCATAATATCTGAAGAACAAGACTGATTACATTTCAAGTGGTTGGGATAACGATGCCATGTTAGTCAAAGAATTCGACTCCTCGCCCAGTTATACTTACAAAGGGGTGCTGTCCCATTTATCTCTTATATTGAGCTCCACGTCTCTTTGTTCAACAAGGTATCTTTGAGGGAAAATAGAAGAAGTCAAAGCTCAAAATTGCTATACTGGACACTATATAAACACAGTGTGTCACAACACGAGAAAATTTTAAATCAAATTGAGTGAAATTTATCAAACTGAATAAGTGAAATTGGGTTAAAATAATATTGAGTTTGATTAAAAAAAAAAAACAGCCATCATTATTGCTTGATTACATTATATGACAGAAATTAATCACATTAAGTGAGCTTTGATTAATTAGAACATAATTTACCAAACTAAAAACTTAATAGTGTTCATTAAATAAAATCAAATTACATTTTTTACTGCTTATTATCAAGTATTAAGTAAAGAATGTGTTAAATTTAATAAATTGTATTTCATTTACAGTTAAATAAAGAAAAATTTACACTATTAAATGAAAATGTGAGGAATGGGGGATACATTTTATCAAAACTCTGTCATGATTGTCAGGCAGGTTAAGGTTTGGGTTTGTCTGGTACAGTCTGTCAGTCACATGGTAGACATGACCTAATGCATATCCCGCCTTATGGACTATTTTCCTCGAAACAAGCATCATGTTGCATTGAACAAGACTTAAAAAAAGCAACTAAGAACAAATCATCTTCTGGAAAATGTCTACTGAGCTGTTAAATCAAGTGAGAAGTAAATCATTTTCTCATAGACTTCTGTACAAACGGACTTATTGCGGGCAGTCGATTGGCCCCCTGATGGTCATTAGATGGAAAGCAGATTTATAGCTCCTCCACTTTGGCTTCAGTGTCCTCTTTTACATATAGCTTATGAACATATCAGAGAACACATAGAGCCCAGAGTCCACTTTCAAACCTGACCCAATCTGATCTTCTTTTACATCATATCATCCCAACATCATTGCTGCCACACAAGTATTGAATGATACCAGTTTGTACAGGAGACACTTTGCTGCTGATTGTTTACTGTTGGATTTTATTGGGACAGTTTCAGCTGATTAAAAAAATAAATAAAAATAGACTTTAATGTGTGAGGATGGGCGGAGTCTCTGTGCACACAGTATGTCTGTGTCTCCTGCTGGGATGGAGACTTGTCCTTGTATAGCTAGGTGGCCAGACTGCCCTGGGACAGTCCCATAGAGGGGGGAAATGTCCGGAAGCAGAAAATATTCTCCACATGCATCCGACACTGTCAGCTGTCAGGAGACGGAGCTGAGCTGGGTAAAGTTACAAGCTGGCTCTTCCAGGCTAATGTTAGCATGCATTGCCTTGGATGTTTACTCCGTCTTTGCAAAACGATGCAGTGCTCGGCTTTAACGCTGCATTGCGGATCGGGCCAAATGAACGTTAGATAGAGAAAGGGGGAAGCTAACGATGCTAACCACAACCGTGTCAAGTGGATTATATGATCTTAAATGAAGAGCAAGCCAAAATACAGCGTCAGCGCGGCGTCTCTTCGTTACCTGACTCTACAAATGTCGCCCTTTCTGCAACTACTAAACAAATCGTGCACGTCCATGATGCCCTCGGTGCTGTCGGTCCTCTGTGATGCATTGAGGCGGCCTGTCTGCGGGACAGGGGGGCGATGTCTGCCGGGGGATTCACACTGGGTTGTCTCGGTGCTGAGGAAGTTGGTCGGCCTGTCACAGCTTTCTTGCTCTGTTGTTTACAATCCGCTCCGGTCTTCGGTGTTTTGGTTGAAGAAGTGCAGCAGTCACGTGACCAGAGTGCGTTCACTTCGCTTCGCTGCAGTGAAAATTGGGAATTCTGGGGCGCTCCGTAAAAGGGCGGATGTTATTATCAGGTTTACTCCCCCGCAACACATAGTTATGTACTCACTGATGATCACATATGATGTGATATGTCAGCTGGCTAAAGGATATTTTACAAAAAGTTCAGGTTGTTAACATTGCTGCCTACCGGCGCTTAATTTGAATAAGCGACCTGAAGGCTGAAATACGAAGTTTACGTCGTTCCCCTGAATGCAACACACGTCGGCGTTCCCTATCTGGTTTAACGTGTTTGTTTTTGTATTTGTTTGTTTTTTTTCTGAGTCTGTTTTTATAAATCGCCAATGTGCCCTGGCCATGAATCCAGGAACAAGCTGTTCCAGTTCTGAGACGTGTACTACGAAGCGAGATTAGTGTGTCAGGGAGGTATGTTCAGTATAAAGCCAAACTTTTCCGTGTAACGAAGGTGGCTCTCTTTTAAACTGGCTATATCACCATGGTAACTTATGCTGCAAACATAACCTGTTCCGGACCAGGTTATGTTCTGTGTTTCAGCTTAAAGTCGGCTTTAAAAAGCGCCGTCCTTTCACTGATCATCCTTCTTGAACATGGCCTCACTGTTTCTGGAAAATCCAGTGGATTTAGGTGCCCGAATTGTTAAAGGTGCTCTTCGGAGGGAGAGAATTTTTCCGAGCGATATAGATTCTCAGCTGAGGGAATACGTTGCATATGCAATCTTGTTGAACCATATCTAAGTAATGCGACCAAACGAAGCCATGTACTTACAGTAACGCAGTCATCAGCAGCAGTTTTTCACCTAATAAAAAAAAGACACCAATCACAGAATGTGTTTTATTATTTATTAAAGTTCTGCCTTTTCTGGGAAAAGAAAAAGTCATAAGTATACAATGCCAATCATGCTTAGCAAAACATTTAAAGTACCATTTACTGCAGTACCTTTTTCTCATACTCCAGTTGCTCGATCTCAAGTTTTAGTTTCTTTATTTCCAGCTCTTTTTTCTGATTATCCAGCTCTAGATGGTTTTATAAGGGGCCCTCACATTGTCTGCTCCAACCTGCATTAATAGGACATTAAGGTGTTCATCAAGCAACAGAGATTAGTGAGATAGACTTTTCAGTTATGTTGTTGTACTGTGTTCATCATTCACTTATGCGTTCTTGGTAAGGATTATTTTTAAAAAGTAGACATAGGACTGCTAGAAGTTATAAAACCCTTACTGCTTGTTTTTTTGTGGGCCTAGAGGTGGAGGCCACAGGCTAAGGGGAGGGTTGCACAATGTCCTCTCCCTGTGACATTAATGAGCAAGACACTTCATTATATCTAATTTACGATGAATTTAAGATAAATTTAAATTTTAAATTCAATTCTTATTTAGATTATTAAGATATCAACCCTGAAAGGTACCTCTGAATACACTGAAAGTGTCTCCTCATCATTGAGCTCCACCTGTGGAAAAGTTTAAGAGAAACGAATAAAGTGGATTCAACACAGCGAACAAAGATAAGAGTACATGACAACTTGCTTTGACAGTTACCTCTGTGTGGGGGTCAGCAAGGGTGTGTGCTGGCAGCTTGAGCAACACTACAGTGTCTCCTTCAACTGTAAATTAGATGAAGACTTTTCTCATCTGAGAAACTATAAATATGCTTTTAGTATTTTACTACCAGAGCACTTATACATACCCTGGACAAAGAATTGCTGCTGGGAGCTGCCAGCACCAGGGTCTGATTGAATACCCCCTCCATGATTGGCCAATGGGCCCTTCATTGTTTGCAAGGGCCAGCGCCTCTGAGGCTGTGTAACGCTGTGAGCGGGGCCCCCTCCAGTCTTTCTCCTCTCATTTTCTTCTTGTTTGGTTAAGATAATATTAACAGGTAATATGTTACACAGTGTATCATCCGCATTACACTAAAAGAGTGATGAATGCACAGCAAATACACACCACTTCGGATTATATTTTTGTGCTTGATCCGGATTTGCTGCCAAGACCGTTTTGCTCTGCTGACACTACAACTAATAGAACACCAATTAGAAAATGGCTTAGACTTTATCACAAATAAGACAAATCAAATGAATATCACTTTGATTTGGCCCTAATCTGAGTGATTTCCATGTATTCTTCATTGTGAGACAATGTCAGGGAGGGAATTAAAGTTATATAATGATATATAATATATAGACTTTATTAATTTACGCATTTACACGATCTGCAATTTTTTGCCAGGCTTCCTCTCTTGCCTTGTTTGCAGCAACAGTGTTGATTTTAGCTGTTATTATTGGTCTCAACTCTTCATAGTTCTCCATTATCATAATCTACTCCTCTTGGCTGAAATATGCGGCACGTAATCGGTCCATTTTTCTGCAGAAATAGCATCAAATGACGCTTAAACACCCCCTTTTATGTGAATGCGCACAGAACCTGATGAGGCAAGCCTGGGTCGACAAATCAAGATTATAACCACCGTTGTGATACTTGTTATCTGTGGTTGGAGCTTTCGGTTTTGTCGAGCCAGCTCACCATAAGAAAGCCCAGTTCTGTTGAGTTTCCTTCGTAGTATACCCCTCTGAAGGGGCCTGACTGATGGCAGTGAGGCCTGTAAAACACCGGATGGATGTTTTCCACATTTCTTTGTGTTTAATTCAGGATTTCTGGCAGGTTCACGTCTATGGTCAAACTTTAAGGCGGGTTAAGCCCTTCATGTGAACTGGACATACAGTACAGTGATTTCACCATAATACACCTGTTGTAGAGCTGGCATTTCACCATGTAATTCACTAACTAGCTTTTTCCTCATATCCAGTCTTTTTCCTGATGTGGCAGGATATTTAGGAAGGTATTTAAAATAGAAAATCATCCTAACATCCTCAAACATAACTCATGTTATTATAAATGCTATGGATGTCATCAGGCTTATATTGCTTTCAACTTTTTGGGTGCTTCACATATTCAGATTAGTTGAAATTTCACACAATATTGCAACTGTAATGGAGTTTCTCCACAGTTTCACCTCATGTCATATTATTCGTTTTATTTGTAGTTCTGACAATATTGCTTGCCATTAACAACTCAGCTTCTTATATAAAATACAGCACAGATGTGTAAAATGACAACAATTACAGGGTACAAAGCAGAACTACCATCAATGCCACACAAACCGTGAGACAAAGAAAAAACAGTAAACTCTTAGACATATCACGCACATTACATTATTCAGCAACTTAGTAAAACTTAGTAGAAGTGCTTGAGATCTACTAATCATTCTTTCATTTCCAATTTGGCAAGTCGCTTTTTTAATATGGCGATCTGAAGCTGAAGTTTTTCGCGCAACATCAGGAGGTTTTCCTTTTGCAGTTTCAACACATCAGCCTGTAATCCCTCTGGGAGTAGAAAAACCCATACAAGACACACATGTAATTACATTTTAAAATGCATTAGTCAATAAATGTACCCCCCAAAACATTACCAGTCTCATATCAAAGTAACAGTCATTCAGTTACTTTAGCAAGACAAATGACCTGTTAGTATGGGTATTTGACTTTGCTGACAATTCTTTATTAAAATTACAGCTAACAATATTATCTTATTTGGGTAGTAAACCAAATACAAAGATGTCAAAATGTTTATTACAATTACATGAAATTTGGTTAAATATGTTCAGTAGTTACTGCATTTATACTTTGCAGGAAAGATAATACGGGGATTCTTTCCCAGTTATACACTTCGGTCACTAGCTCAAATCTGGCCCATATCTGGTTGTAATCCAACAGTGTTGGTTGACAGCCATGAAAATATCTGTATATGTGCCAGAATTGAGTGAATAATTTTGCTATGTGGGATAAACAAATTCGCCAAGATTTTAAGAATTTTAAGGAAGACAGATAATATCTACCTCAGAGCCCTATTATCCAAATTTAAATTATTATAAACCGCCGATGAATTCTAAAACTGGGATGCCCCATCTTTAAAGTACATACTTTTAATCTGTAAATATATTTACAAGAGACACTCCCAATTTCCAAGCATCCCCCCTCATGATTTGTACCCATGCATTTCATTGAGGCAAATGACAAAACACACAAAGTACAGGTAGGTCTACTGTTTCATTGCAGGCTAGAGTAAATTACAGTATTGCATGATACCTGTGACAGCTTTGTGAACAGATGCTTGCTGGGTATTAACATTGTTACGGCTTTGGTCACCATTTGCCACCCAGAAAGGAAGAGCACCATGTAACTCTACTTCAACTGGGTAGTGGTCACTCACTCTGAGGGCCTGTGGGAGGTGTCAAAAACTGAATGAGTAACATCACCAGGGCTGTTAAAAAGCCATTAAAGCAAAGATAAAGTGCATTTGTAACGTCCTCTGAAGACACTAACTTACCATTTCTTCTGTCAAATCAAACTCTGTGTGGAAATTGAATGACTTGGCCGAATTGGGAACAACAGCTGCCAGCATGTCATCTCCATACACCACAATCCTGTTTGAGAAATAGTCAGTTCAGGGCATTGATCAAATGTAGAAACTATATGTAAATTTTCTCTGGTCGGAGATAATCCTTCCACTACCCTCTCTCAAAAAACAAAAACAGAAAACAAAACAATTTTTAAACTATAATAATATACACATGCCTGTCATAGGTGTGATCATTTGATGTATTTGCAGTCGTGTCCACTTCATCCCCAATCAGCCAATGAAAATCCTTTTCACTGCGAATACGAATGCCCTTCATTTCTTTGCTTGTCACGTATGCACCATCTGCGTTGAAGTCCCCCAGGATCATGATGTTCTAAAAGAAAAACAGCCATTTCAGTATCACTAAAAATACCCTGTAGTTGGGATATAAAAATACAGAAAAATGCTATCAAAAGTGGCCTCAGTACAACCATGTAAAAGGACTATTTATTGGCCATGCAATTGGCGTTTTCCTGATATTAGAGTATAAAAGAGAAGTATAGGTGGTTATAGGTCTATCTTAGTGTAGCATGAACTCATCAATGCGCTGCAATGATGCTCAAAGACTGCAGAAAAACTATTTAGCTCACATCAGTTTTCCATTTGTCTTTGACCGCCACAAAGACGTCATACAGCTCATCCAGCTCTTTTTCTGAGTCCGATGGTGTAGTGTGAACTGGGATCAGAACTATATCCTTCAGCACTGTAAAGAGAAAGGATATAATAAAAACCACCCTTCTTCAGTTACATGTCCCATCATGACACAATGCAAATGTGTACCCCTGTAAGATCGACTGAACTTGATAAACCTGCTGCCTGTTCGCATTCATCTGTCAAATGAACTTCACCTTTTTCACTTCAGAAAAACAAACAAGTCTATATACAGACATGACTCAGACATACCACAGACACCACACCAGCCAATCAGATCAACAAACACTGATGCTCAGGTGGTAACTCCCTGCTCTCTACAGTGCTGAGACTGACCTGTGTTGTGTAGTTTGAAGTGAAGGATGTATGGCTCCCGAGCAAAAACGTCCATGTTATTCACCTGGTTGTCTTCATATTGATAGGAGTCAACCAAGCTGACCACATCATCCCTTCCAACAGGACAGAATCAATTTTAGTGTCACTGTTCAGTAGTTAGATTAAAGAAGTGTTGTAGCAGAGCAAAATTGATTTAATCTCACCTGTAGAGAAACAGAAATTGCTCCTTGTATCTGTTCCTTCCCAGCCGGGTGCTGATCTGCAGATCATAGTGATGAGTTGTGTTGACCCTGAAATGAGCCGGACAGCTACAGTAAGCTACAGTAAGCCTAAATACTGCGTAGATAAAAAACAATCAACAGTATTTTCTCCTGTTGGAAATGAAAATTGTGAAATGACCTGTTCAGTTCATTTAAGAACAGCTTTACAGAATCTCCGCTCACATCCACAACTTCCAGAATCAATATGATGTCGTAACGAGACACAATCTATAAAAAGAAAAAAAAGCAAGTAAAACTTGTAAATTGAGAAGAAGGGCAGCCTTTTGATGTCACATGCCAATCCGACCTTCTCTTCATTTCAACTTGTAACAGCTTTATCAGATAAAGAGATAATTACAGGGGAATGTAAAAGTATCCTTTTCATTCTGACAGAATAAAATGTTTGGTAATTGGCAAAACCAAAACCAAACCAAACCACTTCCTCTTTGAGTGTTTACTCTTTTAAACCAAAGCTGCCTGATAAACCAATAACAATTGATTCATGCTATCTCAACAATTCCATTGAATTGTGTTTTACCTTCACCAGAATGGATAGGACAGCTTGATCCGAGACTTTTGCCAGTCCAAACCTCCTCACGTTGAATGAAGCAATTTTCATTCTTGAAAGAAAAAAAAAAAACAACTGGCAAAATTCCAAAAATGTCTTTTTACACAATATATGTACACAGCACAGACCTAACCCACCTCCAGTCTTGTGTTGATCTCTGAAAATCAGCCAGTGTCACTGGAACAAAAGTAACCTCCAGAATAAAACTGTTTTTTTAAGGCAAGGCGAGGATTGGACAGTCAGCCTCAGAAGGAGTTGAAGCTTGAAATGAAAACAGCCACGGAGGGCAGACAACCAACTCTCACCAACAATGGTTAGTGATTCTTTAGTGAACAGCAGTGACTTTAAGTATAACTTTATCTCTGCAGAAACCTGTTTTTTTTGGTTTTTTTTTTGCCCAGAGAACAAAGAGTAGACTTTTTTTCTCTCTGATCTGACTTTTCTTTGAGACAAGACCAAAAAGCTCCTTTATGTCTCTAAAATTATAGTGATCACTCATAGATGTCATATATAATGACATTCTCCCACAGACTCTGCTATGTTTTACATCCCTTGAAACTGACACAGTACTTACAGCTACTGTTACCTGGTGTTTGAAAAAATCTGCTTCCTTCACACACACACACACACACACACACACACACATTCATTCAGCACTGAGGTGCGCAATGGAAACTCATTTAAGGCTTGAAGCCAATACAAATATTCACTGTGGTTCCATCAGTACTCTAATCCATTATGAGTAAATCATTTGGGTTGTGTGACATAGATCACATCCCTGACTTGCCTCTCCAATTCTGCAGATCTTATCATATTAAGTCATGTAATGTATCGCTCAAAAGCAGCATGCTTGAAATCACAGAGAACAAGTGGATTCCATCTTAACACGGAACAACGGAGCCTTTGCAGGAGGGGGTAGGTGGGAGAACAGGTGGCATGTGTCAGACTGGTTTACCCGCATTGGGGAGACACATAACTTCCTTGGTATACCACACCCACTTCTGCCTATAAAATGACACCGAAATGATAAGAGATGCACAACATCGCTCAATCACCACAAGACCACTCCATTTCCACGCAGCACCACCATGAGCCTGAGGACCAAACGCATCAACCGCCCAGGTTGCTTCAGCAGCTTTTCCATGGGATCGTACTCTATCCCCAAAATCAGCACTGGAGCTGTAAACCAGATTACACCTGTGACCATCAACAAGAGCCTGCTCAGCCCCCTGAAGATAGACATTGATCCCACTGTCCAAGCTGTTCGCACCAAAGAGAAGGAGCAGATCAAGACTCTGAACAACCGCTTCGTTTCATTCATTGATAAGGTAGGAAAGAAATTTCCCTGAACTGCTGATTAATTTTTTGAGTCAGATTTAAATCATTTTGATCAATTTCTATACAATACATATAATATTGACCCCTGAAATAATGTTTACTGTAATTTGACACTACATTCAAACATGTATGTTGTATGAAAAAGGAGCTGGGATCTGTTTTATTTTGTTGGTGCTTCCTCCTTGTGTCACAGGTAAGATACCTGGAACAGCAGAATAAAATTCTGGACACCAAATGGAAGCTGCTGCAGGGACAGACGGCTGCACCCTCTGATGTTGAGCCCATGCTGAAGGCCTACATCGCCAACCTGCAAAAACAGCTGGAGTTTCTCAATAACGACAAACACAGACTTGATGTGGAGAGCAATGTCATGCACAAACATGTGGATGAATACCAGACCAAGTAAGACATTTATCAGGCCTGTAGAACAGCAAGAACAGAAATATTAGTATAAGTACATGTATACTGATGAGATTTGTATGATGTGATGTTTGTGGTATATTTCAGGTATGAGCAGGAAATCAACAAGAGGAATGACGCAGAGAATGAGTTTGTCATGCTCAAAAAGGTACAGTATGCTGTGTGAGAGTGTGACACTGATGAATGGCTTGTTCGAAGACTCAATAAGCACAGTCAGATGAAATGTAACTGTGTTTGTTAAACCCACAATTCTTTTTACTGAGAAAAGGTTGCTTTTTTCACTGACTGCCTGTAGGATGTGGATGTAAGCTACCTGTCCAAGGTTGAACTGGATAACACCTTGTCTGAAATCACCAATGAATTCAACTTCCTCAAGGCTCTTTATGATGCGGTATAGAACCTGAAAATCTTCCCCAAATTTCCAATATTAAATCAAAAAAGGTATAACATGACATATATGTATCTTAGAGGGTGTACTCATCCCGATGATGTTTTCTGTGTTGTTTTGTAAAAGGAGCTACGTGAGCTGCAGGACAGCCTGAAGGACACCTCTGTAGTGGTGCAGATGGACAACTCCCGCGCCCTGAACATGGATCACATCGTGGCTGACGTTAGGGCTCAGTACGAAGACATTGCTGCCCGCAGCCGTGAAGAAGCAGAAAGCTGGTACAAGACCAAGGTGAAGAAGTAAAATAAATTAGCCTTGATCTAAGGAAAATATTCACATGTTGCTTAAAGTTTCTCTTTCAAAGTAAAAATAGAAAAAGGGCAAAATCTGCCCTCTCTTCCTGACAGCAATCACTCCTGTCACACCCGATAGTTAACAATTTTCTCCTCTGTTGGCTCTCTGCCATACCAGTTTGACCAGATGACTGCTGAGGCTGACCAGTATGGAAATGAGCTCCGCGCCACCAAGGGAGAAATATATGAGCTCAACAGAATGATCTCCCGCCTGCAGAATGAGATCCATGCAGTAAAGGCCCAGGTAGGTGGATGGAAATGTGAAACACACAATTAGTTCAGGTTTTGCTTTGTAGTGGTTTGTGCGTCAAACTGACATGCTACTATACAATGCCTCCAAATTATTATGAAACAGGATCGTTGTCCGTCAGCTTTGAATTGTTTTGGTCTAGATGTTAGAGGGATGTGTCTGTTCCACTTATACCTGAGAGGAGTAAGTCACAGGCTCAGGATATCATTGACTGTTTACCATCTCTGCACAATCAGTATCTTATTTTGTTTTGTTGTGTTTTCAGTGTGACAGTCTAGATGCGCAGGTGGCTGAAGCAGAGCAGTGTGGGGAGGCAGCTCTACAAGACGCCAAGCTTCGCATCAGGGACGTGGAGCTGGCTCTGCAGAGGGCCAAACAGGACATGGCTCACCAGCTGAGAGAGTACCAGGAGCTCATGAACGTCAAACTGGCCCTGGACATAGAGATCTCCACCTACAGGAAACTACTGGAGGGAGAGGAGGCGAGGTGAGTGGGTTGATCTCAATGACACCCTCATTGCATTTGATTTTAAGTTTTTATGGAAACAGTCCAAAAGGGTGTGTTAAGCCTTTTTCTACCCATCACATCCAGATAATTTTTTTTTTTTCATTCTCAATCTTGGTGCCACTCCTCTAATTCAGCACACTGGACTCACTACTGCCCCCTGAAGGCAGAGACTGACAGCAGAATAAAATTCAAATGAGCATTTGCAAAGCCATATAAGTATGACATTTGTCTGCCTAAGGATGAAATACAAAAAGGAAGAAAACACAGTGGTAATACTAAACAATTGAGAAAAGGCGGTACTTTTTAAAAACCTTACTGCAACAGCAGATTTTAAATGGTTTTATTTTCTTTTGACAACATCGGTGCAGAGTTTATTGTTTTATCACTTTCAACAAAAGCATGACAAAGATTTACTTTGAATGTTTGTGTTTTGCCAATAAACATAAATAACTGTGAAACAAAATAAAAAATGTGACAATTAAACACATGAAATAATTTTTCAGATATCGGAAAGACAGAGCAAGAAAAAAAAAGTTGAAGCTTGTCATATGTCTGTTTGTCAGGAATACTACAATACTGCTTATTGATCTGTGGATGTCGACTATTTGAGGAGGTTTAGCTTTTTCATCCACACAAGTTGCTCCTCTTTTGCTCTTTCGTCTGTGTGTTTCCGTAACTGCACTGTATGAATCGGTACTTTGCTCAGATGTTTTTGTGTCTAACATCTGGTAGGAGAACATTCTCTAATGCTGGAGGAATGATCAGAAAAGCAGTTGTTGTGAGTGTTTTCTCCCGCTGTTGCCACAGGAGGTCACTTCACACAAACATTTTGACAAGTGACACAGCTTTACAGGAAGACTTAAAGTTTTAGGATAATCACCTCTTTTGGTCCACAACTCTTAAAATTTGCTTGATGTTTGCCAAACTTTTCCATGGTAAGGCAGCTGCCCCTAGAGTCATAAAAGGCGTCATGCACCTTTTTTGCACTGATGCAACAGTTACACTCCACAACTGAAAAGAGACTGTGAAGGGAGCTTCCCCTTTGACAAATGCTCTTCTTCATCACCAGCAGTGTTTTCAGAATATTTCCTGCTTTCTCATTTACAGAGTTGGACAGGAGTCTGTTCTCAACATCCAAACGGTGCCCAACCGTAAGCGTCCTCTTTTTCAAATGAAGATGACACAACACTTATCATTGTCACTGGGATTAAACTGACATTCTATCTGTTTTGTGTGTGTAACTTTTTGGCCATCTTTTCTTTTCTTTTGTTTTTTTCTTTTTCTTTTATCAGCCGTTTATACCCACCAGCAGCAAAGGTCAGGCCCACTTTTCATCAAGACAGTGGAGAATGGAGACAGATCATACAACTGAAGCAGAAATCACCCAGCTTCACTCTGAGCTCCTGGAGCTCTGTGGCCCCATGACTATACCTTTACCTCATCTCCTTGTAACCTACAGTGAGCCAGCTGCACCCATGAGCCAAATGTTTGTGTTAATTGTTTATTTCCCACTGAGCCGCCATTATTTACTATTTTCTGTATGTAACAAATGAACTCAGCTATAATGATTAACTATAATTTTTCATGCGTAAGAAATAAATCGACATTGAATTCAGTATATTTTGTTATTATCTCTCTATCCCAATAAAACATACTGCAAGTGCGTAGTGTGTGCAGACTTTAACGGACAGACCACACCCTTAAATTCAGGGCGTCATTGCTTTGCTGCTTGTCCCTTCTGCATATTGCTGCTCTCTGTCTGCATTTTTATCTTTCTCTTTCCTGGTTAAAAAAGACTTAGGTTTACTCCATTGAACTGATACTAAATATGACAATCTTCACATTATAAATGTGCAATAAACTGACAATAACACACTCAACAGTGCAGAATCCTGCATGTACTTGCAGCAGTTGTCAACCTGGACTGCCTCATAGTTTGAACTGGAGTTCAGGGACACAGGAAAGATGCAGGAAACTGGGACTTGATGAATTGTAGTATTATTTTCTGACAAACAGTCTAAAGTGCGCATGTGGAGCAGTGTGCATTCAGAGCTATATTACAGTTTCCCCTGTTACAATACTATATTATGTCTGAAGAGAGGAGTCATTTTATTTTCGAATGCATCTGACAGCGTCTGATTGCACCCATGAAACCTTAACTATGATTGCAGTCTGTATTTTGGGGATATTATTTTCATTCACATAGGTTATCATCAGTTACTATTAGTTACACAATTAATATGATTCACTATTTGATACACACACATTATTTCAGATATGCGTTATTGTTTCAGTGGTGGAAAAAGTTCTTAGGCCTCTTACTTGAGCAGAAGTAAAAGTTCCAGAGTGTAAAAACATTCTGTATTCAAAAAGTCATTTTATTGATTACCAAGACCAGGTATTCAATGAATTAGTTAGGTCATATTAGAAGTAAAATATAATGTAGGTACTAAATGCTGAGTTGTTGACTTCAGAATGGTAAAATAGTCTATGTTACTGATCTGTGATCATCAACATATTAGCATAGATTATCATATACACTATAGATTATCATATGCTACCAGGAGCCTAAACTGTAACAAAGCATTTCTTTGTGGTTCATATTTTGTATGAATAATCTGTAGTGTGCGACTGACGTTGTGTAGAAAGTGCTGTACTAACAGGCCTCTGTGAGGCAACTCAGTGATTTTCCACCGAGGCTTTGCCCAGTGTTAATGCTTACAGGATATGTTCAAACTGACACAGACCATTTGCCTGAGCCTACTTGCCCCTTTGAGCCTGTAAGGCAATTCTCAGGGCATAGACACACAAAGTATACTTCCTGTTTTAAGCCACTTTTGGTTTAACTGACAAACTGGTGTTGCAATCCCAAATTCAGGCATAACCTCAGCCTTAAATGAATGCACTGTCAGGATACGCTTTTCTTTCTTGACAAACTGTCTCATCCACATTGTTTTCCACAGCCCTGTGTTTAAGGTAACTTTATTTTTTTCTCAGTGTTTTCAAAAATTCCACTGTGAATTGTATGTTGTATGTGAACTGTATGTACAGAGATGTGGGTGGTGTCTGCACAAATGAATGATATGCTGTCACACTGAGAGTCACATATGTAGCTGTGAAATATTTTTCATGCATTCATGTTCTCAACAGAGACTTACAAATGGACAAAGACACTGTGCTGACTCACCTCCTGAAGCCACAGGGCCTGTCAACACTCCTGGGTGGTGAGCCGCCCGTCAGTGTGATAAACAACAATAATTACATATCCCAGCTCGCTGGTGGAGATCAAGTGGCAGACAGAAATGAAGACAACACCCCGTCCTCCCTTGATCACGCCATCCTCACTGCTCTGTCTGGTGAAACCAAAACTGTGATACTGATGGGTCCAGAAGGCTCAGGTAAAACCACTGCACTGGAGAAGTTAGTTTTGGATTGGGCAAAAGGTGATCACCTTCAAAACTTTTCTTTTGTCTTCTATTTCCGACTGAGGGAAATTAATAATCTTGAAGCTGCGCTGTCATTGGAGACCTTTATGCAAAACCATCACAGTCATATCCCCCCTGAGTGCATCCCACCAATTCTACAGAAGCCTGAAGAGGTGCTGTTTGTTTTTGATGATCTGGATCGATACAAATACAACCTGAACCCCTCAGTTCACACCCTCTGCTCCGACCCCAGCCAAGCGGTCTCAGTGTCCTGTTTGATTGCCAGTTTGTTTCATGGATCACTTCTGAAAGGCTCTGCCTTTGTGGTGGCAACCAGGCCCACTAAATGTCTGATGTTTCTAAAAAGCACCCAGATAGAAATGTTGGGTTTTCTGAAGCCCCAAAGAGCGGCCTACTTCAATAGGTTCTTCACTGACCCCGCTGCTGCCAATAAAGCACTAGTACATATGGAAAGGACTCTAGGGTTTTATGATTTCTGCACCTCTCCTAGATTCTGTTGGACAGTTTGTTCTATTTACAAGACCCTGATGGATGCTAGAGAAAAACTTCCTGAGACACTATCTCAGGTGTGTATAGATATCCTGGCTAACCTGATTCAAGCACTTTCTCTGAACAAGGCCTGCAGCAGACAGCTAGTGCTGGCCCTCGGCAGGATGGCTTCTCATTGCTTTTTAAACCAGCATTCAAGCTGCACCAGAGAGGAACTCAATTCCTTTGGTTTTCAACGATTTCTCACATCAGTTGGTGTTTTCTTGCGAGTAGACGGTAATCTGGATTCAGACACGTGTGTTTTCTCCTTCACCTCCCAGCAGATGCAAGAGTTCATCTTGGCCATGTCTTTCTTTTTGGACAAGTCAACAGGTGGGAGCGTAGAGAAAATGTTTGAAGAGCACAAAGGTCATGCAACATTTCTTGACCTCTTCTTGTCAGGACTTTCAGAGCCAGTTCAGCGCAAACCACTGGAGACCCTGCTGGGGGAGTTCGACCCTGATCAGATAATGAATTTCAAAAGTTGGTTTAAAAGCAGTTCAGAGGAAACACTTAAGGCTTACAAAAAAGAAAGGCACATCCGCTTCTTCCACATGCTTCATCAAGCTCAAAATGAGAATTTGGTGAAAGAGATCATCACACCATCAGCCCGAACAAGCCTCAGCTACGGCGGCCTGAGCCTCCAGGACAACGTATCTCTGAACTATGTCATCACGTGCCTCGCTGAGATGAAAATGTTGAATCTGTACAGAACCGCGAATTTGACGGAAGAGCAAGCAGAAGTCTTAGTTCCAGCTATGAGCTTATCGCATCAGATAATGTAAGTTATGGTACAATTTCACATTTCGAGTCATCATTTAGTTCAGGTGTTTCTGCCATCACATATCAAATCTGAATCTCGTGTCTCCCAGCTTGTCAGACAGCTCCTTGAGTGCAGGGGCCGTCCTCCATCTGGCTTCAGCTATCAGCAGAGGAGTCACTAAAGAGCTGGATCTCGGGCACACTCACCTCGGAGAGGAAAAGTTTAAAATCCTCTGTGCTGGACTGAGAGACTGTAAACTGCAAAATATAAAGTACTATCTACCCAAGGCACCCTTTAAACATAACCTTTATCCTACCACAGCTTTTTTGAAGACAGAACCATTTCAATTAATACATTTGTAATATCTTTTTTTATTAATGCAGTCTTACAGTATGCGGACTGACTGAGACAAGCTGTGAAGATCTGGGGCTTGTGTTGACCTCAGGCAGCTCTCAGTTGCGCGTGTGTGACATCGATTTTAATGAGTTCGGGGACCAGGGCTTGATGAAGCTGTCCAAATCACTGTCCAACCGTCAATGCAAACTACAGAAGCTCAAGTATGTATTTTTTTTTTTTAAGCTAGTCTTATATTAAGTTTGGTATTTTTCCAGCAGGGTTAAAGTTTTGTTTGAATGACTTTATTTTGTTTCTTAAAAGGTTACGAAGTTGCAGGTTGACTGCAGCATCCATGGAAGCCTTATCTGCAGCTTTGTGCTCTGGCTATTCAGAGCTGAGAGAAGTGGGTCTGGCACAAAACAGGATTGGTGACAGTGGAGTGGAGGCTTTGTGCAAGGCCCTGAAGCACCCCCTTTGCAAACTGCAAAACCTGCAGTAAGTCTGTGTTTAAAGATGATAAAAGTGCAGTCATAGCCTTTCCTTAGCAAAAGCTAGTATTTAGCGAAATATATTTAGCTGAATACCGTACATTCAAAAACACCTGGGGACGTAGCTCAGTGGTAGAGCTCATGCTTTGCATGCATAGGCCTGGAGCCCGAAGAAATGGGGAGGATTATGACAGGAAGGACATCTGGTGTAAAAACTACAGCCAAATCAATATTGCAAGTCACAAAGCTGACTTGCTTTGGGAACCCCAAATTGGGGAAAAAGCCTATGTGTGTGTGTATATATATATATATATATATATAAAATGTAAATTCAAAAGCCCTTTTCACCATGGGCCTGAAAAACATTTGGTATTATTATGACACATCAGCTTCTCAGTCTGTTATTTTAGATGGATGTATTTCACTTTTCTTTTGAACAACCAAGAGAATGAATATGAAATGAATCTTATCTTTGTGTGTGGTGCGGGTCTCACTTGTGTTTGCTCGATGTCTGCTGGCACTAAATTAAACTTTAGACTTCTTACTCATCTTTTATTCCTTCTTTAAGGCTGTTTGATAATGAAGTGACGGGGGCCTGCTGTTCTCATTTGATGGAGTCTTTGAGGTCAGAGCACTGTGTCCTTTCAGAGCTGGATCTGTCAGTGAATGAATTGGGCCAGAAGGGGGGGCTGCTGCTCTGCCAAGCTCTCAGCCAACCCGGATGTCCACTGAAAAAACTGGGGTAGTCACTGCATTAACATTCCTCAGACTTTTCCATGGTTAACTACCACCTTTCACAAATATTTAGTAAAATTCAGATAAGCATATATTAAACCACATAATCTGCTCCACCCTGCAGGCTGAAACGATGTGAGCTAACTAAGGCTGTCTTCAAAGAGCTGGGTTCAGTGCTCAGTAGTGGGAGTTCTCAACTTGAGTCCCTGCTTGTCGGTATACATCCAGTAGGAGACCAAGGGGTTAAGCCTCTTTTGGCTGCTGTTGCTCATCCAAACTGTCTGTTGGAGGAACTGGAGTGAGTCACCCAACACTCTTCTTGTGCCTTTTCTATTCTCACATTACAGTGTCCACTGAATCCATATCGTTCTGCTTCTTCCTCTGTTACAGTGTTGAAATGACTAAATTGACGGACGCCTGTGTTGAGGACTTGTGTGCCGCTATAAGAGCCAGTAAGACTTTGAAGAACTTGGAACTGAGCAACAACTCTCTGACTGATGTTTCTGTCCCAGCCCTCATTCGAGTCATGGAGGACAGCCCCAACATGCAGCAGTTGAGGTAAGCGTGATTCACTTCGGTTAATTATAAACATTAGTTTATAATTAACTTTCCAAGCACATGTCATTAACTTTCCAAGCACAAGAAAGCCCTCTATAACAAAAAATCTAACCACTGCTTCTTGTCTTTAACTATTTCAGCCTGAAGTACAACGACTTCAGTGAGGACGTTTGGGACATGATGTATGAGTGTGGTAAAGTGAATTTCTGAAGAGGGCGAATGAGTTGATCCGTCTCACAGACTGCTTTGGAATCACAAAATGTTTGAGCTGATGCACTACAAAGTGGGAAATTGTTGCTTTTCTCCGTCTTATGTCAAACAGAACAATAATTAACAGAGTTGTTAGCTGCACTTGTTATAGGGTCATGTTCAGCATCTATGACATAATAAAGGTCCCTTGACACATTTGTCACTGGATTTGATGCAGTGATGTTTTATTAAGATAACTTTGGCATTTTAAAGAAATATTACGCTTTTGGAATTTCTCAGCTTACAGGAAAGTAAGCTTTACATTGAGTGAGGCAAATGCAGTGATTTTTTTTTTTTTTTTTACAGATGTAAATCATATTGCCAAATTCTCAAATAGCAATTTTGTCAGTAGCAGTGCTATGTGTTTGCTGCTATTTCTAACTAAGAAACACACACACACACACACACACACACACACACACACACACACACACACACACACACACACACACACACACACACACACACACACACACACACACACACACACACACACACAGCCAGCCAGGTGCAGACAGACCACACACATTCCTCTGTCTACTATTTTATGTAAAGGCAGGAGTAAACATCAGACGGTGTAAACCTGACACCACAGACAGAGTCTCTATTCCACACATGGAAATGCCTTGTGTCCAGTCCTCCATCCATTGGAATGACGCAGCAAAAAAAAAAAATTTATGTCTTTCAGGAGACAAGTGACAAGGCAGGTCTCACAGACATGCAGGAGGTGAATGAAAGCCACACTGGATGTCCTCCTGGTTCTCAGTGGTCATGAGCTTCTCCATTAAAGTTACCAGTGTGGCTGTTGTCCTTTGTGTTTAGTGTCTGACGGGGATTTTTACTGCCATTGGAGTAAAGCTCTTCATCTGAGCTGCTCTCAATGTCACTGCGGTCATCTTTTGACACCTGTAAAATGGATTCACATAACTGTTTTACTATTTTAGTTATGAGAAAAATTTTAAACAAATAAAAGAAGTCCATGACAATGCAAAAAAAAAAAAAAAAAAAAAAAAAGCAATAATGTTTATCACAGTCACCATCAGAAGTTACTGTGTTAGCACTGCTGGACAAAGTAATTATAATGTTGCCAACATTTGTCTATGCTAAAGTCCAAAACACTTCACTCAAAACTACAAATGTATCCCGGCAAGCAGCCGTCAAAAGGAGCCTTTCATTTATCATGCGGAAAATGTGGATTTGCAGAGGGCTTTTTTCAGCATAGTTATCTCCATCATATATCACAGGACCTGTCTAATGGTTGTTAAAACATTTCAATAATCAAGCTATGTCAACTTCATGGTGGCACTAAAGTAAAAATGAGCAAATAATCAGTGTCAGATATTTTCATTCCTTTGGGGTCATGAATTTGTATACAATTTCAATTTCTACAAAAATCTATATAATAAGTGTTAAGAAGTTCCAATTAGGATTTCACTAAAGGCTGATCATGCCATTCCTAGAACCACTTAGACTAGAAATTGAGAAAAAAAGATTACCACACTAACCTTTCCTTTGAATATGGCTTTGATAGCAATACGAGTGATGAGGTAGAACCAGATGATATGAAGTGTCTGCAGGACCAAGAGTAACCCATTGAACAGCCACCATGCCTGGTATGGCCCAACAATCTCCCAGCTCTCAAACAGAACACTGTAAACAATCCTACAACAAATGCACACATAGATTTTACTGGATATTACATTTTCTTTCCTGCACATACATTTTTTAATTTATGTTTCCGTTTTTTATGATTATATTATTGTAATTTACGTCATAGGTATATGGTAGGTGAGTGATAGTGTGAAATAAACATGCAAAACAGGAAAAACTACTTATTTGATTACTTTCAAAAACATCGTAATTGGTGGGAAATATTACAATATTCAATATTATTGCTATTTGATTATTGCATGTTTCGGGAAAACATCATCAAATATAGGCACAAGTCTGCTCTTATAGTCATTTTTCCTTTTTTCTTGTGAAATCTAAAGAATAGGCTGCCAGAAGAGACCATGGATATGACTTTAATCAAAATGCGTCAAGAACAATAAATGTACATAATCTTTGGGGACATGCACAAAAATGGGGATACCCAACAGGAGGCCAGGAAGCAAATGCAATGTAAAATGACTTCAAATGAGGTAAATGTGAAATATTTAAAGTATGCCATTTGATGTGTATAGAAGATCTTTGCCTCACCAGAAAGGAAAGATGACAAGGCGAGTGAGGAAGAAGCTTATGCTGAACACCACAAACAGGCCATCGCATAGCCTCTGGTACTTGGCATAGTTGGCCAGCTTGGCTGCCTTGGGAAATAAATAAGTATTCATGATTCATAATGTGATAAAATATCAAACAAATATCTCAATGTTTGCTTATCATTCATATGCCAGTTGGTCATAATATGTTTTTGACACACTGGTATCAGAAGTACCTCCAAGCACAGTAGTATAATTTCCAGGCTCATGTGTTCCCAGCTGTGTTTACCTACATTTTGTCCAACAATGAGTGGCTGCACTGAGTTAAACCCAGAAGTCCCTCAAATCTGCTTGGAACACCAAAAAAAAAAGTTTTGGTCAATAAATTCTTTACCTCGAGGAAGATGTCAGATGCATCGTGCACACACATGACCAAAGTGCCAGCTCTAAGCATGTTGTTGGCATAGGAGAATGTGATGAGGATTATGGTGGCCAGATGGTGGACAAGCATGATGATGAAATCCTGTCACCAATGAAATGAAGAGAGATGACAGAGAGACAGGGGAACTCAAGCTGCTTCAGTCAGCAGTTGGACTTTGCAAACTCATAAAAACTCCCACAGCTAAAGGAACAATGAGAAGAAGTTACTAGTTGAAGACTAATCCTCACTTGTTGGTCTTTATACTAAATGCTGGAAGTTACAACAGCAACCAAATGACATTGTGTCAACACTGGGATGGCAGGTTGGTATTAAGCTATATGCAAGGGGGGTAGATTTTTTATGGCATTGCAGCATTTCATTGTCTAACCTGTTCTGTCAGAGCACAGAATCAAAAGTTCTTTCTTCCATTTCATTAAGTTAAGCCTGTAAACACGCTGTCAAAGAAATTAAGAAATATTGACACGAAACAAAATGAAAACAAAAATCTGGTAAAACAGCTCTGACAAAAATAGCATTATGTATTCAGTGAGGCCACTGAGAGACTGCACTATAATGTAGGCCAAGCTGATGTTGACTCACCTTACGCTTAATGTCTATGAACTGTGAAAACATCAGAGACCAATAGAAAGCCAGCTCAGCTACATAGTGGTTGTACTGCCCAGGAACCAGAGACTTCAGGAGGGAGTGAAACAGAAACACCTTTAACAAATATGCAGCCATACAGGCCTTCAAACATTATGGTGCTATTCCATATGCTAAACTAATTGGAATAATACAATAGTCAACTAAATAGGATTGTTCAGTTAATAAAAAAAAAAACCTAACAAACAAACCTGGAAAGGAAAGTTGTGCCAACATTGTCTGGTGTCCCACATCCAAGGCGACTGAGTAAAACATAAATATGGATATAATTTAAAGAGGGGTTTGGAGATTTTACGGTCAGATACCCATATGAACACGTAACAGTTTCTGCTTAACATATAAATAATTTTTGTTTATATGTAGCTTTAAGAACTCCATCGCTAGTGTGCTTCCAGTATAATTGTGGAGAAACAAAGTCCTGATATTTTTGTAAAAATCCTTTTCACAGTTTAAGTGGAGCCAGTGCAAAGCCTTAGGAGTCTGAGTTAGTCAAATCAAATGTTTTTCTATCGTGCGAGTCCCTCTTTGCATTACCACATTTCATTAAGGAAAACACAGCTCAAGGAAATACAGAGGGAATTAAGTACATATTAGATATATGTAAATACTCATGTATTTATTCCACTGTAGAGTAAATTGTTACTTGGAAAAAAAGAATGCAAAAAAAAAAAAAAAAGGAAACTAACACCTGTTGGGTTTCTATTTTTAATATTATAAAGATTTTTATTTTTTATTTATTTATTTTTTTTTTAGATCTACTCAAATTAACAGTGCCCTGAACTTCTGCTCAGGTTGGGCACTACATAAGTAAAAACTGACTTGACTTTCCATTCTGTTCTGACTATAAGCAGATGAGCACATCAAGATAAGCACCTAATGGTACTGAATCTCCAAGTAGGTTTAATGATTACACCAAAAGAAATCCTGTTTCATTGTACTTGTGGGCAGCGTGCCATTGTTTTGAGACAGGCGTCTCCTTTAAGGCAATCTCTGATTTGATTTATAAACCCATTCAGCTTTCAATAAAAGGTGAAAGCCATAGCTTCATTTTGTATAAAACCATAGAGGAGGCCATTTTCAACTCACCACCCACAAGTGGCGAATGGCATAGATAAAAATCCCCAGGTAAAATGTAAATCGCCACCTGAAATGGAAGAAAATTTTTTACATTTGCTCTAGTAGAGATTCTCCACTCATGAATGTAATTCACACTACACAGCAGTTTGTGTAACAGGAACTTACATGCTCTCACAGAACTTTTTCTGCATGCTGGGCCTGTCTTGGTTTCGACGGATGCGAAACCATCTTTGTATTTTTCGCACATCCCAGTCCAGCTGCTTGGACAGTCCCTCCAATTGCCTTGTGTCTGGACACTAAATACAACACAATACAATTGCAAATGACCTGCTTTCCCTTGCCTCTACTTAAACACAATATGAATACCTATGCCTGTCACACTGTAAGAGGTATTTAATGGTCATATCATTATGCCTGTGGTAGTGTATTTCAGTGCAGTAACATCAGTGCACTAGTGTGCAAAGGAAAACTGAAATGACATAGGCCTTACGCACCGCTTTAGACTGATAGAGCTGCTCCAGGACAGGATTGGGCTGAGCTCGCCGAGGCACTCCCGCTTGAATCTGAAGTATGTGGGCACAGGGTTTGGCCACTAGCCTGTATACACACAGAGGGAGGCAAAAAAAGGAAAAAAAAAAAAAAAGAGAGAGTGGGTGGGGGCAGGGAAACAGAGATGGTGTGGCATTAAGAGAGACATTTAGTGGGAGTCAGAAACAGAAGGTAAATACTTTTTACTGGCTACAGAAACAAGTGGACTACAAACCAAATGATTCTTTAACTGACATTTGCTGTCGAACTTTCACAGTTGGCCCACAAAGTTACATTAGAGGCTATGGCAGAGACTGGGGAATGTAACACCTTGTTTAAACAGAGCATGATGTCCTGTCATGTGAGAGTATGGGAGACAGAGATGGGAGGGTGGCCTCTAACCAAAATACTACTGTGTGTCACAAGATCATTTGGTTAAGTTGATCAGTATTTCTGCTCAAACTCTGAGACATGTATTACATCTTAATCCCACAACATCCCACTTATCTGACATCCCAGATGTGGAAAAAGACTGAATGAATAGAGGTACACACTGCATGTTGGCTTGCTCCTTCACTGGTGAGTTTCCTGAAAATGAAGCTGCCCTCAGAAAGTTAGGCCCATTTATGTGACCTAAAATTACTTTGCTGTAAAAACATGACTCTCAGTTAGGACTGAGAAAGGCTGCACAGGCTGGATTTGAAATACTCCAAAGTCCATGCAGTTTCTCATGTTCACAAAAGGAATTAGACTTTGTTCCCCTCTGAGCTAGTGTCACAAAATTACCATTGCTGGGCAAGGTAAACAAGCCAGTCAAGTCTGTGGAGTAATTTTCTTTTCATTGCCTCAAAGGATTGCTAACAAAAGGCTGAGACAAAGCAAGCAATTGAAACTCTTGTCAAGGAACATTTTCCTAATAAAAGAAATCAAAGGGATTGTTTTTGACTTTCTTGTCATGTGTTTCAAATGTCAATATTATTCAAGGTTTGACAGAGCTAACACAAGATCATCGGAACTGTGAAATTATGTGTATTTATTCGTACTGAGGATGAACTATATTTTTTGCAGTGTTGATTTTTGGTTAATGAAGAACAGCTGAATCTCGGCCTGGATCTCTTCAGCTGTGCAGTCACTGAGAGCAGACGTATAAACGTAGAAGACAACACAAGAACAATTTGCAACAATTAAACATGAATCTGATTTACCTTTCAAACACCAGCCTGAGCAGGAAAACACCGACAGCCAGGGGCAATGCGTACAGTATGTGTCCCGCTCGGGGATACTCCTCTCCAGGTGGTGGATGCTCCAGGTCCGCCCAGGAAACATTTTCGGGAAGCCAGAACCGCTCACTCCAAATCCAGGCGGAGATAGAGGAAGTCATCGGGGGAGCAGAAAACGCCGGAGATCGGAAGAAGCAGGAGAATAAAACAGGTAAATCCAAAACCAGAGGCGGAGAAGGGGGAGGGGGGGGACTACTTGTCGGACATCGGGCGTGTTGCTTTGACCCAGAGGAAAAGTTAAGCAGTTGTGTCCTCACCTCCTCTCTCCGCTGTGACTTCAGGCGGACTAAGCATCACTTCTGCTCGGTTCCTGTTGAGTCGGTCAGACCGCTCGCTTGAATGTGAAGGGGTTGAAAGGCAACACCCACATCACCGATGAGGCAACTTTCATATTACTTTTACTCTGGAGGGATGAACGCATTACCGCCGTGCTCCAGCCCTGCCTGTGTGTGAGAGACCGCCTCAGTAATACACTGGAAAGTTATCTGTCAACTACACCTCCATTTTATAATTAGCCCAGGTGAGTTAGCCTCTACAGCCAATTAGCACTAGCATAAGTGTTATAATAATTTGGAGTTGTTCGGTGGGAAGTCGTGACAGCGGGAATGAATTTGTCGAAATGTTTGTAACATTAAAACTTAAGTGTGTAACTTATTATGAAAATAGTTTTAACAGGAATATCGGGTGAAGGTAGTTCGTTAAGCTAACATCAATTAGCTAACGCTAGTTAGCCTTGACAGGCAATTAATACCAATGTATCGATATTTCCTAGATTTGGTCAACTAGTGGTCTAATGTTACTGCAATACACGTGAAAGTTGTTATTATTAGTCTTTTTTTTTTAAACCTGTGGCATGTAATCCAGTACGAGTTTTTGTTGTTTTGTTTTTTAGTTTTTAAGTTCCCCCCCGGAGGGATGAACACATTACTGCCATATCAGCCATTTAAAACTAATAATTAAGCCTAAAATACATTTAGAGTTGTTCAGTGGTAGGTTAAGCCGATGGAAACACTTCTCTCTAAATGTTTAGCTAACATTTAGGTGTATAACTTATTATTAAAGTGGTTTAAGGGAAATATCAGGTGAAGGCCTTTAGGTTAATAGACCTTAGCTAATGCTAGTTAGCCGTTACAGACGTTTAACAGCAATATTTCTGAGTTTTGCTCCAGGAATGATCAAATATTACTCTAATATATGTAAAAGGTGTTAGATGTAATACTTAAAGTTCAATTAAGTAGTGTAGTTCGAGTGTTTTTAATGTTGAAGTTGTCAAGTGTTCAAATGAAGTTTGTTTTTCAATTATCGCACCTGTTGATTTCTGAAACAATCAACTCAATTTACTGACATTGCAGTCAAGTTTACGATGTACAAAGGTGACATTAAGAAAAAACTTTAATGTTAAAAAGGTGTATGAATGTAAAGGTCCACCTATGAAATGTGGTCAAAATCAGTTAAGTGTGTATTCAGTGAACCCTCATTGTAAGTGTAAGAAATCTTACTCGGTTAAATTGAGGAAAGGCAGTTTAGTAGTGATGTGTCGTTGGTGAACGATTCGTTCATTTTGAACTGATCTCTTGTATGACTCAAGAGTAACAAGTCATCTCAGTGGGTGATTCGTTCTTTTTTTCCCTGGTCTGCGCATGCACGCCACAGGCTCAGATTCGTTCACGAAATGGGTCTTTCTGCTGCGTATTCTCTGTGTAGGAATGACTGATTCTTTCACAACTCATAAAATAGGGTCTCCAGGTCTGAGTCTCTCGTTCACATGTCAAATGACCGCTGCGCATTCTCAGTGTTGCTGTGACTGATTCATTCACGATTCATAACTGTGGGGTTTTGGGTCTTTAGTTCATTATTCACGTGGTTACAGCAGTAACATGACCAATGCTGTTATTACTGGTGAGGAGAGCTATCTGATGTTAGCTGTGTGGCTATGGGATGGATGTTTGATTTGCCTTTACGTTGGAACAAATTCATACACTACGGGTCTTCAGTGACCAGGTAGGCTAATGTGAATAGCCATCATAGAATGGGAATTTTTTAATGATAGGCGGAGCGCTCTCCTACCAGCAAATGAAGTAATCAGTCATTTCAACTTCAGTAGGCTATGGCCCAAAAGGGTGCTCAATAGTTTAACAAAAGCAAACTTGTGTATTATATGCCAGGTGAAGCAAACCATGTTGCTCTTCAGTGTTTGAAAGCCGTGCTTTTTCAGTCATTACTCAAATGACAGTTACAGCGCCACACTGGTTCAAATGAACGAAATGAATGAATGACTTGAAAAAAGATTATTTCGTTTTACTGAATGAGATTAAAAGATCTGAGTCAGTAAAAAGATCCGAACTTCCCGTCACTACTATTAAGGCTGTCTTCTGAAGGAGGAGTAGGATGGTTGAAGATTGACTGAAAAAATGTCACTCATTTGCAGCTTTTTATCTTAAACTCTTACCTCTACTACTGAGTTGCCTGACAAAAGTTAATATCTCAGGCAGAAATTAGGCCTCTCAGCAAAATCCAAACTCATTACCACACCCTCCTGGTTGCTTTTTCACACAATTTACACAATTCAATGAATCTTACGTTTCCTGGTATTCTCACAAATTTATAGCTACTGTAGTTTGTACCCTCAAACTGAAAATTGTCATTGTGCAGACTGTCTGTGGTATTTTATAGTGCAATATAACCTAAACAAATCATACAGCTCATACAAAGGTGACATGTTGGTCTAACTTATAATTCATGGATACAAAAGGGAAAAAAAGAGTTGCCTTTAGGGCAAAACAAACAGGAGGTGGATGCAGTACAGTGATAAAACATATTCTCACACTAGCAGTCCTTATCCTGTGCCATCCTGCAGGCTTTTACATCAGCACCAACTGGCCAGAAAGCAGCTCAGATCCAAGAACAAAACATCTCTGTGTCAGTATGCAGCTGCAGCTTCCGAGATGCCCTATTCGGATACATGACCTACTGTTGAGGGGCTGTGGACTTCAGCCTCTAAATAGGGGGTTGTTGTTTTTTTTTTATTTTTTTTGAGGATGTTAATCTGATTTACCTTAATTGTAGACTTTTAACCACACTTCAAGTGTTGTGCATTTATTTCAGTCAGTTTTTTCTTTTCTGGCTGCAGTCCAACAATATAGCAGGCAGGTCTTGCACACAGTGTTTGTTATCCCTTTGCTCCCCCCCTTCCCTTCCCCATTGGACTGTTCCATTTCGCATCTGAAAATATCTGATAGTTCGAGAAGCGTTCTTCATGTCAGGGACTGCTTAGCCTAAACAAGAGAACTGTAGCTCCTGGATCACATAAGGTAATATTTCCTGCTAAGTTTCATTTTTAACCTTTATTAGCACTTTGTCTGTGACCTAATTCCTGACAGGAAATTATCAGAATTTACCAGCTCCCACTTCCAAAAGTACTTGTTATGTGTTTTATGTCTTCTAGTGAAGATGCAATTTTGTGATTATCTTTTTGAAACAAAAATTCTTAGCCTTTAACAATACATACATAGTCTTCATCAGTTTAGGGAAGGTATATATCTGAAATATATATTTTGCATGACAACATTAGCGCTTTATCTATTGTTATGTATTTATCGTCTATTCATATTTGTATCTTTTTTTTTTTTTTTCCCCCCCGACAGATAAGAAAATGGATGAGAAAGAATTGAGTGATCCTCTGAATAATGTATCACTGATTAAAGGTAAACAAATTGTATTTTTTTCTTTTTTGGACAGACAGTGAATGACTTGGCAATGTTTTTCTCCCCATCTGGCCCTTACCTGACACAGCATATCTCACTAACTCACAGTGTAAGGGGAGGGGGAAAAAAGCATGAGTCACAGTTAAAATGAGTTTCTAGACCTACAAGGACAGTTTGTATGCTTTAGAGCTTAAAGTGCTATATATGGCCTTGTTTGAGAGGCTGATTTCTCTAATGGTAATGGCTTATTAGAAGATGGAATCTCTCTACACAGAGGACACATCAGCTGACTAATGTGTGTTAACTGACATTTTGGGAGACTTATTAAAATCCAGGGAATAATGAAATGAGTGCAATGCATAGAACATAAGAATCTAGTGTGTGTGGCTCAGATGGAATCTGCAAGCAAGTTCGTGAATGAATCAATTTTGTATGATGAATGAATTTGTAATGCTACACTGCACAGTACATAGGGAGCACAAAGCAAACGGTGCACTCACAACATCAGTAGCTCAGTCATTTGATGACCATATTTTTCAGCATCAGTCATATTTTGTCTATTTGGGAAGTATATGTGACTGAGACTTTATCGCTTCTGACATTTTAGTTATATTTTAGGGACTCATTGAATACTCTGACATTCAGTGTGAGCAGTGATAAGCTTTAAATTGTCACATTTTATTTGGAAGGGAAAGCGACAGCAGGAAAGATGGACCATGATGGCTTTAGCCTTCAGCGCTTGAGATAACAAAAGACTTTCTCCCACAAGTTTTATTTATTTATTTATTTATTGTTTGTTTGTTTTTTTTAGAAGATTGGAGGCATTGTGCTGCCCTGTCCCCAACTAGTCAGAAGTATTTTTACTCAGAGACTAATCCCATTATCAATTTGTCAGGTGTCATTCTGTGACACTTAGGCATAATGGCTAAGATAACTAATGTTACTAAAGATAACACAATGGATGATGAGATGCCCTTTATTTCTCGTGCTCTCTTCAGAGGGCATTCATCTTTCACACAAACTGGACAGAGATAGCTCTGCATACAGGGAGCCCACTCACATTCTGACAATCACTCATGCATATGCATACATGAAGCAACAGACAACCTTATATACACATGCAGGACATAGCACTGCCCACCCATCCTTTGTCTGGCATACACTGGTGGTGGTCATGTGTTTGAGTCAGAGGGTGCCACCAGCCTCCAGCAGCTGCTTCATACCCGATAGTTTCAGGGGCTTTTGCCAATGTGTGGCGGCACTACTCAACTATTTATTTTGCTGATATAAGGCCAAATCACATCAAATGTTTTAAAGAGTGTGAGTATGTATATTTGAACAGAGTTTATATAGCCATGTGTGCCAAATGTAGCTAAATCAAAGCTTTCAAAAGAAATGCAGCATTTAATAGCAGCCCCAGTGCTCTTGTGTCCATTTCTAGTTTGCGTGACCTACCTTGCCTTTTTTTTTTTTTTTTGGCCACTGCCAAATGCTCAGTCTAAGATGAGGTCATGTCTTTTTCTAGCCATGGTAGATTAGGGGCTCTAGATATTCACTCGACATGTGCAAAGCCCAAGTATTTGTGGAGGTTCTTTCCCCTCTAGGAAACACAACAGACCCCTGGCAACGTTGGCTATTCCGTTTCCTTTGTGTATTGTTTACAGTAACGGTAACCGTTAACAAGCATTGCAGACGTGCTTGAGACACGTATGTCACTGTTGTGTCTATTTCTGGGTTGGCAATTAGTTAGTATAATAGGTCCATTTTAGTATCTTGGGAAATAATCTAATATGCCAGCCCTGGTTAAATATTTGGGACTGGAGCAATTTAACATCATGCAACTGCGAGTAAGCCTTCTATTTTTATAAACTTAAATTGCTATCATTTTTTATTTATGTATCATTATGGTTTAAACTTTACTTTCTAATGTTTATGTATGCCCTCCAGGTATTTCTGTTTTGAAATTAACCTCTGCTCATACAGCTAGGATGAGATCTTCCTGCTGGTTTAATCGTTACTTGTTTCATCCTCAGGTGACATGACCAGGTCAAACATGGAGTCTGCTGGGGACTCCGATAAAATTATCCAGCGCTTGAATGATGACCTTCGAGAAGCCCAGAAGCTAGCCAACATTGAGAAACACAAATGCATGGAGCTACAGGGTAGTGTTAAAAATCATGTCAGATACATAATACCTTTCTCTCTTGGTTAGACACAGCCACCCACAAATACATACAATAAATTAAGTTATATTTTGCAGGTTTGCTGGAAGAAGAAAGAAAAGAAAATAAACAACAAGCTGATGATTCTGCAAAACAGATAAAACTTCTTCAAGGTATGTTTGTTTGTGTGTGAAGCCACCTGCTTTTGCTTGAAACTGATGGATGGAAGCGCAAAGTGGCAGAGTTGCACTTCTATCTTATCCCAGTAAAAATGCCAACATAAATAATTTAAATATTGACCCTGGTTTGGACAGGCCAGCTGCGGCTGCTCCAAGACGAAATTGGTGTTCTCAGAGAGCAGATTGACGTTTCTTCCAGTTCTAACGACGAGCTACAGAGTGCGCGTGATGAGGTGAAGTCACTGAAACGTACGCTGGAGTCTGCCACTACTGAGCGAGACCGTGATGTCACTGCAATCCAGACTAACCTGGCAACCGTCTCTAAGGATTTGGACAAATGGCGTCACACTGCCAACAAATATGAGCACGAGATTGACAATCTACAGCGTGACCTTCAGCAGCAGAGCAAGCAGTGGCAGAAAACTGCAGAGATACAAGGTACTAAATGATACAAATAACAAAAGGGCCAATTATGTGATTGACTGACAGTAATTTCAGAATTTTTTTAAAATCTGACAAATGGCAAATTTGTTTGTTCTTTTTTTCAATAAATCATCCGTAATGGCAATATTGTTTTTATTGATATTTGTATATGTATACACACTTAAATGAACCTTGAAACATGCTTGCGATGATTTTCACTGCCTGTCGGCCTATTAACAATTGAGCATCTGCTAATGCAGCATTAAATAAACTATGGCTTTTTTTTGTTTGTTTGTTGGTTTTTTCCCTCACAGCTAGCGAGCTGCAGTCCATGCAGGTGGAGTGTAATGGCCTTCAGAAGGAATGCTCTGTCCTGCGCTCTGAGAAACAGGACATTGTGAATAAGTATCAAAAGGAAAAGAGCAGTCTGCAAAATGAATGTGCTTCCCTCAGGGCTGAGATGGAGGAACTCCTTAAGACTCACCAGAAAGACAAGGGCACTCTGCAGAGTGAATGTGTAGCATTGCGCTCTGAGAAAGAGGCAGTGCTGCAGATACAGCAGCAGCTGGAAAAAGACCTTATCAGGTCAGAGTGTAATATTACCACCAATTCAGCCTCACCTCCACATTTGTGGCTTGACTGTTTAGTTGATTGTGCTCCAGAATGTACTACAGTGTATACGTATACTGTACACATCACCTCTGGATTGTTTTCTTTCCATTAGTTCACATGCCCAGAATGCTGAACTTAGCAACAGCCTCAAAGCCCTAGAGAGATCCCAGGAGGAGTTGGAGAAGAGGCTGGCATCCCTGCAGCTCCAGCACCAACAGGATAACACTAAATTACAAACCGAACTGGATGAGGCAGACAGTCACAGCAAAGCTCTGCAGAGAGAGGTATGCCCTCAAATAATGAAGGTATCAGTCAGCTAGGCCCTCATTTAACAAGAATCTCACTATCATATTGAACATGCCTAATAATATTTTAGACTTGACCTGACAGTTGCTGTAGACCATGTTAATTTGCTCACATTGTTCAATCCTGCTACTGACTCATTCATAATGACTCGGTCTTCACTTGTGTTTTCAGGCATTAATGCAGCCTGAAGTGACGGTCACAGCTTCCGGTCTATTTTCTATCATTTATACACATAAGCAAATGATAGGATTGTTTTGACCTAGCTCACAGATAAATAGACTAAGAGCACAGCAGCAGAGCAAAGGAGGAAAGGATCTAATGAAAACACAGCCTGAGGACTGCAGCTGATGCTGACCATGCTGCTTTACATAGCCGATTTTGACAAGGTGTTACAGTATTTATGAAATTTCCTACAGTCGCAGACATTTCCCTTTGAAAACCATCAAACGATATTTAGTGGGGGGTTTTTTCTTTGTTTTTTTTTTTTTTTAATCTTTCTTTATCCCAATTGCAGTATTGATTCACTATATGTAAAGACAGGAAAATTTCAATACATATTATACATTATATTTGAAAATATATTTAGTTAATAATTGAACACATTTCTGATTGTACTGTATGTCCACATCGACTATTTAGCAACATCAATGACAATTATATCTCAAAAATAGTGGTTTATACAATTGCTTGATTGTGTTACTGACTTCATGCCAATGAGTCTTTAAGTACTTCAAACAAATCACCAAATAGTTTTTTAAATACAACCATTTTGTTTTGACTGTTGTTAACTATTCCAGATGTTTTGCTTCACTGTTATTTAACACCTGTACACAGGATCATTTCTAAGGATCATCCAAGTTAGTCAAGAGGGTGAGTGCTTAGGGTTTCTCTCAGAAGCCTCTCATATAAAAGCTGGACTAAGTATGCGTCACTGGGTATTTTGAGCCAGTTAGGGCTGATTTTCTATTTTGAGACAACCAATTAAGACAGACTCTGAAGCTGCTCTGTGATTTTCATTGATGGAGTTACCCAGCCCAACACAGGCAGCCGGCATGGCTGTAAGTCCAACATAGAATTTTTAATACTAACCACAAGCTCAAGCATTTTGTTGGGATAAAACTTGTAAAATCAAGTGATACTGTTGGATTTTGGCAAGTTCAGGGAAGGGGCAGTACACTTGAATACCAAAACACTTTCAAACATTTTCCTAAGAAAATTACTGCTCAATTTACATGATTGGAAAACACAAGCATCTAACATAAGGCTATGAAAATTTAAAACATCCTGTAGTTTGGATTAGGATCAGGCACTGCAGTGACACGAGGTCAAGACTGGCAGGGACGTATTAAAGGCAGCATGGATGAACTTATTTTAGACCACAAGCCATTCATCTCAATGTGGTGTTGCAACAGACTGAAAGAAAATACTTACAGGATTGAGCAGTGGAGTACTGTGCATAAGAAAAAAGACAATCCTCTAAAGTCCTGTTGAAGCTGAAGTCTGTAAACAATTCACAGATGAGCAGGATTTACGGTTACAATGCATTACGCTGAATTAATGGATTACATAAAATTACAATCATTCTTATAGTAATAGATAAAATGATGATTTGGTTTTTTGCAGTATGAGGAGGCTAAGACAGAGCTGTCCGACCTAAAGGAAAAATACGAGAAGACTGAGCAGGAAAAACAGTCGCTCACGGATGAGCTTGAAGGGTATAAAGCCAACATAAAGGAATTACAGGAGAAAGGAGCAAAGGTGAGTGATTCTTAAAATCATGTCATGCTATGACAATGTATGAAGAGTAGCATCATTTGTACAAATAACAGCACCATAGCTTTTATAGCTTCTAGCAAACATCTGCAGTTGTATTGGTTTTGGGAGCATCAGCTTTGCTTCAGATTTAGCAACATCAGTGATCTGTTGACATGCTTACATTTTCTGAAGTATCTCCAGGCATAAATGGTGAATCTGTAGTGAGATTCATCCCAATACTTTTTTTTTTTTTTCTCTTAACGTCAGCACACCTGCTCCCTTCTACTCATCCACTGTCTTACTTTTGCTTTTAGACATTGACAGCCATGTGTAACATTGAGTTTTGTATAAACACCAATTATAGACAGACTACTGACTTGGGGGTTTATTAATTAAGCTACGCCCAACTAAAGTATGTCCCATTGCAGTTGATTACTATAATATCCCTTCCCTTCTGTAGACATCCCTATTGCTGCCTGTTCAAGCCATAGTCATCGGCCTTATCCTGGCTTTGCTGTATTGGTGCTTCGGCGCATTGTGGTAGTAAGGTACACATTACTCCTGTCAAGTTGGCCTACATCTTTCATTTTCATCAGTGTCTTTTAGATCATTGCATGACCTAATCAGGTTTTCCTGATTTTCCCAGAATGCCTTCCTCTGGGGAATCTCCAAAAATTAATGTATCTGGAATCTAACCTCTAATCATACAGTTCCAACATCTGTTTGTCTTGTTTGGATGGCTAATGCTTAACAACTGTGTCTCTCAGTTGGCCTGAGTGGCCTTATCTTTATTTTGAAAGAGCTGTTTTTAACAGTTTTCTCTGTGTACTGCTTTGGTCTCAATGGAAAGCTCCCCTGTCAAAGCTTTGGCAGTCCTGGGATGGGTGGTTTCATGTGGTGATGCTCATATTTCCATTTGTGTGTCACCACTTGTTTCAGAAACCATGGATGACCTGGGGACCTGTGGTTGCTGTGGCTCTGACAGCTGTGACTGCGGCTGTGCTCTTCAGGACCTGAGGACAACTCACTCCAACGCAAATTAATCCATGTTCGTCTGCACTAAAACTGAAAAACTTGCCCCCTTATCATATCTGCACTATTAATGGGGAGGGCTCTTACTTAACACTGTTTAGTTTTTAAGGTCCTCTATTTCAGATGGCAGAGAAGTTAATAAAAGAATGTGAGTTCTGTGTGCAAATCTAGTTGAGTTATTTTTATTGGTTGCTATTTTGGCTAATTGTTAATTAATGAATGTAAAAGTACTAGTCACAGTAAATTAGTGAAAAATATGTGAGGTTATTTTTGAAGTTTGAACCTCCTTAAATGTAACTAATTTCTGTACTTGTCAGAATAATAAATATCACGATGATGCAGGTTCAAATTGAGTACTTGATGGATGCCCCTGATATACAACAATACATCAGTTGACGATCGTGGTGGACATGTTTGTTATCAGAAATAGACTGTTCAAGCAGAGGGTTTAGTTAAGCAGGAATTTATTCACTTTCAGAACCACAGCAACTCAGCCTGAGAGCCTTTGCTACAGAGAGGATCTAGTTCAGGATTTCAAATATCCACCATGTGTGTGTCCTGTTCTTTCCTTCAGCCCTCTGCATTTCGTTGAAGATGCATAATAAAATATCGTATTCATTTAGGTCACTTTTTTTATGTTTCGGCATCAGTTGCCAACCCCTCAGGTTCGGTTGACATTACAGCTCTAGTTTCTATTTCTCAAGGATCAAACAATGGAACAAGAATATGTTCCCTATTTTCCTTTTTTCTAAATTTTGTTTAGCCAATGAAAACGTGGACCAGATTAAGCCAGCTGCAACATGAATTGTTGAAAATTGGGATCAACAACAGATTACAGTATTGCATAATTCAACATAATGCTGTTATTTAAATTTGTGTTATTGTGTGATGATCATGTCACATCTGACCAGTAGGCAACAAAAAAAGCTGCTATAATACTTTAAATGTCATGGTTTTTGAAACTGCTACGCTACTCTGAATTTGTAAACAAGCCCAAACATATATTTGGTTTTTATTCTGTTTTCTGTTATTTAAATGTTTGCATGCATTATGAGTTTGTAAAAAGAAAAAAAAAAACTCAGATGTTAGCATTGACAATATATACTGAATTACTGTTTATGGACATTCTGAATTTGTTTGATTTCCCTGTAAATCTGTTCAAAATCTGTATTTTGTAAAGAGTTGGAAAAGTAGAGTTTCTTGGGTTAAACGTTTATGAATAGTAACTCTGTAAGAGTGACCTCAATTAAAGTGCTAAAGCTCCCAATTCCACCTCATAGTCATTGCATAAGCATGCAGTCACTGAAGCAACTGAGCTTTTTGTAGCTCAGGTCAGGCCTGCTGCAGCTGGAACTTTTCCTTCTTCCGAATCCTCCTATTGCACCATGTGGACACAACAATGACTTGTGTTAGACAAGACTAGATTTTTTTTAAAAATATATTTTCCAAGAGGTAAATGCAGGTTAAGTTTTTTTGATTAGTGAGTTCATTGCTTTATTTTCTATTTCAATAATTAGTCAATTTAAAAAGAAAAAATATTATAGGGACACAATTTTTTATCTTTAAAATGTCAAAAACAAAAAACTGATCAGACTTTCATCCACAGTCACACTTTGATCTTTTGGGCCATACAGAAGTAGGAAAAGGTTGGAACTCAGTTTTTTGTTCTTCATGCATCTGTTTCTGACTAAAACATGAATTCTGTGAGAAAACCAGCACTAAAGCGAAGGTGTGATGTAGTATCACACAAGCACAACTTGAGTCACTGTGACTGCTGTGGTGGCCTTTACTGGAAGATGAGGGTTAGGCAATGACCAGACCATTTTGACCTCATTCTATGAATAGAGGATTTAGTGTGTTTCTCAACAGGACAAAATGTCTGTTGCTAAATTTTAGATTTTGCAACACCAATAAAGTCGTAGCTCTTGAAGATTCAATGCAGCTCTGAGGATGAGTTGTTGGCATCTGATTCACATTTTTGCACTGCTGCTTTGACTGGGACGTTCTGTTCTGCAAGCGTTGCTCTGTCATGGATCCTTCCCAGGATGCAACACGACAGCTGATGAAATGGCTAATGTGACGTGAGGTTCTCGCTCAACCTGGGGAATCCACAGCGTGTGAGGCCTGAGCAGACTGAGGATGACGCCTTTCTAAATCCTAAACTGAAAATCATTCCCATGCAAGGCAAGCCCCCATGCAGAGTTGTCATGTCCATTTGTTATGCTCCAGTTTGTATGTAGGTCATTGGTTGTAGACCAGAGATGCAGCAGGAAGGCAGCTGCACAGTCCATTAGATGGTATTTAGAGTGTAAGCCTCAATTTAGCTCAAGTTATGTTATGAGTCATGCTGAAGTCCTGTACCTTTATAACTAATACAATTTCCCAAATCACAGTGAGGAGCTTTGATCATTTCAGTGATGTGAAATGGAAATAAGCTTCTGAAATGTCACTCATAACCACTCGCCTTGTATTTGTTCCTATTTTTTTATTCTTCTGTTTTTCTTTCCTTTTGAGGGTTGGATACATGGCCGGCCCTGAGATAGGCACCCAGGGATCAGCCTCCTCTTAAAGGTCTGCCACAGGACCACAATAAAGGGGAGGCCTCTGCTGCCCTGAAGTAGACTGACAGACTCTGTGTCTGTGGATGTCATGACATCCAGTGGTCTGCGCAAAAAACCACGAAAATAAAAACCCTCAGATCTACACTGTTGGCTGCAGGGAACCAGAGACACTCACTCACATTTTGTCTCTATTATGACACCCAGTGGTAAGTTTTTGACCTGAAGCTTGAGACTTGAAGACAGACAAGTTGGCAGTATTTAGACTTACTTACAATAATCTTCTCTCTTGTTTTCATATCTTTTGATAATGTTTCTTTATTGCCCCCGTGTAGTGTACTAAATACTATATAAAGGTTAGTTCTGACAATTTTGACTACATACAGCCTGAACTCAGCGATCTGGTCTGTACGTTCACTTTAAAAGATTGACCGAATACAGTGGTGGCCCGGTTTTAGTCTGTGATGAGGAATAATCAATAAATTCATCCAGAGCAAACATATTCTGCTGGGACCAGCTGCATCCACAGGGACATTTTTATGACACTCTGAGAAATATAAATCAAGTATTTAACCTTTCCACACATCAGTGATACTTACATAAGAACTGATGTGTCTGCATGCTGAGAAAGTCATCAACAGAATCACATTTGTATGAGTGGTCACGTGTTGGTGGCGGAGGAGACAGAAATAATCCGATAGGTAAGTTTTAACATTTTGAAAACATGTATCATGGGACAAAAAAGTTATATCATGCAATTATTGTTTCTAACATAACACATTGATGAAGACACAATCTGTGCTTTACTTTAGTAAGTTAGTTATTTTATTTTCCAACTTAACATTGTATGGATGTTGCATTCTGACTTTGCTACCACCTGAAATGTTACCCTGTTGATTCGGAGAGTTTTCTCTTGTGTTCATTTGTGTGTAACTTTTGGCGAGGCAGCCATGGCAGCCGAGCTGGATGTGGCGAACCTGTTTATCATTGCTGGGGGAACACTGGCAATTCCCATCCTGGCCTTTGTTGCCTCCTTCCTTCTCTGGCCCTCAGCTCTCATTAAAGTTTATTACTGGTAAGAGAGATAACTGATGTTCTGCCCCCCTCTTTTGTTTTACATACACTGTGTGATTCTCTCTAGTGTGCAAGAAAAAGGGTAAGAAATTTAAATTGTCCTTTAAATGTCTAATAGCAAAAAATAAACCAGTTTTATGATGTGCTGGAACTGTGGTTAAACTTAAGTTAGGTCTAACTACAAAGACATCCTAATGAGCTTGAAGGAAAGGTCATGAATTGGGTTTAAAGAAGCATTTGTGGAGGCAGTTTGGGTTAAAAATTACTACTTCAAACAAAGTTAAAGGATCATTGTCCATTGCAACAATAAACACCTGCTTATCAGCAAATCCACCAAAATTGCTTTCGTCTGAACTTTCTACATAAGCCCTGAAAATGTGATCATCAAGCTCTAAATGTACTTTTAATTGTAACCTATAAAATTTAAACTTGGCAACAGATGCCGATAAAAATTAGCACCGAAGCTCTTTATCACTTGGCCCAAATTTGAATTCCAGTGTCTGCTCAGACATAAACTCTCCTCCACAGGTACTGGAGGAGGACACTGGGCCTGCAGGTTCGATATGCAGACTGTGGTGGTTATCGCTTCTGTTACTCGTACAGAGGGAGGCCTGGGATGAGACCCTCCATTTTAATGTTGCATGGCTTCTCTGCTCACAAAGACACATGGCTCACTGCTGTCAAGGTCAGGCTAAACGCTACGTGTTACAGGTGGCTGCTTTCACCGCTCAACTTGTTTCGCCTAAAGAGAGATGGTGTTTGTGTTAAACCTTCATGATAAAATCTAAAACTAGTCCCTTTTATTAAGGACATTTGCTGTGTACATAAATAGTTTTAGTTCAGTACATTGTATGTGAATGCACAAGAATTTGACTCTGGTAAGCAATAATAACACTTCATTCTGAAATTTAAAAACCACTGAATATCCATTTTGATATTTGACTTTGAAAGTTCGAATACGTATGTACTAAAGCTCCCTCTTGACAGTATCGCCTAATTTATTTTAATTTATTGGTGTATTAACTTGATTGACACTCCCAGTGTCAATCAAGTGTCGAATGTTGGATCTAGGCAGTGTAGACTGCTGAGGATGAGCAGTCAGTTTGAACACCATTCACACAACAAGCTCACTCTATGATTAAAGTTCATTGTGATTGGCCTTGTTGGTTTATTTTTAGTTTTTGTTTGTTTGACTTTAGCCGCAGCAGACTTGCTTGAAAAAACTCAGTTTGAAGAAGTTCAGTACAGACACTTAGAGAGCAGCTGGGAAACAGTGGTATATTCATCAGAGGTGGGAGGAGAACACAAATTGTGCTAAAATAATAGGTTTGCCATGTCAATTTAAAACCATTGATATGCCAGTCTGTATGTTTCACCACTCGTTTGTGTGGCACGAAAATGACTAGGAAATGTTACTTCAAGAGAATGTGTTCTGTTGTTTATGAGATTCAGATTATTGACTTTTCTGTTCCATCACATTCCTATCATGCCTGTCAAACATAAGATGAGTGGTTTTAAGCTGTACTTTGTCTCCTGTGCTGCTGTAGTATCTACCAAAACACCTACACCTTGTGTGTGTGGACATGCCTGGCCACGAGGGAACAACACGCACCAACGCAGAGGATTATTCCATTCAGGGGCAGGTCAAACGGATCCATCAGGTACACGGAAGACAGAGCTACTGTATAAAATATAGAAATGTGTGTTTACATTTCAGGGACCTGTATCTTTCCATTGAAAAGCTGTTGTTTGTCCTTCATTCCTCTCAGTTTGTGGAAACCATTCGCTTGAACAGAAAACCGTTCCATCTGGTGGGAACCTCCATGGGCGGAAACGTAGCCGGGGTTTATGCAGCCTGCTATCCTTCAGAAATATGTAGCATGACGCTCATTTGCCCGGATGGTCAGTCACTGTGTGTACATGCGTACAACTTCATTAAAAAGTGTTTATTCAACTTTATGATCACTTGAGGCTGCAGTTTTTGGTGTTGTTGCATTCCATTGTATTATACCGACAAATGTGTCTATTATTTTGTCCACCCTATTGATGTCACTGACAGAATCCTGTTAGTATAATACAATACACTTCATCGCACCTATAAAACACAGCCTCCTGTCTCTAAAGAAATCTCAACATTATAACTTTCACCAAAGATCATTTATTGGAGGAAGGTTTGATTAGAGTGCAGTAGTTTTAGCTGTGTGAGCTTAATCGCCAGTCCAGTGTATAATTTGACTGGAGGTCAATATGAACACCGACATGTTCTTAAGAAATTAAACATATTCCGTGTAGGTTGTCTCACTACATCTGCTAATACTGAAGTCAGGCTCCTGAGGTGCTCAGTAACCTGATGCATGTTAAGTACTGTCCACAGGCCTCTGTTACAGGAGAAAAACAGTTGAGTACTGTAGCTTAGAAAGAAGGCAGGTACAGCTGTCTATGTCCAAGTCTACGTACATCCAGGTCCAATGAAAGCCATATTTTTTAACTTTAGTAGGAACAGCAGTTACTATCAAAGATTCCTAGCAGATTTAGTATTAACTAGTTTAGTTGTATCTTTGTTTTTAAATTGTGCTTTGTGGATTTTTTGCATTTTGTGCTGTTCTGTAAGTTTTCTCTTGTATTCCATATCTTAAGGACATGCAGTCCAAATGGTACATGCCCTGTCTTGTGATATGACGTGACCGTAATCACAATTATTTCAACTTTCCTTTGTAGGTTTTTAAAAAAAATATATGTATTGTTGTACAAAAATGATTTTAAATGTTTAATAATTCTATCGTGCAGGTATAAGACAACCATGTGAGACCAAATTTGACAACCATCTGCAGGACCTGGAGCACAGCGATTACACACTAAACATCCCGCTGATCCCCACCACACCTGAAGAGATGGAAGACATGTTCAGGCTTTGTTCCCACGTTCGCTTTAAAATCCCTCAGCAGGTCAGCTTCACATTTCAAACTGTGAGCGATATATAACAATGGATATTAAACATAAAATGAGTTTAATATCAATAGATTCATATCATATACAATATTAATATCATCACCCTGTGAGAGGGGGTTACTGTAAGCGGGAGAACAAATCATTTGGAAAGGAGTAAAATTAAAAGGAAAGAGAATCAAGAGAGGGGGGGGGGGGGTGAATTACCAAATGACTCCCCACCCCTAAAAGAAAAAAGCCTCCTCAGTGGTTCCCAACATTTGGTTCTACATTTTTTAATTGTTTAATGTGTTTTAATTGTTTAGATTCTTCAAGGATTAGTAGATGTTCGGGAGCCTCACAATGCCTTTTACAGAGAAGGTCAGTTCACTTCGCTATGAAGAAAAAAAAATAAAAAATCCCATGTACGCAATGTAGTCCGTTGGCTTTCTCAGTAATGTTGTTTCCTTTTTTTTATTTATTAGTATTTATGGAGCTTGTTGATGAGAAATCGAGATATGCCTTACAGGATCACTTACATCTGATCACTGCACCTTTACAAGTGATATGGGGCAAACAAGACCAGGTAACGATGATTTCACAGAATCGTGTTAAAAAAAAAATCTTCTTCCCTTGAATCAAAATGCAAGAACATTTTCAAATCCTTTTTTATTTTATATTTTTGTGTTAAAAAATCAAATTTGCAGATAAAAACATAAACAGTAGGGTTTCAGGAAGCTTTCTGTGGACCTTATATGGGTACTATGCTACTCTGTCTTCCTGTTATTATATGTTCTGCTGTTACAGTGAGTCATCAAGGCTTTTATAAATACAGAGGTGATTACCTGAAAGCTTTTGCTTCTAAACTAACCCTGAGATTAATGTGGCTGTGCCCCAACTTGTAACTTGAAAGTGGCGGCTCGGGTTTCATGAGCTGCTCAGTTAAATGTCTGATGAGAGACATTTCAGTCTCACATCTCCAGTCTTTACAGACACGATGATTATCCCATATCTGCCCAGGTGGTGGACGTCACCGGAGCTGTGGTGATAGCAAAGGCGATCCCTGGATGCAGAGTGGACCTGCTGGAGAACTGTGGCCACTCTGTGGTGATGGAGAGGCCTTGTCGGACCGCCAAACTCATTCTGGAGTTCATCATTTTGCAGCAAGATGCAAGGGCTAAAAAATCCTCCTGAACAAAAGACAGACAATCACCTCCTTGTGTTGTAATGCTTCATGTGTTCCTTATGCCCGACAAGCATACAAGTACACGCTTGTATTAAAACAATTCCATTGCAGGCAGCAGACAGGGTTTATTCAGTAGTGTAGCATTTCCTCGAATCTTATTTGTTGTGTAAACCAGATCCTGATAATAAAAGCAGGCATAGATCTGTATGTGGAAGAGGCTGTAAATGGTTGTATTCATGCAGAGGTGCAGGACCTTCTCCTCCCCCTCCTCTCCCTCTCCTCCTCCCTCACCCCTCCTCTCTGCCTCTCCCCCTCCTCCCTCTCCCAACCCTCTCTCTCTCCTCCTCCTCCCTCACCCCTCCTCTCTTCCTCTCCCTCTCCTCCTTACTCACCCCTCCTCTCTTCCTCTCCCTCTCCTCCTTACTCACCCCCCCCTGCCTCTCCTTTCCTCCTCCTCCTCCCTCTCTCAGCCCTCCTCCTCCCTATCCAGCTCCTCCCTCTCTCTCTCCTCCTCCTCTCCCCCTCCCCCTCCTCCCTCTCTCTCTCCTCCTCCTCTCCCCCTCCCCCTCCTCCCTCTCTATCTCCTCCTCCTCCCTCACCCCTCCTCCCTCACCCCTCCTCCCTCTCTCTCTCCTCCTCCCTCTCTATCTCCTCCTCCTCCCTCACCCCTCCTCTCTTCCTCTCCCCCTCCTCCCTCTCCCCCCCCTCTCTCTCCTCCTCCTCCTCCCTCTCTCAGCCCTCCTCCTCCCTATCCAGCTCCTCCCTCTCTCTCTCCTCCTCCTCTCCCCCTCCCCCTCCTCCCTCTCTATCTCCTCCTCCTCCCTCACCCCTCCTCTCTTCCTCTCCCTCTCCTCCTTACTCACCCCCCCCCGCCTCTCCTTTCCTCCCTCTCCCCCCTCTCTCTCTCCTCCTCCTCCTCCCTCTCTCAGCCCTCCTCCTCCCTATCCAGCTCCTCCCTCTCTCTCTCCTCCTCCTCTCCCCCTCCCCCTCCTCCCTCTCTATCTCCTCCTCTCTTCCTCTCCCCCTCCTCCCTCTCCCCCCTCCTCTCTCCTTCCTCCTGTGTGCGCAGTTTTGCTGCAGCCTGAGTCGGAGCACAGCTGCCCTGTGCTACCAGCTGCGAACATCAATGGCTGTCGGACTGCACCGTTAAATGCCAACCGCAGGCCGCCGTTACGGGACAAAAACAAGCAGCTAGACAAGAAAGAAAGAAGGCAGGTAGAGGCTTTTTCTTTTCTTTAAATAAAAGTCCACTTTACTTCCAGGTAGTCTATCGGCGTTAACCTAAAGAGGAACAGCAGCTGACGTTAAAGGCTCAGGCTGCTAGCCAGGTTAGCATGCTAGTCAGCTGGTCAATCAGTAATCTGCTAATGGGCTAAAAGGCAGAGATAAACATCTCCAGGCTGATGATCATCTTTTTTTCAGCGCCACATACTTTTAATTCATCTGATCTGGATTCACAAAGAAGCAACATTTGAATCAGCGTTAGTCGGTGTTGGCAGCAGCTCGTTAGCTCGTTCATTTCACAACAGTGTGAAATGTGCCGAGGCTGGACGCTGTTCGGTCACTATTCATTTAAAATGCGCTTCAGATAGTTCAGTCAGACAATTTGAGTTTGTTTTTATTCAGTAGCTCCAGGTTTCATTTTCACTTCGGAGGAAACATCGATGACTCCTGACCAAGAACGGGCTCACGGTTCATTCAACACATTCATCTCATTTAGTCTCTTTTCCGGAGCGTTCACTCGCGTCTGATAGTCTGATATTTTTAATGGAAACGCACACAAGCACATTTTATCTGCAAGAGAATAATCAACAATTAAATTTATCATGAGAATGAAAAATATAAAGAAGCCCCATAATGTGCATTTCTTCAGTGTTCAGTCTGTTGCTTATGGGCTGGTGTTATGGCTGGCAAGGATAAGTGATTAGTTTAAACAATAATTTAAAACCTCTGTTGATAATGAAAGCAAACATAGTTTAGTTACATTCAAAGTTTGAAATGTAAACATGTATGAAATGCAATTTTCAAAGAGGGATTTTGAGGTAGATCAGTCTCGCCCTATAAGGACTGGGGCTACAGCGAATTTCTAAGAGAAATACATACGCAGTCCAATAACAATTTAGGTAGTGACTTTCTCATTTAATTGTTGATAAAATGTCAAAGGTCATCATATATATCATATATATATTTTATAGCTGAGGTTAATGTGACAGTTCTTTTCCACAGGCAACACTGAAACCAAATCTGTTCCCCCTGTTTTGTTTCTGACCAAGTGGGTCCTCCTCTACAAATGGATAATGGAGACTGGGGCCATAGGGTAAGATGTGGATAGAAGCAATTTCCGATGTTCGCTCAGTTATGAGTTACACATAGCGTATAGTGGTAAATCCTGCCTTCAAGGGTGTTTGTATGTTCAGCATTGTTCAAGCTTTAATGCCTCGCAGGAATTTGTCCAAATTTTGACACAAACATCAATTTTGACTGCCTGTAATGCAAATTATCAGGGATATTCATGACAGTTGGCTCAAAAGTCACCTGGATTGAAGGATAAGCTGCTTGGTGATCAAAGGTCAATGTCACTGTGATCTCACAAAAAACATTATTTGGCCATAACTCCCAAAGTCATATGATTTTTATGACACTATTTAGCAAATTTATGTCCAAAAATCTTCACTGTGGCATAATAATACTAAGCAGAAACTCTTATTAAGGAGGATTAGAAACCATATTACCTGTGTCCAGAAGCAAGTGATGACAAGGAAATGTAAATAGATGTGAATTATATAGACACAATTTTAGAAACACTTCCCAGTATAATTCAGTACAGTTCACACACTATTGTTTTACTGCAAACAGTGATTTCATCTAACTTTGCAAAATCATGTGATTCTTAACTTGTTCTCTGCTCCATTTGACCTAGATGAATACTCCTGTTAGTTTGAACGTGGGAGGCCACCTCTATACCACCAGTTTATCCACCCTGCAACGCTATCCAGATTCAATGCTGGGTGCCATGTTCAGGGGAGATTTCCCCACTACCCGCGACTCTCAGGGGAACTATTTTATAGATCGTGATGGCACACTTTTCCGGTATATCCTGAACTTCCTGCGGACATCAGAGCTCACCCTCCCTGTTGATTTCACAGAGACAGACCTCCTGAGGAAAGAGGCAGACTTCTACCAGATTGAACCTTTGATCCAGTGCCTTAATGATCCCAAGCCGCTGTACCCTCCAGACATCTTTGAGCAAGTTGTGGAGCTCTCTAGCACTCGGAAACTTTCGAAATACTCAAACCCAGTTGCTGTTATCATCACACAGCTAACCATAACCACAAAGGTCCATGCCCTGCTAGAAGGTATATCCAACAACTTCACTAAGTGGAACAAACACATGATGGACACCAGAGACTGCCAGGTGTCATTCACCTTCGGACCATGTGACTACCATCAAGAGGTGTCTCTAAGGGTCCACCTCATGGACTACATTATGAAACAAGGCTTCACCATCAGGAACACACGTGTGCATCACATGAGTGAGCGTGCGAACGAGAACACAGTGGAGCATCACTGGACTTTCTGTAGACCCGCTCACAAAGTTGAAGATTGAGATGTTTTGGGGGACGTTTTTCTTTTTTTACTACACAAATCGTAATCAGAAAAGAACAAATATGACCTCTGTCTCAGTAATGTATCGCTCACTGTCACCTTTTTCTAATTTGGTCAAGGACTTATACAAACTTCAAAGTTCAGACAGTTCATGTGAAAACAGTGTTATTGTAGTATAACACTGTCTTATCTGTGCCACCACCACATACTTGACTCTTTTTTTTTGTATTAATATTTCTTTGATGAAAAAGATTTATTTTTCATGAAGCTGAATGACCCTATGTTTAGGATTTATTCAGGGATGCTGTATTGTTCTCCAGCAATGGTAAAAATGTGGGTAGATTGATTTCTACAGGGAATAGTAGTGATTTAATGTGATTCCAATTCCTGCTGTTATTTCTGAAGTCATTAATAGGGATTTTGAACTGGTATTTATGAACTTAAATTTAGGCCACAATTGGATAAAAAAAAAAAAAGTCCAAAAGAAGGGATTATGTAAAATCTCTCAGCCATGCCTGAAGCCTTTTCCTGGACAGGAGACACTAAACAAAATACTGTTTTAGGTCCTAAGATGTCCAGAGTTTACTTTTTGGAAAATAATGATAATAATGATAAATTATAAATAACCTTAGCCCATTTTTTTCTGGTGCATTTGTAGTAGATCCTAAAATTACTCTCTTAGCTCTTTATTGTCTCCAAGTATGGTACTAATTCTGAAAACCCTAGTAGTTGTTGCATGTGTCTGACTGTCTTGTATATGTATCTATATTTGCTGTATGTGCTTTTAAGTATTTCATACTGTTAAACTTTAGAGCTCATATCAACAGTAGTGTGTTTGGTCATCTCAGTCAAAATAAACCCATTTGTATATTTGTCAGTCATTAAGTTTTGCTTTTTGGTGTATCTTTTCCCATTAACTCAAGGACATGTGCGTGCTCGAGCTCATGCTGTGATTCAACTATTCTAACATTCAACCACTTCCAAGCTCCTTAAAACTGTATGAACCCAAGCTCACAATAATGTTTAGTGCTACTAGGTTGGTGTTCCCCTTACTTTCACTGTTGTGGGACAATTGAATTAGAATGTGCAGCGGATTTACATTTCTTTTGCACCTCTTATTTTTGTAAAAGGGTGGAAGACATGTTACTTGTAGCCTGAACACTGTTTAAAACCCAATTTGACACTTTTGAAACATCTATTTTATTTGTGAAAACACCAACACCAAAAATTGTGAATGCACAAGTTATTTTCTCTGTTCAGATCACATCAAAGCAGGGCTACATACATAAAGAAAACACTATTGTTAAATTAAAAAGGAGGTTGGAAAGAGCTTTTCTGGTTTGGTTGAATCCAGATTTTTCCAGTCTAAATATAGTGGCCTCTGATATAGACCTGATTTACTGCTGTCAGGATGGAGAACACAAACAATCCATCCCTTTTTGGTTCCATAAGATTGAATAAGGTTTTAACAAAGAAAGTGGGTTTCAGATAGCATTAAGGCATTCAGTGGATTTCAACACCCTTTCACAAATATAATTGGTAACAAAAAAAATAGATGACTGCTCAGTCTTCTAACTGCAAATCAAAAGCAAAATTTGGATCATCTGAATATATAGAATACACTTTTGCAACTGGAAACAAAATATTCTGGCAAAGTTACTGACAGGATTTATAAGGGTGGTACAAATGGAGAGCTCTGTCTTGCACATGATGTGCTGCCAGTTAGATTGCTTCTTACATATAACTATCTGCTGCAAAGCCCAATTTAAAGGTGGCCGCTAATGTTGTCTCCAATAATGTCTTGTTTTTTTGTGTGTGTTTTTTTCCCTAAGAATCTTAATTTGTTTTAATACGGGATATGCAGGGAAGAAAATGTATTCGTAATTCAATTTTTTTTTTCATTTAATGGGTGAAAATAACCTGTACGTTTGTGAGAGTTCATAAGGTAAATCACAAACATCAAACTACTTTGTCACATATCTGTAATGTATATCTGTTTTTTTTCTTTTGTATTTCAGTCCAATCTTTGGCCTATTTGGAAATTATTGATAAGGAAATAACATTTTAAAAAGAGAGAATTAATCTGTCCGTAAAAATGTAGTCAAGTCTTAATCAACACAGTGATTTAGCCTTGCATAATTTCTCACTGATTGGCTTTCAAACTGACAAATTTAAGACATTCAGCATTGACCACAAATACAATATTTCACTGTATCAGTGGCCTTTATCTTCCCAAACTTTTAAGGAAGCCATAACTACGGCTATGGTGCTTATAATTCCTATGTCACTCAAACACAACTATATTGGTCTGGGTATGTTACTAATGAAGAAAAAAAAGGCCAGAGTGTCCCAGGATTATTATTGTTATAATTATTATTATTAGTAGTATTATTATTGCCTTAATCTTACAATATATAGTAGTTTGATGATTGAATCTTCGCATTGGTGTAGGTGTAGTGTCAGTGCTCTTTATCACTATTCAGAGCGATACACCTTGAACGCAGCATGACGTCTCTGCGTCGGTGCGTTTGTTTTATATCCCAGGGTCCTGTTGACGTGGGTGTTACTATTGATGCTCTATAGCATACCGCTCATTTGCTCTATGCCAGGTCTCAGGACGAGCTCACCCCGTCGTGTCCATTGCTCTCATAACACTGTAAAGGAGAAATAAAAGCCCCATGCTTTATGTGTCCTCTCGCCGGGCTGCAGCAAACAGGCAAACGGGACAGACCTGTTTGTTTAAACGATGTTTCCAAGGAGTAAAAACATTAAATACATAGTGAGCCTTGTGCCGGGCAGACGTCGATTCGGGACCTACCGCTTCCTGCCCGTCTTCTTCTGCATCGGAGCGGTCATGGAGTGGATCATGATCAACGTGAGGATCGGAAAAGAGACCTTCTGTGAGTGTAAACGACTCGTTAGCAGCTAGCAAGCGGGACACCTGTTAGCATCCGGCTGTAGTGGATATGTTCAATGTCCGTCACCGACACGTAAAACAAAATACCCCAAACTCTCCAGCTCATTAGTCTGATTTTTCTTTAGTATCACCTGACCCGCCATGTTGTAGGATGACCTTCCTGAATACCAAGCTGCGCCTCTGAACGTAAGACCTTTAAGCTGCGACATGTTTCACACGGTGCAGCAGTTCAGTTTGTTTATTGATCTGATGAGATGAGTCTCCACCAGAGATGGATCTGTTCATCTTCATGTCGCTTTCATTATTTCACCTGGCCACTAAAACAAACAAACAAACGAACAAAAAAACACAACCAGCACTCCAGAGCTGAAATGTAAAGCTAAAAACTTAAAGTTCACTTATCAAATAGGTGGTTGGCAGTAAACCAATTTGTATGTTTGCTTTTTTTTTTTTTTTTTAATCACATCTTTGGCTTTCTCACCAAAAGTTTGAGGACGGCGTCACCAGTCTTGGCATTAAAATTTTCTGATGCATTTGTTAGTTACATAAATCAACTTAATTTGACCTGAATGAAATGGAGCAAACTTGAATCTTTCGGTTGGTTGCCCACTTGGTTTAGTTGGTAATCCAACTAAATGCCTTTCCAACTGCAAGGACTAAGTTTGTCTATCAATGACATTTCAAATTTGTCCTCAGACTTTTCTTTACTGCAGCCTGTGCTCAGTTCTCTGGGGAAAAAAGAAGAAATTTAGTTTATACAGGCCACTTAGATGGATTAAATTATTTGAACACCCTCTGTCTTAACAACTATAACATGGAGAAAAGTAAATATCACAATATATTTTGACCCTGTATTGACTATTGCAGGTCCACAAAATTCTAGTTTCCTCTAAATAGAAGACTTTTACACGTATTGTTAGCCGTTAAAGTGAATTTACAGAAGCCACAGATATTTCTTCCACCCTATAGTTGTCAGTCACCCTTTAAAATATTTTTGTGCTTGACTTTAGCACAACATGGCCTGGTGTATTTTTGCTGCCACTGCAGTCATACTACATTATCCCGTTATTCCAGATGTGTCATTTCTGGAGACCCAAAAAAACAGAGAGGGGGGAAAAAAAGAGCAGTGCACATTTTATCCTGTGGTATTCTGAGGCTATGTTTGGATACAGAGCAACACTCCCTCCAATTCCTATTTTCACTTGTCATCCTATAAGTAGTTTACTTATTACACATCTTTCCAGAATTCGTAAAAAAAAAAAAAAAAGGTTTGCAGAAAAAGTGAAGGCTCCTTTTCACAGTTGAAATATGGCATGTCACAGTAGGAAAAAGTGGAACAGAGCAATTTCAGAGTTTTAGTACAGACTTTCTGACTGGAGATATTTGCAAATATAGAAAGTGCAGGTCAAACAGTTTCACTGCCAGTGGTTCTCTGCCATTAAATATGACAGAACATACCAGGAACTATCTGAGGAAAATCAGTTGGTATGACTGTTTTAAATCACACCTGTGCATTCACTAATATGACAAGCCAACACATCTACTGTGGAATTATTGTTCATCATGCATGCTGGCTCACTCAGGGTGTCATAGTTTTCAAGAGTTCTTGAATAGAATAACACTGTTTATTTATCTTACCTGTACTTCCTTCTTTGATAGATTTAACTGCTTGATGTTATTGTTAATAAGACACAGGCATCTGCCACAAATTACTCTTAGTGGTCCAGAAAGTGCCACTGTTTTATTCACTGTAGCTTTAAAATCTAGCTTTAAAAATGTATTAAATCTGTAAGAAGTATCTCATGTTAGTCTTTTAATATTTTCTTTTCCTGCCAGATGATGTCTACAGAAGAAAACGTTCTGAACGGGAGTACGAGAAGAAAATAGCAGATGGACTGATAGTTATCGATGCGCCTGCTGCCAAGTGAAGGATTATCGGGCTTGATGTGGATTTCACATGTTTTTTTGGACACATTTTTGACCTTTCACTTCCTTATTTGTTTCAAACAGGCTGAAATGAACTTAAATTTGTCACTGGAATTCATCAACAACAACCACATCGCAGGCAATTGAATGAAAGTTACAAAGTCAAGAGTGAAAGGCCGATGGAGTGATCTCTTACAACATGCAGGTTTTATTGTATATATGGCCATTGGTTTAAGAAACATTAGCAGTACAGCAGTGATAATACAACTGGTTTGAGATCAAGGCTGAAAAAATTAAAAAGTATCTAATTTCTTCGCAATAACTGTGCCCTGGTGTCAGTATTGATTTGACATTGAGCCTGTCTATTGAAGACATAGCATAGCACCTGCCAAGACTGAACTGTCTCAGCCAAATTGAAAATAAAGAAAAAACACAAAGTAAGCCATTGTATTTATAGAGATAAATTTTGCACAGATTTGTCTCATACTTCCCCTTTTTAAATCTGCTACATAATTAAGATGATTTCTCTGTAATTGTAAAAATAAGAAAATAAAAAAAATGTATAGTAAATTTGAATGTATTAAATCCAACTTAAGAACTGTAGCTTGTGTATGGTATTTTCACTTTGTTTTTGTATTCTTTACTTTCCAAGGAACGGCCCACCCACCCCCTCCTGCCCACCTCTCTAAAACCATGCTTTGGTAATGTCAGTTATACCATCCGACAGGGAGAGTATGCAGACAGATAAAGCTGTTAGGATGCTGTGACAGCTTGACAGGGTTCCCATCCAGTCTCACCTGGTCCAAGTTGCCCCGGATGTAGTAACTGGTGTTACCTTTGCAGAATGTCTCATCTGTTATCACTGAAATCTTGTTGTTCTGCAGGAGACAAATCCAAGGACACAAAATTAGTCCATCATGTTGTTATTACTGGCTCTGCAAAGAGAGGAAAATCTAATTGCTTCTGCAGAACACCTCTGATTAATTGATTTGACTTCAGTGAATTAGAAGAACTTACGTGCAGATCCACAACATGAAGAGATTCTGGAAGTTGGGGCACCGCTGTCAATTCATTGTTCCCAAGGTGCAGATATGCCAGTTTTGTCAATTTCTGCAGCAGCAAATGACCAGTATCGTGCATGAGACATCTGCTCAATCAAACAAGTGCAAATGAACTATGACACTTTACCTTAAAAGCAGTTGCCTTTACACCCTGGGTTTTAAGCCTGTTGAAATTTGCATTGAATGAAACTAGTTTAGTGGGAAGTGTAGGAAGTTTTGTCAGTCTATTTTCTGCAAGAGTGAGCTCCTCTAAATTGGGAAGTTTGGAAAAAGCTCCGTCTTCTATCTCAGAGATGAGATTCCCAGTTAGGTCAATTCTTCTTAATGTGGCTGGTGGGGAGAAAAATAGATGAAAGAGTTTGAAAAATGAACAGTCATGAGTAGAATTAGGTTAATATTTTAATTAAAAAAAAAGATAACTTACCCATATCTGCAAAGTCTTTATTGCGTATTTTTGTGATTTTGTTGAAACGTGCATAGAGATATGCAGTTTCCTTTGGCAGCGCTGGGACAGCTGACATTTCAGGATTCACTTCCTCACAGTAAACAGATCCACTCAGACAAACACACAGGAGACATGTCGGCAACTCTGAAAAAGTAACACCTAAGTTTTAATTAATATATTTTTTGTCTTTTTATAACAAACTCTGATTGTGTTTTAATATGTTTATTAAATTTATTAATTGGTGTCTATAATAACACTGCACCTTAAAATGCACTACACAGTTTAGATGGGGACACTTGATCTGCCCCATTATTACATAATATGGGCTTTAGCTACATTCACAAAAATGTGGAAGAATGCCTCGGCAAGTGTTGCATAATCAGCTTTGAAACTGTTGTTGAAAACTATTAATCTCTCGAAAGCAAACCTTACCATCAGCTTTTGCAGCTGCTGGATCAGAATCTTGAAGGAAGCTGTAGTCGGGAAGATGTATGTCTTTCTGCAAAAATAAACAATCATCAAAATAATTCAAGTTAGACTATTGTGCATTTATTTCATATTTTTACCTTAGGTGTTCTTGCTTCCACGTATTGATCTTTAGCTGCAGAAGACAGTATCCAAGGGAGCACAACAGATGTGAAAATTAAAGTCCTTAACTGGATCATGGTGTCTTGCTGAGAAAAGAGAGTGTTGTCTGCTAGGCACGGATCTGAGGTACATGTGAGCAAGAAAATTTTTCCATAGACTTTTTATTAAGCTGCCAGAATACCACTGAGTAAGAAAAGGACACAAACTTTAACTCAATAGGTGCTGTGTTTTTTCCCACTGATGGCGATTATGATGACCCATTAAGACTAAAACACAAATTTTTTTTTTATGCATTAAGGCAGCTAGAAAAAAAAAAATCAGTTTTAGCAAGTTGAATCTATGTATCAAAAAACTATGATTAAAATTGAAAAGTGAATCTAATGAATGCTTCAATAACATTTTACTTTCAAAAACAGAAAAATGTTATTATTGGAAAAGCAGTGGTCACAGGTTCATTTTTTTTTAAACAAATTGCCAAAGCAAGCAGTGAACTGGAGACAGAAAGGTATTTTGACAGTAACAGTGTTAACAACCTAATACTTATATTCAAAAAACTGAAAAACAGTCAATACACTGTCTCTTTAGGAGAAGGCAGTTCCCGAGAGAGGGACCAGACAATTTTTTTTTTTGGGGGGGGGGGGTTTGTTTGAGTCTCGATTTATGACTTGTTCTTTTCCTAATTATTCTGCCATTTGTTCAACAGAAACTCCAGTTCTTATAAGATGATGTAATTTTGTTCCTCCAGTCTTCAATGAAGACTTCAACTGCCATTTTTCCCCCAGCAGATAATGGGATAACAACATTGTTCATAGAGTCCAGACTTCTCACCTGGAAAACACACTTGCTTTAGAAAATACCAACTATACTGCATCCAGAGATTGCCCACATCAGGTAATTTAGACCACAATTATATGAAATTATCATTGAGGGTAGAAACTTCAAATAAATGGATCAACTACTTTTACAATTTGAAGGTGTTCTCGTGGGTCCCTGTAACAAAGAGTGGTAATGTCGCACCATAGTCAGACATTTTATAAACCAACTCTTTTCATAAAAAAATGACTGGTACATTACTGAACAATGAAAATTAATGGTTATATGCAGCCAAAGATAAAAAAAAATTGAATCTGTACTTTGAAATGTCAGGAAACTTCAAGATGTTTTTGGATATATTACCCACACTTCAGGCCAAACAGAAACCAACCTTCAACTGGAATATCAAGTTAGTGTATTGATAAACATCTACTGAAGTGCCCTTGTTCAAAACAATGAAGCTCTAGAAAGGCTGCTCCCTTTGACCTTCATCCTGGCTGGAAACATCACAGGTAGCTTTCCTACACATTTTAAATATAGATTGAAACTTTGGAGGATATTGATTGGATTTGTAAAACTCGGACTGCTTAAGCCTTTCAGATGCACTTTACACAAAAGGGGACTTTTTGGAGAAGTTGTTGCCCCTCTTTTCAATGGCCACTGTGAATAGGAGGAATGTGGACAACAAGAAAAACCCGTCAGCGATCACAGAGGCGCCTGACTTTTGTTTTATACTTGCTCGTATGTAACAGTGTACTTGATTTAATTGAATTAAAAGCAAGAACTTTTCAAAACTTGGGTTATAAAATTCTAGAACAACACATTAAAATTAGATAAAGACAGGCGAAACCGATTCCACTGATGTAAAATCCTATTAATTAAAAAAAAAAAAAAAAAACAACTAAAAGATAATTCAAATAAGCGGAGCTATTGTGAAAGTGGTGTCATTGGTCTCATACGATCCGTTGGATTTACAAATAGCTGGTAATAACTATGTTTTGGAAGAGCACGATTTTAAGCGTGTGTTAATTGTGCTATTTAGCATATTAGCTGTGGCAGCATTACGTAAGGCAGATGTGCGGTGAGAAAGAGGAAACAGAAGTGCCAGTGTAGCGGAAGTGGTACTGCCCTGAACGATACGCTGAGCGAGACTGAGGACGGAGGCTGAATCGTCCAGAGAGAGCGAAATAAAAAGCAGGAATAAAAGTCGCCAGTATTGTGAGTAGAACAACATCTCGCGTATGAAGTGTGCTTTTACAACACCGGGTTTTCATCCGTAGCCCGATGTTACAATTGCCTGTTCATCGTGTCCGGTTGGATCCCGTTGAGAAGCCGTCATGCTAATGTAGCTGGCTAGCTGGGTTTGTGAAAGGCTAGTCGGTTAGCTCCCTGGCTAACGTTAGCATTAGCTGTTAGCAAGCGAGCTAATCGACGGACGGATTCCGTGACACTTTGTTCTGACGGGCTCGGCAGGCTGGGCGGGCCGCGGCACGGCTGCTTAAAATGAATTAAACGCCAAAGTAACACACCACAGTACCAGATATTCTTCATTGTCGTTTGTTTAAGACGGCACATGTTGATTGCCAAAACCCCATCCGTGGTTTTTAAATGAAAAATCCGTCGTTGCTTTCGCTGGCCTAGCTAGCGAGCTTTACCGTTAGATAGCGGTAACGCTACATTGGACGACGGTGGCTAGCTAATTATTAGCCATTCCACTCCGGTTTGCGTTATCGTGAATACGCCCGATTAGCTCCGGTAACGTTATCTAATCCAGTTAGGTCGACTGCTAATAATGGCGATAAAATAAGCGATAAAATCTCATCAGTCGCGATTTGCAAGCAAAATGCAGTGAGCGAAATACATCACCCTGCTAGCACTGCTAGCAACATCAGGGGAGGGCATTAAAACCTGACCAGAGAAGGCTTCGTCTGGTACAGCAAGTATCGGTTAAAACAATGCTAATCGAGCTAATAGTCAATTTTACACTATAGCAAGTGCTCTTTCTTTTCAATGGATCTGATTCAACTTCAATCAGATCAATTTAAGCCAAGAAAGATAAGGTCGGGATAGGATTGGAGAACTCCCATCTAGCTAGTAGCTAACCTTAGCAAGTGATGTCCATGGTTGACCCACTTGCCAATGGGCCCAGTTCGCAATGCCTGTCCCTACTTACCATTGATTCTGGCTTCCTAACTTAAGAGACCTTTTCTCCCAAAGCAAAACAACATGAGTCCACCACAAAGTTTAGAGCATCAAAATGTTTTGTGAATGAAAAGTGATAGGACAATTGTGAAACAATGATCTATTGATAATCTTCTCACAATAACTTTTAATATTGTGCTTTCTTTTCCCAAGTGTAGAAAATGGATAAGAACGACCTGGTACAGAAGGCCAAGCTTGCTGAGCAGGCTGAGCGCTATGATGACATGGCCGCAGCCATGAAGTCGGTGACGGAGCAAGGTGCTGAGCTGTCAAACGAGGAGCGCAACCTTCTCTCCGTTGCCTACAAGAATGTGGTAGGAGCACGCCGCTCATCCTGGCGAGTCATCTCCAGCATTGAGCAGAAGACTGAGGGCAATGATAAAAAACAGCAGATGGCACGTGAATACCGGGAGAAGATTGAATCTGAGCTGCAGGAAATCTGCCATGATGTGCTTGTAAGAGTTTATATTGTGTTTGATCCTTAAAACATCAAATTGTACATTTGTGACAGATTATATATATGTATATGTACTTGACTTCCATTACTTAAAAACTATTTTCTGTTTTCAGGGCCTACTGGACAACTATCTCATTGCCAATGCATCTGCTGCTGAAAGCAAGGTGTTCTACCTGAAAATGAAAGGCGACTATTATAGATACTTGTCTGAAGTTGCATCTGGGGATACTAAGAAGGGTAAGTGAGGACATACTTTACAATATAATTGTTTGTTCGTTTTTCTTCAATGATTTTCTTTTTTAAACACTACATCAAATAATTGGATGTATTAAATTTCCTGTAGTGATAATCCCATAAATAACCTTCACTCAAATTTTTTAGCCTACTCATTCTAACTCATTCACACCTGATCAGTGTTGTTTCCAGCTTAAATAAGAAGCTATTCAGCTGATAGGCTTGATCCTCAGCATCAACTGGCAGATAGAAACATTTTGCCCTACATGAGATTAGCACGCAAAGAGCTTGATTTTTTCTTTTCCCCCTCAGCACTTGGTGGAGACTAAAAACAGAGCTAAAAGGTGTAAGAATGTTGGACCTTGATTTGTGAGACACAAAAATAACTTCCCTGTTTGATGAGTAAAATCCAACAGTTTGTCATTTCAACTACAAGCCAATGTCATATCTTATTCTGTGCCCCAAAAAATAATCAGTTAATACTGCTTTGAAATGTATTGTAAAAAGTGAAATCTTTTTCTGCCTAAAGATACAGTCGAGAATTCCCAGCAGGCGTACCAGCAAGCTTTTGACATTAGCAAGGGGGAAATGCAGCCAACACACCCTATTAGGCTTGGTCTGGCCCTCAACTTCTCCGTGTTCTACTATGAAATCCTCAACAACCCAGACAGGGCCTGCAGCCTGGCTAAGACGGTATGAACTGAAGCCTAAAGGCATAGTTTTAAAACATTTAATTGTGAAGAATATGCTAGTAAGCATAAAAAACTGCAAGACACATTTTTCAGTAATTAAGTTAAACTTTGTTCAGAGAATATTTAGCTATACAAGTTTAAATAACAAGTGGAATTGGTTTGAATTTCAGGCATTTGATGAAGCCATCGCTGAACTTGACACTTTGAACGAGGATTCTTACAAAGACAGCACCCTGATCATGCAACTACTAAGGGACAACCTGACTGTGAGTTTTAAACATCACTATTTTACCTCTCAATGTACTTTAGTATTTGCTCTTCACAGCAAATCATAACTTTGTATCTATCTGTATTTATTCCCAGCTGTGGACATCGGAAAACCAGGCAGATGAGGGAGAGACCGGAGATGGGGAAAACTAATGGAATTGCACTGTTAATCCACCTACACTCTTATCTTAAACACAGACAGCTTATATACATCCCCCTCCACTCCATCAGCCCCTCCCACTTCTGTATGACAAGCAGCCTGAATTGCTCCTGACCAACTAGTTTACCCCTCTCAGTTCACTGTGAGGTGACAGGGTAATTTTCAGTTGTTAGCAGATTCAGTCACTTTGTGGAAACATGTTGTATTGATTAGTGAGTCCATGTTGCTGTTGTTTTTGTCAGCTTTGTGTGTTTGTATGTAGTGAATGAGCAAGTGTGAATGGATATGAAAGATTGTGCATACGGTCTGGGGGGAGGGGGGTGTTGTGAATTCTAATCGTCCCTCCAAATTCCTTTGTCCCTGGTAGTTTGTTGTGCATTTCTCATCCCCTCTTTTTGTTACTTTTCTTATTTGTGATTCCTCATGATATTTACAGGTTTTATTGTATGGTGATTAAACTGGCAGTTGATTTCCACCAAACACTGTGATAGTAGGTGTTCCATTTACTTCATAACCCCAAATCAGTTTTGTGTTTAAATTTCCAGACACACGTACAATCCTGTTTTCAACTAACTGCAATTCTGCTGTGGGCTCATACAGAAAGGAGGCAGGCTGTATTGTGACACTGACATCTTGGTGTAATGCTCCTTGATCATGCTCACAATTTCACAGTTACAAACTTCAAAGGGACCCCTTAAATTATCATGTTAGATTTATTCAGACATAAGACATTCCACATTATTAGGCTTTTGGAAAGGCAGTGCTCTTTTTCTCTTCTCTTTTTTTGGACTAAGTATGGATTGTCATTGTAGTTTTACTCACTGTTCAGGTGCTGCTTGATCTCAGTACAATGAAATTTGTATGTGCGTAAATGTGGTTCCATGTATTTTGCAAGATTGACTATCATCTGTATGTAAAACCCTAAAGTAACCTTTTATTGATGTTAATTGAAAATGTCTTACCACACTGTATCAACCCTGCTTGCAAAATATTCCTCTTAAAGCGGTTGTTTTCTCCAAAAAAAAAATTTGTGCCTGGCTTTCTCTTGCAGCCTCGATTTTCGTTTAAGTGGCAGCATCTGCTTGTTTTTAGAAATCAAAAGTGAACGAGTTAGACCAGTGGAACTTAGGACTAGTAAATATCCACATCCCTTTTTTTCTCTTCTCTTTTTTTTTTTTTTTTACTCTGGTGCATCACTCTGCTGTTAAAGATAGCCAGTGTGAATGATTGTCTCAAAAATTAGGTCTATGTTGAAGGTGCAATTTGGAAAGAAGCTCAGTGTCACAATACCATGTTATCACCACTACATTCCACATATTGTAGTTGAAGACACCATTCCACATTTTAGCTGACAGTCTGTTTACTCTGACAATGCTCCAATGAATTGAAATAATTTCTGTTGAAAAAAAAAAAATCATGTCAGTTTATTATTATGCTTGATGAAAATGCAGTTAGTGAATGTGGAACGAAGCCTGTCTGTATATCAGGTATCTACTTGCTTTGTTTTTACTGACAAGTCTTATGGCTAAAATTTGCTTCTGTAACAGTCTATTACCCAGTGCACACACGTGGTTGTGAAAATTTAGATTAGCTCTAAAAAGCAATGACGAAATGGAGATAAACAATGGTTGGTGTAATTCTAGCTTTGTGTTTATGTATCTTTAAAACCATTCTAGTTTCACTATACATGTAAGAAATAGGAAAGTGTCAAAGACCATTCAGTGAAATAAAGTTTCGTTTAAGATAACAGGCAAATTACGTCTTCATTTTTGTTCACCAGGAGTACTGGTAAATTAGTGTTGACATAATTTTAAATCCATAAACAAAAAAAAGAAAGAAAGACACGGACAACAACCAGAAAGCGAAATAAATTGTAGTTTAGCATTTTTCATGCAGGGACTAGTCGTCATCGCGGAGTATTACGTAGAGGAAGGTCCTCTCGCAGCTTAATTGACATGGTTCGCGGAGGAGAGTTGCAGGTGTTCCACGGTCCTAATTAAACCAAAACAAGCTCCGGCCTGCGGGAGACCTGCGGCTCCAAAAGGCCAACATCTGAAGGCGAAGCCTCGATTAATTGAAAATCTGTAAGTAACCTTCATTTAGTCGACTTTGGTCGTTTTTGTGTTTTGTTGAGAAAATGTTGCTGTTTCACCTGCAGCAGATATCTGTTAACGTGAATGTGAAATACTCAAAAGAAATGTTGCCATTTTGGTCAGCTGAGGCCAGGGCCCTTTATAATGTTTTTGTCATCACAACATAATATTTTTTGAATTTTGAGCAATGTGTTTGGAGTCTGATGTTGATTAAACCTGTATGATAACCAACCAAGAGCTGAAACATGAGATTTGATGTTAGTTTGCAGTGTTGGAGCAGATTTAATGTGTTTGTCAACCAGTAAACGTGTTTTTAATTCAAATAAACCAAGCTTAAGTGATTTCTACTTTTTTTTTCTTGACCTTAAAGTGTCACTGAGATAAATTTGTGGTGCAGGTTTGATAAGCATGATTTTATTTATTCTTAAATCCTTCCAAATCACAGTTATGCACTTGCTCCCATTTATTAGTGACACAGACAAAAATAAAGCAGTCCTGCAGTAAACCCTTCCTCCACTAAGGTGATAGTTTTAAATGTTTGATCTGTTGTAGAGAGATGCAACATATCACTTTAGGGGTGTTTGTGGTGCTGTTGAACTACATTCTGTTAACAAATATTATTTTTAGCCTACCCATATAATATAAATAAAGGTAAATCTTATAAACTGTCAGCTGGTAACTGAGTCCACCTTTTTTCCAATGCTGTGTGTGCCAAAGAGCTGCAAATTTAGCACAGAACAGTTGGTAGGGCCAGTATACTTGAATATCTCTTGCCTGTTTTTTTCCCAAATTCCCAGATTGCAGCCTTTTCACTGTGGATAATGGTTGATTTAATGAATGAACATTTGTCGTTGTCCTAGAAACAGCCAAATAAATACTTGTATATAAAAATGTAGTTATATTGAAAATGCTCTTCTTAAACAAATGCTCTTTTCAACTAGCTGTGACCTAAAATGAACAGCAGTGGACCAGCATATCCCCTCGCCTCTCTGTATGTCGGGGACCTGCACCCTGATGTTACAGAGGCAATGCTTTATCAGAAATTTTCTCCTGCTGGACCCATCATGTCAATCCGTGTGTGCCGGGACATCATCACCCGCAGATCTCTGGGATATGCCTACATAAACTTCCAACAACCAGCTGATGGTAAAGTTTTGGTTTTGGAAAATTCAGCTTAATTCACTTTAATGCTTAAAAATAATAGTTGGTTTTTTGTTGTTGTTGTTGTTTTTTTAATAAATTGTCAACTTCATTTGAAGCAGATGTCCAATACTCTGTTTAGCTTTTATGTGATATAGAAAAACAGTACAGTAAATAAATTTTTTTAATTGATTATTTTATTTCCAATCAAATATGTTTTTCAAATTTGGTTTCAGCGGAGTGTGCACTGGATACAATGAACTACGATGTTATCAAGGGTCGGCCAATCCGAATAATGTGGTCTCAGCGTGACCCAGGACTCAGAAAGTCCGGTGTAGGTAATATCTTTATCAAGAACATGGACGACTCGATTGACAACAAGGCGCTGTATGATACCTTCTCAGCCTTTGGCAATATTTTGTCATGCAAGGTAAGGGGGCAGGCTTATGTTTCTCACTGTCTGCAGGAATGCTGTAATGCTATTCTCCTAAGTTGCTGTTTATTTGTAGTGACAAATGTTAGTTTTGCAATATAGTTGTAGTATCAGAGCATCAAGTGCATATTGTTATACACATGAAATTTGTGTTAAATTGTGGTTGCTGGATTGGTGTTGTACTAATATAAATATGATGCTGATCAATTTACTGACATGATCATTTAAATAAAATGGATTGTCAATTTTTTATTTATTTATTTATTTTTGATGTGAAAAACAAAAATATCAAATAAAATTTTGAATAATTTGCTTTGGCTATTTCATTTGGATATTGTAATGAAGACCGCATTTTTGTGGTTCAATTATAAGCCTTTGTCTTTGTAGGTTGTTTGTGATGACAAAGGATCTAGAGGATATGGCTTTGTTCACTTTGAGACTCAGGAGGCAGCAAATCGGGCCATTGAAACCATGAATGGAATGCTGCTGAATGACAGGAAAGTGTGAGTAACCAAAATATTGAGATGTGATGTTTTTTTTTTGTTGTTTGTTTTTTGTTTTTGTTTTTTTAGCTGTTGGGAAAAAGAAATGGCATATGTGATCTAAAAAAGTAAGTTGAGGCAAAGAGGAGCGTACAAGATGTACTAATGTAACTAATGTGTTTGTTTGTTTTGTTGTTTTTTTTTTTTTTTTTTTTTTGCTCAGTAAAAAGGCAGGCAAAGGTCAGTTGGAATCTTGCACCCAAAAGGCCCATATCCTGGGGGAAAAAAGTCAGTTGTCCCTGCGTAGGTCAGTGAATTGGTAGGATCTGTACTTTAGGTTTGTTGTCTTGTGTTTATTGAAATTTCAGGACTAAGAAAAAGCAAGATCATGGAAGTCCTCTTTAAATGTAATCCCGTGCCAACATAAATTTATGTGCTGTTATTAGTGACTGTCATGTCATAATTCTGTTGTTTCTTGGTGTTTTTGTTTGTCCCCCCCACATACAATTGTCTGGTAGTGGTTTTGGCATCATTTCCTGAAGCCCAAGACCCATTTACATTCATTAAATCTTTCTGTTGATCAACTTTTTTCTTCTACATCAAACTTGTTTTACCCTTCATTTATGTTCTGTTTGTGGGATTTTTCCTTCTGCAGTTTTGTTGGCCACTTTAAGTCACGCAAGGAAAGAGAGGTGGAGTTTGGCACCAAGGCTATGAAATTCACCAATGTCTACGTCAAAAACTTTGGCGAAGACTACAGTGATGACAAATTTAAGGAAGTCTTTTCTGCATTCGGTAAAGCTGCATTTTTTTTTTCTCCTGTTCAGTGTAATTTCTTCTGATGAATTTGCTGCAATTGGAGAAAAAGTAGAGCATTCCCATTTAATTTCACTCTGGTTATAGTCTGAATTGTTCTCTCAGGGAGGACTCTCAGTGTGCGTGTAATGAAGGACGAGAGGGGGCATTCACGAGGATTTGGCTTTGTAAACTATGCTAACCACGAGGATGCTCAGAAGGTAGTGTGTATCAAGTTTCTATGTCCACTCCAACCAACTGTAACAGCATGTTATATTGACATTTAGGGTGGACTGGCAGCACTGCCCTCCTATTCTACAGCTTAGAAGGCTTGGAAATTCTGTTGGCATAGAACAAAGTGCTAAAAACCATGACTGTATTTCTACACAATGAGACATTTGATTTTAAAGATATCTTAAAGGTCAAGTTCATTGACGCTGTCCTCAGGGTTGGCTATACATATATCTGCGCATGTGCAGGAAGAAACTCTTTGAATATCAAAACTGATAGTATGATGCAAAGTTACTAGAAGATATTTGTTTTCTGCAGTGCCTGGACTGATTACACTATATTTTTGTCATTACAATATGAACATGTGAAATAAAAATGAATAACTTTTAACTGGTGCCATGCGTCAATACAAACCTTTTTCAAGGCCAAAAAGTTTAATGTTCTCTACCATGTTGAAATGCCACGCCGCAATCTCTCCTCTGAGACATATAGCGGACAGACAGAACTGACAGTGGGGATTGTGTGAGATGTGAACTTTTTACAGGAGCTCACTACAACAGTTGTTCGGTATTGCTGCTGTCCTGGACACATGGGCCACTGAGTGAGTTTGATGGTGACTTTGAAAACACAGGAACCTGACGTTCACATTTCAGCAGTTATACATTTGCAGTGGTCAATAATGTGGCATGGCAGCAGCAAGTGTGTACATAATGTGGAAAATGTCCCCCAATACTGGTGTATAGAGGTTTTTTGTATTTTATGGCAGTCCATGCATGGGTCAGAAAACAAATAGCTAAGAGTAACCTAAAATAAAGTAACCAGGAGTCATTTCAGTCTGAGTTTTAAGTCAGAAAGTGTCAACTATCTTACATAATAGGAAAAGTAACGATGAACTTATTGATGCTCCTATTATTTTCCTAGGCAGTGGATGAAATGAATGGAAAGGAGCTCAATGGGAAAATCATCTATGTAGGCCGGGCTCAGAAGCGCCTGGAACGTCAGGGAGAGCTCAAACGCAAGTTTGAGCAGATCAAACAGGATCGCATTCAGCGCTATCAGGTACGACTGCATTGTGCACATATGTACATCAGAGAAGCCAAAGTGCACTTAAAGAAAGCCAAAAGCTTACCACTCACCATTACATGATTTTTGTTTCCAGGGGGTGAATCTCTATGTGAAGAACTTGGATGATAGCATAGATGATGAGCGACTCAGGAGGGAGTTTGCCCCCTATGGCACCATCACCAGTGCCAAGGTATTGTAATAAGTGACGCGTATCAATAAAGTGCCTGTTCGGTGTACAGCAAATACACACAAAAAAATACTTTAAATATGAAAGACAACCTGCTGGTACACAAATTGAAGTTTTGTTTTTTGTTTTTTGTTTTTTTTGAAAGAGACAGCACTTTATTTTGAAAGAGGATCATAACACTAGAAAGACCTTTCAAGCGATTTCCAAAGTGTGATTCACTGCCCCATCAACAGCGGTTGATGTTGGTTTGGAACAAATTGTTTAAAAATGTGGAACTTCCATTTGATGCTGGCATATTTCCATGTTTGGCAACTGATCAAACACTAGAGACTGACTGTTCATTTCTTAAATGGACATGGTCATGGCAAAACCAAAGCAGGGTGTGGTGCCATGGGAAGAATTACCTGGGGCAAGTAAACAGCCATCAATACAACTTGGATCAGGACATTAAAGTTAGAATGGGACCCTTGTTTGTTGTGCTGAAATGTTTTCAGTATTACAAAGTATTTCTGAATGTTCTGAATGCCTCTTTTTTTTTTTCCTGTAGGTGATGACAGATGGCTCTCAAAGCAAAGGCTTTGGATTTGTCTGTTTCTCTTCACCCGAGGAAGCGACAAAAGCAGTAACAGAAATGAACGGGAGAATCATCGCAACCAAGCCGCTGTATGTGGCTCTGGCTCAGCGGAGGGAGGAGCGTAAAGCAATCCTTACCAACAAGTACATGCAGAGACTTGCTACCCTCAGGACCATGACAAGTCCAATCATCGACTCGTACCAGCAGGCCGGATACTACATGACTGTACCACAGGTACGGATGTTTGAACAGTGACACAGGAGGGAACCCTATTTGAATGAGTGTTTAATTGTGCTGCCCTTCTTAATCAGTGTTTGGGGAAAACAGAAAATGTTTTTGGTCAGATAAATGCTGAGCTGATTCATCTGCACTTCCTTTTATATCTGCATGCTTGTCCTAAGACGTTTTCTGGATAGAACAGCATAGTTTGGTACCAGTTACAGGTCAAAGATGGAGTAATCAGTTGGTCCGATCTTAGTTTGTCCAAACTTGCATAGGATCCTATTCATAAACATGTGAAATGTTAACTGCGGCTACATCCATGCAATAAGAGCAATAAAGTTTGATATTCACAATTTAAATTGAGCAGTTTCAAACATGGAAATGCACCTGAAAATCAACAATAAACTCAACACACTGACAAAGAACTACCACAGTCTGAGTACTTTGTTTTTTCTTGTAATTGGTACCAAATGTCCTTCTGTTCTTTATAGGAAATATTTATGCAATTTTGAGGAAATAAAACAAATTAAGTGTTGATATTCACTCAAATGCAACTTCAAAACTTAGCTCAGTCAGTTTTTCTCTTAAACTGTATCTAATAAATTCCCCCGTCCCCCGTTTAATTTTCAGCTCTGTGCAGATGTGTGGGAATTTTTGCCATCCTGGGCAAAGTTGCATCTTTTCACTTTCTATGCAGGCATATTGTTTAGATTTGCTTCATGTTCTGTACAAACGCATAAATACTCTTTATGGCACCAAGCTTGACCTGCAACTTGATGCAGTGCATTTAAACAGATACTTTTCCCGTAGCCGCCCAATCGCTCCTTCTACAACCATAATGCTGTCAGCAACATGAGGCCAGCACCTCGCTGGGCAGGACCACCAAGACCACAGGGTGAATATACAATGTGTTCTGTTCACATGGATATGTGTATATATACATGTACTGTATAAATGCTGTTTCCATATTTATAGGCCCCTATGCAACCCAGTTCATTGGCAGTTCTGTGTCCCGACGGGCATCGACAGCAATCGCTACAGTCAGACAGGCCTCCACCCAAGCGCCACATGTTGTCAGCTCTACCCAGAAGACAAGTTAGTAAACTGATTGAAGGCAGCAGGAAAAGCACCATTCCTCTAAATTGCGCCATTTATGTGGCTGTTAGTTTGTGACACGTGTAATAAATTTGTCTAGACAACATTGGTACACAGACTGTAGGAGGACGCACAGACATGTCTGGTGTGACCAGGAGCGGCCAGTATAAATACTCCTCCGCTGTGAGGAACCCTCAGCACGTCATGACTGTCCCTCTGACGAGACTGCAGGTACTGAAGTCCGTACTGCACCATTCCTTAATTCTAATACACACCCAGGACTATAAATAGAGGCCCAAATGGGGATTCATTTCAAGTTAAAGGTGCTGTGTGGACTTTTCAGGTCACCTGTTACATTCATGCTCAGTCGGTCCGTTTTTTTTCCCATAGAATCCATGCATGTAACAGTCACTTACAGCATCACTGGTGGTCGGGTGACACCGTCTGTCCACAACCTTGCTCTCGGCTAAGTGAAGCCGGGTTTATCCGACTCAAAGAAATACTAAGGTTCATTAGTACCTGCTCTGTTAATGGAGGAAATTATATGAAAGAAAGGCCGCCAATCTGATCTGAGAAGTGCTGTTTTAATAATGTAGCTTTTAAGCTACACAAGACTAACACAATAACTCAGATGACGAAGTATTTTGACAGTAATGGTTTCATCTCTAAATATTGTCAGGTGTTTTCCACAGTGAGTTCGTCACACACCACACCACAGTGTTGATTCTTGCACAACAGGAGCCAGTTTCACTAAAAGACTTACACAATGACTTCAGCAACACAAATGGCCAGACTCCAAGGAGATGTCCAAAATAATATATTACACCAAGTGCTTTAAGTCTTGTACTGGGGCAGTGAATTCTTGGAAAAATATATTTTTCAAAATAAAGGAACTCAGGATGTGCAGCTAACCGCTGAGCTCTGTTTACAACAGCTCTGTGGTCTTTTCACAGCTCTGTCCATAACAAAGCTGGTAAAGCACAATTTATGAGCCTTGTTTTTTTTTTTTTGTTTTTTTTTTATATATATATTGTTGTTGGTCTTAGGCATGGGTTAGCTTGATGATGTGTTTTTCGTCTAAAATGAGTTTGTTCTTAATGATGCCTTCATCCTTTAGCCTGAAAATCAAAAAACCTAGACAGTGTCATTATGAGGACAGAAAGTGGAGGGAGATAATGTTTAAAACAACTGTTTGGTGATTATTGTATTAATATTGGTGTCTTTAATGTGTTCAGGTTGTTTCTGCCCCAGAGTCAGCAGTACACGTCCAAGGCCCAGAGCCACTCACCGCCTCGATGCTGGCTGCAGCTCCACCTGTGGATCAGAAGCAGCTTCTTGGTTTGGCGTCATTTTGCCCTTTTATTTTTTTAACTAACCAACCTCTGTGTGAATGTTGCTGAGCTGTATCTGCTGTGACACACAGGTGAGCGATTGTACCCTCTGATCCATGCCCATCATCCAAACTTGGCTGGAAAAATCACAGGAATGCTGCTGGAGATCGACAACTCTGAGCTTCTTCACATGCTGGAGTCGCCCGAGTCTCTGCACTCCAAGGTCAGACATTTGTCGGGGTTGGTTAAATTCGTGCACAGCGACAGTCACATCTGTTGATCTAAAGCATTTGATAGTGAGGAATTGAGCTTCATATCACTTTCAAATTGCCTTTCATTTTTGTCAGACTCACCAACACATTCACCAATCCCTGAATTTTACATGCAGCTACTACTCATAACAATTTGCAGGTTTCAGTTTAAACTATCTCACTATCGTTACCACAAAGTTTTCAGTCAAGGATGCTGGACCTTCATAACCAAAAATAAACTGAAGTATGTTTTACTTATCATGTTAACTGCATCCTGTGGCCTTAAACTTTACAAAGACTTATTTTAGACCTGGGGTCTCCAACTCCGGTCCTGGAGAGCTACTGCCCTGTGTGTTTTAGATGTTTTCCTTCTCCAACACACCTGATTCAAATGAGTGTCTCTTTATCAGACCTCAGCAGAACTTGATGACTGACTGATCATTTGAATCAGTGTGGTGGAGCAGGAAACAACTACAACACGCAGGGCAGTAGCTCTCCAGAACTGGAGTCGGAGACCCCTGGTTTACACTGTGCCAGTTTGTTTATTATTGACAAGTATTTTAATAACTGATGTAATTGAGGGAAAGCAGGAATATACTAACCAAATAACAATTGTTAATTGTGAAGGCAATACCACTCTCACTGCTTGGCAGAGAAATAATCTGGGACATGACCCTTTATAAAATTGCACTCATTTTTGGAATTTTACAGCTGAAGAGAACGGCCTTTATAGAGCTGTAGAGGCCAGGTAGGGTGACTTTAGCTGCCTCGTCCCGCCGAGCTCGTTGTTAAAAATGAAGTGCCTGTTGCTAATCACCATCGTCTTTCTCGTCTCCCTTGTGCAGGTGGGCGAAGCGATAGCTGTCCTGCAGGCTCACCAGGCAAAAGAATGCTCTCCAAAGAAATGAGGAGCCCTTTGAGGTCAGCATCTTGTCTTCCTATGTGCACTTTTCAGCAGCGGCTGATCATTACAGATTCTCAATTTTTACACATGCAAAGAGTCATGTTTTTGAGTTAATACATGTATAAAAGTACGGGAGTATATTTTTCTTCACAATTTGTATTGATCAATTAACCAGTTTGGAGCCAAGTCCCTGAAATCTGGCAAATTTCTTTAACACATTCCAGATGCTATTTACTAATGTGGTTAAGTGATATTTTTTTCCAAAGCAGTTAAGTCAATTCAGTTGACATGCACAGCTGTGTTTCATATTGTCAGATGTTAAATGTTCCATTTCATTTTGTTCCAGATGTCTTCCTGCAGGAAAGAAAATATTTTGACCAAAGTTTTGAGGAAAAGTAAAAAAACCAAACAAAAAATGTGGATTAAATTGAGAACCAAGAAATCTGTGAAGTAAAAGCAAATTCGTTGTTGCTAAATCTTTTGTTAGAAGATAAAATTTACAGTATATGCATTAAACCTGCTTCATGTGGTTTGTGAAACACTAAAGGTCAGTGCTGCTGTAGAGCTACTTCAGGTTTCTAACTGTAGATCCAACAGGAAAGCTGTGTAGCCCTTCAGTCGTGGGGGCTTAACCAAAACAACTACAATCTTGATCCTGTTTTAGCACCTTACTTGACAGTTACATCCAGAAAGCAATATTGTGTCTGCAGCGTTCTCAGTCAAATGAGGATGGGGGGGAAATATTAAGTGCTAATTCAGTGTGGTGCCCAAATACTTCAGTTCATAAATAACTCCTGGTACATTAACATTTGAACACTTTATTGCAGCATCAAAACCTTTCAGAGGTTCGTGTCTTAAGTCTTGAGCAATGCAATTGGGAGCAAATCTAGAATGAGAACATGGTAGTAAGATCAACAGAATTTGTACTTGTTGCATGTAATGTAGCATTTTAGATTGGTTTGTCATTTGTACCCAAAAAAAGGAGAGAAACGACACTCTTTTTAAAGTCATTTTTATTTGAACTTGGGATAGACAAACTCCCAAAAAGGAGACAAAACATAAAATGAATTGTCATTTTGCCAAAATTTATTGGGAGCCTTCATACAAAAAATGAAATTATGGCTGTAAAAAGTTACAAAGGATTATTGTTGACATTGATATAGTTTTGGCATTAAGGCCCAATAACCTAACACATTTGTGCGATTCCTTGTCATTTATTTTAAATCTAAAAATGGATTTAAACAAGCAGATAAGACTGTAATATTTAAAAGCATACAGACCTGTAGATACCAGAAGATTACTCCTCAAATAGTAGTTTACAACACAAACCCACCAAAAAGTTTGAAAAAAAAGGAGGAAGAAAAAAAAAAAGCCTAATTTTCAACAGTGAACTTGTGAATTTGAGGCAACTTTTATTACACACAGCCAACTAATTCCAATGTGTGTTTCAACGACATCTCCATGAATGCAAACAAATGTATTTACACTGCCTTTCATAAGCAAGCCTGACTATCGGCGTGCTGGGTTTAGAAGCTGCTTTGCTGTTACTGAATCAGGGAAGAGGTTGTGGTAGGTGGGAAGGGGAACGTAGGCAGCTGTTATCATTTTGCCTGGGAGGGAAAGAAAAAAAATTAACCTGCAGAATTATTTTCATTTAGTTTGAATTATTCAAAACCAAATGGCAGGATGACATACCTGCAAACCAGCGGCCATGAAGTGCATTTACAGTCGCCATTGCTGCTGGAATCGAGGGGCACTTCACATACACATTACCCTGAGTGGACAAAGAGACAATTACCCCCAAAGAAAATGAATATTAAGGCAACTCTTTGAATTTGAAAAATGTCTAAACACAAAACATGTCATAAGATCTGAGAGATCTTATTAGTCATATAGAGCAGAGAGATGTTGTGTATAATTACAGGTCTTGCAAATTTAAAAAGTAAATGGCATATAATAATGTTCATCTTAAGCTAACAATCTCAAACATCTGTTTCGTCACTTTGCTTACAGCTACAGTGATAAGTTGTAACAGCATGTTTGTTTCTGGAGCATATGTACTCCATAAACCTCAACTTACTTGAGCTGAGTTCTTATCAACATAAATGTGAACGATTCCGCCATGTTTGTTGCACTCTTCGATGACGTCATCTTGGATCTCATTGGCCCAGCTTGGATCATTTTCACTGAAAAACATTCAGTCATATCAGACATCAAGCTTTGGGTTGTGATGTGCCCCTGTTTACACTGAAAGGGTTCTTGTTTCTACTGTTCATACTGCAAACAAAAAGGATGGTTCCAAGTTTTCAAGGTCAAAGATGATGTTCAGCTGAAGTTTTTGCAATGTCTGGAATTCACTTTTTGCACTGCAGAGGTTCACTAATAAATATAGTTTTCATCTACAACCTCACATCTGCTTGGAAATACATCTATCAACAAAGATCTATAGTCACGTTTTATCCCCATCGCTCGCTGAAATCTTCAGGCAGCACAGAAAGGAGGAAAATGCTTCTTTCAATGTTTCAATTTTTAAAGGCAAACTTTTAAACGGTCCTTACGCTTGTGGGTTGAACAGGTTGGACAGCTGAAGGCAGTGTGTGGCCAGTGGCTGAGAGGGGAGGTTCAGGGCTTGGCTTGGAGCTGGAGTTGGAACAGCTGTTAAAAAAAATAAATAAAATAAAAAGTTTAGTAAATCATTTCTCACATGGCTTTCTAAAGACAACCACACAAAATGATTCCTTTTTTTTGAGCCTCACCTGCTGGAGCCCCCATGTTTCCAAATGGTATGGACCCGCTCATCTGTAATGCCTGCTGAGCAGCAGGAGGAATCTTAAGTCCAGTCCCTGTGGAGGAGGAGAGAAAAATTGATTTGTGCAAATGTAAAATACACGAGACAATAAAAAAAATAATAGTAATAACACTTGATTTTGGTGTTTCATTAACTGGGACCCTTTGTGAGAGACTAGTAATGATAGAAACTTTGAAAACAGCTGAAATACATTATGGCAAATGGATTTCCATGAATTCACCCTAGTTCTATGAGCCAACATTATGTGGTTTCTGTGTACATACAGAAAAGTAAATACAAATTAACTGCCACAGCTAAATGAACTTTAATACATAATGGGAAACTGTGATAATTCTATGTAAAGTATTGCCATGATATGCACTTATTTTATGCCCTTCAGGTACTAAAAAGGAGCAAATATCAAATACAAGCTGAACCACAAAATGTGTCTTTGTGTGTGTAGTTGTTTTATTTTTATTTCATTTTTTTCGCCTCCTCAATCCAAATGAGTAATTTTTCATTTTTGTTCAAATGTGTAGCAGACCAACACAAACCTTCTGCTAGTCGAGCCATAAGCTGTAGACGCCCTGTGGTGCCCAGGTCAATGCCAGTCCTCTCTAGCTCATCATTGTCCAAAAATGAACTGGCCGTCGACGAATCTGAGCGTTCTGTTACATGTCCCACTTTCATCGGACGACCGGCCAGCTCAAATCCGTTCAGCTGCTCCAAGGCCTTTTTTGCACATTCTGCATCTGCAAACTTGGAAAGGCACAGTGGTTAGAGCCAAAGTTGCTGCTAGCAATACAGCATTGATGATGAAATACAGAAACTTTAATACCGATATAAAGCCATATCCTTTGGATCGTCCAGTCTCACTGTCCATCATAAGCTGGATTCCCTCAATCTGTGGAAACAGAACACACCAATGAAGACGACTAACCAATGCCCGTTGACAGTGTAAAAATTGTTTTATATTAGTGAAACTTATGCCCGACCTTTCCAAAAGGCTCAAAGATCCCCCGAAGCATCTCTTCAGTAATGTTGAAATGCAGTGAGCCCACATACAGTCGCATCGGACCCGAGCTGCCCTTCTGTAGATTATTGGCAGCAGCTGCAGCTCTGTTTTTCTCAGCCTGTGATTATATGCAGAAGTATTATGCTATTATATTAATTCAGTATGCATCAAACATAAGGAACTGCCTTATATAGATACCACATTTCACCATACCAATTTAATCTAAGGTATATTAATTCGTAAAATCTGATTGCAGGGCTTAATAGATCAACATTTTAAGTTCTACTCTGCACCTCAAGCAGTTTGGTTTATTATTTACATAACATTTAATATCAAAAGTGAGCCGACAGTGGTCAGCAGCAAAGAAGATCCTGTGGAGAACTGCATTAATACCTTCAGTCACTTAGGATGAAGGAATACTTAATGATGTGAGGTGAAGGCACCCACCTGAGAGGCCTGGACGATGATGGGAACTCCTAAGAGCCTCTGTCCAGTTAAGCCAATTGCCAGTGGTACAGAAGAAGCCTCCACAAACTCTATGTATGCAATACCCTTCGATCTCCTCGAGTTTCTGTCCGAGATCATCCTCACATCTCTGACCTTCAGGAAGAAACAGCGAGTTTAAGAGATCATTTCCTCATAAAGACACGTTGGATCATATTACTATTTGACACAATAACGTGAAAATCAACTGACCTTTCCGACAGCTGAGAAAAAATCTTCCAGGTCTCTCGCTCTGATTCTGGCAGCGAGCTGCATACAGAAAACTGTGCGTGCATCCCTCTCCTCAGGTGTCAGGTTGTCAATCGGCTGCCTAAAAAGATAGAAAGCAAACTTGGATTAAACAAAACAAGATGGTCCCTATTAAAGCGAGCCACTTTATTACAGAAACTAGAAATATGCATGAACATTAAATTAAATCAGACACCCTTATTTTGTTGTAGTTCCATATAGCATCCTCATAATCAGCAATTGATTTAAATGCTAAAATGTGTAAATATGCTTGCTTCCAGGTTGTTTCCTGATGATAAAAAACACATGAAGAAAAGAAAATAAGTAACTAAAAAATCTTTAAAATTCTTAAAATTTGGTTTGAGGAGATCTTTGGATCTGGGGGTGCTGTAACATCATCAGTGTATAAGATGAATATTTATCTCACCTGATGGGACTTTTCTCTTTTTTGAAGGGGCTCCGGCTTTTGGAACGTTTCCGGCTGAAATATTAAGCAGAATAATTACGTTATGTGGGCAACATGGAAGAGCAGGAAATGAAATCTGCCTAGGACCATTACATAAACCTTCTGTTTACTCTTCACTGACTGCATGACATCTGAATCCAGTATTTGCTGATGTATCATAGAATCTAATTATTCCTGTCTCCACAATGTTTCCTGTGCCACTGGCTGCCACAACTTCAAAGGGGAATATTTCCACCCCCATGCCAAAGGAGGGTTACCTCAGTAAATATATAGTACTTGTAATAGAACTTTGCACAGTCCTCAAATTGTTAATTATTAACATTAACAAAATTGAATAAAAGAAATTTTTTGTCTGTTCACTGCAAGAATGCTATTTACTTCATTTCACACACACAAAAAGAAAAAGAAGCAGCAGCACACTTTGCATTTGCATGTACTGCACTGAGGATTTTCAGTGTTGGCATTGAATAGAAAGTGCTTATCGTAATCTCATGTCTGCAAAAAACACAAACCCCCTCTCAATATGAGGATGTCCGTTTCTACACCACTCCAACTATAATCTTATGAGTAAACTGTTCAAATTACACCATTATCAATGTCAAAGGTGGAATTCGTGGTTGTATTGCATTAGATTTAAAAAAATTAATTAAATAAAGGCTCCCAAGGGAACATCTAAGTAAAAAGGGCCACATACACAGGGCTTCTGCGTGCTCTGTACCGCCCAGATCGTTCCTTGCTGCGGGAACGGCTGCGATGACGCTCTCTGCTGCGGCTTCGTTTTCTGTCTCGGCTCCGGCTCCTCTTCTTGCCTTTCTTTTTGTCTTTACTTCTGCTTCGTCTCTTCCTAGAGCCTGGGCTCCGGCTCTTGCTTCGACTCCTCCTTTTCCTAGAAAGACATTTTACAGCAGTGCTATCGAGGTGCACAGTGAACAGTTTTAAAGTGGATTGGATAAGTCTCTGTGGTTCATTGAAACTAATGCAAGGAAGACAAAACTTACTTCTTGTTCTGGTCATCATGGCCGTTTGCATGAGAGGACTTGATCTCATCCTAAGCAAGGTTGATAGAAGAACATCATGAGGACGTAGGTGAAACATTTCAAGTCGTCAAGGTACAGGGGATTGGGAGGGACAAGAGAAAATGCAAAATATATTCAATTAATAATAATACTTCAAACTTCCTACTGTCATGTCTGGACAGTGTCCTTCCACCACCCCAATAGCTTCCCATCCCACTGCTGTTTTTTTAACAAGACTGGTGAATAGTTAAAGCAAAGATAAAGATAAGGAGCGTTTCCAAGATATTAGCTGAGTTCAGGAAGCTTTGACAATTCAGGTCATCTCCATCATCCCCCTTCTAATAGATCGTACCAATGCCACTATTTGTGCCTAATCATGTGACCACGAATGGCTCACAGCCACTAAAAGAGATCCTGTGTGGTTGGTGTCAGTCCAGTGATCTTCACCCATTTTCGTTCTTGGACTGTAAGAGCTCGATGCCACCTCTGTCACACATCTTGCCCTGAAGCAAACAGGGATTCACACTTCTTAGTAATATTGATGCCCAAGAAAATAAATGAATAAATAAAAAAAAATTTAAAAATTAGAAAATCCATTAATTCAGCCACGTGTTACACTACTATTATTTATTTTGCATTATGAAGTAATACTCACAACCTTTTGACTTGAGAAGGAATTGTTAACTAGTGAAAAATAACTTACTTTATAATACAATGATGCCAGATAGAATTATCTACTAACAGTCATTGTAGTAATTTATCATTATCTGTGGTGTTGTGTAGCATGCAAAATCAAGATGCTGATTCACATTACAGTTGGCTATGGCAAAGAGGCAGTATTCATATTTACAAACAAGGGAAAATTATTCACCAGCATTTAGCCATAAAATTGTGGAAAAGCTCATGAGTTTGCACAGTCACACTCTAAAACTGCAATATTGTTGTAAAACATTTGAAATGACAAAAGTTTTTTGATGCAAACAATAAAGTCTCCCTTACTTTACAGCTTTACTCATGCTTGCCAAAGAGTAATTTGTTGAAAAGTCAAATTACTTGACGTGACACAGCAATCCCTTCCTATCAACACGCTCTGCAGGACATTTATCGTTCTGTTTTAGGATCGAGGTTCAGATCTGCCTGCACGTTCAGAGACAGTAACAGCATGCAGACTGTAAATCTGAATACTGCCTCCTTTGCTGGTCAGGTAAAGATGGGCTTATAAACCATTGGCATTCACCTTGTTGCAACCGAATAGGGATTGGCTGTTCTAGGTTGAATCTCTTTTAGTCCTAAGGTGAACCACAGTACATCAGTATATGCACAATAACTACCTTCCTTTTTTTCACAGTTCACAGTGGAATCAAAGATGAATTCATGGGAGTAGAGGTGAGATATCATTAGGGAAGTCTATAAAGAGAGATAGATGTGGATTTATTTATAATTCTGTATTGCGGTTTAAATACTCAATCACACACCACACAACATTCAAGTAAACTTTGTCAAAGTAGCAAATATAAAAGGACTCAAGAGTAAATCATAACAGTGAAACAGGCCTTATGTCCTGAACCCACCTTTCTGTACGGAGCCTCCAGCATGGCCTCAACGTCAAAATCATCAGCCATGATGATCCTGTGAAAAGACAATCAACAGTAAGTACCTCAGAAAACCTTTGCTTCTGCAAATCACCACATTAAAGCAAATAAAAAACTGTTTTGAGTTTCACCCAGTAAAAGTGTGAGTGTACCCCAAAAAAAAAACAAAAAAAAAAAAACTTTCCAATGATTCAAATTGTCATCCATGAATAGGTGCTTACAACCATAATCTTGTTTATTGTAGTTTCATTGTCAGTATTTATCTGCGGTTAAACTTGGGGGTAAAACGGGCCATTTAACGGGAAAACTTCCCAGCAGTTGATAAAATAACTAATTTGCAGTTAAACTGATAATGAAGATAATCAGCTACAGCCCTACTTACAAGTTTCCACACGGATACCTTTCCTGATTAAGTTAATGAAATCTTTATTAGCGCTTCACACATGATTATTTACATTTCCTTTTACGGATAATTTACTTGATTTCTAATTTCGGTAATGTTGAAATTAAGTATGTGTTGACAATTATTATGACGTTAACATTTCCCTCCTCAAATATTTATGTATGCATTTTGTTAGACGAATAGTTCAAACAAATTTCAACGGAAATGTAATGTGCTCCAATGAGTTACCGAAACTCCCTACTGTTTTCATACTATATAGTTTTTGTCACCAAATACGATAAACTTAGCCACAAGGTAATCTGTTACCATTTCCTATTAGGTCACAGATTCAACAGAGATCAACGTCCACCGTATGTGTAGTGTTGGGAGCCATCATAAGAGCGTAAACATGCGTTACGCTAACCGCGAAGCTAGATGCTAACTAGCCATATCCGTGCTTCACCGTTAGCGCATTTCAACGACCCTTGTTAGCATTTTACAGCCATATTTGATGTTAGAATATACATTTACCGATAAAAATGTCAACTGGCGCTACAACAGTGTAATCACCGTCAAAAATAAAGGTTTGCAAAAAGCAAGCAATGTTAACTTTGTAAAATCAGGCGCTAAGTTGCCAGTGAAGTGCCAATATGGCGGCAGCGAGCTAACTGCATTAGCGCACATCGACGTTGGCGCTTGAAATGGACGAAACAACTTGCCAAAGTCAAAATATCGCAGAAAACGTGCAGCTGGGGGGATTTCTTTCGACGTCTCCTTCTCGATGGGACACAGAAAGCTAAAAAGATATCAAATTTCCCCAAATTATTTAACCTGTTTTTTTTCAGTAGCAATTCGCGGCCTGGTTATCAAATCGCTCAGTCGGTCGCTCCTTCCTTCCTCCTCAGTCGCCTTCTTCTTCTGGGACGTTTTCGCGGCAGCTGCCGTATTTCCGGTCAGATTGCTGCCCCCTGCTGGAGCTTACTGAAACACTGATTCACTCTGTTGACCTGAAACTAAATTGCAGCGGCTTTGCTTCAAATGGTTTCCGTTGCAAACCTTTCTCTTTAACACAAACCTACGAGGCCACAAAGAGGATTTACATGGATTTTATGTTTGTGTCCCTAGCTAGGGCTGATTTGTTTATGTGCAAAACCTTTGATGCACATCAACAAATCAGGAAACAAATTGTGTTACTAGTGGGCGACAGTATCGCACCACTTCCTTTTTACAGAACAGACACAGATTAACCACCCAACATCACAAAAGACATTTAATTGACCACCATAGTTCCTGGTTTGCCTGCCAAAAACAACTGAGGGCACAATTCTGTTTCATGGCTCTGTGTCACCATCTAGTGATTAATCAAAAGAAAACTCATGTTCACCATAAGACATTCATATCCAATCCATGTCAAGAATTGTGTCCATCTTCTTATTTCCTGTTGCAGTTTCATATGTTGTGTTCACATTTTTTATGTTACATGCAATATTTGTTTATATGTTTTTGTGTCCCCCTTATAGCACACACACTATAATACAGTTTTCTTGTTTATATTGAACTCACTCACTTAACTATTATGTCATTATTGTATTTTCTTTGTTTACCTTGTGAAGTATCTATATCAGCTCTTCACACGTTTTATTTGTCAGTTTCATGCTGGTACTGTTTGTAATAGATTTGCAGTGACAGTATTTAATTGATTCTCAGTTTTAGAGAATGCTCACCTCAAGTTCCTTCTGCACTAACTGAAATATAAGACATAATTACTAGGAAAAAAAAAAGAACTGCACACAACTTTAAAATAGTTTATTTCCAATTTGTGACAGGTTGGCAAAAGAGCTACAACATTTAATTCCCCTGAATGTTTTCTTGTAGGACAATAAATAAGCATTGTTGGATAGTCACACTGGCTTGTTCTTCATTGCCATTTATAATCACAAGTAGTTATTTACAATGTAATGGGTGTAAACATTTAATATTCTCTATTAGGCACTTTAAAATTAATGAATTCCTTCATATATAAAGACAAGGACAAACACTTTTTCTTCCTGAGTCAGCTTAATTCATACACATGCGAATTGCATTTTAGGCAGCAGAATCATCAGATGTAATTATGTCATTGAGTTTAAGGGGTGCATCATAATCTGGGGGAACATCAAAAAACGGCTCATCATCAAAACAGAAATCATCAGATGGCGGTGCGAGGTATGGCAGTTTTAAGACGAAGCCTGTGAAGACACCTCCCAGTGCTGACACTCCAACAGTGGAGAACACAGCTGCGACCTGGAAGAGAGCCTGTTCCTGTGCAGTCCTCCCTAGACCTGGCTTCAAACCAGGGATCAACATCTGCAGCTCTTGCAATTTGGGGTCCCCTTCCACAGGTGCTCTGTGTGTAAATATTTCATACAAACTTGGGCCATAAACCTCCTCATTAGCCATCAGTATAGCAAATATCCCTGCAGCACAAGAGATGAATCCTGTTAGACCATGCAGGTTATGTATTCCACATTGATCCTGGATCCTGCAGTGCCGTGCCAAGAAGGGGCTTAAATACTTGTAGCCCAGCATGCATGCAGTACAGCCTATTGTACCCAGAGCGTATGCAGCTACAGGTGTTATCATCATATCCACAGTTGCCCCAACTGTCACACCTCCAGCTAGGGTGACGTTCTGAACATCTGCCATAGTGAGCTTGCCGTTTTTGTTCAGCATTGCAGAGAGAGCGAAGGCTGTGAGTGTGGAGGCGCTGAGGCCGATGAAGGTGTGGAGGATGGCTCTGTGCTGGTCATCTCCTTTTAGGGTTAATGCTGAGTTGAATGAAGGCCAGAACACCCAGAGGAACAAGGTCCCCATCACAGACAGGATGTCAGACTGGTAGCTGGTGCCCTCCTTTGCGTGGCCTTCATTTAGATGAGGCCTATAAAGCATAAAAGTCACGCCCAGGCCAAAATAACAGGCAAAGAGGTGAATGAGAATAGATCCTCCTGCATCGTTGATCTTCAGATACTTGAGCACAGCCCATTCTGTGACTGCGAAAACTGGCACTTCCAGTAGAGCCATGACTAGCAGCTGCAGCGGACTCGTCTTCCCCAGCACTGCACCGAAAGATATCAACACCACAGCACAGGCGAACTCTGCATTTATGAGGTTGATCACCCCAAGGTGTATCTTACCGTCATGGCTGAACTGGAAGTACCCCTGCACGAGAATGGCCCACTGGATGGCAAAAGTGGCTGTGAGAAAGTTAAAAACCATCCCCCCAAAGCCGTACAGTCGTAAGAAGGCCATCAAGCATCCAAACCCCAGAAATATCATGACCTGGATGTCTGTAAAAAAAGGGTAGTCCTTGTACACTGCATTGTCCATGGAGTTAGTCCGGTTGGTTTGAAATCTGGCATCAGCATGTTCATCATAGGTGACAAAGGCAGCATACAGGATCATAATAACCACCTCAATGGAGAACACAAACACAGGTAACCGAACGCGCAGGCTGATCGGCTGTGTCTTCATCCTCACAGCTCTTTGGAGCACATGATAAGAATTTCTTTTGCAGTCTGACTTCTATCTGTTTAGATAAGAGAGGTCAAAGGTATGGGTCGAACATATTTTCACTCAAACAAACACAAGAAGTATGTCCTGCAGAGGGAAATAAATCTGGATGGACTTTGACCAGCGTAATATGACATAGAAAAGTTCTGATACATCAGCGTTTTTGTGCACATCACCGAATCTATAAATCCAGATTAGCTTGTCACTAAAACTATATCCATTTTACATGAGATCCAATTATATGCTGTAAGGTTCTAGTCAGTCATATCAGTGCAGTTTAGCACATTTTCTTCAGATCAATCAATTGAATGACTTCTTTTTTAAGCAGTAAGTTAAAGCAAGAATAAAAACTGATGTAGCATTTGGGGTCTTAGAGTTTGTATATTGAGCTTCTTTGTTTGTAACGCAACTGTATTCCCCCGCACCATGAGACCTATGTTCAACTGAAAATAATGGTCCACAAAATATGGGGCTCTGGTCCTGGTAATCCAGTTTTATTTGAGAATATATTTGAATTATTCGTTTGTCTATTTTCTTGCTTGTGGTTAGTCTTAGTATGTTCTTTGTTAGTGCACATCAGCTCAGAGAGAGAGAAATTATATTGAGCAAGTTATTTTGTTTTGAAAATACTTTGACGAGCACAAATCCCACAAGATTTAAGACAGTTGTAGTTTGTTTACCTTCACATTAAAGACCAAACTTTGAATCTAATGTGAATAAAGTCCTACTTGCCTGAAAGAATGCTGCACTGTAATGCTGTGTATTTTCAATATTTTCAGATTTAAGATATAAAACAGACCAGGGCTCTGCCTTCCTCTCTTCAAATTTCACCACTTGCCTGAATTATACTCTGCTCATAAGCAGCAGCTTACCAACTTTCATTTGCTTTTCTTGTAAATATCCTACTATTTAGTTGGACTGCTGCAAAGTGTTTCAAGTTCGCCTGTAAGTCAACGATAGGAAAACATGACCAAAAGATTCTTGCTCTGTTATTGTTGTATTAAAATGATTTAAATTTATTCCATTTTCTGCCAACGTATGAAATGGTTCCTGTAAACCATTACTGGAACAGGATTTGTAAGACATGTTTTTTTTTTTTTTTACATTTTACAGTTTAAAAGACAATACAAACAGCCTATAATCGATCTATAAAAGTTGTATTGATACTCATCTTACATGTAATCCCAAAGCCTAAAATCATGGATCTATTTACAAATGCCCCATTTTCACCTGATATCCATATTCACCTACATACAATGTTCTCAAGGGTGCCCATAATGTCAGAGTCACATGCACGCATACATGCACAGTGTAAGATGATGTAAGCTATGCTTTTTACACACACACATTCTTGTTGAGGGAGTTTAAAAACTGCAACTCTAAACTTCTGCAGACCAGTGACTGGTGTAAAGTGCACTATGTAAATATGATATTTCTGTTTTCCCTTTTTTAATAATTTAGCTAAAGAAAATGCTAAAAAAAACAACAACAACAACAACAACAACAAAAAAAAAACCTGTATCCACTTTGATATAATCCGGTATGGAGTCTAGATTGATGACAGAAATAACAATAATTATTTTTTGATTTTAGCATCAGGCTCTAGTGTGACAAATTGGGAAAAAATTAAAAGGATTTAAGCACTTTCTGCCCTGTATATACCTGCAGAAGTAAACCATAATGGCATAAATTAAAATGAAGTACAGAACTATTCACACATGAGGTCAGGCTTGGTCAAATCAGGCATTGAAAACAAAACATGTATACAACAAACTAGCAAAAGACAAAAATACTAAAATACATCTCTGTGAGGATGATTATTTCCTTTTTGTTGGAAGTTGATTTAGAAAAACAAAACGTTTATTGCACTCTTAGGCCAAAGAGAATAGACAAAAACAATCATATGACTGTATACATATATGTTTGAAATAAAACCTCCATCCAACACACATCATAAACACTTTGTTTCCTTATAGATATCATAAAAACAAATAATTCTGGTGCTACCTGATGCAAAGAGTCCCAACTTTTATACTTAATGGATTTTGAAGAGCATGAATGTGTATGACAAAACAGAACATGAAGAGTTTTGTATGTTACTAACACAACGCACATAGAAACTAAACATCCACTGTATGCACACACACACACACACACACACACACACACACACACACAGAAAGAAAGTTAGATGTCATAGATAGAGAAGTACCCTACAGGATATTGTCACCTAATGCATTAGTTAAGCTAAAACTTTTAAAAGGTTTTGATTCTAAAGCCGGTCCAGTTGCTGTGGAAATGGTAGCCTGTTTTCAGAAACTGGGCATTAAAGCCAGTTTATTGATGTCTCAACTAGTATAGAGTCACTGAAAGTGTATATTTTGGAACCTTTATTATGTAATTTGGAATTTTTTATTTTTATTTTTTATCATTATTTGGTGCAAATTCCATAAAATTATAAAATGCTGTGAATGAATCTAGAAGCAAATAAAATATATGACCATTTCACATTAATTGTTCAAAATTTGTGAAAAGCGGTAAAAACGAATTATTTGAGATAACGTTAATGACATACAGCTGATGTGTAAAACATTATGTATTCTAGTGCCTTTAACACATATAAACATCTTACAGCAGTATATCGGTTTCCAAACATCATAATAGACACAAAATCCTGAAGTCTGCCTGAATAAATTACATCAGATTGTTACAACTGAAGAGAATTCTGGTGTAAAATTTGTTAAAAAATTTTTATGCCTGGAAAGCTTCCAAAAGAGTCAGCTGTGAAAAATATTTTACATAATGGCACATTTTATTTGGAAATAATTGGTTATCGATTATGAATTTAAATGTTGATATTATTTCTTTTTCTGAACCCTAAGTAATGAAATAAACCCGATATAACACAATGCAGATTACAAATCTAGTGCATCATCTACCACAGGACATTATCTGGGAATTACTCTGGATATACGGGGAAATACTGCTGCATAACTGCAGAACACTGAAGGTAAAAATATGATAGTCATCAAGGCTCTGTACTTAAAATGACCAGCTCTGAAGTGCATTACATTTGTATGATCGCTCTCCAGCCATGAGGGACAATGAAGTCAAATACTCAGGGTTCATTTAACTTCTATCAAGCTCTAAAAAATAAACTGATAAGTCAGGATGACTGACTTCCCAAGAGTTCCCATAATGTTCATAAATTAAAACTGCACAAATAACCTCAATGTTTTCACAGGTGGTTAAAGTTATACCTTAGAAATAAATTAACGCAAAATAGTAGCACATTTATGTATCCACTTTGCCTTTGTCTCATTTGGGAATATATATATATATATATATATACATACAGCTCTGAATTCGTTCTTCAGTTCCCTAATGTGAATGTTTTACATGAACAGAAGAGGACCCAAACTTTTCTCATTATTATGGCTAGTGCTCAAACATTATTACTCGTGTGCTTCCAACCATTTAAATAAATACAAACCCCGCCCAAAAACGACCAGAAATGAAAGACATGACTGATAAATACATAAATAACATCAATAATGAATAATAGAAAATAAGAAAATGGTAAAGAAAAAACATTCCCCTTTGACTAATAACCAGGAACAAAAGCAAAAAGACAGAACAAATAAACATATAAGACAGCGAAAAGAAATGCTGGACTGCTCTTCATTTTTCAATTTTTCTTATATCTATTTTATTACTACTTATTTGCTTTTATATCACCTATGGCTACTCATCTTTAGCATCTCCTGTCATTCACCAAAGGACTGGAGCAAAAGCTTTGAAATCATTGAAATCAATCTTTAAAATCTTTTTGCAGTATTTAAATTTGTTGGATGTTAATTAGTCCCATCTATTTCAATAAATGAGAAGTTAAAAACTAAGAATATGAAAGAAAAGAAAAGAGTGTTGTTTATTTTGTGGCTCATTTCTTGCAGTCTTGATTTTCAATATCCATTCGGCTATCAAAATTAACACATGCTTTTATACACAACTGAAAATATAACTGTTATAATTCTTGTATCCGGGCGATCAGAAGGTAGAAGATAATGTTTGATCTGTTAGATGTCAACTGTCAACTCCAAAGTCTGAGCACAGCATGTGATGGCAGGTGACTGGATAGGTGCGGGAGGATTTTCCTGGAATAATACATAGGCAGGAGAGGGCAGAGTCCACGTAGACGCCAGCAAAAGCCCTTCAGGAGTAAATGGTGATGACCTCACGTCCACCTCCACGCACCAGGAGGACCCGATTGAGACCCTCAGTGAGCACCTCAAGAAACTCCATGTCTGACAATCATAGTGAAGGAATATAAGGTTGTTTTTTTTAATACATCCATGCACTACAGGATCAATATGTTGATCATCAGTTTACAAAGCGTTTTTTGTTTTTTATCGTTTTTGGGTTTTTTTTGTTGTACTCTCACAGGCCTGGCAGATGTACTCAAGTAACCTGGTCGAGGCGAACAGATTTTAAGATTTAATGTTATTCAACACTAATAGATTATAGAAATTTGATATTGCCTTTTGAATCTGTCAATGAAATTTGATCTAGGGCAGTTAGAGTACTACAGATGCAGTATTTGCTTTGAGGATGTTGATAGAGAAGTACAGAGAAGGTCAGACGGAGCTGCATTGTATCTTTGTAGATCTGGAGAAAGCTTATGACAGGGTGCCCAGAGAAGAACTGTGGTATTGTATGAGGAAGTCTGGAGTGGCAGAGAAGTATGTTAGAGTGGTGCAAGACATGTATGAGGACTGTAAGACAGTGGTGAGGTGTGCTGTAGGTGTGACAGAGGAGTTCAAGGTGGAGGTGGGACTGCATCAGGGATCAGCTCTGAGCCCCTTCTTGTTTGCTATGGTGATGGACAGGCTGACAGACGAGGTTAGACAGGAATCTCCATGGACTATGATGTTTGCAGATGACATTGTGATCTGTAGTGAGAGCAGGGAACAGGTGGAGGAGAAGCTAGAGTGGTGGAGGTTTGCCCTGGAAAGGAGAGGAATGAAGGTTAGCCGCAGCAAGACGGAGTATATGTGTGTGAATGAGAGGGACCCAAGTGGAAGAGTGAGGTTACAGGGAGAAGAGATAAAGAAGGTGCAAGATTTTAAGTACTTAGGGTCAACAGTCCAGAGCAATGGAGAGTGTGGAAAAGAGGTGAAGAAGCGTGTGCAGGCAGGCTGGAATGGGTGGAGAAAAGTGTCAGGTGTGATGTGTGATAGGAGAGTTTCAGCTAAGATAAAAGGAAAGGTGTACAAAACTGTGGTGAGACCAGCGATGTTGTTTGGTCTAGAGACAGTGTGACTGAGGAAAAGACAGGAGGCAGAGCTGGAGGTAGCAGAGATGAAGATGCTGAGGTTCTCTTTGGGAGTGACCAGGTTGGATAGGGTCAGGAATGAGTACATCAGAGGGACAGCACATGTTAGAGGTTTTGGAGATAAAGTCAGAGAGGCCAGACTGAGATGGTTCGGACATGTCCAGAGGAGAGATAGTGAATATATTGGTAGAAGGATGCTGAGTTTTGAACTGCCAGGCAGGAGGCCTAGAGGAAGACCTAAGAGGAGGTTTATAGATGTAGTGAAAGAGGACATGAAGGTGGTTGGCGTGAGAGAAGAGGATGCAGAAGACAGGCTTAGATGGAGGCAACTGATTCGCTGTGGCGACCCCTGAAGGGAAAAGCCGAAAGGAGAAGAAGAAGCAGTTAGGGTTTGTCAAGTCAAGCTGTTTTAACTGCTTTATGTCTTACTTTAAGCTAAATATTTCATTTGATTTTTCATTACTTTTAACACGTTTGACTATCCGTTTTTGTAATTTCAAAATTGAATTAAATTAATGAATTTTAAAATAGAAATGTATTTTATTTGATCTAGCACTACCAAACGTACATTTAATCCATCTGTCATATTTTGTGTTGCAGTAGTTGTTTCTCTGGCTAAAATACTACATGACTGACATTATTTACATTCCTCACAAGTGATCACTGATGGCTTTTACTATGTTAAATTTCATAAATTCACCACTTTGTGTACTTTACTGACAATATAACATTTTATCTTATTACACAAGAATGAGTCTGAACTGGACAGCAAGTAGTTGTTTAACCACCTGAATCTTTGCTTTACGGGTGAGTTTAGAGGATGACTTTGCATTAACAAACATTTTTCATGTGTTGCTCAATAACCTGTGATGAGATTAGATTGTATATACATGTGTATACACCACATAACTGTGGGTGAGTTGTTTAGATGCTTTTATTGTGTTGTGTTTAATTTTTGATGTTGCCCTGCTCTCAAAAGAAATTTCTCTTGTGGGACACGAAAAATGTGAACAGAAAGGATCTTAAGTACCCAAAGATAAATCAAATACAGGATATAATGTGTAGGATACAGTTTTCGATGCCCACGCGGTTCCTTGGTGGCCCAGGCATGTTCAGCAGCACGAGTTTTGCCTCCTTGGACTTTTTCGTGATAACCTCATTGAGCCGCAGAGCTGTATGCATGCGCCTCACGTCACTCTGATTCCTGATGTGGGAGACATTCAGTCACAGTAGGTTGGGTTTACAAATCAACTTATTCTATTGAGCAGTTCTGCTCAAATTGTTTTGCATGTGTTACTGTGAAAATGTAATACTCACAGGTTTTCCCATTCCCTGCAACAGCATGTTTGGAGGAAAATAATAATAATACTGTGTGAATCACATCTAGGATATGTGCTCAGATAGGACGCTGCTTTTGTTAGTATTTTAGGTTCAAAGTTTTATTTGTCACGACCACGAAACAACACATATCACCTCAATCCCTGGAGCATGGGTCGATGCCTACAAATATTTACTCCTGACCAATGCCCTTGTGTGTATGTCACAGGTTGTTCTGCTTCCTGTGCACATGATGAATGAGTAAAGGGAAACTGATGGGTTACTTACGGCTTCATGTTGAAGAGGTCTTTGCCCGGCTCTGGGTTTGCTGCTAAAAAGGTCTTCCCCTTGTCTCCACCCTTACTGTTGGTCCAAGTGGCAGCACCCCTTGCAGGTGCAGCAGGCGCCGTGGGGCTGGTGGGTGTGGAGGCATTCTTACTGTGGATCAGCTGTACCTGTTTTGGGTTGGAGACAGCCACAGACTGAGAGAGGGACATCATGACATGACAGCGTGACAGGGTGAAAGAGAGGGAAGACATATCTGTTAGCAGAGGTGAAACCTGGTGCCTGTAGGACTGAGTGGAAGTGTAAAATTAGTCCAAACACGTTCTGGGTTTTCTCATAACCATCAGTGAGTTCTGACACAGCAGTCCACCAGTCCACTCAATAAACTGTCTCCATTTCTTTCCCTCCTTTCTTTCTCCTCTTTTCTCTCTACCTTCCAATAAGCTCAAGGACCCGAGCCCCCTAGGTTTTTATCTTTCAATCATACCATCTGACATTGCATGATTTGGCAATCGTTTTGTGTATTCCCCGTGCAGTTCTTTGACAAGATCTTACTCCAACTGACGACTTTGGTCCATGTGCAAACTTTGAGGCACACCGTGGTTGCTGATGTAGTCCTCAAACAAACATTTAGCCACAGTACTTGGTCAACTACAACAAGTATGTACCAATAACCACTGCATATGAAAAGCAGTTAGGTCAGATCTGCTGCAATTTTACAATGTTTACACTCAATCATCTCCAACCTGGATTCCATAAACTGTAATGTTTCTGGTGTAGGTGTTGGAAAGCAAAAGTTTACTGCTGAGAGATAATGTAACTTCACCTGCATGTGCAGGGCCCTGGGCAGATCTGGCAGGCTGAGTATCCTGTACATTCTTGTTTTTTAATAGTCATGGGGATATAATAAAATGTTTTCATTTATTGTGGTTTACCAATGGCCTGCACCTGGCCTACGATCAGACCACCCTGATTCACCACACCTACTTTTTTCTTCTTTTTCTTGTCTTAACGAGTAACTTATATATTAATGGGAGATATAGTGGAGTGAAAGTATGCAATTTATTTTGGAAATGTAGAGAAGTAAAAGTGAGAGTCGCTACGCCAAACAACTACTTAAGTACTGTAACAAAGTATTATAACTTCATTACAATGCAACACCGCGGCATAAGAGTGAAAACAGAAGGCTTTCCCCAAGATGGAGCACAGTGGGAAAACTGTTTTGGAGGGAACAAGGCCAGAGGTCTATGAATAAAGAGGTTATTGTTCCGAAGGGGGCAATAACAGCATTACCTCCTCTTCTGGTTTTTCTTCCACACTAGTTCCCTCCTCAGCACTGTGCTGTGAGTGCAAGTTTGATGTGTTTTTACGCCGGATGGACCCACGGGATGAATCTGTAATACTCTGGATCTATAGTTATATAAAAAAACAACAAAAAAGTAAAGGATGAGATCCAATGTATAATGTGTAATTTCCCTCCAGAGTTCCATCATTCATCAGATCTGTGGAAACCAGTCCAGCAACAAACATATTTTCAAACAATTTCCTGCTCTGGATCTGATATTTGCAAGTTAATATGTTCATGAAAACATCAAAATTACTATCCCATTCATCAGTGGCATGTAATGACTACACTGACAAAGTTTATGTTCATCCAAAACTTTTCGTGATTACCTCTCTCTCCATCTCATTCTTGGTCAGATGCATTTGTTTGAGGATCTGCGATCGTTGCTCCATTATCAATGTCTTCTCATAGGTGTAGGCAGAGATGTCACCGTCATGCTTTACAGAAAAAAAAATCATAAAATAACAACTTTAGAATGCAATTTCCAAGCAAAATCATCTCTTTGCCAAACATTTGTGATTCCAACCGAATGTGTCAGACAAGCCTCTCACCATCTCCACCACTTCCACCTCAGCATCAATGCGCAGGTGATACAGGAAGGTGATGAGGTCTTTCTTCATCTGGATACTGTTATCATCCATCTGGGCTACAGTGAAAATGCGCATCTTGCACTTCCTCCACACCTTCGGGACAGAACAGGAAGAAAATACTCTGAGTGTTCTTTTAATGGCCCCCTTTTTAAAACTTTTGGCCATAACTAAAAAAGCTCCCTCAGAAGCAAAGGTTGGGTTGGGTGTTGTTTCCCACCTTATGTTGGCGCAGCAGGAAGGGCAGAAGCATCAGCATGCCCCCATCATGGACAATCCACCACACATCTATGTGTCCTTCAGTAAAGCGCTCTCCGTTGGATGGGTAGCTGGAGATGTTCTTCGGAACCAGCAAGGCCAGACTGGCTACAGTGGTTTCTCTAACAACTTCTGCAAAGGCACGGAAGATATGGATTTGTAATAAAATATATCAGAGGGCCTTTCTTCTTTTAACCAATTTGGAGCAAGAAAAAAGAAATGAGTGAAAGAAACATTACTTCTGAGATTATGTTGCCTCATATCAACAATAACAAACTACATTTTTCTCATGAATACCCATTAACTTTTGTTATTAAAGAAAATATACTGAACAAGATGTTTTATAGTTTATAAATAAATAAATTTGGTTCCCTGCTTTCTCGTGGAAGCACTATATATCTTACCTAAATACCATAAGTTAAAGTCCTCAACATGCTGGTACTTTCACAAGGCTTTCTGTTGCTCATTTAATCACACAAAACTTAGAAAGTATTATCGAACAATAATCGAAGATTTAAGAAACAGAGTGAACTTTTTGTCTTTGGTAAAATTTAAGACCTTGTTCATCTGTAAATCGACCACACATCCTCAGTGATGGTTGGTGATTTCCCTAAATAATCTAAAACCAGGTCAATCAGATAACAGTCAATGAGTAACATTCAAATTAATCATTCTTTCACTGTAGACTGAAGATTTACCAATAAAGTTCCTGAACTGCTGGTGATAATTTGGCTGTTTCCAGTTACGAGGCCAGCTGACCATCACAGTGTTGTGCTTCAAACCTCCCAACCCTCCAACTTGGATCAGGTGGGACGTCCCATCTCGTAGGTTGGAGGATATGACCACCTGAGAGAAGCCTTTCACCTTTTCTGCCTCCATTATCTTACGCAAAGACTGAAGGTACACAGAGAGATGAAGATTGTTAGTGAGTCTGTGATTACAAACTTGGTATTTATGACAACGTACACATTTCATGCAAGACTGATTAACTCTGGACAAACCTGTTCTGCCCTTTGCGCCTCACTATAGTTGTCGAGGAAGGTTCCTTGAACTGCGGTACCAACAATTGTCAGACCTTTCCCTGCTTTTAGCTGGTTGGTCAGAGACAGAAGACGAGGCTGCTCTACATTCTGCTCAGCATCCATGTTCACCAGAACCAGGATCTGAGGCCTGACCAAAAAACCCCCCAGAACAAACAAACAACAAAATAACCCCAAAAAACAATGACAGTGAAACAAGAGGTAAAAAAAAAAAAAGGCAACAAGTGAATACCTACTCTATTGCTGTCTTTAATATTAAAATTTGAAAAATTAAAGCCCAATTGAAATCACACTTTTGAAATAAAAAAATATGACAACATGGTTTCACAGGTGGTTTATTATTGAAAGAAAGAAAAAAATATCTTTGAGGTCAGAATGTCAGAAATGCCACTGACAGCTGTAACTTTGGTATCTTAATTAACCAAAGTGCAGTTTTATGGTACTTTTATATGCTTTTTAATGGGCCACACCTGAGCATCTAAATAGTTACTTTTGTTTGGTCACTTCATCAACAGGTAAAAGGTGCTGAACAAGATGTGTTTGTGTTTGTAAGTTGGATAAGAAGGAGACTTCTTATCTAACTCAGAGAAAATTAGAAAAACTAATCTGGGCTGTTGTAAATCTGTAGCTTTTGTGTTGTGCAGGAGGTCACAGTATGCCACTTGCTCTGCCTATGATATACAACCCAGATGATGATTCATTCAATTTTTGATTGAATTAATAACACACAATTAAAGTTACCGCAAAACTACAGGGTGTGATTTTTTTTTTAAACAAAAAAAAATCTAAAGTTTAAATATCCCATTTGGATGTTTTTCTCAAGACAGGAAAAGTGAGTTATAACGCAGATGTTTATATAATAGCAGACAAACTCAGACTGTTTAAAAGTGAGTTGACTGACCTCCAGTTTTTGGTGTGTGGAGGTCCTTCCTCCAGCCTCATGAGGGCGAAGCGAGCTGCACTCAGTGATATTCCACGTATCCCATCACCCCACTCCTTCTCAGCTCTGTTACACAACACATTTGTGGGCTAGCACATCATGTACATGTGCAATGTATGCATTGAAATACACAAATATGTCCTTGTGAAATTTAAAAAAGCCCCATCCTTCAGTGTTACAAACTAAATTACCACCGGAAGATTTAAATGGATTTACTGCAAAAACTGACAAGGACAAACAGGGCGAAAGCTCAAGCTGGGTGCTAGAGTGTTATTTTATTCTTGCTTCTGGTCCTATGCTGTCATGATGATTACTTACCCACAGAACTCAATGTATTTGTAGATGCAGGTGGCAATGCCCATGGCAACTATGGCATAATACCAGGAACAGATGAACATGAGCGACAGGCACAAACTCATACCCAGGAAAGACAGAGCCCTGTGGGGGAGAAGGCGTCACATGCAATTGGGAACTTAGGCCAGCCTCGCACCACTGCATGTGACACAGCAGTGTAATGCTGCTGAGGTGGGACTGGTGTCTGCTGCTCCTATGACCGATGCTGCTCATTCTCACTGGTCGAAATTGGGGTCAAATGCAGGTAAGACAACATATGTTTCAGCAGAGTTAGAGCCTTTACTTAAACTCTGCTAAAACTTATTTTGGCTATGTTTAGCATAAGTTTATCATTCAAAAACTGTTGAATAAAGAGTGTATGTGTGAGGTTTAATCAGATTCAGTCATGTGAAATAACCAAAAAATGTGGTTCTTAATGTGGCAGAAAAAATGTTTTAATGAAGAATCCTATCACTCATACAAAGGTGCAGATCAGTTTGAAAATAAGACCTTAGTTGCTCCTCATTTTTATTTTCATTCACTGCCAGTGGTTTTACTCTATCAAAATGATCCACAGATGGAGATACTGTGCCAAAAAAATGCTGCAATGTGTGAGGAAAAGTGCGAGCAAAATAAAAACCCATGTAAGCAATGCAGAATTCTTCAAAATCTGATTCAGATATAAAATGCATTCAGCGTAATTATTAGAAATCAGGGATACTCATCATAGCATATTTATACATGTAGACAGTCCTTTCACAATGACACATACACTCACCAGTGGTAGAATTTAAATCGTGGCCTCCAGTTTGGGGTCCGCAGCAAAGTCTGCAGTGCACAGGCAAGATTGACAAACATGTAGCACATCAAGAAGAACCTGATGAAAGACAGAGATGAAGGGAGGGGGAGACAAACGGAGAATGGAAAGCGGAAAAAGAGAGAACGATGAGAGACGAAGAACAGGCTCTTTAGCACAGTGGACCATATGGTGTTCTTCTTACATGGAGAGGATGGGCGCGACTGAATCTAGGGAGGCGATGATAATACCGATCTCACAGATGCTGGCTGTGAGCAGGAGGGCCCAGGTTGGCTCCCCGTTGGCTTTACCATGTCCAAAAACCTGCAGTAACAAGAAAAGATCGGAAATATTTTAAGCCCTTCAGCCATTTTGTGTCATACCCCCAGCCACACGCATAAACAAGTTAAATTCAACAACAACATTAACAATTGCTTAACAAGTAATGATAAGTAATGACATCTGTCAATTTTGTCTTCTTTAAATAGACTTTTGAGACAAAGTTAGCAATTTTAAACACATCTAAATTGAACAAATATGAAATTTTTTAATCATGCTTGCACAAGAATCCAATATGTCAGAGTTTAACTGTTTGACACTTTGAACTCACCATTGTATACACACTACAAAGGAAAACTTTCTTCGTTTCCCCTTCTATCTCAAATCACATAACTCATTTCAGAGCCTGTGAATTTCAACAGCCAGATAAACACCAAGTCCCCATTTGTTTCTGCAGCTTACAGTTTAATATTTTACACAAACTTCCACCCAATGTCTGGCGTGGTTGTTTGGAGCTTTTGCACTGCTATGGCAGGTGAATATAACGCTACTGCTTTGGTGAACTCACTCTGAGAAACGGGATGATGCCGTCCCTTGAAATGGCCTGAAGGAGACGTGGCGCTCCTGTCAGACTCTGAAGTCCAGCTCCGCAGGTGGAGAAGAAGGAACCGAACACGATGACCCAGGGTGACGGCCACGCCAGCGTGCCAATCACCAGGTTACCACTGACCCCTTCACCAAACCTGAAGAGTGCCACAACAGTTGTAAAAAGTTGTAATAAAATACACTCACTTGTTCACTTCCAATTCAGTCAGATAATCTAATTTTGATATTCAGCGTTGACAAACAAATCCACAGTCTGGCCCAAATTTTAATTGCCATTAAGGAGAAGTATATTAATAATGATATGTGACGATATGAATCTTGAACATATTATAACAACTAAAGCTGTCAAATAAATGTAATTCAGTTAAAATAAAAAAAAATGTTCCCTTAAAAAAAATAATATTCAATAAAAATACAAATATTGAGCTGTAATAATTGAAATCTACTAAATGACCAACAAAATTCACAATTATACTTACTTGTCCCTGAGGACTACTCCCTCTATACAAGCACCAAACAGCACCACACAGGACATATCTGGGATTGAAAGTGTGAAGGAGTATCTTGTATAGGAGTATCTTGAGTATCTTGAATATTTTTATTATTTCTTTCAAAGTTGTCACCCAGAACTGACAGAAGCACCTCAGGTCAGTGAAGGATACACACAGTAGATGTTGTGGTGATGGCTGCAATGGTGCCAATGGGGATGGACTTTTGAGCATCACGCAGGTCTCCAGAGCGGTTTGAGCCAGCCATGATACCTGGAAGATGAAATAATGAGGAGATATACGCTTTTACATATGATGGGTTGGGAATGAACCTTTTGAGGAGCTGTATGATCGGCTGCAGCTGATCACGCTGCCATGCTGTCTCTTGAATGAACAGAGGTCTGGCAGTTTAGATACAGCATTTAAAGCTGTGTCGAATATACGTTGCTGTAAAATGAACAATTTGCATTTTATGGCAGACTTGAGTTTTATTGATTACCTTGACAAGCTTCCAGGCTTTGCCTCATTAATATGATATATAACACATTGCCTTTCTCAACAGTATATCTGGTGGGCTGCCTTCTATGTTTAGATAAGTTTCTATTTTTAAATATTGTTTTGAAAAACAGCAATATTGCTGTTTATTCTGTATTTTGGTTATTAGCAACCTTTAATGAGGGCTGTTTTATTTAATCCTTAAGCCGCCTTGCTTGAGCAACTCAAAGAGATAAACTCTGCACAGAGAAGAATGAACACCATAGAGATTATTAGAGAGGGCACAGTCAGAGTGAACCAAATGTGCACTGAGTCAAAAGATGCTGACATGCTACTGCGTGACCTATTGTAAAGTATTAATTAAAGTATACTGATTAAAGCAACTTTAAAGTCACTTTGGGATTGGCAGCTCCTGTCTGGGGCTCACCTGTAACAGATGGGAAATATATCCCCACCAGCAGGGTGAAGAAGCTGGTGATATCAGCCAGGACGTAGCGGGAAGAGCTGGTTATGGGGCCGTCTAAATCCGCATCTGATGCAAGTCCCCGTTTCTCCAGGATCATCCCCTTTTCCAGGTAGTTACCAAAGAGGTTCTCTGAGAAACAGGCGGACATGTGATCTTTTTGTCGGGTTGAGCGATAGAAGTACATTTGTTGTCATCTGTTACCTGCCAGGATGCCACTGGTGACCCCTGGGATGCCCTGTATCTCTGTGACATTGTTGTTGGTGAAGTATTCATCACAAGTGGCATTGAGGGAGTCGGAATCACAGAAGGACCTCCACAGTTTGGTGGTGACAGTCTCGTTGTCTATTTCAATAACCTTGGCACAGACGTCGTATCCTTTAGAGAGAAGAGTTCGATTCCCCAGGATGCAGACACTGCAGAGCAAGCCAACCAAATCCTCATTGTCACAAACTCGAAATTGATATCACTTCACTATCACTTTGCTATTGATATCACTAATTCAGTTACTTACGGAAAGACAGGAGGCTCAATGGCAGTCATGATTACTCCTGCATAAACAGCCACGATGGAGAGGATGACACAAGCCAGGAAGACCAGCGCTAACTTGTTGACATATTTAACTCCCACAAACACCACCAGTGCCATCAGGCTCAGCACGATGGTGCCATACACCCGCATGTTGTTGAGGAGAGCTGCCTCTGCCTCGGACCCCTCCAGGCCCTCAATTCTGAAGATGGCAGCCTGAGGAACAATATAAATCTGAAGGAATGAAAAGATGAGGAAGAGGGAATAAAATGTGACAAGGTGGTGAGAGGAGGAGAAGGGAACAAAGGGACAATAGAAAAAAATTTAACTCACTAGTCTCATGCTAGGTTACCACTGTAAAGTTTATTAACATAGAAAACTGGGAAACTTGTAAATTTACGTCATAATTAAAACTATTCAAAACAGTTGCCAAATGATTTGGCGGTTCATTTCTGTTTATTGACTGGTTGGTCAATTAAAGGATCCTTTCAACTCTAGTGATTCTGTGTTCCCGAGGAAATACTTAAAATGTTTTCTATTGTGGGGATTAACGGGGGCCAGGGAACATGTTTTTGGGGCCTTCAGACATTTTGTTATATGCTTGCAGGTTGATCCCAGTAACCAATATAAATGTTACAATAAAGTCTGCCATGAATGGTCAATGTGTCTTGCATATTTGTGTTATAATTATAATCAAGGTGGCTCACCAGCAGAATTTCAATGCAGCCAAGAATGTACATGGCACCTGCAAAAGTGGTCCCTAAGTAGAAGCAGATCCCAACAGCTCCACCAAACTCAGGGCCCAGCGAGCGAGAGATCATGTAATATGAACCTCCAGCTGTGAGACAAAAACACACAGGGGAGTCACTGTCCTGTCGCACAAAAACACACTAATATGTCCCCTTAAACATCCACTCACCTGGTACAACTCCATTTGTTGCAATGGCACTCATGGAGATGGCTGTGAGCATGGTCTGAAAACAGAAGCACACAAACAGAGGAGGGTCACGGGATTCTGAGAGGCAGCAGGTGGATGCATGACATTAAAGATGGCTGAGTTGATGAACTCAGGGAGTCAGCAGAGAAGAACACCCAGATCTGATAAGATAAGCAGACGCAGGAAGGACCTTTTGATTCCACCTCCCCTCTGAGGGAGTTGCTTTTAGCCAGTTTGGCCACCGATTTGGCTCGGACCGAAATATCTCACTGCTACTGGATGGATTGAAATCACATTTTCTGCACTGTTCCCAAGATTTTTCTTGAAGGTTCACATCTGTATTTTTGGGTGAAATGTCTCCAACAATTACTGAATGGGTTCCAATGGCTTTCATTGTTCATGTTTCATGACAATGTGACCTCTGTTATCCTTTTCATCTAGCATTACCGTCAGGTCAAACTTTCAATTTGTAACCGAATACCTTGAAAATGAATGGCATTTCATTCCTATCTCTAAATTTAAATGTGTTTGTTGCCTGAGCAGCATACATGCATCAGTGCAATTCATTAGAGACTCTTGCAATGGGCTCGTATTAGCTGCTATACACACCTGCAGCTTTTCTGCTGGATATTGATTTCTTTTTTCTTTTTTTTTGGATATTGATTGATCATCGGCTGCTAATACGTTGCTCTGCTGACAACTGCTGATTTACTCACTGTGGAGCAACACATGAAGACGATTATGAAGGAACCTAAAACGCCTCCAACTCCAACCATCCAGGTCATCCGCAAGAAGAGAATCACCCCAAAAATGTTCTGGATACATGGCAGATATACACCCATCAGAGTACCCAGCTGTGGTGCCTGAAAAATAGAAACAACAAAGCATTCCAATTGAAATGGGGGCATATAATCTTTTGTCTCCTTAAGTCTAGTTTGCCTTTTAAATATAAGTGGGGGAGAGGCCAACAGGGATTGGCAACCACCTTGCAGTATAGGTCCCAGGCCAGACCTGAGCTGCTAAGAATATCCAAAAGTGGCACATTAAGTCCTGTTTGTCTTTTTATGGTACTTGGAAGTCTAAATTAGAATTTTGCATGAAACTACATGAGGTGATGTTTGATGGGCAGATGAGCAAGCAGGCGGGGCAGAGCAAAGTAAAGAACTGTAGTGAAAGAGTGAAAAGATCAATTTTGCAGATAAATGTTAAACAACCTCATGTGAGCTTTCCTCTCGGATGCCTGTCAGTCTGGTTCAAGCAGCTGCAGGCAGCAGATGAACTTGTCACATTGAGTATTTTACCTTGACGGTCTTTTTGGATGGACGTGCCCCTTCCTCGTTGTTCTCCTCCTCTTCATGCTCTTTGCTGCCTGTGGGCAGGTTGGAGTAATTTGCCAAAGTGCTGAGCAGAGAGGAGACCATTGGACTGGTATCCATCTCCTCCTACAACACACAGAAACAGAGAATATAACAGATCTGGAAGGATTGTTGTAAGAACCAGTGTCACACATTCTGGTGAATGACAAATGGTCTCACCTCAAACAAAGCCATATTTTTGCCATCATACTGTTGGCTCTTCTCAACATCGCTGGCTGCAGTGCTGTTGATGAAAGGACTGCTCTCTTTGGGGTTCCCATCGCCTAGAACACAGAAAGAACAACTGGGAAATTTAGCCGTTCTTTCTGCACAGCTGCACAGAGGCAAACATCTTCTTATGGTTTTATGATGCTGAAGATAAAAGCATTCATTGTCCCTCACAGAGCTATTTCACAAACAAGCACAACAAAAAATATATAACCATAACATACCATCAACACATAGCAACATCCATAAGCATATAAAAAGCATTCTTTAATATCATCATTGCCATCCACATTACACATGTGCCAGGGGATAGAATAGAATTTACAGCCGTATATACATCACGTTAAAGTCTTTAGGCTTTTGTTTCTGGGAAAACAGTATGGTGAACTCTTTACTGGAGAGAATAACAATATGGTTTTATGCCCAGTTGGGAAACTAATAAAGACTTTGATTTGATGACCAGGTTTGTTTGGTTAGCCTGTTCTTGCAGCTACATTTTTGGCTCCATTACCTGGTCTTCGTCTGCATTAGATGGAAACCATATGATGCTTGAATGTGAGAAAGCTAACTCAATTCTTCCAAAACTTGTCAAAACATAAACAATGTGATTTAGTCAAAAGTAAAGGGGCCATATGAGTGACTGAAAGGAATAAACAAGCACAAAATATAAATAGACATAGATTACATTACCGAATGTTTGCTGAAGTTTGAGACCTATATCATTAAAACTCATGAGCTCATTGATTGAATAAGTCTGATCCCTTCAGCGGTTCTGCTACCTGCCACGCACAGTTTATCTAAATCTTTTTCTATCTATATATATATATATCTATATGTTTCAACCGACCCCCCACGACCTGGAAATGAAAAAGCAGTAGAAGATGGATGGATGGATGGATGTTTCAACTGCAGGGAGTTGAAATGGCCTCAGTCTGCTTTTCCTCCACACGAGTCCCAGCAGAAAAACTTCCCTCCAGTGCTGCCTCACAGACATTAAAAAGCAAAAAAGTACTTTTCTTTTTTACTGCTAGTTTATATGTTTTAATATGCTGGTTGAACCCAGAGGAGCTGTGAGTTGGGTGATACTTCTGTGTTTTTTGGGTCAAGATGAACAAACTTTTCAAATCACTTATAGTCACTTTATCATATATGTAATGTACAATTCAAATTTTATTTTGATGAAAGCAGCTTTAACTTTTGCACTGTAGTTCATCTTCAGGCCGTTTGATGAAATGTTAGATGCCAAGGTTAATTACAAAGCTGAGAACAAGAGTTTTCTTTCAGTTTCTCATGATAAGACACCAAATACTCCAGTTGAAATTTTAAAGGTGTCCAGATATGTTTTTACCTTTCTATCTAACCTAATGTATCATCAGTTATTCAACAATTGGCATTTAGTGAATACAAGCTCCCTGAATTCACTCTGCACTATAAGCGACTCTTAAATACAACATATCCTTATATTTATATTTGGGCTCTCAGTCTCATCAGCCTTAAAACTTTTCAACATGGGACAAACCTCCATCCCCTTTAACTCACTGAATCAGTCTCAGTGCAAAACCATTACTCCCTGTAGTATATTGAATATGTTCAGGTTTCCCTCTATATCTCAAAGCACATTGGTTGTTAACAGTTGGTATAAATCATGGAAAGAGTTACATAAGGAAATGAGCTGTAGCAGAGACGACACTGTCAAGTCACCTATTCTGGTTCCCAAAGCTGCCACAGTATTACACATTAATCTTTAGAGCAAAGAGGAGAGTCCACAGGCAGCCAAACTGCCCTCAAACAACATAATGCTTTGAACAAAGGTCTGCTTCATCAAGGACGCACTGCCTGTAAAATTGGATTAAAAAGTATTTCAGTTTAATGATGTTTTGAGTTTTGATCTTTTATCAATCTGAAAATTTTACGAAGATCACAATGAAAATGAGTAAGACCAAAATTAAACAGTTTTGAAGGCAAGGATTTTTTACACTTGCTTGTTCGCAGGAGTAGAGGAATACTTTTTTGTAATGTCAGATACACAAATAAAATAATGCTGCAGAAAATAATGAAGCCAGACCATTTATTTCCTCAACAGTTTTGACATTGTTTAACAGGAATACCCACAGCAGACCATTTTTTCTTTACTCTTGCATGTAGTTTTTAGATTATGTTGATGCCAACTCATCAGAGTATTCTGTAATCCAACATGATTTTTAAATCTGCATTTAAAGCTCATTTCAGCTCCTGGCTTAGAGTGAAATCAGCTTTTAAAAAATTGCGATTTAAACATATTTTTCTAAATGCTTTTGTGTGTTTGTGTGAGTGTGTGCATGAGGATGTCTGTCTTCATGTGTGTCTGTGCAAGTTAAATATGTATACATATATACAATGAAAGTTTCTGTTTTTATCTTTTTAAAAATCTAGCTGAAAGTGACTGAAAGTCTGCTCACAGCCTGGTCTGATTTATTTTGCCTCTTGATCCTTAATAGCTGTTGGAAAATTATTTTCACTTTTCTCACAAAATTCAACCAAGTCCTGTGTCAAAATCAGCGAATAAGCAGTGATGGTTTTTCTCCTGTCATGTCAAGTGCTTTTCGATAGTTATTCTCCATTATGCAGCAGAATATTCATAATAACATAACAGCCTGACTGTATTTACCAAGGTATAAATCATTTTAGTGCTGGATAATCAACCATCCAACCTATTTTGACCTGATATGATATGAAACAGAAACAGGTCTTAGGATATGTACACATGTACAACCACAGAACACGAGCTGCTTGTACACTAATGTAAACCACGTGTATAGGAATAGCAATACAGTTCCAGGAATGAGGCCCAAACTCTGTGGCACAGAACATATGGTTTTACTTATCATGGTATGTTTACATTCTTCAGCTACATCAACAGTGTGAATAAACCAGTAATGTAATTACAGATACCTTCCTGAGAACACATTAAAGAAGAAGTTACGGTTATTTGGCACAAATAAGACAGTTCTTTACTTATCTCTTCACAAATCTTTGTGCCCAGAGGGGATCAAAGCACTGATCGCTCCATATAGGGTCTCAGCTGTGTAAAACCTCATAACCCCTGTGACCTCACGATGGATAAATTTCCTTCCTCTGATGTGAAATAAACCCAATTCCTTTTGTCCTGCATGTCACTGTGTGCACTGTTTCCAACAGTGCACACAGACATGGATTCAGGAAGAGATGGCCCGCTGCCATGCACTCTGAAGCTTCCACAGAATATTTGAAGTTGTGTTCCTCAGCCTGACCTGCTGACCTGCTGCCGCTAATTAAAGTCAAGATAAGTTTTTGCAGCCCTATAACCAGAAATAAAAAATGAAGCACTGGTTGATATAACTTATATTTATGTATCAGGTTTTGAAAATCTGACTCTGAATAACTTGAAATTAATTTCATTAGGTCAGGTTTAAAATTCTGTTCTGTCAAATATATCAGGAATATCCGCTTTAATTTAAGTTTAAACTCCTGGTTTCCAAAGCCCTTAATGATCAGTCATATCAGTCATATTTAATCTGGTGCTAGGTTGATCTCAGTGGTCAGTGGAAGGTCACGTTTCTTTTTTAATATATATATAGATATATATATCTATATCTATATATATATATTACATGTCTATTATCAAAAATAAGAAATCTCTGCATACGTAGGTATAGACTACAGTTCATGTTGCGGTCTTTTTGAGTGAGTCAGCTACTGGGCAGCACGGCGGCATAGTGGTTAGCGCTGTTGCTACCTAACAAGAAAGTCGGAGGAGTTTGCATGTTTTCCCCGTGCCTGAGCTGGGATTGGCGCCAGCACCCCCCCACCGATCCAGATACGGATAATCGGTAGAAGATGAATGACTCGATGAGTCAGCTATTCTAGCTTCAAGGATTGTAAATCAGAAAGAAAGAAAAATAATTTAAACTTGATCCTGCCTGTAGATTTAACTTAAGATCAGTGACCAGCTAAAAGAGGCAGTTTGAAGAAAGTGGATCCATAAAGTAATAAAGCTGTCTCCAGCACTTTTATCACTCTCAGTCTAGACCAAAAGGTGTGATGAAATCAAAGGATGGAGATTCATCCATGTTGGTTACACAGCGCGGATAATAATCAGCTGGGAGATTAGAGAGTGTTGAAACTGACCTACAAAGATAGAGCCATGGAGCTAAAGAGCACTGGTAGATTCATCCGTAACAGCTGTAAAAGCTTCAGATACCTGTTAATGGCCAAGATAGTGTTATTTCAGTAATCATATAGAGTTACAACTACCAAACATTGCAGTTGGGTTTAAAATGTAATCTTGAACCATCTGGTTCTCGTCAGGTGAAAAAACAGTTTTGGGGATGATGAGGGCAAAACAAACTGTGAATTAGTAACCCACTCTAGCTCCTGGCAGTACCTCCAGGATCTTGCAGATTGTTGCAGTCCAAAATGCTTGACTTGGTGGGATTTATTTTTTTATTTTTTTATTTTAGGAACTTTAGAACCACCTCAAAGTAACAAAACAGTCCTGTCAAAAAATATAGCTGCTGTCTCAAACCCAGCTTCGTCTGTGCCTGTAACATAGAATAACGCAAGGCTATAAATGAGATGGGCTTACTTCATTCATCTTCCTGTTTTCGTCTTAATGCACAGTTAGCATCAGCAAAAGAGAAACCAAGAGCATTATTTGAAAGGATATCGCGACTCGTGACTGTGGGCAATACAAAACAGTAGAGCAAGTTCATTTATACTGTCAGAAATACAAACAAGAAAGAAAGCATATGATAGATCATCTCAGAAAGATAAATTAGATAGTACAATTAGATATAATAAATAAATGGCAAAAGGACTCAAGAGGCAACCGCAAAACAAACAATACAATTAACTCAGTCCTTCTTCCTCCCCAATCCACATTTTATGAAACTTCCCCAGGGGCCTGTGAAAAGCTTTTTGATTTTTTGGTGAATAGAATTGACACAACACGGACAATATTTAAACCCTTTCATCTGACCCATCTGTTACTTTACAGTCCCCTGGTGTTTTGTTTTTTTTTTACCAGTTTGAACCAGTTTTCCCCTCCTGCCTCACAGATGTTGTCACTAAACTGAAACCATCTGCCCGCCCCACTGATGTCACCCCACCTCATCTTTTTATAGAGGTTTGGGATACTATATGAATGAGTATTCAGGAGATCATAAACAGTAGTCTGACTTCTGGTGTTGTCCCTTCTTATTTTAAGCAGGCGGTAGTACAGGTGCTAATTAAAAAATCTAATCTGGACCCGTCAGTACTCTCTAACTACGGCCCCATCTCAAAACTTCTATTTATCTCAAAGACTTTTTACAGTTCCAGTCCTTTTTAAATGAGCACAACATTCTTGAGGTGTTCCAGTCTGGTTTTAAATGATTTCATAATACAGAGTCAGCCCTGTTAAGAGTTTTTAATGATCTTTTGATTTTAACTGACGCAGGTGATTGTGCTCTCTTCATGCTTTTAGACCTGACAGCTGCATTGGACACAGTAGACCATGACATACTCACTTTGTGGGAATTAAAGAGATGGCTTTGGATTGGTTCAGGTCATTTCTGCATGACAGGTGCCTGACACACAGATCTACCTGCCCCTTTAAATTTGCTTTTAAACTGTTTTAATGACATAAAGGCCTGGTTAGCCTTGAGAGGTCAACAGAGGTCAGTTGCATTTCAGTGGACTCCACATTTCGCCTAGGTCCCTTTGGACCTTTTGTCACCTGTGTGCTGTCAAATCTTGGAGCCAAAATGGACAGGGATTTTAAACTCGATAAACAGATCAATGCTGTGGTCAAAGCTGGTTTTTAAGCATTTAAGAATGTTTTTATTACCACGCACCTTGACTACTGTAACGGACTTTATGTGGGTGTCAGTCAATCCTCACTTTCTTGCCCCCACAATTGGTCCAAAATGTCGCAGCCCGACTTTTGCCCGGACACGTAACATCAATCCAGCCCCCGCGTCGCTCCACTTGCTCTCAGTTCATTTTAGAGTTGATTTTAAGATCTTAATGTTTGCTCTTAATGAGCCTGCACCTTTTTATCTGACCAACCTCTTGAAACCCTATGTCCCTTCTCGGTCCCTCAGATCCAAAGAATCAACTGCTCCTTGAAGTCTCTCAGACCAGACTCAGGGGCAGGGGGGCCGTGCTTTTTGGAACTCTCTGCCCCTTCATGTGAAACAAGCCTCCAGCTTAGCTGTTTTTAAAACGTGTCTTAAAACACACTTTTATTCTTTGGCTTTAACATATTATTGTTATTATCTTATTGTTTTTCATAAAGGACACCCTGACTGCACTGGAGAGCTCCTTCAGCGACGGACTCCTTCACCCCAAGTGTGTTAAGGAGCGATATTGCAGGTCCTTCCTCCCTGCAACTGTGAGACTATATAACCAGCACTGCTCCCAGTAACCGCCCCCCACCACCCCCACCCCGAACCTGGCCAGTTTGACACACTACTCTTTAACATCCAACACTGTCTCATGAACACTACGAGTTATACATTCAATTTCTGTTTTGTGCAATGTACATATACTGTCCATTTATTATTTATTATGTGCAATAACAACTTCATCTCTGGTGTATTAGTCAGTACCAACATTTCTCTTGTAAATAATGTCACGGTTGTTATTTTTGCCATATATTTTCTCTATTGTGGTTATTGTTCTTTGTGCTTGTTGTTTGTTGTCCATGTTCTTCTTTTTGTTCTGCTCTTCTGTTCGCTGTCCACTTGCTGCTGAAACAATGTGGATTTCCCCATTGTAGGACAAATAAAGGAATATCTTATCTCTCTTATCTTACTCTTTTAATTGCTTTTATTTGGCGTGTTCTTATATTTTACTTGATGTTGATTTAAATTATTTGTATGTCTGTGTAAAGCACTTTGGTCAACTAGGTTGTGTTTTAAATGTAAAAATAAAATGGATTGGAAGCTGCAAATTTGGGTAAGCTTTCTTGAATTTGCATTAATTATTTCCTGGAGGCATATGGTTAGGGTTAGGGTTAGGCATACTGTGTGAACTTAATGTGTAATTTGAGGGTCACGTCAGGCAGTTCTCTCTACTATAAATCATGTTTCTGAACAAATATATAGCAAACACCATTTTGTTGTGTTGCAAACAATCACTAACTCTTCTCAGAGGCAGTTTGTTTGGGTTGGTTTGTTCATTCTAACCAATCAAGCTCTGCACAAACAGTGGATTGACAAGGAGAGAGCTGCGGTGGATGGGAAGGATTTTGCTTTCCCTGTTCCAGCTTGTGTTTGTGTTAGCGAAACAAAAACCAAAAGCATTTCAGTTCAAGTTACGGAAGGATAGTGATTCATGTACATACTGTATCTGAATGCATTGTGAACTTTTATGTATTAAACCAAATCACAATGCCTCAGAACCCTTAATGTCAGTGCCTGAAAAAGTGCATTCTTATTTTGGTCATTTAAGGGGATACTCTTATGCAAAATTTGATATTTTGATAGACAACGTGGGCAGCACAGCGGCGTAGTGGTTAGTGCTGTCGCCCCACAATAAGAAGGTCGCGGGTTTGGTTCCCGGCCTGGGTCCTTTCTGTGTGGAGTTTGCATGGTCTCCCCATGCTTGTGTGGGTTTCCTCCAGATACTCCGGTTTCCTCCCACTGTCCAAAGTTTGGTTTGGGTTAATTGGTGACTATAAATTGTCCATAGGTCTGAGTGTGGGTGTGAATGGTTGTTGGTCTCTGTCTGTCTCTGTGTGTTGGCCCTGTGATGGACTGGTGACCTTTTCAGGGTGTACCCCGCCCTCACCCAGTGTGAGCTTGGATTGGCTCCAGCACCCCCGCGACCCAGAAATGGAAAAGCGGTAGATGGATGGTAGAAAACATCTTACTGACATGTTTAATATCTATACATTTATAACTTACCAACATGTAAATGAACAGCTTTTGTCATTATGTAAATAAAAAACTTTCATACTTAATACAAATGTGTTGTAATAATTAATACAAATGTGTACTCAATTTCATTTGAGTTGTATATGCCTATAAAACCTTACCAGGAAACACAGGCTTACATCACAATTATCTCTGAAAGACATCAGTTTAATCTTTCACTTTCATAATTGTCACTTTGATATATAAATATACATTTTGACAATATAACTCTCAATTTCGAAATTAGCATCTAGTCTTAACTGCTCATACTGTATCTCAAACTATAAACCATGTCTGTATTCCCAAAGGCTAAGACTTCAGATGATATACAACCAAAAGTTCCAGATAAAAGAAGTAAGAAATAACACTAATAAAGCAAACATCCTTGAATTGATATAAACCTAGAAGTTGTAGTCCAAGTCACAAAAGCGCCTTCTAGAGACACTGGTAAGAACCTTAAGAAAAAAAAGACAAGTCCATACCATGCTATGCAATGTAGCCTATAGGGATCTAAAGTTTTACAAGATTTTTTTCCAGGAAAGATCACAAAAATAAAGATTAGCTATAAGCAAAGCTGGTCTTAAAAACCTCCATATTGTGGGAATTAAGTTTAGAAAGTTAATTAACTGGAGTCTGAGTCTACCTAACTGTGACTGCTCTGGAGGGGGGTCACAGATTGTGAAGAGTAATTACTTCAACTGGGTCTTTTTAAAGTTTAAGGGAAACCATTAAAGGGAAAGAACAAAACTCCCAAATGTATCCTCTATTGTTTTATTAACACACTTGTTCCTGAGAGCAGGTTTCCTGACAAACTCAAATGTCACCAGTGGATAATCTTTCTGTCTATATCCGTGTTTTAGCCTCAGGACAGACAGCCATCACTTATCGATAAGAAGTGATCAGCTCTGAAAAATTAAGATCTGAAGATATTTTCTGTTGAGGCCACCACCGCAGGCACGCTCATGCACACCAGTACACATGAAAGGCAGTGGTGCAGATTTGTACCCTTGATGTGACATGGCTATTACAAAATGGACAATTTATACCGGCTTTTAAAAGCTTAATAGGACACAGGCTCAGTGGGATTATCCAGCAGCTGGTGGAGGCCACAGAGACAGAGGCAGAAATTAACTTCTGCATGTGAGAGGACTGCACCAATAAGCTGGCCAGAGACCTCACCCACATACCACGTTCATTTTCTGCTGTAAATGAGGAATTAAAGCTAATTCCATGAAATAATTTGTTTAATTTGAATCTCTCTCTTTTCACTGACACTCTATTTCATTGTGTCACACACGGTGTTTCGGGCAGATCCTTCTCAACAGCAGAGACACTGAAATGTGATCCCCTCAAGAAAATATGGATTGAATTCAAATTCACATTTTTCATCAAGAAGGAAGGGTTAAGAGAGTTAAGAAAGGAACTGAATTCATCAAGTCATTCGATGAACCCATGATGGGCTGAGCATTATCATGACATTATTTTGGTTAATGTCCAGAAACATGTAAAACTACTAATGACATTCCCATGAGGCTCAAGTGCACCTCCTTTGTAGAGCCAATGAAGAAATATGCAAACACACACCCACACAAATTGTAAATACTGCATTATATATGTGTGTGTGTGTGTGTGTGTGTGCATATTTCTTCATATAATTATATTATATATATATATATATATATATAAATTTATCTGCCATTAATCAAGCCGAGGAGGTAAAAACCTGCTTAAAGTGAAAAAAGCCTCATGAAATGCAGATGTGAAGCTTTTAATGCTAAACAAAACAATGTTGTTCTTGAAATGTATTTACACTTCTGCTGCTCTAACGCATACCAGCATGTATAAATAGCATTCAACCAGCGCCAGAATCTGATATCATTGCAGCTAATTGGACTATAACACATCACATTTACGGTATTTACCACACAACATTTTCATAAAAAAAACAAAACAAAAACATTCTAATAGTCTAGCACTTTTAACAATGCTCAAACCACTTCGTAAAATTTAAAAACAAAGAAAGCAGTGCAACTAAGTATATTAAAAAAATTAAATATTAGATGCATGGTAATCACACAAATGAAAAGACTCACAATTACACAATCACAGAGGGAGTGCAGAGGGAGGGGGTACCAATGGAGAATGCTCTACCCTCCCCCCAGTTCTGGTGCTTGGTCGTGGGTGGTGGTGTCAGGAGGTTGACATCAAAGGAGCGGAGAGTGAGTGATGGTGGTGCATGTCGGTGCAGTTGGAGGGGGTGTCCTGGTTATGCAGGGCTTTATGAACGAGGAGAGGGATTTTGAAACTGATCATCTTATAAACAAGAAGCCAGTGGTTTCTTTACATCACGGGTGATGTGGTCATTGTGAGGAGACGTGCAGCAGGGTTCTGGATGGATTGGAGTTTGTTGAGGACTTGGCGTGAAGAATGCATTTGCAATAGTCTAACCGTGAAATAGTTAACACATGGATCATGGTTTCAGCAGGATTCTCAGCAGGAGAGAGAAGGGCCATGTTACTGAGGTGGTAAAAGGCCATTCTGGTGATGTGGTGGATGTGATGTTCAAAAGATATTTAAAATATTAACTTTGCTCTGTTTGAATACTGACTCCTCTGAAAAATATTGATATGTCTTAATCTTTTGGATGCGCCACCATGTCAGTGACTGTCTGTTTGACACCTAAAGCTGAGTAGGTTATGTACGACGGCTTTTTCTGACTGAAACCAACTGTGCAAATAACACAGTCATTTATAATATATAGTAATATAAACAGGGCAAAAATGCAGTGTCAAGATAACAAGAAAACCATTCAGTCACCCCTGAACAGAGGAGATTTCAGATTCAAAACTGTCCCATACAAAAGCAATTAAATGCTGTATGCACCTACTGCAAAGAGGTTAAAACATTGTTTTTCCAATAATGGAAAACAATAATGGAGAGTCTACACCGCTCCAGACATTCATAACTGCGTGAGGCAAATCATATTTCATTTGAGAAACTCATAGGGATTTGAATGTTTTTCTCTCAATCATCTTGTGGTCTCAGTCATGGCTGGAGTATAAAACAATTCCAGAAAGAGAAACTTAATATTTTTGGCCACAGAAATAGCAAGAGAGCCCTTGTCCGAAATAGAAAACTAAAACTACTTGAGGTTAAAAAAAAAAAAAATGTAGTAATGTTTAAATGTGGCTAATGAGGGACTTTTGGTCTCTGGTTCTCAGTATAATGCCAGTAATTTCTGAGTAAAGACATGGCTAGCTTTAAGCCCTTTGAAAAACAAAAAAAAAAAAACCTATGTGGATTTGCTGGTGAGTATCATCTTAGCTTTAAGCCCTTTAGGAGCTGGCGTCCACATATGTGGACATCACATTTTGGGTCGTCTAGACCACAATACTAAATTTTTCTCTACAAGGGCCTGGTGTCCACATATGAGGCCATTCTACTTCCACTTAGTGGTGGCAGAAGAGTGTAATACATTACAGGTTAGATTCAAGATGACCAACAACACACCCAAAAGAAAAATTAAAAATGCATGCCGTGCAAGAGTGAAAACAGAAGAGCTTTAAACACCTCAGTCATGTTGTCAGAGTGTTTAGTATTCGAGCCCAAGCTCACTAACTCACACCAAATATAGCAGGAAATTATATTCATGTTCAAACAAAGATGAATGATTGAATTAAACTGCTGTGACTTTAGCTGCACAAATGAGCATTTCCAGCAGGCTGGCGGTGCATGTGGAGTTGTTCTAACATAAAAAAACACAACTAATGTCATTGGGGACTTGTCTCTAATAGTTTTTGGCTGAAATTATGCTCTATAAATAAGCAATAACAATATTTGGCTTGGGGCAGCGCTGCGGCGTAGTGGTTAGCGCTGTTGCCCAACAATAAGAAGGTTGTGGGTTTGGTTCCCAGGCCTGGGACCTTTCTGTGCAGAGTTTGCATATTCTTACCGTGCCTGTGTGGGTGGGTTAAATTTGATGAATAGACTACTTACAAATGAAATTGCAAAGTAAAGTACTAAAACGAATGCTATGTTTAGGAGGGAAAATGGAGTTTTGCATTCATTCTGGTGATATAATAACTACAGCATGCAATGACAACAACCATGTGATGTTGCATCCCCTGTGTTTGACCTTTGAATCTGACGTGTGATGTAGATGAATGTAAAATTGAAATAAAATGAATAACATGCACACATCAAGGACACGGAATTGGATCAATTCGTGTAAACAAGATGTCTTCTTAATCCAACTTTACCACCCTGACCTTCTCACTCTAAATATATTAAGTCAGTGTCTGACACCCTCTTCATTCAGTGTTCAGTCATTGAAGAACCAGGACACCACATCAGAGGATTACTGGCATTGTTTATCTGTCCTGAGCCAGTTTATTAAGGCTGTACATCAGCTGATGATACATCAGTAATATTACCAGGAAGCAGGAATATTCAAATCCGTTATATGAAAAGAGGGCACATAAAGCAGAGCAATGAGATAATATCTGCTGCAACGACATGACTGCTCAGGTCCACTACAACTCAGCCACAAAAGATGAATGAAACACACACACACACAAAGTAAAATTTGAGTGCAAAGTCTGCAAAAATGTGTTTCATGTGCAGAAAAAAATAAATAGGTGGCATTTTGCTTCTAATCAGATAATAAACCATCTGATCCCTTCCGATGTTTGTGTGACCTACCAGGTCGGGAATCACCTATAGTAGGTCTCTTTACATTATTGAAACGAATCAATTCCTGCTGGAGCGTTTTAAATACATTGCCTGGCTTTCCTCTTGCAATCTACTCAGAGAACTATTCCAACATGTTGGGAAATATGTCGGTTTGCTGAGAGTTTTTGTTTTCATTTACAGCTTCTATGAATGATAGTGTCCAGAGACTCTATGTTTTTATTCATTTACATACATGTTCCTGAGCATCCATCCATTATCTATAATGCTCACCCTTACAAGGTTGCAGGGAGCTGGAGACGATCTATCACAAAGTTAACATTTAGAGACAAGCAACCAGACACAATCACATTCACACTTTCAGGCAATTACATGTGCATGTTTTTGCACTAAAGTTGGAGTATTCAAAAGGGAACCACCATAGAAACAGGGAGAACATGTTAACACCCCACTGGGAGGCCCCAGGCCCAGGGTTTAAATCCATAACCTTCCTGCCCTAAACAGCCACCCACCAGCTAAAGCTATCTTATTAACATGTTTATTTAATTTCTTTAATAGAAAAACAAAAGCCTAAAAAATAGTTTTGGTTTGGCAGTGGGGTTTGTCCTGGACAGATTTCTGGCTGGTTCCCATAAAACACAGAAAAACCACAAAAAGTGAGGCTTGCTGTGTACAGTATTTATTCTGAGTGAACCTATTATTATCCCTGTTGTACCTTTATGTTTGACATGCAGATATGTGGTATCACGCTTTTCATCTAAAACTCAGCAACAATGCAAAAATGTTAAAAGTTGGGCAGATGAGAATGCGCCCCCCCTAACCCCCCCCTTTAGGATACAGCTACCGTCTGCTGAGATTGATTTAATCTGCTTGCCAGATGTCGTTATCCGGGTGTTTGAATGTGAATCAATTTGTCTGATTGCCCATATGTTAACGCTTTAGTCACTGCTGCCTTTTCACTGACAGAGAAGAGAAACTGGACATAGGATGAAAGATGGCTATTTAAAAAAACCTCCTTCTCTTTGCCAGAATCACTGATGTCAGTTAACGAAGGACAAAACGTCCCCCCTCACCATATTTTTACATCATTAGTTTGATCCAGCGAGGCAGTGGTATCATTGTGATCATTATATTGTAATGAGCCATTGAATGCCTAAACATTTCAGTATGGACAGATTATGAAGCACTGTTCTTTGTCCGTCCTGGCCAGTGTTGTCAGTGTTGAGGTAAGTCTCCAGGAAATTAAAGCAAGTTTATGGACTATACGTACTTGTTACAGTTTTCGGCTCTCTGCAGCCTCATGTGTTGGACCCGTGTTCCGGTGTTCAGATTCTCAGACTGTCCTTAGACCAAATTCATCATCTATGTTTCTATTTACAGAACAGCTACTCACTGGATGATTTTCTTCCTCGCAGCACTCTGAGGAACTTTTAGGACTGCTGTGTGTGAAAACCTAAGTAGATCAGAGGAAACTCCACAACCTCTTTTGGCTCCCACATTTATCTTAAAGTTGAAGTCTCTGAGGTCACATATTTTCTTAATTTTAGCTTGAATGCAAACATTGACTGAAGCTTTCTGAGTATGTACACTGCACAGCTGCCACATGATGGGAGCTGATTGGATAATTGAATAAGTATGTAATGTAGTAACTAAGGTAATAATTAAGTCTTGAATAAGTTGGTTTGCAGATGTTTTTCACAAAGAACTTTAAATGGTTGAACCTTTAATCAACTTCATTTATTTTACAGCTATAATTAAGTTTTATATCAACATAATTAAAATAAGTTGTGACAACTCAATGTATCAAATCAAATTTATAAAAAAAAAGAAATTATTTATATTATTTATTTCTAAAAAATGTATTTATATCATGACAAATCATAACAAAGTTACATCAAGGCACTTTACACAAAGAGCAGGTCAAGACCAAACTCTTTATGGAGTTGTTAAAGAGACCCAACAGATCCCTCCAAGAACAAGTACTTGACGACAATGGCAAAAAAAAAAACCTCTTTTAAGAGGCAGAAACCTCGGGGGGGGTACTGAGCAGGAATATGGAGCTGAGAAGTGGTGTGATGTAGCTCAAATACTGAACTTTTGCCTCATGCAACCATACTAGGCGTCATGGAAATTGTGCAGTTCTTTCTTTTTTGTGCATTTTTATTACCATCTCAGAGTGGGATGAGAAGAACTGGTTCACGTTTGTACTGTGAGGGAAAAGAACATTTACGTAATCTGTTGACAGCTTTGGTAGATTTTAGAGTTTACACTGCTGAATGTGTGATGAGGGTTGTCCTGACCTGGGTGCTGCTTGCGTTTTGTCCTCCCTCCTGGTAGGCGGAGTTATCATTAGAGCAACTGGGTGAACCTGACTGTCCATCCAGAGTCTATTTAAGATAACAGGATCTCATGTGGTCTTGTTTGGTTTGGTTTCTATTTTACAACATTCAGCACAACTTTTTCACACGTACAGTCGCTATCTCCAGCAGCCCTATTGACTGGATATTTGAGAAATTTAGTTGTTGTATTTAACGTTCCTCGATTTGTTCTAAATTTCAGTTTCAACTGCGTTTCCTTCCTTTTGTCACGAGCTAAGAGCCAGGTCATGGCGTAAAATCATTTTCTTTCAATCAATTAATGGCCCAAAATTTCCCGTTGTGTTTTCATCACTTTACTTGTTCTGTCTGATTCATTCTAAAACATTTTCACCTTTGAGTGTAACTGATTAGTTTTTATATAACAGGTAAATTGAAGGTAATAAGTAATGAAAACATCCAAAAGATAAACATATTTTGGTCAATAAAAGATGCGTACTGCATTTTAGACACACACTTTAGGCACACACTGCATGCATGCTGTATGTTCACAAACAAATATACACAAACACGCATACACACGCACACACCCACACATTTACACACACTGACTATTATGAAAGCCGTATCTTCCCCCAGGGTTTGAGGTTTCTTAATGGGGATAGCTATGAGTGAGTTTTAGAATGTTGTTCTGCAGAGCTGCATTCAGTACTCATACTCTATAAGCCTTTTTTTTTTTTTTTTTCAAAGGGCTGGAAGTATTTGAGATGGACGTAAGAACCTGCTGACGCTGAATGATCCTCTGGCACGCACTTACTGCATCAAGGTGCCAAATTCACCCAGTCGCCCATCATTTCAACAAGAGGGCTCATTCATTGTGAAAAATCTGCAACGAACTATTGAAACAGTCTGAAGTGGTTAGATCAGAACGAGGTTGAAATATTCAACCCCACAAGTGCATCGACCTGCTGTTTCTGTTCTCACAACATCTACAGTAGCACAGCCGTATTTAAGCCTAACCAACCTACTCATACAAACTCAAAGCAAAAGACAAAGAGTTTGTTGGTCCAATAATTTCCTGTATCCATATCAATCTTTATTAGTTTTTCACAAATTTATGTCTGCATCCCAAAATATGTATTCAGTAACTTCCTAACTTTGCCCAACTTGCAGGTGTGCGTACATACATTCAGTCCCAATGCTGACACTTGCATGCAGATGCAAACTGATGCGTCCACATCCACACACTGTTTTGCACACTGACAGGAGATCCTGACTCACCAGTCTGCAGCAGGTTTGTCACTCACCCTGGCTACTGGGCCCCCCCTCTCCCTCCTCACAGTCCGTCATGCTGTTCAACATCCTGTCTCGTCCTCAGGCTGTGCAACACCGAGCAAGGCTGTGGAGCTTGTTGCTGAGAAAAAAAAGCACAGGATGGGTTGGAGACAACAACAAGATGTCCTTAACTTATGCTTCCCGATGCCTCTTTTCTCTTCTTTTTGGTGCCTCAGTTAAAAAAAAACAACAAACCAAACCAAACCAAAAAATAAACTGGAGAAAAAAAAATCTCTGTTATATCCTTTCTTTTACTTGTCTTGTTTGATGCATGATCTCGTCAGGGAGAGGATGGAGTGACTGAGAGCGGCTGCAGAGGTGAGCTGATAATGCTGCTCAGTGTCCCTCACACGCACACTCTCGATCTCCGTGCACCACTCGCCCCCCAGTCAGTTTAAGCCTGTTGACTACATTCATCATGTATTCAGAAGGTATTATCCCTCTCTTCCTCCCACCCTCCCTCCTTCTTTCCCGCATGCATGTTCATCATCATCCATCCAAATGTCTCTTTTGATGAAATGGATGGATGAATGAATGAGAGACAGAGGGGATATAGGTCAGACAAGGTACTGTCTCCTGAGAGAAAACATCTTCTTTGATGTTCTTTTCAGATGGAAGATGAGACTCCATTTTATTACTGTGTTCATCCACACACACATGTGCGTGCACGCACACACACACACACACACATCATTCCGCCATGATCACGACCCATTATCACTAAAAAGGCTCAGGCTGCACTTGTAATACTCCATGAACTTAAAATGCATAATGGCCAAGTCTTCTTTTCATTTCAAATCTTAATCTAAACGAAAAGCTCAGCTGTCGGCTGGAGTCAGTGTTGGAAATCAACCACAGCAGTGCTGTAGAGTGTTTTCAGGGTTTCATCTGGAAACTATGTAGATTATGGTTGAAGAAATAAGAACAAAATATCCACTTTGTTTTAAATGTATTGTCAAATGACAGGCGCATTCATTTTTACTGATATTTACTCCAAGTTTAAACAAGACCGAACACTCATGACTTTCTGACTATCTATCAATCTATCAATATCTTTTAATCATTGCACTAGAGGTGCAAGGACTCCCCTATAGAATTGCAATTGTGAAGAAGAAAGCCTCACACAGCCGAGGACAGATGGTTTAGTGAAAATGTAGATTTTGAGAGGAGTAGCTGTATGAGAGGCAAAAAAACAAAAAAAAGGATGAACCAGAATCAGTTGATGGGGAAAAGAGGACGAAACAGGGAGAATGTTAACAGTAAGTGTGAGGAGAGGCTAGAGGATTAGGCAATGAAGATAGGAACATTTAAGGAAACTGTTAAAGTCTAAAGAGCTGCACACTCATGGATTACACATCATCCCACACTGAAGTTTAGAGAGCATCACTAATCCAAACCACCTGTCGAGTGATAAAGACAGCATGGCCAAAAACACAACAGGCATTTAATGGAGAGGAGTGAGAGAAAGAGGGAGTTAGAGAGAGCTTTTTGCCCTCAAACCATTAGTATTTGTATATTTGACTGCCACAGTGGCCTGTGAAACCATCTGTGGTTAGACTTTTGGCAGATGTTCAGAGGGACCTAATCCTGACTAACGGAAACCAGCTACAAGGCCTGCTAGATAAGCACTGACATCAGATGTTCACATCGTGCACTCCTCTGGCTCCACCGTAAAGTTGCACAAAAAGGTGTAATGATGGTTGAGTGACAGAACGATGGGAGTAAAAAGAAAATATTTATGCTGAGGAGGAGAAGTGTGCTGAAAGTAGCCAGTAGCTAAAAGCTGAATTATGTTCACAGGGTGAGGCCCAAGAGAGAAGGAGGGAATTTACTGAGATGAATTTATGGGCATTTTAGATTGATAGAAACTTCATTGTCTGTCCCACATGGTGACAGAAATTTGTCTTTGACAGGGCTCCCAGAAACATTCACACTATCAATCAATCACTCAGTAGAAGAGGTGAAGTCTGCCTTTACCTCATCTACAGTCTATTCTATTCAAAACTTCCAGTAGTATGTGTTATTTTATATCTAAGTCTGCCTGTTAAGATGATGTTATAGGAAATAAACCCATAAATAATCATCCATTCATGATTTCTACATGTGATAGATAAATTCATTAAAAGGTGATAATATGTCTGTGATTGTGATCACACCAAAGTTTTGTTGCTTTTATGTTTTGCTCTTGGTGCTCTATGTGCTGTACGCTGCTCATACATGCAATATGTGGCCCATATCCCTGCCCTGTCAATGAGAATGGGCTCTTGGCTGGGCTCTGATTGGCAGGAAGCCTGAGAGCAATCGTCATCTGGGCAAAGCGGCTTTGGCTCTTAACCCATGAGCGCCTCCCTCCCTCCATCCCACTCCTGTCTGCCTGCTGCTGCACATGTGGCTCTGGATACTAGAGTTTACAAACTCATTCACACGTCTGTTGGTATACCAAAACATGCAAACGCAGGCTACACACATGTACGTTACCTAAACAGAAAGCACAATCACACGCCCATATGCAAACACACACACACCGGACTGGACTTTATGATGTCTTAATCTTGCAGATTAAGGCCATGCAGTGATGGGCTGAAATCCATTTATTCTTTTTCCTGATCAAACAGAGGGCCTGCTCTACCTATTGGTCAGCTGACATCTAACACTTGTCACAACTACTTATCTGAAAAACATCTATACCAACAATCAGTAAAGTTTGCTCTTATTAAATGAGTGGTTTAATCCAAGGTTTTCTGCACCACTGCATCACAACCAACACATAAATCATAATTCATGCCATATAATATGTGTCTCTCTGAGGTGGTTCAGGTTTTTGTGTATCTTAAAAGTAGGAGTCCTTCACCTCCATCACTGAATGTCATCATCAGTGACCAATTTAAACCCCTGCTGCAGTCTCAGACTGTATAGTCCAAAATTCCCTTAATACCTACAGGGGCTGATTTGTCATTATTGGCAACAATCTCCTGGTAGAGTTAAGATATATGAGTGATATGTGGCACTGACAGCAGTTGGGAGACAGGGTGAGAGACCAAGCTCTTCATAATTTGTTTCCAAGCTTGACTGTGCCAGGAAATCCAAAGGCAGAAATGATCTCTGGTCCTGCTCACCAAACCATCTGTCTGTTATCACCCTCATTCAATAAAAGGGGAAATGATCCTGCCACCTGCCAGCACAACATGTTCGTATCCACACAAATGTAAAAGGAGTGCCAGGTATATCTATCATTTTAGGGTTGGCTGTATTTAAAAGGAAGGTGGAGAAATAATTTTCACCTGGTCCCCTTTTCCTGTTATTCCTGTGGAAAATAAAAAAAAAGGTGGAAAAAAATATTTTATGTCCTCTGTCCATTTAAGATAAGGCTTAAGACTTTCCTCCAAAACAAGAAACTGGCAACTCTCTCCTTCTGGTGTCTGTACGATATGATACGTATGCTACACTTCCTTGTGTATTCCCTTTCCTGTACTTTGTGTTTTTCCCCCCTGTGCTCTTTCTCCCTGTCCTTCATACTGCAGATACTGAATCAACACTGGCCCATGTTCCCACTCAACATCTGCTCAACATCTGCTCAACACATCATTATTGGCACAACTATTGTTGCAACTGATCTTACTAAAGTACTTTTAGTAAGATCTGTCATATCCTCTGTACAGTTGTACGTTTTGGTTGTATCCCACTATGCTCTCTTTCCTGCTGTTATTGTTCTTTCTCACTCTTTCCTTCTCCCCTTCCCTTGCTCTCCCCTCTCTGTGTCCCTGGTGCAGTATTTGTCTTTAGACATGTGCATATACTGCTGAAAGGGCAGAATTAAGTTGTGCCAAAGTGCCCTTTAACTTTGTTTTTGGTCTCCATCATTTTCAAAACTTGAAAGATGCTCAAACGTTCTGTGATGCTGCAGTGACTTGTCTTTCTATACATACATTTAGTCACATTATTGCTTCTTTAAGCAAAGAAAAATGCAGTTTGTTCTTTAAAATGTAATGAAGCTTGCAGACTTGTGAAGTGTCTCTCCTTTCTCTGCTTGGATGTTATAGCATTCATTAATTCATCTCCTACTGTTGGGGATGAGAGAGACTGACAGAGACAACAACCACTCACACTCACACTCAGACCTACGGACAATTTAGAGTCACCAATTAACCCAAACATGATGTCTTTGGATGGAAGAAACCCACACAAGCACGGGGAGAACACACAAACTCCACACAGAAAGGCCCCAGGGCCAGCCCATTGGATGTATATGTATATATATATATATATTCCATAAACCCCACAGTCACAATATTAGAATGGTATGGATTTCAGTATGAAATGGGCTCTAAGAAGGCGCTGTGCTAAACACAATAGTGCTTTGTGAGCTGAAATGTAGTGCAGTCTGAAACAGGAAAAATAATAATGATGCTGTAAATAGACCTGATGACACAGAGGCTGACTGTTCCTGAGCTGATTTGACTTGTGGCAGATTTACATTTATTCCACTTATGGGTGGTATGTTAAAAAGACTGACACTAGCATCATCTCAGCTGTTTAGAAGACAAAATACTACATCTCCAGACTCATGTTTGTTTATGACACATCTTTTATGGGTTAACAGCAGATTTATTTTGTCTTATAGATTCATAATACTATTAATTCATCTGAGCTGGACTTAATTATGGCAGGTCATTATGTCCATTCAATACACACAGACACAGACACACAAATGATCAGCCCTTCCCTTAGTACAGGCTTTCTTCTAGAGTTGTTATCTGTTTGATGGATGACTGTGTTCAGGGACATTGTAAAAGTGCCTTAAGGGAACTGATGTGCCTTGATTCACTATCCAGCTTTAGAGAAACTGCAGGACATGATTCACATTATACAGTATTTCATGGCCTCCAAAATGCGTGGATGTTGCTACATCTCTGTCCTCAAATAATCTTTCTTCCATCTCTGATTTGGCCACATCAATCCCACAGGATCAGCTCAGCCTTTAAAAATATTCTGAATTGATCTGCCCTCGTCATAAATGTATTTTATCTTTTTTTTTTTTTTTTTTTTTGGTTCTCTAATCAAAGTGGTTAAGCACTTTTGGTCAGGAAAAATGTCAAATGGTGTAATCCTTTCTAGCAGAGCAATCCTCTCAGCATGATGACGTCCTGTAGCCTCTGATGGATCAGCGGCTGGCAGCACCATCTCCTGAGTTCACTCTGTGTGTCCTAAAGTTTGGAAAGCACCGCTTGAATTTGGGCTAGTTGAATAACACACAGGTCTCGGTATTTTCCTGTTACATAGATGCTTTGAATGGTTACCTTTCATCTTTGGAAAATAATTCAATGGAACCATCTTCACTGTGCTCTTAGAACAATAATGAATTATCTTTTCTTTACGTTACTTTTCTTAACTTTTTACACTAAAGGAAGCGATTGCAAGCTTTACTAATGGAAAGGCAGCTGAATTCACATTGCATTAGTAGAGAGTGCCTTTCTGTTCTGATGGTAAGTAGATGTGCATCTGTCCAACAGAGGGCAACATTGACTGTGTACCTGCCACTTCCTGGATAATCACTGTTAATTATATTAGATAGGGAGGGGTAGGTATATGGGGCTATATTGTACTCTTCAGTTTTTTCATCATGATATTGTTTCAGTTTTTTGTGTGGTTTGACATCTGCCTTCTGCTTCTGCCATGAGGTTTTCTCTGCTCCTCCGTTATGAAAGCACACTGGAATTTAAATTTACTCACTCATCTGGCAGCACTGTTGTGATTGACAGCCATCATACGCCAGTTAGAATGGAAACTGCGAGAACAAATCCCTGACAAATCTTTTCATCTCTTTGTTGTTTTATGTTTTAAAGACCTGGGTTGGATTCTACCATGACATAATTTAACAACAAGAGATAATTATTTTATGTAGATGCTCAATCGAAAAGAAAACTGATTTGCCTACAATGTGCCTTTTTGACATTTTTATGAGCTACGCACTTGAGAATTGACCAATACTATAAAAACAGATTAATCGAATTCACATTTTCTGTAACTATGGCTCAATAATTTTGATCTTCTCATTCTCTCAGCTGATGGGTTAGGGCCAGCTGAAGTCAGCACAGAAGAGGGATTGCCTTGTTATGCAATCAGAAAATCTGTTCTTTTGAATGGAAATGTACATGAGATATGCACTTACACTGAATATACACTATATTGCCAAAAGTATTTGCTCACTAGCCTTGACTCGAATATGAATTTAAGTGACTTCCCATACTTAATCAAAAGGGTTTAATATGACATTGGTCCACCCTTTGCGGCTACAACAGCTTCAACTCTTCTGGTAAGGCTTTCCACAAGGTTTAGGAGTGTGTTTATGGGAATTTTTGACCATTCTTCCAGAAGCGCTTTTGTGAGGCCACACACTGATGTTGGACGAGAAGGCCTGGTTCTCAGTCTCCACTCTAATTCATCCCAAAGGTGTTCTATCGGGCTGAGGTCAGGACTCTGTGCAGGCCAGTCAAGTTCATCCACACCAAACTCTCTCATCCATGTCTTTACGGACCTTGCCTTGTGCACTGGTGCACAGTCATGTTGGAACAGGAAGGGGCCATCCCCAAACTGTTCCCAAAAAGTTGGAAGCACGGAACTGTCGGAATTGAGATTTAAATGACACTCTGAAATCAGTCTTTTCTCTATTTTAAATTAGTCTGTGATTCTATTAGAATGAGATTTTATTAGAATTTGTTGTTTTCAAAACAAACGTTAATTGGGTTTGGTCTGGGTAAAGATGGAGCCAGTAGCTTATAAAATTATATGGTTAGGGAAAAGCAGTAAACACTTTAAAGTTGATTGATTTTATAGGTGGCGTATTGATGTCAAATCGAATCAAATCAACTTCATTGTCATTTTGCTCGTTATTAAAAACAAAATGATGAAAGTTCCTCCAGAATCAATCAAAAGGCACATCCACATCCTGGAATGGCTCAGGTCAACATGCTCTCTACTTGTGACCTCTAGAAACTGGTGATCATTTCCTTCCTTTTTTTCCATGCTGTGCACCGGGTTGTTGTCCCTGCACCAGCTTGCAGGGACAACAACCCGAGAGACTGCAATCTCTCAGTCAGGAAGTCCCGTATGGGGAGCTTTAAACTCAGGAGGAGAAGTTTCTCCATCAGTCTTTGTGCAGAAATGGTGTCTTCCTCATGTCAGTAATACTTTATTAATCTCTAGAGGGAAATTGGTAGCCTGTAGTAAAGGGGTTGCAAATTCTGATTGCACAGGAAATATGTGATATTATGTTTTTCCTCTGCATTGTCAATGGATAAACCGTACACTGCTGCGGTTTCTCTGGTCCACTGGGATGCTGTGAAATGGGTGGTGCATGTATTTTTAGTTGGTTTCTGCCTTCCTCTGTTTGCATTGCTCCACCACATCTCCCAGTGAGCCCAATGTGATCCCAGTACCAGAGCTAGTTCCTTCCACCAGTTTGTCCAGTTGCTTTTCATTCATTCATCCTTTTTTTTTGCTTCCTCTCCAGCAGACTCCATCAGAAAACGGGTAAAACATCTGCACCATCTTTCTGCAGATGTCTAAGGAGCTGAGCTTCTTTCAGAAAAAAAGGTGGCGCTCCTGCTCTCAGTAGAGTGAATCTGTGTTAGGGGACCAGTCCGACTTGTTGTCCAGGTGTACTCCCAGATATTTGTAGGGTGGCATCACCTCGATGTCCACTCTGTCAATATTTGCTGGCTGAAGAGCGAGCTTGGACTTTTGGGAATCCACCATCATTTCCTTTCTCTTTGAGATGTTTCAGTAGAAGGCAGTTTTTTGTGACTAAAGTCACTGAGGGCTTTTATCAGATCCTTGTGCATCCCTGAGAGATGCCACAATAGCAGTGTCATCTGAGTATTTCTGGATGTGAATAGACTCTGAGTTGTAATTGAAGTCTGCTGCATAGAGTGTGAACGGGAATGGATCCAGGTCTGCAGGAGAATCAGGCTGTAATCTGACCTGTCTAGTTTAATGTAAGGCTCTGCAGGTTTATAAACTGAGAAAAGCAGCACAGATGTCTGTACACTAATGTCTTCAGATATATGTACACCAACAGGCTGACGAGTGCCAGACATAGATTTCATGTTTGTACACATTTTTCCTAATGACTGGCTTACAGCATTATGTAACCTCTGCACTGCGCAGTAATCACTCTTATATTCTTGTACCATGTTACTGGCGCAGCATTAGTACACTCAGACTTCTCCCTGGTTGTGGCTGCAGGGTGGAGCCGCCCCCCACCGATACATGCTGAGCTACCGAGCTAAATACCAGCTGATTGCTGTGGGCTACCTGTGAAGATGCCTGAAGCTTACATGTGAATTATTAGATGACCCTCCATGCAGCCAGAGACATTGAACCCTCTTCAGATGAGCCCAACATCCCCGTAGAGGGCAGAGAAGAAAGAAACCTGCTTTCCATAGAAACATGGTCCCATGTCTACATAGCAAGCAGCTCACATCTGACAGAAAACAGAACAGAGAAAGAGAAACACTAAGTAAACAGTGGGGCCGATGTTGGGAGGCAGGGGATTCTCTGTTTTTCCACCTTCTGCAGCACCTTCCTGTCAGCAGCAGAGCAGTTTGCATACCCGTGGTATAAAAGCATTGGTCTGCCTTCTTTATGATGGTGGAGCTGTTAATGGTCCACTTCCAAGTCCCTGGAAATGTTGAATCTTAGGTACTTGAAGCTGTGGACAATTTGCACTAAGGGTGTAACGGTATGTCTATTCGTACCGAACCGAACTTTTGTTGCAATGGCACAGTAGGTGGGACATCTGGAGTGAGGGATTGGTTACAGGTTGAGGGGGGAGTTTCTTTTTCTGAGGATTTGTCTCAGTGTGTGTTGCTTGTAGGACATTTGAATTCCCATGTCATGAGGATCCAAAAGTTGAAAACAAAGACTGAGCCACAAAAAACAGTAGCTGGCCACCAGTTTATGCATCTTTTTGAAAAACCATGAGACTAAAATATCCGGCCAACAATTTAATCAAATGCAACTGGACTTAGGACTTAGGTTTCTCAAAGACGTTTCGCCTCCTTATCCCAGGGGCTTCATCAGTTTGGAACACATCGGTCTGACTAGTCCTCACTAGTCTGACAAAACAGTTGGAGTTGGACCCAGGTATTTAACCTCTGTGGGAGTGTTCACACAGCTCCGGGTGAACAATAGTTCATTAGTGGAGTTTCACTGACCATTGTTAGTCATGCGAGGCCTCCAGTGAACGGCCGTCGTGGGAGTCTTGTTAGCCCACTGGTGAACGACAGGCGTTGTGGTCGTTGGAGTCACATGAGGTCAGTTTTGGGCAGCCATTGTTGGAGGGTGAGTTGTTAATTCTCCTGGGTAAGGTTGACAGGGCAGCATTGTAGATGGGAGATAGGTGGTGGTAGAAGATCAATGAATGAATATTACTTTGTTCTGTCAGGGTCAATAAATCAAAAGAATCTAAAGTGTTTTTCACAAAAGTATTCCAGGTTGAGAATTCATTTTTTTGGGGGGGTATATTGCAATACCAACTTTAACAGTGAATTCCACCACCTACCATACCATAGGAGTTTTCCTAACGTATTTTAATCTCAATCAATCCATCTTCTACCGCTTGTCCGTTTCCGGGTTGCAGGGGGTGCTGGAGCAAATCCCAGCTCACACTGGGTGGGGGCGGGATACTCCCTGGACAGGTTGCCAGTCCATCGTAGGGCCAACATACAGAGACAGACAGAGACCAACAACCACTCACTGCTACAGACAATTTAGAGTCACCAGTTAACTCAAACATGTCTTTGGGTGGTAGGAGTAAACCGCAAGGAGAACCAAGAACCGAACCCACTACCTTCTTATTGTGGGGCAACGGCGCTAACCACTATGCCAGCTAACCATCTCCATCTCGAGACGACACCCACCTCAAAATATGAATAAATTAATCAATCTCTTGGGATAAAAAGCTGGATGCTGGAAGTCACCCCACTCTAATGGCCAAAGTTCGCAATATTATGTTACCAGGTCTGTCTTTAATTCACGGATAAAAATTTCCAGACAACCAGAAAACCAGTACTGTTCTCTTTTATTTTCAACGTCATTTTCTTATGTACAAGATGCTTTGTCCCATTTTAGTTGTATTCCCATTATGGGCGCAAAATAGCTGTCAACTGTGGCACGTTTTGAATGATGATATGAACAGTGAACTGTGATTTTTAATGCGCACATTGAAATAAAGAGATTAACAATAAAAATATTTCCGTGTGCACAAAATCAGCTAATCAGCTTTAAGGTTCTCCACTGTTTAAATGTGCAGTCGCGATAGACAATAGCTGAAAAAGCCAATTTCATTTCATTTCATTTCATTACAATCTCATAAACTCTCTCAAATTATCAACATCGGGTGCTGTAGACTCACTCCCATTGTTTGTATATTGACGTAACATGGGAGGGGCAATGCTGTGCCCTCAGCAGTGTGTTCAAACTGAGTGTTTGATGAACCTACAGGCTGGGGCAATGCCTGTGGTGTGAGAAGATATGAGCCCTCAAAAGAAACACTGGATGGTGACACTACAAGAAGTTTTCTACCCTGCCCTGGCAGCGGTGGGCATCCCCTGTGAGTACATTGTTAGAGCAGCAGCCGATTTGATTCAAAAATATTTATATTTTAGGTCATTTATTTTAAACTAATGGATAAATTCTGATGGTGTTGCGTGTGAGACCTTAACTGACACAAATCCTTTCCTCAGCCAACACCATCACCTTTTTGATATTATGGAGGAGGAACTGCATGCTTTCCAGGTCCAGCACATTCTATCTGATGGCCATGTCTGTTGCTGACAACCTTGTTCTGATCTTCATTGTGATTCTTGAGCTTTCTGTGAAGTACCACCAGCAGGAGCCTTTTTGGAGTTATGACCCGTGGTGCAGCCTCAGGGACATTTTTAACTATGGAGCCTATAACACCTCAACATGGCTGGTGGTTGCATTTACAGTCGAACGGTTCATTGCCATCCACGCGTGGAAAATGAAAACGAAAATCTGCACACCAAGATGTGCAGCATGGACTATCACAGCCGTCTTCCTCTTCAGTCATCTTTTTGCCCTTCCTTATCACTGGTCTAATGCCTCAGTGTATGAGAACAACCAGACGAGGTGTATTTACAGCACAGACGCTCCATGGCAGTTCATCCATACCCTGGTTTGGTTTCAGACACTGCAGGCCTGCATAATCCCCTTCCTCATAATCCTCACACTTAACGGGTTGACGTTGCGCCTCATCTCTCACAGCAATCGAGTTCATGTCACTGCAGGTTTAACTTCCAGGGTCAACAAAGTTACACCCCTGTTGCAATCCAGGATAAGGAAATCTGTGGTGCTTCTAGTGATGGTGTCCATGAGCTTCATACTGCTGTCTGTCACCCGTGTTGTGACTCAGCTCATCCTCCGCACCACTCACATGTACTCTTTTGATCGTAATGATTACAACCTTGGGATAAATATAGCAGCGGACAGTGGCACCATGCTGAGCTTGAGCAATGCAGCTGTCAACATGTACCTGTATATCTGCACTCAATCCAAGTTTCGCAGAGAGTTTGTAGCCTGTATGAGACAACTGTCCTTTTACTGCAAAGCAAAGCACTAGAAAAAAGCCCTTTTGTGTTGGTCATGTTGAGCTGAGACCTTTTTTTGTTGTTACTTAACACAGTTGATGACATTGTCTTTGAGGAAGTTCGTACTGGTGCACTCTGCCCAGTTTCGAAGAACAGAGGAAATGATCTCATAATCAGTTAATGACAGATAGATAGAACAAGCGATGAGGACTCATAAAACATGGTGTAACCCTTTTCATCACTGTGTTTTACTGTGTTTATTCTGTATTCCACGTGTAAACAATCCTGACACCCATCTGCAATGTTCAAGTTTCAGAATAATTTCCTGCACTGAGACTCAGAGTAAACAAACAAGAAGATAAAAGGATTTTACTACAGAATGTGTAAGCCTGTTGAATCAAACAGGGAGCATAATGAATATCTTTCACTTAAATACATAGCATATATGTATTCAATTTGAGATTTTGAGCTTAAGAGAATCTTTTAGGCATGTAAAAAAATGACATTTTACTACATATAAGCTTTTCTTACCAACTATCAAAAACACAATACTTATATTTAATGCCAATCTATTGCAGACACAAATTCCATCCTTACCACTATATCAAAATAAAGGCACTTCATCGCTCACCATGAGATCTGACTGCAACATAGCTGAGGCTATATTACAGTCTCAGTTGAGTCTATCACTAACAAAAACAAAAACTTGGCAAAAACATCCAAAGAATCAAAAGAATACTTTTAAAAAATTCAGTTAGAAGCCAGAATTTACAGCAGGAGAATAAAAATTAATTTTTTATGGGGCAAAAGACTGCAAAAAATACTGGTCGGCTTAAAACAGATTTAGTTAGTTTTCTATTGTATCCATATTCCTTGTGTTTATTTTTTTTAACCCTAATAGTATGATGCTACACATCTTTGACCTGCTTTTGAGATGGGAACCTTTGGTGTGTTCCATTCCTCGTCTCTCTCTGTCTTTACATTCTTACATATCCGCTGTTGTCTATCTGAAATGCCCCCAAAATGCTGTGTTAATTATACAATATTAAAAATCATGCAAAAGATGTTTATTGGATGCATTTGGAACGACGGAAATACAACTTCAATTCCAAAAAAGTTGGGATGCTGTGTAAAATGTAAATAAAAACCAAATCTCAAAAACCCATATTTTATTCCAAATAGAATATAAAAACATATCACATGTTGAAACTGAGACATTTTACCATTTCATGGAAAATATTAGCTCATTTTGAATTTGACGGGAGCAACACATCTCAAAAAAGTTGGAACAGGGGCAACAAAAGGCTGGAAAAGTAATTGGCACAAATCAAGAACAACTGGAGGAACATTTGAGAGCTAATTAGGTTAATTGGTAACAGATCAGTAACATGACTGGGTATAAAAGTAGTACGCAAAGACGGGCAGGGGTTCTCCTATCTGCGACAAACTGTGTCCAAAAATTGAGAAACAATTTCCAAAAAATGTTCCTCAACATAAAATTGTGAAGACTTTGAAGATCCCACCATCTAAAGTGCATAATATTATCCAAAGAGTCTGAGAATCAGGAGAGGCCGAAGGTCAAAAGTGGATGCTTGCAATCTTCAGGCCCTGAGGTGGCACTGCATTAAAAACAGGTATGATTCTCTCCTGGACATCACTATGTGGGCTCAGGAACACTTCCAGTACTCATTGTCTGTGAACACAGTTTGCTGTGCAATCCACAAATGCAAATTAATGCTGTATCATGCAGAGAAGAATCTGTATGTGAACACAGTCCAGAAATGCTGTCGTCTTCTCTGGGCCAAAGATCATTTAAATTGGTCAGAGGCTAAATGGAAAACTGCTCTGTGGTCAGATGAATCAAAATTTGAAATTCTTTTTGGAAACCATGGGCGCTGTGTCCTGCGGACTAAAGAGGAGCTGGGCCATCCAGCTTTTTATCAGAGGACAGTTCAAAAGCCAGCATCTCTGATGGTGTGGGGTTGCATAAGTACCTGTGGCGTGGGCAGCTCACACATCTGGAAAGGCCCCATCAATGCTGAAAAGTACATAGAGGTTTTAGAGCAGCATATGCTCCCATCATCTCCCAAAGGCTTTTTCAGGGAAGGCCTTTCATATTTCAGCAAGACAATGCTAAACCATGTACTGCATCCATTAAAACAGCATGGCTTCACAGGAGAAGAGTCTGGGTGGTGAATTGGCCTGCCTGCAGTCCAGACCTTTGATCAATGGAACATATTTGGTGCATCATGAAATGGAAAAATCCAGGAGCAAAGGCCAAGGACTGTGCAGTATCTTGTATCAGACAAGAATGGAACTCTGCTAAAACTCCAACAACTGGTCTCCTCGCATTGCCCTGTTCAACTCTCATTTGACATGCAACCGTCAAATTTAAAATGAGCTAATTTTTCCTTGAAATGGTAAAATGTAAAATGTTCCAACAACTGACATCTTTGTTCTACTGATTACATGTTTTTGTTTTTTTTTTTTGTTTGTTTGTTTTTTTTTGTTTTTGAGATTTGCGAAATCATGAAATGTTCATCACTGATGTACCTTGTCAAATAACCTGGATTTATATTTGTATTTTATTTTATTTTTCTCTCCCCTCCAGTTGTCTGACTGCATGATATTGACATTTACTTAGGGATTAATATTATTATAATTTAATGTTTGATAGTTGAAAATTCACTGAAAATTTCCTGGTTTTAAATGTCTGAACCTAAGACGGGACTTTTTGCTTTCTGTTTTGTTTTGGGTTTTTGTTTTTGTTTTTTGTTTTTTTTTTTTTTTTGTTTTGTTTTTTTTTTTTCCCTCCATCAGCAACAACTGACCTGAAAGAGAAACAATGCTGGTATGGTTATCGGACTCATCAGTAACTCTGAAATATGCCTGGGAGTCAAATTTCCCCCCCCCCGCCCAAAAAAAAGACTTCTTCAACTCTCAGAGATTGACAATGAATCGCCTTTATTACATGTTAACATACAGTAAAGAGGCTGGTGTCCAGTGGGGTGAGAAAGTGTCTGCCCCCTTACTGATATCTTATCTCTTTTGGATATTTGTCACACTTAAATGTTTAAGATCAAACACATTTAAATATTAGAAAAAGATAACATAAAATGTAGTTTTGTAATGAAGGTTTTTATTAAGGAAAAAAAAAAATGGCCATGTGTGGGGGGAAAAAGTTATTGCCTCCTCCCTCTTCAAACAAATTAACTGTGGTTTATCACATCTTGGGCAAGCTGAGTTCTATTTCTCTAGTCACACCCACACCTGCTTACTGCCCCACCTGTTCTCAATCAAGAAATCACTTATTCTAAATAGGACCTGCCTGACAAAGTGAAGTAGACCAAAAGATCCTCAAAAGCTAGACATCATGCTGTGGTCCAAAGAAATTCAGGAACAAATGAGAAACAAAGTAATGGAGCTCTATCAGTCTGGAGAAGGTTATAAAGCCATTTCTAAAGCTTTGGGACACCAGTGAAGCACAGTGAGAGTCATTATTCAAAAACGGCGAAAACATTAAACAGTGGTGAACCTTCCCAGGCGTGGCCGGCTGACCAAAATTACCCCAAGAGCACAGCGATGAGTCATCCAAGAGGTCACAAAAGGCCCCATACAACATCTAAAGAACTGCAGGCTTCACTTGCCTCAGTTAAGGTCAGTGATCATGACTCCACCATAAGAAAGAGACTGGACAAAAATGGCCTGCATGGCAGAGTCCCAAGATGAAAACCACCGCTGAGCAAAAAAAAGCTCGTCTCAGTTTTCCCAGAAAACATCTGGATGATCCCCAATACTTTTGGGAAAATACTCTGTGGACTGAGAAGAATGTTGAACTTTTTGCAAGGTGTGTGTCCCATTACATCTGGCATAAAAGTAAGCCAGCATTTCAGAAAAGGAACATCATACCGACAGAAAATATGGTGGTGGTGCTAGCGTGATGGTCTGGGGCTGTTTTGCTGCTTCAGGACCTGGAAGACTGTGATAAATGGAACCACGAATTGAGCTGTAACCAAAACATCCTAAAGGACAATACAGTATCCGGCCATCTGTTCGTGACCTCAAGCTGAAGCACACTTGGGTTCTGCAGCAGGACAACAATCCAATACACACGAGCAAGTCCACATCTGAATGGCTTAAGAAAAACAAAAAGAAGACTTTGGAGTGGGTTAGTCAAAGTCCTGACCTGAATCTGATGGAGATGCTGTGGCATGACCTTAAAAAGGCAGTTCATGCTCGAAATCCCTCCAATGTGGCTGAATTACAAAAATTCTGCAAAGTTGAGTGGGCCAGAATTCCTCCACCGCTGTAAAAGGCTCACTGTCAGTTATCGCAAACACTTCATTGCAGTTGTTGCTGCTAAGGGTGGCCCAACCAGTTACTAGGTTTAGGTTTTATCACACAGGGCCATGTAGCTTTGGATTTTTTTTCCCCTTAATAATAAAAACCTTCATTTAAAAACTGCATTTTGTGTTTACTTGTGCTATCTTTGTCTAATATTTAGACAATTGTAATATTTATTTTAATATTTATTTGATGATCTGAAACATTTAAGTGTGACAAACATGCAAAAAATAAATCAGGAAGGGGGCAGACACTTTCTCACGCCACCGTAGCAGGTAAGAATGCTATTTCTTCTTGCCACCTTTTACAGCTTTTTCTAGTCCTTGGATGTACTTGCGAGGAATTCGATAGTGATCTGAAATTGAAATAAACAATTAGACAAATTGAATTTATTTGTATGAAGAATGCAATTATTAGAAATTGTGAGATATAATTAAGTTTCAAACCTAAAAGCAAACTGCCAACTTGGTGAATCTGGTTGCCTTGGATCTGGACAAGGACTTTATCCTTGGCTCCAGGGATGGGCTGTAAGACGGAACTGGCCTGGACTCTGTGCTGCAGAGCAGTGGCCACGACTGCAGGATCCAAACAGTACACTTCCAAGTTCTTTATTAGAGTCACCTTGAGGCAGCATATGGAAACAATTACAACTAAAATATCAGCTTGGCTGAGAGATGAACTTCTGTAGAAACACTTGTATTGAGCACAAACATCATTCTACAGCAACATGTCTGGGGATATATATATATATATATATTATTGCATCAAGTTTTCAAATTCATTCATTTTAAATCTCCTGCTGAATTAGAACTTCATTCACAGCATCTTCATGTTTTAGAGTAACCAAATTAATGAATCAAATTGTGTTTCAGGCAGATTCAATTGAGTTTCACAGGTTTAGTAAAATATAGCTTTGTAGCTGAAAACCCATCTTTTAAGGTATGTTGACACCAGTATATTATCCCAAGTAGAGATATCGCACTTATTTTCACTGAAACTTGAACGAGCGGGGAGCAGGAAGCTCATGGTGCCTAATGGTCTGCGATAAGCACTTGAATTGGGAGATGTTTAGGTTACATTGGCAAGCTGCAATGTCCACTGATACATCTGTATGCAAAGTTTTTAAGGGATATCTGCAAACTGTGGCCACAAAAAATATCCTGGGTGACACCCCACATTAGTCTTCGCATGCACATCTGTCAGGCACAATCGGTCACATCCAAGACAACACATCTCATCTGATATACAAGAATTTCCCTGGACCACACTGACGTATATGAGAAATCCCCAAGTTATTCAATGATGCTGAAGCAGATCACCAATAACACATATGCTGATGAGATGGGTATCACCATTGTCATCTTCAGGCCACAAAGGGGGGATAGTGATCTGAGAGTTTTACTAGGAACATTCTTGGGCTGCATTTTGGATCAGAAAGCTGTAATTTTCAGAAAAATCCAAAAGAACCACAGATTCGGATGAGTAATGCCGACACATAAGGTGTACGCCCAACTGAAATGCTTTTAGAGGACGTTGTTCACTGAGACTAATGAGGATTACTAAACTACTGGAGACATGTAGTCTCATCCACTACATACTGACAGGGCTATAATTACTGTCCTGCACTTCACAAATGTCCTTGCTAGTTTCAGGCCAACAAATCTGTAACTTTAACATGCAGTGCCCAAATTGTTTGAATAGCGAATGCACCCATCAAAACTGCAAGAGTGGGTTGGTTTTATTATAAATAGTGGGATGCATTGATGATGCAGTGCTCTCTTGGCTCAGTGAAAGGCAACCGCAAACTGACAGGCAAAAATCCGGCCTGAAGTCAGTGGTGCAGAACTTTACTGTTGCATTCAGGGCTCATTCCTCAAGAGAGTAATCGGTGTGTACACAGGCAGAGTGCATATGGAGGCCAGACTTGCCTGATATTCACAAGTAGGGCATGTCATAGTTTTGGGGGAAACAACTTTTTACTGTCCATACAATTTAACAGCACATTGCATTTTTACCACGCGTTGTTAAAATGGAGCCCCTAATTCTTTGCCTCTGACATAAGCAGGGAACACTGGTCATCTGCATAAAACTGTATTACTCACATTTCAAGGTCATGTCTAAGGTCATGGTTCAACTCTTCCTCAAATAACATTTTCTTTGATAAACTTTAACTTATTGCAGTTTTAACAATTTATAAGTTTGATGATCTAAGCGTGAACATCTGGACTTGCTTTTGGCATGAAGATATGCATCCTTTTCTCTTCGTGTAAATCAATGAGCCTGTCCATATAAAACCCTCACCATCACACAGCTGACAAAATGAATTATGGCCGTAATTATTTTTTTATGATTCAGGCTGTGTGGCCTGACAAAAAAAATAATGCAGCGTAAAGTTCTGAGTTCTCTACAAATTTGCAAGTACCCATCAGTCTGCAACCAAGGACCGTGACAGACATTAAAAGTCCCCAGATGATGAAACAAAAACTTCCACAACACTCATATTGGTGGTTTAAATGAACTGGCTGCGACAATAAGATAGCCATGAAATCTGACTAACATTCATAAAATGCCTTGCATGAGAGTGGACTAAAGACTGTCAAACTGTGACAGTTGTTACCTTCTTATTGGAGCCCCGGGAAGCCACAGAGATGTCTATGGGCTCTATGTGTCCCTTCTTTATAATAGGTGTTTGTCCAGGGAACACAATTTGGTAGCATTCCTGCATTCTTCCCAACGTCCTGTGGAAATTATGTTTAATGGTTATATAAGCAACAAATATTAGATGGTGGAGAGATGGAGACTGGTTGCCATGTAAAAGGCTTTGATAGAAGACATTTTTTAACTGAGGCCTTCATCGACCTGTTCTGTTGTCGTTGCTATCGACAATCTCTCCTGGTCAAGCAAATCACAGTTCTTGTGGTTTTGCACACAGTGTGTATTCACATGTTTTGACAAGGTGCATGTCAGCGTGCCCTGTGCTTCAGTAGCACCTCAAATGGAGCTACAGTACTTCTGCAGCTCCCAGAGGCAGTCACATAAATCTGGCTTAAAAATAGAGGCTGCTAAAAAAAAAAAAAAGTAATCAGAAATCAAATCAAACATGACAGAATTCTTAAAAACTCCTGAGAGTAGAAAAAAAGCAATGTAAGGAAAGTGTTTGCCTACAGCTGACCAGGACCACTGACAAAATCAATAATACTCAGACTTCAGAGTAACAGTGTTATTGCTCTAGATCTGGGCAATTATCTAATGACTTGCCAATGCTGCAGTGATGATGCTGACTGCCTCCATCTCCCTGCTTCAGTAAAGAGAATACATTTTCATGTCAACTGCAATTGGTATGATGGATAGTAATATTCCATGGCTAAATGCACTGGGGAATTGCAACATTTTTGTGTAATGGTGTATTAGGTCACTTGAAAAATTAAATGAGAAATAAAATAATTAACCTGATGAAGAGGTCGTCCCACTTGAGAAACTCTATTTCCTGGTATTCGGATTTCTCCAGCAAGCAGTCACACAGAGTTGGGTTAATGGTCACATAACTGTGAAGAGGGGAGAAAAGCAGTGAAACACACTCAGAGGGCAAGACAGTGCCGTTTTAAGATGTGTCAGGTGCATAGAGGGTTTTATTTAACTGAATTTGTTTCACATGACAATGTCCATATTTCACTGATCTAAAAACAATCATGAAAGTCCCTTTCATTTCAGTCACATTTAAACAAACAACACCATGTTTGTGCATGGCCAATTAGCTGCCTTTACCACTGCATCAGGTATTACAAAAACCAGCACGGCAGTTAGATTTAAACTTGTAAATTTAAACCTGACCCTAATTTCATCAAGAGCAGACCTCCTTCCACTAATGTCAGCCGACACACACAGAATGGGATTGTGTGTTGTATCCCAAAAGTATGAACTTTAACAATATACTCTATTCTGTAATGCTCTGATTTCAAAATAACAAAAATTTACACATCAAGTTCCCTGAAGAGAATTTAAGCATCTACTTACTTTTTATTATTTTCATCCACTAGTTCATTCTTCTTCACATACTCTGTGACAATACTTCTTACTTCAGCAGGCTGCACAATTGCTCCTTTTCTGTTGGGAACAAAGGCAGGTAAAAAGAAGAGTGAAAATGTTTTCACGGCATCTTTGGCTGAAAAATGTTTTAATCATTGTAATGCTACTAACTTTAACATCAGCACACACACAAAGACATAGATTTTTTTTTTCATCTTTACCACAAAACATAAGCTCAACTCACTAAAAACAACAATGACAAGACAGAGGAATTTGTGTTTGTAGCTATTTTAACAAGGAAGGTAAATTTGCCTGGCTTAGCATTTTAACTTATACACCAAATCAAAAAAAAAAGGTGCATCTCCAAAGCCAGCACACCATTTGCAGACTGACATTGTCAGTGTTTCAGCTAATGCAGGTAAAAATCACACCAGCAACACATTATGACAAACTTTTACTTTGCTACATTTCTGAAATAAAACACATACTCCTCTACATTTTCCATCGTTTTGTTAGTCATCACCACAAAGAAAAGAAGAAGGAAAAAAAGTGGTGTGGTGAATCAGGGTGGTATTTTCTTCTGCCGGGTGTATGACTTAAAACAAGAAAAACAAAGCAGCAATGTGCAGCGAGCTCGGCCTGCCATTCACACATTATACCATGTCAGTATTTAAAAACCCTCATCCCTTTTTGGCAGATTTCACACCAGCATTTATGATTTATGAAAAACCATGAACAGTGGTAAAAAATGCCCTTTTATAATTGTATTTTCCACAAGCAAAATTTATACCCTATATTGTGTGGTGAAACATTTCCATTTAAAATTATTAATACCTGCTCCAACTTTCATGTTAAAATGTCTTATGTACACATTTGATAAACTACATGAATCTACTGCTGCTAGTAATTATAAAGAAAAACAATGGAGGGAATATTCATTCTGTCACAGAATTGAATGAATAAAACATTTTTATTAATGTGTTGGGATAATTGTCTTATACCCTCAGAGGTAAATATCAGCTATAACGCATCTCTACTGAAGCTTGGAAGTAGAAACTTGTACACATGCAGTATCATCAACACACACACACACACACACACACATTGACACACCCCACCGTTTGTTTGCCTCCAGAAAGAGAGGCTCCACCCGAGCAGACACAGAGTACAAAGTTGTGATCTCAGGAGGATGATAGGGAGCCTCTCCTTCACCTCCTTCCTGCGCGGGAACTGCTTCGCCGCCTGTCTCTTCAGGAACAATGAAGGAACGCAATCTATAAAGTATCAAAGTCATCCCAAAGGAAAGGCACAGGGTTAGTCAGGCTTAATGCGGGTGGGTTTTGGTTAAGTTTAAGTTGGGCTTGGCTCACTCTGGGTTTTTCCAGTCGACCTCCACAATGCTCTCCACACCTTTGGTTAGTTCTTTCACCCGCACAAGGTTGTGCTGCTGCTGCATGGCCTGAAGAAACTTGGACAGCTGTTTAAACAGTAAATAGATTTATATGAGGCGCTGTCAAGTCATCTATATATATGTTTAAGTGTCATCTTCTGGACTTTCAATACCTTTTTATAGCTGGACCTCTTTATATCAAGTTGCTTTCCACTTGGGCTGAAAAAAATGCACATTATTTTCAGCACTAAATTTCATTCATTCTCAAATTTCTTAAAAGTAAAATTGTACATTACCAGCAGGAGAACATGTGGTTACGCAGAAATGTGCTGGTCAGCAGAGGGAGCTCTGACTTCTTCACCTTGCTTTTAAGAGCATGCAGAAAACACTGAACCAGCAGGGCATCCATTATCTCTGAGGAGTCATGACAAGATCTGGGTCACATCTTTGTATCTCAAACAACAAAACGCAAACATGATGATGCAAAAATCCCCCTGAGACCATTTGGTAGTGAATGTGTGAAAATTGGATTTAAATCATGGAAAATGTCCCTTCAACTCAGTTTTGTAAAATGCAAATTGATGGTTAGTACCTCAAAGCCAGAATTTAAAAAAAATCCCTTTTTTAATGAAATTTTAAGAAAAATTATGGCACTATTAATCAATTTGGTACCTTGTGGTGTTTTCCTGTCATCATGGTTCTCCTCTACTCCTTCCTCACATTTTTCATCCTCTTCTTCATTCTTTTCAGCCAAACCCAGCTCCTCAAAACTAGGGCAGACTTGATCTGTGGCTCCTCCATAGGCACTACCATCCTCCTCCTCCATATTCTTCTCAATCTCTTTCTTTTCCTTTTCTTCTTCCTCTTCCTCCTCCTCAGATTCATCTTCATTCACCCTTTGTCCTTTGCTCTCTGCATCCGGTAAAGTAGGAGGACCTGACTTGTCTCCGAAAGCCCTTAAAAAAGGACATAACAAATCACATAAACGTTTAATGTAATTGTGGTTCTTGCTTCAACAATTCAGAAAAAAATTATAATAATGAAAAATGCTGAATAGTTTCTTTTAATGATGGAAGTATAAACATTACTTGAAGCTCAGCTGAGGAGGATACAGTTCAGCAATTTATTGTGTAATGCCTCCCAATTGTGAAGGTCATTTGCTTGACACAACCCATGAATAACGCGTCCAAAAAGGGATATTCTTAGGTTGAAATAAACAAATTGGAAAAATAATAAATCAACTTATTCCTGAGTGTTTTATATAAATTACATTAAATTACTCACCACAGATTATCCATGTATGTGTGGAGAACACACACTCCTCTTCCCTTCATGCCTGAACTCTGCATCTCTTCACTGCTGACTGCAGCTGTGCCAACTGCAACAGAAGCCCTAAAATCAGCCAGGAAAACAGTGTCACACCTGTTTCCTGTAAGGGACATTTGAACTGTGTCTTTCCAAATACATACCTATTGTTTACTAATGTAACGGCACAGCAGTCGCCCCGTTTCACCTGCGGGAGACCAGTTGAAGGCACTACTACACCGGGCAGCATGAGATCTTTGGGACACACAGTGACTTGTTACTTTATACCAATAAAAATTAACTATTTTGCATCTGTCCAGGTGTTGATCTTAAAAGGGGCATACCTGCCCCTCCTATCAACTTCTGAAGCACAGGAGGCCATGTCTTGAATGTTGGCAGGAGAGCAGGGTAACGCCAAAGCACATACACTGAAAAATATAAAAAGACAAAGTTTAAATAACGCACTTGAAGTTACTTTCGGCATTCTAACAACACGGTTATCACAATGTGACTGAACTGCCAGTTCATTACCTGTAGGATAAAGTCGTTTCTCCAGTTCAAAGAACAATGGATTTTTATGAAGAACGTAAAGTGTCACAGCTTCTCCCTTATGTGCGTAAATCTTAACTACATTTATTTCCTCCTTATTGGGGATGAGCTCTGACAGCTCATCGGCAGAGAGTGATGCAAAGGCTGCAGATACATCAGCTTTGAGCTTTCTCCTGTAGACAGCATAAAAGAGTCTACTTTAGTGGATAATGTCACAATTATATATACAGTTTATTTACAGACGCAATCTTTGATTGCTTTTTATCAAAAATATCTTCTCCATTGTCTCTTTGGCTCAGCACAGCCCTCTGCTGTTTTCACACTTGCCATAAAACATATTTCTTTTTATCTGGAGCTGGCAGGCAGCAGCACTGACTCACCTGTCTGATCCTTTGATCGCCGTGTTTGATTTGACACGGAAAGATTTGCTGAACATTTTTTTTCCGGAACTACAACCAGCTCAACATGTCCGCGTCCGAGAAAGCGTATTCAGCCCAGCAGAGCAGATTTCCTGAAACAGCGGCTCTTCGAGCAGACACCAGCGGACATGTGTCTTATTTTGGCTCAACAGTGGTCGGCTGTGCTTCTCTGGTCCAATGGTCCGACGATTATTTACTTCCGACAGGAAACCGGAACGCACCAAAGCAATGTAACGAAGGTTCCGCAGGGCGAATGAAGCGCATTAGTTAGTTTACAAAAAATATTTTTTATTTGACACTTGTGAGTAACTTATCACCTAACCACCAAATAGGCCTAACTATGCTTGAAAAGGCTGGTCTGCTTTTGTAATTTCCTATACTGTGATGCCTTTTAATAGGTGTGTGTTGACAGTTTAATGTTAGGATACCATGAGATAAATGATGGGTTGATTTTGTAATTAGATCCAGAGGAAGTGTTTGGCCCCACGTCACCTATTTGGTTATATTAAAAAAAAGTTAGAAGTACAGGAGTTGATTTGTTGACTAATTCAGAGCCATCTGTCATGATAACATAATTAGAGACTACTATAATTCATTGAGATTTTCAGTAAGATAAAAAAGGTTTAAATATCTCATGTGCCACAAGTATCAACATACATTTCAATATAGTTCCCCATTGCTGAGCCTATTTTGTGTTTGTAAACCTTTCATCATCTAATCTCAACAAAAACGAGCTGTTTGTCTGTCATGTTGGGAAGTAAAGCACATCGCAGTGTAAAGGTGAGGCAGCATGTCTCTGTATGTCTCATTGTTTGCCTGTTGTGTGAATGATGCATGTAAGTGAATTTCCCTCAGGATAAATAAAGTATATATTTATCATATCTATAATATCAAAGTAATATAACATTGCACCTGTATATGAACTGGGATCATATAGATCATCAGCTCATCATTAAGCTCTGCTGAAGTCTGATCAGGAGCCACTCATTCGAATCAGGTGTGTTGGAGCAGGAAACATCTAAAACATGCAGGACAGTGGCCCTCCAGGACTGGATTTGTAGACCTCTGTACTAGAGACTAGACCAGACCCGACCCTTCCACAGACCGGAGCCCTCCAGAGACTAGACCAGACCCCACCTCCACAGACCGGACTCCCCCACAGACTAGAGACAGCATTGGTCATGTTACTGTAACAATGTGAATAATGAACAAAAGACCCCGGAGACCCATAGTTATGAGTCGTGAACGAATCACTCATTTCTACACAGAGAATATGCGGCAGAAAGACCCGCGAATCTGAGCCTGTGGCGCGCATGCGCGGACCAGAAAAAAAAAGGGAACGAATCACCCACTGAGATGACGTGTTACTCCCGAGTCATACAAAAGATTTGTTCAAAATGTACGAATTGGTCACGAACGACACATCACTAGCTAGCTCTACTTTACAGGCTTTTTCAGGCTGGAAGAAGAGTTTTTGTAGGCCGTGATATAACTTGTTCGCGGTAAGCACAACAAACATTTGAACTCAAACGTGGGCTTGAGATAATTCTTTCTTCCTCCATTTTATATCTCATCCACACCGCTACACTTCTGTTTTCGCCTTGAACACTGTGTGTGGCATGACTTAGTACAGGTACGGCAATACAGTTGAGACAAACCATACGCGAATCAGCAGAAATTTCCTCGGAATTTTGCGGAAAAAAAAAAAAAATCATCACTTGATGTAAGCACAAAAGTAGCGAGTAACGAGATCATCAATAGAAATGTAGTGGAGTAAAAAGTACAATATTTGTCCTTCAAATGTAGTTGAGTGGAAGTAAAAGTATCCCCCCAAATTAATACTCAAGTAAAGTACAGATACTCAAAAAATACTTAAGTACACTACTCAAGTAAATGTACTTCGTTACTGCCCACCCCTGGTGGCAGCTGGGTGGCACAGTGGGTGCCCCTCCTAACCCGGTCCGCCGCTGCCGGACTGAACTTCAGCTTGACCGGAAATACAGTTTGGCTCCGAGTTTAACCATTAAATGTTACGCTCACGTCGATCTGTTTATTTATAGATGTTACACTGTGAATCACGGCCGAGAGCGGACAGGAAGCCCGGCGGGAGGACCTGAGCTGTGTGTTGGTCCAGTAAGGGACACACTAATGTCGGACAAGGACAGCCGGAGCAGTGAGCACACCTGTCCGGCCGCGTCGTCTCCCTTCAGGTGTCACCTTCAGATGAGATGTCGAATCAGCACCAGCCGGGTTTCCCGATCCAGCAGCAGCCAACCCTGATCTCTGAATCCTTCCCACTATTTCACCCGAAGCCCTCAAACAATCCTCTGCAAATGAGAAGGAATGTGATATCAGACGATTACCGAGTGACGAGTCTGGTGCTGGGGATGGGAATAAACGGCAGAGTGCTGGAAATACACCACAATGAGAGTGGACAAAAGTTTGCACTCAAGGTAACCACCAAGAAGTTTTTATCTCTGACAATTCATGTTAAACCTTCTCTTTTAAGTCACCAATGTGGCCAATATTTGCAAATCATTGTATATATATATATATATATTTTTTATTCTGCAGTATTGATATTATTCTGTCAAGTAGGAAGTATTTTGTCCTGCCTAAAAACATAAAAAAAAACACTGAAAACTGAAAAAACACAAAACAACCCCCCCTCCAAAAAAAGAAGAAACGAGCAAAAAACTGAATGTTACTGATCATCATGCTCAAAAGCCAAATATTTTAAATGGAAAAACGTTTCAAAGAAATTTCCCTTAGGAGGATTATGTAAATTTCTTTGATCAGGGACGGTATGAAAATACTCAGATGAATTAAGCGAAGACAAGAAAAACAAAAAACTCTGAACAGATTTATTTTTGCTGTGTGTTACCGTAAAGTAGATCAAGTCTTTCTAAAAAATAAAAAAAACAGCAAAGCCAGAGTCTTTGCCCAGTTACTGTGACAGATATTTTTGTTTTGTTTGTGTTTTTCAATATGGCGTTTTGTGTTTGAGTTCATTCAGAGGTGGATGCTTCTATATACAGCTGACAAGATCTTCAACAGGTTATATCACCTCTTGTGGATGCAGTGACTTTTTCATTGTCTTGCACATTTTACAGAAAGTATACATGAAAGTATACATGAAAAATTTCCTGAACTGGTTTGATTTTGATCTATTGAGATAAAGTCACCACAGCCACAAATTTCAACAAGCCTATGAAATATGAACTGATAGAGGTTCTTGTTATCTTCCACAGACCGTGCACTTTGGGTACTGGTTATGCCTAACACTTGTATGAAATTTTCCTGCTCTAACAGAGAGTTGTAGAAGGGCTAAAACCAGATGTGTAAAATTAAGTTATCAAGTGGTAGCTGCTTCTCTCTAATTTTAGAAAAGCAGATTGCCAAAGAACTCCAGCTCCTTTTTCAACTCCTCAAAACAATAATTTTCACTCGAGATGAAAAGGTAATTCCATTACATTCCTCAGGGATCAATTAGCCATTCCTGTGGAATATGTGGCCTTTTTCCAACCAGAGACAAACTGTTCTGCTTGGTGTGGCTGTACTGACAGGCAGTATTTAGTGTTCAACTGAGAGCTTCAAGAGTTCAAGAGGTTGGGTAACTGTTGGTCAATTTCAGATTTTTCAGGCATTTAACCTGTGACCCCCCCCCCCCCCCTCAACATTTAGATCACTATTTACAACAAATTAGTTGTTTTATGTTCGTATTTTTGGGTTAGAGTTTGTAATTTGTGCATTTTGACACATCTGTTTTGAAAGAGGTTTAAATTTTCCTATCGAAATGCTACCAGCCAGAAAGAGAGAGGAGAACATGTCTGTGTCTAAAAGTAGCTTCATACTGGAAGCCTGAGATGACTGAGAGATTATGACGTGTGGTGGGGTACAGGCAGGCAGCACACTCTGCACTTTCATTAGGCTGTGAAGGTGTTTTTTAAGGTGGGAAAATGATAGCACTGTTTTAAAAGAAGGATAGCAGATAATCTTTGCAATCTTTGGATTCTTGATCTTTTTTTTTTTCCCAAGTCCAAGTCCAAGATGTTGTAGCAAAATGAAGACACCAAATGTTGTCCAATAACGTGAATATTATTTAATATTCAAAACAATAGTTTTCAATAAGATCAATCACATAATCCATATTTTTTTATTTGATTGAACAAAATATGACATGCTGTTTTTTTTTCACAATGTTCTAGACGCTGCATGATTGTCCAGAGGCCAGACGGGAGGTGGAGCTCCACTGGAGGGTGTCCCCTTGCCCCCACATTGTGCCCATCATAGATGTTTATGAAAATATCTACCAGGGCCGGAAATGCCTCCTGGTTGTGATGGAGTGGTGTGTTAACTAATAATGTTTGCGTGATAGCTATTAACAAAAGTGGATTTTCTTCTTAGGAGTTTCTCCATCATTGTGGTTTGTGCTAGTTGTTCTGTTTGATGATTGAGCCAGCATCTTTAATACAGACCAACTGAGGTGATCACCAACAACACTTTAGGGCACAAAGTAATAAACAGCAAGCAGAGGCTGCTTTGTCTACATCAAAATCAGGCAGGCGTCTACTTTATAGCTTCAGCCACCACACATAAAAGAAAGCAGCAAAATGTCCTTGGAGCAGAATGTGAGATAATCAATTTAACATCATGAGGAAATATTCTGAGATAATCCCTGCAATTTCAGAGACTGTAAATATTGAATGCTTTGAGTCATGATAGATTTAGATTAATAGCTTTGGCAGAGCATTATTTTAAGGAAAATGAAAAGTAAAAATTTCAAGCAAAAGGGACACATTCAAATATTCACTAAAAATATCCAAATATCTTTGATACACAAAATATCAAAACATGAACAAAATTGTCCCATATTGCAACCAAAAAGAAATCGAAATAATACCCTGTTGTTATTTTTTTTTTTTTTTTTGTTGTTTTTTTTACTTCACCATTTTGCTGTATTTTTGTAACAACTGATTCATTAACTGAATAATAAATTAGGGAATGGTTGTTAGCTACAGCCCTGAGCAAGAATGTTTTCAGCCCCTAAATGAACATATGGAGGTGATTGTACACACTCTTGTTTATGTAGCTCTCAGACATCTCTGGTCACCACGTGTAAAACATCCTTGCAGCTATCACCTTTACGCTGGTGCAGATGAGACAGTAAACCTATTATGTCATGCTCTACCCTCATACCTCATATCCAAACCTCAACTCATGTTTTCTTTGCCATTTTCAGTATGGATGGAGGTGAATTATTCAGTCATATCCAAGACAGAGGGAATCATGCATTTACAGAGAGAGGTAGGAGGAAGACATTATCGTATGCTGAATGTACTGTAGTTTCATCTCTTTTTTTTTTTCCCTGTATGAACTCTTTCCTACATGTTACTTCTTTCTCCTCTGCTTCCTCGTTATTCAGAGGCCTCAGACATCATGAAAAGTATAGGAGAAGCCATACTTTTCTTGCACTCCAACAATATTGCTCATAGAGACGTCAAGGTAACTCTTAAATGTCACTGTATTTGTATCTTAGACCTAACCAATAGTATTCCTGTGTACCTAATGAAAAAAGAAGTTAGAACTGCTGTTGAGGTTCTCACATGGCTTGGGTGAGGCATCATTCAGGGGTTGATCTACTCCCAAACGTTGATTAATTTCAAGTGCAGTCATAACAGGTCAAGCAATCTCATGCAGACATCCCTCTCCACAGTTATCCTCTCCTGTGGCTTTTCTTGACCAGATGACATAAAAAAAAATCTCTTGAGCATGTTTTGGTTGGACTGTTTATTCTGTCAGCGAAACCCAGAAGTCTGAGGTGGAGAGCTCCAGTAACTGTCAATCCTCAGGAGGAGTGCTAACACATATATTCCTTGCTTCGCAACAGTACACCAAATGTTTACCCTGAAAAAGCTCAATGGAAGCTTATACATATCTGTAATTTGTGGTCTTGGAGAGAGTCAGGGGTTCCCCTGGGTATATTTGGGGAAGTACTAAAGGAATATGGGAACCCAGGACTGTTATCGCTGGCTATCCATTCCCTGTATAAATCAAGTGGGAGTATCTGTTTTCTCTTCAACCATTCAACCATATGGCATGTGTCGACATGAATTCAAGGTACAGTCAAGTTTTCCTGCCTGAAAAATTTTCTCTGTGCTGTTTGTACATGATGTTGTTCCTGCAGTAAATCTTCTGCTGGACATGTTTATATGTAACATCTTTTTGTAATTTAAAAAATTTTGTTCTCCCATAGCTGGTTTTATTCAGTTAGCTCTTAGGATTAGACTGTGGGGAAAATCCTGCTCTTGGAAGGCTTTCACAGTGCTGTTTACCTTTTCAGTGCCTAGTATTGACATAATTTGGTTTCAATCTCTGCTACTTGCTTGTTAGTACGTGTGCTCTTTGTATTTAGTCATTTGTGTGCGAGTTTCTGTTCCAGCAGTGAATTCTAAGTCTTTAATTACACATGGTGGGCACCATATCAGTCCAGGTTTAATAAACCTTCCTGCCCATTTTGTGAATTCCCCTGTTTTTTTCCGTGTTGTTAATCCTTTATTTGCTGTTGGGCTGGAAGTTGAAGGACAAAACAATATTTTTGATGAAAGCTGTATTTCACCAAAAAGTACATCTGCTGATGGAAACAAACTATGGCATCATCGCTTAAGTCCAAACATCCCCTTTTCAAAGTGAACAGCTCCATGTCCGTTTCCAACGGCAACGTCCTTGAAAAATATTTTTTTTATTAGTGTTTAGACATTTTCCCAAATCTTTTTCAGGTAAAATTAGGTCAGATGCTTTATCGTTTTCCAGTGGGTACTAGTGGATGCTATCAGGAATTAGCTCAGAAAAGGATGAGCATGTGAAAGAGCTTGAATTTGTTCTAGCGGCAAACCAAACTAGGTAACATGTAACTGAACCCTGTAAAACACATTTAGTGAATCACGCAGAGAGGGAAAACCTTGAAGTCACCACAGTTTGAATATATAAACTGAAAATTATGACAGTTGTCGAGCTAGAGCGAGGAAAAGGTCACATCGGATTCCAGTATGGGTTGCATGGCTCTGCAGACTGCAGCTGCTTTTACAAAAAAAATCTGACCTGTATCTGATTTAAGACCACACATGAAATTTGTGGGGGGGGGGGGGTGGATCTGATTTGGGCCTTTCGGGCCCGCTGTGTAAATATGGTCTAAATTCTACCGTTCAAAATCTGTCTTGCTTTCTTCTTTCAGCCAGAAAACCTGCTGTACACATCCAAAAGACCAGATGCCATCCTAAAGCTGACTGATTTTGGATTTGCCAAGGAAATCACTACATTAAACTCATTGGCAACGCCCTGTTTTACCCCCTACTATGTTGGTAAGACCACAATAGTGCTTTATAGCTTTATGTTTGCAAAACAAGATGTTGCTGGATACAGCTTCATGTTCATGCTACAGATAAAAGAGTGGCACTGATCACAGCAGCCCCAGTATTTATTTATTTTTTTTTTTACATGTCTGTATTACAGCATCACTCCTATAAAAGTTCTTTGGTGTTTGGCAGTCACAGCTGTGAATATGCATTTTTGTTTAGATAAATATCAAATTGATTCGTGTGAGTCACTTTTGAAATTAAAATGAATTTTGGAGCATTCTTCCTCATCTAACCTCGGTGGATCGGCCGTATTTTCTGGTGTCAGTATGTAGTAGATGTTTAGGGGCCATCGTCCTGCTCCAATTCGTTTTGTTTGAAGGCAGTGGCTTCCTCTGTGGTGACCATGGCAAGACAAAGTCCTCTATGCCATACACCATGATTTAATTTCACCGTGTTACTGATCATTCTGTGTCATTATTGCTGCATGTTCACTTCTATGGAGAGTTGCCAGAAAACTAAAATATATTCATTTAATAACAGCTTGACTGATTGATGTCTCTAATGATGATGATCTAAACTCATTAAGATGACCACTTTACCCGGGCAGCTTTGTGGGGCTGAAGAATTCTTTATCCTGAAGGAAATCTGCAAGGAATAATTCATACCAGTAGGTGTGAATGTGAAACTAAAATATTTAAAAGTTTTTCTTCATCAAAGTTGCCCTAACCTACATCTCCAATCTGGTTGAACTCCTGACTCTAGTTAGCGTTTGTCATTAGTCTAGGGTTTTACACATCACTTCTGGAGAAGACTGTGAATGTTTGAAGGATGTTTTCACTGTAGATGAGAACATTACAATGATTTGTATACTCTGATCTGACCATATTTTAGAGCAAAATTGCATTCCTACTCGCCCAGGAAAGTCGCTGTGTGAAATTTGAGACTGTGGTATTTGAATGTGTTATTCTGTTAGTGTAATATACAAGCAGCTGGTGTTTTATTGACTGTGTCAAGATGGCTGATTTACTTTTATTTATTTATTTATTTTTCAAGATGAACTTTATCCAATTGTTTAGCTCGGTGCTTTCCCTGAGGGGATATAACATTTCAAAAATGTGCAGACACTTTTCTTCCTGTGGAAAATGAATGCTGTCGGATATAAGACATCCTGTGTATACATCCTGTGCAGTTGTTGGAAAATGAATATGCTACTTTAATGACCTGGTTTTTACGGCCATGTGTTATTTCATTGAATAAGAAGAAAAATGGGAAAACAGAAGCTAATAATTAAATAATTCTTTTGACACTGTGGCAGCTCCCGAAGTTCTTGGACCAGAGAAGTATGACAGATCGTGTGACATGTGGTCTTTGGGTGTCATAATGTATATTCTGTAAGTCAACTGTGGTGAACTTTTTGTAATTTTACTCAATTTATTTCTTTCACAAACTTCTATGGTTGCGGTCTTGATTCATTTTGATCTTTCTTACACACAGACTTTGTGGATATCCTCCTTTTTTCTCACATCATGGTTTAGCAATATCCCCGGGAATGAAAAGACGGATACGTAACGGACAGTATGAGTTTCCCAACCCAGAGTGGTCTGATGTGTCAGAGGAAGGTGAGAGGGAAGCTGGATGGAAAATAAATTGGGAAATGGTTTATCTCCATATTACCAGTAAACGCCCTGTTTTTTGTTTTTTCTTCCAGCAAGTATTAATTTTTGGTCATCATTCCATTTTTTTTTGTCAGTGGTTGAAGTTGAATGAAATAATGTTTTGAGTGGGGAAAAAAAAAATAATGCACTTGCTCATCTTAAAATGAGGTGTGCTCAGTTGACATATTGCTGTGTTGTGGCTGTGAAAAGTGTTTTTATGGCTTCTATGTCTTTGGCACTGTATTTCACTGTTACTGCATGCTATTAAATCTTTGTCTCTCAGGGCTCATAGAGCCATTGCATGCATTTGCTTGGACAAAGTTCACTTGTCAGTCTTAACATGAACCCAACTAACCACAAATATTATGTAACTCTGCGTGAAACACTGCAACATTATAATTGCAGTGTGCTAAGCAAACCTGCCTGATTTTGAAAGGGACTAGCAGATGGTACCGTGCTTGTTTTATTGGTAGGCCCGAAACAGTCCAATGATTATTTATCTAGTCCAACCCTTTTGATACATGCAACTGGTGTAACGACAATGTCTTACACTGGTAGAGAGGAGATACGTGGACGTACTCTTAAAGCATTTGCATCGCTGACATTTAAAACCTCCCATTTTAAATGTTACCCAAAACTTGGCCACAAACCTTTTAAACAGGTTCTTGATATCTGTTGAAATGTAGTAGTTATTTAATGAGGCATGCATGAAATCATTAATATTTGAAAAATTATAAAGGCTAAAGAAATAAAACTGCCCTGTGATGAAGTTCTTCATCCAGTCAACCGTCATCGTGGGGCTAGTGGCATTTTATTTTTCTTAACACTTATATGCATATATTTTTTCATATGTTCACGGCTCTTGGTTTGACAATGATGGTGATGGAAGGATATTTTCTTAAACATTTAATAAATAAGAATTGATAGCCAGGTTGTTTCCATTTGGAAACAGGAACAGGCATACCTTCAGGCATACAATGGATTTTTCATGATAAAGTAAGACCCATGAAAACTGAACAGTGATGATGATGATGATTTTTTAATGTTGCAGCCAAACAGCTGATCCGCCACTTACTGAAAACTGAGCCCACCCAGAGAATGAGCATCGCAGAGTTCGTTAACCATCCCTGGATTAATGTAAGATGCTCTCTGTTGGCTTGTCTGTTTGAGTAATTGATTTGGTGATGACCTCAGTGTTTGTGAAATATAGTGAACGCCAATTTCTGTCAACGCAGCAGTCGGTGGAGGTCCCACGAACGCCTCTTCACACCAGCCACATGCTGCATGTGGAAAAAGATGTCTGGGAGAAAGTTGAGGTCAGTGTTGGTGATGCCAATGCGTGCAACAGTTTTGCAGCTTTTTGGAAAGGAAAGAAACACTTTGATGTTGGACAAATAGTTTTGCAGCTTTTATTTATGGCTGTATATCCCAGAAAAACATGTGTCAGCAAAATAAAAAAAAGAAACTGCTCTAGATTTTCTTTATATATATATATATGTATGTGTGTGTGTGTGTGTGTGTGTGTGTGTGTGTATGTATATATATATATGTATATGTATATGTGTGTGTGTATATATATATATATATATTCCATGCCTGAATCTATCACTAAATAATAAAATTGTGTGCATATTTAGTAAATTCCACCTTTGTTGAGAAAAATGATATTGTTATTGATGTCATCATTAGGAGGAAATGACAAATGCCCTGCAATCAATGAGAGTGGATTATGAACAAATTACAATCAAAACTATTGAAGACTCGACAAATCGTCTCCTCTTGAAGAGAAGAAAGAAAACTAATAAGTCAGCCACAAAAACTCCAGACTAGCAACATAAAAACTTTTACAACATTTTAAAATGTATTTCATTTTACACAGATGCAAAAATGCGTGTTGTTTGTAATGTTATATGTTGCAGCTGTTTTTACTTCCATCCGTTAACTGTACGTGACTTTACTCTCAATATCTGAAAGAATGAAAAGCATCTTGGCATTTTGGTAAATGTGTTTTCAGGACTCTTAAGGCTTATTCTTTGGTCCTGTCACTGATATCACTGATCACTCATTTGAGCAAGCTGTCCAACTCCTCCATTATTTTAGGGCTGTTTTATGGACTGTTAATCGGTTCTGAGTGCTGAAAACGTTTTGAAGAGAATTTTTTTTCCCTCAGGGTGTTAGGGGTAAGAAACTTTGCCAGTTCCTCTTTGAAGTGACTCATGATCAGAAACCACAACTTTTGTTTTGTGTGCTGAAGGAACAAGAAAAGAATTTCTCCTTGACAGTAAAATTTAATTCTTTACTTTCCACATTGTGTAATCTATAACCTACTTGTCATCTTTACCAATAATCACACTTACTATGCTTATGAAATATTTCTTTATGTCTGTGTAGCATTCTCTTTTTCCAAAGCAGAATATTAAAGGTGGTGCTGAAAAGCTGCTGTGTGAAAGCCAGGATGATGTAAACCTTTCTATCAAAGGGGTAGCCATGACATGTTCAGTGAGAACATTGCACAGCTTTATAATCCTGTCTCCCTTTTATGCCAAATTAAATACCCAATATTGTCTATAGTTTTGTCTGTTCATTTAAATTTTTCTTTTTTTAAACCCTCCTTGTTCATTTATCAATTATTCAATCATCAGTAGCATCTAAAGTAAAATAAATGACCAGCAACTAGTGAATCAAAGACATTTTGTGCCTGTTACGTAGAAATTCTAAAGTGTGACATAAACCCCACTGCATTTTGTGCACCTTTTGGTGGCTTTCACTGCATACTAGTTAATTTGTATTTGTACATGCTGTAGTGAATAAATGACAGATTAGAGTTGTGGCAATGTTAAATTAATCACCACTAGAATTTCTTATATGTGACATTTTTAATTTGAAAACCTCAACTAAATGGTATAGTTTGAGAATTTATCCTGGTAAGTTTAGCAATTAAAGAGGAAAGTCTACTCAAAGGTTTTTGAAGAAAGAGCTGAAAAATGTGATGGTCTGCAGCCCTTTTTAATCCAGGCTCAATCCTTTATGCAAGACTCTGGGGGGAAATAAAATAAAACATTTTTCCATGTTCAGTTTAGTGTCACAGGATTAAACAAACACTAAGTGAAGTGTTGACATGTCATAACTACCCATCCTGCAGTTTATTAAGAAATATCAGACAACAGAACCACATAGTATGATAGCAAGTAATCCCATAACCTTAACATTTAGTTTAAATCAGTCAATTGTTTAAATAAGTCATAATATCGTAAACAAGGTGTCCACTGAATTTCATACAAGCATATACTTACCAATTACAGCTCCCTCAACTAATTTTTCAAAAGAGTTCCCGTGCAGAAAACACACGTCTCCCACCATTTCACATATTGTTTTCATTAGTCTTTCTAATTTCTTCCTTATTAAAAGCACCCATGACAGCACAATAACTGGGGCTTTACCTTAATGTACAGCTCATGACAGAACAGCTCCAGGCTGAGTAATTATTCTGTGTTAGGAATGGAAGATTATAGTCTTTTTAAACCATACTTGATTAAGATTTAAACATGATGTTTTAATTATGCAATAATATTTTCAACCTTTCCATCCTATTTTAATTTAGACTTCCTTTTACAGAGACACAGACAAAGAAAATCAACTCCGCCCTGCCAGATACAAAATAGAAATGGTTTTTGTTTTAAATACATTTTGGGGCAATTTGGATAATTTTTGAACATAACTCAATTGAATTTTTGGATGGTTTAGTGTGTTAGGATTTCCTTTTATAATTAATGTTGACAGAGCAGATAAACACGGTAATGGTAATATCTTATTAAACATACAAATTGAAATTAATATTTTGGCTTATTTTTGCATGCTGTGATTAAAAATCAGTGTTCACAGGTTCCCTCCCCTCTCAAAGGGGATGCAAGTGTTTTATGAGTAATGTCAACTCACCATTTTTTTATTTTTTTTTTTTTAAATCAGGAAACAAGTTGGGGAAAACAAATGTGATCCTTGAATTTGTTTCCAATTCCTGTCCTAGTGGAGGCCATGAACACTGAGGCCGGTTGTTAAGAAAATCTGCAGGATTTTTATGATTCATTGCAGGCGCCAGCACAAACACGTTAACTTTCTCCACAGCTTGAACACTGTAATTGACAAAAGTATAGTGGGTACCTGGAACAGAGAAAGCAAAAAAAAAAAGAAGAGTGATGGTGAAAAAACTCAAGGCTTTTCAGAAACTGTTTAAATTTACATATTACAGACACGAGCACACCACAACTTAGGATGTGCCTTTTAAACTGTAACTAAGCTGCATTGTTTTATCTGACGAATAACGCACCACTAATTATACAGTCTGGTCTGGTTCATTCACTGTTATATACCATAACCCCCCTCCTGCTCCATAGTCTCCACATCACAACAATAAACGGCTAACCAGACTTGGCATGGCTGCACTAATGATAAGGAATGACACAGGAGGATAAAAGAAGGTTGTAAAAAAGCAGATGTTTGGACCAGTTCACAGATGGGATTGATACTGACATGGCTTGAGGTGATACGTTGTTGTGTAGGTTCAACAAGCAAATGGAAAAATGTTTGTGCTCCAATGAGACTGTGTGGCTGGAGCTGGAGCTGCCAGGAGGGGGGGGGGGGTATTTACTCTATACCAACAACATACTCTGCTCATTCTGAGAAGGACACAAGCAAGGTGAGTGAGGAAGGAAGCATCTCTGACCAAACACCTGGTGGGTACATTGCACCTGCTTTTGAAATGTGGAGCTAAACATTCATTACTTATCTATTTATTATCAGTCAACACTGTTTTGGGAGCTGGGTAATGAGGAAATATTCTAAACTTTAGATTTCTTTCCCTAGGTTTTCCATCAGTCATCATGCAGACGTTGTTTTTGCTCCTCATTGTGGGATTAATGGATATGAGCCTTGGCCATCGTCGCAGCCAGTTTCAATGGCTGTCATACCTGCGTGGGCGGCGCTGGCAGGCCAACTGGCAGGCTAAAGAAGTGGACTGTCCCCTGGAGTGTGACTGTCCCTCAGACTTCCCTACAGCAATGTACTGTCACAGCCGTAACCTTCAGCACATTCCCATCGTCCCCTCACATATAAAGTATGTCTACCTGCAGCGTAACCAGATCACTGGCATCCAGGACGGGGTGTTTGACAATGCAACCAGCTTGGTCTGGGTGGTGTTGTTTCATAACCAGCTTAACTCAGACAAGATCGGCAAGAACGTCTTCAGAAAACTGAAAAACCTGGACCGGCTGCTCTTGGATCACAATGAGCTTACCCATGTGCCTTCCAACTTACCCAAGTCTATCACAGACCTGCGACTTGACCACAACAAGATCTCCAAACTCCTCCCCAACTCTTTCGAAGGGATGGTTAACCTCACTACCCTTCATCTCCAAGGAAATGTGATTGAGGATGTTGGAGGTGTGTTCAAGGGCTTGAAGTCTCTGACCATGCTGGATATGAGGAAAAACAAGCTGAGGAAGATCCCTGACAACCTCCCTGAGCTTTTGCAGCAGCTCTACCTGGGGTTTAACAGCATTGAGAGTGTGCCAGCAGGCTTTTTCACCAAGTATCCTCAACTGCAGTTTGTTCGTTTGGCTCATAACAAAGTCACAGATAAAGGACTTCCATCTAATGTGTTCAATGTCAGCACACTGGTTGAGCTTGACCTGTCCTTTAATAAACTGGAAAAGATCCCAGTTGTCAGTAAGAACCTGGAGTACCTTTACTTGCAAGCCAATAAAATCAACGGTATGGATGCATCTTGTTACTTTGAGTCTTAAGTCTTAGCCTTTATATATATGTCTTTGATTATGATGCCATTTTTAATCAGTGACAAAGTAGATTTGAAAATTTTGTTTTAAGGTTGTTATTTCTGTGCTAACTGAGCTAACTGAGGAATCAAATTCACACAGAACTTTAGTGGCAGTAAGTTGAGTTATGAAGGACTTGTGGACTTTAAATCATACCAACAGAAAAGACTGGATATTTCGAATTAAGTTGTAAATTTTAGGGAAAGTGACTCCAGCACCTCCCACGACCCGGAAACAGATAAGCAGTAGAAGATGGATTTTAGGGTAGAAGGATATTGAATACCAAAAAGTGGTCTCTGTCAGAGAAGTAGTGGTTGGATTAAGATGAAAAGATACTTTATTTATCCAAAGGAGAGCAAATGCAATGGAGGTATTATGAAGGTCAACAGTGAAAAGGTAATACATTGCAAGCCTGGAATACAGTATCTAATATGAAAACATACAAGAGCAGTATGATAAAATACAAAATCTACACACCTGTGGTCATTTTCCTATTATGCGTCATCCACACTGTGGATTTATATAACTTTGGATACTTCTTGTTTTATCTGTACCAGTTTACCATGATGTTTCCAGCTGCCTCTTCTTAACAGCATTATTCAGTTGTACTTAGAACATCCTTTGGCTTTGTATTAAGCCAATTCCAAAAACGTCATCTGTTTTCTTTTCATCATATCCATTTTCTAAAGTCTGATTTGTTGCACTTGTTACGTGCAAACAGTGACATTGCAGTTTCTGGGCTTTGAGTGAGAGGGCCACAAATTTCAGCCAATAGATGACAGTAAAGGGTGTATTTCAATATTGAAATCTGTGGAGTCACTGGAGTGCCACAAAAAGAACAAATCTTTAGAAAGAAAATAAACAGAAATCAAGGTAAAAAAAAAAAAAAAAAAAAATACAAATGACCAAATACAGAACAATAGTTCAAAATATTTTTAAATATTTTTGCGTTTATTTTATATATTTCAAAATATATATTTATTTATTCCATTGCAAACAAATGACCAGTGCAGCATGAAAATACAACACATTTCTTTCAGTCATCCAGTCCTTAAAATCATTTTAAGTCATCCTTAAACATGAACCACTTGCACAGTCCACTTACATGTATGTTGCAGGTTTTCACATGGTCTTCTAAAAGTAGGTTTGACTTGATAACGTGTGATGTGAATTGTGTGTGGCTCCTTGGTTTGGTGAGACAGAGGCTTTGAGACAACTTGATGCCCCCTTTTATATTCCCTCCTGTGTCTTTCAGAATTTTCCCTGAGAAGCTTCTGCAGTACAAACGACATGATGGACTTCTCCAAGCTCAGCGTGCTGCGTCTCGATGCCAATCAGATCAGTGCCAGAGACATTCCCGCTGAGGCTGCCTACTGTTTGCGTCGTGTTGCCTTTATTGATGTGTAACACTTCCTGATCGCCCACTGAGTTGTCTCCATAAATATATGGTGCTGCTACTACACTTGTCACTATAGCTTATATCTTATTCTGTGCCCTCTATACGAAATTACTTTTAAGGTGGTGTTTTGTTGAGCTGTCATGAGAAAAGCTTCCAATTGTTTAAACAGTTCCAATATAATTCAACGGGAAATACCACAGCTGTACAATCATGTTTCCAGATGTCAGCTTGCAGATGATAGCGATGAGCAACATCTGTTCAACAAATTCAATTATTGGTGTCAGTATTCTGGAAAATTAATACACCGTGAATATGTTGATGACAACAAGTTCTGCATGTGTCATGTCTGGCAAAGTATAGCTTTCTAAAACCATCAATCATCCATGTGAGGTTTAGTTTGGCTATTTGCCTCCACCATGTGGTACAATAAGACTGAAGTAGGTTTAATTGTGGTGATTTTACTTATGTCAATCAAGTAGATTGATGCAGAAAGACTGTATTAGACTGTCTTAGACTGATTGGCATCAAACTGTGTGGAGGGATGTGATGTGGATCAGGGAAGAGTCCATTCAATTTTGTAGCAGATCCTGGAATAGGTTTTTTTTTTCTTCTTCTTTTTTTTTTTTTTTTTTTTTAATATAACTTTCCTTTAATTTTGACATATTCTTCAATATTTGACCTCAGTGGATCCACAATATTTCCTGGATATCATTCTACTTATTATTATCTTGTAAGGTCACTTTAAACATTTAAATTAAAGACTGTACCAAATATTTTCATTGACATTTACCATTGTCATTGGTGTCTGTTTTTTTTGTCCAATTGTTTTTCAGTAACTAGATTTCTGAGGCATTATTTATTGTACTGTTTATCACATGGAAATATGTACTTGACAGAAAGAGAAATGCCATCACTCCCTACCCTCCCTAAGTTAAAAAAAAAACAAAAAAACACACACATTCCACATTTATTTGTCTCCCTAACTGCTGGCAGTGATATTTTTAGCAACAGAAAAAAATGTCTGTTTCCTCTAATTTGAATGTAGACTCAGAGGTTTGGAAAGAAAAAAGAGGCAGCACTCCTATTACCAATTCCAAATGGCCTCAGGGACTTGTTTTGGCCAACTCGCCTTTTCATCCTCCACAGCTGCCTTTAATCCTTCACAGATATATACTAAATTGCATTACAGAAATACTTTCTTTGTTTTGCAATAGAGCAGCATTGAAGGATAGGGAATGGATCGCTGCCAGAGCACAAGTGGTTTGCTCACTGATAAGTAGCCCGTGAAATTAATTGAGTTATAGGTCATGTTACATTTGAAGCTGCACACAATTCTGTGGAAGATGATAGGGTGGGGTTTTGTTATTTTGGCTCCTCTGTTTCCCACACAGATTCTTTGAAAACAATGCAGAAACCACCACACACGCACATAATCCTATTTTTGACAGACCTCTCATGGTGGGCTATTGAGTAAACACAAGCAAAAACAATGAGAACATTACGGAAAACACGTCCAATGACCTCTCCCTCTCCGTCAGCATTATCCTGTTTCTTACTGATGATATGTAGTTATAATTAAATATCATACATGTATATGAGTAATCTGCAGTAATGTGCCGTACTTCTCTGTCCAGTGATCTTAACCCTGATTCAGCAGTGTGTAATCTCTAACTTTCTCCAGTAACAGAATATTCTGCAAAGTTAATGTTGAAACTATTAATACCGTTTTGCAATGAAACTCAATGTGATTTATATAACTCAAAATATTTGGTTGGTCATATTTATAACTAAATGACTTAAACGTTTGTTTCAAGAAGACATGTTATTGATCAGCAGTGAAATCTGATGATCAAAGAAACTAAACTCCTTTCCAAAGTGGTGGGAAAGACTGTTGCATTTTTGATTCCTCATAAAGAATGCAGCCTTTTAGGCTTGGCTATCCTGTGGGCTGATGGGCTAAATCCCTTAATGAGGCTTCTGACTGTTTTTTAGAAAGGATTTCACAGGTGTTCATAAAACTCTGTGGCTGCACACACAGTTTTATGCCTAACTACAGCAATACATATATCTGCATTTGTGGTTGTGTCTGTGAGTGTGTGCGGAGCTTGTGGGTGGTAGTTGGGGGATATACTGGTGGAGCTGGAGTATTACATTTTATATTTAGCACTGATGGTTAGTTTTTACAATCAATACAATCACTGAATGAGTAAAACTAATAAATAACTTGGGGAACTGTTTGGAAACAACATTCAAAACAGTTGGTTAAGTGGCACCAAATGGAGACACATTATTCAACATTCATAACTATTGTAAAAACATAAATTTTTTGTGAACTCGAAAAAGATTTTTGCAGAAGATAATGCATAAACATAATATACATAGCATATTATTCCACATAAGTCAATCATTGCTTTCAGTCAAAGCGAAGCTTCTGATTAAACAGGTGAGCCTGATACGTTACATATGAGATACTGACATGAAAAACTTGTTAATGATGGAGAAAATGTACAGCCTCAGAAGTTTTCAGCCTGCCATTGCGGTGATGTGCTCTTTACCACCTGAGCGGGAGAGAAAAACAATAAAAGTGCGAAGAATCTAAACACAAACACCTGTGAAAGCCTCAATACGCCAAAGGACACACACCTTTTTAAGACATTTAAGAGGTGTCAGCTTCAACTGTTTTACTAATTATAGAACTTGGTATGGTTTGGAGGAATACTCACATTAACGTGGCTCTGTCTCTATGTCTGGAGAGTCTCCGCTTTAATCCAGATGACAGAAGAATTTGTCAGGGTGACTTCAAAAAACATGGGCTCAATTTAAAGTCTATACATCCAGTAAATTCTTACCTTGTGTTTGTGTGAAAGCGTGATCTGTGAGTGTTGTGAGTTTTCTGTTTTGAAAAGGAAGTAAAGAAATGAAATTAAAATGCACTCACAGGGTGAGTAACAACAAAGAAATACCTCCTTTTATTACATTTCTAAAGAGACTAAATGACTTGATAAAAATGTCCAAGAATTGTGGATCATAAAAGAGTAAGAGTCTGGCAACTGATGGGTTTTGTCCAAAAATCAAGACAAAGTAATCGTATTTTGGCATAGTTTGTGAAGGACATCAGGGCGTTGAAACATATCAAGCACATTAACGGACAGGCCAGCAGTTATTTTGTAAGAAGTCAAAATGTTTGTTTGTTTCTTTTCCGTTGTTAAACCTTTCATTATTATCATGACTAGAATCTGGAACAAACTACCGTGGCTCCAAGTTGGACTACAACTTCGAATCTCTTTTCAATTTAGGTCAACACATACATTTTCAAGTCTTTGGGGATGTAATGTTTATTAAATTACCTTGTTTCATTCCTCTAGACAAACCAGAGCAAGGTCTTGGTAGTTTAGTGATGACCCCAGGTGGGTCACCAGTCATGGCGATCTTATTGAAAATAAATATATCTGTTGAAGTCTTTTCAGTGTTGCACTTATGGATTTAGCCATACTCCTTCTTCCTGCTAGCAAACTCTGCAGTAGTGATAGAAATTCCAGCTCTGCTGAAAGAGGCAAATCAGGAGACTAACTAGAGTTGTATGTTTGGCTCCTGGTTGAAGCTTCAATCAGTAAAGCTTCGAGATTTGATAACAGAATATTTTTTAAACATTGTGCAAATGAAATATCACTGTACTCAGAATTTTTTCTCACACATACTGCAGAAAATTCAAAAGGCATACTGTCATCACAGTGCTCATTCAGTTGACAGTCATAGGACCGCACAGTAGTTAAAATGTTGTCCATTTTATGAAACAGCATATCAATCTTGTGCGTCACTGCTTCTCACTGAGCACACAGATGATGCCAATTAAAATCAGAGCGGGTTTACTGCTTAGATTTTCGGTTTCTTTGATGCCGCTGCCAGAGTAAAACTTTCCCACACAGTGTGGCGAGAGGCAAGACAATCAACAAAAGCTGTGGCTAGCAGGCTATCAGTGGCATGATCATCCACCTTATCAAGCATGAATACAGTTAAGATCTACGCTTGACCACGCAGCATATCTCCTATAATAACATTTTGTAATTTGTCTCTGTACACAATCAGCTAAACAACGATATCCTGACCAAGAGCTGTCCCACCTGCTCTCTATACCTGTTTATAGTCTGTCAGTCAATTGTGAACAAGATGGGATGCAACAATAGGTGTGATTTTTGCATCTGTAACACCAAACCCTCTGATGTCCAGCATTGCCTGTCAACCTGGTGATTCTTTTTTTTTTTTTTTTTTTCTCTCCCGATTACCTTGGTTAACTTTTACCTCATTGTGTTTGCCTGCTGATAGTTTAAATGCTGACCTCAAAACTTGTTTATAACACATTTCATAGTATTTCATTCCCTTTAGTGCTTGGATTTAGCTCTCTTAAGCACTTAAATCCCCATTGCACTGCTTCTGTGGCCAAACAATGTGGCCAAAACAAAGAGCCTTTATGTAGTTATCAGTAAAACTAAAACAATGTGTTGGCCAATTTATTTCAACATTTCTGTTTCCTTTTCAGTTCTAGTGTAATGTGATAACTGAGAATCCATCACTTGTTTCCCGTTTGATCATCAACATTACGTACGTTTATTAGAGTAAACACAATGTGACCTTCCATCTGAGTGGGATAACACTGTCAACTCCTAACTGTAGGGGCTCAGCGGGGCTACACTGATCTTCCTGAAGGTACTATAGTTATGTAATAGACAAAACACATGCATCCCATGCATCTCCAACATAAGCAATACGCCTCTGATAGCTAGCCTCAGAGTTCGTCGGTCCCAAGTGGTCAACTGACAACCAATGTTCCAAGATATATGTCTGGGTCAAATGCAGAACACACAATTCATTATAAAGATTACATGACAAAATGAAGCTGATCTAACATGACGACGTGAACACTGGACGCGGCTATAGAGTGCCGCTGTTTACCAGTTCCCCAGACTTTCAGATTCTACTCAAATGCAAAAATCCCTTAGTTTCCCTAATCTCTTGACTTCTTGAGCCAGGAAGATGGTTCATACGTGACCCATTTGATTTTTTTTCCTCAGATGATATGTTTAGGAAGTAAGCCATTGATTGTACAGAGACCCAATTGAAACTAAAACAAGCTTGGGATGTGATCCAAGAAACTGATGTTTCGGCTTTAACCCCATTTTCATCACACGCTGCGCCATTAGCAAAGCAGCCCGGCAACATTATTACTTTCTAGAAAGCCTATGTGTTTACCATTTTGCAGCTGGGTTGTTTTACTGCCTTTTATGGGGTTATTTAGCTCTTGTTACAACTTCTGTCGGTTTCATATTTTAATAGGCACATAAAAACAGAGTGATAACCTTATTTGTGAAATAAATTGAAGCATATGGTCGGATGTGATGTGCCAACCACTGGTACCTTTTGTGTGATGAGACAGTAGGTAGTAAGTATGAACAACAATCCTCCACAAATGGAGGTAATGATGAAGCCGAGCTTGAAGAGGTGTCTGACCGGTCTTCTCTTTGAGGTTTTCGCTAGCTTTCTACCATAACTGTCTGTAGAGAAAGAAGAAAGAAATCCATGATCCCAATAGCCTCAGACATTTGAATCAATAACCACAGGATTGTCCAGGCAATTGAGGTTCCAACCTGTAAAATGTGTGAATGGCTCTGTAGATAACTCTGACTCTGTGGCTGAGTCTGAGGGTGGCACCGAGGGTGGCTCTGTGGATAACTCTGACTCTGTGGCTGACTCTGAGGGTGGCACCGAGAGTGGCTCTGTGGAGCAGTCAAATATTTCTGTGTATTCATGCTGACATCTCCAGTCTACCGGTGTATCACTGGTGGTGACCAGCTCCCAGTAAATAGTCAGCACCTCCGAGGCCCTCTGCAGCGCCTCTGTAGGCGACCCCGTGTAGACAATTTCAAAACTCTCTGGCTTGTCCTGCAGCATCAAAGAAACACATCTTAAATATCTTCATTAACATAGCAGATACTTCTCTGTATGCTGGCCAGTTTTAAATCAATCTATGTATCTTTTCATTCAGAACAAAGTGGAAAATACAGAAGAAGAAAAAAAGGAGAAATAAGAAAAGCAAAACATCATAAGATATGTTTCATGTTGAAATTTAAGCCATAGGCTAGAAGGACACAGCTCACTCACCTCAACCTCTTCATTAATCTGCGGCACACATTTCTGAGAATATATGTTGAGGATGAGCGCTCTCAGGGACTTAACATAGTTATCATTTACTGAGCCTCGGTTATATTTGAAGTGAGTGGTGAGGAGCTCCAGGATCCAGGGTAAAGCAGCTTTTACAAAGCAACATTTGCTCTGTAGGAAATCAAAGCGTGAGATACAAAAATCATTAAAGCATGATCCAGTTCATGGAAAATTTGAATCAATGAACCAAATACTAACAAAACCAAATGTTACCTTACCAAAGTTCTCCGTTCTATCAATGTGTAGGTTATTGAGCACCCGTTCCTCAACTGGTTATCCATCTGCAGAAACAGCAAATGGAGTGTTGTGTGATAACATCGTTACTTTTTCTTAAGCCGCTGTTTCTAATGTTGTCTCAACACCTACCAGATGTTTGACTGTAAGTAGGTGCTCCCTAGTAATGGAGTGTCTGCATGGACCAGGGATCTCAGCCATATTCAGAGGGAAGCTCAGGAACATAAGCACACACAGACACTTTATCTGCAACTGACACAAACATATATCATCTTCATACCACTTGACTCTCAAAGAGAGGCTCCCTCAGAAATGTACTCAGCTGCAAAGTGCACCAGCCTCCAAACACTACCAAAGTAGAATATGCATTTCAAAATAAGCCGCACTCCAAGCCGCACACTCATCCAAGAGTCACTGTGGGATGCAGATGTGAAACATTCCCACATTTGAGTACAATACACATGTCAGCAGGATAATCTTCCTTTTGCAAGAGAGGAAAGATGATCCTGTAAATGATTTTAAAAGGTTAAGAAAAAAGAAGTTCAAAGCAAACCTAAATAAAACTTAGAAAGTATAAAAGCAGGCATCTGAGCAATTCCTGCCATTCCCACCACAATCTAATAGTCCATGGTTAAAAGCTGTCTACACTAACAATATTTTCTTTCCACCCCTGCACGTCATTTCTACATAACCGCCCTGCTTCCTGACTGTGCAATGTTGTAATATTGGGTCAAGTTTGGGCAGCATGCACAATGCCTCTTTTCTGTCACACAACCAGTGATCACCGATTAACTGAGTTAGGACCTCAGAGGAACCTGACACGGAGCTAAAAAAGTTCCAGCCGTGGTCAAATAGTGCCATCTACAATGAGAACTTGGCCTTAGGGAGCACCATGCATGTATTACGCCTGTGGCCAGTGATGTCTACTATCAGGTACCTTTTGGCAACTCTAACAGTGAAATACGCTCCAGATTGATTTAATTCTTCAACTTGAGTATAAAACATGGTGACAAGGATACATTCCTAATGCTGTGGGCAATATATTTGCACAAGAAGGATTTTTCATGATAGCCTGCCTCTTCTCCTAACCTGTGATCTCAATTTTTTTTTCTTTTAAGGAAAAATTCAGACAGATGCCAGAAAAACACCAAACTGAACCAGTTGGTGTTTTTTTCCTATAAGTGATGATTTATTTGCTGTCTGTTGGACCTCTGAGATGTATTAAAGCACAAAGGACGATTCTCCAGACAAAAGAACTATTCTTTTCACATTACACTGTCTATTAGTCAGATAATGCAGTACTGTACTGTCTAACTCTTTAGGCTTTTGAATTATATTAACATAGACATAAACCTTAAATCTCAACTCATGATGATTTCAAGTTCCATGCATGTGCATTTTTAGGAAGTGTAGGAAAGGAAAACATCTTTGTAGTGGTTTTAATTAACTGTGAAAAATGAAAAATAATTATTTTTGAAAAGGTGACATTTGAAACATATAAGTTAAGCTAGTGATTCTCAAAATAACAGTGAAAGCGCTGTCTGAGATCAAAGACAAGTCTTACTAGGGAAGCATTGGATGATTTATTAGGACAAATAATAATCAAATTAATGTAATCTAATAAAATTATTAGTGTGAATGGTATGCGGAGCACATGATGCAAATGTCACCTATCACATGATCCATTTTCTCCATGTTATCCCAGATATGTATGTAAATCAGCAAACTGCACAATCAAACTTCAAGTCACTTCTGTGCTTTTTCTCGTGCTGTTGCTCAGTAAATCGTTGGACTTTTTGCCGAAGTGGCTGGACAAAGAAGTTTCTCACCTACCTTAGCTTTGCTCTGAATCAGGGTTGACACAAGGATGGTCATCTGGTAAGTGTTTGACTGTGGAAAACACCAGACTCCTCTGTCTCACACATTGAAGCAAAGAGATCCTTTTCATAAATTCAGTTCCACTCCACAGAAAGGAATTTGCTGTTAAGTAAATTTGACACTTAGTCATGTGGTGCTGTTCTTCAAAGCCTGATGTGCTCCTCCTGCACTGAGTTCAAAATGAGACTAGCTGTCTCTACTAACTGACGGGCCTTTATAAAGACCTCCCATCTCACATCTGCTTGACAAGATACTGCGTCGTGGTCAGCATGCAGTCTTGAAGAGTCAAAAAAAAAAAAAAAAAAGAATTGCAGAGAGGGAGCTTTTGTGTGGTGGAAGAGCTTGCTGGCAACATCTGTTCCTGTTCTCCAAACTCTGTCCCCTGAAAGCAACTTGTAATCAAAACAGTTCCATATACAAACGTTATGGGCTGTGCAGCTCTGCTTTCCTTTGTGCTACGTTTTATTGGAGCCACTCCAGTCTAACTGGACCAGTAAAACAGGATCCGCTCAGCACTTCAGCTGCAGGTCTGCAGATCACTGCGGGTATGAGCTGAAGCTCGCACGCTGCTTTCTCTTTGATTTTTTTTTTTTTTTACTGGATTTATTATGTGCTGATTTCTGAAAGAACTGACCAAGCCCAGACCGCATACTGCCCCGCAGTAAGAAGGTCGCGGGTTCGGTTCCGGGCCTGGGTCCTTTTTGTGCGGTGTTTGAATGTTCTCCCTGAGCTTACGTGGGTTTCCTCCGGCTATTCCTGGTTCCTCCCACCGTCCAAACACATCATGTTTAGGTAACCGGCTGTATGTTGGCCCTGTGATGGACTCCTGAGCTGTTCAGGGTGAGCTGGGATTGGCTGCAGCACCCCCCGCAACCCGGAGGTGGATAAACAGAAGAAGATGAATGAATGAATGAACGACCAAGCCCAAGAGAGAGCGAAATACACACATATAAACACACATTCACAAATATGCATTAATGGGCTATTTATGATGATGATATGAATCATCCTCATTAGAGATTAACAGACTCAAACTGGCCTTTGATCGATTAAGATGGGATCTCTTACATTTTGCATTTTGTGCAAAATTGTGTTTTGGGTGTGACAGTGTGGATTGTAGTGTTTTTGTAGTTCAGGGCTGAATCAGTGGAATAAAATAACTGGGGATTACTCAGGCACAGGAGTGACACATTTCTGACGTACTACAGAGGAAAATTTTATTTAAGATAAGATAAGATAAACTTTATTAATCCCGCATCGGGGAAATTTACTGTCACAGCAGCTCCACAGTACGACAGATATGAAAAAGAGTGCAAAGGAAATAGATCAAATATAAAAGACATAACATAAATACACTGTATACATAATAATACACTATATACATCCTCCATATATACAGATATAAATATAGATATACCATGGATGGTTATTGCACTGGTAAATAAATTGCACATGACATGAATATGAATAGTAGACATGAGTGTGGATTGCGCATGACAAATATTATATTAAATTAAAGAGTCTTATTGCAGTTGGGATGAAGGACCTGCGATAGCGTTCCTTCCTGCACTGTGGGTTTATCAGTCTCTGGCTGAAGGAGCTGCTTAAGGCCCCCACAGTCTCATGCAGGTGGTGAGAGAGTTTATTGAGTCTATTCCTGTCCCTTTCTGTGCATCCTCCTCCCCAACAGACCACTGCATAGAAGATGGCAGATGCCACCACTGTGTCATAGAAAGTCCTTAACAGTGTCCTGCACACTCCAAAGGACCTCAGCCTCCTCAGCAGATGAAGACGACTTTGGCCCTTCTTGTACAGGACATCTGTGTTGTCTGACCAGTCCAGTTTATTGTTGAGGTGAACACCCAGGTATTTGTAGGTTTCCACCATCTCAATGTCCAAACCCTGGATGTTCACAGGTGTGGTTTGGGGCTTCTTCCTGCGGAAGTCAATCACCATCTCCTTTGTCTTACTGGTGTTGATGTGGAGACGATTCTGCTCACACCAGTCGACAAAGTCCATGATGACCCCCCTGTATTCCTGTTCGTTCCCTTCTGATATACATCCGATGATGGCTGTATCATCAGAGAACTTCTGAAGGTTGCAGTGGTCTGTATAATGTCTGAAGTCCAATGTATAGAGGCTGAACAGAAAGGGAGAGAGAACCGTCCCCTGTGCTGCCCCCATGCTGCAGACCACCACATCAGACACACAGTCACGAAGCCTCACGTACTGTGGTCTGTTGGTGAGGTAGTCGATGGTCCATGCAGTCAGGTGGCAGTCCACTCCCGCTCCCTCCAGCTTCCCTCTGAGCAGTGATGGTTGTAAAGTATTGAAAGCACTAGAGAGGTCAAAAAACATGACCCTCACTGTGCTCCCAGTTTTCTCCAGGTGTGAGAGGGATCTGTGTAGTAGGTAGATGACTGCGTCATCTACCCCGATGCCAGGCTGGTATGCGAACTGCAGGGGGTCCAGTTTAGGGCTCACCAGGGGGCGGAGGTGCCTAAGTAAGAGTCTGTCCATGGTCTTCATCAGGTGAGAAGTTAGAGCCACAGGTCTGAAGTGGTTGAGCTCCCTGGGGTGTCCGGTCTTAGGCACTGGAACCACACAGGAAGTTTTCCACATCATTGGAACTCTCTCCAGACTGAGGCTCAGGTTGAAGATGTACTGGACCACCTGACAGAGCTGGTCCACAGTTAATTTACCAGTTAATTCTGAGTTTAATTTGTTTTTCCACATCTTTTCTATCTAAGAGGTTAAACTATCAACAATAATATGGTTATACATGTATAGTAATATTTGCATTTGACATCAGTCGACATACTATTTATTTTTCCTTGTTTCTGTTCTGTATGTAATGTCCAGAATAAAACCACAGGGGTGGCACTAGTGTCCAAGTAATTGTGGAAATACCTTGACTGCTGACATTTCTGGAATTTCACATGAGGCTACATCAGTAACAATGAAATAAGTAATGAGTCATAGGCTATATTTTGTTTATGTATCAAGCAACAGTGAGCAGTTGTTCAAGGTTCAAGGTATGGATTCTGCATTTCAAGCTTTTAGCTGTCAGTTTATTTAACAAATTTCAAAAATCATCAGCTTCTGAAGAAAGGTCTGCTTGTCTGACTGTTTGGGCAAATTTCCAGGGCAAATACTTTGATTGACTCATACTTAGAGAGATGTTTACGCAATGGTTTGAATATACAGTTGAGCAAATGCCAGTGCAGACCTATCCACCCTCACCTCACAGCACACTATCGACAGAAAAAACCCAAAGCAGACAATTCAAGGATGTGCACGTGAGGAAGCAGGACACCACCACTGCCATTTCACCAGAGGATGGGATTTTTTTTCCTGACCAATTCAGAGAAAAAGAGAAAAACAGATCTGACAAAAGTCTCTGATGAATATGTGTGCTTTTATTGTTTTGTTATCTTTGTGTCTCTTCTGTCTGCTAAGTAAGCAGTAATAATTGTCTCTGTCCAGTCTATCTCTAAAAATCACCCTGCAGAAGCAGGCTTGGGTTAGGGTCATAGTTCAGAAAGCTTTTTGATGAGCTTTACTCTGAAACTAAAAACACAGGATTTCTTCTCTAAGTTACGATTTCACACTATGATATGAGTCAAAGAAGGCCACTGAGTTTTGTCAGGCTTCATAAGCCTCACCACAATTTGAAAGGGGATAATGCAATTGTGACTGTACTGTATATCAGCCACTGATGCCTGTCCATATCATATGACTGTCACACATTTAACAAATATGTAGTTTCCCTATACCCAGCTATAAGAGAAATTTATCGTCAGTATTCAGTCAATAATCAATGACACGTCAAATGTCACTGTGACTGTTCTTGTGTAGCTATTTTATTCACATGGGCTGAAATAATCGGGATGCAGTCACTGATGGAATTAAATGTAAACCAAAATGAAACCCCAGTAAACAAGTTTATTCTTGTTGCGTGATAACAGCACATATATAGATTTGAACCTTTGCTTTGTGATTATAATCAGCAGATTCATACATACACACCCACACTAACACACACACACACACAGACACACATTTGCTGGTAAATACTTATAAATAAAAACATTCAAAAGGCATTCAGTGCAACTTGTGTGAAATATTAATGTCTATGTAAAAGAAGACCATGATTTCTAAGAAATGTGAAGATGTGTTCCTTTACCAATTTCATGTGACAAATGCAAAAGAAGGGATGATTGGACAAAGAAGCACGAAGAAAACATTGGGAGATAGCAGCAAAAGAGAGACAGAAAAAAAACAAAACAGGCACATCTGATTTTTAACTTTGTATCAGACTGCAGTAGCAAAACCTATGCGATTATTGCGGCGGTCAAACTCTGTGTAGTAGCGGGCAATGAAGTTGGCCCCCAGAATCCAGATGGGACCTGTAGGGGGTGGCACATCCAAACCCCTAAAAGTGACAATGCAGACGTCCCCTTCTATCTCTGATTGCTGCAGACAGGCAGAGCGGTTCCGGTTATGGTTATTTTGATAACATTAAGAAATATACAGATCCTTTACGTATGTGAAAGCACAAAAAATGCAATGTAAAAATACACTGCAACACTTCAAAGTCCTGCAATTAAAATTCATAGAACAGCAAAATGTACTTGAAGTATCAAAAAGAAGTTTTCTGAGAAGGTTAAATACCGTCCTGGATTATTATTAGTTTCTTTTATCTTGTGAAAATGAACTAGTTTGTATTGGTAAAAAAAAAAAGAAGCTATAAAGTTTTAGGTCTTCAATAGCTCCCCTGTTGTTCATTGTTGCACAAGTTGTAACACAATTGTACTAGTATATTCTGAACTGAACCCCCAGCATGTTCCATGCTGGGATATGTTCTACTCTGAAACCTGACCAAGTTTACCACTTCTCAGATGATAACATGTAACTGAAAACACCTGTGTGAGTGCAGGGCATTCAATTCACACAAATAGCACATATTTCATCATACCTCCTGAGATTATGAAACTCGTCAATTTAATGATTCAGATTTTTGTCATCCTTACCCATAAAATGTAATCCTCGTGAGTAAGTGAGTACTCATGGCCACCCAGGTGGAAAGTGACACTGGGCAACATCTTCACACTGTCACAGTCGACTTTGTACTGAGAAACACAAAATAATGAATGACGACAAGTTTAGGTTTTACAGACAAGTGTTTGCGTAGCAAAAGATGTTGTGTGTGAAAATCTTACTCCACTTTCATCCAGCTGTGCTCCGATGGTTTTCATCAGCGCAGACACACAGGAGGCAGGGCCAGTGATGTAGGAAGAGCCTGTGTCGATCACAGCTGTACAGCCCTCTGCACAAAACATCATCTCCGTTCCCACAGAAACTCTGGAAGAATAAAAGAGGGGGTGTAAAATTGTTTCTGAAAGGGCACACACACAAGCACATGTGCCGTGTGTTAATGGTATGAAGCAAACAGCTTACCCCTTCATGGTAACTTCCCATTTCCCCACCTCCCTGGTGTCCATATAGTTAAAGTTTCCAGTGTAGTAGTTTGGGTCTGTGCCACCGAGGACCAGCTCTCCGCCTGGGGAGTGTTTTGGGTCTCTGAAAGAAAGAGAGGCTGCACTCTAAACCAGCTTGTGCTGAGGATTTTGTCATTGTCACAGCTGAATCTTTGAATAATGAATATCATCCAGCTGAAGTTGCTCTGGCTTGGCAGAGAAAGGGACGATACCAGTTTTTTGTTTTTTTTTCAGCTCATTTTTTTCTTTTGGGACACAAATGGGCATTGTAAATTGGTACATGTTTTTTAAGACGCTCACTCATCTCAGCCAGATCCAGATTTAGCTTTTTATATTTAGCTTTTTTTTTTTTTTTTTTTTACACAAACACTCTTGTATTCCGTTATAAACTTGACTTGATGGTCATATTTTTCTCGCTCAAAACAAATTTTCGACAACAATGTCTGTTCTAGCCTGAACATATTTTATGACTCTTCACTCTTATTTTATACAAAATGACACAAAAAGTAAACAAGGTTCAGCCCACCTGCTGTAGTAGACAGAAAACACCTCTTCCCTGAGGACATGCTGAGACATGATGCGGTCAAACACTGGAGTGATACCATCGATGGCCACGTTGGGGTAACCCATTCCCAGGACTCCATCAAACTTGGCGAAGATGAATGGCAAGGCAGATAGAGAGGACGCTTCTGCAAACACTTGCACCACAGGTATACCACCCACCTGCAAAGACAAAACAAACAGAATGTCAAAAGTTTCACACACAAGAGGTTGAAGCATTTACCTAGAAAATGAAACATGTTTTTTTTATATTTAGAACTCACCACGACCACATCTTCACTCAGGAACCCCCGAACATTTCCAGAGGCATACTGGATGGAAAATCCTGTTCCATTCTCAACATAAGTCCAAGATTTTGAAGCATCGTACCTGTTATGAGTAACTAACAGTTCAAAATTTATTTGAGTCATGAAACAATTGTGTACCAGGGAAGGTTTATGTAAACATGGCTCCTCCAAAATCACTTTTTAAAGAATATTGTTGGTAATCATTAGAAAGTAATATCTATTTTCATTTATTTAAACTTGCAATAACTTGAATATTCACTTCAGTGCAGCAGAAACTCATTGAAGTTTGTTTTGGAAACAGGTTACTTATTTTAGATTGATATCATCAGTTATAGCACAAAATGATCATTGTCTGTCAACTACCTGATAAATAGGTTTAGAAGTGTATTTTAAATGTATTTATATTTCAGTTGCATTGTTCTCTCACTCTCTTTTTGATCTCCATCAACTCTGTCGTTTGGTACTAAGCAGGTATAGTGTATAGTGTTTTTAGAGCTCTTCAGCTGCCTGTTGTGGATGAAAATTACAATTTGAGAGTGATAATTGTGAGCAATGAGCCACAGATGCAGGGGACACTTCCGTGTGGGTTCATCACTATGAAAAAGCACTTTTTTCCATGATTTGATTACTATTAAATACACATTATCTATATCAATTATTGCCACTCTAGGTAAATGCTATTTTCCACAACGTACATGTGCTCAGGGCCACTTACAGCAGGCAGTTGAGAAAGGTGAGCAGCTTTGCGAGGGCACCCACAGGTTGGCTGAGCCTGTGTCAAACACCACATTGAACATCTGGGCAGGAGAGCCGATGCCGATTTCCCCAAAGTACTGAGTCTATTGGGAATAAAAAGGAAAAATGTACATTTATTTTATGTTGACTTTCCTAAACCAGTGTTTGTTTAATATAATTAGATTTTTTTTTCATCCCAAGTGTTAATGCAGAGTCTGTTTTTGTCTTGAAGAAAAAAACAAAAAAAAAAACAAAAACAAATGCAGATTTTTTTGATTGCTAGCATCTGAAACACTCAGACTCGTTTCCCAGGCTCAAGCTGTTTTTCTGTAAGCTAGAGAATTGTTCTATTAAAACTACAGTATAATGTAAAATACCAAAATGTCTCACATCCAAGTAGTTAGTCAAAGGTGTGGGAACAGTCCCATTGTTGCTGTCAGCTATGCTCCTCTGGGTCAGCTCAGTTAACACTTGCTCTGCAGAAACACCCATGTCCTGGAGTGTCTCTCTGATAGAGGGCATTTTCTTCAGGGTGATTCTGGAGACAGATTACCAGGAAACAGATCTTCATGCAACATTTACAGCTAAATTTATGCAGAGAGGAACTGTTGAAAGTAAAAGAAAGCTTTGCCATATATAGGAGACATGTGCCGGGTCAGCAGCTTGATATAACATTGAGCTTTAATAAAATACAGACTGTGTGACTCTCCATGTGTAACCAGAAAAATATTTGTACACAATTCTCTTTTAGGTGTTTGAACACAGTTGGTATAGTTGTAAGGCCCTCACTCCATGCGTTTCCATCTTTAAGCAAAGCAAGTACATGAGTTTCTTACCTTCTCAAAGCATGGCTCGTGGTCACTGTCAGTGATAGGGCAACTACATACATCCAGTAATTAATCAGTAGTACCATGGTGGCTTCTTTGATGAAAAAAAAGATGTCTGTATGAGCAAAATTATTCTTCAGTTATTTAGGCTTTATAGGTGAAAGCTGCCACTCTCTGTCTCTGCCTATCTGGCCCTTCAGCTCTTTTTATACCATGTCCTCTTCACCATGCTTTTACCCTTGGGTCATTAGCTCTGGCTGGGAGCTTCCTTGGAGGTTACCACTTGAAATCAACCTCTGCTCCCCCACAAATCAGTTCTTCTACACCACTGCCTTGGTCACACAACCCCTCCTGTGATAAAAAGGGTCCCAGTGAGAGGTCTGAACTTCGACCCCTTCAAATATACTGAAGATAGAAAGCAGGGGTGTAGGGCTCATGAGACACAAGAGGGAAGGATTGCAAATCTCTAAATTCACTTCAAAGTCTCAGAGAGAGATTTTTGGCAGGAAACGGGCCTATGTTGAGTGTATTATGTGTTGCAGGAGATTGGCAGTGCAGTGTGTTTTGGCAGTATACCTTTCGTTGCAGCGCTCCAACTTCTAGGCTTAACGTCTAATTATTGTATGCTAGTTCCTGCTAGATTTGACTTAAGGGAGGATTCCCGCAGTATCTGACCTGTCAGGAGAGGGTTGTGTGTCAGTACTTTAAAGACCACCCAGTTGAGCCATGAGATATGTGGGAGCTCACATCAGCCAGAACCTTGGACAGCTATTGCAGAGGTCAGAGGTCATCCGCTAAGATACTCCCTGACCTTCCAGAAAATGATCATGTAGATCCACAGTTTATGGAGATCAGTACATCAGTGCAAGCAAAAATTTTTAAAAACATTGTTAATTAAAAATATGCTTATATTGATTAGCAGTTTCAAAATTGCGGATTACTGCACAGGAGGCCACTTGCCTTATCGGTTTTCGATTCGTCCTTCACGATTGGTTTTGACAGGACATTTTGGGGACAATCTCCCAGACATCTGACCCTTGACCTGCCTACCTAAATGGTTACCTACAAGTTTCTTTCCCACACTGCTAAGAGAGACCCGTGCGTCACTCCTGCCTGGCCTCCCACTTCTCCAGTAAGTCCACTGAACTGGTGAGCATGGGAAATGTAGAGCTGTCGCCTGAAAGATGACTCCTTTGAACTCTGTTTGTATTTTTCTTTGCGTAATTCATATTCCCTTAGAGCCCTGTGCATAAAGTTGGGAAATCATTCATCTTCTGTACAGAAATCCATCTGAAGTCTTCAAACTCTCAGGTTTAGAGAAAAAAACTAAGTAAAAGTTTGTCTGCAAAAATTGTAATTGTTGACAAAGACACAACCGGCTGTACCTTAAATGACATTCTGCTGACTGACGCACATCAGAGGCAGAATTCACGTGAGAGGATCTTGTAGGGTTGTGAACCATCTATCATGATAAGAGAGATATGAAACAGAGCAGTGAGTATTTGCAGGAAATGACACTCAAGGGAAGTTATCACTCAAACAAACAATTCTGACTCCCAAAGCCTCAACACATCCAAAATTCCAACCACTGGTACTAAATGCTAAACATTTGGATGTTTGTGGCTCAATCCCTGTTTAATTACTTATTGGAAGAAGTTGCATCATCCTGTTGCGATGCACAAAAATCAGGGAGCAATAACTTGGTTTCTCTAATCCAAAGCTCAGTTGCATTTTGAAGACATTATTGGAGTCAAAAGTCAAATTAGAAAGGGAGAGACTTACGTTGCATTTGGAGACAATATGTATGAAAACATGACTGTCTTCAAACTAAGAGGTCAGATATGTAGGATTTGAATCCAAGAGGTATATAAAAACAAAAGATGTGTGTTCTACAGTATGATATTCATTACCAATGAGCACTGGGAGTTTAACAAATTCTTTATTTGTTTTTGTTGATTTGTAGACTGTTGGAGATTAAACATACTGTATAATATCTGACCAGCAGAGAGCAGCATCGTACTTAAAAATGCATCAGAACAAAATATGCACCAAGATAACTGAGCCTTGTAAATTTTGAGGAACATATAGCTTATACATTTCCAGTATCACACATTATGTGTTTTGTATATCTATTGTTAGGTTTTTGTATAATTGTAGTTTCATAAAATACAGCTTTTTTCTATACTGTAACCTTCAGTCTTACACAGTATATTTCTATTGTAGCTGTATAAAAAAAAAAAGGTGGACAGGTACTGAAAAAATTACAAAAGAAATTTATTTTTAAATTGTCTTTCTCTGTGACGGTGATATAATATAATGTATTTTTCTCTCTGTGGACATGTACTACAGCCACTTTATACAATTATGCTGTGGATGAATCCCCCAGTGTTAGTATGGTGCTCCTAATAAAAAATAAGATTTTTTTTTTTTTTTAATCTATAACTGTGTGCAGAAAATCTCAGATCTTTTCCTGGTGACTCAGTCTTATGACTCCTCCTCTAAGTCATATTACACAACATGGCAAGTATATGTGCAATCTGTGGCTTATCTTTGAGAGATAACTTTCAAAAATATCTGGTTTGTGTCCTATAAAAATGAAATGTGGTTCCCAGTTTGAACTCCATGAGAAACCATGGCAACTGTGCTTGTTTTGCTGCTCAGTGTTTACAACACAACAATGTGTGCCAATCCATCACCTGGACCTATGAATATTTAATAGCAGCTGCCTTGCAGTAACATGGAAATGAACAAGTGGATCTCCTTATTACTTTTAAGTAGCTCTGATTGGTATTTGTTTCCTTCATTCATCTTGTTGACAAGCCACTTCATTTCTTATTCATTTATACCATTCACTGTTGCAGTCACTAGGTAGCCTACTCTACAAATACAGCTGATGCAATAATACATTAATGCAAACAGGGATACCGTAAACAGATTGATGGCTCTGGCTCATCCTGCAAAGACGTGTCACATCAAGGTGGGAAAGACTGGCATAGTGTGTTTTCTACTGTATTTAGTATTTCTTTTTATATGATTTACTGACGTACAAATGGTAATAATACAGGATCAGCAGGATGGTATTTCTTTATGCCTCATCTCTCACCAGTCCATTTCCTCTGCTCCCTCTATTGAAAAGAGAATAACAGCATCTGTAACCCCCCCAATCAGTCTCGTAGTCTGTATGAATTATGAAACATAGCATTGTAACATTGTAACACTGGAATGAGGTGATGAAAGCTCTGAGGTTTCCTGTGGCTGTTTAATTTGGTTGAGAGCACGAAAGGAGACAAACTACATCTCCGTCACTGACTAAAGGTGGCCGACTGTGAAGGAAAGGTTCCTTTTACTCCACCATCGACTTTCTCTTAAGTGCTTTGAAGACATCTCTGCATGCAGTGATTCATAATGTTTACAACGCAACCTCCAATTTGCCATTGGCCACTGTTCTTCCTAGTGTTTATTATTATGAAAGACTCAGTTGTTTGCTGATTAGACTTCTTTTATCAAACTCTATGTGCTAATTATCATTAAGGCTAAATTGAAAACACCTTTGCTGAAGGACCATTGATATAGAGAGGACCTTTAATTAGTTATTCTACGCCATGTAACTCAACTCAAACACTTTTTTTTACACCAATTAAACTTTTTTAATGGTATTATTATTTTTAATTTAATACTGTTTATAAAACAGGGAGCAAAAATCAAGCGATCTGATTGGCTCGTAGTTGTTGCATAATGAGCACAATTTACAGCTGTGACGTCAAAATACTTTTCACAGAAACGTATCACTCCGCGACGGACGAGCGACACTTACCAACATATAAAGCGAAACAAACGTGCTGGCCGGCGGAGATTTAACATTACAGAAACCTAAACTTAAAAAAAACAAACAAAAAACGACACAACGGTAACAACACGCAGAGCTACCGAAAGAGCAGACATCCAGAAAAAATCCGAAGAGATGAGGTTGCTTGCTTATCTACTGTAAAACAACAAACACGCAGCAGGTGCAGGCAGCGGGGAGGACCTACTTTTTTAGTATTTATTAAAACATCTATATCGATGAAAAACTAATCGTAGTGTGTCATTTACTTCATTTTTTTTGACACGTCATAATTTTCATAATGAAGCAATAGCTCAGGCCGAACAACGCCCCTTATCTGTGGTATAATGCCGCTGTAGTCACGTGGTCTTTATAGTGATATATGTGTAGGAACTATGTAGAGCCTGTGTGAAGGACTCATTATGATGTAACACACAAGTGACACTGAGATAAGGCAAGCTCAGTCTACTCTTGCACAAACTGTGTTTGTTGTGCCTCCACCCTGTGAAATAATAAATCAGACATAGACCGCCAAAGCTAGCTAGCTTGAGCGCTAAAATCGCAGGCGTGTTAGCAAAACTATTAACATTAACTAAATTAGTCCACATTTCTAACGTGGCTCACACATCATTTTATTTTGTCGGTGTTTTTTTTTTTTTTTGTTTTTTTTTGAACAGCCCAGTTTTGCTTTGTTTTGTTTTTTATGAAGTGATTGCCTACAGTTTATGGCCATCTGCTGAAGGACTTTGCAGCTCATGAGAGCAAAAAGTTGAGGGACGATCTTTAATCGGGACTCAGGTAAGATGTGAGAGTTGCTTCTGATGGCACATGCGCAGAAAGATGTCACTTTCAAAGTAAAGGTCCCGTAAAACGTCTAATTTTGGAATAACAACAAGACTAAAGTGTTATAACTCAAGATTTTTTGGAACCCTTTTAAATAATATCAATAGTTATAGATACAAATCAAATAAACTGAAATTAAAGTGGCAGCCTTCATATTACCTTCTGAGCCACTTCAGCTCCAACATAACATAGAAAAAACCAAAATATAAACGGTACAATAAATTGGTCTGTTTCCAAAAAAATCTTTGTGTTAAGTTAACAAATTGGGATTTAGCTGAATAATGATTGGAAAAACTTTGTTTATTTGACATAAAATGTGTTCTATAGTTTATGTAGTATAATTGTTTTATGTACATCAATGGACTAAGCCATTGTTTTTATCTTACATAAACATAAATAATTACATAAATATAAACACAATAATAAATATTCAGAAACCTAATAAAATTATTTCATATAATATGCTCCAATATCATATTTTTTTGTTGCTGGATGATTAAAAACTTTTGATTGAATGGACATAAATTTCCACTGAGGCAAGGGTCACATGGCACACTTATTTGTTCCAGGTGTACTCACAATTACTTACTGGACTGAGTTAAACTAAAGGTTTTTAGCACAAGCTGTTTCCAGTAAATGTTTATATTGTGTGAGCAAATTCTTTTTTAGTGTAGTGTTGCATTCATTTGTTTAGTCTAACCCTAGCCCCAACAACCATTGATGGCTTATTTGCCAGAAGCTTTATAGAGCATTCGGTGGTTTAGCATTGAGTTACATGGTAAATCGAACTCCATGAACAGTCTCTTCACTCTATAGTATGTGATTCCCCAAAATTTGAACAAGTATCCAAAAATATTCCAAATTTTCAGTTTTTCAAAATAAGATTGGAAGCACCATTGCTTGTTTTTCTGTTTTCCCACGTTGAAATAAATACATTTTACACACTATTCACTAATCAAATAATGTTTATTGGTGTCAGTGAATATCAATCTGTCCACTCTATTAAATCTTTCAGAAGTTCTCTTTCTCTCTCTCTCTTGTTGTGGTTACCTCAGACACGTCAGGGTTGTTTTCAAAGGATATCCTCATTAAAGAAAAAAGGGCCTCCTCCTCTAATTGCCTTGCTTCGTGACTTCCCTGACAATAAGCTTCCATATCCTCACACCCATTAAACATCCTCTGTGTGGCGGTTTCAATAATGGGCTGATTCATTTCTGAAGGCAAACAATAGAAATGTCTTCTTGTATTAGTTCAATTGTTGTGATCCCTATTGGCTGTAACACCTTGATTATTTATTTATTTATGTTATAAGTAATTTCATGTTTTGCACATTTGCCCGCAACTATTGGAAGTATGTATTTTTGTATTTCCCAAAGTCTGAATAAGTTCAAGCAGCATCAGTAGTTCTGAGAGGCTGTGGTGATCTCTATACACTGCACTACAATATGACAACACTATGGACATCCTGCAATTTTCGTTTATCAATTTGGAAAATATACAACAAGTCACTTTATAGGTGAGAATATTAATGCCACTTTTTTAGCCCAAAATGTGAAGCATTAATTTAGCATAGACAGAGATAGACAGCTAACATTTTTAATGTCTTTTATACAAGACTGTTAAATTTAATTGGGGTCCTTAACATAAAATTTCTGTAATATATTTAAATATGGTCTGTGTGTATATGTAACTGTATCATCTTTCAGTCCTCATCAGTTTAAATGATGGCTCAAAGGCAGAAATGTCCTTTATTTGTCCTCCACATACAATTTAATAGATACAAGATGAAATGTGGAAAATTGGTGAGTGTGGTTTATTGGACATACTACTCATTAAAATGCATTTCAAAGAGGGTCTGAATGTGTCTGTAAGAATGCAGATAACTTTACCAGAGCGTTTGGGGGCATTTTTTGATAAGGATCTCAAGAAATGGGGGAAATTTATTGCACACTTGAATTTTGTACATATTAGAAAATTGTATTTAGACACTAAGTTACTGTCATTGTTCAGATGTCGTTTCCTAACTTGTTGAACAATAACATAAAACATGCGATGACAAAACAAACTCATATCGAAGCAGTGCATGCTTAAAGTCAAGCAGGGCTTCACCAGTTAGTCCTAAAAACAGATGTAGTAGAACATCATGAATTTGTAGCATTGTCTCTCCTTACATCTCACTGCTGAGCCCATGCAGGATCTGATGTTTGCTTTCTTGTCTTGTAATTTCCTGCCCTCTTGTGGTGACATTGGGCCACTGTCTCTAGAAGCTTGCTTACCAATCAGCCGTATCATCCGGTCATTTCCTCAGCCCTGGCCTTGGCCCTTTTCGCACTCTGCTGTTGACAAAGGCTGGGAGTCGTCAAGCATGGGGAGCTACAGCATTTTTAGAACATTTGAGCATCTTCATTGATTACAATCCCAGGATTTTATAAGGTGACAAACTAACTATAGGCAAATGGGCTTGTCAAGTCACCTTTAACTCAGTATGCTGTTTTTTTGACTGTTGAGAACTGTCACAAAAATTGGTCTGTTGCTACTTGTGCATTAGACGATGATGTGTAGTTGGATCTTTGGCTCTGCTTGACTGTCCATAAAAGTCAGTGAACACCACTGCATCAAAGTCTTTTCAACCAATCCCTCTTCATGCAATAAGTAAATCGGACTGTCTGTGAGCTAATAATATACAGACGTCAGGGAAAGTTATATTACCTTGTTGAGGACGAATATTTAAACCAGCATGAAGTTAGTTTGTGATGTGAATCTCGTGGCTGCTAATAAAATACATCAGGGGCAATGTCTGTATGTTCTCATTCATCCAGGTCATAGTCATATCCGGCAAACAAATTGAATCAAAAGCAGCTGGACTTAGATTTGTCTAACAAGACGTTTCGCCTCTTATCCAAGGGGCTTCATCAGTTCTCAATGCATCGGTCTGACCAGTCCTCACTAGTCGTCAGACTAGTGAGAGGACTCGTCACCCTGCCAGGACATCTTCACTCCAATTTTCTTTCCTGTCTGAAGAAGTTTTGGGATAATTTTCCTAAACTGACAGTAGTCATCTGGCAATTAATAAATACAAATATGGACTTGATCCTTTATTAATGTTAAGATTTTGATTAGTGGAGCTTAGAGTAAGTGTTCTTACTTTGTATCTTTGGTGTGCTCACATACAAGATACAACACACTGGGAAGGACTGGGTAATTGTATGAACGCTCAACTTTGCCTATTTGAATTCTCAATGCTTTGCTTTCCAGGCTGAAATCAACACAGACCCTCTCCCTCCATTGCTGCAATGTTCTCTGCGCCTGAATAATTCAATATTGCTCACTGTCTGCTCCTGTTGTGTGCTGCATGGTTAAGAATCAGTGAAGGGGAAGGCTCAATGCATGGGAACAGCCCTTGTTTTCTACGCCTGCAGCCAGGCGTGCGCCTTATGTAAGGGGGGAGGTTGGGTGGCCAGTGTACAACATCCTCTGCATGAAAACTCCTGTCGCTTTGTCATCACGTGTCTGTCCCATCCTTGCTCTCGCTCTCTATCTGCTACAGCCTCGCTAATGCTTTATTTTTTAATGAACAGTCGGAAATCATCATTATAAGCAGTTTTCTGTGATGATATGTCATTTTCTGTAATTGCATTGTTGTTCTGAGGACATCTTTGAGTCACTGCCTGCTGTATATGCCTTCGGCTCGTCCCCACCCCCACATTCTCCTTGGTCCTCATTAAGAAGCAGGTATTTTTGACATCATGATTACCATATTCGACTTCTAAAGGAGCACTTCATTCAACAGCTATGTTTTTCCATCATACAATTTTGCTAAAATAAGATTTTTAATGAGTAAATGTTGTTTGTATCACACAATAGATAACTGCAACTCGCTCCATCTCTTACAGGTTTGTCTAAAAGGCAAGAATTGAACCCTGTATCTTGTGAGACATCTGGAATAGGAGAATTTGCCTGGTAACTTGTGCATTATTGAACAAAACTTTCAGCCATCTGGTCTTTCACAGGTGTACATGAGTCTGTTTCTCATGATTCAACTACACAGGAACACTGTGCTCTTCAGATGTTTGTCTGAATTACAAACAGCCACTCAATACATCTTTGTGATAATATGCTTTGTTTTCTACAGCTGGAAGTTGTTTCTCATTTGCCTCAGGTTGTCTAGGAATGAACAAATACTTCTCACACAAACATAACACTGCAAATACATACCAGATAAAACAAACCATCAAATGAACAGCAGCATGGTTAAACACAAAGCAGGAGTGTGAACATTGCTAAGTCAGGGGAGGTAGAGATTTTTTGCATGAGAAACAGATAAAAATCCATCTAAACTGCGCTGACCAGCTGTTCAACTGTGTTGAACTAATCACTCACCAAGAGGTAACCAGAGGCATTGGCCTGCCCAGTGAACACAGTACAGGCTGGCTGGATTTAACACTAACATTTAATTTAAGCTTGATTAAATAAAATGACATTTCTTATGATCACTTTGATTAATTAAGTAAAGAATCATTGCTTAAAAGGGAATTCACTTTTTGATAATATTTACTATATCCATGTTTATCACTTAATAAAACAGACTATTTCGCATTCCCAAACCAATACCACTGCAGTACAACTCAGACAATGGAAGAGTATAATATTCTCTGTAATACGCGATAAGATTATCTGCATTCCCGAGAAAAAGTTAAACATCATTCCACAATGTAAAAATAAAAGTTTTGAAAGGTGGAACATAATTTTAGTTTAAATATCACAACTATGGGAAAGTTGAGTGTGGTGAAGAAGTATATTTAGCTCCCTACGGACATAGTTTAATGCTTCATTAATTGGATCAGTGGGTGAGTTGATCTGCTCTGGGACACCTGAGTGAAACCTTCACTGTAAGTGGAGCAAGAAACAGGAAACTACCAAATTAAAACTATATATCATGAGGAATGAATAAATTAAGAAATGCAATTAATAAATCATCGTGTGTAAGCAAGCATTTTGTAAAGTGAGTTGTGAGATTCATTGAAATTAACCCTTATCCCCTGCACCCTGGCCTGACCACCACAACTGATCAATACAATATTTGACTTTGTGGTTAATATTTAACCACGCTCAATTGATTCAGGGCATTCCCAGGCTTTGAAAAACCAATTACTGCCACTTACAAAAATAACATGGTTACACAATAATGGAGCCTTTGTATTCTTTTATTTGTCGCTTGTTGCCACAGGCTCACCTTTATGTACCACTTGAAACCAAGCTTTTCTCCTTTGTCTTAATGATTAGGTGAATAATGTGTTTGCTGTCTATTCTTTTCTATTCTTCTAGTCCAGAAAGTTGTATATCATACAGATCATCAAAAACTTTACCTTCAGTCTCAATTGTTCATCCCTTCTGACAATTATCATACTTGGTTTGCATGTCTGATACTGCTGGTCATGCAAATGTAGTGTAAACTACCATCTCTGCTGAATCTCTGCTTATTATCATTGCATTCAACACATCATGCCTGCTGGAGTTCATGTATAGTCTGTAATTATGTTGGAGGATAAAGCACAATGGGGAAATAAGACGGTATAATAATAGTCATTGTATTTTTGCTGGAATTCCTCTTGTGTGTGTGTTGTTGATTGCTGTCTGCTTTGATAAATGATTGATTGTGTTGTGATCGCTCACAGCTTTTACTTAAATGGGGTAACTTTATTGTGGTCCTATCTGTATTTTAATTTTTAAAAATATTTTTCCCCTATCAAGAACAGCTCACATGTACACACATAACAAAGGTCTACTGTACATCCTGTGCAGGTGTTTGTTCAGTGTTTTTTTTTTCCTGCCGGGAACTTGTGGGCTGTTTGTGATTTTACCAGTCACTTCAGTGATGGGCTGTCATTTTCATGTCACCGTCAGTCATTTGCTCTCCTTCACAACCACTTCTCGAACAACGCCCACTTCACCAGTCAAAGTATGTCAGTGACCAGGATGTGTTTCATGCTCAGTGGCCAGCAGCGATAACCTCTTCCCACTGAGAATATCATGTGACATGTGGAGAGTAAATGATAGTTTCATATATATTATATTCACCATGTTAATGTATACTGCACAATAAAAACAGAGAAAGGCAACCACATTCTTTAAGGTAGATACTTTCTATATGACTGAGAGAAAGGGTGAAAGGTGACACAGTTGAGTCAACATGAGCACTCTAAGCTCTCAGTATCGAGATGAAATGGGATGGAAAGCTGCCTCTCATGCTCTGCTATCCAGGCCAGTGCCCTCACAGCCTGTGGTAGAGTGCCAGTTACTGTACTTTATCTGAACAGGCAGGAAACACAAAGAGCATGTTTTCCCCCTGCGTTGCCATGTGTTTTTCACCTGATCCCTCTTTGCTCTTTCCAAACTCTAGACCTCCCTTATATTTCCATCATTGTAGATAATGATATTGCTGAACTTTGACAGGGACCACTTTTGTACTAGATTTTGTTTCCTTTTTACGGATATCAGTGGAAAACCTGTTTGTCCCATGAAGTGCAAACTTTTCAGGAAATAAAGCCATTTGTTTTTGACTAACTTAACTGTAAAGTTTGGTCACAACAAGTCTGATCTTTGCATATTTTAAATCAATTGTCTTCCGTATTAGTCGATAATTTGGTTGTCAAGGTTCTCATGAGATGATAATAATAAAATAAATAAAAATAAAAAAGACAACGTAATGGGGTTTTTTGTTCTTTTCAAAAAAAAATTTTTTAGGACTTTTTATGCCTTTAACTAAGACAATAATTGGCAAAGAGGCCAGTATGACCTGCAGCATAGATACGTGGATAATATGAAAACATCTGAGTAACTTTCCCTCCTCACTATGATGGAGAAACTGCACTGTGTACTTCATAATAACACTAGGTAAGTTATTCCATAAAATAATATATCAAAATCTGGAAAATGAGAATTGAAAAACATTTTCACATTTTTTATTGCAGTCTACTGAAAATATAGTCTACATTTTTGGTCGCCTTGATCATAAACCTTTAGCTGAAATTGTGGCTTAGTTGATTTCCTTGCAACACTTGAGCCATTTTGGATTTATGATGTGAAGTGTTCACTCCAGAATAGTCTCTCTGTTTTACATGATGTCTCCTCTTCTTCCCTCTTCATCTCTGCTCTGTTGGTACACATTGCAACACTTTTCTGTCATGATATAGACTACACATCCAACACACTTATGGTTCTCTTATGGTTCAAATATTTCCTTCTGTTCAGTGAATTTTATCCACCATTTGGTCAAATGAAATTGCAGCATGCGTTCAGTCTATGGTACTGCCTGGTCTTTACCTCATGGTGTGGTTACTTTGACTGTATATTGTGTGTTTATGTTCTCATTCCAAATACACCAAATACTTACGAACTTACGTAATAACGAAGTATATTACTTTTGAATTTGTATAAAATATTCATGTAGAAATAGAAATAAAGTAACTGGATGCAGTTAAGTTAGAGGCTCCTCGGAAATCACCTGCTGTTTGAAAACCACAAGAAACCTGCAGCTGAGTGCTTCAATTATTTATGAATAAAGAAGTGCTCCAAGCCTGAGCAGCGGGGGGGATTAGATGTGGGATCCAATCTGTAATCCGTTAGGAACCCCGTGCAGGCCGGCCGACGGGGCGGGACGGGGCGGGACGGGGCGAGGCGGGGAGGAGCTTTAGGACCCGGTAGGTGTGGGCAGGGGCAGGATTTTCCCTCCTGGAGGGGCAGCAGGACGCATGCGCCCCGCTCCCACCGTGTCTCCATCCAGGGCGCAGGAGCTGATGGGAAAGACTGTCGGGTTACCTGCTTAAAGGCGCCGCCGGCTGTGTGTGATCGGCCCAACCTGCTGACTGGCTGCGGGGACCGGAACACTTTCCTGCTCTTGGAAACATTGAATAAAGGGGGGAAAGAGCCGAGAGCGGATGAGGGAGAAGTAGAAGATTATTCAGGAGGAGTGTTTGGATGTATCAGAGAGCGGATTAGGTCCCACAGCGAGGAGACGCTCTGTTAAAGATGCGGAAACAACAACAACAATCTGGCTTTTGATCCATCCGGATCTTCGGACACCGTCCGGAGCAGCATGTCTTGGCTCAGGAGGAGGATGAAAATATTCCCACCAGGAGCGAAGCCCTGAAGTTCACTGACTGCTGGGACTATCACTGTGCTATGCATTGGCTCGTTTTTACACCATTACCGCGGGGCTGACGGGTTTGGTCGGACCTGAGCCATCATGTCAAAAGTCATCCAAAAGAAGAACCACTGGATTACCAAAGTCAGCGAGTGCGCGCTTGTGCGGGACGCGTGCGGGGAGCTGAACGTGGAGCTACGCGGCGGGGCGGAGAGCGGAGAGTTTCCCTACATCGGCCAACTTCGAGAGGATGCTGTGGTTTACCAGGACGGCAAACTGAGCCCGGGAGAGCTGCTCCTGGAGGTGGAGGGGCTGGCAGTGTCCGGATTACCCCTTTATGACATCCTAACTTTGATAAAGTGCTGCAAAGATCCCGTCAGGTTGAAAACTGTGCGTCAAGGTAAGAAGTGAATGAGAGGCCACTAGCATGTGTGTGCGTGTGTTTGTTTGTACCTTCTCCTTCCTCTCACTTAGACACACCAAAGAGTTAAGGGGTCCCAGTGGAAGTTTTCTTATTATTGTCAGGTGGCACAGCATCACCAAAAACATAACAATTTGTGTGATTGTGTGAAGTAGCTGCTGCTGCTGCTGCTGCTGCTGCTGCTCTTGCTCAGATTCTCCTCACAGCAGCCTGGAGTTTTCACAGAGTATGACATGAAGCTGTCCTGACAGTCCTCCTCCTGTGCTTGTTTGTCTAACACTGCTAAGGCCACTCAGGGTCTGACCTGCAGGGTCAGGCAAGAGACCACCACAGCTTCATCCTGAGCCCACTCCTCCAAGCCAGGTTCCTGTTCTCATAGGCCACTGGAGCAAAATCTCAAACTTTTTAATGGAACAGCAGTCATGACTCAATTAGTAAGCTGTCAGGAAAAAAAAAAAAGATAAAATAGAAGTGTTTGATTTGTTATAAAGTATCTCAGCATTTCATCCTGTTGGTACCACAATAACAGAGATATCTAGCATCTTGAACTGGTGATGGAAATAGTTTTCCATATTTTCCACTTTCTGCCAGTAAAAGAATTTACTGATTATGGAAAAAAAAATCTTCAACTGATTCCCAATGTTTGATTCTTTACTTTCACATCTGAAGATTAAAAGCAGCCTCTTAGTTTAAGCTGATTATTTTCTCAGCTGGTCGTCGCCCACCTGCAGTTCAAATCCCTGTTTCTTACTAATGATTTTCATCCTCCTGTATTCTGTTGGGTTTTTTTTTTTTTTTTTAATTTTAATGATAAATTCATTGCCCTATGAAAAAAAAAAAAAGGCAACTGGATTAATTAATGCCAAGTAACAGTTTGTCATGATCCAATGGTTTGTTCTTTGATGTCCTTTTTTTTACAAACCCTATCACTTTAGAAGATAATACCACAGCATTTATCACGGTTTTTGCATCCAAAAACAGGTGCTGAAAAAATATTTATTACCCAACTAATCAGTCCCGCTCTAATTAGTTCTGTAAATTAATTTAGTTTTTATTTTAAACCAAAAAGGGTGGGGGTTCAATACCACTCATGGGCAGATGGGGTTATTTCTGGAAATGCTCTCGGTGTGTTAGATCAGCTTGACCCATTGCCCACGGTCTGCTGCATCTGCATCTGTCTGAGGAAAGGCCAAAGGGAGCAGGACACAGTCACAGATTCAAACTTTTCTCTCTTTTTGTTTCTAGTGTATTCTGCATGGCTTCATCCCAGCCAGCTGGATGTTCTGTGCTCTGCGTGTGAATATTGAAATACACCATCAAATGTAAATTTAATATATATATATATAATTGTCTATTTCATCTCACGTGTTTCTTTCATTTCTCACTCACACAATTACACAACATTTGACAGCGTTCACCTCTCTCCAGGGAAATCATTAACAGTGTTATATAACCACAGTTTAGTTTCAGTGTAGCATCGGTGCCTTTCTGGTGTACTGTATGTCCATTAATGGCTGTGAAATCAACAATTGACCTCTGAAGCTGAAGTCTCAACCCCTGGGACAAGAGCTCAGCACTAACGTTGCTTTGCGTTTGCAGAACAGGCATTTGTTTGGCATAATCAGATCAGGATTGCACCACGAGAGGTTTTTAATATCCACAGTTTTGTAATTATTCTCAACTTTACAGAAATGGTCTGTTATGTATTTTTAAACTCTGCTGCACTGTGACAGTATACATTACAGATATCCTAAGTCATGGCTTTGTCATTAGTTTCTTGCTTGAGTCAACAGAATGTATTTGTCTCTAAACAAAGGACAATATGCTTCAGCTATCTGAGGAGCTCACAAGACCTCCATTGTGTCTCGCAGTTTGTCAGACTCCCATGAAGAACTGGCCCGTGTAGGTGATCCAAGCTGTCCCAGACTATATGACTGGCTGGCGGGATAGATTGGATCTCCTTGTTCGAAATAGCTCCAGGTCTTATTACAGGAGCCCACATCACCTTAGTACTCTGTGTGGAAACCCTATCAGGCAGGTTGCTGCTGTGGTATACTACAGTGCCCACAGGTGTGTTTCTCCCACTGAGGAATGCAGAAAGAAAAACCACCTGAATGGTGTCGAAGCATTCCTCTGAAGAAAGTGGAATATTACACCCCTGTGATTTTGACTCATTTTTTTTTTCTCTTAATCTCAGCAAACACTTCAGATTGGGATGGAGTGAAAGCAGTTTATTTATACAACAGATGGATAATATCTGTTATATTTCTATGGTATATGTACAGTAAGGTTGTGTTTTAATCCCATAGAGCTAGTGTTCATACAAGTCACTGGATAATTATATTTCAAAGTCATACATTGTGAGTGAGTGTATCTTTAGTTATGCTATGTATTATTGTGATTTTTTTTTTTTTCATTTCATCAACAGTATGCTGAATTAGTTGCCGTACCTTCCTGTTTGACTTTGTATTCAAGAAAATATACATATACAGATTCAGCCTTTGTTGTAATGAACAGAGTAGATACCGATATCCTAAGAAAGTCCGCACTAATTTTGTGTTATTTTACGGCAGCTATGGTACAGGAATTAGAGCAGGTTGTCCGCTGATCAGGTTTTTGGTTTCATACCTTTGTTCAGCATCTTTGGGCAAGACGCTGAACCCCAAATTACAGATGATGGCTGCTCCATCAGTGTGCATTTGGATGTGATTGTTTGTGTGAACAGGTGAATATGTTGTGTTGTAAAGGACTTTGATTGGTCTCTAAGACTAGAACAGCGCAGACTATATAAGTACTGTCTAATGAGGAGTAGCAGAGGAATTTTGGAGGGTTTTAAAGTCCCTTAATTGCCTCCTTCAGGAGCTGCTGTTTGCGTGCCTCACACAGTTCAATGGAGTCACATGCAGCTTCAACAGCAGAATAAATATCTTGATATAAAGGGGCAAAATTACAATGACTGAGTTCCTGTTGTTTTTTAGAACAATGGCATACACCTGTCCTTTTGACTTCATGCAACATCTCTGTTAAAAGCCTCTCTCTCTGTGACTCACATGAACTGTCCCAATCTGTCTCAGGAATGTTTCACCTCTGGCAACATACTCACAAAGTACACATTAAGGGCAAATACACGAAGTGACAGAGCAACATATTCTATGTTTTCATCTGATGGGCTGTGGTTACTTCATATTTAATAATGACAATCATGCTTTGTTTCCAGAGGCCAGGGTTGGAGGATGACTAGGTTTATGGTTTGCTATGATATTGAGGTTAAAGTACAATGAGGTAAAAATTTCAGACATATCAAACTTTGATCCACCTGTGTAGCACTTATCTTGTCTGAACCCAGCCCCTAGGTGAAATGTTGTGTCATCATGAATTAGTCTTGGCTGTAATTATTGTGCAAGTGATAAGTGGTGCATCTGTGAAGGTTCAAAGGTCATACATTAAGTTTGGTAACACTATTAGACTGATAGTTTTTTTTTCCTCTTATAGTTATTCTGTAATTGATGATACAAAAGCAAGAAACAGATGTGAGTAATGCTGTTTTATTTACTTTGTTTCACAGCCTCATTCAGGACAGCCCTTACCCCTTAGTTGTTTATCTTTGTGACTCAGTCTTCTTCAGCACTTAATGGGTTTAAAGGTTGACTCTGCTCTGATCATGGGTGTGTTTGGCCAGGCTTTTGCCTGAGCTCTGGGATAATGGCCTGGTGTGACAACCAGACTTTTATGACCAAACTTAAATTATTCTTTTTCATTTGCTTCACCCTCCCCATGTAACTTGTTGCTTTCTTCAGTTCTCAAAGACGGGGTGGTACACTGAATTGGAAGACCATCTGTTTAATCATTCAGACCTTCAGGATAGTAAGCATCTGCCTTTTTAAGTGTCCTTGAGCTAATTTCAGAGCGGACCAAGGTCAATATAACTGAACTGCTTTGGTGTAGACAGCACATTTAAAGCAAATCAAAGTGTCACATTACATTTTCCCTGTCATCCTTCAGAATAGGAAAGGGAAATAAAGACAAACATGGGTCTGGTCTTCAAACTCCCATAAGGATGCATTGTGCTTTTAAGTTTAATCCAATTTGAGGATACTGCAAATGTACACTGCGAATTTTGCACTAAGTGCGGAAATCCCAAAGATGTACAGTATATATAAATATATAGACAGAGACAGAGAGACAGAGTGAGAGAACAATTTATAAACAAAAGAAAAATTCATGGCTCTTTTATTTTTGTACATCTTAAACTGTTATGTCCATATTGCACTAATTAGTATTTTTGAAATTGTGTGCATGGCTGTGGAGTGTGGTTAAGATGGCTAACCCCCATCATAAGGACGTGAGGGCTTTGCCAGCACTCATCTCTTTGGTGATGTGCTTGTCCCAGACTGAAAGTCCCTTAGAGTTGCTTAAGTATAAGAACTTTGTCAGTCTTGATTAAGTGTATCTGCCTGAATGAGAATATTCCTGGAAGGTTTGTTTTAGACTTGTGACAGGAATCCTCTGGCTCCTTCTCCTCCTCCTCTGCTCTGTACCCTTCACTTTTTCCTTTTCCTGCCTCAACTGCTTTATGAGCACTGTGCTTTGGGCAGCACAGAGGCCTCAGAGGTTTTATATTTTATCTTTGCCCATCCTCATATCAGCATAAAAAATTTAAATAGCCATATTTATACGTGGACATGGTTATTTAGTTTGGCCCTTACTGCTAAGGACCCCCCCCCAGGTACACAAGCAGCTTGGGTCATTTTTGATAATTTAAACATTTTGCCTCAGGTATTATAACAATGAGGTTGGAAGATGGACAGAGCCAATCATGGTTACAATTTCAGGTCAGTTAACTGTAGCCATGCTTTTTTTTTTTTTTTTTGTACCAGGTCGCACACTGTGTTTATGTTTCTGCTCTTTTTATAGTACTGTGTTTGGACGTAATGTCAAACCTCATGTTTATTTACTTTGTGATCACATAGTTTCTGATTCATTTAAAAAAGAAAGCTCTTTATAATGTATTTTAGCTGGATCAAGTTCTTTTTAAAGTCATATTTTATGTATTTATAAGCCCATTATATAAATGTGTATATATAATGGGCTTAATGATCTGTAGAGTGTTATGACAAATATGACAAACTCTATCCTTAAACCCTTAAAAGAGATGCTAAGATGGAAGCAACCCCAGAACAACAGAGGACAATTCCCTCTTCATTAAATTTACAGTCTGGACAATCAGGAAGAGGACTTCGAGTCACTTCCATGTGCTCTTCTAAATGAATAAAAATTGGATGTTTCGTGTATATGTGTCTGGCTAGAAGCTGGCTAGAGACTTGCATAAGCAGAAATGACTGTTTTATTAAGAAAGTAATTCTGATGTGTTTCGGTACCTTCAGAGTGTTGTTAAATTATGAATCGCTCATCAGCCCATCATTTAAGAAGAGCTTAAATTTCAGGAATGACCTCAGCTTGAGAGGAATGCTCCAGCTGATAAATGAGAGTAAGTCCCTGCCCATACAGTAGGTTCAGGATACTCCTCCACAGCATGTCAGTAAGCAACATGGAGATCCCTCAGGGTTTTTACGGTCCTGGTTGTTTGGCTCTTGTGGAGTTGACATGCTCCATTTTTCACAGAATCCTAACAGACATGTTTACCATGAAGCTCCGGTAGCACGCCACTGCTGAGACTTCACTCCTGTTTATAACGCTAAAAAGACAGCGAAGCGCAACACTGCCTTGTGTTTCTGCACGAGTCACGCTCTATCTTTTTCTTGTTGCAGAGATTGAAGTGAAATCTAATTGTACGAATACATAAATATTTAAAGTTATGGTTGTTATGTTACAATTGAAAAATGCTGATTTAAATGCTGATGTTGTTGCATGATATTAACGATGGAGAAAACCCACTGCTTTTGGTAGTAGCCTGAACACGTTGCTAACCACCACACAGGTTGTAATTATGATCTGAACCCATCACTGTGAAACAATAGGTTAACAGGAGTTTAGGCATGGGCCGGTATTTGATAATATTGAATATCACTAGAAAACAACAAGAAATCCAAAACTAGACATGACACATTCACATTTATAAATGATCCTCTTGCCTTCAGTTTGGGTAGCTTTGGCCTCCATCAAGCAGGATTTATGGCCTGTTGACATGCATGTGCTCCGGGCCCCATTGTGTCATCATCAATCCATGAACATATAACACCCAACACAGCTTGTACTTTCAACTAATATGGCAGTTGCCTACTTACCAGCTTTTTGCTCACAAGCCTGGAAATGTCCACCTTTAGGAGCTAATAAGGGCCGTCTGTGAGGCTGGACGTTTCATTCCAGCACAGGCTGCAGCCTTCTGGCCCTTCAGGTCAGGTTTCCTATGGCACATTTAGTCATCTTAGTCATCAATAGTATCAATCAGTATTTTTGAATCACTTATTAGTCCTAGAATATTCATGTATATTGCTTATGCTAAAAAGTATTCCAATAAAAGTGTTTGAACACATCTTAAACAATCAGTAGTTGTTTTCTACAGTTTGTTTTTATATTCATCGGGCTGACAGATGGCCTCTTTGTTTGTCTGAGCATTAAGCTGTTAAAAAAAACAACCAAATTTGAATTAAATGTAAACTGAACAAACTTGGGGAAATGTTTCCCCTTTTGATGTATCTGCATCTGTATATGCTTGTATCAAATATGAATAGCATGTTATTTGGTTGTACACCAAAGTAGTGAAAATGATGTCGCTGGGTGAAAAGCCATTTTCTCTTTGTGGGCTGTTCGAAATGTAAACTGACAGGTTAAATGCAGCACTGTAGCAGAAGTGCAGTTCCCTTTTATGTTGCACAGAGCTGTTCAGCATGAAAGCGGTTTTTAGTTTTGATCTTCTTCTCTTCCCAATGTGCTTGACTGCTTCCTCCTTTACTACAAGAATATGATGATCTTAATCAGGTGATGCAGGAAAGCAAAGAAAATACTGTGATACCGCTTTAAGAGCTCATCATGGGCTTCTTTCACTCAGCCACTCTCTCTGCTGCTCTAATACGCACGTGCACTGACCCGCAAACTCATACATACTCCTACTAAGTTGATCAACCACACACACACACACACTCTGCTCACTGCAAGGGATTCTCATATAGTGGCGATAAATTGACATTTAAGCTGCGCTCCTCCTAGAATCACACATCTGGAAAGGATTATGCACCATTACAGGCTCTTTTTTTATGCACATCATAGTTCTCCTTTTAGTCTGTCTCTCTGGTTTTGTTGTGGTTTTTCGGCTCAGTAATTACACTTTCCTCCAGATGCAAATAACATATAGTGTGAGAAACGTTCTAATTTTACCAAAGCTCCTCTGTCATCAAGATAGTTTTCACAATCTGGAGAAGGATCTGAAAAATTTCTAGCCTTTAAAATAATCAAGGTTTAATTGCAAAATAAAATGCAATTTATTACACGAATATCAGTCTGTGGTTTGCTGGTTTGCAGATGTTCCTTAGAGGATTTCTCGTGCCGCTGATCTCGCTGTCCTTTCCCTCCTCCTAGTCAGTCAATCTCTAGAGATTCAGGTTGCTCATAAGCTCTTGAGAGGCTGACCCGACCCTTCTCGGTTTACCACTGTGTAAAACTCTTTATGCTTTATCATCTGATATCCTGACACTAATGTTCACACTGCAGTTTAATCTGAAATATGTTATCCTACAACTCAGCTTCAGATAGCCAGTAATCTTTTTTTAAGGAAGCACAAAAGCCAAATAACTGCTAGAGAATAGCTAAATGTAGTTTAGAAGAAATCTTATCCATAGCTTTACCCTTGTGGTACCGCAGTGATAACTACAGCAGTAATGTAAAAGGAATGTGCTTTCAATTGGCATGGTGCTACCACTACATCAGTGACTGGATGGATCACCTCCTCCCACTGTATAAAAATGAAGCCATATTCTCCTGGATATGGGCATTGCCATCTTGAACTAGTGTTGTCATTTGGATCAGGGGTATCCTTGTCAAAGTCACTAAGTCTTGGTTCTCGGAGTGAATTTTTGGAATTGTTGGATCTCTGTAAATAATTTTAGCGTGCTAAATGAATTAAACCAACTTGTCTATCAACATCCCACCCATACATTGGCCCATGTCAATCATGGCATCACACCAGCAAGTAGCAAACCAAACTTGTCACAAACGCTTAGCTTGTCATGAACACCCTTTGCTAGGTAGCAGCCAATACTCAGACTGTGAAAGTCCCTGCAGTGTTTGTACCACAGGCGGTGACGCCTCTGGCATCGTTGACCTGACTGATTCAATTGAACAATGAACAATTAGATATAACCAGAATAAAAGAAATGTTTTTGTGAGAAGGACAGTCACAAAAAAATTATGACGATAACACTTTCATCCTTTATAGAAAGGATTTGAACCTCCAAATTGGAAAGGAAATTAACATTTATTTAGGAAGTTGGGTATTTTGTGCAAATTTTCACATGAAATACTTTTTCTGTGGAATATCCTCAGCTGTCATATCTGCTCCATTAAACAAAGCCCAGATGTATCTAGTTTGTTTTGGTTTAGAAAGCATGCAGCCTGAGAGCTTTACACTTATTTTCCTAACGCAGCACATGTGCTAAGTTGAAAATTTAGGAGCACCACCACAAAATAATATACTTTCCATATCAGAGGGAAGGGAAGAGATGTTTACAAGCAAAATAATCAAGTTTTTTTTTTTTATTTGATCGTCAACTTAATATTTCAGTTGTAGGTATAACCATTGATTTGTGTATGAATATAATCTTGCAGTCCACTGTCCATAGATTTGATTTGTTGTGCTCTAAAAGCTCTTTTTTTTTTATTTATTTACCCATTCATTTAATATTTTGTGTAGAACTCAATGGATTAATTCTTGAATAGACATGTTGTTTTTTTTTGTTTTGTTTTGTTTTTTTAGATTGAGGCAATATTATTGAAATATGAAAGTAGCTTTTGTCAGGAACATGGAAATAAGCAATCAGTGCTTGCTGTCGCTTTGTGTTTATTGTAGTGGAAATTCCACTGTTTACTCCAAACAAAGCACCATTGTTTCCTTAAAATGCATCGATTCCAGTGTTGCAGAGAGGATGTTTCCTGGGAAAGTTGGATGCCATCTGAAGGTGTACAGTACAGAAAATGCCAAAGCTTTTAATAACCCGTTGTATGCAGGATCACAGTTATCTGATAACGGGCTTCATGCTTGTAGTCTTAATGAGCCCTTGAGCATAGCTTCATGATTTATATGTATTGCAAGGAAGTCACCCACTAATTTCTATGGGAATAACTAAATGTGAGGTTTTAGGTGTAAAAGTAAATTTGCTCTGTGTGAAGTTTCAATGTATCGGTTATTAAAGTTTAGCATTTAAATATTTCAAGGCTCTACAGTCTTCATTAGATAACATCTGTTTGGATAAAAACATCATATAAAGGTTTTCTTTTTTTGGGGGGGTCATAATTTAGTCTTTAGCTGATGTGATTTAGAGACACTTAAAACTAACAGAAGGGCTCTTCTTCTTGATATTTCACCTAATCCCAAACATATACACAGAAACTAGAGCCAGCAAACACAGGCAGCTTTGATCTTTGAGCTCCAGAAGAATCTGGGTAGTTTTCCCACAATCCTGTTCCCAGATTGAAAAGGTTAAAAAGTTAAATCACACCAGAGAGCTGACAACTTCAAACAGGTGGAGGAGAACCTCCGATGTTCAAATAACTTTACGGGCTGCGTTTTTCTGTGCTACGAGAGATGTGTGGCAGCATCAACGCAATCTCATACGTTCTCGAACATATATCTCCCACTTGCGGCAGGTGGAAGGATGTTGTATCTAAATCAAAGCAGCTCTGCAGTAAATGGCTCTCTCCATCTGATATTCTCATTACTGTCAAGAAGCTTGAAGACTTCTCTGGTTGCGGTGGCTTAAGTTAGTCACAGTAGCAAAGAAAAATTCCAACAATGACGGTGATTAGTGTTGTAAAGGAAGTCTCTCCCTGTTAACCTGCAGCCTCTTCAAAGGGCGCAAATCAAGCCATCGAAATGAGAGAAAAGCTACTTTTGTTGATCAATTGACAACACTTTCATTTAAGGATAATAGGGGTGTAACAAATAACTGATTTGAACTGGAGAATCCTATTTGTTTATTGAAAGATGTGCGTGCACCGGTACACAGACCCTGGATCGGTCTGAATGTAGCATGAACTGGCCGAGGACACGATTACAAAGTTATGAATCAGTTTCATGTTTGTGTTGTTTATGAGGGAAAGACAAAATGTCGATTCACAATGCACCAATATTTCTGTAAGACTACTTACAGTTTGCCACTTTTTTGTGTTCTGTCAGCTCTTAGAATGCTGAATAGTGAATAGTAAATAAATATTTGATGTAAAACAGATAGAACCTATACAGCCTTGAATGTAATGTAACATAGGCAAAGTGTGAATGTCAGGTGTGGTGCTGTGACCTTGTTACTGTATGTGTGTTGTTGTGATACATGCAGGGAACTGCAAACAGAATTGCCCGTTGCAGGGTAAATAAAGTTTTCTAATCTAATCTAATCTAATCTAATCAAGGGATGTCTCGAAATTTTGTTATAATTTTCTACCTCAGTAGCTCATTGTTGCCTGATCTGAGCCTACACAGACCTCTTCTGAGCTTTGGCTCTTGTTTGTGCCAGCAGAGAAATTAAATTGCTTGTTTTAATTGTCGAAGGACTTTGCCAAGTTCTTAAAATGCAATTTATTACACTAATAAACATACCATGTTTTTGAATTCACATATCAAAAGTAAAAAAAAAAAAAAAAAAGTTCCCTGGTCTTTGAATTCATTTGAAGGTAACCAATGCCACATTTATGGTATTGACTTGCATTAATTCATAATGTAACATGATTGTCTACTGTGAGGAACTGTGTAAGATTATATCATATCATGTCAAATCCCACTGAATCAAATCAAAACAAATTGTTCCACTTAAAAAAAAAAAGAAGAAGTATTTACCCTGAATCTTATCGTACCCCATGTACTTAGATATGTATCGGACTGTCTTGTCATGTTTTGGAGAGATGCCCACCCATAAGGGATAATCCACATATGTAGTAACTTTACATTGTGACAGGTGTGTAAGCAGCTGCAACTCATTTGCATAACACAGATGAGACAAATCTGTGGTGACCGGTGCTATAGCCTGATCGATCCTTCCTTATTTTAAATTTAAATTGCACAAACTACAAATTCTCCTTTCTGAAATTAGGAGGCGTTAATATACCTAATTGTACATTGTACATACAGTAAAATTTCTCAATTGAAAAATGTGGACTTACTAAGAAAAGAACTAACTTGGTTTTTCCTTGACTTATTGACAAACTGCACTGGTACACCATCACGCAGAAGAATTTTAATTTATAAAAACAGTGATATTTAGTCCATAAATCTATCAAGTCATGTAGCAATGACAGTCCTTCATATTCCCTTAACCCCAAGCTGCATTTGTTCTGTCTCAACACTCAGTTTACGATGCAATAAAAATTGGAAGAAAGACAAAAGTGATTAATCAGTTAAGGTAATGCAGAGATTTATCATTTCACTTCCACATATTATTTACTGTTTTCATAAAATGAGATCAAAATCCAAACTGCAAGGGACAAAAATAGCCTGCTTTTTATACTGTATTTTGGACAAAGTTCTGAAAATGCTGAACTCTGAATTTCTTACAAAGCAGCTCAATAGCGTTGAAAACTCAACTCTGGATTATCTCTGATTCACTGAGTTTTCTTTTCACAAGGTGAGAAAAACTCATCATGACGACTGAACTTGTTTGGACGAAAAATTAATGAACGCCTTGTCCTGTAACTAATTAGAAATCTGCTACGATCCTTTCCTAGCCACCTTGCTGTAACAAAGCCATGTCTGACTTTCTGGTTGTAACCAGCATGTAAACCTACCACATGGGACTTCTTAAAAACCAACATTTTCCTTCAGTCTTCTGCCCTACTTTTACATACACATCTACCACAATCTGACACATGCCTCAGCCTATCAAGTCACTGGCTGTTTTTCTTCCAGCTGTGGTTCTGAATCACTGAGTAAATTTAGACTCTCTGACAAGGTGAGATAATGATGGAAACATTTTCTTCAGCCAATTGTGTCAGCTAAATTTACTTTCAACTCTTAAGTTGTGTGACTTACTCTCCGTCTTATCTTGTGCTATGCTGCCTTTTGTAAACTTGGCCTGAAACCGACTCAAATCTCATTGAACTCTCAAATTGAAAACAATATTTTATTCTTTGATGATTTTCTTTGTTCTCAATATAGAGCTTCAGTTTGAGTTCATATATGGTAGCGAAGACTGTTTAATCAGTAAACCGTCACTGCAAGTGCATTAATCTAACCGAAATGTCTTCAGATAACCGTTTTTTTGAAAGGTGAGATATATTTTTATAACGCTCATGAAGAAGAGGATAAAAGGTAAATATGTGTTTCGGCTGGTCCTAAAAGATGAAAAAATATGCACGACATCATCCAACTCCGAGAAACATAGTTAAGGTTGCTTCCGTTAATGTCTCAGGCTGTTTGCGAGCTTCTCTCTGTCCAATGGGAGGGAGTGACCTTAGGATGCAGCTGTTCATCAGAAGTTGGCAGCATCTTGCTGTGCTGAGTAGTGAGGCATGGGGGAGTGGAGAGGAGAAATACTTGGTGCCGAGAAGGTCGGGGGGGTTAGATAGAGGTCAGGACTGGCTATAATTTGAGCAGAAACTGCACGGCAGGTTAACTCACTGAGAAAACCTAAAGAAAATGTTGTGTTGATATTGATAATTTGGTGTTTTTTAGCCTGTAACCAACAAACTGTGCATTTTACATCATCTCCAACCATTTTGGAAAGATTATTTCCTGCAGAGGTGGAACAGTGACACAGAGCATTAAGTTGTCAGCACCCAGTGATGCATTTGCAGCCAGGGAGCACTCAGAACTCCACATCGCTGTGTACAATGAAACTGTGTTCAGCAACTGTTTGTCTTTGATTTGAGATGCCGTACGTAACACCTGCAATGCACCTTGGCAGCCAACTGTCAAATATTGACTTTGCGCTATTGGCCTGACTTTACAAAAAAGTTCAACTTTTTAAGTGAAGTTTAAAAATTCTGGAAGTAAATAATACTTCCAGAAAGATATATATAATATTCAATGCTGTGAATTTAATAACCTTTCCTGGGGTGTAGCTCAGTGGTAGAGTTTATGCCTTGCATGCAGAGACCCCGGGGTTCAAGCCCCCATAAATGGGGAGGCTTGTGACAGGAGGGGCATCCGGTGTAAAAACTGTAGCCAAATCAACCATGAAAGTCACAGGGCTGATTTGCTGTGGCAACCTTGAACAGGCAAAAGCCGAAAGAAGAGGGGGAAAAAAAACAAATCCCAAAACAATTTAACAACCTTTAAAAGGTTGGTTCATTAACATAAAATCAAAAAGGATAGTTTCTCAACAAAAACCCCCACTTAAACTCAAAAGCTTCTTACTTGGCTTTTCCCGGAGCTTTTGGCCACACCTAATGGCCTTCAACAGTTGATAAGGTTTGCCCATTTCTCGTGGAGAGTGAAAAATTTATAGAAATTTTAATTACTGTAAAGAAATTATTTAAATTCACCTAAAACAGACGTAATAAAACTCTAATATTGTATTGTTATTCTTACTCAAACAGTTGCTTCCCAGGAGGAGGTATATTATTTGACAAATAAAATATTAAATCCATAACGTTCACAGCTTTATTTGCAACTACAGTTTGCTTTAAATTATGGATTAGCTGTTGAGAAGCTGTAAATAATCTTAAAATGTGACCTGTTTTGTCTGATCAGTAGTCCAAAAATCAAGAGATATTCAGAAATCATATGAGCGAAATTTGGCCTTTGACCTTTAACCAGCTGGCATCCAAAAAACCTACTGTATTATGTTGCTCTAGAGGCCTCATGAGTATTTTCATGTTCAAGTAAGAAAACTTCCCCATCACCAAAATTAACCTGCAATACTTATTTATCAGGAAATGCTTCTGAAAATTACAAGGTCTATGCTATGTTTGGCTACAGTTATTACACATCCTTCCTTCTTGTAGACCTTGAACTCACTGGCTTGAATATCCCTGGCTAAGCACTGGAAATTGTCCAGTCCTATTGTCTCTCCAGCTCTGGTGGATTTCTTGTCAATTAGATGAAGGACACGGGAAGGAAGGAATTACTAATCGAGTTTCCCCATTCATTCATGACAATAGCCTTGAGGGGCCTGATGATACCACACACACCAGAGAAGGAGCTACTAAAGAAGTTGTACTGGATGAGAAAATGGCTTGAATTGGCCCAGATGATTATTTATGTTAGGTTATTGGATTGGACTATACAGTATTTGGATGATATCTCATATCCTGATCTGTGACTGCCAGTTCTGGATGACAAAAGACTCTCATTACAAGAAAGTATAGAGGACAAGGACTTGGCATGTTATTTTACGTCGAGCACAATGAATGAGTACCTCAATAAAACACTCACAGCAGCTGCAATTAAACACCACACAGTCGGATCTGCAGTGAGTGGGAGGCAGTGCCTGATCTCATTTTAATGATCTCAACATATTAATACTAACTGGTATTATGTAATCGTGTCATATTCAGACAACTGTTTGCCTGATTGTATTTATTTTTAAACTCAACACTCTTCTGTCCATCTTCGTATTCATCAAACGCTCAATAGGAATGGTCCCTCGTGTCTTTTCATATTTCAAAGGTACAGCTTGTGCCTCCGGATCCCTTAATGCAGGATTTTGTTCAAGCAGACGAAGAAACTGTTAAAGCGAGAGGTATTAGCTGGTTTAGCTTTGACCGAATTATAATAGATATGTGAAATCAATGTTTTCTCTCTTTTAAATTTAGATTAGGGCGACAAAAAACGTACAATTTTCTTTATGAATTTATTGAGCAACTAAGTAAATGTTCGTCAATCTAATATCCGATCCCAGAGGATGTTTAATCTGATTAAAAGTCCAGAATCAAAAGATATTATCCACTCTTGCGCTGTGTACTTGACTGTGCCTTTTGTGTTTAATAATGTTCTCCATCTATTGACGCAAGGAGCTTATAAATATATCTGAACACTATCGGCTGAGTCGGCAGCTCAACCTATTCATATGAACAATAATGTAGAACAAGATGAGGGGTGCTAACTAAAATAAAATTCTGGGTTTGGTCTCTGCTCTGCAAACTGTGTTCACGAGCAAGTGGACCAATACGCTGCGTTTCAGGTGGTCTAAAACTGATCAATTAGTCCACACCAAAGTTTAGTTCACCGTATTCACACCAGCGTTAAGGAACCAAACTACAGTGGGAGATAATAATGAATTATTATTTTCATCATCAGGTAATATGACAAGTTTTTTTTTTTTTTTTAAAACACTGATATATTTAGTTTATTGCTCTCACATTTTAGTGGCTGAAATGGATTATTAAAAGAAACGTATCAAAAAAAAATCTTTTACGAGTCCATAGTTAATTTGTAAAAAATATTACAATATACTCACAGTGGCTTCCCTGTGTTTTTGTTGTTGTTGTTGTTGTTGTTTTTTATTGGCACAATGAAGATGAGGCAGAAAATTTCATAATCTTCTTGTATCTGTTATGGTTGAAATCTGTTAATGTGCACATTTTTGTTTATGCACAGCTCTGAAAAAAGTTTGCTTTGCAGACCATATATTATATTGTGACCCATGGAGATACTTGGTAGATTTACCTGACAAATCGATTGAGCAGCCATCACTGAGAGCCACAGGCAGTGCATGACATCCTGGAAATAGACACTCAGGTCATGACATTTGTTTTAAGTGCTGTTTTAGAGATGTCACTTTCATAGTTTCTCTGTCTTTCTGTTGTCACTTAAGTATGGTTTGAAGAAGCAGGACCGACACACACCTATGAAGCCTTGCAGCATAATAACAACACAGCTGGTGACGGAGCTCTAAGGTCCGCCTTTAATCTTATCTCAGCTGTTGATCCCCAGCTGTCAGTCTGCAGGGGGTTATCTCTCAGACAGCTCTGATCAAGACTGAGGTGTTTGCACTGCTGTGAAAGAATCACTCTTGCGTTTTTTGTTTTGTTTTGTTTTACAGCTAACCATATTAGTTAAATCATTTAACAGGCATGCACAATTACCTTTGTTGAAATACTGCTTGTTCTCTTCTTGCAGCAGCATTCACTTAGTAACTATCTAAAAAGATTCCCAGATTAATGTAACAAATCCCCCTGTGCGGCCTGTTGTCTGTCAGACATCTTCCTGCATACAGCTTTGTTTATTTAACTGTTAGTCCCCTTGGTTAGCACAGCTGATTTTGAGAAAGGGGTTGTTTATTGTAATTAATATTAGCAGAGAAATCAGATGTATAGGTCACAGGACGTCCCGTCTCCTGCTCTCCACCAGCTCTGCTGGTTTATTTTTTTTTGCCACATCAACTGCATACGAACCCCCTTCAATTACAGCTCTCAAGGTACAAATTAGTGGTTATTTCACCCGGTGGAAAGGCTTCTCCTTTTCCACTCTTTCATCCAGATGCATACAAACTATAATTCAAGCCTAATGTGGTCACTTCTTCTCTTGTGTTTTGTTGTGGCTTTCATCATATTAGCTGACTGGTGATGACACACTCGCCTCCGTGGTGGGAGATGTTTCAGTCTACTACACCATTCAAGGGAGGAAGGGAAGAAGAGACTAAGGACGGGGTACGTGTATCTCCGCTCCGTCTCATTGCCTGTGGTCATCGGCTCCTGTGAAAGAGGGGACTTTAATGACAGAGGAAGTCTTTGTGTGCAACTGCCAGGCAGGCAATGACATTTAACAGAATCAGCCAGTTAGAACTGATGGCATGCTCATATGCCGACTACAGCTTGATGCTTTCTATCAGTGATGTGGACTATTCAGCCCACTGAATAGATGATAACAAAAAAGATACAATAGACACATTAAATAGCAGCTTTTGTGTGCATTTTCTGCAAACATTTCTTTAAAACAGGATCCAGGAGATGAAACTAGAGATCCTGCAAGCTGGAATATGTCAAGGTTGGTATTCTTGTATTTGACAGGAACAGCAGTCAATGTTTAGTGTGTGTTGAAATGTTTTTGGATGCAGGCAGATTGGTGGTATTGAGTCAACATCATTCAAGACTGACTGACTGCTCTCCCAGCTCTCTATTTCAAGATATTACCTTTTCTTTGAGTCCTCACACAGTTGTCGCTACCTTTCTTCCACTTCTTCCTCTTGCCTGCCTCACTTTTTCTTCCTCCATCCTTTGGCCTACTCAGCTAGTAACACAGAGTAGAGGGAGCGGTAGGCCTCGGTTCCTTTGGTTATATTTAGCAGTGAACAGATGCAGTGCACTGGAGCGGAACATACTGCCTATGCTTGCCTCTGTGTTTGTGTGCGTGTGTGTCTTTGTTTGTGACTCTTCCTTCAAACCAGTCCCCCCATCATGCACTGCTGACTCTGACTCAGCAGCACAGCACAGGAGAACTGGGTCAGAATATAAACCATCCATAAATTTCTGTATGTTGAAACCAGAGGGTCTTGATTGTTTGGAATGACCGAAGAAAAGTCCTCTTTTGAAAAATCTCTGTAACGTAATGTCTACATGTTGATAATAATCTCAAAAGGTCACTTAATTGACAAGTCGATCGAAGTTAATGCCTCAATTGATCATAAATGAATAGTCTACTGACATTTTACAGCATATTAGTTGAGAAAAGAACAGGCAGATTGATCAATAATGAAACTAAGAGCCAGTACAACCCTTCAGGGTTGTTTCAGTGTAAATGGATGCTGCAATCTTTTGAATGTTCCACACATGGCAACAGCAGAGCTACCATCAGACTTAATAATCAAATAATCAACATAAAGAAAACTGTACTGAACCGTGGAGAAAGTGACAACATAGCTAATGTGGTAACTTTTTTTAATGCAAATGCCGTTGACGTGTGACCCTCAGAGACTGATAAATAAGCTATGTTGATAAGGTGGTGACATCATTTTACCGAACACAACATTGTGTATGTTAAATAGCATGTTTGTTGCAGCTTCTCAGATGTGGGAATTTGTAGCTTTTTTCTTGGTCTTATGCGACACTCAACTGTGAAAAAAGAGTGTTTTGCAGCATAGGATGGTCACATTCAGGGCTTCTGTCTAGTCCCTGGGATCTCTGAGAGAGGGTTTAAAGTGGGAATACCATGAAAGCAGCTCTGGGTGTGGCTGCTTATGGCAGTAATTATAGAAAAAGACGACAGAGGACCAGTCCAGAGCTTTATGGTGGACCGCTCTGTGATTGTTGTTTTTTCCTCTCCACCCCTGCCGCTTTGATTGCAGGGCTCATGGCAGGCAGCAATAAGACGGCTGCTGTTAAGCGGTGAACATGCTCAGGGAAGCCTAAACATGCTCCAATCATATCTGTTGCTGCTGTGACTGACCATGTATGTGTGCCTGGTTGACATGAGAACAAACCAAGTGAGTCCCATGTTTAACATCATTATTATCACTTCCTCTGTATCAGCTGTCAGGAAGGCTCTCAGCCAGGATAATGGCTGGAGATTGCAGCTACTTTCTCACACCAAGAGAGCCAAGAGGAGCCCATCACTGAGAGCAGAAGCAGTTGTACATTAGTTTTGTGCGTTGCATCCCTCCCGATGTTCACCTCTCTCAGACGGCCCCTCCTTATATTGCTGGATAATGTAGAGTTAAATGCTCTCATCTGTAACTGGAGAGTCCAGTGTTGACTGACGGGATGTCCTGAGACCCACAGGAAGCTGCTGAAACAATGGAATTTACTGTTTAAGAAGCAGCATTTCCAGTTCCTACTCTGGGGCCATTATTTGGAATGAGCCAGAGGAAATACAGTATTATTTGTCCTCTGGAGGAAATGCCATCTCTTTGTGTTTGGTTTGAGCTCTGTGTTATTGGCCTCTGACGGCATGGAAGGTAAAAGACACTATGAAACAGGGATAAATGGGGCAATTAAAAAATTCAGAAGATGGCTTACAAGAAGCTAAACCGTGATTTTGTGTCAGTTTTTTGCCCCTGTTGCCCCTTTTTGTGCTTCGGCGCCACACCAGACAGGAGTGGGGGATGCAGAATAATGGTGCCTTCTTAATCAAGATGTGATGACAGACAGGCGGTGAAATCCCCATCTGACCGCTGCTTCATAACAGTTTTGTCCCACAATTCTTTAAGTATAGATGGATAGATTTTCTGCTACCCAAATTATAGATTGTTCAAGAAATACTTTTGGGAACAATACACAATCATTTAGTGAGTGGAGGAGATAAATATCATTCTTGAGTTTGTCCATTCAATATGCCAGAAACCAAGGAGCTAACTGCGTTAGTTTACCATAAAGACTAAGGGAAAGCCAGCAGCTTAGCTAAGCATAAAGACAAATAATAGGAGGAAACTGTTGGTTTGTTTTGACAATGAGTCGTTATTTGGGCTATTTTGAGCTGGACAATTTTTTTTTTTTTTTTTTTTTTGGCCAGGACAAGTAACTTTTTCTGGTCAAGAAATGGAATGCAGCAAAAGTGTTAGGATTTCTCTTTTTGTTCTGATTAAACAAATTAGATCAATATTGTTAATTATTTACTTGTACATATTTTGTTTGTCATGTCAGCCGTTTCTCCCCATATTCAGTCTTACGTATGGTATAGCATGGTGTATATGTATTCTAAGATAATAATAATAATAGATAATAGATAGTTAGCTCTTGGTTTCATATACAGTGGGGACAGTAAGAGGTTAATTGTCAGTCTCACCTGACTCTCAGCAAGAGGCCAAAGAGGGCTATTTCCCAAACTGTTCCCAAACCAATGGTCTCTCCTTAACCAATACCCTCTGCCTTGAAAAGCATCTTGTCTTAGACCATAATCCACTCTGTCATCACTACATGTGGTGTTTCATTGGATATACCAAAGTGTGTATGTGTGTTTATGTCTTCCAGTTACTGTATAATTTTGCTCCTCTACCCAAAGTAAGATCAATCTGGCTATCATTTCTCTTTTATTCTGCAGTGGGAATCCACAGGGCCCTCTAGGTTTCACTAGAGCCCGCACATATCAGCATTTTAATTGTTATATTTAATCTCTTTAAATAATCATCCTCTTTTAATCCTAATATTTAGCTAATCTTCCATCACATTTGCTTCAGACTTTACTAAAACCTTGAAAATATAATCATCTCCCTGTTGCCTATGTAGAGAAAAGATTCTGCCAAGAGCGAAGCAAGAAGATCTTCAACTTCAGTCAGTCAGTTGAACAGCAGTCACAACAAAGATGGCAGAGCAATAAGACCAAAGTTAGGTCAAAGGACTTCACAGGACAACAGCTTTCAAAACTTGGAATATCCCTTTTTGATTGTTTTGTTTGGTGTACTACAGGAAGAATGCAGGAATCTGACCTCAAAGTGCTTCATCTGGTTAAAGGACTAGCTCTAATAATCACAGTTTGCCACTGCAATTCAACGTCCAACACACAGACAAGTTTACTACACAAGACAAAACATCTTTGTCGTTTCTCCTTCTCATTTTACTCCAAAAACTGGGAGGAGTTGCTTGTTTAAAATGTTTTTTCTTGCAAATAGTGAGAAAATTTCCAGTTTTTATCCTTTGTGTAACCAAGCTCATAATATGTATTGTGTGTTGCATTCTTCCAGAGAGCAGCTATAATTTGGGGATTTTTCTCTCTGCCGTGGCCAAAATGAACCTACATGTGTGGTCTGTATCTTGAAAGAAAGCACTTGTGTGGGTATTATACTAAACCCCTTAGACATATTTGTCACGGCTTAGTGCACATTGTTTGTGTCTGCCATCAAAAAAATGTTGCCTGCCATAAAGTTTAAGATGTATTGCAGGCACCTTGATTTCAGTAATAATCTGCGCAATGTATTGAAGGCACAAAAAAAAAGAAAAGAAAATCAATCCTCCATTTTAGAGTGTTAACGAGATCCTATTATTTTAATAACTCATGTTTTTGTTTTGTTAAACCTTAATCTGAAAATTTAAGCCACTCCAGTTGTAGGATAATTTACTGGAGTACAAAGTATAACATTGAATGAAATGGAAACTAAAGACAATAGCTGACTGAATGTTCTTGATTAATAAGTGTGTTAATTTCTGCCACAGTGAGAGTGGAAAGAGCAATTCCCCTCACTCCTCACCACGAGGATAGGTATTCTGGATCTAACTCCGGCTGCACCACTGGGGGGCAGCAGCCCATAATGACCATGCCTACCTTGTGTCATTTGCTCCGGTTGCTATGGTAACAGGTCTGCATAAAGCAGACTCATTGGTAGTGAGATTGAGAAACACAGAGGGCAGTGTTGAGCCAGAGGGCGGCAAATGAATCTCAATTAGCAGGAGAACAGAGACTCACACACAACAAATACACAGTACATTCTCTACAAACTGTGGATTTCATTGGTCTGCACATACAGTACATGCAAATGATCAAAAACACCAGTCACAAAATGCTGATGAAATAATAACCATCTAGTCTGCTTATTTCCCCCACTATTGATTGACAGGTAGCAGCAGTGCCTGGTGGTGATGACAGCTGGTATGCAGCGCTATAGCGTGCAGCTACTTGGCGCAGTCTTCCAGTGATGTTTAAAACTGCCACAACCGTATGTTTTTGCTCCATTGGCTGTCAGGCCAGCATGTTGTAACTGTTTTTGAATGTATCTCCAAATCTGAAACTGTTTATCATGCTGCCTAATTTAAAATGATCCAAATCTCTGTGGGCTCTTAATGCAACATTACTAATTAAAAGCAAAACTTGCAATGCAGATGTGTTGCATATCTTTTCTTTTCATGCCCACATGAATATAAAGGAGAATGTGTGAATCGCTATCTCCTAAGATGTTTGAGAACACACCCCCACTCTCCTCCCAGTCCCAAAATGAGACAGGGATGCATAACTAGATTTAAGGTTATGTAATGCTGACTGGAGGCATAGAGGATGTTTATAATCCACTGTTATTTGGGTTAAACCCATCTCTCTCTCTCTCTCTGTAAGAGGACAGGAGCCTCACATCCACACACATCTCCATTCTGCCTCATGTAGGGCTGAAAAGCACTGATCCCTGTCACACACAGTCTTCTAATGGTTGGCTCTACAGCGCCCAGAAACCGCTCTGATCATACTAATACAGATTTTACAGATTTTCCCTGATAGAAAGATTTCATTGTTATAAGAATAAAGGATATTTTCTCTCCGAGCTCTCAAATGATCCATCTTATCCTCCAGAGACAGACTGCTGTCACTTATTTTCACTGACAGAGAGAATATCGTAACTGTGAATAACTTTGAGAATATATTCACTAGCCAGATGCATCACAAACAGTGTCTGGAAATCATAAAAGGGAAACCGTCTCCTACAATGTCATTATGAGATCAACATTTTAATTTGTCCATTTGGTTCATGACGAAATCAAAACCAGAAATGTGTGGGGGTTTTTTTTTTTTTTTTTTGTTATTGTTGTTTTTGTTTTTGTTTTTGTTTTTTTGTTTTTTTTTGGGGGGGGGTGCATAACAATGACGTAGAAAGAAGACAAATATAAAAAAAGAAAAATTATTTTTATGTCGTGAGCTTTTGGTCCTGGACTGGAACCTCCTGCCTAATGGGAATGACCCAAGTGTTTATGTCTAGGGTGAGAGGGGTCAATCTTAATCTTCCTGGCTCACCTGGAAGTGTGCAGGTCTTGGAGGGATGGCAGATTGCAGCCAATCACCTTCTCAGCAGAGCAAATGATTCCCTGCTGTCTGCTCTTGTCCTTGGCAGTAGTAGCAATGTGGCAGGTGGTGATGGAGGGGAGGTGAGGATGGACTCAATGAATGCAGTGTAGAGGTGCATTGTCATGGTGTCTCTCGGCTGAACCTCTTTATCTGACACAGGAAGTTCATCCTTAGCCCAGCTTTCTTGACTTGCCACTTGAGTGACAGTGGCACCCAGGAAGCAGACACACTCAGGTGTCCACATAGGAGTCACACAGGGTGACTTATTGGGCTCCTCTTAAGGTCTACAACTCAAGGCCATCTTTAAAACGGTGCCATGTTTTCACCGGCTCATCAGACAACCTTTAAGCAATACTCTTCCTCCCCGATGGGTCCTATGAGGGTGGTGTCATCCGCAGATTTCAGCACCTTAGATTGATGGCCAGAAGTACAGCTGATGGTTAAGAAAGAGAAGAGCAGAAATGACAAGGAACAGCTTTGTTGAATTTTGCCTCAGCTGTGATCCACCTGCAGCGGCCATGTTCAGCAAGGAAAACTTATCCTGTAGCGGAGCCATGCTGCAGACAATGAAGGCAGAGCAGAGTCTATAAACCTGATGAGGTTTAGGGTTAAGGTTAGCCCTAACTAGCTACTGTTGTTATGGACTCTGTAGATTTCTTTTGGATACTACAATGATTTTTATGGGTGTGTGTATATATATATATTTTTTTTTTCTTTTCTAAATAAAATGGATTTTTTAATATTTCTACACTTTTTGGAACTTGCAACCACAAGTTGCTCTTTGTGTGTTCAGAAAAAAATTAAAGTGTTCATTTAAATACTTATAAATGTTAACATGCTCATGGATTGATGTACCTTCATTGTCACAGTATTTGAATATTAACATTTGCACATGCAGTTGGTTGCTTTCTATGTATTCCAATAAAATATGCGCCTGGTGAAAATTGAAAATCTGAAAATATCCATTGTCCAGACTATGTTTTGAAAAGACACAACTGTGGATTATCAGATACTGTATCAGAATGTCCAGCACATTCCCAGCACATAGCCTGTATCTTACTGAATACAAGGATCTCCATCTATGCATGGTGAATTGAACAATCCACCATGTGTATTGTGTAAAAATCAGTGGAAAACCATAGAGCTGTGGTTTCTACCAGGAGATTATATCTCCTGTTTTCTCCTTATTTAAACCCAGTTTTTGTTACGTGCTGCTGAGAAACCACTCTAAATGTGACAAGGAAAAGACATTATTGTTTTATCCTTAAGTCTAAGATTTCATAAAAAAAATGCTAGTAAAAGTAACGAAAGTTACATTTTCTTGTGGCTCTCTTTTTCTGTAGTGAACATCTATCAGACTGTGACATACCTAAATCCATCACATCAAATCATGACTTTGCTCTCTGACTGGAACAGGAATTTATTTTATCAAGCTGTTAGATATCAGTATTTTTATTGATATATGTTTTTTTCAATTTCAGAAGCAGAATGCAACACTTACAGCACCATAGCATCTGCTTATTTGTTTAGGGAAACAGCGTGATATAAAATCCAGGGAGAAGCAAAGTAAACAGTGTATGAACTGTACACACAGGCACATACAGCCACAGCGGTGTGATTGTAATCTCTGATCCACCAGACTTTAATCCTCATAAATATTGGATATATGATGACTTTCTTTCTGATTGGACAGGACACCTGGGCAGCCCACCCTTTGCTAGCTCCAATTACCCTCAGGAGGGGGTTGTTCCTGACAACGGTCCTCATCTCAGGCGAAGAACTGACATGGCAGTAAAGGCAAACATTAATGACCAATCATATTTTATTTCTGATTAGGTACTGTTTATATAAATCAACATTCACAGACTTGGAAATTGAGAAGTGGAAGATGTACCAATTGAACATGTGTGGTTAAAAAAAAACAAAAAAAAAAACAAGAGTGTGTGTGTGTTGTTGTGTTTGTGTTCGCAAGTGTGCTGTTGTATCTGTTTTCCCCTTTACAGTCTGACTGCTGCTTGCCTAGCAGGGACTGTAATGATGGTCGTCAGCACTGGCTGGTTGCTAGGTAACAATTACCTGACTGTGCTTTGCTTGCACAGAATTACATAGTGTGTGTGTGTGTGTGTGTGTCTATGTGTGCGTGTGCGTGCGTGTGTTTGTGTAGAGGAGCGGAAAAATACAGAAAAGGAGTACCAACCAGTGTCTCCACTTCTGGCCAGAAAATACTCAGGTTCGTGATAAAGATAATATTAGCTAACCTTAAATTTCATGAGCACTGTGTTTCAAATTTCTGAGTGACAAATATATCAGTGGGACTATTTTTGAATAGATGTTTCTCTGGATTTATGTTGAGACCAGTTGGTTTAGATGTCATGTGTCATTGTAGTTCTGGACAATGATATGACCAAAGGGCCACACCCTGAAACAGGTACTGCTTTGCATTTTTACTTCCTTAGCTGCTACACTGGTCTATCTGCGTTTCCCTGCATTTCCTAGTCCCTTAGTAGCACTTCCTGCCTCTGTCCTGTCTTACTCAGTAAGATTTGTACACTGAAATCTAAACCATAGTCCCAACTCTAACCTTTAAGAAATAGAATTTCTTAACTGATGAAATTAGTTCATTTATTTCCTCTCTGAGTTCTATGAGAAGATTAATCCCACTCTTATGTCTCCACAGTAAATACAAACCCAAAGCCAGCGGCTGGTTACTTTAGCTTAACGTACATAGTCAAATCTAGAAATGAGTTAATCTTAACATGAATATTCGAAGCCAAGAAATAGTGCTGCATACAAATAGTTGGAACCCTCAGACAGAACCAGGCCAGCTGATTTTGAAGTTCACTGATTTCCAACAACTTATCAAAGCTTGCAATACATTAGTTATTTTACACACATTAAGATCTAATCAAACATAAAAGACATCGCCCCTCTTTCCTCTGCTTCTGAAATGTCAAAATAGAACTTGGGCCACTTCTAAAGAGTATAGTTGAAGTCTGTGTTATTCATTTCTCCTTCATTCTCCACCTCCTGATCTAAAAAAACTGCTGAAGGAGGTGTGAGTGGAGGCCTGACAGTCTACAGCACTGTATCACAGAGCTGGGCCCACTTTTAAACAAATCTCAACAATGAACAATTTGATCAAATCCCTTCTGAAACTGTATCCTAACCAGGTAATCTTTTGTTTATCTAGCTATACAATACATCGGCGCACAGGAGATAAAGATGCTCAACCTTTTACTTTTAATACGACCATCCCATAATTCAGATAAACACACTGGCCCTGTCATTATGGAGCACAGAGCCGGGGGGGGGGGGGGGGCAACAGGAGGCCATGGCACCTCCCCTAACAAGTGCTTGCCAGCTCTCCCAGACATGGATGATATATTTGGAGATCATTAAATGGTCCTAAATGAGACCCTGGCGTGAGAGCAAGCTCTGACCATCTGGCCCCTTTGTGAGTGCCTGAGCTCTCTTCAAATTCAGCCAGCAGCATCAGCACCTCTGATTGGGCAGATGCAGAGTAGGCCTGGGAGTTTTAGCCAATCAGACTCTTTTTATCAATTACCCAAACCAGCCTCAGTCTCTAAATGAACCAGCCTGGTACATATGTGTTTCTCCCCTCTACTCATACAGGGTTTGATTTATTTCTTTGAAACTGGCATGTAAAGAAATAGATGCATTTTTTTAAATTAAATCCTGTAGAATGAGTATCACTAATTCTTTGTGTTTAATGTTTCAGATGGTGCTGTTTAGTAATGCTGGGCCACTGGCTCTAAAGATGGCTGTGTCAGGCTCTCGGTCGATTCCTGAATTTTGTCCAAACTGAAATGTCTCAAAAATGATTCCATGGCTTGCCATGAAACTTTGTGGAGGTTTTTTTGAGGCCCCAAGTGGGAATTCTTGTTGCTTTCCTGACTCACTAATTTATCCCCTAGCGCCAACAACAGGCTGATGTTTCTGATGCTTAGTGAAGTTATGCTGAAGTGTAGCCTCTAGCATGGCTGGAGACTTGTTAGTAGTCAGACAGCTGCAGTATTTTTGAGTGTTGCCAATCACCAGTGTTTCCTGCATATTATTAGTTCTCACTTGCCAATAAATTAGCATTCAAACTACTGCTATGAATGGAGCTGCTAGTATTGCTGACTTTTTTTTTTTTTTTTTTTTTAATTATTGAGGCTTTTTTACCTGAACTGCCTCTGTCTGTCTTCTGTTTCCAGGTCACAAGCTCAACAAGGACCTGAGGCATTACCTGAGCTTGAGGTTTCAAAAATCTTCACCCGACCACGAGCTACAGAAGACTATCCGAGCCAATCTGTATCGCCATGCTGTGCCTTGTGAGTAAAGATATTGTGATAATGTCAGGCTGGATGCTGAAATTAGGACATCAGCCTTAAGAGTGCTGTCTTTAACTCTCTTTAGCATCATTTCGTCATCTTTGCCACGATGACCCACTTCTATTTGGCTATTTTTTTTTTTTTTCATTTTCTTTTAATCTCATTCTTACCTTTCACTCACTCGCAAATTATTCTGTTACACTTTATGTCCCTCTCATCATATAAAATTCTCACCATCTCTGACTCTGACAAATGAGAAACAGAAACAAACATGCATTTTGCAAGCTGTCTCGCTGGTGTTTGTTATGTATCACTGCCCATTAAAGCTACTCGTGCCTTGACCGCACCAAAGCGATGTTATTGCAGCTGTCTCCCATAGCTGTGAAACATACAAAAAGACTGGCTTGAGCCAAGAACCCAACACAGTGCCAGACTCAACAGCTGGGCTTGGTTACATCACAAATAGTTTGATGTGTGGTTTGGTGAGACAGTCCAGCACTTTTTAGTTCATTTTCCTACTGTACTCATGTGATGTTTGTGGTTTTGTTTTTTTTTTCTTTCTTAAACCTTTGACTTTAGTTATGATGACCAGATAGCTTGGGGCTTTGTGCGCTATATCAAAACAGCAATGTGGATCCATTGAGGAAGTGACTAGGGAGCAAAGGAAAGAGAATATGTGTGTTTGTGTGTGTGTGTCCATGTGTGTCTTTGTGCGTCTGTGTGTGCCTCTCCCCAAGGAATTGTTTTGATTATCACACATATGCATCGACATGATTTAATCAGTCAAGAAAGGGATCATCGTTCCCATAAAACACCACCTCCCTGTGTGTGGTTGTGTGCCTGCATGTGGTGGTTTGCATGTGTTTGCATTGCAGTGCTCCTTAATAAAATGTGGCACTTTGACTAGATTGGCGTATTATATACCCCCCATCTCTTTTTTCTCTGTTGTTCTTTGCTTTTTCACTCTCTGCCTCTCAGTCTCTGGCTGCCTGTCTTGCGTTCGGACATGTGACTGGTAAATCCGCTTCTGTGAGCCTCCCCCGGTGCCCTGCCGGGGATTATGATGTTCTGATATATTGAAAATAGATTCCCGCCTGATTATGTGATGCACATGTTGGGCTCTCACAAACATCACAGGAGGATGAGGAAACCTCTGTGTGCAGAGGATAGACGGCAATGATATTAAAGTTGAACATTGACAAAATAAAAAAAAAAAATGAAGGTATCTAAGGGCTTCTGATGATGATGATATCCAAATAATAAAGGAATTAATGGATATTTTCATCCCTTTGGGTCAAAAATTTATTAAAATAATGGAAATACCTGATACCTGTCAGAGGCCAGAAACTTTGGAAAAGGGATGTTGAATTAGACATTATTGTCTGGAAGATAAAGTCGTATCCCTTTGAGTCGTCTTTAACTGAAACAGAATAATCCTTGAGCCAACGAACATCTGTTGCTCACTAATTGTCATATAAAGATAAACAGAAGTACAAGACATTTGAAGACATTATCATCTGTGGACAGGTGTGAGTCATTAGATTGGAAATGTGAATTCTTCAGTATGCTTCAAATGATTTTTTGTACAGCATGAATCAAGTTAAGACCATAAACATTTAGAGATCACAGAGACAAAGAGCAATGTCCAGCTCCAGAAGTTTTACTCTAGTTTTCTTTCCGTTTATCTCAACAGAAACTCATCTCATTATTTTCAGATCTTCTCTGCTTCGCTGTGCTTTGCTGTGGCTGTAATGAAGTGCAATGATTTAGAGTAATTCACTGACAAGAAAGTAATGACAAACATCCTTGTGTGCAGGGAAAACCTTAATAGAGCTGCATTAGCTCTTGGTCATAAGCAAAAACTCAACTGTTAATGGTACGTGATTAAAAAAAAAACGAAGCACAGCAGAAATGTTTGAGCCTTGTAAAATACCTGAACACAGCTGAAGTGGAGACAAAACCAAATTGTTTACAGAGTAAGGTGCACTTTTTTTGGTGCATAAAGCAAGACAATGTGTGACACAGAACTCATCCTCACAGGAAGAATTGCCCCAAATTATTCATTAGTTGAAACTATTTCTTATTTCTGGTTGAAATCTCAGAAAAAAAAAAAAGGGGGGCTCCAATGTGTCTTGATAAGCTCATTAAATGGCAGCATAATGGACTCTGCACACACTGTGGTTGCAGTGATAAATCATTAAAAGTTATTCTAATTTTCTCATTTTCAACAAATCTTAACACACCAACAGTGTTAGTTCATCTCTCAACACTTTCCAGCTTCTTCACCCCAAATTTTAGACTCAGCGATCATGTCACTGAGTCTTTCTGAGGATTTAAATGTGACCAGTATACAAGAATATAATTTAACCTTTTGTCCATTTAAATAACCTGAGTCATTTTCTAAAACAGCACTTAAACTTTACTCAAACATGAGTCAGCAGTGAATCTGTTGAGAACTTTTTTTTTTTTTTTTTTTCCAGAGTGAAATCAATGCAAAAGTGAGTGTTTACAGAAGCAGGAAGGTATATGTGGGATTGTCTTAAAATAAACTACAGTGCCCACATTCATGGAGATGAAAGAACATGTCATTCAGTGATGTGCTTTTGTCAGGACATGGCACAGAGGACAAATATACATCCATCCTTGCCTCAGATAAAACATTAAGACAAATTCTTTGGTGGTTTTGGGCTTCGACCACAATAAAATACATCATGACTGACATTATGTGACGCTTAATAGTCACTTTTACACAATGTTACCTATATACGGGTGAATGATTTGATTGTGTACTTTGCCCAATATTTTCTCTGGTAATGACTTTAAAAAGAAAACTGCATGGTCAGTCTGACCCTGAAATGTTTATGTTGTTTAACCCTCCTCTCTTTTTTCTTGGTGACCTACTATCGCTGACGCCTCCTTTTCATTGTGTCTCTCCCTCTCACACACATGCAAATATTTTCTTGGCATGACATGGCAGAATGACAAAAGCAGGCAAATAGAAGCCACACGTCTCAACCCTCTGTTTCCTTTGTCTATGTGTCTCTTCTGTCTCCTCCCCCTCCCCTGAGCACATGTGTTTCCCTCTGTCCTAATGTTTGACTCGAACAGGTGCCTGTTCTTCCACCACTGGCCGAGGTGGGATTTTTTTTTTTTTTTTTCTCTCTTTTGGGCATGTGTGTGAATGTGTGAATGCTTAAGCCCCCTCCTCTTCCAATCAGCCCACCCTTCTCCCTTCTCCTTCGTAGCTCTGCTTCTACAGATGGCCATTGTTATCATGTGCAGCAAATGTCACTATTGATAGAGAAGTCGCTCTCTCGTGGGATTCATTTTTCTCTCACATCTACAGCTGCTGCTTTGGGATGAGGGTTATCTCTGTGTTATCCCAGCGTTTGAGCCACAGAGCGGACCAATCCTCCCTCCCCCCACCTGATCTCCCCCTCCTGCGCCCTCTCCTTCTCCCTCTCCCTCTCCCCTCGTTCTCTCATCACTTCAAATCCTCCAGTGAGTGTCAGCGTCCCTGTGGCTTGGCAGTGGCTGCTGCCTTCCTCTGTCTCTCTCTGTCACACTCTAGCTGCTCTCACTGTCTCCCTGCCGCTGCTGCTCTCAACCTCCATCTCCTCTTGCTCTTTCTCTCTCTCTCTCTCTCTCTGACTCCCTCCCCTTCTCACTGTCCTTCACTCCCTTGCTTCCTTGTTTTCCACTCCACTGCCGATCTCGGAGAAATCATTGTTGGAGACAAATTTCTCTGTTTGCCGCTCACACAAAGAAAGGGATTACAGCTTGATTTGCTGACTCCAGGCTTGCTCTGCATCCAGGCAAGTGGCAGCTCCTTATTCTGTCCTCATTCTCTCCTTCTTTTTTCCACTCTCACTGCCATCCGCCATCCAAAGCCTGTGATGTATGCATGGCAGAGTGTGTGTGTGTGTTTGTGTGTGTGTGTGTGTGTGTGTGTGTGTGTGTGTGTATTTGTGTATGTGTGTGGTTGATGCTGTGTATATAGGCTAAGGGAATCAGGGAAGGTGGGGGTAGGGGTGGGAATTATGTGAGGGAAATAGGGGGGCAGGCACACACGGATCAGGCACGTCCAACCCAGAGGGACAGATGGCCAGTAGCCCTGGTGCTTTTTCCTCTTTGGTTTTCTAATTCACCCTGCAGGCTTTGTGTAAGGCCCACTGGTATACAGACCTTCTTCTCAAGAAGGAAGAGATGGCTTCCTTCAGTTAGGAGAGGAATAGGGGTATCTATGTGTTAGGAGCATACAGGGAGGAAGAAGGGGATGTGGTGTGGGAGAATGGGGAGGTTGCTGTAGAGGCAGGGCAGCTTTTTAAGAGGGGGTTAGGATAGGATATGAGAGGAGAAGAAATGAGGAGCTGAGAAGGGAACGGGGGGCGGGGGAGAAGGGCGAGTGAGGCTGTTACGGGGAGGGGGGGTCATCAGCCTCAAATGCATGGAGGTCAGGTCCAGATGCTGCTCAAACAAAAGGGCCTCTCTGGGGGAACGGCAGGGGGAAGTGTGGCACTCGCCATTGTGTGTGTCGCTGCATTGCAGGGTGCTGCCGGGGAGCCTCATGCTAATGATGGCCATTCATTCTTGTAACGGATGAGTGGGCCCCAGCTTCTGTTTGCCTCCTTTTCAGATGCACATGGTTCAGATTTTGTTCATGTGACCAAATATCGGCTACGTTAACACACGATTTGTTCTGGAGACAACAAGGAATGGGAGAACGACGGCCTCAGAGCTAATTGAGGAAGCTGGGCAAATATGGGTTTTTGCATAGTAATGATATACGAAGACAGGTGATGACCGTGTGTGTGTGTGTGAGAGAGAGTGAGAGAAAAATTATTATTCAATGCATGTATTGATGTATTCAGGTATTCGTGTATTCATTTGTCATTGGTGAAATGAAGCACATACTATATACAGGCCAAATGAATTACAGACCTTCCTGCTGTTATCATCAACGCGATTGGCAGCTGAGTGGAAGGTGATGTCTGATGTCATTTTTGTTATTGACAATCTCCTTCTGGCCCTATTCAGAGGCATCTTGTTGTACCTTATCAAGCAGAAACCATTACAACAACACAACCACTGTCTCTGTTTCTGCACCTGCAGTTTAGAACAAGCTGTACCCTGAGCCCATTCTTACATTAACTTAATCAGTCCCAATGAGCAGCCACTGTGATCATGAATGTCAAGTGTAGCTCAGCATAATGTTCTTATTATTCAAGCTACATATTCAAGTTACTTTGTTCATGGCCAAATTTGTGTAAGACACCGAGCCTTTGATCTTGTGAATACTCAAGTTATAATTGTAGGATTGTTGACATGATCCCCCCCGATTCACTTTTGTCTCTTTAAAGTAATCACTCTCTGGGCAATGAGCTTCTATCTTGTCCCATAACTGCAGAGATTTTTCGTGCAAGTCTTTCTGTGTGGTTATTGGATGAGTGCATAGACCACAGTGATGATTGTCCATACTGGACGCCCTGTTTCCCACATGGAACAAAAAGGGATCTCAGCATTGTTGATGAATTCTCTGCACTGTTTTCAAGTGACAATTATATTTGAGTGAGCTACATTGTCTAAGTTTGTTGTTGTCAGTGGATTTAGATAATGATAGTCCTTTTTTTTTTTTTTTTTAGGTCAGAGAAATGAAGTGCAGTAATTCACTGACTGAACAATGGCTCTCTGTTATGATCACAAAGTCTTGTACAAGACAGATCTGTGTGTGAGCGTCTTGTGATGATTTGGACATGGCTCTGCTGTGCTAGCCAGCTAGCATACATTACTGGTGTTCTCGAGCAAGTCTCAATGCCTCTAAGCGTTGAGTGTGATGATGCCGGATTAAGAATCAGATATGCTTTGACTTTTCCACCGAACTCTGAGTCCACATGATGCTTTGCTGTTCTGTATTGTCATAGTTAGATCATCTTTGCACAAGCTCCTCTCGTCTAAGGTTGTCAGAATTGTTACAAATACTCAATTCACTAGAATTAGTGTGTACACTATATATGAAGTTGGAGGCAGCAGAGTAGCTTCTCTCAGTCTAGGGTGTACTCTATTTTCATATTTAGTGTAAATACATGAGTGTGGTACTGATGTGCTCTAATGATATTCAACAAAGTCTTTAATGTAAAATCTGAAAGTGGTCCCTCAAGAAGAAAAATTCAGCCATTTAATTTACAGATGGGCAAGTTATCAGATATAGATCGAGCTTTATTATATTTTACTGATAAATGAGCATTTGAACGGGAAACTAGTCTACAAGTTTGAACCCAAATTGTTGCTGATCTACAAATTGAGTTTAGCTTTGGCTTAATCCGACAAAACATGTCCAACCTGTTCCTTCAACTCTTCCTGACTAACAAATGTTAACTCACATTGTTGCTAACTTAAGTAGCCTGCCATCTGGTAGCAAAGGTTAGCAGGATCAGTACATTACAGTAGAATATATGGTATGGAAAATTCTTGTTGATTCACTTCAGGACTCCAATAAAGCCACTTCATTCATTTGTTTCTAACTGTGTTACAATCAGGACATGTGGCTGAAATTGGAGTATCTGAGTCCAAACTGAAAGCTGCAGTGCTCTCCCTTGAGGGCAGCTCCTGTTTTTTTGTGGTCAAGTTTCCAGGGCAGGAGTCCGTGTCCCATGCAGGTATAGGCCTGCGCTGCCAGGTACGAGCTTCCCATTGGTTTGTCAGTGAGCTTTTAATCTTCCACTGTTCTAACCAAATCCAGGCTCACTTTCTAGTCCACTCAAAGCACAGCAACCAAATCTGTATCTGTATTAATCCCAGACAAAGAACAATGGTCATCAATTGTCATATTTACACCTTTTATTTTTTACCTTTTACACTAGATTATTCGGTATTTCTCACCTATCTCCATGTGTATCTTGAATACTTAACCACGTTCTTGTCCTGCTGCCCTCTACGTAATTATTCAACCCAGCTTTGACCCCTGAAGAGGTTTTCTCAGCTACAGGAGCTGAACGAAGCTAACTGTTTATCAGGAGGGACCATGTGTTAGGTAATGTCAAGAGTATATTTATGGCTAAGATAGCAAGGGGCATTGAAGAAGAGAAAGACAGAGGAAAGAGAGAGGGAGGGAGGGAGGGAGGCAGTGGGCGGGAGCATGCGGGGGATGTGGGGCTGCAGCCATTGGCCTCAGACAGGAACTGTAGTGTGAATAGCTCACATTGGCTTAGCCCCTAAGCTGGGCTGGACCTCTAATTTGCTCTGCTTGTGAAGCTTTGAAGAAAAATAGCAGCTGCCTGCTAGCTGCCTGCCTGAAGGAGCTCGAAATCTGTGAGGTAGCACTCACTCAGTCACTCAGTCACTCACAGACAACTGGATGATCCATGGAGGGTTTGGATGGAAGAGGGAGACTGGAATTCAGCCTGCTTGGATTTATCCTTCTGAATATTTCTGTGGAATAACAGTGGGGAGAGGAAAGCAGCAGCAGCGGCGGCAGCAGTAGTGGTGCTGGTGTAGAGGTAATTCTGTGACATTTGCTTCATCTCCTGGGAGTGATGCCTTGGCTTCCGGGATTAGATGGGGAGAGATGTGGGTGGGGAGAACAGACGAATACAGACAGAGGCAGGTGGATTTTTTGTTTCAGAGAGACTGTGGGAATCAGTGCCGGTGCAGATCTGTTGTATGATATTGATGAGCTGTGATGTTTAGTGCCGTTTGTCTCTGATGATGGCGGTTCAGTGTGCATACATTTCACTAATCTAAACACTAATCTGCTGACACTATTAGAGGAAATTATTATCTGTTTTTCTCCATTGGCTAATGCTGCCACATCTTCTCCCTCATCTTTTTCTTTCCCCTTTCCCTTCATTCTTACTTCTTTGAATCACCCATCCTCATGCACTAGCTCTCTCCTCTCAGCTCCTTTTCTCTTTATTACACCTGGCTCCCTCCAATAAACAGCGCTTTTCTAATGGGTGAAAGACAAACAAAACCCTGACCATCTTTTGTGTACATTTACAAGATTTCCAGCTAATGATGCTTCAGATAGTGTGTGCCTGCCCGCTATTCATTCTCAGCCCCCCCCCCCCCCCCCCCCCCCTTCATTCTTCTCCCCCATATTGAAAGGGGAGAGGTGGGGAGGGAGCTGGGAGAACAGCAGGAGAATAGCGGCTGGGACTCAGCTGTGAGGAGTGTTGTGGCGCGAGCTGAAAGAATGGCCTGTTGTGTTAGGCAGCAGCAGTATTGTGAGTCCAGCCTCTCTCTCCCTCTGTGTCCTCTGTCCCTCTCCTCTTTAATGGGTAACTCCATCATCCCTTTATTCAAACAATCACAGCGAGGAACTGGCTCTTCATATTAAAGGAAGAAAAAAAAGAATACACTAACACTAAGCCCTTTGATCATGAGCACTACCCTTTTTATAAATGCTGGGGTTTTTTTTTAATATATAAAACAATTTTAAATGTTAACAGAAATAAAGCTGGTGCAAGTAGTGGATAAAGTGATTAATTGGGCAAAAATTAATCAACAACTACTTGATAAGTGAATTGTTTCAATTTCAATTTAATTTCCTTTCAAGCAAAAACACCAAACTTCATCTTATTCCAGTCATCGGGTTTGGTACTTTTTTTTTTACCCTGTGGCAAGAAAAGAATATTTTTGGACTCTGAACTGAACTATTGTAAGCATTTTTGAGACCATCCCTGCAAATCAAGAAAATTGAATCAATTTGACACGGCAAAATCAAAAAATATACCTGAGTTGATGATACTTGGATGGCAAAAAGTGATAATATACAACAGGAATACTTGTCAAAAAATCTTCTATTTAATAGTGAGTCTTTATTTCTGTTGTGTTAATGTGTGCATGGTTTTGCATGAGTTTGACTGTGGGCAGCGAGAGGAGGGAATGAAGCCCTTTGGTGAAGCTTCTCCAACCTCATCCTAGTTAATTGAACCTACAACAGCATGGTATGCTTTTAGCAGCACCTTGGCCTCTGATACGACCTGGAGTGGGACTGCTATTTGCTTAATCATTAATCTGAGGGCCTCTGTTACATTGATTCTCACTCTGTTCCCCTTCATAAATCATTATAGGCCAGCAATCCCTTTAATGGGGGATGGAAGTGCTGATTGAACATAGCCGCGGCACGCAGGATATAATACTCACCTTGGTCTACGGGTCAGATCATCAGGACTGAAGACACTGGTCCAGTACCTGTCCACATCAGCAGTATTTCATTTCTAGCCAATAAAGCATGAAGATGGAGTGACACATAAAAAATATGTTTAACCACTGTCTAGACCGAATACTGTGTGTGTGTATTTGTCCTATTAGCAGCTTTAAAAGAGTTGCCTCACTGTCACTGTAATGGATGCGGTTGGTCATCTGCTCCTAGTTTGTGGTTGAGGCACTCCCATCATCTGACCAGTGTATTAAGGGACTACTTGTGTAGATGAGGCCTTGAAGTGCTGCCTCAATCAATGCTGCTCCAGTAATTGGCTTAGATGCCCAAGAGAGTTCCCTGCTAACTCCCTCTGTGACTGTTTGCTTTCTCTGCCCCTCCTCTCCTCCGTCTGCTCTGAGATATGTACGTAATTTCTTCTCACGTCATCGCTCAGCCTCTGTTTTCATAACACACACTTCTCTGTCCACACAGTGCATGTGTTTATCCTGGAAACATGTCTGAATTTATGCTCTGGCTGCAGCTTTGAAAGCTGCACAGCAGAGAGTTGCTAGCGTCGGCTGAAGTGCCATATGTTTGTCAACAATAAAGCATAAAGTTTAATGTAACATGATCCATCGCTGTTAATTAATTAAATACTATTGAAGCATTAAAATGTATTTATTGAGAAAACAACAATTCCCTTGCTCTATTTATAATCCCACTATCAGGTTCATATCACTCAGGTCAGTTAGAAGTTGCTCACTCTTGTGTGTGTGAGCGACCCACCCTCCTGTCACGCTTACACTCATAACCAGCAGGGGTTAAAAACAGCAGATGTTTGGCAGAACTGGTGTGCTTGTGCCTCTGTGTGTGTCTACGAGTGTGTGTATGTCTGTGTTAGACAATGTGTGGAAGCACCTCAGACCATCAACAGCAGGAAGGCGTTCGAGGGTATCAAATGTCACCAGAGTGCTGTCAGCCACATGGTCTATTGTGTCTATGCATGAGGATGTTTTTTCACCTGGAGTTGTGTGTTTGTGGTTGTAGTGATAGAAGTGTGTGCCTTTGTGGGACAGTTTTTTTTTTGTTGTTGTTTTTTACTGTAAAAATGCAAAAAATGTTTTTTAAGGAGATGTTCATAAGCATCTTGTCTCTGACTGTGATGATCTGAACTGAGCTGGGGTCATGTGAGTGTGGCTGGAACTGGGTTCAAGTTATCTTGGCCTCAGGTATCAGTGAACCAAATTCAACCAGAGGTCAGAACAGGACATCAATAGAGAGACTGTTGAGTGTGGAGAAGCAGATATTACCATTAGCTTTATAAATATTACCCTTATTTCGCTTTTCTGTCTGTTCATTGGCACAACACACAAAAAAAAACAAACAAACAAAAAAAAAACCCAACAACAACAGCAGCAGCGGAGAGGCTTATTGCATGGCTCCCCTTGAACAGAAAACATCCACTTCTAACAACACTGTATTTCCACTTGGCAGCTTCTGCAAAACCTGAGCTCTTCGAACTATTTAAAATGATATGAGCATGGTTTCATTTTCAGCTTGTGAATCATGTTCCAAATTGCACATAATAGTAATCCAGTGCCATTAAGTGACCATGTAATGTCAGAAGGTAATCCACTGGGTGTACTAATATTGAAATGAAGTCTGCAGACATCTGTCTGTGTGACTCAGGGTTCTTTTTTTTTTAAACTGGGCATTAATAATAAAATAAAAAAATAAATAAAGTTAGGATTAATGTTTGTCCTGTTGCTGCTTTACCTGCAAAGTAGTTGCTTATATGTGCAAAAACAACAACAACTTGCCACATCCCATAGATGAAGTAAATACACTTGATAATTAATTTGTACCTTTTTGAGCTAAAATCAATATCCCCTTTGTTAATATAAAACCTATATAGTAGACTGGGAGTCTACAGCCATGCTAACAGACCTGGACCAGTGATGCTATCTAAATGCCAACACACACACACACACACACACAGACTATGCTAATATGTCTATGTTTATCTGGATTACATTTTAGCGTGTTAGCATGCTAACATAACCTTATTGTCAACAATAAATTAGATCTGAGACTGATGGGTTAGTCATCAACTATGAGGCTATTTTATCCCAAACCAAACTATGGCAAAAACAAAAGTTTTGACATGATGGTGGAACTTTAGAAAAATCCAAGGATCAGCAAGATTGTCACACATAATGATGACAGAAACATGTCTCTACTCATGAAACCATGAAGCCAGAGACCCAGCCAGCCAGCCTTCCCATGATTTTATCCTCAGAGTTAGCAAAGGTGAAAACCATTATAAATAAAGTTTGGTTTGAAATATGGACTTTTGGATGTATTTCATCTTTCCACTCATGTTCAGTACATGATGGTACATCTGGATCTCACTGACGGACTCAGGACACTTTCAGACAATGCAAACAATCACTCGGCTACATAAATGAAATCTTTAGTCAGCCTCCAAATAATAGCTTCCATCTTTGTATAGACTCCCACAGCTAGCAGAAATGTCTGCAGTGCAGCTCCATTTCATGTAAAAAAAATATGTGTTTTTCTTTTTATGGTATACAGTAGAGTACAGTGTTTAGCATTTCCAGCCAAGTGAAACCACATTTATATTTTTTCCTTGACCTTAGTGGCATACTTATTTGAGTGTCTGTGAGCTCAGTATTTGTGAGGATAGAATGGCAAATAATATGGAGCAATATAAGAAGGAAAATATGAGTTTAAGGCTGCCAAAACAGTGAAAGATGAGACTTGTGCATTGTAAAAGATTCAGCAGCCAGATGGCCTTGGACTCTGCTTCTCTATGAGGCTCGATAAAAATTACCTCTGAATGTTTGCCACTAATATGCTAGTTCATTCACAGTGTGAAGTGTCGTCTATATCCTGAATACTCGGACGGTTCAGTTTTAATGAGGAAAAACTTTGAGTTAGTTTTTATTCACTGTACATGTTCTTTATGCAACTGTTAGTGATTTCACCCCAAATTGAAACCAAGCAGTCTATACAAATCAATCTTGTCATTATCTGTGTTTTGGGCATCATGTAGTTGGGAGACACCCTCCAGTCGTAGTTGTTGCACAGAGATAAAGGCCAACATAAGCCTTATCAGTATGTTTTGCTGCTCTTTGTGGCACATCACTTAGAGATGATGCTGGTACACTGCAATTCAAGTTTGTCTCTTCCTGTGATATTTATCTTCCTTTAACCCCTTTGGTATTCTTCACGACAGAGCCTGATCATGACAGAACTGAAAAGGGTGGCTCTTCCAAATAACAGATTCCAAATTACCAGTTTGTATGAATATCATCATTCCGATTCACATGTACAGAAAACCTACTGTAAGGTGATTAAAAAAAACCTCCAAGGTGTGTAATTAATGACTTCGGACAGCTTGGATGCTCCTTCAGTTTATGATGCATGTTCAGAAGCAGTGACTGAGTGAGTGGCCCAGTGATAAGAGACAGGATGATGTGGGTCATAGCTTGCACTCAAACAGGCCACTTCAGGGATGCATGTCCAATGCTCTGGAGCTTTTTATGAACTGCCAGTGAGGACAGAAACTGGCTTCTACAACCTGCTATTTATAGTCCACACTCCATATATGTGTTTACACTCTACTTCCCCTCTCTATCTGTACTTCAGATCGTGAGTCTGAGGATGTGTCAGACTGGATGCTCACACCAGCAACCGTTTGTGGTTCACTGTAAATTTCAGGCCATATGCACACTGTAGCTAAATGTGGAACAGACTAGAGTGGGTGAAAAGTAAGCAGACATTATAAAGCTTGATCTGTCAAACCACACAAAATCTCTTAATTCTTAATTCAGTGTCATGAAATAATCAAAAATGGTCAGTATAATTTGCTTGGACTGAGTGTTTTGAAATAACTAGTTATTGCTGGTCCACACTCAAGATGTTTAATAATTATCTAAAACAATCACAGCTGCAGTGATTTAAGTGATTTAATTGGTTGACTGATGAGTAGAAAATAAATCTGCAACAATTTTGCATGGATAAATCAATAGCAAGCAAAACTGTCCCAAGCTTCTCAAATGGGAAATTTAGTTGCATTTCTTCATTATATATTTAAATAAAATCTCATGTTGTTTGTTAATTTGTTTTGATGCTTTAGATAATGTAACAGTGAAGTGATTATTTTACAAAAAATTATGAAGTGAATTGTAAATGCAAATAAAGTTTAGCTGCAGCCTAAAACAGATAAAAGCAAACAGACGATTGTCACATTTAAAGAGAATAGTGTTAGTGCTTGTTCCTGGACCTTAAATTAATAAATATTACTAATATATAATATTACTAAAACTTTTGTCGATAAATTTTCTCTTTGAAATAAGTCATTGACCGCTTGTGTCAGATATGTCATGCATTGTGCAGACACAGCTTTGGGTAATTCAGTGGTACAGTGACAGACAATGTTGATGATGTGACGGAGGCGAGGACAGGCTTGCCTCAACTCCTTTATCCTTTTAGCAGTGCTTAGATCAATACCTCCCTCTGTCACACACACACACACGCCCACATTCAGCTTCCTCCCTGAGAAAAAGATCAAGATGCCACTCACTCTATAACGCAATGACCAGACAAGACGAAAGTGGAGATGTGAGGAGAACTAGGATGAGGAGTGTATGCCATGGAACAAAAAAAACCACTACTGCGTGCAGGTGTGTGTTTGTATTTGGCTTCTCCCGTGGTGTGATGCTGATGTGTCAGATGGCAAGAGGTGATAATGAGAAATAAAGTGCGAGCTGTTTGGTGTGCCAGGGATTTCACGAGCCCATTAGGTGATTGTTTCTTGTGTTGTGTGTCATGTGTTTGTCCCACTTTCATCTTCTTTCACTTTCTCTGTTTTTCTTATCGTGTCGTTTTCCACCACTTGGCAGATGCCCACTGTCACAACAACGCTGAACATCCTCCCCTCGTGCCCCTTTGGGTGCAGCCTAGATCTGATACACTGCTGAGTGACGTTACTGTTGTGTGTTTTTAAACTCCCAAAGTAGCACATAAATATCCGTGTTTTGCTTGATACCTTATCATGCTCTGTGACTACCGCTGTGTCCACCCACTGCAACATATCAATATTTTCAGAAGCAGGGAGACAAAAATAGAGAAACTTTCCTTGTGGAAGGAAATGAAGACGAAAACAGAGGAGGAGGTATGAGCTTAATGGTGAGAATCAGAGCATGGACAGCAGGAAAAAGGACAATGGTGGGAGGCACACAAGCTGCTTGTAGACTATGCTTGGCGTAGAGTAAGATAAAATGTATTCACTGCACAATAAAAGGTAAAGGGTGACAAAGATGAGCTGTAGGCATAATTCTGTCTTTTTGTCTTTCCTTTGGAAAGCCATATTGTGGATGCATTCCAGCTGACTAGTAACATTGCCCCCAACAGCCTGATGCAACTAGAGGGATTAAAGGCATATTTGATTTATAGCAGAATCTCTAACAGTAGAAATATATCTACCATATCACGGTATATAATGGCACAAGGATACACACTACAGTGCAGTACAGTACAATAAAATGTCAAACTGCATTAATGATGATTATTTACCATTCTGTTTTCACAAGATAAATTTAATCAGGTTGTAATTTGTTTGTACCAAAGACTGGTATTTTTTTAAAAGATAACTTCCAGCTAGTCGACCAAATTGAACACTGATATAGGTAAACGCATCGCGTGGCATAATGTCTACTTTAAATCACAGCAGCACTGTTATTTCCACATAGTATTTGATATTCTTTCGCCATCCTTCCATCTGTAGGTCGGTAACTCCACCATCCATCCATCTACTAGATGGATTGACATGAATTATTCAAACTCAGGGCCTAAGAATGAATTTCAATAGTTTTACGAATCCTTAACTTTCCATCCACCGCTATCATCATCATCGTCATAACCATTAGCAACTGCTTAAATGCTAACATTGCTAACATGATGAGCTAAGAAAATGAACATTGTAATGCATTTGATAAATATGATAGCTTGGTAGCTGTGTGAACGTGCCGTGGTGGTGACTTTAGCTTTTCTGTGTCTGAAACGTCTCATGAAGTTGAAAGTGTAGCTGTAGATATGGTTCGTAGGTTTTATTTAAAAGGATCTCAATTTGTGTGGAGGTTGAAGTATGCCCTGGAAAGAGCCAGTTATTGTGATGATTTTCTTTTCCTGCCCTGCCTCAAATGCACTCCCAGGTGAAAGTAGTCCACTTCCTGTTTGTGTAGCAACAGAATAAACTCTCATAATGTGCATCATCGTTCATCTTATTGGCATTCTTTCAACATTCCTTTCTTCATCAGCCCACACTGTTGGAGCTCTTTATGTACATTTTACATTTTCTTGTACGATTGACAAATTTCAAAGGACATTATTTATTCCTTTTTTATTGTAATGCCCTCTGACATAGGTTTAGTCTAATTAGAAGATTATGAATAAATGCAACTGACGCAATCTCTTGAATGTTTAGTACTCATTAGATGTGAAACTTCCCGAGAAGAAAAATGAACACCATTCATGTCTGTGTGCTAAATTAATCTGCAGTCAATATCCAGATACAGTTGCTAATGTATTCATCTTAACTTGTGTCATACTGAAACAGGGGGAACCAAATAGCATTGCTAACAATATCTATCTGCTTGGACCTCAAAACCTTTTGTTTGTTTAATTTGTAATTTGCAAATCAGAGTATTTACTAGGGTTGAGGTGGATACTCGGCTGAACCGAGTATCCGGTACAGATATAGCAATTTTGACGAGTACGAGTACCATACGAGTAATACGAGTCAATATCCGTGCTGGGCTGAAGGAAAATCCTCCTCAGGGCGTCCTGTGATAGGACAGAGCGCAACGCGTCATACTCCTAAAGCCACGCCCACCGGAGGGGAAAACAATGAGCGGCACAATTTAAAAAACACTGTCCAGTAGTTAGTTTAAAACATTATTTCAACATGTCAAATGTATTTTAACGCACTAGCTGTACTGGAGAAAAAAACGGTACAATGAGACACTCACATCTGTGGGTCTTTCTCATTGTCCCTTCTGTTTGCCTTCATTTTCATGGAGAAATGAAACCACTGAACGGCCGGAGGTGACATACATCGATATTTACAACTACCTGATGGAGTCCCCTGGTAAGATCATCATCTAACCTAATAGAGATAAAAAGTTACATCCACAATACTATATCATCATTTTAAAATAGCTTTCTATAACTCAAATGTTTCAAATCTGCCCCACTTTATGGGGTTATGGGGTAAAAACTTGATTCGTAACAGAAGTGGTGCTGCATGCAGCCCGCATCGCGTTTCTCATTCTCGCTGTTTCCTCACCGGGTCAGGTCTTTTCCGGTCGGCTCGTTCTTCTTACCTTGGTGTAATACAAATTAAGCTGTAAATAAAAATATATTGTGGCTTACAATAAATATAGCAACTTCTGACCAATCCATATCAGTTTCAGGCTTAAAAATACAACTTTCATATAAACCACGCCCACTTCCAGTTTAAGTCCCGCCCGTTACGAGTACGAATACGGATACAGATGATGTAGATGGTTGAACAGATATGGATAGTGGTGTACTCGCTCATCCCTAATATTTACCTAAAATGTTGAAGAATTCCCTGAACTGTAACCCTTAAAGTGTGTTTAGGTATCAATCTGTTTTCACATGGTGTTGTGTAATAACTATGATAACATATTCCAACATCGCTCCATGTTAACCAGATGACCCCAACTAGCATCACTAACAATGAAAAACATGACTGAAAAAATTCTCTAAGACTGTGAAATACCTCTCTCAAGGATTTTACCAAATGCAAACATTTTGCTGATATAAGGCAACTGCACCTTCAAATCAGCTTTCTCAGATTTATGAAAAAGGAGCTGCTGTTTAGATTTTAGCATCCTCTTTTAGATGTGAATGAAGCCTTTCTGGTAGTAACCACCTGTCCGAAAAACAAAGACCTAAGCCAATCACTGTTATATAATATTACAGCTTTTTATTACCCTGCCTCTCCATCGTTGTCTATTATTTGTTGATACCTGTGTTTGTTTTTTTGTTTTTTTCTCTTACTGCAAATTGAAATGACAGAATACATATCAAATAAAAAAAGCGACACAAAGAAATAGACACTTTGGTATATATCCACTTCTTACATCCAATAAAAATTATAATTTAAACAAATAAGTTCAATTCTGAGCCACTATTAGGAGAATTGATTGGCCTCCTTGTGCAGCATCCTTTCTGCAATATAACTTAAATATAGCAAAATCCAGGCAAATGTTAGTGCTGAATTAAAATGTCATCAGTAAAACCACTGACAAATTTGTCTCTTCTCCTTTATTGAATAATCATACCAACTGACACTATCAAACTTGAAATGCAGTGTGCAGAAGGGACTCCTCTGGAGCACATCTGATGCCTGTGGAAACAGACCCTGGCCTGTCACATTCAATTTTTTGAAGGTGAAACAGAGGCAGACAGAAGAACACAGGCATCTTAATTCCACCACATTTCAAAAAACTAATTTGCTGATGTTAAGTCAGTCAAAAAATATTTCAGTTACGATTTTTAGGATTATTTGGAGATATTGGCCTCTTAAAGTGTTAAATGTTTTCTCTTGTCGCAGAACAGGAAAAACTATGCGGGAACTAGTTACATTACAAGTTCTCTGGCAGTGACAGGAAAATGCTATTTATAAGTCATGGTTTGTGTTTTTGTAATGAATTACATTTATTTGTAGCCATCACTGTCATCATTCCCACCCTGTGTACCCTCTTTTTGAAAGCTCATACCTTGAAAGCAATGATTACTCTCTACTGGATTTGGTGGTATTTTAAATTTGAAAAAGTTATCAAATGTGCTTGTCTTCCGTTTTTCCATTCATGCATGCACAGGCCGATTTCTCACCATGAAACAATGAGCCCATTGATTCCTGCCAGTGGAGGTTAGTTAATCAGAGCCGAGTTATCGCCCAGTCATTTGTCTGGGCAGAGAAAATAGACACCATACAAACTGGCAGCATGTGACATCACCGTCTTGTACAATGAGAGTATTTAGACTATCTGTGTTGAGTGATCTTCTGGTTTATTTAATAAGGTTATAGTCCCTCTCAATGATTTGTTCACTTCATCAATAGACCATTATTAATTAAACAGCAGAAAATGCAAGAATATAGTAGAATAAGAGGCCAAATCATCGCCATTGTTCCATTGTGTCTCCAGTATCCACAGTGGAAAGACTGTGTCATACAGGGCAGTGTGTGATAGTAATATTTGTGTTTCCTTGAAAGGCCACAGCGTTCATTCAAAAATATTTCTGAAGATTTTTGGAGCCTTACAAAAAAGGCTACACAATATATACACAAAAGCCTTCTTGTGTATATATTTCCCATCTAAAAACACTCACATGGTTAGAGTGAAGTGAACCGGAGTCAAATTCCTTGTTTGTGTGCAGAAACTTGGCCATTAAAGATGATTCTGATTCTGATTCTGACTCTTATACTGCACTGAAAATATTGCCCTTATATTATGCAAGAAACGACAGAGAAGGAAAATGCAAACAGAAGACCAAGTTACATAACCCAGAAACTCCGACTGTCAGGTTTTAAAAAAATGATGTGCCACTCATGAGGGTTAAAAGAAAAAATTATTTATCAAAGTTGTTTTATACTTAGATGTTCTGATGATGTAACTGAGGCTGAATAATGCAGTATTCAGTCTTCAATACTCAGAATTAGTCATCCTCTGGCAGACCTTCACTGTGGGGTACAGTCTGGAATAGCAGCTCTATTCCCTTCTCCGTAAAAGGCATCTTTAGAACACGGCAGCCTCAGAAACATCTCCCTCCCGCCGACCACCCAGTCTTATGACTCAAACTCCCAGACAACTTCACTTTCATCTTATTTCAGTCCACTGAGTTGCATAAAAGCACCACTTTGCTTCTCTGCCACTTTTTTTTTTGTGCACTCCATGTGAGGCTCTTGCTTTGTTGCTCACAAAATGAGCACAATGTCTTGTCAGTTAAATTGCCTCCTTATCAATTTGTCTAGAGTATCGTTTTTAAAATGGCTGGGAGGGAAGTGATAAAGAGGATCGGTATTGCCTATGCAGGGAAGTAAAGGTGCAGGACTGAGCAGCACACAGTAAAGGCTTTCTTAGTATTATCAGGTGTTTGTGGGCTGGACGTGCCCTGAGGGATGGAGAGCGCTTGCATATTCGCGAAGAGCAGGTAAACACCGCAAACATGGAAGAATGAACTTTCTTGCCTGTCAAGAATAGAGCACAGTTATGATGTTAAAGTGTTTGAAGTGAGATAAACTTCTTTTGCTTCTTCTATGTGCTAGTGGTACGGATCAGGGTCAATGTCAGTCTGACTGCACACCACTTAGGTCTGAACAAGTACTGAATCAGTTGAGATGTCATTTTGTGCAGACATTTGTGATGGTCAGTGGATAGATGGTAATGAATTTGAGCCCCTCACTTTCCCCCCAGAACCACAATAAGGTTGACATTTACGATTTTGTGTTAAATATCTCAGCTGCAACTTTCTTATGGAGCACCATGAAATTGAGTCCAGACATTAAATTTTCCTCCCTGAATCACTTGGAATAACATTATCTACCTGTCTCTCCTGGAAGGCATTCATATAGAGGTCACCACAGGTCCACAGAGTGACACTGGGTCCAAATATTAATCTAATCTAGTCTAATCAGGTCAGTGTTGGGCAGTTCATCTCTGTGTTTCCATATGTGCAATAACCGAGTGGATCCAAATGGATCTACTTGTAGTGTCAGCTCACGGAGGTTAAAGGGGGGGAGTAAGAACTTCACAAATCACCAGAGCAGAGAAACTGGGACATATAAACAAATCAATATATTATTTTAGTTTCCATAACTTCAAATATACTATTACGGTATAGTTATTAATTTACTGGCCATAGTGCCTGTTCACAAAAGAAGTTATCTCAGCGCACTTTCCAAGTAGAACAGGTCTAGACCTGTTTGATAAAATTATTTACAGAGACCCAGCAATTACCACCAAGAGCAAGCGCTTGGCAACAACAGCAAGGAAGAGGCAGAAACCTCAAACAGAACCAGACTAAGCCATCTGCCTGTACTGGTTGGCTGAGACAGCTCTGGTAATAACAACAACAACAGTAGTGTTAATGGAAACTATAATGCTACAGCATAAATCAGTACAGTGATCAATAGTGATAATAATAATAATACATTTTATTTATAGTCTTGGTTTATATTATTAATTATTAATGAAGGGAAAAGAGTAAGAGCTCTCCTTCCATTGTGGCTTCTTATGAACTGTGCTGCTGCTGCTGGTGTTGGTCCTCTCACTCTGTCAGACTCGATCCAAATTGCAGTAGCACTGAACAGATTTTAATTGGTCTTGTGTTTTTCTTCATCCAGTCCTGATTGTGTTCAGGTTTCCCCTTAGATTTGATCTTTCATTTTTGAAAAGGACTTCGTGTGCATTGGGGTTTGCAAAGTTTTTCTACAGATCTGTTTTGGATTTTGGACATCTAAATGGTTATGTACCAGAAGTCAGATCATTGTTTTCTGAAAGTTACAAAGTAGTTGAACACAGACTCCTGCTGTGGGCGGAAGAAGAAAAAAAAGCAGTTCTGACATTGTATACAGCTTTAGTCTTGCTATGAGGTAGTTATAAGATGTATTGTGTGCTGTACAGCGGTTCATATTGCTGCCTGTGCTATAGTTAAGTCCACCTTGCTTAAAAAGAGCATGTGAATTCATTCATATGTATGTGAGTGTGTATATATATGCACATAAACACCACTGTTCACAGATGGGTTACAACTTCCGGCAACCATCTGGCCTGTCATCTCATCCCATCTCCTGTGAAAACTGCCACACAATAGCTCTTCTCTCTATTGTCTGGTGTTGGCTTCCTCCTACAAAGTGCTCTCACTACAAAGTAAAACACCGCAGACCACTAATCATTAACTCCAAAGGGGGATCAGGATCAGGGCAATAAAGCCAGCAAGGAAAATAATAATGATGGTTTACCTTTAAAGAGATTTTGAAACCAAAGAGTTGCTACAGACCTCTAATATGCAATTCTTTCAGAATTGTGTCTCATGCATTGTGTTTCATGTCTTCTCGGGTTTCACAACATGCATAAGTCCTGGTTTATATTGTCTCTGACTGAAAAGCTTTTATTATACTATCGTTAAACCTAACAATACCCAAGAATGCAGTAAGTGTAGCTATAGAGCATTGCAGTCATAACAGCAACAATGCATTTTTAATACCAGCTTAAGTAATACGACTATAATAATATTTTGTCCAGACTCGCCATGAAGAAGTGGACGGATTAATAACTGGTACTTGTGTATTCTTAAAGGTGACCTTTATTTTATCTTCTGACTCAGCAGGTAGTAGTTTCCCATGAGGCAGGGGAGATAGCTCAAGATGTGAGCCTCCATTTAATTTCCTGACATGATATTCTGAGCATCTCACCACTCACTGTACTTCCAATAGCTGCACTTAGTTACACTTGCACCCTCTTGATTTCAGATCTCTCTCATTTCCTTCTGTAGAAAGCCTTCCCCATGACCGCTCTACATCTGAAAAGAGTGGACTGAATGTTGTGATGTTGGTTGCATTTTAACGCAAATGACAGCCTTTGAGTGAGGTAGCTGTGAGAGGCGATTCTTGAGTGAGTTGTCATTTGGGCAAAAGAAAGATTACAAATAATCTGATTTCCTCTTCAGTCTACTCTAAACACATGGCTTGAATTTTAAGAAGTTATCAGCAGCCACGTAAACGTTATTTGTTTATGTCTTTTCCTCAGGTACAACCCGGCCCCCACGAGACGGAGAGGTCCCTGGGGTGGATTACAACTTCCTATCTGTGAAGGAGTTCCTAGAACTGGAAGAGAGCGGCACACTACTGGAAATCGGAACATATGAAGGTGAGGATGATGAAGATAATGATCGTAGCTGACATTCCATGCGATTCCTGAGGATGCAGTTGTTCAGATTCACCACAGAGAGGAAAGGCATAGCAGCAATCAACATTTCTTTTTTCTTCCATGTGGGCAGGCCGTGTGAGCATCCACACAGTTGATTCTGATTAGACTGATGGAGGGAGATGCATCCAGGAGACAGCAGGTCACTCCACATCTGCCTCTCTCCCTCTGATGAGGACAATGTTATGCAGCACTAAGACTCAGGAATGACCAGTGGTGGACAGTGACAAAGTAAATTTACTTAAGTACAGTGTTTGAGGATTTGTACTTTACTTGAGAGATTTATTTTTTGAAAACTTTGTGCTTTTGACTCCACTACATTTCTACGGAGTACTCGTTACATTTGCTTTAGAGAATGCCATAAACTCCGTTCATACGCATCTCTTGTTGTCATTGCTGTACCTTGCGCATGCACCACTCAGTTTGGGCGTTGAACTCACAGATAACGTTTAAGCAGGAGAGGAAAGGTGATCCACTGCAGCTGTGCACCACAAGTCATGGCTTCTGCAGGCAATGGAGACAAAGTTACTCCTGCTCTCCCAGATCATCCGTGGCCATACCTGGACTCTATGTTTGAACTCACAGACCTAAAGAATGATTCGTATTGTTTTAAATTTGTTATTTGTTAAATTTGGATTGGACATGTTGGCTTCCTTTCCCAGCTGTGTCCAACCTGTCTCCGAAACTAAATTCAGCCCTGCCTGCCTCTGCTGCCTGTGAAAGGCTTTTTATTGCAGCTGGGTGTAGCTTCACTCCAAGACGGGGAAGAATTACTTCGCAGAACTTTGAAAAACTGGCTTCTGCTAAAGCTGAACAAGAACTTCTTCCAGTTTGAGCAGTAGACTAGGAGGAGAGGAGAGAGAGGGAGAGGAGTGGAGCAGAGGAGGGGGGAGAGCAAGGAAAGAAATGCAGAGGAAGTACTTTGAATACTTAAGTATTTTTAAAAGCAAGTACTCCTGTACTTTTACTCAAGTCATAGTTTAACTTAGCTACTTTCACTGTTATTTGAGTGACATTTGACCAGGAGGATCTGCACTTCGACTCAAGTACTGGAGCTGTGTACTTTGTCCACCACTGGAAATTACACAAACCTATGCGTAAATATGTGCTTATGTGTGGCTGGGTGTATGTTTACACATTGTGTGTTTGTGAGGATGTATGTTGTGCAGGGCTAAGTCAGATTTGTCCGTGTGTGTGATTGTGGCATGGGGCTGGTAGAGAATGCTGCGACATTAATCTGCTTGGCACCGGTTCTGCCGTGTGTTGGCACAGTTCACTCTTTCATGCAGACAATGTCAAATACCTGCCCACAGGAGTCTCTGCCCATCCAGACAGCCAGAGGAAGACTGGGTTAGTGATTTATAAATACATTTAGTTTGGTTGTATAAATAACGATATATAAACAGATTTCATCATTTCATCATTCAAGTTTTTTTGTTTATATATATATATATATATATATATATATATATATGGTAGTTCAAGTATGTAGTTGTCAGAAAAAAAGGGGAGGTGAAATCATTCAGGGATGTTAAAAGAATAGTTTGACGTCCTGGGAAAATATATTTGTAAAGTGTACACAATAAATATGTAGATATAACCAGTGAGATCAGCCTGCCACCTACTTCAAAAGCTAAATAACAAAGATGCTACAGCTAGGCCTACCAGCTGTTGGATGTATCTAGATGTAATGTTGGTGTCAATCCAATCTGTGCACCAGCAAGATTGCTCTCACTCATATATGGGAGAGATATCAATTTTCTCATGGAACGCATCATCGTACATCACATCCAAACATATAAGATTGCCATTCCTCTCAAATCTCCAGAAAAAATTCATAGACATACATAACTGGTACAATGCCAGAAGAAACTTGATTGATACACTCTTTGTTTGCACCAATGACGGTTGAACTACAGTTTCAGTTTTGTTTTGTTTTTTAGCTTTTTATAAAGCTGCTAAAACAAGCTGGTTACTGTGAACTGGTCCAATTTTTTTTTTTTTTTTTTTGCTTAATGCTTTCAGCGTCCAGACAATACACCCTAAAATACAAACCAGAACTGTTTTGCTTTCTCACCAGCTGCTTGATGCCATGATTTGTAGTCACACCGTGATCCAGCTTTATGTCCTTTCCTCTCAGTGTAAGATTAGAAGGTTTCATAGATCCTCTGCCTGCCATCTCTCTGTCCCCCACTCTGCCTGTTTTTATCCCTTTTCTTTCTCACTCTCAGTTTCTCCTTCTCCCTCCTTCTGCTTCTCTCTCTCAAGCATGCTAATGTCCTTCTTGTTGCCTAGGTAACTATTATGGGACCCCCAAGCCGCCAAGGCAGCCCATCGTTGGGACAGTGATTCTCAGTGATGCAGGCTCCAGGCAGTCCACCCCAAAGCGCACCAAGTCCTACAATGACATGCAAAACGCCCGAGTAGTGCCTGCTGACGACGACGATGACGACCAGGCCAGGGAAATGAACAACAGTTTCACAGGTGAGGCTGCCTTAGCATCTCTCCTCTTCCTCTCTGTTCACTAAACTTCGTGTGTCTGCAGCTTTCTTTGTCACAGCGTGTCTCATCATCACCATCTGTGCCATGCTTGTTCTTGAGTGGATGCTACTTCAGGAGTGTCTGTCGTTACATGTGTGTCCAAGATTAAGGATGCTAGAAGGAGAGATACTGAGTGTATGTTTACGATCCTCTCCTCTATTGTACGGTGTCTGCCTGTTACATTACGTCTTTGTGATGTTGATTCCTGTTTCTGGGAGCCTCCAAACACTGACATCTGCCTGTGAGGAGGGGCATTGTGGGGGAAGAAGCAGATTACCGGCTATACATACACAAGATTAATAATTTTCTCTTAACGGCACATCCTGCACAACCTTCACAACTTGTACATGTATTTTTTTAGCTTTAGCTGTACACATTTGTGCCAAACCCACATGTATGTGTTTGACAAGTGTTCATTCCTGGCTAAGGTGACAGTTTTATTTACATGCCAGGTTATTCTCAACACATCTTCATAGAAATGTCATCAGCATGTTAAATTACTTCCATAATATGAACAAAAGAAGAAAACAGGTGACAATATGACACTTTAATGCCAAATCTACCCATTTTTCTCTCTCCTTTGAGCTCTTTCCTGTTCTGTGTGATGGATGGTGTTTTTTCTGCGGTGAATCTATGCTCTCTCTGTGTCTCCCTGCCAGGCAGCCAAAGTGTTGAATTAGCATTTGATCAACTCTGAAAGGCCCACGGAAGTGGTGGAGGACGCTGGGCCAGAACTGGATAGCGAGTGGGGATGGGGGTTGGGGTAGCTAGCTTTAGAAGAAAGAGGCTTATGGGTGGAGATGTAAAAGAAGGTGGGGGTCAAAAAGAGTTTGGGAAAAACTGTTGCTGAAAGAATTTGCATGTTCCTGGGGCCTCTTCAGTACACAAAAATGGGCAGCAGTCAAATTTAGGTAGGGGGAGGGGGAAGGGAGGGGGTTTGGTTTGGTTTAAGTTGCATGTCTGCTTTTTTTATACTTTCCTTGCGTGTATGAGACATAAACTGTGTTGTTTTTTTTGTTTGTTTTGTTTTGTTTTTTTGTTGTTGGTCTGTGTTGTGCTTCGTGTCTTACCCAGGATCCTTAGTGCGTAGTCTCTTCCCCTCTCCTTTGTTGTGCACAGGTAACCCTAACGACCAGGACGAGAGCCGTGGCGGCATCCTCCGGCCATACCCCACACGTGACAGCGCTCCATCCTGTGGTCTGAACAATGCGGTCACCTCTACCGCAGAAAGTGGGCAGCAGACCCTCGCCGAACCGCAGGTCTCTCCGGAAGACCCGCTGGGACCTCTGCCTGAAAACTGGGAGATGGCCTACACTGAGAATGGAGAGCTTTACTTCATAGAGTATGTGTCGAAGACCTCCAACCCGTAGTGCTTTAATCTGTTGCACACACAGCCTGAACACTTCCCATATTTGTCACCGTAGCTCATACAGTAGTTGGTATTTTCTGTGTTTTACCTGCACTATTATCCCTTTTGTTCGTCCAGTGGCTTGTCTTCCCCCATGATTTGGTTTTTAGGCCTCCCCAGCCAACCTGCCCAACCCCCTGGGTGCCACTGCTTTCCTGTTAATCCCTGCATGTCCGATCTCTAAAGGAGATCACATCCTGATCACCTGACTACCTCCACCTCTCTGTCCCCTCTGCAGCACGGCAAAGGCACACCACCAGGACATGGCTATGCATTTTCAGAGCTTGTATGTTCATTTCTGCTATCACTATCTTACAGTATGAATTACAGTATGTAATTCTTAATTAATAATGGAAGAATAAGTCAGGTCCTTTGTTGATTTCCTGCCTGTGTCGCTGTTATTCTCATTTCTCTTTACAGCCAACGCCCTCCGTGCTCTGTAAACTTGCTGATGCAGTTTACTTTCTAATTCTTATTGATGCATTTGCGTGCCTCTGCGATGCTATTATTTGTTGGTTTGACAGCCTGCGTTAAATTATTCTGTTGCTTTCTTTGTTTTCTCACAGTCACAACACAAAGACCACATCCTGGCTGGATCCTCGGTGTAGAGACAAAGCCTCCAGGCCCCTGGAAGAGTGTGATGATGATGGTAAGCTGCTACACATCGTTTACACCTAAGTGTGCCTCCATACTTCTGTGCATGTGTTCAGTAGGTACAGTAGTACCTGAGGTCCAAGACATGGAGCCTGTCTTGTGTATTATGTGGTGATATCACTTAACTTCTCAGTAGTGCATTTAAAGAGGTTTTTCTACAGTTTTGATCGTTACATTGTTAGATTTATTAATTTGGTATGTGTCCTGCAGTGGCCATAATTGTCGCTTTTGTTTTCTGCCACTATTGCTGTTGGAAAAATGACACATAATTCTCAAATATGTCAGATTATTGGTAATATTTTCCAAAAGACAGTTGATAAAGTCGGATTTCAGAACACTGACTGCAAAACTGCACCATCAAGTGGTCAAATTGAAAGTTACAAACTGCACTATTGATTGCTCAGTTGTTTATTTTAGATGTTGTTTAATCCAGGTAATATGAGTTCTGAAACTAAGGGGTTTCTGTTTTCCTATTTTTCTCTGGACTGTCCCTTCATTCTTTATTTGTTTTTAATTCCTCCATCCCGAATCACTTCTCCTCTGCTATTCATCTCTTTTCTATTCTTCATTTTGTTTTCTTTGTTCATCTTGCTTTCACCTTGGAGAAGAAGGGATACATACGGAGGACCTGGAGAGTGATTTAGGTAAAACCTTACTTTTTTTTTTTGCGTCAACTAAGGTCATTCTGAGGTACTTAATTGAATTAAATGCCAGAGTTTTGGCCTATGTATTTTCTGAAATAGATAAACGTGTACGTTAAAAGTCAAGGAATTACTGTGACAAATATGGTGATACTATTTCTTTTTTTCATACTGTTGGGGCATATTCAGGTAAGAGAAAGGAGAACAGCAATTTTTGACCACCAGTGGCAATGTTGAGCAGGGTTATCATGTTCATATTGTGAGATGTTACAGCTCATGATGTTTATGACAGCTTCAGTAAGCAGTGGGAATCTTCACATGATTTTTGATGATTGTAATGAGCTTTGACAATGATATAACGGAAGAAGGAGAGTCCAAACTGGTGTAAAGAGTGTAACAATTTCCATTAAGACAAAAGGAAATAGTCTAGAGGAAAAGATTCAGTATGTTTCTTGGGACACACCTAATGTGTTTCTTTACAGTGTGACTTTGAGTTATAGGTAAATAAAACCACCCGATGTAAGCCTGACTTCTAACTGTCTAATATCAAAAGTGGCACAGTTTTTGGCAGTTGTTTTTATTACTTTTTTGTCCTTCACTTTAAATGTTCCTTACATTTCCAACATTTATACTCAAGACTGAACGTATGTGGATTTGTGTGAAATTCATTTCAGTTCTATATAACGAAAAGACGATTCTAATACAGTCATGGTGTGACTAGCAGGAGTTGCTTAATCAGATGTACAAACACATCTGGAATATATTATGCTAAGGTATTCCTAAGTACCTTGGCCAAAAGATGAACTTGGAGTCTCTTCACAAACTAGCAAATGGCTCAGATGCAGATTCCTCGTCCCATATGCACGGCAGAACAACAGGATGAGATGTAATGGAATGAGAGCTCATTCTCGAAGCAGGCCTTGAATGTCTGGCTGAAAGCCTTTATTACTGCTGGCTGCTCAGAGGCAGACGGTCTGTTATTATTGATTGTGAAATCCAGTCTCCTATCAAAGTGTTTACTGGACTTGGGAGAAGCCCACGGTAACACAAGGCAGCAATGTCTTTGTCTGAGATCAAATCTGGTGAGGTGAAGAACTGAGATGCCAACATCTGAATGGGAATGCGTCAGGTTTAATTGGACTCATCTTGGAAGTGTGTGTATGGCTGTGTGAATGTAATACTGTTGAAATAATCAGCAAAATAATCGCAAGTATTTTTCAAATTCAAACTTCCACACTAGTCTTCTGTTGGCCTGTACTCTTTAAACATCTTTAAAGCTGTGTTACTGTGGGATGATATTGTCTTTATAAGCAGAGTAAATGTAATGTAGCAGCAGCAGGAGATTGATTCAGGTCATAGTTTCCTTTACTGTATATAAATACTTACAGTTAGGCATGTCTGGCATGTCCACTAGATTTGTAAATGTGTTTATATCTGGCCCTGCTAGATCCCTCTGTGCCTGATGAAGAGCCAGTTTGGGCTTGAATCTTTGTACTTTTAGTAATAAAACAGACATTTTAATTTAAAAATGATGAAGCTCTTTAACAGGCAGAAATTATCGCTACAATTTAGGAAATATATGATGGCAGAAAAATTGGTTCATCCCATTTGTTCAGTGGCAGAAAAAGGAGTTTAATCCATTTGGATGAGAGAATTCAGTCAACAAAATGCTGTCCCAAAAAGACATACAAGCTCATAGAAAATCTGAAGAAGTAATGTCAGAAACAATTGTTATTCGATTCAGTATTGCATACTGTATTTATTGTTAATGAAGAGTGAGAACTCTCTTTTGGACAATTCAATCCAACTGCACCTCTGACTGACATGAAACATAAAAAGTTGAGTTTCTGCATTTAATGCTGCCTTTTTGTATTTCAGAGCTGCCACCAGGGTGGGAAAGAATAGACGACCCAGTGTACGGGGTGTATTATGTGGAGTAAGTTATGCACTGTGTTGATTCACAGAAAAACAGAGTTTTAAAAAAATCTTTGCTCCTTTAGGCCTCATCTGTTTAGCCGAACAGACTGAGCAGTGATATTGATAAGAGCGTGTTCTTCTGCAGTTCCGTTTCTTATTTTGCTAATTGATCTTTACTGCCATTACCTTGTTGTTTCTCTGTGTGTCTCAGTCATATAAACAGGAAGACACAGTATGAGAACCCAGTGGTGGAGGCGCGGCGTAGGAAAATATTGGAGCAGCAGCAGCAGCCGCAGCCTCCAGAAGGTGAGCGGTATATTCGAGGTTCGTTTCCTGCCCTAGCACGGCACCATTTCTTTCTTTCTTCATGTCTGTGAGTGTCATGTCCTTCTGGTTTGTCCAGTGCTCTCCTGGGTTTGGGCCAGACTGCTTTTCTCTGACTTCGGCTACATCTCCATACTTAAGACATGATAGAAAAAATATGCAATTCACTAAATACAAATTGTGATTCTCAAATAGACTTCAGTTTTCAGAAAATAAAGCTGGCCCAAATTCTGGTGTTGACTTTGGTGATTAGATTTTAATTTATGTGATTTTGAAATCATAAGTGCTATATATCATTTGTATTTGATCATTTAAGTTGCTTTACCATGAAACGATGAAAAAGAGAGGTATCCTGAGATTTTCAACATGTGAGGCTGGGAGATACAGAGGAGATGCAGCGTGAGAGATATAAAGAACGAACACACACACACACACACATGCATGTACACACATACACAACTTGTGTACCCATTCTTGGCGTTATTACAAATGAATCCATTTTTAATTGCTAAAAAATGAACCGGCTCTTTCTACCTATTGAACATGTATAATTCCCACATGCATCATGACTACAGATTTCTCCAGTATCAAAGTAATCCAGTCACAGTTTTCAGTACATCAGTGGGTGCATTGTAAACAGGAATGATAGCTAAATCAGTTCAAGCTGCCAAATATGCCAAATATGGAGATATTGAGACAATAAAAACAGAGTTCAAGTTGTAGCCCACAGCTAACTCCCTCCATGGCATGGCATCCCCTAGAGCACACTAGTCATGGGAACTGTAGTTCCAGAGCTTAGATCTTTAAATCCCAAAGAAAAACAAGCGTGCCAAAATCTGTTTAAATTACCTTTTTTCATGTTGCACTTTCAATGATATAAGAGATATGAGATATGATAAAAGAGAAAACTCACACACAAAAAGTCACACTAATAGAAGGTGATGTAAATAAGGATTTGATACTGAGGTACAGAAAATGAATATGATGACAAGTCAGTAACAGTGTGTGCTTAAAGCTCTGTGTTTGTATCTGTGTTGCTGTTAAGTGTCGGTATATGTGCATGTGTGTGGCATGTAAATACACTTTTGTGTTTTGTGTGTGTGTGGTTTAACAAGTGTGTGATCACATATATACAGAGTGGATAGAGGAGCACTCCTCAGCAGCAGCTCCTTTGGCAAACTATGCTCCAAACCACCTGGAGACCTACAGGGACCCGCAGCTGCCACCAACTCTACCTCCTGGCCCTGCAGGAGTCAAACGTAAATCTTGTTTACATTTCGTTACTGCTGCTTCATTTTCTTTTATCTTGTGCTCCTGACAAACAGTCTAAGATACACCCTGTAACTTAGATGAATAATGTTAATGCTTGCTATGTCTGCACTGGAAAAATGATAGCTACTGTAGTTACTTTCTGATTATTTTAAAGACTTAATAGAACACCAAGGATTGCAGATATTACTGCATGTGGAAGTGACAAGAAATGCATTCAGAACAAAAACGCTGTCAAACATATGTTCACCTTTTCAAATCAAATCAAATCAAATCAGATTTTTTTTTTTCAAGTTGTTCACGCTTCAGCAAACACTTTGAATGACCAGACTGATCAATCAGCTGTGCTGCTGCTGTGACCCTCAACATTTAAGGAATTAGTTGCTATATATTAATATACTAATACTCCTAAATCCTAATATCCTGATCTTGGAGCCAAAATTACCAAAACACGGATTTTTAATGAGATGTATGAGGATGATACTCGTATTATAACATACCTATAATGTTTTTTTCTCCCGTGATGCCCTGCAGGAGGGAAGCCTTTCTTCACAAGAAACCCTGCAGAGCTGAAAGGAACCTTCATCAACACAAAGCTGAAGAAGAGTCGCCGTGGCTTCGGCTTCACTGTGGTTGGAGGTGACGAACCAGATGAGTTCTTGCAAATCAAAAGTTTGGTGCTGGATGGACCAGCAGCTGTGGATGGCAAGATGGAAACAGGTGCAGTACATAACCATCGCCAAAAAGGGGCACTGTTTTCTTTTAATAACACACAGTGGTGTGTGAGCACAAAGCATCCATCCATTTTCTCAGAAATTCCACCATTGCACAACTGGGCTGATGCCAAATAACTACAGTGTAACAGATATTCTACTTGATAGTTACACTTAAAGCTTTAAATTGCTGTTAATTGTCTAAATAGCTGCTTTACTAACAGAGTTATTTCTCTTGGTGCAGGTGATGTGATAGTCAGTGTGAACGACACCATCGTATTGGGCTACACACACGCTCAGGTGGTTAAGATCTTCCAGTCCATCCCCATTGGCTCCATGGTAGACCTGGCCTTATGCCGTGGCTACCCGCTGCCCTTTGACCCCGATGACCCCAACACCAGTCTGGTGACCTCAGTGGCGATCCTGGACAAGGAGCCTATCATTGTCAACGGACAGGAGACATTTGATTCACCTTCCAACCAGGCTGGACCCCTTAATGGCATGAGGGAGCCTCGGTCGCACAGCCCCTCTGCTGAAGTGGCGTCCAACGGCTCACACGGCTACTCCAGTGATGTGGTCACCCTGGCATCATCCATAGCCACTCAGCCTGAGCTGATCACCATCCACATGGAGAAGGGAGACAAAGGATTTGGATTCACCATCGCCGACAGCCTGACCGGAGGAGGGCAGAGGGTCAAGCAGATAGTGGACTATCCACGCTGCCGTGGCTTAAAGGAGGGGGACATTCTGATGGAGGTCAACAAGCGAAATGTGCAAAATATGAGCCACAACCAGGTGGTGGATCTGTTGAGCAAATGTCCCAGAGGCAGCGAGGTCACCATGCTCGTGCAAAGAGGTACGTATGACATCTTTCTGTGTTCAGGTATCGGTTAGCAGGGCAGGATAAATAGATGTAGGAACTGAGTTTGATATGAAAAGATGTGTGATTAAGTACACAAAAAGATTCACTGTTATCTGCTGAACTGATAACAGCTTGAACAGTTGGCACTGAAAATGTGACATAACGAGAGAGCTGCAGAGAAAAGTTAGGAGGAGAGTGGGCGGCAGGTTGAAAATTCTCGGACTGGATGGGATGACAGTAAAGAGACGATGGGCTGAGTTAGCATGGCAAAGGATGAGCAGATGACTGTAGGAAGGAGTGGGAGGCTGGATAAAGAGGCGAGATGGATGAGACGGGAGGGGAGGAGCAGCACACTGGGTCAGTGACTGTATATGTTGTGCATACAGATGCTGCTGAGTTGGACCCCAGAGACCTTGTCAGGCTTCACGTTTGCTCTTCGATACGTTGCCTAGATGGTAATTTCGGTATTTGGAAGGCGTGGCAACTCATTATCATCTCAGGATGTGTTGCAATTTTAAACCGCTGTACCTGGGATGAATAAAGAAGAGGAGATTAACGCCTGGGTTCACAGAAACAGAAAATGACTAAATATTTCATTGATCTTCATTAAAATATTGAGCGTTCAGTTGAACGTATCCTGCTGTTTTTATGTGTGCTATTGTACTCACATGTTGTTAATGCTGATTTCTAATGGTGAATGCTGCATTTCCTTCTCAGCGCGCCACGCCTTTCATGTTTGTACACTTTCAGCCTGGAATGACCCAAGAATAAATGGTTTTCTCATTGAACTGTCAAAACGAAACAAATTGTTTGCCGGAGAGTAGATTATCCAGGCAGACATTGAATGAGTCCCTCATTTGTGTCCAGTCCTTATTGTTGTTAAATTGCTGTCCCTATCAGCTGACCCAGAACTCTTTCAGCGGCAGGTTGGAATATGCACCCTACATCAATTATGCCCTCTAATGAGTTGACCTTGTGCACTTGTACTGGAATAACACCGCTGTGTTGTGTTAAATGTCAGCATCATTGTGGGCCTGTGTGTGTGACTACGAGTGTATATGAGGAAGAAAGTGATAGGGATGCAGGGTAGTATTCCTGTTACCAGAGCCCAGAGAGAGCAGGAGGAAAAAAGCAGGAGAAATAAAAGAAAGGATTAGTGGGAAGCAGGCTACAGGAAGTCACGGCCGATTGACAACAACATGTATCTCTTTTGGCTTTGTCATTATTGAGTGACCAGGTGGTGAGACACGCTCACCAGATTCTTGCCATTGGAGTACTGTCATGGCACGTGAACAAAACAAAGCAAGCAAACAAAGATGTCTATAAAAATACTTGCCCAAAAGATGTTGCATGCACATTTCAAAATCGTTTTAAAAAAAGTTAAGTATAAAGTAAAAAATGTGAACACACCAACCGAAGCAGGCTTTTCCTGTCTCCATTGTGGCACTACAAATTGACCATTCTTTACACAACCTACAAAGAGAATAATGTACCATGTAACAAAGTTTGTGACCGTGGTTTATTATTCTTACTCTGTGCACTGACATGCAATAGACATCATTGTTGTTGTAGAGTTTATAGGTACCTTTGGGCAATCAACGGAAAATGCTGTTCCAATTATTCTGAAGTGCTCAACTCTTCTTTGTCATCGTAAATTAAATGAAAACCTTGTACCGGATTATTGGTTCAACAAAATAAGGACTAATGGAACTTGTGATTTGTATTTCACTTAATTTTTCTGATTTTTCAAAACAAAACATTATTCAGCTGTAAAAACACTCACAAGGAGCACCTGCACCTATAATAACCGTTCTTAGGACGGAGATTTGGGCTTTCTGTCAAAGAATAATGCAGTGACCTTTCAAGTGATCGCTAGCACCTGGAGCATCGTCATTCACAACAACAATTATGGGAGCAGAGAGGAGCGAGGTAGGGCAGATAAGAAGACAGCAGAAGATGAGAAATGGGAAGAGTAGGGATCATGTTTTGAAAAAGTAGAAGTGGGAGGATTAGAGGAAAAAGTGCGAGATTTGCTGAACAGCACTGGAAGTTCAGCTAGGGGAGCATAAATGAGGGGATGGGTTTAGAGCAAAATTGGCAGATGAGAGTAGGAGGAGGAGGAAGAGGAACAAAGTGGACTGCAGCTGGAGGAGAAGACGCCTTAATCTGTTCATCTGTGACTCATCGATCTGCGCTGTCTGATTCTGATTCAGCAGGGGCCATTATTATAAAGCACAAGGTCAAACAAAAAGCATCACAGTAATTTCCCACAGTGATTGTTTTATTCTAACTTTGTATACAAGTATTAACAGGAAATGGAGTTGCCTCCATGCAAATGCTATTATGGATAAACCCTTACACTCTTCAAGAAGTCGTTGCCCCTGAAAAGAATCTTATATTGTTTAAATTTAAGTCTAAGTGGGTTTTTTTTGCTATTCTTTGTAATTCGGCTTGAGTTGGCTGTATTTTCAGACATCATGATAACATGACAAAAACGTCTGTTATAAAACTACACCAGTTTGACAGTTTGTTCTTGTTGCCCAGGAGTCAGAATTACTCTGAACTGAACGGTGTCGGAGTGCCGTCCTTTGCTTGTGCTTAATCTCAGAGAAATCCGCCACCAGCTCAGAAGTTTCGCAAGGAAAACAAATTCAAATGTGTTTTGTCACATTTCATTTTCAGAAAGTGGATTGTGCTGTTACCTTAATGCTTCATGCTATGAGAGGAGTTGGTCTAAAATGAACACAGCCATATTTTGGCTTTTGGATTGCCCAATGACTGGTCTTTCTAATTGAAATTCTGTGGTTGTAGAAGGAGGGTGAGTGGCGACATGTAATTTGCACAATGGAACTAGACAAGAGGTAGAATAGGTTGTTGTGGTAATGAAAGAAATAGCTGCTAAAGAATTGTGACAGAAAAAGAAGTTAGCACAAGCCAAATTGGTATTTTTACACCTAGAAGCAACGTATTCTGTAATTGCAATATGTATAGTACTACTTTAGATGTACTTAACCGTTTAATTATACTTATATGTACAAATCCTAAAGGTGCTGTGTGTTTTAGAATATATACACTTCATTATACAGTCATTATCAACCATCATCTAGAGTATAAGTATTCGCATGTCAGGATCAACATGTAAAAAAAAAAAGAATTATTAACACTTTCTCGTCTAAGACTAGAAAGTTATTTCCAATGAAATTTTAAAGAAAACATCTGGCATTCTCTTACACACAGGGTCCTCTCTTGTAAAGGAGGCCAGGACAACTATGACTCCCATCTTGTCTTCCCATCCTTGTTGCCATGACAATTGTGCACAGCACTCATGTCCCCTGAGAAATGGAGAGAAAGAGGAGCGCAATTGAAAAGATAGAAGGAAGGGAAATAAAATGCAGAGGAAATGAAGGTAGAGGAATGAAATGTGATAACAAATGAAGAAGCTCAATTCAGAGTAGATGGAGAGATGAAGACACACATTACCAGGACAAAGTAGAGCAAGGACAAATGTTGAGTCAACAAATGGCACAATGCTCATGTTGTTCACGCTAACAATTTATATTAAAACACGGAGGAATGTGTTTGCATGTGTGGGATTTTTGTACACACACCAAGGCCAAACTTTCAACAATACATTTGAACATTCGGCCATTCACTGCACCAAGCGATTAACTGCGTCTTTTTATCCTGCAATTTATTGAAACTTGCACTCCAGTACAGCTGCTCACCATTGAGAGTGTTTGTATGTTCTATTTGATCCATTTGATGGTGCACATGAAAAGGAAAATAAAGACATGGGTCTTAACCAGTGCTTCTTTCCCAAAACAAATAATACAAACTAATCGGAAGAAGCGGCTCTCTGGCTTGTGCTCATTTTGCTGACTGATAATAGGATCTTGGTATCTTAGATGCTGCGTATGTGCTTATGCTCTCTGTCTTTCATGTTATTCGGTAATTTCCACATTAGCATACTGCTTTGTAATTGTGCTGGTTATTAAGGGCATACTTCTCTCTCTACTGTAAAAGAAGTAGAGGAAGCAGCCTCCTCCACACTAATGCTCAGAGTCAGGTTAGTTCACCATAAAATGACAGCACTCTATTTTTTGTTTGCGTCCCCCTTATTTGAATGATAATGGACACAGTCTTAGTTAGTCTGGCAAAGGGTTGGCTCAGTAATAATCAAATATGGCCTTTTAAGCTGGTGTTGCATTCTTAGTGATCAATTCGGTCTTTTAAATTGGAGCAACGTTCTGTGAGCAGAGCTTTAGTCATTCCTCAGCCTGAGCAGAGTAAAAAAAATATCTCAGGATTATGTCCCTGCTGCATAACATAAAAGCTGGATTTATTTGCGTGTGTATATAAATGAAATTGCACCTTCTTTCATATCTGCTTTGCTGATATTACATATGTATGGCACGCATGCATATATGGATGCTTCTGCAGAGTTGCGTGTGTGCAGGAACATGTAATTCCCATATTTCAGTCACCGAACTTCCGTCGCTCATAAATGTTACATTTAGCTGGATTCAATCAGCTCTGAGTTACACGTACACATCGGCATCACAATGCCAGAGTAATTTAAGCAGATTTAAAGACTGCATCATGAATGAAGATGCAGTCACACCACCCAGCTTGTAAATCAGCTGTTCTTGCTGACACAAGCTATAGTGGGTTAATGTAGCGATGGGGTCGAACTACATGAGTTTCTCGAATCTTAATTCCTCTTCAGTTCCACGCTCAGATTTATTACCCATATGGCTTTAGTTAAATTCAATTTCTATGTGCTTAATGCTAATTATGCTGACCTTGTTGTCAGTTGTCAGAAGAATTTCTGAGGTTGTTTCAAAGTGAAAGGTTTCTATTGGCCTTCCGCGCTGTGTAATTTAGGGTTCCAGGGTCACGTAACCTGTTGTTGTCATGGGAAACACTTATTATTGACATCTGACCTTCTGATGTGTGTCCTTCTTGGGTGAAACACACACATACACACACAAACATGCATTTGCACGCCAGCACCTGAGATGTTTCACTTGCTCCACTAACTTGCACCCCGTAATCTGAGAGAGAGAGAAAGAGAACAGAGAGGATAAATTATGAATCATGTAGAGATAGGGGCTTTGCAGCAATAGAGAGTTTTAACATTTAATGATTTTTTTTGCCAATGCAGCAGAAAGAACCTAAGATGGATGCTTGCTTGCATGTTGTTGCATGTGCTAATGTTGCTGGAACCTTCCTTTAATACCTACAGTTGGTTTTTCTCTATGCATGCTGGGTAGGAAATAATGTATTTTCATCTGTCTCAAGAAATGAAGGTAGCAATGAAGTCAAATGAAGATGTGATGGATTCAAGGATTGGAATTACTGGTCTGTTGCTGCAGTTCATTCCTCATATTTAACAAAGTACACATTTGCCAGTGTATACACAACCACTTGATTACCTTGGCAACAGCAACTCTTTGTCCCAATACTCCCTCGTGCATGTATTTTTCTGTTTCTGTTTCAACATATTTTTCTGTAAGTGGCAGGATAAAGAGCCTCAGGAAGGGAAAGGAAATTACTTGGAAAGCAGTGAAACCTCTCTCCTAGGTGGCGGTAAATAATCAAGTTAAATCTGAATAAATGGCTTGGCATCAATATCATATGTTTGAAATAGAGAAGCCTACAAAATGAAGGAATTCCTGGGTTGTGATGAATGCGGGAAACAAAATTTTAATTGGGAACACGGATAATTCCCTACACTAGTATGCTGTGTGTCTTCTCCCCTGACAACTGGCCCCAAGTATTAATATTTCATTAGCACAAATGAGATTGATCTTCTTTGGTGACTCTCTACAGTCTGAACTGGTATATAAGAGAGAAAGATGGAGACAGATAGAGGTAGAGCAAGTTATGGTGTGTGGAAGAAGACGAGAGGGAGGGAACAAGAAAAAAAGGCAGTGATAGATCTCAATGTAAGCCTTGAGCAAAGCAGAGGAGAGGAGAAGAGAGGAAAGTGCTCTGTAGATACTCAGAAGATGTGCATCGTAAGGCAGGAGCTCAGGCTTTCCTTTGATATGATGCTCAAGCTGTTGAGCTTCTTCTCACTGGGTAATAGTTGAGATTGTGCAAGCAATGTGGAGTTGGAGACAGCTGGGGAGCAGATTGTTGGCGGGACCTGTAGCTCAGACCACCAATTTAGGGGGCTGCTGCAGCATCAGTCAGTCCATTTAATGCAAATACATCAGGTGCTCCTCTTCTAATAGCACGGGTGAAAACGTCGAGTGGAGCAGGATACAGCACAGGGGGAGGAGATCACTTAGATTAGCGAGCAGCCTAGTGCAGTGGTTGCTCAGAGAGAAAAAGGAGGAGTAGAGAGCTGGGCCAGTTGTGTGCTCTGCTCTGCAACAGGAACCAAGGGTCCATCCGTTTGTCCGAGGGAGTTTCGGATCAAAGGTGACACGGGCAGAGCAACACGGGTTATTAATGCTCTCTCTGTCTCTCTGCCGGTGTTTTGCAGGAGTGGTACCAGCCAAGAGGAGTCCGAAGCTGGTGGTGAGTACTATGATCTTCTTCTTTTGTGCGTGCGCATGTTCGCTCTACTGAGTGAAAGGAGTGCTATTTAAAGAACAAAATAGACGGAGATGAAATGTCTAACTCTACTGTCTCTACTGTTCTACATCCAGAGCTTCAGACATTTTCATGTTTTTCTCCTGCTGCCATCATTCCTCTTCACTTCTTTCACAGTCTGCCACTGAGACTTTTGCAACATTTTTCTCGCTCTGATTGTTTCTTTTTCCTTTTCTTGCCTGTGTTGCAATTTCTTTGTTTTATATTCTCTGTCTCTTTCTCTCTGCATCCCTCCACTCCTGCCATGCTGCCATCCTGTGACTGATTAAGCGTAGCCTAGGCAGAACAGTGTAACAGTGACCAGCTGCTGGAGAGGGCAGACAGCCACAGCTGACAGATAATAGGAGTGGGAGTCATGAAGCAAAAATTAGAGAAAGGGATGAGGATGAGAGAGGGATGACCAATGGAGAGACGATTTAGAGACAGCAGTTAGTCACCATGATAGCCCACAGATACAGAAGACGCACTGAGGCTAACAGATAGGGAGAAAGGCACACTAATGACAGAGGGAGCTGGAAGCAAAGAAAATGGAGATTGGGCAAGTTTAAGAAGGTATTGCAACAGATTGCAATGTGACTGGTAGCTGTGACGGTTAAGAGAGGAATGCAAAAGAGAGGAGAAAGAGGCAAAAAAGACCAGATCTGTGGGAAACGTGGGGGGTCTCTCAGTTGCAGTGATTCAAGAATTTAAAGAGCAAATGCCTACTCGTTTTTATGGCTCGTCTCAACTGATAAAAAAGAAAATCAATAGAGGCTCAGAAGAGATGCCAGTGCAGCTTTAAATTACCGTCACCCTATTTCACCATCAGAGAGTCGGCAAGTTATAGTAGAAGGATTTTTCCTCGGGACAGGCTCCTCCAAGGTCAGTGATGAGTTCAACACTTGAGTTGAAAAAGATTAGTCCTGTGTCTCGTGATCTAAAAGCCCTCCCCTCAGATGAGTGGATATTAGGATTAGGATTAGTTTGAAATGTTATCTGTCAGAAAAGGTGTCACCTATTCAGGTCACATGATGCGGTGGATGGAGGAGGGCTGAGGGCTTTTAGGTGGTTGGATGGGAATAATAGTGGTCCTGCCTTGACTGTCACTTTGGATTAGCTCTCCGTCGAGTAAAAGCCAGTTTTTCCCCTCTGTGTTATGTCAGTGAAATGTCACGCTGCATGCGACTTCGTGTCAACCTAGAACAACCATTTTGCCTCCAGTTCAGAATCTAAATAGATGCTCTGACTAAACTCAGAGTAAACTAACATATGCAAGAGAGACCGTGCTGTCTCAACCCATTAAGCAAGTCTCCAGTGATCAAATTCTGCATGGCTCTTGTCCTCATTAAGAAGAATTACTGGAATATTTGACCCTCCATCTCAGTGAGGGTGATGAGTGAGACAGTGGGAGACAGTGCCATGTCTTCTCTGTTATTTCATGCACTGTTTTATTATACATATCAGATAGAAAATTCTTTGCTTTTTAGATGTGCCCTTACTGTCAGTAATTCCATTTTCTCGGAAACCTCGTTTTTCATAAAAGGTTTTCGTGCATCTTCAGGAAATAATGTTACAATATGTGTATTAAAGTGGGTAAGAATCTAAAGATTACATAAAATCCACACAGCCTAGCACGGCAATAATAATGCATAAGAATATTTTGGTATTTTATATAAAATCCATGTGGGATCAAAAACAGCACTATATTAGAACAATGAGGGTGTTTTGGCTCAGACACCAGTAACATAACAATGATTCACTGAGACCAGTTGAACTGGTTGTCGAAGTTAGAAGCAGAACTTTTACAAGTCATCACAATGGTAGTTCTTTTATCTTTCATTGCAACGAGGTAAATATAAGAAATACCATGATCAGGGCCGTCACTTTTTATTAAAAGCTCAAACCCCAGTTCAAATATTCAAGCTGATGTATTAGTAGCAGTGAGTGAGGAACTATATTCTTCACTGCAGATGGCAAAATTACAGAGATGAGGAAACTATGGTCAGAAACAAAACAAAACAGGTGACATTCTGAAACAGTAACAGCCCTACAAGCTAAAAAGAAATAAACATTTGCATACATTTGACCATTTTGTATTTTGCCAACAAGCTGTGATGTTGATGTTGAAGTTTTTTGTTACTGCATTTTCTTGCTCATCTTGTGTCAAAATCTGCTTCCCATTTAAATAGTATTTCTTGTTGTGCCACCTTCAGTGTGTCGGGTTAAAGGTTTGTGTTGCTGTGGCTTGGTGTAGCAGAGATAACATGTTCAGGCCGCTTCAGATTTAGGAAAGAAGAAATACCCATTGACAGGGAAACAATCTTCAACACAACACCTGTACTTCCATGAGATTAACTTCATTCAAATGAAAACAATGTTTTTGTCTGAACCAATTGAATATTTTCAGCATTAAAACAACTTTCTGTTTAATTCATAGTTAAAACAGCTCATAATTTTTAAGCTGTTTTGCTGAGCTGAGTATAAATCCAATATTTCTATACTACCAATCAGGATTCTTCTTTGCTTTTACACATTTCTGCCTCAATTGAGTCCAGTCTTGATTGTGTTTCCATGCACTGGACCTTGTGCAATAGACAAAGTTTTATTGGATTCATAAAAGCAAGACCTTTATTCATGAAAATCCCTTCACATTGCAAACTGTCTTTGTCAGGCAACCATGGAAACCGAGTAATTTCTCCTCACACTCTAGCAGACGTTTTCATGACAAATGCTCTACTGCAATGTTTAAAAAAGATGACCATGGTTGCGTCTTTCTTTTTGTCCTCCATCAACACTTTTCTCACTCATCTCTTTTCCACTCTATCTCGCCCTTATGACTGACTCACTTATCATCCTCACTTTTTTCTCTTCTCTGTATACTTTATACTTCCATTTTCTGTTTACATCCACCCCCATCCTTCACACACACATATATATGCCTCTGATTTCTGTCCACCCAGCACCAGTTAGAAAGGAAAGACAGCCAGAGCAGCTCCCAGCACAGTGTGTGCAGCCATCGCAGCACCCACACAGATTCTCCCAGCCACCCACCCTCTGCTATGCCCAGTGAGGCTGTGGCTCCCACTCCTGCTGCCCCCACCCAGCCTCTGCCAGGCCTGCCCCCTCAGGATCCCGCAGATGGCACCCTCACCCTTCAGAAGAAGCCGGATCCCTTTAAAATCTGGGCTCAGTCCAGGAGCATGTATGAGAGCCGACGTGAGTAAAATTCATTTAAATTTTATTTTAAAAGTTTGAAGGTTTTGCTGACTTAAGAATTTAAGAGCATTTAACTTTGTGCATGCATGAATGTATTCTCTTTTGTCTTCTGCGTTCATGGCAAGTGTTTTGCGCTATTTGAAAGCCCTACTGAGTTGCTTAGCGTTTAAACATTGAGGTCATGTTTCGCCATGTACTGTAACTGCTAGGTCAATTTTTTATTTTATTTTTCAATTTTGTTTGGAGTCCCATCCACTATCCTGATTGAATAGCCAGGCCCTTTTGGTGAATTGAAACAGCTCTGATTAAAGGGCATTTTGAGGTTCCCAATTTGGGGAGATGTTGGACAGAGTTCAGTGTGATGACGGGGCACATTGCATTTGTTAATGCCATTTTTTTGCATTTGCTAAATAAATGTATGCTTACTGAGACACGATTTATCCAATGACAAAAGGTGCCTGTAAGAGGAAAGTGTCCTTGAAAGCACACAAGTACTTGTTGATGAGTGGTCTGTGTGTGTGCGTGCTCAGGCTGAAGTTCTTACCAGCATGAAAGGAACACATAAGTAAGGAATACAGAACAGCATGTACTGTATGTTTGTGCTTTACTGGGCATCATCCAGCATGCAGGGGCAAGAAGCACTTCGCCTTTTAAACCACTTGGCTTTGCTCAAAACTGACCAGTTATTATGGGCAGCCTGTCTGGGAAAACTATTTAAAATACTAAAACTAGAACACCAAAATATGTAGGCAGCCTCTCTGTTAAATTCTTCAGTATCATCTGCAGTCATGGCCTATTCTTTCATTATTTGTAGGGAACCACAGTGAGGGTGTCAAACCACTTTCTTTCCAAAGTGGGGGTGAGATGGATCCTCTGGTTGAATTTCGTCTTCCAGACCTCCTGCGCTCAGACTGGTGGCAATAATTAAAAGACGGCTAGGTCACTATATGCTGTGAAATACAATTCTGTGCTCTTGCAGATTTTTGGGGATGGAAGGGAGGCAATCTCTGTGGAAAGACTGCTATGTTAGCTTGTCAAACGCTTGTGATTGTTGCAAGCTAGTGCAGCAGGTCGTGCTCACGCCATGTGTTGCAGTGTTGGTTAATAATCATGGCTGCCTGTAAAATCTAGGACTGCTGCTGATTAAATATTAACTGGGCCCGTAGAGGGCTGCTTTAAGCTGCAGCTGATTGGTATATCTGTGTGATAACCCCTGAAGGAGCTGCATCCCCTTTCTGTGTCAGAGGCGGCGGGGGGGGGGGGGCAATCACAATGAAACAAGAAAGGGAGAAGGAGACAAAGAATAACAGAGGCCCAGATTCTCTGACTGTATTTTCATGTGTATTCATGCGCATGCTGCCACATGCACTCTTGAATTTGTGAGAAGTTGCATCCATGCATCCACTGAGCAGCACTGGAAGAAGAGTATTTTAACATCAGTACAATGTGACTAAAAGGGGAGCTTTTCGGAGTTTCTTCTCTTCCAACACTTCATGTCACCTATCTGTTGATGCGGCACACAGCTGCTCCTCTAACTGTTGGTTTACTTTGATCACTACTCTATAAACGCGGGTCAACAGTGGGTTAATTACAAGTCTAGCCACAGCAGTTTAATTCACAACTGAGCGAGTTATCGGGGGAACAGGGGAGCTGGAGCTAATGGGTTCACTACTAGCCTTGCGTGGCAGCCGCACAGACAGCAGGCATTGCAGGAAGAAATGGTCCGTGCCTCCTGTGCAGACGGGCCCTGTGGGCTGCACAGACTGACACCAAATTGCCTGTGTCCTCCTCCACAGTCTGCTCCGTCCATTGCGAGTTGCAAATGCGTGGCAAGTTATGTGTGTGCAACTGTAAGCTGGAGAAATATGCCACAAAGTCGTGTGTGAGAGAGGCACAGTTATAAATTAAGGCTAATAATAGAGATCAACATTTGAGATTGCACGTCTGCGAGTATGACAAGGTCACAGCATGAGACTTATTCAGCCTAGTTTGCCGTCTCCACATGAGAACAAGGATCCAACCTGCTTTGAACAAGGCGTAGCCGGAGCACGAGACATGACAGCTGTTAATCTTGCCTGATCTCGGTCTGACACTTAATAGAAAAGCAAAACCTATCTGCAGTAAAACAACTGGACATGCACTTGTTGTAATTAGACAAAACAGGAGTTCATTTGTTGGTTACAGAACAAAACTTAAGCGGTCAGCCTACAAAGGCACTAATATATTGAGGGTGACTCAGTGTTTGATCTCCATGTCGTCTTCTCACTGTTCCAGTGCCAGATTGCCAGGAGCAGGACATTTTCCTGTGGCGGAAGGATACGGGCTTCGGCTTTCGCATCCTGGGAGGGAATGAACCTGGGGAGCCGGTAAGTATCAATCCACCTCTGGATCTCATCAATAGTTTACTGAGACAGCTGATAAAGTACAAGATTAAAGTGTACATACAAAATGATACCTCATCAACACTGTCGATTTCAACAAGCTCTGTCCTATTTTTTTGCAATGTATTCATTTAGTTTCTTTTTCTTGCTTCTCTGTATAATAAAAGTCTTAAACCATAGTAGCACAAAGTCCTAACACCTCACTCTCACTCAGACTGGAATTGTTGTTCTCTGGAGGATCATATAAACAGCTTGTTAAGCACGGCAAAAGCCTTACCCACCAATCCCTCTGGTAGTCTGCCATATATTTGTCTTATAAGGGGGGAGTGAGAGTGGGAGTGGGCAGCAGATATTGAGGAACAGAGGGAAATAAAAGGCAGCAGGCTTCAGGTCTACCCCACAGGAGTTAGCACTTGTTTGTGCCAAAGACAGTAGTTGGATTCTTGTTTCTGTCAGAGCTGTGTGTGCACGCCTACACAATGCCTGAAGCACAGAAACTTCTATAAGGTCCCAGCAGGCCACACTGGCCCTTTTGGTTTCCCTGAATGTCAGCAGCAAATACCATAAAATGATGTACTCTGCAACTCCGCTATGTTTAACTGTCTGTTTTATTTCAAAACAGACAGAGTCATAATTATCCATCGTATCATAGCAATAAAACTTCTGTGTTCAGATCATAATGCAGTAAGTTACAGAATTTGACTCAAGCATTGTCACAAAAACCCCTTTCTACACTGTGTGCCTTCTCCAGATCTACATCGGGCACATTGTGAAGTACGGGGCCGCAGATGAGGATGGACGCCTGCGGTCGGGTGATGAGCTCATCTGTGTGGACGGCACGGCAGTGGTGGGCAAGTCTCACCAGCTGGTGGTGCAGCTGATGCAGCAGGCTGCCAAACAGGGCCATGTCAACCTCACTGTACGACGCAAGACCGCTGGATATGGTGGTGATTACAGTTTTACATAAAACTTGTGCATATGCTTTCATACGTGAGTCACATGTGGTCACATGTTATGTCAACTTGGGGCACACTTCTTACTTTTCTGTGCACAGTAGCAGGCGAATGTTCCTGATATGAATATGTGAACTAAAAGTTGTAGAAACACACTGTGATAGTAGTCTGACCAGTCTTTACTATTCATCCTCTCCAGTGTCAAAAGGAGAAGGCGAGGTTCCTCCATCACCGGCCTCATCCCACCACAGCAGCACCCAGGCACCAAGCCTGACTGAGGGCAAGCGGACCCCCCAGGGGAGTCAGAACTCGCTCAACACTGTCAGCTCTGGCAGTGGCTCCACCAGCGGCATAGGCAGCGGTGGGGGAGGCGGCAGCGGAAGCGCGGTGGTGCCTGCCTCCCTGCAGCCGTACGACGTTGAGATCCAGCGCGGGGAGAACGAGGGCTTCGGTTTCGTAATTGTGTCATCTGTTTCCAGGCCTGATGCCGGCACCACCTTTGGTAAGTAAGGCAGTCTGAGCTGGAGCTAGTTAAGATTGACAGGCTCTTCTATCCACTTTGACAAGGGAATTAGATTTGTTTACTAAGGGCTGACTATGTTTGATTTCAAAGGATTCAATTCAATCAATTTAGATTTTAATCTGACTCAGCAGTTGGATTGTTTGGGCATTCGCAATCTATATTAGTGCATGTTTCTAAAATTGTATGTTTCATTATTTTTCTCCACGATCAATCAATAATCACTCCCATGAGCAGCATGAACAAATACCATCTTAATTGGAGCAATGTTTTGGTCTCAGAGCTCAATTCCTCAAAGGTTGTCACGTCACAAATTATAATACTTTTAAATTTAAAACATGAAGCTGCACAGATTCTGCAAGGTTCAGCAAGTTAGATGTAAGACTTCACACAATGCAATTTAACATTTGTTTCAAAACTATGCTGTCCTAAGTATTAGTGTAGTGGAGAACAAAGAATAATCTTTTTATTATATCACACACGGATGAAAAACAACTAACTGAAGAAGTTTTTGCAGTATACTACACTGTAGTACTTCCTGTACCTTCTGTCACTGTAGTCCTTTCAGTACTGATAACGGGGCTGACTGAAACAGCACTAAAAAGGATTGAGTGTCCTTTGCACAGTATTACTTTTGGACATTTATATTTTATCGGCATATAACGTCTCATAACAGACAGCAATAAAATACAAAAACATTTTACAATCCCCAATACAGCATAAAGTAGGCAAGAGAAAAAAATCTGACTTTTGTAAATTAAATTTAAGAGTTTTACTGTCTTCTAATGTCATTCTTAAATAATGTAACTAAATTGAAAAGGTTTTTAAAGCTTTTTCAAGGCCTACATCGACCCAGAACAATTTGATCTCAAAAGGCCTTGGTTAGTGTATTAAAACAGCACTAGTCTCCAAAGCGTATCCCCAGACTCAAGACACATGTCCACCGAGTTCATTAATACACCACTGAGGGAAACGACTTATGCCACATCTTGGCAGAATTACAGTATTTTTTGCAGTCACCCCACATTTGGTTTCCTTCACTTTATGAATAGCAGCTGAGTGGGGTTTGACAGGAGTGCACTTAATGCCAAAGAGGTCACAAACCCACTGTCATGAGCTTAGGAATAAAGAAGTCTCCTCATGTGCTGAGTGCCACGCTTCTCCATTGCGATGAGGCCCGAAACAGCATTATCCCAACACCATCAACACAGATTCATTCATGCCTCAGAGCACCCCCACCAATTCTTTCAGCATGTAATTCGAGTCTACTCACCACAGTCCATCACTGTCTATACCATTTACACATTACGGCAAAACAGCAGAATTGCATGTATTAAAGCTGCTCGGGCAATGATGCAGAGCTGTAGATGTTGTCCTAGAATAAATTTGGTATTAACCTCCAAGTGATGAATTTCTAACACCAATGTCATTTCAAGGTGCCTTGTATAGTTAGCCATTATGATGATGTACTGTGATGTGTCACAGGCAAAACACAAGAATGGATGAAATGTTAGCCACACTGACTGCCCAGAGAAGATTTCATTGATCGTATTGGCTAATGGTGTTGTTCTGCAAAATGCAATGCACGACTTAATGTATTATTTATAGTGACACCAGCGACAGTGCTAGCCAAGAGCCATGTCTAAACGTCTCCAAATCTTTTGAGGTTCTCGTTTTTGCTTTTGCACACAAGCACTGCTCTGCTCCTTCACTGTTACTCTTGGGAGGGTGAGATGAATGGAATTTGTGCTTTCACGTGCTGATCTAAACTTATGCTGTAGCATCTTGCACTTACTCTCCCTATATAGTCCAACCAATGCGTGACATGAGCTGAAACCTGACAGAGAAATTTGTATTTTTTCTTTAAATGCATGGAAGTAGGGATTCTAGCAGGAGTATTAAATGGTTTTTAGGTCTTGGAGAGGTAAAGTGTTTTTAGCTGATTCAATCTCCCATACACCAGGGATACATAAACCATTTTGCTCTAGTCCAGCAGGGCCCATCCCCCTGTCATCTCCTCCTTTGACATGGGGTGGGTGTTGTGCTTAGCAGATTAGGTATTAAATCCCGGGCACTTGCCACACTGTGGAATGTTCCATATCTCATTATTTATACTGAGTGACAGGATACAAGTGCATTTTTCAATCAAGAGAGAGGCAGAGTAGCTGTAAGGTAAGGTGATATAATAAATATGGATGTGCAAAAAAAAAAAAAAAAAAAAAAAATACTAGATGCAAGGGGAGGCACAAGGAGGAGCAGAGATAAAGGCTGTTAGATGGAGGAAGGGTGAGGTGGACTGGAGATCCCTTGGGTGTGTTCATGGCTTCTGTGTAAACAAGATGTACAGTATTGACTACTGTCACTCAGGCGGAGATTGTATTTCTTGCAGCGATTTGCCCCATATGTAAGCTATAGGAGGCTCATCCCACAGCGGAGTGTTACACTTTTCAAAGCCTTCCCTGTTTTTTTTGCGTGATCCTACAGTTCACATGCCATCATTATCTTATGAGCGGACTATTGATAGACTGTCAAATGTTGCTCATGGAAGGCTCAGACTGGTGTCATGTGATTCACAGTCTACTGTATCTTTATATTCCCTAACAGCCTGTGATTTTAAGTTTTGACATTACACTCCTGAATGTAATAATCCTGCATGTATACTGACTATTAATCTAGGATGTACACACAGCTCATTGGTTTTCTGTGGGTGAACTGATCTGGATAATTGACCTTTCTTATCTTTTCTTCTTCTTCCCTGTTTTCTTTCTGTCTTTACCTTTTTTTTTTCTTTTTGAATATAAATCAACAAAACAATCAAACAAATATTCTTATCAACCAAATCATCACCACACTCTACTTCTAACATATAACATTTACACGCAAACAAACATATATGTTAACACAAAAGCTGGAAATGCTTGTGTGGCCATGCCCCACAAAATAGGACGCATCATTGAGGGCAGCCCGGCGGACCGCTGTGGGAAGCTGAAAGTAGGGGATCGAATATTGGCTGTCAACGGCTGCTCCATCACCAACAAGTCACACTCGGACATTGTCAACCTGATCAAGGAAGCCGGGAACACAGTCTCGCTCAGGATCATCCCCGGTGATGGTAAGGCTTTTGGCTTGCAGCCTCACGTGACTGTTTCATAATAGAGCATGATGTGACTTATTCATGGATGTGGTAGGAAGGAAAGGGCACTCCTGCTCTTCACAGGCCAGAGCACTTTCCATCAGGGTGTGAACCTTGGTATCTCAAGAAGTGACTCACTGAAGTGAATTTGCCCCCAGAAACAACCATCATACGCCCTTAATTCATCTCTCTTCACAATGTGATATGTACTTCAGTTTTATGTATGAATTTACTGTTAATATGAAATTAAAAATATACTAAATAGCATTTTAGCGTTTTGACTTTTAGTAATAGTATTTTGTTGTGAGGTTTTTTTGACTTAGCCGTCCATCCATCTATCCATCAGCTATCCTGTTTATCCTTTATCAGGGCATACAGCCAATCCCAGCTGACATTGGACAGAAGGCAGGGAAAACCAGTCGATCACAGGGTTTTTCCATGCTACATTAAAATAAAGTTACAACACACACAAACAACAGCCAAGATGCATATAACATTTCAGCATCGACTTAGAGGTGTGCAAGGGAGCTTTTTTTTTTCTTTTTTTTTAATAGTCCCATTTAGCATTTTTAATCCCTCACAGTTTGTGATCCGAAGCTGCATGTTAGGGGCAAAACTTACATAAAGTACTATAACAAGGGAGTTACTTACTGCCACTGGTCAACCACTGAAAACACTGAGCAGATTTATGCAGCAGTATTCTCCGAAGAGAAAGAAACTAAAGTTAATTAAGGCTCTAGGTGAGGGCAATGTAAAGAATCTCTCACACTCAAATCCTCATTCATCTTCACGCTCAACACAAGGCCTCCGAGTAGAAAACATGTCATGGCCTTTTAAAATTGGAATGATGGCATTTATTAGTCCATCTCAATCTCATTCCAGAAACAACAAATCCTGTTTGTGCTTGTAGCAATCTGTTCACCTCAGAATGATAAAGTGGATGTGAGGAGGTCATATGTTTTCTAGTGAGAAGAAGAATACTAGTAAAAGCTTGAGACTGAATCAGGCTGATGTACTGATGTTGGTGCTAAATGTCAGAGGATACTAATGTATGCAGCGCTCTTGATGGTGTTTATGCAATTAAAGAAAGGCATTAAAAGACATGCCTTCTTTAAATAGAAGACGAATGATGCAAGTCTTGAGATTAATTTTTCCTTTACAGCTGTTTTTTTTGTTGTTGTTGTTTTTGTTTTTTGGGGTTTTTTTGTGCAGTGAGGCCAGTGTAGTTCATGAGCAAATGGCAAATGACAACTTCACAAGCAGTTAGCATCAGGTCGAAGAGAGGACCCTGTGGGAGGTTCAGGGGACTCCTCTGGACAGTAACATTTTGTTCTCCAGTGTGTCTTTTGAAAACGGCTACAGCCGAATGCATTTAACAAAACCACTCTTTTTTATTTATGTTGTTCTTTATTTCATTTTTCCCTCCCCCTTTTTCCCCCCCAGAATCTTCCAATGCTTCTCTGCTGACCAATGCTGAGAAGATAGCTACCATCACCACCACACACACACCTCAGCAGTCCACAGAGTCTCGGTAGGTGATGATGCATGTTTCTTTTTTAATTACAGACAAACTCAACTACACACTAGAAAATATGCATTGGGGAATCAGTGTGTGTCTTAAAATGTGTTTCCCTTTTATTTTTTTAAAGGAATAACTCAAAGTCAAAAGGAGCTCCTCCTCCTCCACCCACACAAACTCAGACAGCACAGGTAATAAAAAGTCATGTTTTCACTGCACATCTAATAATAATCTGGGTTATCCAGCAGTTATCAGTCACGGCGAATAACACAGACTAGCAATAAAAAGCAGAAAAATTCTCATTACAGGAGCATGAAAGGTTTTTTCATCAGAGATGCCAAAGAATGGTTGACGTGTTCAAGCCGTTTGTTCAGGAAGGCTTCCATTGTAACAGAAATAATTGGTGTAATGTCAAAAGATAACTAGAGATAGAAGTTTATGGCCAATCATAGTATAGAGTGAGTGTGAAAGTTGGTCAAAGTTGTCGGAGACAGATATTCAGCCATCTGAGATGTAATTCTGATGAAGTATACTGACACCTAAACATCCACTGCACATTATGGAAACATCTGCATACATAACAAAGCACAACAGAAACAGACAAGGACGGTATGATGTCCACGGAGGAGGGATATTGGATTCCTTCCTGAATATTATGTCTATTTTCCCATAGACAGACAGATGTCTGACATGTTAATCACTGTATTCATGGCTGTGTTTAAGTCATGGTGGGTCCACTGTATTCCCTATACTTGTTTATTTTTGAGTGAAGTTTCTGCAGTATCAATAAGATCTGCCATCCAAATGAGAGAGAGTAGCATCTTATTGAAAAGACTCAGGACCTGTAAGAACTAGAGAAAATGATTTTGGGAGACACCATTCTTCTCGCTGGGAGGGAACTTTTGATGAGTATGGTAAGTCTTGGGCAGCCCTTGTGCTGCCCTTGCTTAGTGATCTGTATCCTGCTCACAGGTTCACACAGCATTAATTATTCATGCATTCTTTGATATTGTACTGCCATTGACATTTTGTGAGTTTTTGTGGGACATGGCTTGATTAGTCCTGACGTGTGGATTCACCTTTCGACTCCCGTGTGCACCATGGATTAGTCACTCCTCCTCTCTGGTCCCTTTCTATGACTTTCTCTTTATTGCCTTTTTCTGTCTCATAGGATGCTGAGTTCTACTCTGTGGACCTCGAGCGTGACAGTAAAGGTTTTGGCTTCAGCCTGAGGGGAGGACGGGAGTACAACATGGACCTGTATGTGTTGAGACTTGCAGAGGATGGGGCTGCTGTCAGAAATGGAAAGATGAGGGTATGAACATAACAAAGATGGAACGAAGAAACATTTTCTCTGATTAATGTCTTCTACAGATCCTGACTGTCCTGCAAAGCAAAGCAAAGCAAAGCAAACACATTTCTGCTAAATCTTGATGATATAGAGCAACAGCTAGCCTGAGCTAATGCTAAACGTCCATTCAGTTTGCTGTTGCCAATTAGAATGATCTAACACCTTGGTTATTCAGTCTGCTATGTAATAAAAATTAATAGGGTAATAGTTAAATCCAGTTATTTGTTGAGCTGAATTATATTGGTTTTTAGGTAATTACTAACAAATGCTAAATGCTCTGCCTTTGTGAGGCGTTGTAGGTTTTCCTGTCTTTGCACAACATTGATGAACGATCAGTATGATCCGGTTTTCACAACAACGTGGCCTGTCTTCTGTAGGTGGGAGATGAAATCCTGGAGATAAACGGAGAGAGCACAAAGAACATGAATCATTCACGTGCCATTGAACTGATCAAGAACGGCGGTCGGAGGGCGCGGTTGGTCCTCAAGCGGGGAGATGGATCTGTACCTGAATATGGTAGGTAAAAATGCTACAAATGTTTTTCTCCCACTTCTGTAAATAAAAAGCTAATGCCAGGATTGAAATCTTATTACCGATGCAGCTATACACACTGCACACTAGAATTAAGCTGGGGGACATATAGACATTTTATAACTGGGCATCATGAATGTTACTACAATAAATGGGAAACATTTAACACTTTCTGATCCAATCATTTAATTGAACTGCCTGTTCTGGTTTTAGCACAAGATGACTGACACAAAAGCTTGTTCAGTTTGAACAAGACCATATTGAAGTAATATTCCCTCCCAAGAGCTTCATGTTCTGCTGAGAGATTTTTCTGCTCACAGTCTGAGTGATAGTTTTGTATTTTTCAGCATGTTTTTCTGGTTTATCTGCCTCTCAGATATTTTTTTTATATAAAGTACAATGTTTTTATATTTTCACAACAAACACCTTCATTTCCTTATTAAGGTGCAGCGTAAAACAGCCTCTTGTCTGTTTTATTTGTCTTCTCCTCTCTATTCCTACTTCTTTCTCTCTTATTGTCTCTTGTTGCTGGGCTCTTCCTCCTCTCTCCAGCGATGATGGCTCCTCATCTCGCTGTTGGTACAATGAGGAATGACAAGATGGGAGAGCCCTGTTTCTACCTAATGGGCCAAAATCAGACCACGGTTTGTAGCCAAAAGTCTGTCCCAATCCAATTTCCTTGTCATCTTTTTTCCCTTTTTGATTTTATCCACACTTCCTTCCAGCTCATCCCTACCTGCATCCCACTTGTGTGTCTGCGCGTGGCTGTGGCTGTTCAGTGTTGTTGCTTTGTGCCTTGCTATGCCTGAGTTTAACTGACTTGTTTAATCTTTTTATCTGTATGTGAACAAATCCTGCCCTCTCCACCAGCACCAGAACAGATATTTTTCAAATGGGACTAATATATTACCACTGCCTATCACATGCCACCATTGCAACCTGTCTCTAATTTGACAGACCTACAGCCAAACCACCTATTTTATTTTCTTATTTATTTATTTTTGTTTGTTCCTGCCAATGATGGACATTGAGTAGTTCTATATTTTGTTTTGAATGATGTCCTCGGTGCCTGCTGTGTCATTGATAACCCCTGCCCTACACTTGCCAATGTGTCGCACATGACATCACATTGACATCACCCTGTGATCACCTGCAGCCCCGTAGAGAATTTGTGTTGAAGTGATATATCTCTTCAATGAAATTTATGTGTATAGATGTTAAAAAGAATCAGATATGTATCTGGGAATATATACAGAAAATTAAAGAGTACATGTCTGTATGATTTCCATAAATCTCTGCATTGACCTGCTGTCATGTCAATGCAAGTGCTCACGGGAACCAACAAGGAAAGTCATGTCTGCTGAACACAATAAATATCACGTCATCGCTGTTTACCTCAACCGCATTGAATGTTTTTTTTTAAGTGTTTCTAGTCAACAACCTTCTCCTTTCTCTTCTCCTGCAGACGGCAGCAGTGACAGGTACCCTCCCACACCCGGGGCACAAAACACTCCGGAAGTGAAAACGCTGCCACCTAACAGTCGATATCACACCTCATTGGAGTCCAGTTATCCACCAGACCTTCACAAACCATCACGCCAGGAGGAGGCTGCGCGTGGCCGAGACAGGAACAGGGCTGGGTCAGATCAGATGGACTACCAAGGCCGGCAATTTAACCCCCACCATCATCACACCTGGAATAACAATCACAGTCAAAGTACCCCAAGACAGCAGTCTCCAGACAACAGTATCAGCAGTAGCAGTGGCAACAAGAAGAGCCGAGGCCGCAAAGTCAAGAAGTCCGAGTCGGAGAGCGGCATCTCTAAACTCCTAAAGACTCTGAGGAAAGACAGTTCGGGGAAGAAGGCTGCAGCTGCTGACAAAGTGAGGGGACGAGAGCTCTCAAGCAGCAGTTCCACTTTGGACGGGAGGTTTCGACTGCAGCGCCACGGCTCCCTTGACCGCTCACCAACCCGAAAGCGTGCCTCATCTCCTGATCGCCGAAGGGCCAAGTCAGTGGACCGCAGGGCAGAGCGAGCACATCGGGACCGTACACCTGAGAGGGAGTACGATGATGGAGGGTTCCTCGCAGTCACTCCTGAACGCAAGTTCTATGAGCGGAGGCTCCTCAAGGACTCACAGATGGCTGGGCGAGTCAGGGAGGCCACAACCCCTGAACACACCAACAACAATGGGGAGTCCATGTCTCTTTCCAGGGGCCGTACGTATGATAGAGCCACAAAGAATGGAAATCTTATAAGAGACTCTTCCTCAGAGAGGAGGGAGGAGACGTATCGGATGAACGGGCCACCGGAGAGACGGTACCGAGTGGAGCGGGACTCTTCCCCCGACAGCACCTACAGCCGGGAAGAGCTGAACTACGCAGCAGCACCGAGACTGAAGGACTATTACAGCATGATGAAGAACAATGCTGCACACAACAATGCTGCCTACAACAACACAGGCCATAACAATAAGACAGTAGGTCACAGCCCAAACCAGCTCCCTGAGCCCAAAAGAAGGCTGTACAAAGAAAGCCCCAAAGACCTCAGCATCTAGAGCAGAGCAGAGATCCCCCTCGCCACTCTCTCCTCTATCTGTACAAACTACAGTACCATACACTGGAATTGGACTTCTGAGGATATTAACTCTCGTGCTTTATTTGGTCAACTGGTGTACTGATTTGAGTTGATTAACGACAACTTGTGATCCCATCCTGATTGATAAAAGAGCAGGAGTACAATCCTTCTATCAGTTCATACTGGTGGTTTTGTCATTGTTATAGTTATTTTGAACATAATAGAGGTTGTTGTACTATAGTAAAGGTATTGTATGTGCCTGCATATGAAATCAGTGATATTGCTTTTTGTAGGCATTGCTGAATCTAAATATTTGTTCCCTCAGAGGTATGAAACATGCTTCCAGTTGTGGTAACTTCTAACTAAATACTAAGCTTGTTTTCAACTTGTTTTTAGATGTCTTTTCCATCCCTGAATTGCTTTACTGAACAAACTATAGCACAAGACACTGATGGTTCAAGAGAACTGTGAAAATCATGTTGGACTTAAGGAAAAAATCTAAATGTAAGATCTGACGGGAAAACTAGAGTGATAATTATATAAATAATATATAATGTTTTTGCTCGCTATTTATTTTTAATTTGGCGTATATCTTGAGCAAAGCTACATTGAACCTTTAAGGACAACGGTAGAAGTGCACACTGTACCTAGGAAAGCATGCTGTACTCCTGCTTGTGTTGCTTCGATGAAATGTTTGGCAGCTCTCCACCCTTTGCCAAAATACACCCACACACCTCTGAAATTAAAAGAAATGAATCAGAAAATTGGCCATGGTGTCATTAGTTTCTCCCTGTGATTAGAAAATAACTTAAACACTGCAGCCCAGTGTTCCTTTTTATGTGCTGATGTGGTGGGAAAGGAACATAATTTACACTCACTCTGGTTGAGAAAATTGGGAGTTCTCTTATTTGTTGCTCCTCTCCAGTTCAATTACGTATTTAAAATGAATCTGCTATTTACCACAACACCAGCCCAAGTTGCCATGAAATCAGATTTTTTTCAGATATGCAACAAAAGTAAAAAAAAATAAAAATTAATAAAATTAAAAGTTTCAAAAAATCTAATGTTAATTATCCCTGTGCAAGATGCATGTGTAAATTTAAAGTGTAGTTTAATCACTTTATCTGATAGGTCTGAGTGAGAGTAAACAATAAGGAACATCCACTGTAATGCCACAGTAATCGTTAGCCCTGTCCTCATGTTGATAATTTGCGCACCGACCACCTCCTGGGTCTGAACACAAAGAGCTGATGTGATTTGTCGTGTTGGTAACATACAGAGAGTCCTGGAACAGGAGACGACCAATCTGCCATGCTGAGCCATGCTGTCATGCCACTGGAGTCTGACTGCTGCTTTAAAATGTGTTTTGTGTGTATTCTCTTTTTTATGTTTCATTAAAGAACTAAAAACATATTGGATAAACCACAACAAGATGCATTGTTTGATCACTGTTGTTGCCATGGTACTGTATTTAACAACAACAAAAAAAAAAAGGTAAAAAAAAAAAAAAAAAAAAGAGGAACACATTTAAGAAGTTAACCTGTTGGCCATCACCTGTAAAGATTTTTTTTTCCCCCAATGTAACTATTAGGAACCTGTCAAGGAATAAAATGTTGCCTTTTTCTTGTACAAAAGAGAAATTTATGAAAAACCTCAGCAGTGAGGAATGTGATATTGTGTTTATATCTCTGAAATGGACCTGATGATTTATGAGAAATATGTTGATTTACTCTGGATCAGGTATGTAAAGACATTTTAAAATGAAAGACTGTATTTGGTCAATCAGAAACTGTTTGATGGTTTGAATCTCTCTCGATGGTTAGCCTGCCTTTGTATTATAAAGCACTTGTATGCAGTCTGTGTTCTTCAAGCATTATTTCTTGCAATGTGCTCCGGACATAATGCTGTCTCTGTGTTGATAAAAGCAGTACATGTATATGGGCCAATCTTTTTTATAAAACTATGCATATATAAATACTACATTGTTCATAGCTTTATTTGACCCATGAAGCTATACATAACATTAGTCTAAGTACAGGTAGATGTGGACTTATCCAGCTTCTTTCCTTGAGATGGATTACAATGTATATGTAGCTATCAAAAGAAGTCTGTGAATGCTATTTTTATTATCAAATAAAGTTTTCCATACAAATTCAAAAGGAGTTCATATTTCTGCACTGCCTTTTTTTCAGTCTCAGGAGGGGCTTTTGACCCTTTATTTCTTTGTTATGAAATCACTCTGATGGGTCAGTCATGGTTGAGCCATGTTTTAATATTAAACTTTAGAGCTTTCATTGACGAGAGGAGGAAAATTTATTCCATTTGAAATCAACATGAGAAGTCAGTTGTGCTGTCAGCTCTACTGTCTTCCTTGTCTACTTTAAAAGGGTATTTCATCTAAAGTCTTTTAAAGTACTGCAATTAATGTTCCTTGTCATTTCTAATGGAACAATGTTATAATATGTATATGTAGTAAAAATTTTAAAATCAATGCACCCTCTATAGATCTGACCTTTGGTGAGAAGACAAGTGTTGAGTAACTGTTTGATTGTAATGTCTGATTTCTTTTTTAGAAATGATGTAATCAGACAGGCAAAATAAGAAATATTATGCAAATTCTGGTATTTCCAAATAGTAAAATAAAAAAAATGAATGAAAACAAATCACATATTTACAAAATAACAAATTCAGCCACAAGAAATACAAATTTCCAAATCTCACACACAAGAGTTTGTGTCACTATGCCGTCACAGTTCGTGTGTGGTGATGTGACTGCATGGCTACATCTGATTGATGAAACACAGTCATGTGGTAGGTAAACTGGCGGCATCTCTCTGGCAAAAATAAAGCTAATGCGTAGAATAAATGGTAAAAAAAAAACAAAAAAAACAAACCACAAATAACAAGTCAAGTGTAGCCCAATGTTGTTCCTCCCTCACAAAACTACTTAAGTAAAAATAAAAAGTATGAGACAGTAAAACTACTCTCAGAAGTGATTTTTTTTATTTTTTTTCAAAAGTTAATGCAACCTGTTACTACCCATCTCTGGCTGTAGCTACACATGAAGGTCATTATGGGAGAGATGTTAAGGTATTTATCTTTCCCCTGTTTGATATAAAGCACATCTGAGAACCAAGGAGGAGGAAATCATGCCAATACTTTGTGTCTCTTCCCATACTGGTACACTTCATCATCATATCATTCACAGAGTCCAGCCTTAGAGGATTCAGCATTCTGTCTGTCCATCAGTTCGGTCCACCACAGATGGGAGAGGCAGGGTGCACCCTGGACAGGTTGGTATGAGAGGGCTGGCATATAAAGACAAGCAACCCTTCCTGCTCACATTCACAGCTACAGGCAACATATAGTGTGTATATATCAGTGTTTTGTGTCTAAAATGTTAATTCCCCCTTCTTGGGTATTACTTCAATGACCTATGAAGCTTCGTAAGGTTGTAGAAAATGTGTAGATCATATAAAGTAGTAAACTCGTTAAAGGACATTTTAACATTAAAAAGTGTTTGTCAGCAATCATAACTTCTCTTAAGTAAATATATTCAATTTGATCAAATCGGTGATTTATATTGCCATACATGACCGTGTTCCCATCGGTAGCTGTCTTCAGGAGTTTGAATTGAGTTTGATTGATTTGTCAGTAATTCTTACAACCAATTTATAGTTTATAGTAAACACTTTTTAAGGTTTTATATCCTGTAGATTATACATTCTTCTTAACGCAGGACTAAATGTTTCCATTACACAACCTTTAGATGGAGGTGTCTCTTAGTAATACAGATTTGTGTTATCCAATAAGCCTTTCTCTGTGTTAACCTTTAATTAATGTGATTAATATTCGTCATGAGATAAAGAGTGTTGTGTCATGGGCATATTTGTCCCTGATTAATGTCATAATCTCACTGCTAGGCCAAACTCTCCAAGGTGACCTCTGATTGAAATGAGATTATGGAAACCATTCAGATAGTGATATGAAAGAAACTCCAACACTGTTCCAAATAAGTTTTTGTATCATTCTAATTAATGTATCAGCAAATTCTGCAGCAGAGGAGCACCAATAGTCACCACAGTAATATCTCGGAAGAAGAAATTCACCCAAGACATAAATGCATTCTGAACAGGTCATTCATATTTATTCATTTGATTAAATAAACTACAGTCATATGAACTTTGCTCCCAAACTGTAAGTAAAACATAAACAGGATGACTCATTTGCAAAGTGCGTTTTATTTTACGTTGCCTTGGTTACATGCCTCTACATTCAAAAATAAGCCAATATCATTTAGGATCCAACTGTAAAAGATTACACTTTCCCCTTTCCACTCAGGAAAATAAAATAAATCTCATTGAGTGTTAAGTTGGATATTCTGTACATACAGGAACAACTCTGTAATGGGCTGACCTTTCCCGCAACTGTCTTTAAGTTGAACCAACTTGTTTGGTAAAAATACAAAAAGGAAGTTATTTTTGTAGATATTAGCCTTCAGTCGTTTCCCGGGGGAGCAGAAGTCTTCTTCTTGGGTTGTGGATCATGAAGCCTTTCTTTATGGCTTGTTTATGCAGGAGACACAGAGCTGGAGGAGACAGAGGAGGCTTCGGTCTTGGAGGCAGTACTGGACGCTCCCTCCTCCTCCTCAAAGGGATTCTTCCCACAGCACAAGGTGGTGATCATGCAGTGGCGGAACTGCTTGTTCATGCAGATGTAGATCATTGGGTTGTAGATGGAGGAACTCTTGGCAAAGAAGGCAGGGATGGTCATGAAGACTGGTCCGAATTCAGAGCCCTGATGTGTGAAAATCCACCAGGCAACACCTGCGTAGGGACACCAACATACCAGGAAGGCGATGACCATGATAACGACCATGCGGGTGACTTCCCTCTCAGCCCTCTGGGTGGTCTCAGACTCCTGCTGTGCAGCAGCAGCCTCCTTGACAGCACAGAGCAGACGGCCGTAGCAGAAAAAAATAACAGTCAGTGGAATGCAGAAGTGGCAGCAGAACATGTAGATGACGAAGGACTCATTGTTGAAACCCTCTGCACGTGTATAGTAGTCAACGCCACATGAGCACTGCATGCCTTCAGGGATGTAACGGGACCAGCCAACCAGAGGGGGAACGGCGCAAGCAGAGGCCATGAACCAGGTGAAGCCCAAACCCATGATTGCGTGATTCTCCCCGAAGCGGAAGTTGCTGATGGGCTTGCAAACAACCACCCACCTCTCGATAGCCAGAACAACCAGAGACCAGAGAGCGATCTCACCACCGAGGGTAGCAAAGAATCCTTCCAGATTGCAGCCAAGACGGCCGAGAACAAAGTAGCCGTGCATAGAGGTGTACATCGTCGTGGTGAATCCTCCAAAAACCATGAAGAGGTTAGCCACTGCAAGATTCAGCAGGATGTAGTTTAGAGGGGTTCGCAGCTTCTTGTGTTCGATGGTAACGTAGAGAGTGAGGAAGTTGATGGGGAAGCCAAGAAGGATGAGCAGGAACATGTAGGCACCCAGGGCAGCAAAAGCTGCTGGGTTGACAAGGTAGTACTGAGGGTATTCATAAGGACTCCGGACAATGCCAGTAGTGTTTAGCATAGGGATATAGAAAAATGGTCCCTCGGTGCCGTTCATGGTTGCGGTTTGCGGTTGCGATCAGCCCTTTGGTGGTGTTTTTTCTGGCCGTTCAGGAGAGTGATGGAGAGGGACCTTGCTACAAATGGACTCAGGTGGCCACAGTCTGGCTTTTAAAAGGCACACCTTGGATTATCACTTTCCAAATCCGTCAGCACAAAGTGATTTAGGCCACAGTTAATATCTAATCCAGCCACCACTGCAAACATAACTGACCACTCATCAAGATATTAAGGTTACATCTGCTTACCTGCTCATCAAGGTATCCAATGACTATTTATTATAAAAGATGATAACACAGTACGCCATTTAAATATTTTTGTACACATGGAATTTTTTTTTTTTTTTTGCGAACAGTTCATGTTTTACCCATTTTTGTTACCTCAAGGTTCTCAGAACCTCTTAATCTACAACATACAAATTTGAAGAAAAAAATAATAATAATAATAATCACCACTGATCTATTTAAATACAAGTATTAATGTTAGTAATTTTATGTCTAAAATGTGTTGTAACTTTTTGATGGATAGGTGTTGAATTGAAATGAATTAATTTTATGACATATAACTCCAATCTCCTTCTCTAACAATGAATGCCATCAAGTGTAACTTTTATTTCAGAGATAAGTAAATATTTAAGTTGTCAGATGTAATCCTATTCCGAAGACAATTTGTAAATGGGCAAAGAGGTAGGCGTTTTATATCGATAACTGCACCCAGTACAGATCCAGGTACAGGACTGGATCGTCCTGGCCGGTGCAACAGCAGTAGATAACAGGCTTTGAAGTTTTACATAAATATGTCTAAGTCTCATTAATGCATGAAAGTGTTTGATTTTCTGGCCTATGCTGAATATAGAGTGGAGGCAGAGGTGTTGCTGAGTGGTGGACCATCTTAGCTGCTGGTAAGGAGATCAGCACTTTCCTAATGGGTGTTGTATTAAAGAGATTTGGGGCTTATGGACATGTTATTCTGTGAGGCCTGTAATGGATGTAAATGATGCAGAGGGCCATTCTCACCTGGGGAGGATATCGATGCCCTTTCCCATTTATTTATTTATTCATTCATTCAAGTTATTATATTTTTACTTCACAGATGGATAGCATGTTAGAGCGATGCAACTTTACAAACTGACAAGACTTGAATCTGTCACAGTTTAAATAAGACACAATCATCCTGTAGGTTCTGCTTTGCATACATATAACTGAACTTTTTGTCCTTTTAAATATTATTATCAAACATTGGGGTATCATCATCAACCTCTGGTCAAACATGACAAGATATTAAGAGATGGAAAAATGGGATTGATTAATCAATTCATCATGTGTTTAGTAAATATTAGGATTAACTTTTTAAAAATGGCCATACTTTCCTAATTACAGCCATAATGAAGAAGTAACTTTTTGTCTGAACAGTCCAAAACTCAAGAGAAAGGACCAAATTAGTGATTGCCCCTGTGTGTGATTTTCCTTTATCTATTAATAGTTTTAACTCTGATCTCATGAAGTGCATTGTCCCCATGGCTGTAGGCACTTCTTCCGTTTAATACTTTTCAATTTCCAACAGCATGATTGAAGTTGAGAGCTCCTGTTATTTCCTTCTGTCCTAATAAGTGATGAAAACAAATTGAAAAAAAAATCGGAGTCTACACTGAGGGGATGAATAATGCGAACATGATGTGAATACATACAGTTTTCATTTTCAGTGCTAAAGTTGCACAAAAAACAAATCTATTGGACAGAATTCTTTTTTTTCTTTTTTTTCTGCTTTCTGGGTAAACTCTGCTCTCTGGTGGAGAGTAAATGGCACTGAATATGTGACCAGTATTATAATTCATGATGTGGCCATGTGGTAAAATTCATTTTCATACAATTATTTCCAAAAACTGCATTTATATAAATGATGTTTGCATCTCTCCCTGAGAATAAATACATCATCAAAACTCTAGTCTAGCAATCTGGTGTATCAAATCCAAAATGTGAAAGAGTCACGGATGAGGAAATTTAGGATTGGTTCATCAGAACATAAAATCAACTTTGCTCAAACCAAAGATCTGATTCTCAAACAGTGGAGTCCAGAAGTCTGAGACCATTAAATGCTACCCCAGGGTTGGCAATGCTGTCTTTAAAGTTCACTGTGTTTTATTTGTTTCACTGACCAAATTTTGTTTTTTCAATGAATGTTTTTTCAAGAATGCTATTGTTTGTTAACTTAAGACTCCATCTGCTAATAAGTACATCAATAAAATCATACTGTGCACAGACCTACTCACTGAAGTACCTCCCTATGGTGCAATGTAGAAGGTAAGTTAAACTGAAACCCCCAAAGTACAAAATATGAGTTAAAAACAAGACAGACTGGAGTCAGTGAAACAAGAGATGATTCATCCACATGCTCTCAAGGATTTACAGCTCCAGCAGATCAGGATGGAGCCGTTGCTGAGTTGCAAAGCCTCCTTACGGACATGTAGATATATTGCTGCCCTCCACAGGAAGCCAAAGTAAGTACACTTTTGCACAAATCCATGGAACAATGTTGATACACAGCGTCCTTTGCCCATTTTTTTCAAGATGAATCTGAAAAACTCAGATTCTATCAGTTTCCTTTTCCACTATGGTCAATCTGTTGTATATCTTACAAATAAAATTATTCTGTAGTTCAACATCACATGTGCCATTAAAAAGAAAAATCTCATTACAACCATTTTTGGATATATTATGACTGCAATATGAATCAAGAGTTCAGTTTTGCATTTCATTGTCCTCATTTCTTAAAAATATGATCTGTAGTCTAGGACGTCTTTCTAGTCCCCAAACTTATTTTATTCAGCCAACTCGTGTTTTTTTTGCAACAGCAAATACATGTTGCATGTTTATTGATCAATTCAACTGCAGCTGCTTTATTGCAGAACACCATGATTGCTCCTGGTCCATCGCCAGCTAGCAACAACTAAGGGCGAACCCATCCTGGGTTCAGTTGCATTTGTATGGTCTGTTGTTGTGCAGCTGTACAAACAGTCCAACAGAGCTGCAAAGAAACATAAACTTAAACAATATTGTACTTTTTATACTTGAAGATTTGGTTATTCTTTGGTCCAAGTCATTTGTCATGTTGAGGAATTGTGTATAATCAGTGAGCTTTACATTCATAATTTGGCTGTCTGGTTGATTCCCACTGAACTGCCTTTATAAGATAACCAAATAAAAATGCAGAATATTATGGTGTGTAAAAAGTATCCACCTTGAGTTCAGAGATACCCCAAAAGGCGTTTACTATAAGATAATACTGTACACCAAGATTCAGCCTTGTTCTTATGAATATGTATGTACGACCTTCTCACCAAAGAAAAAAGCATAAACCCAGAATACAGAGAACTGTGACTGTCTCAAGGTGGACATGTTGCTGCCTCAGTTGTAATATAACTAACAGCTACTGTATTGGTTCGGCTGAATCTTCTAACGATTTAGTGCTAAAACTTGGGATCTGTGTGTTTCCACTGTCAGATCTGTGGCTGTCAATGCCGGATACACTCAGACAAAGTAATGTGTCTCACTTGTTTGTAACAGATTATACTACAGATTTTACAATTAAAACTTGTTCAAACACTGCCAAACTAGCTGCCTTTTTTTTTTTTTTGATATGATGATGACTACAGTTTTTAGAGGACAAACGTGTGGGCAGTGTGTGATGCTCACTCACTCTACCCACAGGAACTCTCTTGCCGAGTGACCAGTAGAGAGGAGGGAACACTGTGACCAGGACATGGCACATTCCACACCACCAGCCCCCACATGCATCTCACATTCAGGGCTATACATTATCAGGCCACTAAGAGCAAAAATAACATCAGCTGGTGTCGAGAATGTCAAGTTTCAATGCTAAAACAATTAAAACTCTCTTTTGAGATGAATTTAAAAGAATCCTTCATGTTATGTAGTTTGGACCTAACCATGACTGCCTGGATTCAGGGATGGCAACCAAAAAATATCAAATCTTCTTTGAGATTCTGGAAACATTTTTGGCAATTAAGAATACATTTTTATAAAAACTATAATCTAATGATCAAAATAGCTTCCAGCAAATCAATTAAATAAACATTTAAGTTCTATTTTTCAATTTTAATGTATCTGTTGCCCCAGAAGGATTTTTTTTGATTGATTGACGGGTCAATCGACAGAGAATTATTGCTAATGTTTTGATTAACAAATCATATTTTGTCAATATACAATTACTCAATTAGCTGGTGATTGATAATTGGTGACAAATCATTTCAGCACTGGCTTGCTTTTCGATTGCTATCTGTCGCTGTACAAACAATAAAATGGGTTCCCTCCCATGTTTAGCTCCAGTCACATGAAAAATGAGTATGCCAGCGGAGAGAGGAGGACAGACAATTTCCTTTGCCTGCACCCTAAATGAGAACATGGCTGTAATTTAATCAAACTTCATAAAAAAAGGCAGCTGACTAGAAGTCCCTGATGCTGAACTTGCTCTCATGTTCACCAGCAGTGGGAGCTGTTAACCTTCAGCTTGACACAAAATCATTCACATGCTGCATTATTACTGATTCGACAGCAATCAACTGAGGCAACATTCACGTCTTGTTGCTGATAGTTAGCATCACTTCATCAATTCAGTAATAGCTTTATGTCACCCTTTGGCATCTACCCCCTCGTGCTGTTTGCCAGTAACAGCGTTCAGTCGTCATACAGTCAGATTAAAATGCAGAGGAGATGAGGTTGGAGGTGTTAAAGCTTCATTCTCTGATGACCAGCAGGTAATCAGATCATAGCCCAGTGACACCATCCCCATCCATCTAAAATCATCATGTGTCAGAGTCTGCTTTGTCAGGAGGCTGAAATGGATTTGTGGTTGTATCTGCATCTGTATATAGCTTGTGATCCCTGGTGTGCAATCAAATGTACAGCAGCAGAAATCTGCAAGTCACGAAGAAATTTTCTTTTATAAAATACCTATTTGTATCGCAACAAATTAAACAGAAACAACCTCTGCAGCATGGGGCTGATGCAGATTCCCTCTGGTTAGTCAGGGGTGTAAACAGCAAGTGTCTGTTTTCTTGCCATCACTATCCTCCGATTCGCAGTGATCCTGCCTCTCTTCCTGTCTGTCCCTTTATGGTATCCCCAAGTTCTCTCTCTCTCTCTCACACACACACACACACACACACACACATGCACAAACACACACTTCTGTCCATGGTGACGTTTCTGTGACTCTGTCTTACGGCCCATTGTTCATGTTTGACAACTGCAAAGAAATTAACAGGCTTTGGCATGATTCATCATCTTTCAATCGACTGGTTGCTAAGGTGATGAATCCACAGTGTGTGTTCAGGGTGCTGAAATCCTGTGGAAAGAGTGGAGAGTTATGTCCTCAGTTTGACACACACACACACACACACATACTTGGACTAAACTGTCAGGCTGAGCTTGAGTCTCGCATCTTCTGGGTGGATGTTCTAGGGGTTTGGAGTAAGAAACTCCAGATGCTGGTGGCTAAACCTCTCACTGTGCACACAAATGTCATCCTCATTAGCAAACACTTCAAGGCTCACACACACACACACTTCTACACAACACCTCCCACGCTCTCATCTGCACATGATCACACAAGAACCGCTTCAAAGCCACACATTCGTCAGCCTTTCTCTTAACTCTCTTTATCATAACTCTTTGTTCATATGCTAAACAGCCAAGCCTATTTTGGGGTGGTAAACTAGAGCATTGCGTATGTATGGACAAGTTATTTTTTCATTTGATTTAGGTGCTCTGTGCAAGCAACCACTTTCCATCCTGAATAATGTATGAAGCACATGTAGACTGACACCCAAAGAGACCTAAATCCAGTTACCATGATTACCAGACTCATGACAGACTAGGGGTGAAGGATGTGCCAAAGTCATCCAAGCTGGCAAAAACTGGCCCAAAACCACTAAGTGGACCTGTCTCTCAGCCCAGATCATCACAAGTGCATCCCTCTGAGCCAAACCTGACATCCAAATATAAATATCCAAAAATATGATGGATCCAACTCTCATTGGCTCTCCACTGCTCCATGCAGCTGACCTGTTCACTGCTCAAACAAGCTGTCCCAGTTCAATAGAAAGTATGGCCCAACTGTTAGTGGATTTTTAGGGCTGATACCAATGACTGCTCAGAGTACTAATATATCAATGATGTGACAGTCTTTTTTTTCCTTACACATTTTTCCTGGGGATCTCTGCATAGATGAAATCATCAACAGAAGATAAAAAATATATATACATACATTTCATCAAACTATTTATTGCTTCACTGATTCTGTGGCTGTAGTCCCCCAAATGCAGGAAATATCCTGTTTCTTTATCACTGGAAAAGGCATCTTCAGCTGTTGGTCAATGAAACCAGACATTTGAGAATGTCACTTGAAACTCTGAGATGGGACTTTTTTTTCTTTGTTATTTATTTTGTTACCCTTTTGTGTTTCATAAACAATGGATGGCAATGTTTGGAGACCCTGCGCTCCTTTCTTTATCAGTTCTGGGTATGACATTTCTAAGTTGAAAAACACACTTGCCAATGTTTTTCTGGTGAACCAACTATGCAATAAATTGTAAATAACCTCAAATATGCAGCATCTCTGGCGTCCCTGGGAGTGAAATTTTCAATGATTTGCAATAATCTTTTTCATGTTGTTCAACTTTCTTATGCGTGAAAGTTGAAAAAACCACTAACCTCAAATAACTTGCAGCTAATCAGAAACTCACCTAAAATGTTTTTACATAAAACTTCTGACAAAACATCATTATTAATGTCAACAGTACCGAGTACCTTCCAAATCACCTTTTACTCCTAGAAGACTCTAATATAACAGCAGATGCCTCGACCACTGCTGTCAGCCACCGGTGCCTCTCTGCATCAAATTACAAGATGCACAAAAACAGTTGGACACGTTATTATTTAACATCCTCCATGCATGAAAACACTTCATTCAGGCACATTATTTATGTGTTTATGCGGAAGAGTTCAAGCTATGAGACAAGAGTCTCATAGCTTGAACCCACAGATGCATCACACCGAAGACGATCATAGTATTCATTACCTGTTAGGTTTATTATAGCCATTATGTCTCGGCAGCACAACAGTAGGCCAAACTTTTTCATCTTGTTTTATTGAAGGTGGTTTGTCATACTGTCAATCTGTGGCCTAGAGCCAAGTAACGCAAAGCATGATGATGCCATTACAGGCTAAAGGTCAAAGACGTCTAAACATCAGGACTGTTGAACTACGCCCCCGCTCACGTGTATATTAGGCAATTTGTTTTGATTACGATTCGATGATAAAACAATTATCAATGCAACTACATCGATGGGACTATGAAACTAGCTGTGGCTGCAATCCGGCATGTTTACATATCAATGTTCATCAATGTGCACTGTCCCCTTTTTCAAATAAAATATTTTTTTTAACCTTATATTTTTTTTCTCATTCTGTGGCTATATGCTGCTTTCCAATTATAGCAAATTTTTTTAATGATCCATCATAAAAAAAAATTAAAAAAAGAAACCTATGAATTTGCCTCCATTATCTTTTATAAATAAAAACACCTGTAAGATTTGGTCAAACAGAAGGTTTCACTCATATACTTCCTAGTTTTGCAAAGAACCAACAAGATTCCAGGAGGAGCTGATCAGATTGTATTCATCGCTCATTTAGCCCCTCATCTGGTAGCCTAGTTAACAATGTAACACAACGCACATTTTTTTTTACGTTTGTGATATTTCATCATCCAATTGGTGCAGCCGTAAGGCCCATCATACAAAGTTGTTATCGGGTTTGAATTGAGTTTAAATTTCTGATTATTGATTTTTCTGCATCGAGAAAAAATGTTTCAAGAGAGAATCGAGATGCATCCAAGAATCAATTCTTTTCCCCACCACTAGTGCAAATGCATTACATTTAAAATCCCCAGGTACGATTAGGTTAATTGGAGACTCAAAATTATCCATAGTATGTGCTTTGGCGGTACCCTGCCCTTGCCCAATGTCAGCTGGGCTCCAGCCCCCCCCCCAGCCCCACACACACACACACAAAATTGGATTTGTATATGACTGTCAATCCAATTTTCCACAATAGATTCATTTTGGGGAACCAACACGCTTGGAACTTCTGAGGGCATTAATCACTGTGCTCATAATGTGGTGGAAAGTGGGCGAAGATGAAAACATTTAACCAGGATATGCATCCGTAGAGCTGCCTTCCTAAATTTGTCGAGCGTGTCTCTAATTTAGAGAAAGAGGAGATAGAATTTCAAACATGTCAGAAAATTTACACAATCTCCTATTATGGCTTTCATTTCCTTGATGAGAGGGAGGGGCTTCTGCAGACTCAGTCACAGATCTGCAAGTGGATTGGGCTCTTGAGGGATGTGACTGGGAATACACTACAAAGACTTTATACCCCATCTGCTTGTTAACCTGATTTGACTCGTTTGGAGAAGACGTGCCATGTATTACCTTGAATTATGAATGAAATGTTTTAAATGAGTGTTCTCATTTAGGTACGTGTGAGAATTAAGCATATCGCTGTTCAAAATGCCAGGTGTAACAGTAAGAAATCATCTTACTCTCTCTTCTTGTCAAGAGATTTTGTGTTTTGCTATTTCACCACAATGGAAGACTCCAGCATGTCTCTCAAGGCTAGAAAGTCTTCCGGCTGTTTGAGGAGCCTAAGGTATAGACCAAGAGTTGATTGAAGTCTGCTAGTTAGCCAGAGTTCCCTGCAGAAGCAGCAGAAGCAGGAGACCTTGGGTGTGTTTTTTGAATTACATAGGAAGACATACTTTTCTGATGGTGAATTCACTCGAGGAGAGAGGAACCTGTGTGTGTTTGTCCACATGAGCAGCTAATGCTGGTGAGGAAGAGAATCAATGCATAAAACTCAAACACCCTCTTTTTCACTTTTAAAAAGGACATTTAAGGTGAAATATTTCAGCCGCAGACAAAATAATGATTCAATGATGACTCAATCGCTGACATGGACTTTCAAAGGAGAGTAATGGTCCCACACCGGACACACAAAAAGCAAAGCTGAGCATCATCTATGCTCTACCCATGATGATCGATAAAATGAAGGCGGTTGGCTCTTTCAAAGCAGCGGGACAAGAAAAAGGGGAACATAAATGTCAACAGTAGTCTCAGGAAGCTGCGTGGACATCAGAGTTTGCTCCAGTGGAGAAGCATCTGGGAATTTCAGGCAGCTCAGTTGGAAACCTAGATGCAAAGCCCATAAGGGTCACCTTGAATTGATGAAGCACTGCCACTGGAGCACCTCATCGTTTCTAATGTCATTAGAGCAAGAAAAAACATGGCCATGGGGTGTAAAGGGACATCAGTAAAGAAAGCAAATCTATGAGGTTAGTCATGTCACTCACTCTCTACATGCCTGTCAGTGTGTGTGGTGTGTGCAAACATGTCTAGAATAATAACGTTTGCTATGGATTTAAACATTTTACTAATTAATTAATTGGATAAGACATTTAGTAAATAGGAAAATAAACTCCCTGGGCTCAGTCCATTTATCATCTTCATTATATTTTCTCTTTAAAATCTGCCTTTAAGCAGTCATTACTGCTTCTGTGTCTGGTTATGTGATGGGCTTCTACCAGCTTCTACCAGCTTCTACCACGGCTACACACAGCTGCTGCTGCTGTTCACACCACCTCCGGGCCAACCTCCTGTCCGGTGTTTTGGTTTCTTATTTATTATACATTCACTGGCCTTTCTTGCCTTATGCATTTTATATATGTATGTCCTCTCCAAGTGTTACATGTCTGCTGAGTTCTCTGCATGTCCTGCCACTTGAATGCTGAGTAGTCCGCCCTTTCTCAGAAACAAATATAAAGCCATTTGCAGCTATAAATGGTCCAGTCTTATGTGATGCAAACAGCTGTGAATTATTCATTCTGACTGCATGCTGAAAGCAGAAACCGCCAAATAGAAAAATCAAACATGAAGGACCAACAATGAAAACATCAGAGTTATGTTTACATTTTGTCAATCAGTATGTTGTTAGGACAAAGATCTAAGAGGAGAAAATGCATTAGCCACATTACCACATCACAACCAACCACACACACACACACACACACATACTTGGACTAAAATGGGAGGCTGAGCTTGAGTCTCACATCTTTCATATTTAATGGCAGTACAAAACACCTCACATGGTCATAAAAGTATTTACTGTTTACATGTGAGCTTCTGCTTCCTTGTTAGTGCATGTAAGTGAAATAATATACCATCTCCCGAGTGTTTTGAAAAAGCGGTACAGTATCTTGTGGTGTGTGTCATGATCATCACTGTTAGAAAGGTTTAAGCCTGCTATTTCAGACACAAGATACATGAAATAAAGCACTTCTGTCTCAGCCTACACAATCACTTAATGACACAACTAATATTATATAATTCCTCTTAAATGATGTTGCCAAAAATATTCAAGGTCCATCACTAATCCCTACAAGGCTTCACATAGAATTGAATAAACCAAATGCTATCGTTATCATCCGATGCTTGGTTATGTAAGTGTCGGTACTTGCATACACAGAGTGGTTAAGTACTGCTGTCCTTCACCCTTGCTCTCAGTTCTTGTGATTCTGCTGCTGCACAGCTTAATCTCTGTACTTTCAGATCTGTTTGTTGCTTGTCGAGGAAGCTGCTGGCACAACACTTCCCCAAATCTCTGAGCTCATCCAGGAGACAGAGCTGCTCACTGTCTAGTAACATGGCAGTGTCTTGCAGATCAGGGCCAAACCGTGCACTCATGTCTGCTGAGCTCAGGGTCTTACTGAGGAGCCGTCTGCCCAGTTTAATATTCCAGACACCCACCATATGAGCTCTTACCAGTACCACAGTGCTCATTCATGTCCTGTTCTGGCCCTTTACTGGCTTTCATTAGGGGTGGAACAACCAACAATGGTTTTATGTACCACGAATAAAAGTCTTACTGTTGGTTTTATTTAACCAAATATGTAACTAACACAAAGCAACCAATTTTTACTGGATTATACAGCATAAAAGTGTCCTGCAGAAGCACCATGATAAATAGTGAAACCCAAGAGCATCCTTGTGTTCCTTCTGTTTTTTTGTTTTGTTTTTTTAACTAGATAACATAGCTGTCTATCTTGCCCCTCCTTTTAAATTAAATGTAATCATGACTGCAGCTTTAAATCAAAAGACAAAAATGTACGTCAGTGTCAGATTAATGCCATGTTGGTCCCAGTCCACATATTAAATCTGGAAATTTAATTTCTACTTAATGTCTAAATGCAACAGACTGTTGTTAGCCCTAATATTAGAGATGGGTGATACTGTATGGATAAAATCTACCATAAAGTTGTCAGTTATTTTATAATCAATAGACAAGATGTTATATATCAGATTAGAAATGTGTGTTTTGGCACGTCCATACATCATGTTAAGAGTTTGATTCAGTATAAAAGAAAAGCTGTAGTTAGGAATAGAGTTAAGATGGCTGAAAGAGAGTATTGAAGATATTCCTAGGCAGAACTACATCAATATACAGAAAAAGGGGTGTCCAGCAAAGGGACAAAATATGGATATCCCATGAAGAAAGACGGACAAAGGGTTATTAAAGATGGAGGGAATAAAGCTTTTTCATGGTACTGCAAATCTTAACAATGAAGATAGAGGACAGAGAGAGAAGAAGAGAAAGACATGTAAAAGCACAGCATGATGAGAAGAGGTACATTAAATGTGACGTTTACAGTCATTATATGTAATAATTCATTCAGGCAAGTTGCAGAAAACAAAAAGAGGGAAGGATCACATAGGTGTTTGTATGCTAAAGAACTGGTTTGTGTAAAGTTTTGGGTGTGGAAAAATTTTATTTTATCTCTGTATATAAAGATATGGTAATGTGGGATGTTTAATCAGACTTCACATGTGGGGAAGGTTAGGAAAAAAAGGTTTAATGAAATAGAATAATAATGAAGCAAAATCCAATTGTGGAGTTTTAAATTTTGATATGAGTCATCTTAGGAAAAAATGGCTTTCCCTTCCAGATATCTACTCATGTCACCTTCAGTGATGTCAATGCCTTAACCAGGAGTTTTTATACTCGATTCTAAATGCGCTTCCTTTAATTATTCCTTTAATGTCCCACTACCTTACCATACAGCCACCTCTTTCTTTATACTCTCTTCACAGTGACTTTGAAATCAGTATCTGCTCAACTGACACATCTGACGATATAAACTTTTTTATAATGCGTAATGCAGTATAGAGTCCTGTTCCTTAATCTTAGCATAGAAAAGTAATCTCTTCTTTCCATTCATTGATTATTGCGTTTATTTTTAGTCTTTCAGAAGCCCTTCATGGTCGATGACTTTGATGCCGTTCTTTGATAATTCTTCGACTGGTTTTGGTCCTTTCTTCAATTGAAAGCCCCTTTTAAAGTTTTAGGTTTTTTTTTTTCAGGTTATTCTAGTCAATATTCCAATGATAACATGCTCACTACAGAAGACTAGTCAAAATGAAAAGACAGTTCTCAAACCTTTCAATGGATACCTTAGAAGAGGATTTGAGAATATGTGGTTAATCCTGCCTGTATAGACCACAGCTCTCAACATCCTTCTCAAAAGACTATTACAGACACAGCGTACTTGGCAGGGAATACGACTGAGCTCTTCCCTGTCAAAAGTATTGTATGACCCTTCCACCCCACATCTAACAATGTTACAGTGACCTGCACCCCGCCGCTTGATGAGGTAACATCGCACTAAAGCTGTTAATCCATGACAGTCATGGAGAAATGCTTGAGAGCGGACAGAAATAGAAATGCAAATGATAACTTTCATAACTCCTCATATAGAGATCATTATCCTGATCTATTTACCTTCTACTGCTACATCTTTTCATGCAGTTCAGTGGAGGGAGCATATATAACTTTCTTTATTTCATTTTGTGGTTGTCAAAATATGGATGCGCTAGATTTTCATTTGTCTCCTGTTTAAAAGTTGAAAATGATTTGTACAAAACATACAAGCATCTTCCACTGTATTAAGGACACGTCATTCACTGATCACTTAAATGCATTAAGGTTGTCTGTTTCTCTTCTTTTTATGATTCAATATCATGCCATGGGTGGGTTGGAGAGTTTGGAGTTGCAGTCTCTACACACAGGCTGAATATGAGATTCAATCAGAAGTGATTTACTGCCCTCACAGAACAGGCAAATGGCTGTATGATAAAATCAGCAATCTGATCCCCAGATGAGATTTTCTCCTTTATTGTACTTTGTAGCACAGAGGATTTATTCAGCATTACATAGCAGCTTATAGTTATAGTTATGCTAGTCTGCTTTGGCATTTTGTTGGGTTAATTTGTGCGTTTATAGTTTAAAGTCTTTGTAGAGTTGTTTTTATTAGATCTCCTGGTGGACTTATGGACAGAAATGAGCAAGGCAGACTACATTTAATAGCTTCCTTTTAATGGTGGAATTGTGAAACTGGTAAGCGAAAAGTGGGAATAGCGGACAGACTGCATGTTGCTAATGTGGGTACTGCCTCATCTATTGAATGTATTGTCATTAAGTGTGTCATCTAATTGCATCTTGTCCAAGTGAATGTGACAGATTTGAGAGGTTTCTCCTCAGGGCTCAAAAAAGAGTTATGCACTCAAACTATATCATGTATTTTTGTTTTCAGTGGAGGTTAAAGATCAAAGCAGTTAGACTCTTTTGAACTGCAGCTGATGGAATGCAACACAGTCTGAAGCAAGGATAGCTTCTGAAAAAAAAAAAAAAGTCAGACACATTGCCTATCATTGCTGTGCTTTTCATTTTATCTTCCTTTGAATACAAGAACTTTACATGGTTGTTTCTTTTTTGTCTTAATGAAAAAGCCTGTCTCAAAAAAAACAAAACAAAAAAACAACCACAGATATTGTCAAGGTAGCAATAATAAAAACTCAGCAGTGCACAGCATGAGCTTTATGTTCAGTGTTTTGTATGTATATTACGGCATCCTTCGAGTTGTGCAACTGTATTTTCATCCAAGATGCTCTCTAGCAGTGTTGCGTCCATTTGGGTGCCTGCGTTTGTGTAGAGCGTGTTTAAACCCTGTGAAGTTTTTCATTTTGAGGGGAAATAAAGAGACAGCTCAGGCCTGAGGGAGTTGTGGTGAAGAACGATAAGATATAAAAATGTCTGCTGGTTGACATAATCTTCTCTCTGACGACTAATATGAAGTCTCTCTCAAGGAGGGCTGCTCATTAGTCAGGGACATGAGAAGGAACAGGCGGACATGGGAATATGTGGAGATGGATTTGAATAGATTGCAAATGGATGAAAGAAAGACACAGAATTATGTTTTTATGGAGCAAAGGTGTGTTTCCGCATTGCCTTTAAAAATTTTTTTTTAGCGTTTAAGTTTTTTGTTGTGCTGATGTAACTTGCATCCAGGATTTTAGCACAAACAGGCATCTAATTCAACCTAAATCTTTCTTTTCAAGTCTACGTTGTGATCCAAATGCTTTTTCTGGCCCATGAAAGTGGATTATCTTAGCTATGTGACTCTCCTCCTTCTGTATTGTGCGCGTGCAGTTATGCATTGAGCCACAAGGGAATCAATGGTTCATCTCTCCTGAAAGCTTAGTGGTCTTAAGCATGAATAGTTATAACCGAGTGTTAACCCCTTAGGCTCCATCATCCAGACAAGAGCCTCAATTCCCTCAAATTGAAGCCACACTTTTCCTCATGCATATTCTTTTACCTGAAACACAAAAACATCTAAAAATACTACTTTTAAAAGGCTTTGCCTTAATTCTTCAAAACAACTAAAGATCAAATGACATTAAAAAGACAGGAACTGTGCAACATTTAACACTGAATAGTCACATCCCTGTAGTTTGAGTCTGACTAAAAAGCTTCAAACTCATTTCACCACATTCCATACACTCATATGAACCTTGTCTAATAAATAAATTAAAAGAATAGAATTAAAAAGATTGTTTCATTGAAAAAAAGCTTTGGCTGGATCTAAAAAAAGTATTAAATCTAATAAAACAGATTTATTATATTTCAGTAAAGAGGTTGCTATTGTCACACCGAAAAATACAGATCTTGGAGTACAAGAGCTGGTGTGGTAATTGGAATTGGGACTCTGGGACATAATCACTTCATCAAAGTAGTGGTATGCAACATATTCATGCATCGATTATTTTTTTTAGACCGTGAATTACTTCCATTTGTCAGGGATTGTGAATATCAGGCAATAGTGATTACGGATCATGCCCCACTATTGATGACATTATGCATACCAATTACACAAGCTAGTTATCGTCCATGGCGTTTCAATACTTAACTCCTTTCTGATACCGGATTTGTCAAGTTTATTTCAAATGAAATAACTGGATATCTACCCTGTAAACAAACCCCAGGAATGTCTTCTTCTGTAATTTGGGAATCGATGAAAGCTTATCTTAGGGGGCAAATCATATCATATAGTGCCCATATTAAAAAAAAGCTTTAAATGAACGCCTTGAAAAACTAAAGATATCCTTCAACTTGATGAGACAATGGCCCACACTCCATCACCTGATTTGTTTAAGGAACGATTAACCCTTCAAACTGATTTTAATCTTTTGTCAACAAGACATGCCAAAAATCTTATAAATAAATCAAAGCATAAGACATACGAATATGGTGAAAAGACTGGCAAGATTTTGGCTCACCAGCTACGCCAAGAAAATGCTAGTCGAGCTATAACGGCGATAAACAACGAGATGGGCGTTAAACTTACAGATCCTCTAGAGATTAATCAATGCTTCCATAAGTATTATTCAAAGCTTTATTCCACAGAATCTAGTAATGATGAATCTCTGTTTGACTCTTTTTTTAGTAGCCTTAATATTCCTACAATTGATGAGGAAACTGCCACAGATTTAGAAAGTCCATTTTCCAAAGAAGAACCAGGTCCATGCAAAACGGGAAAACTCCTGGACCGGACGGTTATCCAAGTGAATTCTTTAAAAAGTTTGCCAATGAACTTACTCCTACCTACTTTCAGTCTATGAAGAATCATTTAACTCTGGCTCACTGCCTGAAACAATGAGACAAGCTGTTATATCATTAATCCATAAAAAAGGTAAAAACATTCTAGAATGCAGCTCTTTTCGACCCATCTCTTTATTGAATGTTGACAGTAAATTGCTTGCCAAAATGTTAGCCCTCCATTTAGAAAATGTTTTACCCTCTGTAGTTTCTGATGATCAGACCGGTTTTATTAAAACGTCAGTCATTTTTTAATATACGTAGATGAATGAATATCCTTTATGATCCCACTCCTCCCGACACTGATGAGGTGCTTCTATCACTCGATGCTGAAAAAGCATTTGATTGGGTGGGGTGGGACTACCTTTTTTACACCTTAAAAAGATTTGGATTTGGTGCAAAGTTCACATCCTGGATTCACATTCTCTACTCTCTCCCTTTAGCAGCCATTTGTACAAATAATAACTTATCTACCTTCTTCACACTACGTTGTGGGACCAGACAGGGCTGCCCTTTATCCCCACTCCTATTCACTTTGGCAATGGAACCATTAGCGATTGCCCTGTGTGACAATATCTCAATTAAAGGCATACAGAGAAATAACACTGAACACAAGGTATCCCATTACGCGGATGATATGCTTCTGTACTTATCTGAACCGTTAAGTAGCCTACCACTAACACTTGCCTTATTGGATACATTTGGAAAAATATCTGGTTATAAAATAAATGCACAAAAAAGTGAACTTATGCCTATAAATCCTGCTACTAAAAAGATTGTGTTCAGTTCATTGCCCTTTAAAATAAGTAAAAACAAATTTAAATATTTAGGTACCTGGATTACGCATAATTTTAAACATCTTTACAAAGCCAACTTCCTTCCACTTATCGAATCAATGAAAAATGATCTTGAGCGCTGGAACTTATTACCGTCATCATTAGGAGGTAGAATCAACACCATTAAAATGGATGTGCTACCTAAATTTCTATATCTGTTCCAGTGTATTCCTATCTTTTTGACGAAATCCTTCTTTTTGCTTATTGATAAATTGGTATCTTCATTCATCTGGAATAATAAAATCCCACGAATACGAAAGACTATTTTACAATGACACCGTAAACATGGAGGATTATCCCTATCCAACTTTCAGTACTATTAATGGTCGGCTAACGTACGCACTATGTTACATTGGCTAAATCCATCACAAGATAGCAGTATTTGCAACTTCGCAGCTTTGTATCCTCACAATTAGCCCAATTTCCATCGATACCACCCAGCTCTCTCCTTGATTCTCTTTTAAAGTTGAGCTCCGATCATAAAAGGCTTATTGGAATAATCTACATTTCACTCAATTCTCACAATTTAGAACCTTTGACTCGTTTAAAAAGCCAATGGGAATAAGAATTAGACATAGAACTTACTGAATATATATGAGAGGCCACATTAGATAGGATACACTCATCTTCAATTTGCTTGAGACATCAGATAATACAGTTCGAGATTGTTCATAGGTTACATTGGTCTAAAGAGAGATTGGCGAAGATAACTCCAAATATTGATCCTAACTGTGACCGCTGTGGAACAGCAGCAGCCACTTTATCACATATGTTCTGGCTCTGCCCAAAACTAACAGAGTTTTGGCGACCTATATTCAAATTCTTTTCTGACCTGCTAGAAATACCCAGAGAACCTCTTGCCATAATAGCAATATTTGGTGTAGTACCACAGGATTTCTGCCCCACTCAACGTAGCAAAAACATGATAGCCTTTGCTACGCTACTGGCTAGAAGACTCATATTGTTTAGATGGAAAGACAGATCTCCTCCAACTTTCAATCAATGGATCAGAGATTTTCCGCACCATTTGACTTTAGAGAAAATCCGCTATACCACAAGAGGCTGCGCCCTCAAATTTTACTCTATATGGCAACCAGTTCTTGATCAGATTGAAAAGATGGATGCTTCAGACATTTCAAATGTATAGATGTAACCGCCCCCCCCCCCCCCCCCCCTTTTTTTTTCTTCTAAATTATGTTATCACATTTACTACTGAACCTGTGATGTAATGTTGACTTGTGATGATGCTGTGGGGTGGGATTGTATTGTACTGTATTGAATTGTATCTTGTACAACTTAAAAAGCTAATAAAAATACTTTGAACAAAAAAGTAGTGGTATGCTTTGTTAACATTCACACTTTGGTGACATGAAATAGTATTACCTGGAAAGGGTGATGTTTTGTTTAGATGGAGAAGGTCATCTGTAAAAAGCCGGACGTGTCAAACGGAATACAGTGTCTCAGGCTACACTGCAATCCACTGTGTTTTCACCCACAGGAAATGTGCATTTTTCTATTTTATTTATTTCCTTTTTTGTGTGTATGTTGTGTTTTCTGGGAAGAGGCTGGCAGTTCCTTCACCTTTTGAACAGTTGTGTGAATTGTTTCTGGTCTCAGCTGAATAGTGGCAGCTACAGTCAGGGAATATTTTGTGAATGTTTTTATTGCTGCATGAATGCAAAAGTACGGCCATTCTTCCTTTTCCTGTATTTTCTTTGCTTTTTAACTGGGTGAATACGCTAAATTACTAATGGGTCAGAAGCTGATGTTGTCATTTTTATAACACATTCTTTGAATTGTATTGCAATTGAATATATTTTATACATAACATATATTTTCTGTAATTTTCAAGTTAACAAAAATTACCTGAACATTAGTGGTCACATTGGAGAGATGATAAAAAAGTTTGATATCCTGATACCCTGCTCCTATTCAAGTGCCTCTGGAACAACAACAACAAAACACACAAAAAATTAATCATCATAAACAATATATAGAATTAAATATACAATGATGTTTTTAACATGAAATAAGCAAATTTAGGTTCAGCTATGACTAAAACTGTAACCTACCTGCAACTTTATAGAGGCCTGTCACAGAGATAACATAGATTAATATAACAGCATTGCAATGTATCAGTCTAGCTAGTTTCAGTACAACAAATCATGTTGCTTGCAAAATAATCAGCCTTGGGCATGACAAAGGATGATTTAGTCAGAGTATTTCTTTCAGCACATCCATATATTTGTTTAGATGTCAAGTCTCCTTGTCGCCTTGGCAGCGAGAGAGTCCTGCTTATCAGGCTGTAAAACTGCTTGTGTGATCAAATCAAAGTGCATCTAGGGTGACACAGACAATAATCGAGGCAACACATCACTGTCATCCTCATTATCTCCCTTCTTTATTGACCTCATCGCCTCAGTAACACTGCTCGCCCAAAACAATTAGTCAATAAAAAGAGCAAGTCATTTTCTCATACTGGAGCTGAATCATACCTGTGGCTGAAGCCATTGAATACAGTATCAGTGTCTCGAGAAGATATTATTATCTTATTCCATTTTGCCAATTAATTCTCTATCAACAACCCAAAATGAAAATGAAAAAAAAAAAAAAAAAAAAAAGTAAACATTTTTGCTAATTTATTAAAAAGTCAGAGCCTTGATTCAGTAGCAGCTAACGGTTTTCAGTAAACTGTGTCTGTAAACTGCCATCTTCAGGTCTCTCTACAGATGCTTGGGTTTAAATCTGGGTATAGACTTGTCCTGAAGATGCTCCAGCCTTGGCTTGACTATATTCTTTGGCTTAGTGTCGCACTGAAATGTGGACAGTCACAACAATCTCAGGTCACTTGAACTCTAGCACAGGTTTTCTTTAAATTTTGTTTCACAAACTCCAGTCAGATTATTGTTTGCCTTTTAACCACAGTCCAGTAAATTTTTGGTACAGAAAAATGCAAAAAGAAAAAGTACTTCATTTATTTTCAAATTGAAAACATTAAACATAACAATTCCCTGAACGAAGGATGGTTCTTTTTAAATAAAAACATACCTGAGTCTAGGTAGGAAAATAAAACAAAGAAATTAAATAAAGATCAATTAAAGTTAGATTAATTAACTCAAATATGCTCAGGTAGCTCAAGCTCGGTGAGGCTGGTCTGTGGTACATGCTAAACAAGGTTGCTAGGATAGCTCGACAACATACAGGGCTTTGGGATAGTGTTCTGTCACCCGGAGGAAACAAATAGTGGTGAGTAGTTTCACTCTGCTTTAGCGTGGTAATATTTTCGATAGAGGTGGGAATCTTTTACCATCTTACGATTTGACTCGATTCCGATTCAAGTCAAACCAGAGTCACTCACTAAGCTCAACACAAAGAGGTTGACTATCATGTACTTCAAGGGAGATGTCAGTAATCGGTGGAAAACCACAGAGCATGGGGATAGAAGAAATTCAAAAGTTTCCAGTGAATTTGATATTTCCACCAAAGTTGTGGGACATTTGTTTCATTGTTCTATTGTTAAGTATTTGCTTAAATGTGTGGAAGCATTAAAGTTTTCAGTTATAACTGAAGAAATTGTCTATATTTTAATTACTTAAATTCAATTTGTTGAGTTTGCGTAAAATGCTAAAAACAGAATTTTCAAAAATTTAAAACCGAAAAAAGAAAAAAAAAACGAATTTGGGAAAAAATAAAACGGATTTTATAGGGCTTTAGGTAAAAACCAAAATGAGTACAAATCTTTGCCTACAACGAGGACGGGGCCGGTTGAATCTCTCTTTCCTCCATTAGTGTAGTTTCCTCCTTTTTTTGGTGCTTAACTGCCCAGATGTTGTGTTTTATCCCAATGAACACACAAGCCACCCCCCTCCCTCATTCTCAGTTACTCCTCTTTAGAAAGATGCCTTCAGGTTTGGGCCCTGACACTGCACAGTGATGGAGGTGATAAAAAAAAGCCCATGCGTCTTCTTCACTCTTCCCCAGAGCAAAGACATCCCTCAGTAACTAATGTGGAGGATGGTGCCCCCCACTCCCCACTCAAAGCATTTAACATCAGTGTGTTGGTGTCAGATGTGGACATTCTCAAGGGAGTTGAAGGTGAAAATATAAAAGAGACACTAACTGAGAGAGAAAGAAGCCCCATCTGTGCTGTGAGCTGACTACCTTGACAAAACATATGCCAGTCACAGTAACCTCTTGTGGATTAGATTTTTGCTTTTTATTGTCTATTTTTATATTTGCCTGTCTGGCTGTCACCTTTGTGGCCATTTTTGTTGCTATGAGTAGCTCTTAGCTTCTTTTCATGACTGATGAATAACTTTCTTTTGGCACACAGCACTCATTGAAAACCTTTAACATCATGTGATCTTATTCTTTTCCTTGGAAACAGGGCATAATGAATTCAGCAATGGAATTGATAAGACTCTTGCCACAGCAATGTGGAAGAGGTTGCCAGGTGAATTGGTTTTGATTGTGCTATCGTAGGTGCACAATGCCCAATAATGAATATATGATTGTGAATAAAGCTGTAAATGAAAAAATATCAAGGTTGGCTGTTTCAATGCAGTGACCCTGAGATTTACAGAGTTCGTTTCAAAATTTTTTTCTATTCATGTATAAAATTCATAAATATAAACTGTTTCCAACTTCTTTCTTTCCACCAAAAGATGTTAAATTTTATGTCAAAGATCTAAAAGAAATTACTCCATTAATATTAAGCAGTTTCATGGACGAGTAATGTCCTTACATCCTGGCTGATATTTTCTCGGTTGTAAATGTCAAACACTGACTTATGTGGTTGTCATGCCATCTATCATGGTCATTCGGATACAGCTGCTTCTACAAGGTCCTGTGCTGTGTAAGAAGGATAAGAAAATCCTTACTGCTTTACATTTGACCTTGAGGCAAACAACTCCCGGGACTGAGGCCCAACAGTCAGCGCTAGGTAACTGGGCCTTTACCCATGGCGCCTGACCAAAAAGGGCAACATGGGTCCGTCCTCCCATGGGCCCACCATCCACTGGAGAAACTGGTGCTTTGTGGAGTGGGCAGCCAAAGGCGGTGGCCTTGGCAATGTGATCTGAATATTTCTCAGTTGTTTGACTTCTGTGCCAGTCAGGGTCTGTCCATAACCAACACCATGTTTAAACATAAGGGTGTCCGTCAACGTGGCATTAGGACACCCTATGTTGCAGGTCAAAGATCGACTTTGTAGTCATATCAGCTGATCTTCAACCCTATGTTTTGGACACTCAGGTGAAGAGAGGAGCTGAGCTGTCAACTGATCATCACCTGGTGGTGAGTTAGATCAGGTGAGTGGGGAGGTAGCTGGCCAGACCTGGCAATCCCACACGAGTAGTGAGGGTCTGCTGTGATTGTCTGGCAGAGGACTCGGTCAGGTTAATCTTCAACTCCAACCCTCCACAGAGCTTCAACCGCATCTCAGTAGTGGTGAGGGACATGGAATCTGAGTGGTTCTATACTGCACAACACTGCAGTACAGAAAAAGATTATACACATTTGTACGTACACAATTAATTTATTTATGATTCAATTGTTAAATGTATTGTCAATTGAAAGTTATCTTTTTATCTTTTATTATACTGTACTCTTCGACCAGCCTGCTCCATCGAAAGACCACAATTTGCATGATTCACAACTGTGGCTCTGATTTCATCTGGGAAGCTTGTTTTTTTGTTTTCTTCCTCTGTTATGTCCTCCCCTCACTTAGACCTCTTCGACAGTTTGACATATTTTGATAAATGAATAGATAAGTTTGCCTGTGAGAGCTCAAACGATGAAAGAATGTTTATAAGTTATGAGTTTCATTGGGAGTCAAAAGTTTTGCTCAGTGAAACACAGCCAAATGGCTTTTATGCAGATTTGTAGACAGTTGTACTGAAACATGCAATTTGCTTGAATGAATGTGAAATTCAAATCTGTTGTGAACAACAAACCAATTGCTCAGAGATATAAGCTTAATGTTTGGAAAAATGCTTTTACTATTCAAGATTTGAGCCAAAGCATTCACCAAAACGAATGAGAAAAACTGTAAATTCATGAAGTTATTATGAATAGATATTTCCACTGCAAAGTTTGATTCTGCTCTCTGTTGGTTTGGGTTTTCCGTTATCAACCGTTTAATTTACTTGTGATATTAAAAAAAAAAAAAATTAACAGAATAAAGTTCATTTGTAGTTATAAACATATTTAAGGTGTTTTTTTACTCACTTTTTGTCGCTCCTGTGACGTCATCTGTTTCTCCTCCAGCGTCCGTTAGAACTACATTCAAATTGCTTATTATGCAAATGAGTTGAAAACGTCAGCTGGTGACTTCCGGTGACTTTTATGAGAGTCAATAGTTTCCTTATTGAGGCGTTGCAAACAGAAACGGAGGCCGAGCACCGGAGAGCAGCTCACCGACAGAAAGATGTCTCCCAGCGGACCCACCGCGGATGATGTCCGCAGTTCTCCGCCATGTTGGAGGAACTGGAAGGTGAGCCGACGGGAGGCCATGAACGAAGGAGGGAGGGAGACCCGACCCGGTCCGTCCCTCCCCCCTGCTGAGTGGCTGTCGCAACTTTGAACCCGTGTCAGTTTGGTCATGAAAACTAAGTAATGATGACTAAAGATAAATAAAATGTTACTGGCATTTTGAGCAACGAACAAAAACCAAATGAGTTGGAAAGAAAGCCAATCAGAGCTTTCTTTTCATTTTTGTCAGCCAATTAGAGAGAATCTCTTTCTGACGGTGTGGGGGCGGGGCTTCAAACACTTAGCCAATGCGGAAGTCAACAGTCTATTTTCTAAAAAAAATCAATCAATCAATCAATAAAAATGCAATCACTGAAACCAAAACTTGGTGTAAGAGATGAACAGATGTCTGATTTTAACTTTTAATTTTTGTACTTTGATACTTAAAATCATGTGTTCAAAAAAACACTTTTTGAGCTTAATACTATTCCATTTTAAAAGAGAGAAAGGTCTTAAATAGTACATTGGAATTAAAATAATCTTTTGACATTTTAGTCAACTAAATCTACCATAGATTTTGTCATACTGATACTGTGGGAGTATTTCGTCGACGAAAACTAGACAAAAATGAGAGCATTTCACGACTAAAACTAAAAAGCATGTTCATCAAAAGACTAGAAATAAAAATAAATGAAAATTGCCTGTCGAAATTAACACTAGAATGTCTAATCTGGTTTTTTATTAATTGATTAATTAATTAATTTATTTTTGACTATGGTGGTGCCACTGGAACTATTCACCCCCTTTAAAGAAACAATTTGTGAACTTTTTGTGGCCCTTGGCTAATTGATTTAACCTAAATAAATTGTTGTGCATGACTCAAACTACCTGTTTATTGTGTCACCCCATTTAACCCTTCAGTTACGATAACCTTTACCAGTTCCATTTTCCACATAGTCACCTACTGTTGACACATTTCAGTTTTTGTACAGATAATGAAAATTTAGGAATAAATGCTACGCTGGATGTTCTATTATTTACATTGAGGGCAAAGCCTATTTTGAGCCTGCAACAAAAATCCCACGCTTCTCCTTTTCATGTTGTTCTGCTATGACAGAATCAGCTATTGGTCCCTTTTTCCTCACTGTCCATTTACCTTGTCTGTTTTTCCACACCTTTGTGCCCTTTGGCTGAAAACTGTCATCTTCTGCTGAGCTGGAGATGACAGAAATTCATTTGGCTGTGTGACCCTGGCAATAGACCACCACAGTTTTGGGTTTACAGTTGTTAAAACAAATTTTGGTGACAGTTATTGAGCTACCTTTATTGGATTATGTGTTCCCCACTTCACATCTTATCTGGTTTTCTCCCAAGTCTGAAACCAAATTAAATCTTGTCTCTACTACAAATGCTGTTCAAAATCAATTTCAATGCAACACTTGAAAATAAACCATTTATTCAGCAAGTGGGGTGACCATATGTAATAGACAATATGGATGTTAATGTTTCAAGGTTATATATATTATATGTGGTCTTAACCTTTTTGGGCATCTGGTATGCATTTATCATTTATGGCCAAAGGTGTCACTGAAGAAAATAAGAGATCTTGAGTGTTGCCAAAACTAAAGGTTTTTTGCGGTGTGAAGTACCTGATAAAGTTTGTATTTCATTTACACTTGCACCATTTATAACAGCTGTACCATTGTATTCTAGTTTGCATCAGCAAAAATAACTTGGTTAAGGAAAGTAATATATTATATTCAGATCATATTTTTAGGATGAAGTTGGGTTGAAAATAATAACTGTTGAGGTGAACAAACACTTGCCATATATATATATATTATATATATATTTAGTTGAATTTGAACTCAGTGTTAATCACCAAAATGTATGAAGTTTATACTGTGTTACTGTGTTTTGCTTGCTCTTCCCTCCCCGCACTTACTTGGTGGCAGTCTTTGTTTTCTCTGTCTTTGTTGGTTTATTTTTGCATTTTTGGCATGTTACAACTGTCAAACAGTCAAGCACCATAAAATCTTCGGTTTCTTTCATGTGCATTTGCATCTTTGTGCATGTGCAACAGATAAACTAGATCTCTACATGGCTCAGGTGATTTTTTTAAATGTAAACAAATATAAGGTTTTCAAAGAATTGTCAGTTTTAGTGGTACTGAGAAAAACAGGGTGTTTTCTTCTGTCAACAGCTTACTGTGAATGGCAGCATAAATACAAGTCAAATTTTGGTTTGGTGATTTAACTCGAGAGCCTTCTGTATTTGTTGTATACCTGTTTTTATTCTTTTATTTCTTTGTTTGTGCTCTTCTCTCTGTGGGTGCAGTTGGCAAAGTGTGATGTTGCATATTGTCCTGCACCAGTCAGCATTTATTCAGGTTCCAATGCAACATCTGGGGACACGGTTGTCAGCCCACTGTCAGTCATATGTGATCAAACCACAGTAACATGGTCCTGAGTTGAAACAGAAATAATATGTACATTTTCCAACATTTACATTTGATTGTCACGCATATAGTTGTGATTATTTAGTGATGATGTTTTCTATGGTGAGTTTTTATCAGTGAAGCTGGTGTTCTTTACACAACGGTTGCCCATTGTTTTCACTGATACAACCAGGAGAGTGCAATGTCCATCCAAATGCTGCTTCAACTGCCTGCCCCCAAAAAGAGTCTGTGTAGAAAATGAAGAGCAGTTTAACTTTTGGAACCTCAGATGCCCAAAATAACACTCCCCACTTCACTTCACAGAATGCCATTTCCAGCATTCTGCTCTGCTCATCAGTGTGTGGTTACAGATTGCTCTGTGCAGTAGTTGAGCAGTGACTGTGCTCTATTTTAGTAATTAACTTCATTTTCCCAGAGAAATTACCTTATTCTACTCAAATATGGCTGCTGCCATGATAGAATGAATCATACATACCAGTGAGTCACACCACACAAATGATACAGTATGAGCACTGTACTTTTATAGCTGTATATTATCAGTACACTTTATTCTTTGTCGGCAGTTCTTGATAGAAATTATGTGAAGGCGGAGGGGATAAATTAGTCCTGATAGACAAACTTGTCCGACTGTCACATGATCTACTCAACCAGAGCAAAGTATGTCAAGTCCTCCCAGACAATTTCATTTTCATATCCTCAGAACAGGAGTGCATAAATACTCCTGTTATAATAATCGGAGGCTGTGTGCCGCTGTGCCATTGGCTGGTGGCTGATGACTCATTTCAACAGGCTGGTGTGGGGCTGGCAAGAAGAGGGTGGGTGAGTGAGTAGGTGGTGGTAAAAAGGGGGAGCAAGAGGTGGGAGTAAAGCTTTCTCCCACTGCCTGTGCACTTGCGTGTAGTATTGTTGTTTTGCTTTTTCTCACACACACAAACACAGAACATAAATGCTTATACATAAAGAGAGTCAATTTAATCCATGAACACTTTCTTGATGTTTTGTTTTGTTTTTTTTCTGTCCATCACACCAGCGATGGTTGCCTGTAATAGGACTTGAGGAGAAACACAGAACCTGAAGAAGAGAGAGAGAGAGAGGGGATTTGTGCTGATTACAGAGTCTGCAGTCCCCAGCCTTCCCTCTCTTTCTGCTACAGTGCGTGTGAACGGCAGAAAGGGAGAGGCAGTGAAGGCAGAGCTGGTGTTTGTCTCTGAGACTTGGGGGGAGGAGAGGCGAGTGCTGCGAGCTGTGCAGTGCAGAGCAGAGCCAGTCAGTCCTCTGGTATGTGTCCACTGTCAGCAACTCCGTCCAATCTTTGCGCATCCCCTGCTGCCGTCTGAGCAGCTTGGCACACCAGGACTCTGACACCAGCCACACAAACAGGTGAGTCTCAGCAGCCTTGTGATGAAAAACTCTCAGCAGTGCAGTAACAATTTGACTTAATAATTTAATGTGGATATTATTTGAAATGAAGATTGTGCACTCCATTGCTTTGCTGTAATGAAAAACAATCATATAATTTTCATAGATGACATTAATATGCATTGCTGAAAGTTTTCCCGAAGAAATTAGGTGTGTCCATCATTTGTGTGTGCTGTGTGTGGTTGTGTGGTTGTGATGGGTGGGGGTGTTTTTACATGTATGTTTGCATGAGTCTTGGTTTGTGTGAAGGCTTGTTTATCTCATGACTGACAAGTGAAAAATACCACTGGGGCTTAGGGAAAACGTTTCCTCTAATAGGAGCACATCGCTCTGATTTCATCCCCCAACATTTCCCAATGTGTGAATCCATGTGTCCCTGTAAGAGGAAGTGGGTGGAGTGGGAACTGTTTCAGCTCTGCCAGTCTTATTGCAGTGTTGTTTAGAAACAGAAGGGAAAAAAAAACATGAATAAGATTATCCCTCTAAGATGCTGTGCTTTAGGTGAACTAAAGTGTTTGATGGAATGCAGATTGTATATTTCCTTGGGTTCTTAGTGTGTGTGAACATAGCAGTTCGTCGACAACTGTCAGGAAAATCTGCAGGTGTTTACATTTCAGATTTACGCAGTTTTTCTTGAGCTTAGTGTGAGGCTTTGTCTCAACTGCGCAAGAGAACTACTGCATCTTTCCCAATTTGTCATAGCATTAACAGGATGTGATCAATGTGGCGTAAGATTGCAAAAACATGCCTGGTTCCATGGTTTATCTATTACATAATAATGTTAAGCATTGAATTAAAGATCCATCCAATGAATAAGATTATGTGTGGCTGTAAAAATATATGCAAAGGATAATGTGCTGTTAATGCGTCAAGTTACGATTCCAAATGGTCCATTTTGTTGCCCATATGCTGTTTTTACAAGATATGTGATAGCAGTTCTATTCGTTATGTTAATTTTTTTACTAATTGCTTTTAGCAACAGATTACTTTTGTCGATCATCTAAACCAAGCATTTCAGAATACAACACCTTCTCCTCCATGTTAGTATTTAACACTTGTCGCTTGTACAGTTGCATCCTGGGATGTAATTTGTGTGTAATGGCAGTTCATGAGAAGGGAATCAGCAGATCAGCCTACATATATTTCATGCAGTGCACTTGTTGATTCGACTTCAGTTCTTCTGAACTTTGCTTGTGAAGTAAGTCTTAATCCACCGTGACTCACTTTAGGTCTGTGTGATTTACGCACATAAGACAGAGAAATACAAGCCTTTGAATAGGACCATGTGGCTGAATGTGATTTCACAGAGCGACATTGTCAGCATCTAGATGGTTTAAACCCCTGAGCCATGACCGCGATCTGGGCTGCCACTGAGAGTGAAAAATACCCTCAAGAGTTTGCCTCTCTCACAGTGGATGCTGCTGTTGTTTGCTTCCAACTGTCAATCTGTCACATTCTGTGATGCTGAGGAATCAGCCCCAGCTCCCCATTGACCCTGCGTCATCCCTTTATCACCCATCCCTATATCTGCCCCCCCATCCATCCATCCATCCATCCATCTATGCAGCCCTCCCTTCGTATTTCTCCCACAGGGTTTCAAATGTTTCTCTCTTCACTTTCACAGAGCACCTCCCCCCCGCCCGCACCCGCTCCGGTCGCCACAGAAACGGCTGATTCAGGAAGGGTGGGCGGGTGTCTCTGAGCTCTTGCTGCTCTGCCCCATGCGGTGCTTTCACAGTACATTTCTGTCTCTGAGCTGCTTTTATGGCCCTGATATGCTGACAGTTAAGGTGGCTCAGTCAGATGTTGTTCAATCATATCAACCACATAAAGGCTCTTTGTTAAGTTCCCTCAAAGGAGGCCCCGGTATTTGAAGTTAGACTCCTGTTAATGTTATTTTACTCACATTTGCACAATCATCAGCTCACCATCACTGGTGGTGAGAGATTTTTTTTTTTTGGTGAAGGTTCACTCCTCTCATTTGTAACTCTGATATAAATGTCTGTCCCTTGACTGCTTAATTTTGAGTTGATCCTGAGAGATTGGCAATCTAGTTTTGCTTAAACACATATCACACTTAGGTTAGAGTCATACTGTATGTGTTTAGACTGAGGTGATCAATTATGTAATGTGCCATGACCAGGTTGTTTAATAATAGATATACTATGACCTTCCGCTGACATAAGGTTGATGAAACAGAATGAGGAATAATGGGGTACAGGACTGAAATGAACAGATGGAACTGCAAAGAAAACTCTTGGATAAATTGCCCCCTTCCCACCCATCTATTACAGTAGCCCTCCTACTCAAAAAATAGTGAGCGCCAGATAGCAGATTTACTTCTATAATTGCATATGAATTTGTCAGTTGCTTTTTGTTTTTTTTTGTTTTTTTTCTGTGCTGTGGTTATATCCATTTGTTGCATTTTTAGGATAGCTCTGGTTGCTATGGTGATAGTTTTTACAGTAGCTTAAAACACTGCCTTTCAGAGACGCTGAGAAGAAACAGGAAAGGAAAGCTGCGTTGCACTGCAGTCAAATCAAGGCAGGACCCCATGAGCTCGTCCTGCTGTGCCTGATTAAATTAAAAAGGGAATTTGTATTAACTGAGGAGGTAATGGTCAGCACCAGTTCCGTCTAAGTTGTTCTGCCCCCCCCCGACCAGAAAAAAAGACCATCATTGATCATATAGTCACAGTTGTCACTATCTCTGACAAATTAGTTAGTGAGAAAAGTTGCTCACAGTTAATGTTATTTTACTGTTTGCTGTTACAGCATACAGGGAAAAGAACAGTGCACTGCTACTCCTACTAATGTGAATATTAAGTTTCTCATAAAACCCGTCTAATTTGATGAAATGTCTCAGGTAATATGTTTTCTATTGAGTTTTTTTTTTTTTTTATAAAAAACTAACCTATAAATATATCCAGGCTGCAGTGGTTTTCCACCCCGCAGTGTTCAGCCATTACAGTCAGTGGTGACGCAGCCCAAGACTCACACAGCACACTGCAGACCCGTCACGAGACACAGCCAGAACAAAGAGCACAAACTGTCATCTAAGAGAAAAGCTCAACATAGATAAAAGTAAAGCTGCCTCTTTGCAGCACAACAAAAGACTGTATGTCTATAGGGTGACATTCAGCCTTGTGCTCTGAAACTGACTGTTAACCCTGCATCATAAGAAGACACTGTGCCAGGTTCCCTAAGGACCACTGTGGCACCAGACTGTTCACATGGAACACTTAAACATGCATACATGTTGTACATTGTGTCTTTTTCTAATCAACCTTTCATGGAAACATGTGAGGTGTAAATGGGAGTTCACAGATGAGCGCAACAGTCACATCGATCACCTTGTTGGTGTCTGAGTGACTGCAGCCTTAGTTAATGGTTCAACAAACCCATTACTAAGCCTCAAAGGAAAGTTTATAAGAGTCAATAGCACACAACTTAAATTTTAAATGAGCGCATGTATGTTTGACAAAGAATGAAAGAAACTTTTGCAAACGCATTTATGTTGACCACAGTAAAAATAGCTATTGACACTATGATAGCAAATCTGATTAACATTTCAAATTCCAATAGCTGAAATTAACTACCAAGCCGATTCAAGTGTAAATGGTGAGCTGGTTTGAACTGTGACTAGGCTATATCAATATGCAAGTGACACTAAGATTTATTGCCCTTTCAAATTGACACTGTAGTTTACCTACCATGTAAATAATATAAAATTTGTAAATGTTCCAAAGTTATTGGGGTCATGGGTAAAAGCTCACATTTCCCTCACTATCCCTGCTCCAGTGGCCAAGAGGTAATGTCTAAAATTAATGTGACATTAAAACTCATTAATGCTCCATAATAGATATAGAAGGAGCAAATGAATCACAACAACAATAAATCAGTTTCAAGAAAGAACTACAGTGATAGAGTTAATCAGTAGCAGGTATTCTGTAATAATACAGACCACTGGTTAGTATCAACCTTGTTTACCATTATAATAAAGGACCGATATCATGGATAATAGAGGTAAAACCAAACTTAAAACCACCCAACTGGGACTTCAATATGTAAAACAAATCCCCAGCAAACAATATCAGCTTTACCCATAAAACCTGCTAAAAGTTAAGTCTGATAATATTTTCTGATTGTCAACAAATCCCTCAGAGAGACCAAAACCAACTGTGATCTTACAAATAAATATTAAATGATGTGTCAAGTCCTTATATAACATACACTGCTCATCCAAAAAAAAAAGTCACACACTAATATTTCGTTGGACCACCTTTAGCTTTGATTACGGCATGCATCCGCTGTGGCATTCCGATAACCTTCTGCAATGTCACAACATTTGTTTCTGCCAAGAGTTGCATTAATTTTTCGCCAAGATCTTGTATTGATGATGGGGGAGTCGGACCGCTGCACAAAGTCTTCACCAGCACATCCCAAAGATTCTCAATGGGGGTTAATGTCTGGACACTGTGGTGGCCAATCCATGTGTGAAAATGATGTATCATGCTCCCTGAACCACTCTTTCACAATTTGAGCCCGATGAATCCTGGTATTGTCATCTTGGAATATGCCCGTGCCATCAGGAGAGAAAAAAATCCATTAATGGAATAACCTGGTCATTCAGTATATTGAGGTAATCAGCTGACCTCATTTTTGGATATATAACATTGCTGAACCTAGATCTGAACAACTGCAGCAACCCCAGATCATAGCACTGCCCCCACAGGCTCGTACGGTAGGCACTAGACATGATTGGTGCATCAGCTCATCCTCCTCTCTTCTTATCCCGATGCGCCCATCACTCTGGAACAGGATAAATCTGGACTCATATGACAACATGACCTTCTTCCATTGCTCCGAGTCCAATCTTTATGCTCCCTACCAAATCGAAGCCTTTTTTTCTGATTAGCCTCACTGATAAGTGGTTTCCTTAAGGCTACACAGCTGTTTAGTCCCAGTTGTGCGTGTGGATATGCTCTTACTTTCACTATTAAACATAGCTGTGAATTCTACTGTTGTTTACCTTAAGTGATCACCGATCATGATCATTCAAGATTTTTTGCCGACCACATTTCTTCCTCAAAGATACGGGGCCCCACTCTCCTTCCAGTTTTTAATAATGCTTTGGACAGTTCTTAACCCAATTTTTGTAGTTTCATCAATCTGCCTCGATTTTTTTCTTTGCTTGATGCATGCCAATAATTTGACCCTTCTGAAACAGATGAGCTCTTTTCCACAACCACAGGATGTGTCTTCTGACATGGTTGTTTAAGAAAAGAGAAGCTACTCACTGCATCAGTTAGGGTTAAGTATCTTGTTGCCAGCTGAAACATAATCATCCATGCAGTAATTATCGAATGAAAGGCTTTTACCTATTTGCTTCATTAAATCCAGGTGGTGAATTTTTTTTAGGATGAGCAGTGTATATGTCTGCACAGCCCTCCATTGTAGTTCAAAACCTATTTCTAACACTTGATAACAGACTGTTACACTGGGTGACATGTTCTGTCATTACTCTGAAGACACACAACATCCAATATATTACACTGTCGTCAGTGACAGAAATACATAGGCTGGTATTGTCGCCTTATCTCACCTTACCTTAAACTCAGTAATAAAAACTGCAAAGAGCTGTAAAAATCCTGCATCTGACTAGAATAATCCAGGATGAAGATGTTGAAATATTGTCTCAATAAAACCAATTTCATATCTCTAAAGAAAAAAAAAACCTTTTGGAAAACAAACACACCTTTTATTTCAGGACGGCTGACTGAAACAACAACCATCAGACCTCATGTGGGTTTGTGGTATTAGAGGTTTTTGTCGTTACTAATGTGATGTGAGGGAATAATAAATCCAGACCTGTGCTGTGTTCCTAAAAACAATTTTAAAAAATTACCTTTAGAACTCACTGTGCACGCAGGAATATTTTCCTCCTTTGCTTTGGTGATTAGATGAATAATTATCGAGTGTTTCTTGCTTTATCGACAGTACTCTTACTCCACTCAAAATCTAACAGAATTGATTTTTCCAATAAAATGACCTTTTCTTTTAACAGAAGGATTGGAAAGCCATGGTGTAGCTGTACATACTTAATATGTTGCTGCAAGGAATTGATGCAGATAGCTTATTTGATCATCCTGGCAAATGAAGAGAGGCCTGTAGGTTTGCTAGCTGGAGGCTAAAGGGAACATGCTCTGCTCTAAATATGCTAAGAGGAAATCCAGTGAGTCATGCTCCATATAATATTTGAGGTGCAGATGGCTTGATTTGATTTCTGTGTGGAGTGAAAGGTGAATATTTAGCCTCCAGCTGGTTGTTACCACAATCAACCCTCTTGAAGTGGGTCCTGGATGATTCCCTGCGGCTTCCTGCTGTCTGATGAGTAATGTTCTCCCAAGTGCCATATTAAAGCTCCTTAATTGGTGAGAATAAACTAATCATTAACTTGCTCATTACAGCTTATTGTAGTGTTGAGACCACTGTGACTTGATCATAGCAAAGTTCTGTAATTGTTCCCAAAGCTGGGTCATGGTCCTGTCTGAAACATTCAGGATTGTCAACATCAACATCTTTGCACCGACTCTCTTTGGTTCTTTAAAGATTCTGTATTACTTCTTGTTGGGGTGATTCTGCAATAACCTTGCAGTTCTGGCCAAGAATTCCCATCTGGACTCTCTCTTGCTGCCATCTGCTCTCTTATTGGCTAGTCCCCTTGACAGTTGTGAGGCGTCTATTTCGAGATGGCCCCCACACTTTTGTAGGATGAAAGGAAGAAAGGATGTGAACTGGTAGAATAAATGAGTGGGAGGAGGAGGAGGAGGACACACATTCGTAAAGTTTGGGGTTTAAACTTGATTCACTACAGCACGTGTCTTAAGCATGTTCCCCTCAGCAGTTTCCATCCAAACTCTGTGTATCCCAGAAAGTGCTGACTGCCGTATGATAGGGATTACTGAGAGAACAATATGCTATTTATGCTTAGTCCGAGAAAGAGGTTGGCCCTCGTATTAAAAGTTACATTCAGAGAGAAAACATCAAACAGGAACAAAGATGGGCTGAAGTCATATTGCAGATGAATGGATTATTACCAGTGGAGAGTGACAGCATGAGGCTGTTGCTGCTGCTGCTGCTGGCATTGATTGTGATGCTACCTTGGCCTCACTGACTCATGGCTACGAGGAAAATTAATTCCAGGGGAATCATCTGGGGTGCTGCTATGCCCTGAGGTTTAGTAGTCACTCTATTCTCATATTAATAGCATTATTACTGGGTTTCTGAAATGTTCCAACCAAAATGATATATTACACTTGAATGCACACATAGTTAGACAATGTGAGGGATTTATAGATGTGTGTAGTGTAATTATAAATGGCATTTTTAAAGCAGCAAAACATTTCTATTACTCCTTCCATCTTTCTTTAATATGCACAAACTAAGTGTGCTGCTGTAGAGCTGTCTGAAGTACTAAAGTACATACCACAGGTCCTTCACCTCTCACTTACATTACTAATAATGAAACTGATATAAAAGGATGGAGGAAGTTGCACATATATCTGCAAGTAGGACATCTTTTCACAGTCAAGTGCAACTTGAATTGATTTCACAACATGTTTCACAGTCATGTCACTTCCGTGTCTAATGGTACTTATCAAGGCTTTTGTGTCATTTTGATGTCTCAGGATCTGGTGTGGATCAAATAATACAATGGACTATTGTATTTTTCTTGTATGTATGGTCTTGTATTTCTCAGAAAATTTATGGGTACAGTCTCCAATCATTATACTAAGATGTGAAAATAGGCAAATCATATAGTTTGCCATAGTCTAATATATAATGATGTCTATGAACAACAAACTGCTAATCAGGACTATATTGTCAATCATCAAACTAACATAGAATTTTAAAAAGCAAGCACATAAGGTGTCAGTATATTTTGTTAGTTTTATTACCTTTTGCAGGTTAGTTGCAGTATCCAGCGGCTCAACAGATTTGCTGATGAATCACGAATGCAGTCTGACAATATAACAAGTGACAAGAGCTATTCTAATCACCTATTCATACAGATTACAGCACTTTTATATACCACTGTGAACAATATAAAAAGCATGTATCCCATATCACACAGTTTTTGGATTTTGAGCAAAGTCACCTTTAGAATTATTGGGAATTCAGATGTAATGCAAAAGTTGTGTTTGATGCACTTTGCTTCTGGCCCCAAGCTCTTCTGGAAGGTCTCTGCAATGTTTAGAATCTGGAGCAGCCTCAACATATATTAATAAATTTAGTTTTCTGTCCAACCATAGCTAATGCCAAAAAATATATATATATATCAGTAAGATAATAGTAATGTCAAAATTGATGCATTTATTACTGCGTCTTAATTTCAGGGTGTATTTAAGAATTGCGGTACTTTAATCTTTAATCTAAAAATACAAAGTAGAGAATTTGATCAGAGACAACTTCTCGGCAGTCTATCCCATTTTTACTGGAATCTTTCCGTGATGGCCTGACTGAAAGATTGATGGTTCCATCCCTGTAGTGTTTCTTAAAAATTGCTAACCCCCCCCCCCAAAAAAAATTTAACCTTTCAATGGAAAAGCTTAACGACACTGCTATTCATAGTTTAAGCTGAATTAATTTAGAATTTTCTCACAAGGCATTTTAAGTTATTCATGTAAATGTAAGCAGCACTACACCATTGACATGAGGTAGCAAAAGACAGCAATGCATGAGCCATTAAATCCTACGGTCCCAAAGCGTCCTCCAATCAGCTTTGCATTACTATAAAGCTGTTAGCTATTACACTTTATGTGTAAAATCATGCACACATACACACAGGTCTTCTTTGCTGACCTGCCTTTCATTAACCCTCTCATCTAGCAGAATAAGATCCCTCTTAATCCACTTGTCTCAGCCCATGGCCCACTGATAGTGCCCCCACTGCAGGATTCAGTCGTTCCCTCAGGCCATCCTGGAAGCCAGGAGTATAAAAAGGTGTTCACATCCTACACACTCTCTTTATACCTCTTCATTTCTAACTTTGTTATTCTCCTATATACACGCATATCTTTTCTCTTAACGTGTAACCGTTTTCTTTTTTCTCTCTCTCTTTAAATGTGAAATACGTTAGTGAACTTTGGAAAGTCAGACACACACAAGAGATGTTCAAGAGTGGAAAGTCAATTTTCTGTTTTTTAGTACAGTACAATTTTGAAGGAGGCTTGCACTTGACTTACATGAGTATTTCCGTTTATGCTAATTTCTTCCTCTGTCCCACAACGATTTTTATTCTGTGCTTTTTATCACCACATTCACCTGGCCACCATGGTTAAGAGTAACTTTTCAGATTTTACACAGAAAATTTATGCTTTTAAATGCAGTTCATGGTTTACAAATTAGGCTGATTAGCAGCATTTTTGGCTCTGTCCTGTTTTTCATGCCTCTTTGCTGTTAGAAGCTCCGCTAGAGCGATTTGACTTCCAAACTTTTTATATAATTTGTTCAATATGTTGTCATTGACAAATTTCTAAATTTATGGTTGCCCATGTAAATGCAATATAATGTAGTTGAAAGGGGAAATAAATAAATATACCAGCCCTGCAATGGACTGGCCACCTGTCCAGGGTGTACCCCGCCCTTGCCCCATGTGAGCTGGGATTGGCTCCACCAAAACTTACAAACAGCTCCTTTGATCATCTCATGATCCACCAAATTATATGATGATGAATCTACTTCAAGTACTTTAATGTTTGGAATAATCGGTTGATGGGATAGTTTTCATTTGATTGTATTTGAATCTGGCCATGTGGTGGCTTGTTTCTGTTTTTAGGTTTGACTTGAAGTGGAAACCACTGTGTGAATGGCTGTAACATCTGTCTGTCTGTGTCCCATCCAACTGTGCAGTCACTCAGTGTTGTGGCACAACAAATCTTACCCTCTGAATTATGGGTTTGGTTTGTATTTGTCTACTTTCACTGCTCCACACAAGCTCCCAATGTTTTTCACTGATTGTGTTGTTTCCATCAATGTTGCCTTCTGATTCCTGACTGTTTATTTGGTGGTGGTGGTGGGGGGGGGGTTCACAAAAGTGGGGGAGTTATGGGAGCTATTTTGGACACAAATTCCTCTGAAGGACCATCAGGGGATCTCCAGTACCAAAGAGGTAATTGAATTTGAGGTTTCAGCTAATGATTTTTACAACAGCAGAATGCTCCCCCGTTCTCCTGGGCTTGCAGTATCATGCATGGCCTGCACAGAGTGTCGCTCAGGCAAGCCCTAAATCATCCAATAATGACTTTGGAGAAGCTAAGTACCTCTTACTCTTGTAATAGTATGATTTGATAGTGCTTATTAATCCAACAACATACACAGAGCTCTCCATTTTGTATGTAGTCTTATAACTTTTGCTGTCCTGATGTTATAGTAGATTAATTTTCTGTGGACAAGCACTACAATGTGAAGAACCAATCAGAGGTAATGAATCTTAATTAGCTTAGATTGCTTTATCAAACCTTCAAATATGAATTTAATAGTTGTCTTATTTAGGTTATTGTGCCTTTGAGTGAGTCTATTTCACTGACATCAGTGTTAATTTGTAATAAGTGACCCTAACATCTGCAGGACTAGATTCATTTTTATTTCTTAATCATGTAATTCTGCTTTAAAGTTGTGTAAACTTTGTTAGACCTCATGCTGTCTTTTGAGCAGACAGATTGATTGCTTTAAACCTGCACTTTAATTTGAAACCTAGCAACTTCATGATGATCAGGAGATAATTTGTAGGTCAGTCACGAACGGAGACTTCCCTCTTTGGACCCTTCATCTTCCCCTCCATTGTTATCCTTTTATCGTTTTTACATTCCTCTACATAATCTGCAGCTCACTCTCTGTCTTGTCTTTATTCAGTTATATGCCCTCTATTAGGCTGCTTAATATATTTATTTCTCTTTCCAGCTCAGTAGCTGTTCTTATCACAAAATGAGGGTATCATAATTGTTCCTCCTATCCCATGACTCACTCACGCACACACACGCACACACACACACACTTGACGTTACCCTTCAGCTGCAAAGACTCACTGCGAACGGCCATCATGATTAGCTGATTTATTTTGTGATAATGTCGACAGCTTTGAGTTTTGAGCTGAATGGCTTTTAGGCTAATGGTTACTGGTCACTTGTACACAGGCTAAATTGTCCCGATTTTGCATTTGTTGAATTGGCATGGCTGTTCATTATGACGTTACGCATTCCTCATTCAGCTACACAGACATGGTGGTGTTTGTCTCTGGAGAAAATTTCTGCAGCATCTCTACACTGTTGGAGTGGTCAGAGGTCAGTGTGAAAAAAGTCTCTATCAGATATAATAGTGGTACCCACCTGTATGTGTAATCATGCTTTTACTGGTAGCTGCCCAGTTTAATTTTCCTCTCGGTCTGCAATTCAATTTTTCTGAATCATGGAGGTGTAAGTGATTCACAGACTTACAAATTCACACCTGCAGCAGCTTCAGGCCATGACATACATGTATAGATTTGTTCTTTTAAAAATCAGTTTCTGGCGTTGACTTTGTCTGCTTCTTTTGTACTGTCACAGCCAATTTAAATTGCTTTGTTCAATTCAGAATGACTCTGGCGTGAGTCATTGCATGTCCATTGTTGATTTGTCGCAGCACGAAAGCACTGTTTTTGAAAAAGGCTACAATGATTAGCAGTGTCAAATGAATTATTCCCTCAATAGCCACTTTCACCACTCTTTTAAATTTGGGTTTGTACTCAACTCTACATAGTCAGCACTGAATTCAATTTTGTTTTAAACTTAAAATGGCAAACATGTTGATCGTGGGTGGTCATGGGTGTCAGTGTGCAACAATGTTTAAACCAAAGCTCAGCTCAATTCTAACCTCTTGTGCCCATCTGCTGCTGTGTTGAACTTAATGTTAATACATTGGAAGAGACTCATACTCATATTTAATCATGCTGCCTAACAGACCGGTGCAGACCACTGTGAAGGGCTCTGGCAACTCATCTCCACACTGAACACCAAAACACATCTCTCACATGCACAGCGCTTTACACACAAATGGAGACCAGTAAATGCATCCCATATGGCAGCATACACACATTTGTCAGCCCTTCTGCGTTGGTTTAAAAAAATGTGTGTGGCCAGTTCATTGCCAGTAAAAGAGTGATTATGGAAATACATCGAGATTCATAACATTATTTCTGGAGTGAGTGCTGAGATGGTGAAATTCACACAGTGCTGTCACTACAAAGCCCGATTGTTATCAGGCATAGATGTCAGAAAAGAGAAAGGCTTTGTCTACTTAGACCTTAACAAATAACTTTTTTAATAATTTATCACAGTAGGACTACATGTGGATACTGGGGTTCTAGTGTGTGTCACTGTTCATGCATTCATTCGTTCATCTTCAACCGCTTATCCGGGGTGCTGGAGCCAATCCCAGCTCACACTGGGTGAGGGCGGGGTACATCCTGGACAGGTCACCAGTCCATCACAAGGCCGACACACAGAGACAGACAGAGACCAACAACCACTCACAGTCACACTCAGACCTACGGACAATTTAGAGTCACCAGTTAACCCAAACATGATGTCTTTGGCAGTGGGAGGAAACTGGAGTACCCGGAGGAAACCCACGCAGACACAGGGAGAACATGCAAACTCCACACAGAAAGGTGTATGTGACACTGTCAGGTTGCCAAAATTATATTGGTTCATATTTATGTAATCCCAAGTTCCCCTCAGGATCATGCATTCAGTGTCTTTTTATTTGCAGTTTGCCAAATATGTGAATAAATGACATATTCATATTGTATTTTCAAACTAGAATAACTGCCTCCACCAACCGACCAAGTTGCAGGAAATATTCCTAAATGACAGCATTGAATAATGGTCAACAGCATAAATATTGATGTCCCATTGATGCTCAATAGTAGTACATTGAAGCACACATTGGATCACCTACTGACATATTCTGGGATTTAATACGTAAAAATTTTATGTTTCGGGGGGTTTCTTTGTGGAGACCTAGTTTATTAAAACATTATGTAATTCAAAAATGACATAACAACCGACATAGCACAACTCCAGCACTATAGGTTAGACAGAGAAAATAACAATGCTTTGATTTAACAGTGACATTTCTGTTGTCCTAGCCCTTTAATCCATCAAAGTAGTGGAGCAATCTGGAAAAAGAACAAGCAATTTAAGGGGGTTCTAGTCCTTGTCCCTTACAGCATTATGGCAACTCGGGGATATGCCTGACCCGTAATGCTCGCTGGTTTTCCTGCTAGAGTGTTGCTGATGACTGGAAAATGGCATTTATACAGCTGTACGTGTTCCTCTCTGCCATGTTGCTTCGTATGAAGAGCTCTGTGGGAGTGCACATAGCAACAGATGCTCTACTGTGCTCTCATTCTCACACATTCTTACACAAGCACATTTACATACACATACATGTACAGACAAATAAATACATGCCTGCACAAATTTAGCACACGTGTAAGGGTCTGCTTCCAACATAAGGCACTGTGGAATAATAAAGGCAACCCCCAGGCAAATGATGTAAATGGCATCACGCAAGAGGAATTAGCCTCAGTTTGTGAATATCCCGTGGCAGCAGTTGAGAGAAAACTGTCTGACCAGCTGCACTTACACAGGTCCTGGGCTCAGTCAGTCAAAAGCTGCTCCACTCTACATATATGTGTGTGTGTATTTGTTGCCATTTCAGACCATCACTCCCCTGCGGCAGCCCCTCAGTCCGATTTGTCAACATGCCCAATCACATCTGTCTATCAAATCATTAGGTAAAATTTTCACAAACATAGGCAGACTCATGGATTCGGACCATATCCATTTCACTCACCAAGATGCAGGATTGTGCTGTAGCATTGAGTGCGATTTGCCTGTTGAAGCCCTGCAATTCTATTTCAGACCATCCCACACACAGTGGGAGAAGAGCAGAAATGTGTCACCCTTTAATTACAGCTTTTCAGGTCCTTGTGAAATTTTGTGTATCTCTAGGTAAGAGTCCTAGTTTGGATTTCAAGAACACACCTCCAGCAATTATCACATCAGAGACATGAACAGTAGTGTGTTTCAGTGTGAATGCTTTAATTGGTTTGACTTAAGTATTTTAGTTTATTTGTCTTTACCTTTTGGGGTCCATAGCTTGTGCACATGAAAATCATGCCCTTCTAGCTATTGATAACAGCAGCATGTGAGTAATGCAGACAGCCAATTTGAATGTGTGTGTGTGTGTTATATTCCCAGTTATATCACCAGTATTGTCACCCACTCTGAGCTTTTCTCAGCCTGTTCTGCCAGCTGAACTGCAGAGCTTTATTCATATAGAGTCAACCCCTTTCAATTAATTTCTTGTTAGTCCTGATCCAAATAAGCTGCAGTAAGAATTTAATCCTCATAACTGGATTATGAAGTGATTGGTGCAACATGAGAGCTGTTTGCCACTGAAATGGTTATATAATTCTGGATTTGATGCCGAATTGACAGCCAATCAGAGCAGATGAGTTAATGAATGGTGGTATCAGAATTGAGACCAGATTCCTTAATTTGAGCTAATGAATACATAAAAACATGGAGAGCGCCTCTTCCTTGTGCTTTAATTTTTAGAAGCACGGTGAGTATATCAAAAACACTGACTTGGATTAAAAAAAAATTCTTTCTCTGCTCCTTCTCAGCTATTCTTATGAATAAATATCTTTAGTCTGTCCTCAGAAACGTATACACACACACTGATTGCCATGCTGTTATTGATGTTTCTTTTTCAATACATTGATGTATATCCTTGAGACTTGGGCACAGGTTACCCAACCAGTCTAACTCTCTGGCGACAAGCTTCCCATGGGGAAGGTTACTGTGGTTTGACACAATCGGCTGCTGCTGCATGAGGCAATTCCCCCACCACTGTGAGACAAACAAGAAAGCTGGAAGTTTTAGGATGGGGAGCTGCGGGTGTGTGTGTGTGTGTGTGTGTGTGTGTGTGTGTATGCATGCAGTCTTTTGTTGATGTATATGTGTGTCTGTGACCCTTTATTATTAATAAGCAACAACTGTGAATGCAAGCAGGGGAGTGGAAAAAGGCCAAGGGTTGACATTTTGGGCTGTTGTAAGTCCAGTACGGAGGTTCACACAGCAGCATTAGTGGAGCAGTAGGTTACTGTTCCAGTCCTGCCCACGGTGCTTTGTTGTATCACTGAATTAATAATTTAATCGGCATGTTTGCATCGTGTTTTGGCTAAATTAATTGCTTTACTTTTACTTTTTTGCTTGTGTCCGGTTGTGTTCAATAATGCAACACATTTTGGTCCAAGTTGTACTCACTGAGCCATTTGAAGGCTATTTGAAACTGATCGAGGTGAAGAGCATGATGCCAAATTTCCTCCATCTGTTGCTGCATAAAATTTATTATATCAGTTGATTATGTAACTGAGAAATGAGTTGAACCAACAAATTAGTTTCATTGTGCAGTCATTGGAGCCAGCACACAATATCAGCAAATGGGAACCAGCATCGATAAAGAGGCATCAAAGCATATCAGTTCAATCTACCTGTCCTTTTTGTCCATACAAAAGTTTCATTTGACAAATGTCCAAATCCCCATGTTCTACTGTATAGCAGTTTTTTTTTTTCTTTCTTTAATGTGCAGTAAATAATTATCATGAGAACTGCTGAATAAATGTATAGAGGAATATTAATAATAGCTAGATCCAAGGGACAGTCTTTCCATTTTTAAACGACTGACCTTCACTGGATGTTCTTTGTCACAGTGTGTGTTTATATGCCACAATTTTCCTGGGGGGATATTGCTGAAGTGTTTGATGCTTTACAGAGGGGGCCTCAGGACAAACTCCCCCACTTCCACTTCCTTAACATTCAGAGCATGCGTTCAGCCACTCCACATACACAGTTAGCACAAAATGTATTGAGCGAAAATCCTCAAACATCCCACTGCACTTTTTCATGTGACGTGCTGAGTCGTTGAGACTGTGATGGGACTGAAAGTGGTAAAGTGCCGCCATTAACAGCAGAGAGGAATAAATGACACGAGTGATACCTGCTGCATCTGATTTTAGTGTTTTCATTCATATACATACTACCAGTCAAAAGTTTGGACACATTTTCCTATTCATTTGAATAAGAAAGTGTGTCCAAACTTTTGACTGGTAGTGTACCTATGTGGTTAAACAGCATCCATAAATAATGCATTGGGGCATCTGCCACATTACTGCAGCAGTCTGCAACAGACAAAGGATGATTAGTTGGAGTATGTTGGAATGATAATTCTACACTGATTGTTTACAATCAAATCATTACCTAAATAGCTGAGAGCCAAGAGCCTTTCGAGATCATTAGTGCTTTCCTTTGTTTGACTTTTGGTGAAAGAGCTAATGTTGAGGTGAATTCATCCAATTTAATACAAAAAAAATTTACATATTTACAATTCAGCTGTTTAATTCACAGCATCAATTTATCGTGTTTATTTAAAATAAAGCATAATAAGCCCATCATCTGCCAAATATCAAATTTTGTGTAGTTTTAATGGGGGAAGTTGTAAACATGCAGAGATAGGGAGGAGGAAGTAATTACTATATTGTCATGAGATAAGGAGATTGAGTTGGGTTTGCATTATTTTGCAGTCACATAGAGCATGCTGTGAATTCTGACAGGTATTGCTCTCACTGTGAAGAGTTAATAGAGCCGTGGTCAGGCTCTGTGCTTCAGCTGAGCACCTCCTCTCATGTCAGCTTTTACATAAATAAGAGCTTTTTCTCTCCATCACTCCCTCTCCTTCTCTTTCTCTCATGCACACCCACACAGAGCCTGTCAGAGGCACATGAGGATGGGAGGAGGAAGGAGAGAGGTGGGTGAAGCATGACACGTGAAAAAGGAAACGCATTGCTCTTAACATCTACAACCCCTCAATCTATTGTTGCTCTGTATTTTTTCGCTTCTGTTCTGTTTTCAGACTGCGTTGGGCTGCTCAAAAATCTGCGCTACTGTGAATTTATATGTAAAGCTTATTTTTTCTGTTCATTGTCAAAATTGCCCAATATGTTATGAAGATCTTCCTTCCTCTGGCACAGGCGCTTTGATTCATCTTAGATAATTTATGTGTAAATTAAGATACTCCTAATTTGATCTAGCTAAAGGAGAGAGGTATTATGTAACAACTAAATTCAGACTCAGGCATGATTTATGATCTGCAAAACATGATATGCCTTCAACGTTAATCCTTACATAACCCCTGCGTACGAAAAAAAAAGAAGCAGAAAATAAGATTCAGGTGTCTCGAAGAGAAAAATACCTTACAGGTTTCGCTCTGCTTGTATCTTGTTGATGAATTAATTAAATCATACATTTCCACTGACACTAGTAAATAGGTGCTGTTCAGGACTTTGCACACCAATCGGTTGCCATGGCAACCTGTAGACTTTTTCGAAACGACCTACACTTGGCTGACTGCTGCCTCACTGAGGTACAGTTTGGATGAGTTGTTTGCTCCTCCGTCTGCCAGTCACTCTGCAAGGATAAAAAAAAAACATGCATCATGGTCAAATGATTACATTTTTTATAAACTTATTTCCAAACTAAAGCCATCAATCAGGCACTCAGAGAGCAACTAGCTGCCTCCAAAAAGAATAAAGGAGAATATTCATTTTGGTAGATATAAAATTTAAATATACATTTTAAACTTGTCAACTAAGAAAACAGATTTTCCAAAGTGATTTAACCAATTACACTTGTGAAATAATTTCCTAAACAGATAACCTTTTCCAGTAAACACCTACATTTTCATTTTAGTGTAACCAATAGGTTTGCAATGTCTCGCTGCAAGTCTTTCAATGTGTGAGGTTTTTCTGAACAAATTTATATTAAATTGTTCACATTTATTCATTTGACCAACATTTTTATCCAAAGAAACTTCCAAGTAAAAAACATTGCTTAAATTTTTGTGTTTAATGAGGAACATAGTGATTGAAAATATTGATAGCTCAGTTTGTGAACGCAGAAACTGTAATGGCAAACTTTAACAATATTTTACAGTCATAATACTAAAGCATTTATTTATGTTTAAACAGCTGCAGGAATACTTGATTTGTTGTGCGTTTTGGTTTTTTCAAGTAAAAAGATGGCTTTGTCATACATAGCAGTTGAGCTTTGCTTAGAACTGTTGATCAGACAAGTTAAACCAGATTGCTGAAATTTTCTCTGTTTGGGGATTGTGAATGTCATGTGTGTCACCGTTTTTAAATTTCAGGTTGGACTAAACTGATAATCAATTAATTGTGCATGCAAGATGACCTGCTTGAAGTTCTGTAAAACTTAGAACATTTGATACTTGACGGTCTTCTTTTACTTCTGAGATGGATATTAGATATTTTTGCTTTAGCTGTTCAGTGTCATCTGACCCAGAAAGTGGCTCTGTTAATTAGGCCAAGGTTTTTTAAAAATAGTTAAGCTAAAAAGTAGAATTTAAACTTTGGGGGGGGGGTCAAAAGAGATGATGAGATGTTTGTTATGGTTGTAGATTACTTGTGCAGTTGATGGCAGCAAGCCTGAAGCCTTTTATTCCAGCCAATCTCTCCTTCAGGTGCTTTCCCTGATTAGTTCTTCCTATCTAGTTAAAAGGGTATTGATTGGCTGGAAATTCTCCTGGTTCTCCGTGGCACAGGATTGCCTTTTTCTGTTGAAGACTTTTATGCATTGTTAATTACAATCCCCTGATCCTTTTAGTACGCAAAAACATCACTGAGTAACATAACATCAGTGAGCTTTTCAATTAATATTATAGTGGTTCTTTCCACATCACATATTATGCTTAAGTTATTCATACTAATGTTGACATTAAATCATATTACCTTTACAACACAATTGTCTCCTGTAGCTTCTCTGTTGATTAAACGGATGATTTTGAGACATTTGAACATTTAAAAATTGCCATCAGCAGAGCTGCTGATGGCAATCACATTCTTAGAAAAAGCCCAAATCGTTCTACCCACAGTTACAAACATGCATTAAAGGGGAGGATCGGCTGTCCATGTTACACGATTTTCAAAAATATGACACAAGCTGGACAGCGAAATTGACAAATGTTGACAATTCTCTTTCACCAAAACAAACAAATGACAAAAAACTGAAAATTACAAACTGCAGGAGAGTTGAAATATTTATTTTCTCCCCAAATCACTTACTTCTGAAGCATGAATTAGCACAAAGTATTCCTCCTCCAGGAAAGAGAAGTTCACAACTTGCCTTTTCCTTCTCCTTGTGTTTGCTGGGCAAGAACAGTGAAATGCACTATGACTAACCAGTCAGCCCAGCAAATGTGTAGTGCGTCAAAAAGTCACACACTCATCAGCAGCCTTCTGTACCAGCTGAATGTGTATTTAGTCAAAAGTCAGGGTGTAAAGATGCCATAATACATTACAGGCTGTTTGAAACGAAAAATTATGTCTTTTTTAGACAATAAAGACTTAGTACACGTCAATAAATAGGCCGTGAAGGGACTCTACCTGAAGCATTGATGTAAACAGTGCCTGTTCTCCCCTCAAACTAAATTAATTTCAGGATCTCCCATATTCTTTTTTTTTTAATGGATCTGCTAAGAAAGAAAGTTGTGAGCTGATGCACAGTATCAATCTTTTTCACTGCAGTCTTTTTGATTTTACATAGCAGGTGAAACGCAGCTGTAATTTATAGAAGCAATCTTAAAACAAGCCACAGAAATATCAAGCAGCTCTTTGGCCCTCGCCATCATTTATGTTATTTATTACTCCTGGGGTTTAGCTGCTATGCTATGTCTGCTTTGAAAAAGCCTTATTAAGAGAGTTGACATTTCATCTCAGACTTTTATCAAGCAAACTTGATTTATGTCATGGACTTTTTCTGACTTAAGGGAAAAACTTTTTTTTACTTTTGTGCCTTTTCTTTCTTTCTTTCTCTCCTAGAGTTAGAGGACTGACACTGGCAGAGCTGCATTGTTGCATATTTAACCTATCTTATCACAAACACTAGATCGAAGGAGGAACAACTTACCCACTTCCATCAAAAATGTCTTCCATTATCTCTAAAGCTGCATATTTAACAAATGTGAACATGCAAACGACATTTGTTAATGACCAACAGCAATTTGCATATTTCCTAACCGAACTACAACCATGGGTTAGGGTCAAAGTAAAATAGGGGCATATGGATATTAGGAAGCAAAACAATCTAATTTCCTGTATAACCTGTATTATCGCACCTCATACCCACACCACATGGAATTAACATAAAAGGGAATATAGAAGTTGTCACTTGGTGAGTTTCAGAGATTCTGAAAGGAGAATAATGTCTGTAGATGGAGCTTGGCTAGATGTTCCACTTGATTCCAGGCTATTTGCTGAGTTATGCTACACTACTCACTGGCTCCACAATGACTTGACAGAAATAATTTTTTCTAAAACAGGCCATAATATAATTAAACTGATGGCTGGGTTCTTCTGTGGCGCGCTGCTCTGATTTGGAAGTCACATTTGAACTGAATTGTACCGGGTACAACAGCCTGCAGGCACTCAGCCTCCATCCTCTAATGAAGACCAGCCTCAGACCAGGTTAGAGGTCCAAGGTTACATACCTGTGATTTCTCTTCAAAAAGAAATCAGCAGCACCCATCTTGGAGAGATAAACAGTTCTCAGCTCTGCTGGGATGGAGGCTGACTCACCGACCGAGATGTGAGCTATGACTTTTAATCTGTAGAAAATAACATTGCTTTCGGAATCGAATAGTGGTGAGGGTCAGGAGAACTCACAGTAGGCCCTCTGTGTTACTGGGTTGGGTTGATTATTGTGTTGACTAACAATATTGCATGATACAAAAGTGTGCAACATCACTGTTCCATCCAACAAGCATAAACTGAATGTTTCACTGCCTTGTCTCTGCTTGAACACAAACCTCAAACAAGTCTGCCCCCCCAATGTGGTATACCCCAGGTGTACTTTGAATTGTGGAGTCATCCGAAACAGGTTGGTGTTATCGAGACCATCTTCACAAGATTATCCTCTATAAAATTTCCTGGTACAATTATTTCTCAGTCTACCTAGGTCTCAAACTGCCAGTCACCAGGCTCATAGTTTGGGAGTTATCACTTTGAATCAGAAATATCTCACCTGACATGACATGACTCCGGTAACTCACCTGCTGACATGCATATTGGCAGGCAGTGCTCTGAATGAATTATAACCTCAGCAAACTCAATAAGCACTATGTTTTTTGTTTGTTTGGGTTTTTTTTTTAACCACAATTGCTTGTGACCACTTTACATTAATTGACTCTAATATCTTTCCACTCATCCGCCTTGTAAATAACAAGCCATGACCTCATTCTTGCTCTCATCACTGGCTCAGTACATATTCTAGTTGCCTGTAAAATGAGTTGCATTTCATTTCCATGTTGTGGTGGTGGAGGTGATACCTAGTCCTGTTAATTATTCATGTGGCTGTTGTCCACACAGACAGAAAGAAGGAGATGATCAAATTTATCTCTAATCCATACAGCCAAATGAAGCAGTGAATGCAGATGCAGTGGTTTCATCTGATAATGGTGTCCTGCATTGCTAGTGACATTGAGCATTGATGCTAGTTGGTCAGTTAATGTACAATTTTTGCTTCAAACAAAATATCTTAACGATTGATGGCTGTCATGAGATTGTACAGATTCATGGTCCCTTCAGTGTGAATGGCAATAACTTTGGTGACATATATATGATTATCAGATCACCATTTCAAACTGCTTTTTTACATGTTATTTTTGGGGGCCATTTTGTGTTTATTTCGACGACTGTGGAGCGTTGAAATGGGGCCCAAAGTAAGGGAATGACATGCAGCAAGAGGGATGCTTAAAGCATTTGTGCACACCTGGCATGTGCCCCATTTATTCAGATATCAAGTCATTCCCACATTTTCTTAATGCTTTGATAAAAGATAGCTGTAAAATTAATTCCATTTCACAGGCTAAAGACATTTATGTCGTTTGTCTTGACAGCCCTGTGAGAGACGGGGGACCTATCCAGGATGTCCCCTGCCCTTTGCCCAGTGTCAGCTGGGATTGGCCCTTGGCCAGTCCAGATAATCCTGATCCACAAGGATGAGCAGTATAGCTGATGGGAGGAGGGCTGGATAATAGCATTCCCATCACCTTCAGCAGTATTTTGTATGACTGTTAGTTAGCAGATGTGAATAAAGGATGTTGGTAGAGTGTAAAAGCACCATTTTACAGCATTATCTTATAGAGAGGATGTCTGTAGACTCAATGTCTTATTTTGATCTGCTTACTGATGATTTTGTTTGTTTCATGAGTATAAGAGAGCAAGACAAAAGGTATTATCCGTAACATAAATGGTTTCTGCACACCTGATGTTCACAGTTTAAGAATCAAGAGCTGAATATTGATTAATAGGATAACACTAATTCAAATCTTTGCCACCTCCCATTTTTCCTAATCACTTCTGGTATTTTTACTTGAATCTTACCTTTTGTCTCCCTCTTTCTCTCCTTTTTTTTTTTTACTATAACAGGAATCCCTGTGTCCACTGAAGCAGTTTGTGTAGAGGAGCATGTTGTGACAGCCATGTCTCTGGAGATGGAGAAGACCATCACCAAGCTGATGTACGACTTCCAGAGGAACTCCACCTCTGATGATGACTCTGGATGTGCACTGGAGGAATATGCCTGGGTTCCCCCTGGCCTCAGTCCTGAGCAGGTACACATGCTTACAAGTCTTCTTCACAAACAACAGATATTCAGCTGGTGCACTGACACCTCCTCACTCCAGTCACTGCAACCTACTTATTAGCTAATGCTTATTTTTGTCCAGCACAGCCAGTCCACATCAAATTAAACCAAAATGGGCAGAAGAATGAAGCTACTGGAATGAAAAAGGATCTATAGCATTACTTATAGTCTAGAATTAGAAAAGCCAGATATACAAAAACAAGACAATGGGCCATAATAGTTTTTTTTAATCCTCTTCACGGTGTGTTCGTCTGCTTGGGTTGGGTCAGGAGGAGGGACTGGGCCATACAAATCACTGAGCCACAGCTGTCTGGCAATTCATGGAAGACTAATTGTAAGGACGTTTTTCAGCTGTCAGTCTTTGTGCTGACATGGTGTGGGAACTGAGTTCAGTTGGACAGAATAAGAACCATAACCTGAATCATAAAAACAATTCAACCCATTGGTTCATCCTTCTGGCTGAAGAACAGATGTGGAGAAAGAATTGAATTAAAATTAAATGTCTGACCGCTAATGTCTTTTATATTCTGGGGTTTAGCTTTATTCGGGATGAAGAACTAAATATTTCCCATGATCACCATCAAGTCTATGATTACTTATTTCTCCAAAATACGATCTTCATAAAATTGTGTACATTTTCGTTGGTGGTTTTTTTTTTGGTATGCTAAGCTTAAATTCGTTTTACTGTATCCTTTACTGTAGCAAGTCCAAACCCAGAGGAATTAAAGTAATTTGTTTTGTCTAATTGAAAATGCGTAGCCTTGTGTTTATGCGTGCAGGTTTCGAAATTCCCCATCTGTCCTCATTTGCAGTTTAAATGCCTTTTAATTGCACGCATGACCAAGCTAATGTAATCAAGTGTGCACACCTAGAAGAAGATACCTCCTCATTATTTTTATTTTGTCCGTCTGTATCGTCAGTTCGGACAGGAGATAACAAACATGCTTTTGTTTAGCTATATTTGGTATAGCACCTTTGACATAATTTAGTAAGAGTGGCACTCTGATGCAATTGGCCTGCTGGGGCTGTGTTAACAGATGACAGGCTGGGCTGATAACAGTCATTCTCACTAGTCAGCCATCTTGAAAGAATGCTGAAAGCAGCTGCAGCTTCTCTCATCCAAGAGGAGATGCAAGCAATTTCCGCGGCCTGTTTCTTTTCTAATGCACCTGGATGATTTTTCAGCCTGTCACTTCTGGTTTCCCTCCACATTGGCAATGTGACTCACATTTTAAAAACAAATAATAACTTCATGATGCACAGCTGGAGATGTCAGAACTCAAAATCTCATGGTTTGAGGGCATTTGTTGTGACAATGAAGTTATTGACTTGTTGCAGCAGTTGACAAAGAAGCAGCTTAGGCTTTTCCTCAACCTCCAGGCAAGAAAATGACACTTCTTACTATTATTTAATATATTTCAAGGTTCAAATGGCTTTTATTTAAGTAGTTGGTGATTGGACAAAACTAAAAATTGTGAAGATTTTGGCGTGGGCTCTGGGTTATTGTCATGGGTACTTATAGACCAATCAATAAATTAATCAAGCAAAAATAGTCAACAGATTAATCCCAGCTGAAAATAATTATTAAATGTTACATTAATGCGATTACTCAATTAGCTTGTGAATATTATACAATGCTAGAAGAATTCTGATGATTAATTATTCATTAAGTAAAAATAACAAGATGCAGCTCAGTTGAAAGTGTATGTTTCTCCCTCTGAGATAGTAAATTAAATACCTTTTGGATATTAGATCCATTCAGACAAAATGGAAATGAAATGCTTTGAAGACTAATTGAACATGAAAATAACTGTTACTTTTACAGCCAAGAGCCATGAAGCAAAATGTTACATTTAAGTGTTAAAGTGCTTGCAACCTGTAAAAAAGCAACGAAAATGGCGTGTATATTCAGTGATAGACTGAAACTCATCCTTTATAGGTCCTTTGCTCCTTTCCTCTCCTCTTCTTGTTTTGAAAAAAACCCCCCACCTGAAAACTGGAACAAGTGTTATAGGTAATCTAAGGGGCAGCACTCAGAGACTCCCCTCCTTCCCCTCTCACTTTTCACCGTGCAACAACTTCAGCAAAATAGATCTTTACACTGCAGTGAACACACAGCCACTTTGTGTCAAAGGCTGTTTTGCTGAAAATCAAAGAAAAGTAACAAGATTGCTTTCCGTTCTTTAGTGTTCTCAAACAGCTTCGAGGTTTTCTCAATCTTAGCCACGATGCAAAAACAAATAGTGGACACAGGCCACAGATGTCAAGCCTTTTTTTTTTAAAAAGTAATTTCAGACTCATTTAGGTGGGTTTCTCCCCATGAATTCCTGAAATGAGGTAAACATTTTACTAGCGTAGTGGACAGATGTCAGTGAGTAAGTCGGCTTTTGTATGATAATTAATGCTGCTGTCATCAGTATCTCATTATCAGTAAATGGAAAACAGAACATGTGATTATTTGTGTGATGTACCATCTGGTGAATAACCTGCAGACACCTTCTTGCTATCTCACCCTTTTATGGTGATTTAAGGTTAATGTTGTCCCCTTTAAAAAAGTGACCAATAATCTGCGAATGCAGTTCTAATATCTGGATACTACAAGGCACTATCATAAATATGTGTTTGCCTGTTTGTTTCAGGTGCATCAGTATTATAACTCCTTACCAGAGGAGAAGGTCCCCTATATAAACAGCCCCGGAGAGAAATATCGCATCAAACAACTGCTTCATCAGTTGCCGCCGCATGACAACGAGGTAGTTTCTCTCACTTGTTCATTCATAAAGGGTTTGTCAGTTTTATCATCTCTGCTTGTTTGGAAACATTACCATCTTCATGAGGATAATTGTTTTTCAGGTACGTTACTGTAATATACTGGATGAGGAGGAGAAACGAGAACTGAAGCTCTTCAGCAACCAAAGGAAGAAAGACAACTTGGGCAGAGGCAACGTCCGTCCGTTCCCCCTCACCATCAACGGAGCCCTCTGTGACAAGGTAAACCTGACAATTAGAAGTCATTGGCCGCCCCAACAATCTTTACAGATGACCAGAGCTTTCATTTTTTTATGTTTTTAACTTCTATTAAAATAATTCAGCCATTTTTTAATTAAAATTTTCACTTTTGCAAGCCTGAGGTTCATTTTGATTTTCCACTAGATATATTAAATAGAGAGGAAGGCATTTCAGTCTCCCAAGCTTTAGTTTGTGTTTGTATTTCCTCTGTGCCTATTCTCCCACCCTTACTTTATTTATTACTTTCCTCTCCTCTACTCTCCTTTCCTTTCCTTTAACTGAAGTTTCTCTTTTCCACTTTCTTGTTTTTGTATTGCCCTCAATTGTCCCCTCTCCTCTCCTTCCTCCAGTGCGGTGGTCAAATAAATGGAGGGGACATTGTGGTTTTTGCTGCAAGGGCAGGTCATGGAAAATGCTGGCACCCGCATTGCTTTGTCTGCAGCATGTGTGAGGAGCTGTTGGTGGATCTCATCTACTTCTATCAGGATGGAAAGATCTACTGTGGCCGGCACCATGCGGAGAGGCTGAAACCCCGCTGCTGTGCCTGTGATGAGGTGCGCCTGTCTGGGCCTCAAGCCCCTCAAGACAGGAAATGGCTGAATGGTTAATAGCGACACTCTTGGATGGGGATAAAACATGTCTGGAGAGAAAACACGTTTCAGTATTTTTGCCATGACTTAGCAAGTGTGTTTGATTTCTAACTATAATGTGAGGCATGCAGGACCCCGGACAGCAACAGCAACTCTGGCCATAGTTCTTTGAACTGATTGAAGTCTTGTAAGGTTTCTCTACTTCAAGCACAAAAAAAGTAGTTCAGATAATTCACAATCACAATTTAAAAGAATGAGCAGATAAATATTAGATGTACTTAAGATATCAAAAGTAAAAATACTCAGGGTTTTCCATTAAATGGTACATAAATCTATAAAGCATTATTAAATGGAAAATAATCTTTTTAGTATTAATTACCAATAAGTTATTCCTAGTGGTTTTTCAGGTGTAAATTGTAAAAGCATAAATTGGAAAGACTGTTAGATGATTAACAGAATGAGAAAGAAGAAAAACTGCTGCTCAAAATATTACTTATTTTCTGATATTACGCTAATTTCTCAAAAAAAAAGTTATCCAAATAAAATAAATCTTCAGTAAAATCACTAACACGTCAGTGACATATCCAGTAGATCATGTAATGTAATTTTATGGGCTGAAAAGGCAAGAAGATAAAGAAAAACTGTCCTAGGGTAAAAAGGGCAGGCCATGGTTGGGGCCCTGGGATACTCCGGACATCAAAAGCTACATATAAAGTCATCTTTTCCATTGGTGTAAAACTACTTTAAAACCATTTCCAAGTCATAGCTCATTTTACATGGATTCGTGGCCTCCAACCTAATCCAGACTCCGTCTAGAATGTCTATGCTGATGAGTTTAATGTCTGGATCATGCAGATAATCTTTGCTGATGAATGCACCGAGGCAGAGGGCCGGCACTGGCACATGAAACACTTCTGTTGCTATGAGTGCGAGACCACCCTCGGTGGCCAACGCTACATCATGAAGGATGGACGACCTCACTGCTGCAACTGCTTTGAGTCTCTCTACGCAGAGTACTGTGATGCATGTGGAGAACACATAGGTACAGCACATTTCCTGCAGGGTTTTATTTTTTTATTATCATGACTGCTGCTCTGCTTACGTATATGAACTGCTACCAGAACACGAGCACATTTATTTATCAAGCAACAGAAAACAGCCTTTTATTCTAACTGTTAGTGTTGGCAGCTCTGTGTGTCACAGCTGTGAGGAGGTGGAGTCAGTGCAGTGAGATGTGGATGGTTATTATTATCATCGCAAGCTCCAATAACAGTGAAAGAGTTTGTTTCAGAGGAAGCTTCCATGTTGGGTCCAGATGGGAACTGTGAAAGATGATTACTTTCCATAGCTGGGGAGCAGAGCTGTGGAAATGTATGTGCTATTTTACAAATCAAGTTATCCTGTAGGGGCAGAGAATTACAAATGTTTTCCTTTATCACTGGTACATTTCTCTCCACTCCATTGCAGCACTAAGAGGCAAATTGAGCTTAACCTACCAGCTAATAGCTAAAAAAAGAATTTATTAGAGGCACACACTGTGTAGAAAAACATTTCCACAGTGGTATTAGAGATAGCTGCCATCACATTACCATTTTTACGCAGTTAAAGTGAAACCTCCTAGTGTATTGACTAATAAACTTGTTTCTGGTACGTGCCATGTGTCAAAATGATGTTTTTCCTTCTCACCAAAGGCATTGACCAAGGCCAGATGACTTATGATGGGCAGCATTGGCACGCAACTGAGGAATGTTTTTGTTGTGCCCATTGTAAGCGCTCTCTGCTGGGCCGCCCTTTCCTGCCCAAGCAGGGGCAGATCTTCTGCTCACGGTCCTGCAGTGCCGGACAGGTAGGTGCACCAAAATTACAAAATTTCATCTGTATTTTTAGTCGTCCTCATCCTGATGATTCTATATTTTCACGTATATAAATGGTTGTACCATCTGTATTTTTAGTCGTCCGCATGCTGATGATTCTATATTTTCACGTATATAAATGGTTGTACCAATGTGGTTTATTTGAATTATTCAGGATCCCGATGAGTCAGACTCCTCAGACTCGGCCTTCCAAAGTGCTCGTTCTCGTGAGTCCCGCCACAGCACCAAGATTGGGAAAAAGGAGCGTAGGAATGCAGAGCAGGAACGGCGGAGTGCTGAGGCGCGTCAGTCCGCTCCTCCACCGATGCCTGACCGTCTGTCTGCTGAAATCGATCCCTTGTCTGTTCAGATGGACCATCTAAGCCTTTCATCTAGTCAGACTCCAAGCAGGACACCTAACCGTACGCCCAGTCGTACTCCAAGCCACACCCCAAGCCTTAACCAGGTGTGGATGAGCCGGGATGAGCCCTACGTCCCTGCTACCTATGAGGGCCCTCAGCGAGAGCCCTCCCCTGCTCCTACACCTATACATTTGCTGGGCCAGTGTAACCCCAGGCAAGGTTACAATCCCAATGCAAATGCTCATCCTCCAGCCCAGAATCCTGCCAACCCAGGAAAGAGGCCTGATTCCTGGGGAAAGGAACAAAGCAATGCCAAAAGAACCCCCATGGCTGTTCTCAGGGGCCACTCCTTTAATGAAAACTGGATCCACCACAACCAGGACGAGTTCAGGCCCAACAAGCTGCGCACCCAAATGAGCTTCAATGAGATGTCCAGCCAGAACCAAGGCTTCTCTGACAAGAGGAGCATCAGTCTGCACGGATTCCAGAGAGACGGCAGACCCCCACTGACCAGGAGGAACCCCATCAATGCCATGAGCTTCAATGAGCCCCTCACTCCTCTAGAACAGACCCCTCGTGGATCAATGGACTCCCTCACTATGTCCAACCCTACAGGTATAGTGATCTAAATAATATAAGGTGATACAATGCAATATGATGACAAATGACACGAAAATGTGATGTGAGATTTCTGGTTTTGACAGGTAACTCTCTGGATGGGGTCAGTAAACGTCAGGAGCATCTGTCTAGGTTCTCAATGCCTGACTTAAGCAAGGACTCAGGTGTGATTGTGTCAGAAAAGAGTAACATGGGCACCCTCAGCTCTTCAGTCCAGTTCCACAGCACAGAGTCCCTGTCCTCCTCTCGACCCTACAACAACAACAACATGTACACTCCACCAAGAGTCGGCTACCCGCTGCAATACTGGGACGTGCCACAGCCGCTGGGTTTTGACAGCAAAGGTCGTGTTGGGGTGATGGGCAGCAGTGGAAATCTGCGAATGGCTTCCATGAGTGACAGGATGCCCCGCCGTCGCATAAACGGGCAGGAACCTGTGACACAGCAACAGCAGCTACAACCAAGACGCCGCAAACACCATCGTGGTAACCACGGTAATGGGCAGCACCGCAGCGGCCGCCATCACAAACGTTCTCGACGTTCCCGCTCTGACAATGCCCTGCACCTGGTGGCAGACAGGCCCACTCAAATGGTGGAGCTGCCCTACCGCCGTGTTCAGGAGGATTATGATCGCTTCCCATCCGGCCATGCTGCCCGGGAGTTGTTTGGTCTGGAGCTAGGCGGGTACAGGCAGCAGCCCCACCGGCCTTGCCCCCGCACCACTTCTGATCTCACCCTGCAGAATGCTGGCTGGCAACCCGTTGGGCTGGGTGGGCCATGCTGGGGCGATGGCTACGTGGAGGCTGCTGACCCCTGGTGCTCCAGCTGCTCCTCTTCCTCCGAGTCAGAGGCGGATGAGAGTTATTTCCTTGGTGAACCGATCCCCCGGCCAGTGCAGCTGTGCTACATCAACAACGAGGAGCTGCGTCACCGCTACAGCCCCTCTGGGATGGCTGGCCATCACGGACCCCTGCATGGACCAATTCATGGCCAGCTGCACGCTCGGCAGAGGAGGAAGAGCAAAAACTGCATAATTTCCTAGATGTAGAGCAAAAAGAGATGGTGAGGGATGAGCAGGAGAGTGAAAGAGATGACAGAGAGAGAGGTAAGAAGACAGTTAAAGCAACAGAGAGGAGGAACAGAGGGAGTGGGAGGGTGAGAGTGAGAGTGAATAAAGTGTTTGTGTATAAATGTGATTGTGTGTGTGTTGGGGTCAAGGCGAGAAAAAGGCCTATTTTTTTTGCTTGTGAACTTACACAACTCTACACCGGGTAGTGTTTGTGCACACCTACACAGAGTGATCTAATCCTAAGAGGAAGCTCGCCTGGCTTACACAACAGCAATGTTTACAATGATGGAGACCGGCTCCACCATTACCATTAGCTCTACCAGGAAGCACTTGATGAATCTGACCACTAAATATACCGTGGTCGGGGTAAATAACATGATGTGTGTGTGCATGTCTATGCGTGTGTCCTTGTTTTGGAGCGATTGAACAAACTGGAAAACAGTTTGAAAAGGGAAGTAACACTGGTCGTGATCTGACTGTTCATGTCACAGCTCAGCGATCTAAGTCCTGGGCAGTAAAACTTATTCTATGTGGACAAACCAGAAGTTGTGTCGGGATAGTGAAAGCTACCTGCTAGATTCCCAGCTATGTCATTGTTTACCTCAATGGATTCTGAACGCTGCTGGAATATAGCGTCGGCTCTCTAGCCCTGTTATCACCTTGTACAAATAGTCTGTTGAACCTTGTGCTCTACATAGCCAGCTCTCCATGCTTTACCAAGGTCGGAGCGCCAGACAGCCTCTGCTCCTTGATCATTCAGGCAAAGTAACGTCAGGTATGGTCCCGTTTTCTCTTCTGCAACATGCTTTGTTTTTTGAGAGTTACCTATAGATGATTAAGAATGATAAAATAATAATAATAATAATCATGCTAACAATAACAACAATAATTATAACAATATTAAAGAATAATACCTGTTAAATGTATATATAGTAATAAACTTCATAAAGTAATAGGATGTAGTACTGTAAATGTTATGTACATATGGTCTTAAATATTTATATATTTTGTAACTAAAGATTCATTATTTGTATAACATGATCTAGAGATAGGGAGACTTGCATGTTGATTTGCTGTTGTTGTCTCATACTGAAAATAAAGTGTACTTCAATGAATAAACAGGTAGTTGTGTATATCAGTTGCATTGGGTTTTCTGGCTGGTCATGGCTGGCCTCTGATTGATCAGCTCGACTTGCATACAAGCTCTGCGTCGGATCCATAATGCAAACTGTTTAATAGCAGGTTTTGTTTTGTGTTGTATGTTCCCACTCGGATGGTGACAGACTAGATCAGATATTCTGAAATGTCATGGCGAGAAACGCATGAGGGAATCAATAGCTTAGTTCAATGAACTGTCCCAGTGAATTATTGCCAATGAGCCAGCACATACAATACCAGGACATTTTAGGTTTTTCAGTCTATTGAAGGTCTATTATCCCTCAGTTCAATGCGAAAGGGAATGGAGAAGCTGTTCATGAATGAAAACAAATAAATGAATAAAACCTGAGACCAATGGGAATGTCATTAGTTTGATACTACCCTGGCAGGTACCTCAAAAACAGAAATGAGATAAAATGTTTTGACCAAATGATGAAGCTACAGGAACGCAAAAAAAAACTCAGCAACATCAGGTCTTATCCGCTGGGAATGATGGGATACCTAGTTGTTGAGCTATTTCAGTTTGGAACAAGGTGCTGGATTCAAAGA